>OX485803.1:27232695-28546267 GCA_950295325.1 Polytrichum commune
CGTATACGTAAGGGAGAGGTATAAATTTCCCTGGTGTGTATAATAAAAAAAAGTATACAAATTTATGAAGTTAAGGTAGATGTACAAAAGGGAGCCTTAAGGTTTGGAGGAAAATTTGACAATAGATGTATTAGTTTTGTCCAATCCATGTTTTCATCCATTTTCGTCATATGGTAATAGTCCTCCATGACTACCATGTTCATTCTTGTTAGGGTTTGCATTTGGGTTTTTGGGTTTTTGCAAACTGGAGGCTCTTGGACAACTCATGGGTTCCCTTGAGTTTCTCTCTCCGGATTGTGGCTAAGTTATTATGCTTTAGTCTTTGTAAGTTTGATGCAATTGTTTAATTACATGCTATGGATGAAAATTTGTTCAATGATTTTCTCGTTGGAAGTGGATTTCAAATGTAATAAGGGACTGTTGGAATCATGACTTATATTTCACATATGTAGTGGAGGCATTTATCACATTGAATTGAAAAGCTTAACATATATACATGAATCCATTTTCTAGCATGCCCCATTAGTACGTATACATTTTTTTTCTCCATAAAGTTCCGCTATATAGGGGGTTTAATTTCATAGAGACCCATGCACGTCATTTAGGTTTCCAACGAAGAGTCCACCCCCTAGTGTATGTTACCCCCAATTTGTTGGTATCCTACACACATACATACCAATCAAACTTCTCAACCCCTTTAAAAAATAAATCAACATCAAGCAAAGTTTTATTGATAGTAAAAACTAACATGATCGGCGTGATTTTAGGGCCGGTTTACACTACTGTGAAGAAGTGCACCGGTTGATCAAGAATTTTAGCCCAAAACAAGGTTATTTGAGGCAATGGTTGGTATGGTAGACAAGATGATAAACCAATGAAAAAAAAAGGCCTCAAAGTTGGAGTTCTCTAGAGGCCAAGTTTCTTGTCCAAGGGTTTGAGGTTGCCCAAAAAATTGACCTCCGGAGAACTCCTCTAGCAAAAAATGTTATCATGTTGGCAACCGCGTCATTTTTTTTTCATCCATGCTTGAAGTTCTACACAAGAGAAGTCTTGACTGTAGTGTAAACCCTGGTCGGAGAACACCCCATTTCACAGCCAATCATATTGCTCCGTTCCCCTAAAATTCTTGACTGGTACACTTCTTCACGATAGGTTAAACCGGCCCCTATTGTTATGTTTGGACAAATATAAAATTTATCAATAACTTTGCGGTACAAGCATTAACAACAAAACGTACAAAGCAAACCGAACATGTGTATATATAATACATCATTCATACTCCCACAAGTACCTCCACAAGAGGCTCCACATGATCCATGGAACCCTAGATCCTCACAAACACCGTACACACCAAGCATATCCCAAAGGAATGCTTCATAACAAACAACCTCAAGGTGTTCTCTTTCACTTGTTAAAAACAACAAGTAGCAAACAAACACTTCAAATTTCTTTCACATGCTTAAGTACCCTATTTCAAAGTAAATAGAAATGGGATAGAATTACCCTCCCACCCTTCTTATTTCCCATAAGACACAATCTTGAACACAAGAGATTCATACTTGGCCCACTATATGGCTTTATACCGTTCTCCCTCTTAATTAAGACACATTTGGTCGTGCATGAAAGTGTCGCCTTATCCGATTGTTGTATTCTCGGTACTATGCCATTTTGGCCTCAAATGTCGTACTAGCGAGGCTTTTCAAGATAATGGCCTATTTCAATGCAATTTTGTGGGCATTATGGAGACACGTACGTATGAGAGAACATTTTTAGTGAAGATATATGTTCACAATGTTCCCTAAGGCTCGCAACATTCCCCAATTTTCTCCAATGCTTACGATGTTCCCCAATGTTTCTCAATGTTTACAATGTTAACTAGGGTTCCATTGCATGTTCCAAAGTTTTAACCACATATGAACCTTTGTAATACATGTGCATCCCATTGGTTATGCACATTATTCACCCTTATTATATGACAAATTGAACTTGAAAAATGTCGTATTACGAGCATCGTAATTGTCGTGTGAAGGTAAATTAATCCGTCGAATAATTGAGTGTTATAATATGGAGGTTAGATTGTACACTTGTTTTTTGTTTACATTTGAGCTTAACCCTGGTCTGCACTTTGCATTTCTCTCTGTAATCACATGAGTGCACAACAAGGGTATTTATTTGGATGTCCCCCCATACATCGTACATACAAGGAAGGATCATTTCTTAGAATACGATTCGTATGTATAGGAGGGCTATTATGTAAGGCCTACAAAATGTAAAATTAAACTAGGGCTATGTTGAACTCATCTATGGAAGGACATGTGTTCAATGGTGTTGTGAAGGAAAGAACCATGTCTTGGATATGAACACTTTATCCTCATTCTGCACACCTTCTGTCTATGTGTACATAAGCAAAGTGCGTTTCATATTACCTATTTTTGGACATCTAATTCTCTATACATATTTGAGGCAATGTGTAACTCTCTAAATATATATATATATATATATATATGTGTTGTGTTGTTTTTGTTGCCTAGTTCTTTGCAAATAGTGATGTTAGATTCAAGGTCAACCACACACATTATTTCTTATCATAATAAAGAGGTCACCCCCACGTCAAGTTATGTCTCATATATGCCATCTTGTGGTTGATGTCATAATTCTCACTAAATTCACATCTCATTTCTCGATACTCAAATCTATGACTATAAGATATATGGTTGATATTTCAAGTTTGACTTAGTAGTAAAGAATAAATATTCTGATAATGCCAAAATATGGTGCTAATAATATTTTACTTTGAGTACAGTATCCAAGCAAAGTCTTAATCATAAGATGATTTCTTAAAAAATTACGTACATGGTGGCTATCAGAAGTTATAAACTATATCATCATATTTAGTATGCTTATCACATTATATGATTATTTTATGTTTATGTTTGTATTTCTTTTAGTTTACATAGCTCATCAATGCACTAAATATTGTATTTATTGCCACTTACTATTTGGAATTACAAAATGCTCTAACTTTTTTATTGTATATCTCATGTTTTGCCAACAAATGTCAAATTGGTTGTTTGGACTTTATAGAGCATTAACAACTTTACTTGTTAAAATATAACATTGATAGTAAAATGGTATAAAATTGCGTAACTCCAAATAGTTAGTGACACTAAACACCATGTTGTGAATTTAACGTCACTAAACAAGTGGCAACAACATTTCATGGCTTATGTAGTCATTATCACACTAGTTCAGTGATGGTTTTGTGAAGTTAAAATGATAGGTTTCATGAAAGGTGCAATTTCTTCAATTATTCAAACGTACCAATTATTGCAAAAATATGCATGGTATTCATTTGAGCATCTATCCTTAGCCTTCTATCCAATCTAATATTATATGTCATTTTGGTACGAAACAAAACCAAGAAGAATTTCTTAAAGATTCAAGATAGACTTTTGCTCAAGTCGTAATTAAAGATTCACTCCTTTATGTTAGTGACGCACTTAACATAGTAAGTGTTTCTTCAAGGTCATCCATGTAAGACATTATAAAACTATATGTTCACATATGAATGGTGTAGTAGCAAATAATTTGAGTCATAAATGTGACTCATATTATTAATTTAAAAAATTGAAAGTAAATTTCACTTTATAATACAGCAGGGCACTTTTAAATGTAGATTAAATTATGATCATGATTTCGATTTTATTATGATTATTATGATTATTATTTTTTTATGTGAAGCACAATGTCGAATACACAAATGGAGTAAAATTCTGCAAGTCACCAAAATCATGAGCCACTAAACTACATGAGGGAGGGGGCAAGGGCTTTTTTCCACATTTTGTGTTTTGACGAACACTAGAAATGTTGTGCACCATTTTTTGTGAATGGCTAAGCTCTACATGAGCCCTAATCTAGGGGCTCTTTTTATCATGGTTTCATCCAAAGTAAAGTCATGCCGGACTTGTAGATTACAGACTGATTGCCTACGTCACATTCATAGAAGTTATGTGAAACTGAAGGTTTGCAGACATTCAGCAAACATTTTCTTACTATTCTTGAAAGTCTGGGAGGTTAGGATTTTACTTACATGGTTGCTGTAGACTGATCAAAACGTTGGACGCCACTCTGTTGAACATGGATGCTAATTTAGATCGCTTTGTGCACAGGTGCACATTGCTGAAGGGCATGCTGATTTTTACAATCGAAGAGCTGTGTAAGACAAAACTAAACCAGGCTGTCAAGTTTTCTCCGCGCGTGCAAGAGTGACAACCTTTATCAAAACCCTGTGGAATCATGTCACATTTGACAATGATAGCAAAGGCCTGAAATTGGAATGCAAAAAAATGTTATTGAGCAACTTCATGAATGAATACCGAAATTAAGAAACATGGGACTCATTGTGTGACTTCCAGAAGCTACAGTATATATATAGATATCTACCCAACCCGAGTATTCTTACCATGCATGATCCAGACATTTGAAACAGGAATGAACTTCTTGAGTGAATTAAACTCACTCTTGCCTATGCATTCTTGTGACAGCCTCGAGGAGGAAGGTCGGAATGATTTGTATGATTTTGTCTTCTATTGCTATTGGATTGCCGCCCAATCATCACAATAAAGAGTCCCATTTCTGCATAGCGCGATTCTACCAAGTGTTTTGCAAATATTACACAGGTCCAAATGCAAACCTTGGACAGAAATGGATGAAAACTGTCATATCACAGATGATTTCAGCAGAAACATCACCCAACAAGCAGTTGTGAAGTACCTTGATGATTACATGCGAAATTGTGAAATGCATCTTCCTCCATCGAATAAACTCCCATGTGCCGTTGCATGCGATTATGCGGCAAGGGTCTAAAATACTGAATTTCTTAGGCATCACATACGGTGGATGAGAGTAAATAGACTAGAGGCACAACAGAGATGCATGACTCTACAGCATCGAGATGAAGCATCGTGGCTTCAAACTGCGCTGTAGGGCCGTGCATCTCTGCTGAACCTCCAGCCTCAACAGTAGTATCTGATGAGCACCTGGACGGAAGACCAATAGAGGTGTATGACTCTACAACCATGTGTGAATGATCTCCTCCGCTATAGCACACAAGGGTGTAGAGTCACACACCCTTACAGGGCATCCAGCCATATTATTTCGAGACATATTGACGTGGTTCTTGTTGCAATATGAGCCAGGGTTTCCAGTTCCCTCGCAATATTTATGCTCAAGACATAAGGTGCCCCTGTCCGTAAGCTTCTTTGCCATGAAGACCTTCATACAATTTTGAAACTTTTCAATCAGTTCTGTAATCATGATGACTTTAAAGTATAGACAAAGCAATAGCATACATACTGTACATAACGTGCAAGTTTCTACCAATTTTGGATGTTAATGCACCACACTCTGTTTAGAACAGTAAAGTTTTTGAAGCTTTTTGACTACTAGCAATCACATGCTTCTTCAGAACTATAAATAGAATGACAGCAGGTTCGACACTATCAGAAAATCTGAAACAGGGAAGATTGAACTCACCAGCATCCGTTGTCTAGTTGTTAAAAGACGAGGGCCAGAACAGGAGGTGCCGCCGCGCTAACATCAGTCGACAAAACGAGGCACAACAGAGGTGTATGACTCTACAACCACGTGCGCAGATGACGGGTTGTAGAGCCATGCACCCTTGCTGGAATTCGTTTTCAAGGTAATTAGGATGCCTGAAGCAATTTCAAACCGGGTGCTTCTGATCCTTGTAAATTATGCACGCAATAACGCTTCGATCTCTTTCCATCCACATTTGATGAGGCATAAAATGTATTCTGTCAGCTCCACTGAAGCAGGAGGCACAGCAGAGGTGCATGACTCTACAACCGCGTCTCTACGATGGGTTGTAGGGCCATGTACCCTTGCCGAAGCTCCATGCTGAAGATTGCTTACTTCTGCAATCTGACACAAACGTTGTTAACTATCAAATTTCGGAATACAGGGATTCAGGTGAGAGGGGGGTGAGAGTCTTAGTCAGTTTGAATAGACACTGATTGATGAATAAACGAGACAGGCCAATGCGTATTTCAACGCAGCAACAAACACGCAGCGGACAGGATGTACCCTGTAGATCCGTTCTAGTCATTTCTGAAATATTTGAAGTACCCCGTCAGAGATGAAACACATGGTTAGTCCACATTGATGAGACCGCCAGATGTGCCAGACCCCCAATTTCACAAATCTCGAGGGCTAAAATACAAGCTAACAATCTTAACCCGGTATAGTAAACCATCGGGCTACTCACTCCATCTTTTCCTCTTCCTATTAAATTTCCTGGCAAATCTTTGCAGCTTCGTTAGGGTCAATATTCTGTTCCACAACATCAGTAACAGAAAACCTGAGTTGCAATAGGTTGCCAATCTGACTAGGCACTTGGCTTACGACTATTGATAGTAGACGTATCCAGAAACAATACAAATCTGTTGCGTACAGATTTGCCTACAAGGTCAGGTAGTCAGTACAATCGGTGGAGACAAGGTTCTCACAAACATCAGCGCGCAGTAGTTGCATTAGTTTCCATGTAGCAATACTTCCCTGCGCCAGGAGGCGTGCTACAAGAGCAGAAGATGGACTCGAGAACGGCTTGTGGCACTTCTCGTGCATTAACTTGACACGGTCCTTGCGAAATCAATTAGCGAGGTATATGCCGGTGCATATTGGATTTGCATTGTGTAAATACTGCTGCACCAACACCTAAACTAGTTGAGCAACGTACTGTAGCGATTGATCTCCGGAGGTCTGCCGTTCCTCATATCATCTCCGGAGGATGATTGCACAAATGGCTTCGAAGTCTCTACTGTAGTAATGGATCGTGTCTCGAGGCCGATGGTGCAGCTCCCGTCCTAAAAGGTCGCAAACGTGGTAATTCACCAGCTGAATAGTAACAGAGATTCTTTCAGATATTTTCTTACCAAGAATCGGAAACTATGAGCAGCAGTCGCGGTAGCCTGGTGGGTTTAATTGCTGCCAAAGAAACTCTTTGCGAGTAGAAGGATGGCCCTATTTGCAAGTCCTACTTCAGCCTCCACCCCTAACGTCCACATATTCGCAGCCAGAATCTCATGTCGGTTGATCGTGAGACATTCGACCTAAATATCGGAAGTGATTAAGACACATTACTAAAGGAAGTCAATAATCAACTGCCGTGCACCTATCTCAAAACGACTATAATTCCCTCCTCCAACTCCACAGCAAGAACAGACCAATCCATCCAGTAAGTGCAGGATCGGCTGTCTCCATCCTTTGAGACACACAGAATTCCACCTACTTACAACCACGACTTCAAAAACAAAAACAGAACTGCTTACACGTCCACTTCCAGTGCCAGCTACAAGCCACAACGTGGTCACATTCGCATGAGACGCGATTGGGAAAGATCGATACACAGCTCAAACGTAGGCACCCAACGCTGGTCATGGAACGTTATAAAATTGCCCAACACAATTCTACAAGCAGTAAACACTAAACCGGATTGAAAGTTACAAGCATCGCGTTTTATACGACAGGATCATCAGCAGAGTGTGCGCAATACTCCTTGAAGTGCGCATTGTAGAGAAGAAATTAAAATAAAATTTGATTGTTGCTATACAATAATGTGAGCAGTGCATCATTGTGTTTATAAGAAAGGAAAAAACGTCACACAAGCGAGGAAGGATCGTGAGCTATTGAAATGGAGCTTAACACTGGTCGTTGTCACGACGTGTGGCACAATTTCCTACAAGCATCGCGTCGTCTCATTATGACAAAATCGGTAGATTGCCAGCAATGATTGCGAGCCGCTTCGAGGAAGGATCATTAAATGGAGCTCGAACAGCGAGGCCGAAGAAACGGACTCGATAACACCACTCACTGGTCAAGGGATTCTACAAGACTCCTATAAATGCGCAGAGCACAGGAAAAACTCTGAATGCGCAATACTACAATAATAATAATAATGTGAGCAGTGCACATCATTGTCAGAATAAGGAAAATCTGCAGAAAGGGAGGAAGGATGATCGTGAGCAGTTATGAGTGAACGGAGTGGGCGTGCACCACGAAATGAGAGTGGACTCTTAACACAGCAAAATTCTACTAGTCGTTATCAAGCTACAAGCATCGCGTCGACTCATATGACAGAATCGACGGAGTGCGAGCAATAATTTCGAGCCGCTAGGCTGAGGAAGGGATCACTAAATGGAGCTCGAACAGCTAGGTCGAAGAAACGGACTGGACAACAACACCACTGGTCAAGGAGTGCTACAATACTCTCCTATAAGTGCGCACAGTACAGGAAAAAATCTGAATGCTCAATACTACAATAATAAATAATGTGAGCAGTGCACATCATTGTCACAATAAGTAAACCACGGCAGAGAGTGAGGGAGGATCCATCGTGAGCAGGTTATAAGTGAATGGAGCGGGCGTGCACCACGGAATGTGAATGGACTGATTCTTATCACAGCGGAATTCAACAAGCCATTATCAAGCTCATAAGAAACAATCCACAGCGTGTTGCGAGCTGCTTAGGCTGAGGGAGGGATCACTAAGTGGAGCTCGAACAGCTAGGTCGAAGAAACGGACTTGACAACAACACCAGTGGTCAAGTAAATGCCACAAGACTCTCCTATAAGTGCGCGGAGTACAGGGAAGAGAAGAAAACAAAAATGAAAACAAAAAAATCTGAATGCGCAATACTACTACCACTACAACAATAGTAATAATAATTGGCTGACCAGTACATAACACTGTGTGAATGAGGAAACTCGGCAGAAAGTGAGGGAGGATCCATCGTAAACAGTTATAAGTGAATGCAGGGAGGGAGTGTGCGTGGACTCTGAATATACAGTGGGGATGATGAGCAGTGCAGAGGAAAAGCGGGGAGCTGTAGGCCTCGGCGGCGACTCATCAGAGTGACAGGAGCATGGATGGATTGTGGAATGAGTGAGTGAGTGAGTGTGGGAGTGAGTAGAAGTAATGAAGCGTGTTGCATGATTTGTTGGAAGGGGAGGGGAGGGTGGCGATGGCGGAGAGGGCCGAGCCGGGGCGGGGAGAAGGGAGCTGGTGGAGGTGGGGATGAAAGAAGTGGGGAGGAATGGCGCCCTTTATATGGCATGGCCGAGAGGGAGGCCTGGCCACCGGGAAGGTGACCGGGTACACCGGTGGGCCCTGGCTTGGCCCCGTTCCCACTGCACCCCTGCCCCCCCTCCTCGGGGCAATGGAATTCCGCTGGCGGGCACGGGGGTTTCCGTGCGGCCATGCACAGAGGAGACGGTCAAGGCGTCTGCTGTCTTCACCTCCACAGTGTAGTAAAAACACAAGCACGAGAGGGGGATCATCGTTGCATACGAGAGTGTACGCTAACCACACTCCGGTCTCTCTAATACCATGCCCGTGCCATCCAAAGTGCACGTGATATTAAGGAGGTCTGTAGTGTTAACACAAAAGTAGTGTAACATGTGGCATCATGGAATACCACATGCGTTTCCGTGCAGTCATGCACAAAGGAGATGGTCAAGACATTTGTTGTCGTTCACCTCCACAGTGTAGTAAAAACACAAGCGCGAGAGGGACGAGAGGGGGGTCATCGTTGCATACGAGAGTGTACGCTAAACACACTCCAGTCTTTCTAAAACCATGCCCGTGCCACCCAAAGTGCACATGATATTAAGGAGGTTTGTAGTGTTAACACAAAAGTAGTGTAACATGTGGCATCATGGAATACCACATGCGTTTCCGTGCAATCATGCACAAAGGAGATGGTCAAGACATCTGTTGTTGTTCACCTCCACAGTGTAGTAAAAACACAAGCACGAGAGGGACGAGAGGGGGGTCATCGTTGCATATGAGAGTGTACGCTAAACACACTCCAGTCTTTCTAAAACCATGCCCGTGCCACCCAAAGTGCACGTGATATTAAGGAGGTCTGTAGTGTTAACACAAAAGTAGTGTAACATGTGGCATCATGGAATACCACATGCGTTTCCGTGCAGTCATGCACAAAGGAGATGGTCAAGACATCTGTTGTTGTTCACCTCCACAGTGTAGTAAAAACACAAGCACGAGAGGGACGAGAGGGGGGTCATCGTTGCGTATGAGAGTGTACGCTAAACACACTCCAGTCTTTCTAAAACCATGCCCGTGCCACCCAAAGTGCACGTGATATTAAGGAGGTCTGTAGTGTTAACACAAAAGTAGTGTAACATGTGGCATCATGGAATACCACATGCGTTTCCGTGCGATCATGCACAGAGGAGATGGTCAAGACATTTGTTGTCGTTCACCTCCACAGTGTAGTAAAAACACAAGCGCGAGAGGGATGAGAGGGGGGTCATTGTTGCATACGAGAGTGTACGCTAAACACACTCCAGTCTTTCTAAAACCATGCCCGTGCCACCCAAAGTGCACATGATATTAAGGAGGTCTGTAGTGTTAACACAAAAGTAGTGTAACATGTGGCATCATGGAATACCACATGCGTTTCCGTGCGATCATGCACAGAGGAGATGGTCAAGACATTTGTTGCCGTTCACCTCCACAGTGTAGTAAAAACACAAGCGCGAGAGGGACGAGAGGGGGGTCATCGTTGCATACGAGAGTGTACGCTAAACACACTCCGGTCTTTCTAAAACCATGCCCGTGCCACCCAAAGTGCAAGTGATATTAAGGAGGTTTGTAGTGTTAACACAAAAGTAGTGTAACATGTGGCATCATGGAATACCACATGCGTTTCCGTGCGGCCATGCACAGAGGAGATGGTCAAGGCATCTGCTGTGTTCACCTCCACAGTGTAGTAAAAACACAAGCGCAAGAGGGGGATCATCGTTGCAGATGAGAGTGTGCACTAAACACACTCCGGTCTCTCTAATACCATGCTTGTGGCAACTAAAGTGCAAGTGATATTAAGGAGGTTTGTAGTGTTACCAGAGAATTGGTGTAACATGTGGCATCATGGAATACCACATGCGTTTCCGTGCGGCCATGCACAGAGGAGATGGTCAAAACATTTGTTGTTGTTCACCTCCACAATGTAGTAAAAATACAAGCGCGAGAGGGGGATCGTTGCATACGAGAGTGTACACTTAACACACTCCAGTCTTTCTAATACCATGCCTGTGGCAACCAAAGTGCATGTGATATTAAGGAGGTTTGTAGTATTAACAGAGAATTTGTGTAACATGTGGCATCATGGAATACCACAAAGTCAACTTTGCAAGAAATGACAATGACGATAACATGATGTGTGTGAGCGTGTGCTTTGTATTATTTGGTGGATTATTTTCACGTCAAAACCCATGATAAATGAGAGGGAAATGTGACAACAAGGAGGGAGGTTTAAACTGAGCACATCCGTTCCCTAAGATTTCAGGACATAAGAGAGGGAGGTTAGGGTGTCTCCTATCAATGCTATCATTGTGGTCCACCATGATTGTCTAGAATCCTCGCTGATTTCCAAGTTGAGAATTAGCATGGGTTGCATTGATTTCAGCCCATTCATCCATCCATCCATCCAACAAAAAACTATAACCCCTGTAGACTTGTGGCCAATTCATCTTGAATTAATAGACTTAATTTGGAATTCTTAAGTTATTTTTGGTGTCAAAATTACCAAAAATAATAACCTTCAAGATTCATACTATTTCAAGGCTTTTATGTTGGATGAATGAGAGGTATGTTCATATGCGATAATTCTCTCTCACCATAGACACATGGCATGAGGGTTTTGTTGCAAGCATATCTCCAATCTAGATAACATAATTACTTGATCCCCTATAGGTTTCTAGTCGACTCATCTCAAATGATCTGAACTAGACCGATTTGGAGTCTTTTGAAGTTAATTTTGGTGTCAACTAATAATAATAACCTTCATGATATATGACTAGACTAATTTGATCCCTTATAGGTTTGTGGTCGATTTATCTCAAAAGATTTGGATTAGACTAGTTCGGACTCGTTGAAGTCAAATTTAATGTCATAATAAGTGGTATTAATAACCTCCATGATACATACTATGTAAGGGTTTTATGTTGGATGAATAAGAGGTATATTTGTATGCAGTAATTATCTCTTGCCATAAAACACAAGGACTTTCTAAGACAAGTGCACTTATATCAGAGAGTGATTTATGGTGGAGTGACTTTTGATATATTGAAGTCTTTTGATTTTGATGGCACTAGAACATTCAAGTATAATGTTCAGTTATATTGTATCTTCACCATTCCTCATGTACGTAGTTGTCATAAGAGGGCAAGTTGAATCTTGACAATAGCAAATCTTGATCAAGACCTAGAACGAGTCTATCACACTTATGTAGAAGATGCTAGTTTGTTAGCAATCAAGCGAAATGAAAATCATTTTAAAGCTTTGGAAGCCAAGTTTATGGGACTTGACTAAAAGTACATCAAGATGATGTCAAAAAGGCTAGTTCCCTAGAGCAATAGAGTGCAATACTCTCCATGAGATAAAGGCTAACATCAATTTGATGGCCCAATTGGAAGAGTACTACGTGCCTAGTGTACTACATTCTCAAATAGAGGCAAGTTACCAATGAAAAAAAGGCAAGTGGACTCTTCCTCATGCTCCAATTGGTGTACTCACCTCTCTTAGGGGCAATACAATTCCGTGAAGTGGCATGGACGCTTCCGTACTTCTAAGCACAAGAAGCCTTACGCACACAGAGTTCGTCATGGCTTCATGTACCACGACTATTACTCAATTCCGTAGTAAAACCACAAAAGCAACATAGAATTGTTGTAAATTCAGGTACGGTGATCCTTTCTGCCTAAACTAGGTAAACGGGTACCTAGTTAAGGTAAGTCAGCATATTTGCGGTAAGTTATGGTTTGCCATTTAATGAAGAATACTAATCGTAGAATCAATGTTGCATGATGTTAAGTTGTGTGTATGATTGACATCCCACCCATGATTTATAACACTGGCTTCTAACACCATCACGGAAAATAACCTAGATAAAATTTGATAAGTACCTTCATACCCATGAACCCATGCCCATGCTTGAGTAATGTTATGTAAAAGCTAGGTGAATGAGATTCACTCTTCAAGTATATGGAATTTTTATGTTACATTGGTTATTGATTCTTCGTCTAGGGGTGACCTCATAAGGAGCTTAAAAGTTAAGGATGTCATGAAAGCACATGGACCCACTAACACAAAATAATACAAAAATGTCCAAATGTAGTTTCAATACCATTATACATGATTCAAGAGCCAATAATAGTAGGCTAGTATAAATTTGGTAAGAAATCAAAGATGTAACATTCAAACTTTTACATGACATTTGGTCATCTAGTTTTCATGTTTTGAATGTAAGTTTGAGATTGTTGTGTTTCCAGTTGCTTTTCAAATGGAATCCGATGATTCTATTCGATATTTAGATTTACAATGAGCACAATGGAGTTGGACATGTTTACCTTAAAGGCTTATGACACGACCTTGAACTACTTGGTCCCATGATATACTTGATTATGACAGACCTTGAATAAATATTTGATAATGTTTCATCTAGTTTGTTTTTTTCTTTTTCTGGAAAATGACATTTCTTTGAGAAGAAGAAACACTTGTGAACATTATTTCATAAGAAGGCAAGACAAAGTGTGGTTTGGGCATCAAAGAAGCCTTTACCATATATAAAAATTCTAACCGTCATAGAAGGAGCAAGCCATGCAAGTGAACCCTTCTTTTCCTCATGTTGCATTCGCTCAACCTCTCTCCTAGGGGCAATACAATTCCATGAATTGGCATGGAGGGTTACGGCTCTTTCATCCTCACGCAATTCCAAGCACTAGAATCATCACACAAAGTGAGGTGAGCTACTAGTCAAGGCTTCATAGCTCCATGTACTAGGTTATATCATTCCCAAGCACAAAACACAAGACCACCTCATAGGACGGATAATTACCTATTTGGGACGAGAATGTCCAAGTGCGAGAGTTTTGTTGGATGACATGTGGTGAGCAAGCTATTGTGATCGTGTTAAGGTAGAGAGCATCCTTAACCACCATCTACCCAAAACCAATACCTTGAAATTTTGTATAATTAGTACATGTTAATTTTGAGATCGTTCACGTGCCGACTTTGGGTCATCTGACAATAAAATTCTACATCCTTATAACTTTTGCATGTATAAAGTTTCAAATAATACATACTTTGGTGTATTGGAATCTCACATCAATTGCTAAAGATAATCCTCAGATGATCGCTCATTTTTTTATAGATCTAGTAATAATCTCTATGTACAATGCTTAAAGTGACGGTTCTAACACCATCTACCTTTTATATGTTAGCTTTATTAGCATATGAGTCCCAAAGCACATGTCACACATCACATCAAAAATTCAGCACAACAATAGGTTGCAATTTCTCAATGCCACATGCAATTGTGTTATAAGACTCTAATACATAGGTTGAGAGTAAAGTGATTACGTAATCGCAACATTGAACATCAAATGCATGATGTTGCTAGTATATACAATAGAACCTATCTAATTTAATCCTCCATAAAATAATAACCTCCGTAAATTAATCAGATGGGCTCGGCCCCAGCTCGGACCCATACATCAATTAATTAACCTCTGTTAATTAATTATTAATTGAATCGAGCGGTCCCGATGATTTCATAAATTTATTTTCACTCTTGAAGTACATTGATCGCTACGTATAATACTGCAAAAATGACCTACGAATGGTTGAAAAACTTGCGAATGTCCGTTTGGACCATCTGGTTGACACGGATCTTGTTAATCTTGTTCTTCATCTGCTGGAGGGAACGAATGAATTCCTGCGCCAACTTAGGGTTTTCTGTATGATGCTTGCAAAGAGCAATGCAGATAGTATCCGTCATTGTAGTGTGCTTTGCTCCCTGTAGTGGCATCCTCGTTGTGGGTGATGTTCTTAAGCAATGTTTGGTTGTTGGTTGTGTCTTGGGGGTGGTGCGTTTGAAGGTGTGTATGATTGCAGTCGTTTGCCTTGGTCTAGCGAAAAATAAGAGTGCCGTAAATGTAGCACCCTTCGTAAATTAATAACCTCTGTAAATTAATCGGGCATGGGCGGTCCCAAGAATATTAATTTAGACAGGTTCTACTGTACTTCCAAATTTGATCAAACTAGTAGTAAACTTGAATTTGGAGAGCCCGGATATGTTTTGGATGAATATGTAGAGGAAGTTATTGAGGAAGAATGAAGAGTAGAATAACATGGCATTATGTATACCCTTCCTTCAACCCCATGCCAACAACATCTCTCACCTAGGGGCAATACAATTCATTGAAGGGGTATGAAGCTTTATGGCACTTCATGTCCATGCAATTTTAACCAGGAGAACACTTTCAAAGCCATATTAGCATAACATTTTACTGTAAAAAATGAATTTCTCAAATGTGAACATTGTAATGTTTTTTACGATTGTTTCTTGCTTTTATCTTTTCTAATGTGAATATCCAATTAATCTCCATGTGGAATTTGAGTGGGCCTCAACAAGGTTGCTAGAACAATTATGTGCTTCAAGTTGTTGTTGTTAACCATGCAATAATATGCCTACTAAACAAGAACACGGGAATTTAATTCAGAGATATTTAGGACTAGTTTACATTGGTGACCAATGACCATGATCATCGCTTTCTAAATCCTTTCAGTTTTAAGGAAATGAGTGGCAGTCCCACTTCATTTACACAATGTTACCAAAGTTAGAAGACTATGGGTAAGCATGTTAAGAAGTGACACATAAACCTATGTGTCCATAAATAGATAATGTTGATCACCCAGATTTGGCGGCGAAAAAATCCAAATAGATTGTCTCAACAAAAAACAACATGACCATGACCACAAGAATCTTATATCATTTTCTCTTACAACCCTTGATCACGCATGTAAAACGACCCTTATGCTATGCACTAACCACTTTCACCATATTGCCACTTGTCAAAACTCACACCTTAATATTTTTTCTTCAAAGGGAAATTTGGGACTCGACTTCACTTCCTTTGACTCGGACTTATATATCATTATGAACTCCTAGGTTTGCAAAATCAATTGTTTGTTGTGTGAGAGGGGAAGGCCCACACCAATTCGCTCCCCATCCCTTCAAATTGGCAAGAGGTCCTTCATAGACGAGTCATCAACCGATAAGATGAGCCTAAAGGGAAGAGAGACCTTTCAACAAGTGCAAGCTTATTCATCAAGTGCTCAAATTAAGATTGTTGCTATTTTATTTATTTAGTCATTTATTTACATTTTAAAATTTTATTGTGTACACTCTATCATGGTCTTTGACCAAAGAAGTAAGGTTGCATGATGTTTGTTTGAAAGCAAGTTCTAAGTTATCATTTGGGAGTGCTTTCGGTTCTTGGATGAATATACATCCACAAGTTTAAGGTTTGATGTGTATCATCCTCATGTTATATTGGGAGATGGAGTTCTCAACGGTGTTCCCAATGGTGTTCCCTAAAGTACTACTATCACTCATCTATATTTCTTATGGTATGTAGTGTCACTTCTTGTTTAGAGTTACGCGATGTTAATTTTGTTTTGTTAACCTTTAACTTCACGAGAGGTCACTTTTGGGGTAATGAATGACTCTTGAAGGCAAATTTGTCCACAAGGTAGGTGTTGGGAAGATCACAAAAGGTTATCATTGTGTTTCTCATGAATTTTTTTCCTCAATGGCGATGATCCCAATCCAATATGAAAAGATGGTTGTTCTCAAAACTTTTTGTAGTCAATAATGAACTAACATTTTTTCTTTTGTTGATACATTGTTATATATATCAACTTCATATTATTTTGATTGGTCAATTATTTATGGACTCTTATTCTTACCTTAAAGTGTATGTTTATTCTAATATAATCTTGAAGTTTGGACTATAAATCTATTGCATACATTTATGTCCAAAGTTTTGAAGATAAATGTAGAATTTTATTCAAGCTCAATGATTCTAGATCAACTATAAAAAAAAATGAAAATCAGTAAATGTTGATACCCTATTGATGTGATCTTAAGATCATAAGCAACAACTTTTCTTTTAAGTACAATAAAAAATTAGGCTTATTTTTAGGATGCTATTATAAACCCCCAATATGCTCCAGGAAGCTAAGGGTTAATGTAAGTTTTATCAAGCAAAGATCAGATCTAGAATGTTCTATGATGTCCAAACAATTGTTGTAACCTTTTGTTGGTACAAAATGAGATCTATCATTAATAGTTATAGCTTTGCATGTTTCCAAGTAGTGAGTGACACTAAGTGCCATAAATGATGTACACAATTATTGTAATTTAATGTCACATACTATATGGAGTTACACTATGCTATAACTCTTTGTTAAGAAAGTAAGTTTTGGACCATGTAAAATCATTTAAGCTATAAAATGTCCATACAACCTATTAAATATTGTTTGGTAAGAAATGGAATCCATCGTAAATGGTAGTAGCACTGCGTGATTCCAAAGACTATGTGACACTAAATATAGTAAATGGTGTAGTGGTAGGAAGTGTGGGAGGGAGGGAATTATCGCATTTGAGCATGCCTCTCATCCATCCAACATAAAAACATGTGCACATATAGGATGATCCATGTGCAATGACTTGGACTTGACTAATTTGTGGACTCTTTAACCCCTAAAGGCTGAGGCGGATGATTACACATAGTATTGCAAATACAATATTGTTCTATGGCATACATCCAAGAAAAAACAATCACACTCCAAGTTCTAATTGTTGTTGACACGCGTATGAGAAAATTCATAGCAAAAAAACCATCTTTGCAACATCATGAACCCAAGAATACCCATCATAATAGCATTAAGTATAGAGATTGATCCAGGGACCAATTTCCACCATCATAAAAAATCTCCAATAAGAGATTTCACAAAGAAGAATAAAAGGGAAGGGAGTACACTATTTATAGTATTTAGTGTCACTTACTATTCGGGCTCAAGCAATGCTATCATGTTTACTTGAAATACCAATCAACTCCCTGGTAAAGACCTTTGTTTTCTTCATTGTTTAAGCCATATGTTTTAAAAAAAATGCAGAATTGAAATCTTTAATAAATAAAATTATAGCATTGTGTAATTTTAAATAGTAAGACA
This sequence comes from Polytrichum commune, assembly GCA_950295325.1. Classification (NCBI taxonomy): domain Eukaryota; kingdom Viridiplantae; phylum Streptophyta; class Polytrichopsida; order Polytrichales; family Polytrichaceae; genus Polytrichum; species Polytrichum commune. The sequence goes on from OX485803.1 coordinate 27,250,816, forward strand.
CTAAGGATGGATTAACATTGGAATCCGGGTCCAAGAAACCGGGGTTCCAAAACCACTCTTAATGGACCTAAATTACTTTCGGACCCAATATTGGAGACTACCCAAGCTAGGAGATTGGTTTTGAAAATGAGGAGTATTTTCTTTAATGGGAACTGCCAAGATTTGGGGGCAAAGTGATGCCACATTGTTGATTCTCACCACTTCAATCTTTCATATCACATAGACTCCAGTGCAAACTCCTTGGGTCCCAAAAAATCTCTTGATCAATAGGATCTGTCAGTTTTGGAGATTGTTTGGTATTGGGTCCTAGTGTAAACCCTAAACCCTAAATACCATAATAATGCAGTTTACACCCAAGGTACATGGTGTGTTAATCAGTTTGCTTTCCAACTTCTATCGATTAGATTTACGCAACAAAATTTGTGTTGCATTAGCAAATCTACAATGAAGCATTAGCGAATAAAAATTGAATTGAAAATGGGACCTCCCCTTATTTGATTATGATTATCGGAAGTGTATGTTTGTTGATTCCTTAACTAAATACATAGGTCCTCCCAATTGTGCTCACTATTGCGTGTAGAGAAATTAATAAGATTTGAAGATGTAGTCCAATCTCTTTTGAACACATGTCTTTATGGTGTTTGTTCTTCGATCCTCACTGAAACCACACACCAATCAAATCATATGTACTATCCAATTATGGCAAGTAACTAAATAACACCCGCATGCCCTTATTTAATTGTGCCAATTGGTGGCCACAAAGGAGTTGACTATTGGCCTAACTTGAGCATACATGCTCAAAGGTCTAATCATCATTGTAAGTTACACTAAATATCCCAATCAGTGCGTGTTACTATTCAGAATCACATGGTGCTATAACTATTGAATGAGAATGTAATATTTTACCAAGCAAAGTTACTTATGTTCTATGATGTTAAAATTCAACTATTGAGTAAGACATTATTGTACTACGCAACTCCAAATAGTAACACGCACTAAGGGAGAGCCACCCATAACCGCTCACTTAAGAGATTATGCGCCAGGTGTGGAGAAGTATAAGGCAGTGCAAAATGTGCAATAATTTTATTTCTTAAATTGAAATTACAGTGAATTTTTAAAGTCAAAAGTTGGTCCAAACACATTACCAATGTCTAGAGTTTGCCATACCGCTCAATTTGAGATGAATTTCTCCTCACTTTAGCACTTAAAACCAAGGACATGTGTGATGGCACTATTGATTTCCTGGTGATACCATAATTGAAGTTGGAGACTTTGAAACCAAGAATTGTTGGTGTACAAGTTGGTAGGAAGGGTGTGCAATGTTATTATTGGATTGTGAGCTTTTTTTTTCAACCCTAGAAATTGCATGCTATCCTTCTTCCTCTATGTAGCACCCGCAACTACTTGGAATTTTGGAGTTGAGCCTAAAAGACTTTTAAGTTCTAAACACTCTTTTGGAGTTGCTTTTGGATTGTGAGCATACGTCAAAAACTTTTGTAGAAGTGAAAATATAGAACTTCTTGGGGTCTAGTTTATGACCTACGGACCCTTGCTTTCTGGAAAAAAATTGCTTCTAATTGGTTATGAAAACTTTGACTTTCGCACTAACTCATGCTCTAATTAATATGATAGTTGGCAATTGTGACCTACTATGCACAAAAGCCCAAGTTGTGAAACGTGGAACCTTATTTTAACCACCCACAAAAAGAAATTACGGAAATCAATCCCACCCTTATTGAATCTCCGATACCCCACAAATTGCCCAATGGAGTCATGATCTAGAATAGGTGGTTCGACTGTGAATGGGATGATCAATGTAGTAATCTCAAATCAAAAGTTAAAATAAGTTAAGTTAGAGTAGAGGCACCCATAATTGATCGCTTAAGAGATTTTGCTCCAAATTTGGAGAAAGTATAAGGTGGTGCAAAAGTTTATAGTTTAGGAAAGATAGAAATTAGGAGGAGGACAACAACATCAACAACAAATCTTTAATTTTATTCCTTAAATGGAAATTATTGTGAAGTTTTTAAGCTATAAGTTGACTCAAACACATTACCAATGTCTAGAGTATGCCATAACCACTCATTCCTCCTCACTTTAACACTCAAAACTAGGACATGTGTCATGATTCTATTGATCATGACCCGATCAAAATCCAATGCAACCTTATTGAAATTCAGGTCCAACCTAAACATAAATCCGATCGATACTCTTTAGATTGCCGATGGGGTCCCAGATCAGGAATAGGTGCCTCTACCGTATGTTAACAGAAAGGTGCTCAGGTGTGTGTTGGAAAACATGAGAGGCCCGTGGGTGCCAATTGTGCACCACTCTCTCACCACTACTTAAACTCACTCACTCACTTAGGGCCACTTCACACACAAGCCAAGAGCCATGACCATGAAATTGTGAGAGCCAAAAACAAAGTGTCCCAAGACACCTCCAAAATCATGTAGTGTGGTCACGGGTCCTCTAGTGTAGTGTGAAGTCATATGCAATCAGGCCCTCAACCAAATGTTATTTCAATGAATTTTTATTCACGCAGGTCCTCACACATGATAAAATAGAATAAAGCAACAATTCTGAACATTCGGAGTGTCATAGTCTTCCGGTTTTGTGTTAGACCTACCTCCAAGAGGTGGTTTAGCGACGATAAAACACGGTCCATTTGATGTCATGTAGGAATCCATGTAAACTTTACATCCATCTTGCATTCGCATACTCCGTTGGTCCCTCAAGCGTAGTGTGAAGTAGCGAACTGGGACCGGCTCCGCCTTTTCCACCAATGAGAGTGCTTGACGTGCACTGGTCACGGGCTCTCAGTCTCGTGTGTGAAGTGGCCCTTACTTATAGATCCAAGGATCCAGTTTTATTCTCACTTCTGACCTCTATATTTTGGAGTATAATTTAGTAGTGGTACTAAACAATACAGGCGAGGGGCTACGTCGTAACTTACATGCAGTGTGGACTGGCCTGCTCTGTAAGTTAATCAATTGTGGGGCCCAAATCTGGGTTCGGACGATTGATTAGATGATTGAGTGATTGAGTGATTGAGTGATTGATTGAAAGGCCACCCCATGCCCAAGTGCATGGATTGTAAAAAGGTACTTCATCCCCAAGCGTCTCATAAGAGGCCTAGATTGGGCCTCTTCATGCACCAAATAATAATAATAATAATAATGTATTAGGAGCAAGTGTCTGAGGGTTGGTTAACACCATAGACCATGAAGTCGGACCATGGAAGATGGTCGTTTTCCATGGTCCAACTTCCATGGTCCGATTTCCTAGAAATTCAGATTACAAAGTTTTTGGGCCCTTCACTAGGTGTAAACTGAATGTGGACCAAGAAGGAATGACCATGCACCAAAAAATGAATTTGTTGATTTTTTTTTAATATATGATCAAAAAGGGCACTTTTTAAAAAAAAAAATCAAGTTTGACCCTTGTCTTGTCTTCGTCTTCTCTTCCCCCAAAATTTTTTTATTGAAGAATTATTGTAACAACATTTTTATGCCATGGGCCCTTGCCTTTTTCTACTAGAGCACCTCATTTGCCTCTCCCACCACAATACCCGTTGGACCATGTTAGTGGATAATGTAGGCCTTTAGATATATATTTCATGGTCCATGATGTAAACAACCCTTGCGGAGGTTTTTGGGCATAATCGGTCAGGATCCCAATAGTTCCAAGTCCAGTCGGTTACATGTTGACATCTTTCGGTTTTCATTCATTAGATTGGGGTATATTTTATAAATCCCTCTAAAACTGATCAGTAATTTTCCTAAAGTTTTGAACTTCAACCGGTTGTTTCTTAAACTCAATCGGTTCACTTGTAACTAGCAGCCCACTCTCCCCGTTCATTGTATCAATGTCGTGTTTGAATTGCGTATTCCTATTTTTGGGTAACTTACTTTTTCATGTGAATTAATGGATTGGTTGAGTACGTTGATGTTATTGAAGGTTTAAGTTTAAAAACACAACTTGATTGTCCTTGGATGTTAATACATACATTGATTTTTGATCATCAATGTCAAGTATGAGTGTATTTTGGAATTCTCTAAGACATAAGATATGATATTAATAAGATTTCGAACCTATTAAATTGAGCAGGTAGTTTTGTTAAAACAACCATAGTGATGTGCGCCACGCAGTCACATGACTTGTTAAACTTTGACTTTTTATTGCACATGAAGCAAAGCAAGGTATCAGTTCAACTACCTTTTTCTTTACATTTTAGCTTAGAATTAGAATTGTTCAGTATTTGATAGGTTGTGTGATTGCTTGATGGGTCTTTGTGGTTGTTTTAACCAATGTGTGGTTTATTTAACAATCCCCTATATTAAATGCGATTATGAACTTGGTGGGGTCCATGTAGATTGTGTATGAGACCCCATGTCCTTTAAGGGTTAAGGTAGTCGAGCCTATTACGTTTATTACCAAGAGGTTTGGCCTCTTCCCTCGGTTGGGTGACTCCAGTCATCTTAAAAACCATGTGGGAAAAATCATAGGGTCCTTTTTATTCCTTGAAGCTCAAATTATCATACTCTTAGTTTTCATATAGGGTTGAAGATATATGAAACGTGTAGGATGGGTGAGAAGAGGAAGTAATAGAGAAATTGATAACTCTAAGTTAGCATTGATTCTTACAATGAGTGGATGGATGAAATGTTTCGGATGTAGTATCCTATGTTGTGGATGAAAACTTAGGACAAGATAGTCTTGTTTTAAGTTTGATTTAATGTTGAGTTTGATATGAACTATAAGATGTTGGGCTTTGGTCAGGCTGAGTAAATTGTGCCATGACTTTTGGATGGGGTTTGTGTTATTTGATTTGATGATCAAAGGTTTTCGCGATTGTCATTATTTGTAAGCATATAAGTTTTTGTGATTAATAAGGCATTTTTATTTGTTGGTATTGTGACTACTGTCCACTTTTTTTTATTCAAATTGTGAGGGGATGTCAAGATGTGATCTTATAGTATGGTTGATTTTATTTGGTTGTTTTGTTCTCTTAATTACTAATGATTTGGTAAGCGTTAGGATTTTTTTTTACACAAACTTTTTCTTGCATTAATCTCAAAAGAAAATATTTTTAAAATAAATAATAAAATAATCGTGACAAATAAAATCTGGTCAATTAGCAAAGCTTGTACAAGTCTAATTTCATGAGATTAAGGTGACTACCTTTCAGTTTGTGATGATTTTCAAAGAGAATATGTGTGACTCTTTGAATGGTTAAATAGTTGTCCTTAGAGTGGTTAATGTTGAGGAGTTATTAAGCATCGAGCCATCATACTATTCCTCAAAATAATATCAAAAGTTTTTTGGTTTGAGAATGATATTGAATCATTTTCACTCAAAACTAGGTGTTTGAATAAGCTATGTCTATCTTACTCCTGCCCATTCCAAGGAAACCAATCCCGAGTTTTAGCATATTTCATTGAAATAGCACCCACTTATCACACTCCATTGTTTATGGTATCTAGTGTTGCTACTTATTTGGTAATATATAAATATACTCTTTTAAATTAATATTTTATTACTCCAAACATCGAAGTATTCTTAGATAACTTGGATGATACAAAATTTAAAAGTACCGTAAACCCTAAACCCTAAACCTCAAACCCTAACCATTGTAGTACTTAAGTTTTGAATTGGAAATGTTCTTGGTTAAGGAGTCGTTCCTTGGTATAGTTGGTGTGCTACATGTATTTCCAACACTAACTTTAGTTCAACCTTGAGAAATTTAATGTTTGGAGTATGCTCAATCTTTGTGGGATTATACACAACTTCTCTCATGTGTGATCAATGCAACTTAACAAGTCAGTTTTTTTCACAGATGAGGATTGTACATGTCCCTAAGTTTCATGATGTTGTATTTAGTGTGGGCCACACAATTTTTAGAAATCTATGCAAGTATTGTGGTCCACTCGACCAAGAGGATTGTTCGATTATGAAAGTTTCTTTGATCTTTGGACCCTAGTGTAAACCCACCCTTGCTTACAGACTGAATCCCATCGTGCCATTGATGGCGGCACCCGCTACGAGGGGCTTATATCCATGTCCTTGGACGGGTCATGTGACCAACCCCCCCCCCCCCCCCCCCCCATGAGGATGAGTACGAGTGGGAGTGAATGAAGGGCTATGCGTTATATACACACGAGTGAGACAAACTTGTAAGTAGTTGGCCGGCATATCCTCTCAAGAAGCCGATGGCCCTTGGATCTCATTGCCCACAAATCCTACGGCGCATCCACTATAGATCCGCTAACGGTATGCCATGAGTACACCTTTGGTGTAGGATTTAGTGGGATGTTATTCAATAGATATGGTCATTGGTGGCTTTCAAAGTAACAAATATAAATATGGCTCCCATAAAAAGATCAAAGGGAGATCCAAGTTACCAATGTGGGGATGTTTGTGCAACATTTGGGTGTTGGAACTTGGCACATGATTTGGCCTTGCATCAATATTGATGGGAAAGAAGGCATTGATGGGAATTATTGTGCATCACTTAGTCTCAAGTTGCTAGGTGTGGATTATTGGTAAATATGATGAGCCATATTACAAAGAGTATAGTACTATTCATCATATACTTCTCTTTATACTCAAGTACTATGCTTTCATACTTTGGTCTATATCTTGAACATCATGATATAAAGGGGAAAACGTTTCATCATGATTTTATATAATATAAGGCCAAACAACACTACACCCATTTTAATACTTGTTTGGTCTTATGTATAAAAATAACAATGTTGTAATAGGAAGCATTTACGATGAACTTTGCAAAAGAGGCTCTACCACTCCCATCGCTTCAACAACAAGCCCCCACAACGTATAAGATGTTGGTGTAACTTTGTACATTGAATCCATTTGGAGAACCCTTCAACAAGTCAATGTATCCAATATACTCCAAAACACCATGACTCCACATAGATCAAGTCCTTCCAATGCAACACAAAAACGCATAGTATCACGCAAAACCAAAAGTTTCATGTGAACAAATCCAAATTTGTAACATATATCTACTTTTTCATTTTTTCTAAAAGATAAATTACAAATTTTGTGACATGAGCCAAATAAATTTTGGCAGACCGTGCTAATATGACAATCTTTGTGGTTCGCAATTCCTAATCAGATCAAACAATTCCCGTTGCCATGCGATAATTAGAATTTTATGCGGAGTTAGAAGTGTCCACATTAAGGCCATGTATCTCATTGGTGTTATCATGTTCCTAAGAAATCTTCATGTTGGCACGTAGAGCATTTGCATTGGGACCTAGGTTGGGTCCGAAAATGGGCGAAACAATACCAACCAAAATGGTTCTAGGTTTGGTTTTGAAATGTGAAGTTAGTGAAATCACAACATTTGCAGTTCAATTTTATTCAAAAGATTGAATTTTTAATTTTAAAAATTGGTAAGGCGTGTGCACCCAAAACCAACACTATGTACCGATGCCATAGAATTGATGACTTGAAGCTCTCAGATTTACGACTATGATACATGGGGTTGAATTTAGTTATGTGTTGAATTTGGGCATGCTTACCTTATGCGGTAATCGGATTTAGTCTAGCAACAATATGTGCCTAGTTTCCACATTGGCTGTCAAGGAGTTCAAACCTAGTACCTCTAGGAATCCACAACTTTGACATTGAATCCCCAAATCAATGCCATTCGAAAACATGAACCACGTGGATAAGGCATGTTGCTAGAATGTAACCCATAAAGTTTCAAACATTTTTCACATATAGTAACACAAAATTCATGTACTATAATTTGGAGTTAGCAAGGCTATCAAGTAAAAACGTTGACAAAAAAAGTTGCTAACGATGATTTAAATGTGACATTTATGTGACATTCGTATGACATTCATATGACAATCATATGACATTTATATGACATTCATGTTCTCAAAATATTTTGGTGATTTTTTTGTATCTTTTCTTTTCTTTTCTTTTCTTTTCTTAATGTAGACAATGAATGGGTTCCTCGCATTTCAAGAGTACATAATTCTGAAATGAACTCTTTCAAGTTTGTTAAGCACTTGATGCAATATCATAACAATAATAAATGTTCATGCGTCAAGTTTCATTCACAAAGTGCATCATTTAAGAAAATTGGACACTCATAAAATGTTACATTATTTTTGAATTTTTCTAATGTTCAAGCCATGCATTAATTGCAAAATTGTCTTTTATAGAAACATACTACTTACTTGCATGTTTTGTTTTTTGAAAAAATGACATTTGGACATGGAAACCTCTTCTTTTAAGGATTTAGTGTTTCAATTGCACTAAACAATGAAAGTGTTCGTTAGGTGAACAAGTGTTTTGATCACATTTGATCACATCATATACACACGTATATACATACATACATTCATACCTACATTCATACATCATGATATCTATATATATTGACACTATATCGATAATTCCACCAATACAATGGGCTTATTTCAAAGGTTAAAATTTTAAAAGCATGTCTAGTGTCACTTAAATATGAGTTAATACAAAATCGAAGAAATATTTGGCCCAATCACCTTGAAGTTAACAATTGTTGCAATAACACCCTTTGGGCTTGGGGTGAGATGGATATTTATAATTGGAAGGTCAAACCCATTGAACTAATCAATTATTTTGCATTTCCAAGTGTTTAGTCCATGTCAAATTAGTGTGGCTATGCTAGAAGGAGGTTGAACAGTTCAACCTCACCTCTCACAACACTCACGTGAAATCATCCATGAGAGGGACAAAGTTCTGGGTTGTGGATCCCGTGTGCTACAATGCCTTGATGTATTCTACTTTGGAAGGACTCAATATGCTCACAATGGATGACTCATATTGGTGCAAATATCAAAATTGATTAAAAACAAATGTCCCGTGTTGCAAAATTGTAAACACAAAAAAACCGCTTGGAAATCACACTCAATCAACTTTTACACTCATGTATCTAGTGACATGTTATGTACAACACGGGAAGATGACCTCACGATTTGTGACATCTGTCAGCTCTCCTTCAAATGTATCTTTCATGCCAACCTTTGGTTATGGACCGTCAATGGTACAATGCCAATGAACTCTACTTTGACACCTTGCAAATAGAAAGAAACATACTACTCGCAATGCATGACTCGAATTGATGTGGGTGTCACATTTTGATGAACTATATCCTGCATTGCAAGATTTCTTTGAAACTAGGTAGAAGAAAATTCACACTTGATCAACGTTTAGACTCATATATCTCATGGTATATTCTATACAAAGTGGGAGCATGACCTTAGGATTTGTGATATCCAACATCTCACCTTCACATGCGTCTTTCATGCGAACCCTAGATTGTGGCTCTTTGGTGCTACTTTGCCAATGAATTCTACCTTGACACCCACTAATGAGAAGACCCAATCTACTCACCATGGTAGACTTGTATCAACGATAGTGTCCATTTCAATCAAAGATGTTTTGCATTGCAAGATTGTATTAAATATCAAGAAGAAATAAGTTCACACTTGATTGGTCTTTAAGATATGCAGGTGTTATTTGGTTATTGTTCTTAATTAGACACCTATATTGGGATGTGTGTGGTTAGGTGTGGATCTAAAAACGGATGCCATAAAGACTTAAAGAATATTTATATGCATCTTCATAATTTTAGTGACTCCTCACATTAGTCAACACAAGGACTTGGGGGGAAGACAAAACTTATGTATATGCTTAAGAAATCAACACACATGCACTTGTGATAACCATAACTAAATCCAAGGATGTTTGATTTTCAAATTCAATTTGTTGTTGTTGTTGTTGTTTTGTCATAAGCTTGCTAATGCGGCACAAATTCCAAGATGTAAATTTGATCAATAGAAAACGGAAAACAAGATACTACTACTACTAATAATAATAATAGACTTATCCGTAAAGTCCCACAAAGAGAGACTAAACCGTGGGTTTGATATGACTTAGAGAAAAGTTTCTATAACAACTTGTTAACTCATCATGTATCGGTGCCTGTTTAAAAAATGGGGTGAAAGTTTTGGGATCTTCTCTTTCCACCCCTCAAACTTCAAGAGACTTCTAGAATCTAAATTAGGGTATGCACATGGGACCCACCATTGTAAAATCCTGGACACAGCCCCACGCAAGGCGAGCTTGGCCTGCCCACCCATCCCAGTCGGACAAACTAGAAAACCGATATTCAATAGTCTAAACACCACTCTGTGTGTGTGATATGATAATTCAAGCATTATGAACATGTACTTGGGTGACGTTGTGGTAACCCTCATGAACTTAAGGTTTGGGACTAAGCCCATGGTTTCATGTGCTTTACGTTACGGATAACTCCAACGTACCTCGGGATTCGTGACACCCGTCACCATGTCTCTTTCAAGCCAGCCCATGAGCTTGGGTTTGAGAGGGAGAGGGAGAGAGAGAGATGCTTGAGTCTCAATTGAGTGAGAGAGAGAGGGGGGGGGGCATGAGCAGAGTGCAATTATTTGTACTGATTGTGGCCATTACTTACATGAAAAGCGGCCAACAGCGAAAGGTCCTTGGTCGGAAGGCACATGAGAGGCTGCCAAAAGAGTAAGGCCCACATCATCATATTTCTAATAATAAATATACTAAGTCACACTACAGTCCGTCACAGGTGTCCTTAATCCTTGGTTCTCCAACCAACTTCATCACTACACTAAACATACTCACTCTTTGGAAACGTAGTCTGATGTACACTGATACATGGAATTAGGTTTCCCTATTATGCTAAACTATCCACGTTTCACACTCTGTTTTGGAAACGTGTTACCATACTAACAAATACATGAAAAGTCTTCCTTTTATAATCGTAGTTGTCATACAGATTGATAAAGAAAACTCTCTAAGTTTTCATGATCTGATTTTGACTCAAGGTAATTTGTATAGGCACATGAGAGGCTGCCAAAAGAGTTAGGCCCACATCATCATCATCATCATAATAATAATAATAATAAATATAATAAGTTACACTACAGTCCGTCACGGGTATACTTAATCCTCGGTTCTCCAAGCGACTTGATCACTACACTAAACATACTCACTCTTCGGAAACGTAGTCTTATGTACACTCACATGTGGAATTAGGTTTTCCCCACTACACTAATTTATCCACATTCCACACTATTTTGGAAACTTGTCACCATAGTAACAAATACATGAAAAGTCTTTCTTTTATGATCATAGTTGTCATACAGATTTATAAAGAAAACTCTCTAAGTTTTCATGATCTGATTTTGACTCAAGGTAATTTGTAGAGGTGAAGAGACAACCTATTCGCGAAGGCAACTTAATTGCACGTATCAATGTAGAGCGTCTCCGCCTTGGTGCTATTGTTTCCATGGTCACCAAGTTCATCAAGTTCACAACATGTTCGTTGTATATATAAATTTAGTGAGCTCCCAAAGATTTTTCCATTGACCATATTGGGACAACTTCTTCTTCTTCTTCTTCTTCGATTTTTTAAGGGGGTTTGTCTAGATGGAGGTGCGCATACTATTCTCTCCACCCCGACTCACCACATGGGCTTATCCAATGGTCAAGTGCAACCACTCTTTAGAGTGACACCATGCACCCTCCGTACTTAATTTGGAGGGCCAAATGGCTTGAAAAACTTCCGACCCTAGAATTTTAGACGAAGACACCGAGATTTAGTCTTGAAAGCTTCCAAAGCTCACACAAGATCTCCATAAAGTGTGTTCTCTATCTTCTCTTAGATGTCGATGCAAGGTCATCATAATTAGCTTAAAGCCAACACTACATCATAAATCAATATTTCAAGACACACTACATTATGGGAAGGATGAGACGTAAGATTGATTTAAGGTCCCCTTTACAATAGTGGGGTTGTGGTGGTGGTGGTTTTTTGCCATACTCCTCACCTAGTATCATAAATGACCCCTCCACCTTGGCAATTTCAATGACAAGTGAACATTCTCAAATGGAAGTGTTCTCACTCAAATCTCAAAACCCATGATTAGGCATGAGGGATTCTTGGCATCTCCTATGCGAAGAGAGAGGGAGTTAGCACATACGAGCATATCTCTTATCCATCCAACATAACAATCTGACTCCCTGTAAGTTTCTGGTCGATTGATCTCAAATGATTTGAACTAGAGTAGATTGGGGTCTTTAAACCTAAATATGGTGTCAAATCAACTAAAGCAACCCTCAAGTTGTTAAACCACCATGCTTTAACGGTGGTGTTGGGCTATTAAAAGCCAGATTCCTAGCTTGTCATACTAGAATGGGTGGACTAAGGTAGTCTTGCGTTAGCTTATATGGGATTTAGTGTGACGGCTCCCATGTTCCAGCATGATTGCATCAACTTAACACATGCCTCCTACATAGGTAAGTGATCGTAATTGCAACACTGTAAATCTATAATCCCCCCAATTTTTTTTACAAGGAATGACAAATAATGTTGGGTTAACATTTAGTGTTGATGACTCTATACCACGGTTTACAATTAGTATTGAGCAAGACAATGAGAATCGGTGACATTAAATATCATATTTAGTGTACTTATGTTATTTGGGTAAAGAAAAGTGATACTCTCAGTAAAATGTTATGGCAATGCGTAACTCCAAATGATAATTCACACTAATTAGACAAAACAGTGTAGACCTCTTTGACTTGAGTCCTCACAACTATTAGCATTAAGGGGTTCTAGTAAAAACATCATACCCCATAGATATGTGGTTATTTCATCTCAAGTAGTTTCTCCCATGCTAATTCATGATTTATGATGCTAATATCATAATCAAATTGTTCAAAAATAAAATATACATGATACTAATAGGATTGATTGCATTTTCACCTCAGGTAAAAGTGGTATGGGCCCAACTCAAAGAGATGGCCCTTCTTCACGAGTGCTCAAAATAGAGCAACAAGTGGTTCAAACCTTAGGCAACTAACGAACTAATTCAACAATTAGTTAACTAATTGCCTTTCGTAACTATAGTTATTCGCGATTTAACCTGCCAAAAAATGTAGTTGACTATAGTTGTTTTAAATTCAGTCTACCAAAAAATCTAGTTAACTATAGTTATATCTAGTTAACTAAAGTTGAGCGTAACATGTTCACGGAATTTTGTTGTAGGGTTGTAGTGTCACTAGTGTGTTATTTGTGTTGGTGGTGTACACAGAGGTTGTTTTCGGAGCCCAACATTGTGAGTTATTGTATAAAGTCGTTTCTTGATGATCCTTAGTGGCCCGAGCATATCAAAGACCATCAACTGAAACAAATCAAGAGACAATCTTCTTCGAATACATAATAATACTTATAATTTTTCTAATTAACTATAATTGTTCTTGAATCTGCTCTTAAAAATGTCTAGTTAACTATAATTGTTCCCTAAAATGTCTTGGAGAAAATCTAGTCAATTATAGCTATTTTGGCAGTTGTCCAAGGTCTGAAGTAGTTGACTATAGAATGACCGTTTCCAGTTTCACTAAACAGCTCATTACAGCACACATTGATTGCTCATTCATTCATGGTGTCCTCTGAAAGTTTCGGCCTAACTTAACATAAACTCGAAGCTTGTCGGCCAGCTGCCACACAACTTCAGAAAAGCCACACTGATTGATATGTGCAATTAGAGTGCCTCTTTACCCATGCCCATAATGTTAGGTCAAAACTAGGTCCCAAAACATCGTTTATTCATCCATATAACAACTACGGTAAATTAAATTATGCATTTTTTAATATAAAAAATTGTGGAAGTAAGCAACCAAAGTGGTGTGGAATGTTGATAAATTCAGAGTGGGGCAACCTAATTGCACATATCAGTACAAGGCATTCAGGTCATGACAACTACCTATGTAAAAATTTGTCCCTTTCAAGTTTTTAAGTAATTCATGCTAAATGGATCCCACTAGAGTAAAGTGAGGTCTCCAATCTTAATTTAGGGTCAACCTATGTTTTGAAATGAAAAACCCCGGACTTTCCAACGTTTCTATGCATTTTCATCCTCTACCATGATACACTAAATAGTCCTATTAGTGTTGGAGGAAATATTTAGCTTAGGCCATGAATAATTGTCTAGTCCAGGTAAAAATAACGTGGGTCAGAGACCCTCTGGTCTTCCCCTCAACCTTCCTTGGGACTTCCACCAACACTTTACATATAACAAAATAATCATCTTACATCAATAATATCAAAAGAAGTTCAAAAAACCCCATTTCAGTCTCTTAAATAATTTTTTTAATAAAAAAATCGATATGGTCCACCCTATCAAAAATATAGAGATGTTTGACATGGGTTGAGAATCAAACTAGTCCACATTACAAAAAGAATTAATGTGGGCTCTGGAGATTCACTATGGTCCACACTAATATGACTATTTAGTGCATATATCATGAAGTTGCACCGAATGGCTAGTATGCATGCATGTTTATATAGGCTACCATCAGTCAGCAATCTACGCCCGAGGTTTCATAGGATCTACACAAACTCATCCATAATGTTTGTGAAAACATAGTAAACTATGAAAATAAATCTCTATAAATCAATCAATCCTAAAATGACAACATCATTTGAGATTATTCAAAATGAGATTGGATTGGATTGGATCGAATTGAATAAACCCCCCAATATGTAAGGAACTTGGGATTTTTTTTTTTTTTTTTTTAGAACCCCTTCATCCACGTTGGATGAGTTAACACATAGTGTATAGAGCATAGGCCGTCCTGGAAGCCATGAAAACGAACGAAAGGGGGGCGGCCACGCGACAAGTGTAAGGGTAACGAAGGTACCCCTAAATACGTACATGTGTGGGACTCGACTAACTAGGGCTGCGACTAAGGTAGTGGGGGGCCTGGCAAAAGGGCGAGGCCACAGCCGACACTGTGGCCCCTCGAGATTTTGGGCAGATTGGCAACCGGCGCCCCTGACACCCTACATATTTCGTCCGATCCCCACCCCCACCTCCCAAATCCCACTACACTAAATATGATATCTAGTGTTTGATTATATTTAGTGTTGTTACCACCTTGGTACCCTACCTTGCTCAACACTATTTTTCAATTCTTTGACAATTGGTGTTAGACATAAATGCGCCGTCACCTTCGCTACTGCCACCTCCCCACCTGTGAAACACTCCTCTTCGATCGCTTCAAGAATCTCTCTCTCTCTCTCTCTCTCTCTCTCTCTCTCCTCACTTCCTTAAGCTTCCATTCAACTAAAACCCTCGCGATCGAAGATGTGTAGGTTGAGTGGAATCTCGTCAAAGACTCAGAAGAGTACACTGTGCTTCTTCATTTGCTTCGTCGATGGAAATTGTGTGCTCTTTTGTTGGAGATGAATATGAGGTCACGTGCAATACATGCGATTGTTTGTTGAGGGGATTCGGGAGCTTTGTGTCCGAGCCATGTATCCCTGCTTGCAATAAATCAACAAACGAGAAATTGAACCTTCTCCTTACTAACACTAAATTCATGCATGTAACTTCCACATATTATCATAGTTGATGTTTAGTGTTTGAATTTACACTTAATGTTACTTACTTTCATAGGGTTAGTGATATTTACGTATATGCGTTCGTATTTAGTGTATCAAACACTAAATATCATATTTAGTGTACCTTCACTTCTTATTGTATTGGCATTCATTGGCTTGGCTTGGCTTTTGGTTCCGTAGCCTATATAGGCTACGAACCAGCCAGCCAGCCAGCCAGGCCCTTTTTAAGCAATACGGTTTGGGATCCCCCTGCCCCACAAGCCAACTAACTTAAACAACCGTTCCTAAGCGGCAAAGCCACCAGCCTCGGGTTGCACATCTGACACTTCAAGCTTGCCGCTCAGTTCACTGGGAGAACTATACACCGCTTTTAGGGCATTTAGTAGGGGTTGTTGACACCATGGACCATGAAGTCGTCCCAAGGTCCTGTAAAATCCGTGATTGGTTGTTGAGCTCGTCCCAGGATCACTTCGGTTTACACTAAGGACAAAATGTCAGAGTGATCGTGGAGTTCGAGGTTTTCAAATCACGTGTTTGAAGGCCCACATTATCCACTGACATGGTCCCAATGGGTTGTGCGGTGGGAGAGGTAAAAGAGGTGCTATGGTAGAAAAAGGTAAGGGCCCATGACAGAGAATTGTTGTTATGATAATTATTTGATGAAATATTTTTTTTGTGGAAGAGAAGATGAAGACAAGAGAATGGTCAAACTTGATTTTATTTTATTTTTTCTCCCAAAACTGCCCCTTTTGGGCATACGTTATTAAAAAAAACCAACACATTCAATTTTGGGTGCATGGTCATTTCTCTTGGTCCACATTTGGTTTGCAACTGTGAGGGGCCCAAAGGCTTTGTAAATTGATTTTCAAAGAAACCGGACCATAGAAGTTGGGCCATGAAGTCGGACCATGGAAAAAGGGCATCTTCTATGGTTAGACATTATGGTCCATGGTGTATATAGCCCTTAGGGCCACTTCACACACAAGCCAAGGGTTGTGATCACGTAAGCGTGAGCGCCCTCAACTCTCATCCAAAGGCTGTACCAGTTGTTTGACTTTTCATCTCTAATAATTTCTTTGGGCTCTTAGGCCTTCACCTTTTAGTGTGAAGTGAACTTGGACGGTCTCGGCCTTTTTTACCAATGAATGATCTTAAAATGCAATGGTCACGGGCCTTTAGTCTTATGTGTGAGTGGCCCTTAAAGTCACATACGTAATAGTGTCACTTACCCTATTTTGAGGTGTATGCTAGATTACACTAATAACCAACAACCTTGTCGTTATTGTCACTTCATGACACTTGGCATCCAAGTGCCCTTCTGAATATCTTGGCATGAGTATGTTCCATAGGGTTATGAGGTGTATGCCTATGTTACAAAACGGTATACACGTTGTTGACTAAAGTGTGCACAAATGACACTTGGCATTAGGATGCTCAAGAAAATGCAAAACCATCATCTCAAGTATCCCAATGTGCTTCACTAAATGTCATAAGGAAAATGAAATTTCACTTCCAAAAGTTACTCATGTTGACATATAGTATCGTATTGGTAATCAAATTGAGTTTTCATGTAGGCGGCTCACCCACCAAATTCCAGTGGGAATAAGGACAAACTTGCCCACATGTAGATGGAATCTGGTGAGGTAGGTTTCATATGTCCCAACTAGCTACCCTCATCATCTCAAATCCGGGCCCACCTCCTAACCTCCTCCTCCTCCTCCTAATAAAACCGATTTTCAAATCCTTCATCGACCAACACTTGAAGGTTAAAAAGTGATTTAGTGGGTGCATGGAAGTCTAGCCGCCTGTGTCTATGGTCCTTCACATTCTAGTAGGCCGCCATAATGTGGTTGGTTGGCAGGTGTGCTTATCTACATGCAAACACCTCCAATCCATTGTTAACTAGTATCTAGCGGGTGAGTGGCCAACATGGAAACTCACCGTTAGAGGATGTGACACTTTGTCACATCTAGGCTTCTAGTGTAGGCCCTTCACAAATAGTGAATGTGAAATTGAATACCATAAATGGTGTACACCGTTTACACCTATTATTGTGGCCCACTATAGATTTGTCATTCTACGACAACTTTGGTCAATGTAGCTCTCCATGACCCACGTCATTTTTGAATTCTCATTAATATATATCCAAAAACATGAATACACGATCAATTTTCTCTACATGAACATGAATAATTGTGGGTTGAAAATATAATATAATTATAACATCAACATTTTATTAGTATTCGATACATTTATAATGCCACCTAATTTTCAACCCACACATCTATGTTCAATGAAAGACATGATAGTGGTGGTGGTGAGGTTGCTGCCCCATTGTTCCCCATTGTTCTTGCCTTAGGAAAAAATTTCCCAAAGAAAAACCACATGTCAAAATTTCCTCCCCAAAACAAACATGTAACAAAACAAAAGAAATTGATAACAACGTATTTAAAAAGACAAGGAAGAGACTACAAGTGCAAAACTTGGGCATAGTGGAGGACACGTTTGTATGCGATAATCTCTCTCTCTCTCTCTCTCTCTCTCTCTCTCTCTCTCTCTTCCTCCGCGTCCGACTCTTTGGAAAGTGGAGCATTACATGAATGTTGAGCTTGCTCGGTGGGTACATGTGGGCAGGGGAGCAAAAATTTCCTCCCCAATACAAACATGTAACAAAAAACATTGTTACACCAAATTTGAAAAGACAGGGAAAAGACCACAAGTGCAAGACCTGGGTATAGTGGAGGTACACTTGTATGCAAAATCTCTCTCTCTCTCTCTCTCTCTCTCTCTCTCTCTCTCTCTCTCCTTGGGAAAGTGGAGCATTACATGAACGTTGAGCTTGCTCGGTGGGTACAAGTGGGCAGGGGAGCAAAAATTTCCTCCCCAATACAAACAAGTCACAAAAAACATTGTTACAACAAATTTGAAAAGACATGGAAAAGACCACAAGTGCAAGACGTATAGTGGAGGTACACTTGTATGCGAAATTTTTCTTTCTCCCCCCCCCCCCCCCTCTCTCTCGTCCTCTGTGTCCAACCCTTGGGAAAGTGGAGCATTACATGAATGTTAAGCTTGCTTGGTGGGTACATGTGGACAGGGGAACAAAAATTTCCTCCCCAAAACAAACATGGAACAAAAAACATTGTTACACCAAATTTGAAAAGATAGAGGGAAAACTACAAGTGCCAAACCTGGGTATAGTGGAGGTACATTTGTATGCGATTTTTCTCTTTCCACCCTCTTTCTTCCGCATCCGACCCTTGGGAAAGTGGAGCATTTCCGTGAGCTTTGAGCTCACTTGGTGAGTACAAGCGGGCAGGGGGAGCACATGGTGGGGGTGATATGAGAGGCGGAGGGAGACCAAGAGGCCGGAAGAACCATACTCAGATCGCCAAAAAGGGGACTTGGGCTGGCAGTCGTTGGCACTCCATTAACACTTGGTATTTGCGGATGTGAGGCCTCTCTCACACAGCTTTACTGACTGGCATGCACACAGGCAGGCAGACAGTCTCTCCCTCTCTCCCTCTCTCCCTCTCTCTCTCCTGACAGGGAGCTAAGAGCCCGGGTGTAGGCCTAACCCCCATGTGAGTGATGCACTTTGCGCGATTTAAATAACAGTATTTCTGATTTGATTCGATACTTCCATAAGATCCGACAAATCTACGACGTTGACTCACGGCCGAGGAGGAGGGAAGGGAAGGGAAGGGAAGGGGCTTTGAATTCCAAGTCACAAACATGAGTAGCCTAACCCCCCCCCCCCCCCCCCCCCAACGCATGCGTGGAGTGGGGTGGGGTGGAGGGGGGCGGGACATGATGTTGTGTCATGTCAACTTAACCCGACAACGATTAACTTATCATTCTGTGTAGCTCTCTTCAACACACGTGGCTCCCTCTCTCCGGCCTTGAAGCTTCCATGGCTGTGGAGTGAGTGAGTGAGCTGCTGCTACTGCTGCGAAGGGTTGTTATAAGTTAATGTGGCCACATATATATATCCAACTGTAACTGTCATGGTGACCTCCCAAATCTTTTGGGAGGAGGAAAGTCACATGTGTCGGAACCCCAAAATCAAGCTCTATTTTAATCCCCACTCGCCCTCGTCCCTGTTGTTGTTATTATTGTTGGATTCAGGGGCGGTTTACACTATGGACTATGACGTTGGACCAGGGCTCTGCAAGGCAGCTGATTGGCTCTTGAAGTTGTCCCGGGACAACTTCGGTTTACACTAAGGAAAAAATGGCAGAGGGACCATGGAGGTTGAGGTCCCCAAAATATTATTTTTAAGGCCTAATAAATGCACTGACATGGTCCAACGGGTTTTGCAGTGAGAGAGACAAGAGAGGTGGTATGGTAGGAAAAGGCAAGGGCCCATGTCAAAGAAATGCCATTTCAAGAATGTTTTAATGAATCTACCTTTTATGTACCTTAATCATATTATAGCCCATGAGACATACCAACACTACCTTGCCCTACCCCTTAAACCGGCTTACATGTGTTTCATCAAACAACGCGGGACATCTAGACCTCAAGAATTCAAGTGCAGATTTGTTTTTTTGGTCTACCAGCTGCAATGTTTGGAACTTGGGGGCGTATAATATACCGTTGGAAAGGTCTTGAAAATACCTTTCCAACGGTATATTACACGCCCCAAAATGTTTTTAAAATACAGTTGCAAAAGAAAAAACAAACATTTGTAGTGGTTTAGTGACTGTAGATCAGGGTGGTCAAAAGAAGCGCAATGGGAAATCTTCTAACATTAATTATCAAAGAATTGAAATTTAGTGTTGAGCAAGGTTGGGTGGTAACAACATTAGATATAATCAAACACTAAATATCCTAGATAGTGTAGTGATAACACAAGGTACATGTCACATGTAAATTACATTGAACATGTACAAATTGAATCGCTCATTTTTTTTGTAAAAATTGTTGTGAGAAGATTTGCAAGCCACATCTTCGACACATTTAACAAGAAGTGAAGACAGTTGAAGCCCAAGAGATGACAAGAGAATGATCAAACTAAAAGAAGAAAAAACTAAGTGACAAGATAAGTGAAGGCATGTGTAGGCAAGTGAAGGCAAATTGAAGTCAACAAAATGGTCAAACTTCATTTTTTCCCAATATGCCCTTTTTGGGCTTATATTAAAAAAATCAGCACATCCACTTCTTGCCGCATGGTCATTCCTCTTGGTCCACATTCGGTTTACACCTAGTTAGGGGCCCAACGGCTTTGTAAATCAAATTTTTAAGAACTTGGACCATGAAATGTAGACCATGAACTCGTACCGCGGAATAAGGCATCTTCCGTGGGACGAGTTCATGGTCTATGGTGTAAACCGCCCCTCAAACGAGATACGTTGGGTCCCAAGTCCCACTCATTTCAGCATGTCCCAACTTTTGAGCCTCAAGAAACTGTTAAAATATGGTTGATTATCATTACAATCGGATCTTGATTATTTTATGTAAAATTTTATTCACGGGACTTGGGTTGGGAGTTGGGGTCTAGCTTTTAGCTCGACCCAAATCTCAACACAAGTCCCGAGCCGAGCCTCCAAAAAGTGTTGCCATGTGGGCATCCATGTCATCCTTGGGACTTAGGGCTTGGGATCTTGTGTGAAGTGGTAAGTCCCAACTCCCCTCATGCTCTCAACGATTAAGATTGCATAGATTGACCTCACGTGACTTGGGACTTGGGACTTGTGACCCTGTGTGAACTGGCCCTAAGGTATACGTGGCCCTATTGTGGACACTTCCAAGTTCAAAAGGGAATTTTGGTCGTTGGATCATATCTTGAATCGTCTTGTCTGGTTAGGAACCGTGATTCATGAAGACTGTCATTTCAAGTTTCGGAATTGTGGTTCAGAAGCACAAGTAAGAGATCAAAGTGAAGATTTTCAGAGGAAGTTTTAATAAGAAGTTTTCTCAAAGAAGGATCAAACCCATGATGTACTTGGCAGGTTCCAACTCTTATAGCTAACGTTGAATATAAAATCAACTATGTTATTTTCAAAACAATGGACGGAGTACCGTCCTATCTAGGTATTCTTGGATGGAGTACCATCTTATCTATGTATTCTTGGACGTACATGGTTATTAGACGCACACTCTAGGGAGGATTGGGGAAAAGGCACTCTTACCGAAGGAAAATGTTAAAAAAAAATTGTAGTACGTTTGTTCCTTACCCAATATCATGGTGAAACCCAAGATGATGGTACTGAATTCACCATAGATGATGGATATGAAATAGAAAAGGATACAACTCTAAACTATGAATGCGGTTGCTATCTACATATCACCAACTAATAATCCCCACATCTTGAGGATTAATTGTGATTGATGCAATGTATGAGAAAGAAAAATCCAACCCATCAAATAAAAAGAATTAGTTGAAAAATAGGAGGCTTCAATGTTTGAAACCGATCGAGTCCTTAGTAGTTATGTGGTCAAAGACGTGTATATGGATGTGGATTTGAGTGATGGTGATACACCTATAGTATAAAAATACTTGAGAAAATTACCAAGGTTGAGTGAGAATATTGGAGAGACTTCTTAAAAATGTATATTAATTTTTTTGCTTGGACATACAAGGATTTGAGAGGAGTTCCGCCCAAAATTGGTGAACATGAAATTATATCAGAAAGCAAAGACAATATTGAATGCATCCTATATTCTTCTTGTTAGTCAAACAAGAGATTGATGAGTTACAAGAGGCTAGTATCATTTACCTTGCTCCATACAATGAATGGGTATCACCTATTGTCGTAGTACCAAGAAAAATGGTAAAGTACGAATATGTGTGGACTATTGGAATCGGAATATTGTCACCAAAAAGGACTATTTTCCTTTACCATTACAAACACTATATTAGATGAGTAGCGGGTTATGACCTTTATTTAGTTACGGAAGGGTTTTCCGGATATAATAAAATTTCAATATACCCTCACATTGTCTTTTGACAACTTTTACTACACCATGGGGAATATGTGCACGTGGGAATAATGCCCTTTGGTTTGTGCAAATCTCCCAATACCTTCTCTAGACTAAGAATCAATGGTTGCCAGCATAGTAAAATGGATAGCTCCTAATCCTTGCATAGCTCCTAATCTTTACAATGGCAAAGTCAAGCAAGCAGAAACACAAGAGAGGAAGGGTGCCAATTGAGCCATTGATATTTCAAGAGATTTCCCCACCAATTCTAGAGCATATATGGAAGAGAGAGGGTTGTGTTGTGCAATTTTTGGTGCAACCTTGATATTGTTTGGCTATGGTAGGTTGACTTGTCTGAATTTCATCAATTAACATTGTAAGTGAGTTTTAGGAAATAAAGGTGCAAAATCAAAGTGTGAGTTGTTCAATCAAGGCTATAGTCAATATTACCGTGTTACATGCTAAGGAGGTGAAAACTTTATTCGATGTTGAATTGCCCGTGAATGCAAGAAAGTGGGAAACAATTTCTCAAGGAGGAACCCAAACATTTGTTGTTGAGGCTAATGGATGGGAAGTTGTGAGGGCGTTCACTCCTTGGAAGGAGTGCTTGGAGATAATTTGATAACACATTGAATTAGGAGAGGATGATAGCTGAAAGGAGCATTGTGTGGTGTGTACAACATGCAACGCATTGGTGTGCGGTGTGAAGTAAAAATGGGTTGAGGAGTTGCTAAATTGTAATTCTAAAAATTTCATTTTATTTGATTTTGTGAATTGTTAGATCTTGGTTTTTTCTTTTTTCTTTTTTCTTTTGCAACCAACTATTGCGTTGATTGATATTTTGCAGTTGACTACAAAGTAGTAGTCAACCGGACCAGTGACCACAAGATTGACTGCATCAGTTTACCCCAAATGACATGACGTTTTTTGGTCCGGTGTCACATTGCCATCACAAGATGTGACATGACATGAAGTCCCTGGACATGAAATCCCTGGTGTAGCTAAGAGTTTTATGTAGAATAAACCTCATTCAAAAGGGTGTCCCCACCCACCCGCTCAAAGATTCTCTCACATGCATGTTTGGAAGTGCGATTGATTGGCATATTTTCTACTACATAGTGAATCCACAAAAATCAAGAATTTGATTGTTGTCCGAGGAGAAGAATCCATATGAAGGGGTAAATTTCCAATTGTAGGATGTGTTTTTGTAGGGACATGAGGTTCCGAAGTCACATAAGGTATGCGGGTGTTGCTGAGTCACTTTTCTTTACCGGACACCTAGTATATTTGATTGGTGTGTGGTCAGGTGAAGATCAACAAATAACCATCATAAAGACACATGATGTTTAAAAGAGATTGAACTACATCTTCAAATCTTATTAAATACTCCACACTCAACAGTGAACACAATTGGAAGGACCTACCGTGTCTTCAATTAAGGAATCAACTAATATGCACTTCCGATAACCACAACTCAATCGTGGGAAGCTCAATTTTCAATCCGATTTTTGCTGATGCTTCATTAGAGATTTGCTAATGCAACACAAGCTCCATTGTGCAAATCTAATCGGTAGAAGCTAGAGAACATGAACCAAATAACACTCACATACCTTGTTGGTTGTCCACAGTATCAATCTGGTTATACGTGTTGAAGCAGAGACCCAAGGTCAGGCAGATGTGTGTATTATTATTATTATTATTATTATTTCTTCTTTCTATCT
Source organism: Polytrichum commune (assembly GCA_950295325.1). Classification (NCBI taxonomy): domain Eukaryota; kingdom Viridiplantae; phylum Streptophyta; class Polytrichopsida; order Polytrichales; family Polytrichaceae; genus Polytrichum; species Polytrichum commune. The sequence goes on from OX485803.1 coordinate 27,274,948, forward strand.
TATTGCGCTTCTGAACACAGTGACCTAGAATCCAATACCACAGCACAAGTCAGAGTGTTGCCTCGTGCAGTATGTATGGGGAAGGATTTGGATCCGGAGAGATCTTTGTAGCAGGCTGTGAAATGTTTGTTGGAAGTAGATGGTGCTAATAACCCTCACTTTAAGTGCTGAGCATAGATACTACTATTGATTTACATATTTGTCAGGTGATTCTCATTAACATTTCATAAAGAATCCCAACACATCAAAATATGTCTTGTTTTGTATGTCCAACTTCAAAGGGTTTAAAATTTTACTGATAGATGACTCAAATCCAATATCAAAGTATGGTGTTAAGGTGGTGGACATTCTCATAATCAAGTCAGAATGTTGCCTCGTATGGTATGTATGGGGAAGGATTTGGATCTGGAGAGATCTTTTGTAGCATGTTGTGAAATGTTTGTTGGAAGTAGATGGTGCTAATAACCCTCACTTTAAATGTTGAGCATAGATACTACTATTGATTTACATATTTTTTCAGGTGATTCTCATTAACATTTGATAAATAATCCTAACACACCAAAATATGTCTTGTTTTGTATGTCCAACTTCAAAGGGTTTAAAATTTTACTGATAGATGACTCAAATCCAATATCAGAGTATGGTGTTAATTAAGGCGGTGGACATTCTCATAATCAATATGTGCATTCTCATAATTAGGTCAGGATGTTTGCCTCGTACGGTATTTATCGTGAAGGATTTGGATATGGAGAGATCTTTTGTAGCAAGCTGTGAAATGTTTGCTGGAAGTAGATGGTGCTAATTAATAACCCTCACTTTGAGTGTTGAGCATAGATACTACTATTGATTATGTATTTCTAAAGTGATTCTCATTAGCACCTGACAAAAGATCCCAACACACCAAAATATGTCTTGTTTTGTATGCACAACTTTTAAGGGTTCAAAATTTTATTGATAGGTGACTCAACTCCAATATTAGAGTATGATGTTAAGGTGGTGGACATTCTCATAATCAATTTGTGCAAATTTTGCAAGAATTTAGGGTGTTGATTTAACATGCTCTATCTACCATTGTAAGTACTTGCATATAAACTACTTGATGACAATTGCACAAACTAGCCCTATGAACGTGGGTGGAAAACTAGCATGGAAATAATTAGTGTGGGTCACACTAATTTCAAGTCAAGGTGGGACTACCATGGGTCCAAGACCACATGTCTTCCCCTATGTTTGCATAAAGACTTCCGGTCAACACCTTACATAAAATAAAACAGTCAGTTTACATAAAAATCTCTAGAATAAACCAAATCATGTGGCCCGTGCTAATTTCTACTTAAAACTTAGTGTACATTAGGTTAAAATTTAGTGTGGCCCATATTAATTCTCATTATGAGAATTAGCGTGAACTCTAAAAACATGTTGTGGCCCACAATATTAGGACTATTTAGTGTAGTTAAGATCCTAATTCTTCCAAAGCAAACCCCTTTTGTTCTAGTAGTCTAATAACCATGTTTTAAGAAGAAGAAAAAGAACACATAACATTATATTCATGCTTGAAAATTTGGTCAATTTTTTGGTTGTAGTTTCCAAATTTTGTTGTCAACTCCATTCACATTCAACTTGCTACATAGATGTGAAATTTTGTGAAGGAGGCATAACACCTTATGTCGCATCATGGTTAACCGTGATCAACATATGGCTAACGGGCTCACATTCATGCCGGTACCTGGTTACGGGCATTATTTTTATTTTATTTATTTAAGATCCGCACATTGATAACATAATTTAGCTTCATGCCTAGATTAAATTGAACTCTAACGAATCTAAGCTTCGCGGAATTCGATTTGAGCACAAGTCCTTTTGATTCCCACACCCCATAGAACATGACATCTTTGGTGAATAAATGTTTGGTGATTAAGTTAGAATGATGTGCTACTCATGTGACCTTGGTTCCACATTCTTTTTTGCTGCACTAAATATTGTATCAAGTGCTCGGGGGGGGCACTCCCTTGTATATTTTGCATACACCTGCGATAATGAGCTATTAAAATGGGGGCTATTTACCTATGAGAAAGGATTATAAGGGATGCTAATTTTTGAAATAATGGTAAATTGTTGTGATTATTTGCACCCTATTGGTAATTATAAATTCTTGGATGGTTGATTTTATGGTACCCTATATTACTTATATGTATTTTTTCCCCCTGATTGCCCCCATTCCTTAAAGTGTATGATACAGTAGAATTCCCGTTAGAAGCATATGTACAGAGTAAGAGAAACAAACATTTACTAGGGTTTAGGGTTCATGGTCACACTGAAGTCCGGGCAAAGCAAAACACTAAACAATAACAACAAAAGATTGCAATTACATGTCATTAAGCAACACGAGCCAACGAATAAAAGTTGTGTTGGATAACACCGTTAGAAACCTTGAGGTCTTAGGGAACAGGCCAGCCACATGTGTCTCAAAGTCACATTTACAAGGTTTGCAGAATCCCTACAATTGATGCCTTGATCTTCCAATCCTACACATTGGAGGAAAATCCCACGCCATGCAAGCAAAATCCACCTAAACTAGCTAGGCTACCATTTACACATGTGGGAGATATGAGGGTACTCGAACTGAAATGACTACTACAAATTTCAAGGTATACTAATGATCATTCAGCCTTTTTTCCAAATTATATCTCCACATGTGTGAGATAGTACAAATTTAGCAGGTTTTATTTTTTATTTGAAATGAACTCACTCAATGAGCTGCATCTACCTCATCTAAGGTGTAGATTTTGCTAGTTGATTCATACAGTAGAGACACAGTTGAGATAATAGCATCCACATCAACCCACACATAGTCACTCTCAACATACTTATATTTGTTGAGACCCGGTTGTTTTTTGAACCAATGGAGGTAAGCCATAGCAGTTGGGAAGAGCGTTTCTCTATTTCCGTTCTGGACTGCACGTTTCATCAAGTCAATGAGTTGCCAACAATTGCCCCACTTAGTACCAACCTTCACCCTTATCTTTTGAACCCTTCCTATATAGAACATGCCATATTTTGGTGGCAAAGTATTTAATTTTGGAAACTATCGCTTTTTCTCCATGCTATTTTATATGTACCACTTAGATAATTTAATCATGTTTTGTCAAATGCTATATTACATATAATCATGTTTCACAATCCCAAAGCACCCTATACTACATCTAATAATTTACAAATTTTACGCCAAATTTTTATACAAGACCCTATATTTTATCGCACGTAGTTCCTACGTTTTTCGCCAGTGCCCCCCCCCCGAGATCAAGTGTCATATGGCATTTCATGTCACTTGTAGTAACTCTTCTTATGGATAAGTTTTACAAGTATTGTCATCCCAACTCACTTTTAGTTCATCCAAATGCCAACCATATACGAAACAAAGTCTAGTATATTCCACATCCTAACATTTCCACAACGGCTTGTTGTCGTAGATTATTGAAGAACCATCTAGTAAGTGACGGCAAATGCAACATTGTAAAATCTCTAATGTTCAAATTTGTTTTACAAGGAACAAGAAAATGACGTTAGGTTTACATCTAGCGTCGGTGACACTCACATGGGCATTTCACAATTAGCATTTCACATGTAGTAATACAAAGGAGAGCTTTGGTTGAATCCAACAAAGATTCGAGATGGGTCATAATGCAAGATTCGGGACCGATTCCTTGGTATTGGGAGCCCAATTCCTCAACACTGGGAGCACAATGCCCAAGCATATTGGAATCTGGGGTTCTCAATCCTTGGCATCCCTTTCGAAAGGCCAATTGCCTTAGCACGAGAAACCCAAGACTCGACTCTCGGGGATCGGGAGCACCGTTAACGGTAGAGACGCGCCTATAACGGTTACTTGCGGCAATTCGGGTGAAAAGAATGCTACGCTAATGTTATGTTTACACGTCATAGGTGCACTTTTCATGCACTTGAAAACATCGTGTGCATGTGAGTTTCATAAACCTAGCATTCTTTGCCAAGATCGTCGTGTTTGCTTCCATGAAAACCGGGTTGGGTAGATGGTGGTAGACGATAGAATAAGTAAGGCTAGATCCTAGACAATCGGTCTAAATTTGTAAATCACAACGAGGGAGGAACATTTCTTTTACTAGCCTTTGATGGCGTTATCCTAAATTGCTTTTATGATTTTGCTATACTTTCTAGACGCGGCACACATTGATTCATAGATTGCGAACACAAAGCATACTAAAGATGCAATGAATGAATGGATGAACGCATATAATTAGATCATCTTCTTATGTTGCCTCTGTTAAACTGTGTTAAAGAAAAAGGCAGCCTTGAAACACTTCCAAAATGAAATCTAAACCCAAAGGAAAAAAATGCATAAATAGAAAATGCCATACCGTAACATAAGTAAATATTTTTGAGAATGGTGGAATTGTATTCAAATTGTATGAAGTATTATTTTAGGGTTCTTAGGTTGGATGAATGAGAAGTATGCTTGTATGGGATAATCTCCTCTGCCCAATGCCAACCAAGTGTGACCCACATCATAAGTGATTAGAGCACTAAACTTTTAAGCATATTTGCTAGGCATCACAAATACGTGCAATAGAATCACATGTCAAGTGTAATGAACTTATGAGTGTAGATCAATCAAGCCACATTGGTAGAAACATGTGAAATAAATTCAAGATTTTTCTTTTTCTTTTTCTTTTTTTAATGTGCAATTTGGTTGACCCCCACACTAACTTATCAACATTCCACATTATTTTCAACGTTTACTATCACAATATCAACATACGAGATTTTAAAGAATGTGATTTCTATATGGATGAATAAACAAAGTTTTCATTTGATTTATTGTTGGATATGGTTTCGACCCAAGGGTAACCACAAGAGACCTTTCTTCTCAAAGAGTCTCCGATTCATCATGCACCTTGATTATTTTTCAATTATCTTCTTTCCTTTTTCTCCCCATTGCATTATGGGAATGATTTGAGGTTCTGGGTTTGAGAGTCACGTCGATCGCAAAACTCCTCGCGGAACTCGACATAGAGATGTGCAAGAGTTGATAAAACTTTGGGCATATTTTTCAATATATTTGAGGCCAAAGCTTGCAAACCGTTTTTTCCAACAAGGTGAGGTGGAATATTTAGAGGAATTCGAACCATAGATAATCCTTGACCACTTCAAGTGACAAGTCCTCCCAACTCTCTCATTCAAGGGGCCGTCCCCTTGCAACCCAAACCAAGGTCCTTTGACTCATACACCCCCCACCCTCCCTCCCTCGTATTATCAATGAGATATACATGAAGTTTGAGTTGTTTAACTTTGAGGGACTCCCCAATAGAAGGTCCAAATGCGAGATGGATTTTCCTTTTTGGAATTGGGGTACTAGAAGCGGAGACAAAACCGATCTCTTATTGGTCTCCGGTTCATCGAAGTACGCGAAACCATGGCTTGTGCAAGTTTGAGGATTCCCCAATAGGAGTTCCTAATGTGAGACCAATTTTTTTTTTTGAAATGAGAGCACCAAAAATGGAGGAAAAGAAAACCAATATCTTCTTGGTCTTCGGTTCATTGAACCACGTAAAGTTACGATGCGGAGGCGCGTCACTTGCAAGTGAACTTGAAATGGCATGTGGATAGTTGTCTGAAGTCTCTAGGGAAAATGATTGCCAAGTAAGTTGAGAAATGGAAGCAATCATGCGCTCGTATATATTAAGAGAGTAAGCTTCGTCAAGAGGGCTTCTTCTTTATAGCTCGATGCAATCACAAGATCGCACTTGAAGCATGTGGTTGAGTAACTCAAAATACTTTGATTTTTTCATGATGTCAATATGTTATGTCACATGATACACATCATACCAAGATGCCACTAACTCTCATCTACCTTTGTCATGCTTCGTGCTTAGAAATTTGATGGTCATCACTGGATCTTGAAACCCTAAATTTTATTATTTTGTCTATGAGCACTAGATTCCAAGATCATCCTTACCAATCATGTTGTCAAAAATATTCTTTGGTGCAAACCAAAATATTCTTTGTCATAGAGAGCAAGGAAACATGTGTAATTTCTGTTATGTTGATGTGCATGTTAGGTCCAGTTACTACCATCAACATTGGTGCCAAAGTTGGCATTCAAAAATTCAAGAAGATGATGAATTCCCCCACTATCCTGTGCCTTCAATGTAGACTACTGGTGTCCATGGAGGGCACATTTGTTTTTAAATTTAGAAGTGCCAGAATGTAGATGCATATAGAATTTGTGCGGAGCTCAACCAATGTAAGAACCACACATGGCAAAATTGGGTGAGGAGACTTACTTCTTGTCATAATAGAGAGGCCTCTATAATACAGTATACAATACAATTTATGGTAATGGAGTTCACATTATTCATCGTCTATCCAAGTAAGGGACTTTTTGTAATCACTAGGTGACAAGCAACGTAGATGACATGGGCACTTGCTTCTTCATGACCAGTCATGGAAGCAACTCTAATCAACATGGCACCTCAATTTTAATTGCGCACTAAATCATATATATCTCTAGATACAAATATAGATATAGATAGTGTAGTATTACATCAAGGCAAGATGAGATTGAATACTTTGCAACACAAACTTGACCATAGGGAAGATGGGTCTTCAATGGGCTGGTTTTCCTAATCGGACCCCTAGATTTGATTGATATGTGGTTCAATGAGGATCAAGCAACAAACATCGTAGAGACACATGTTTAAAAGAGCTTGGACTAAGTCTTCAAATATTAAGAACCACTCTACACTCAACAGTGAACACAATTAGGAGGATTTACATAACCAATTAAGAAATCAACAAACATGCACTTTTGATAACCATAACTAAATTAGAGAAGGTCTGATATTCAATTTGGTTTTTACAGATACTTCACCATAAATTTGCTAATGCAACACGAGTTTTTTTTGTGTGTAAATCTAATTGGCAGAAGTTGGAGAACATGAAAACCGAACCAAATAACACCCACATACCTCAATGCTTCAGTCCTTTGAAGCTAACAACAATTGGAAAGTGTTCAATCAAACAATCACTCTCGGAGGAAAAGGAGATAAAGACAACGTTGCTTTGTATTGTGATGCGAAGAAAAGCCTATTTGTCTGTACATTGCCTAGGGTTGGCCTTGGGACATGCATAGGTTATAATGCCTATGTTAGTAGTAGGGGAGGGGGGGGGGGGAGTGGGCGATGAGATTATTGCTAAAAAGTATGGGACTTTAGGGTGGGAGATTTTACACTAGAGTTCAAGACCAAAGAAACTCTAGAATCGAGCAACCCTATTGGTCGAGAGCAAAAAGATTGGAGTCTAGGGGTTTGCACCAAGGTCAGGGTTCATGGTATGAAAAAAATGAAGTGACATGAATGTGACATCTTTTTTCTCACCAAATCTCAGTTGTCTCCACTCAAAATAACTTTCCTCCTATTTTGAGAAATGCATTTTCAAAGTTGGGTCTAATCATGAGTCTAAAACTCAGGTCCGTCAAGGGGTGCTTCAAACCACAAGTTTTTCCAATCCCCAATGTAAACCCACCCTTAGTCGAGAAGAAGTCTATGGGCGATGAAAGCAGCTTCTGGCTTCTGGTGAGGCCACGTCGCCTGTGCATTATCTACCGTCGGATTTGAGCGATGTAAGATCTCCACCGTCCCTGCTAGCACTCAACCACCGTTTCACACTTGTGTAAGGTGTCTACAAGAGATTGTACCCCAAGTTTATTGGAATAAGTCCATAATGTAGATCCACCCTCAATTTAGGACTTGTGTAGGGTGTTTGCACGAGAATGTACATTTTGGCTATAGTGTTGGCGTGGGATATATTATACCATGCATTATTAGTTAGGATGTAGTTTGAGAAACCAATATATAAAGATGGGATTAAGCATGAGTCCGAAAGTAAGGTCCATAAGGGAAGTTTGGGACTCCAAGTTTCTTGGAATCGGTCCCTAATGTTAACCCACATTCAATTTTAGACTTGTATAGGGTGTCTACAAGAGACTCTACATTCCTTGTGGTTGCATAGCATTACTAAGCACTCACTAGTCGGTCAATGGGACCCCGGAATATAATAGTCAGATGCTCAGAAAGCTGAGTCTCCCTCTTAGTTTTTCGAGCATCCGATTGTTATATTATAAGCATCCGGCTGTTATATTCCGAGAGCCCACTGAACTACTATACTAACCATGATATACAGTGTCACCAATTCTAATGGTCTTGCTCAATACTAATTCTAAATTTCGGTGTAGTGTCAGATGTTAACCTGACATTATATGTCGTTCCTTGTAAATTTAGTGGGGATTATGGATTCACAATGTTGTAATTATCGTCACTCACCAAGTGATTTTTCATCCAAATTCCAATCACCCATGACAATATTTCATCAAAATTCACTAACAAGAGAAGAGAAGGTAGGGATGTGGCCAATGGATGAACTCATCCATCATCCATGACAATCTTTGTTCACTCATTCATAAGAAGCATCATCCAAAAAAATACCATAGTGACATTAAATACCATATGACACTAAATTATGGTATTTAGTGTCGTGGGTGCTAAGTAATGTTATGTGTCGTGTTAGTGTGGGATATATTATATTATATTATATTATATCATAGCGTATCATACATTGTAAGTGGGGAGGGCGAGGGTTGGAACATGGAGATGAGGAGCCATAACAGAGCTTTTCTACTGACAAGCACGTAAGATAAGTGCCTTGGTAAGTGGAGGCCCATGAGCTCAGTCTGATAGCTTAACAAACTGGACAGCTGATAACCCAGCCTTGTTATTAGCAACACTTTTTAACTAATAAGTTAACGACCTCTTCGGACTCGGTAATGCTTTATGAGATGCAGCTCATCTAAGGGCCGGTTTACACTATGGACCATGAAGTTGGACCAGGGCTCTGCAAGGCAGCTGATTGGCTGTTGAAGTTGTCCCGGGACAAGTTTGGTTTACACTAAGGAAAAAATGGTAGAGGGACCATGGAGGTCGAGGTCCCCAAAATATAATTTTTAAGGCCTAGTAAATGCACTGACATGGTCCAACGGGTTTTGTGGTGAGAGAGGCACGAGAGGTGCTCTAGTAGGTAAAGGCAAGGGCTCATATCAGAGAAATGCCATTTCAAGAATTTTTTTTTAGTGAATCTACCTTTAATGTGCCTTACTTATATCATAGTCCATGAGACATACTAGCACTACCTTGCCCTACCCCTTAAACCGGCTCACACGTGTTTCACCAAACAACGCGGGACATCTAGAACTCAAGAATTCAAGTGCAGATTTGTTTTTTTGGTCTACCAACTAAAATGTTTGGAATTTGGGGGCTTGTAGTGTACCGTTGGAAAGGTGTTTTCAAGACCTTTCCAACGGTATATTACACACCCCAATATTTAAAAACAATATAGTTGGAAAAACAAAAAACAAAAATCTGTAGTGGTTTAGTGACTGTAGATCAGGGTGGTAAAAAAAAAAGTGCAATGGGAAATCTTCTAACACTAATTATCGGAGAATTGAAAATTAGTGTTGAGCAAGGTAGGGTGGTAACAAGTTAACAACATTAAATATAATCAAACACTAAATATCTTATTTAGTGTAGTGACAACACAAGGTACATGTCACATGTAAATTACATTGGACATGTACAAATTAAATCGGTTATTTTCTTGTAAAAATTGGTGTGAGAAGATTTGCGAGCCACATCTTCGACACATTTAACAAGAAGTGAAGACAAGTGAAGCCCAAGAGAAGACAAGAGAATGATCAAACTTGATTTAATTTTCAAAATTGCCCTTCTTGGTGCACATTCGGTTTACACCTAATGAGGGGCCCAAGGCTCCCAAAACTATTATTTTTACAAAGTCGGACCATGAAAGTCTGACCATGAACTCGAAAATTTGACAAAGGCCATCTTCCATGGTCCGACTTCATGGTCCATAGTATAAACCGGCCCTAAGGACCCAAAAGCCCGGGAGCTCACAAACTCATGCACAAATGCCACACTCTTAGGGGCCACTTCACACACGAGCCAAGGGTCGTGACCGTGTAGCTATGAGGGCCCTTGATTCTCATCCAAAGGTTGTGCCATTGACATAGTTTGTCTTGTAGGAATCTATGTAGATTTTTCATCAATGATGAATTTTTGGGGGTCTTAGGCCTTCACTTTCTAGTGTGAGGTGAACTTGGACGGTCTCCGCCATTTCAACCAATGAGAGGACTTAGAATGCAACGGTCACGGGCTTGGGTCAGTCACTTAGAAAGGTTAGAAAACCATGTGCGATCAAACATAGGGGGGCACCTTTTATTCTTTGGAGATAATGGTTTTAACATTTTTAGGGAAAACAAACCCCTAATAAAATATGAGAGTCATGGTATAGAAAACAATGGAGGTTTGATTATTGCTCTTGGTTTCTCACATTGTAAAAATAACCAAGGGTGTGGAAGAAGAAAGGGCGGGAAACCGTACCGACATGTAATATGTAGTTCCATGTACGAGGGTAAGGCATATGGAAATTGGTTCATTTTCATACACTATCATGGATGGTTTTGTAAGACATGTTTCTTCCCCATCGTCCCTAGGGTTTGGTCCTCTGCATTTTTGTGGTCTCTGCGATTCTGTGGACTTTGCAATTCTGTGGTCTATCATGTTCTATCCCATGGCGCAATGCATTTTTGTGGTGACTTTGAATGAGGCTTTCAGGGGCGAGGAAATCTTTTTAACAAACATACGCCTCAATAAATCGATTTCATGATCTTTTTTCTAATTAAGTACATGGTATCATTAGATGAAAAAGAACAACAAAAATTTTATAACTGAATAGGGACACCAAAATATCCCTCCCCCTCACTTAATTGCCCTCTAAACACAAATACATACATAAAAACATGCTAAGTGACCGACCCAAGGTCACATGTCTTCAATCTCGTGTGTGCAGTGGCCTTCTTCTTCTTCTTCTTCTTCTTGTGTTTTGAACTTTTATTAAATTTTAATATGTTTTGTTTTGTCCACTGGGTTTAATTGAGTGCATGAATCCTAGGGTCAGGTAATGAGGAGACAATGCTGGATGGCCTGACATTATCGATTCCCGAGAGTCCATTCATCCATCCTAAGTCGATTCCCTAACCCAGCTCTGAAGCTTCCATTCCTGTTGTTGAATGAAAGCTCTCTCGGATAACTTCTACACTCGGCTATGTGCCATTTGGTTGCCCCACATCAATTTAATCAATGTTCCACACTATTTTGGATATTTGTTGTTAATTGCGTTCACTATTGACTGTGGAGTAGTTAATGACATTTGAAGACATAGTCCAATCTCCTTTGAACATGTGTCTTCACGGGGTTTGTTCTTTGATCCTCACCTAATCACACCAATCAAATATCAGGGTCCAATTTAGAAAAGTAACCGAACAACAACAACAACATACTTTAGATGCCCATTTCATTAAATAGAGTGGGACATGAGGCCCCACCCACATACACACCTTAGCGTGTGTATGTGGCTGCTCTCCACACCTAGCCACCCACAATCACTCAGATGAACAATTGCTAAGGTGTGTGGCCATTGTTTGGTTTGTTTTTCATGTTCTCCAACTTCTACCTGTTGGATTTATACAACAAAAAATGCACTGCATTAGCGAATCTATGCTGAGGCCTCGGCTGAAAATCGGATTGGGAATCCAAACCTCCCTTCGTTCTTTCATGGTCACCATAAATCTCATGTATATTGATTCTTTAATTGAACATATACCATTGCTCTCTAGCAGCTTGGGCACCTTTTTGCCTAATAATTGATTAAAGTGCGAAAGCAAGTTAGGCAACCTATAAAATAATATTCTAAAATTGGGAAAATTCAAGAAGTAATTTAAAACAAGGTAACATTCATCCAAGTCATTTCTATAATTCATGGATAAATTTCCTAATTTTGTTTATGACAACTACGATCAACCCAAACACTTCCCTTAACCAACACACGGGTAGATCACTCCATTGTCAAGTTGAACACCACGTGCGACCAAAAAAAATCTTCTTTTGGTAAGTTGCACCACCAAAATGGGTCAAAATTTTATCAAATGTTTTTCATGAGTAGATATACACAGTACCTATGACATAGTTAAAAGTGGTAACTTAATTTGATGATTTGTTTTTTTTCATAAAACATACCATTTCTAACTAGAATGACACATAATTGAACTAAAACAATTACTAAAAAAAACAAAGATGACTAAAATTTTCAAAAAAATATACAAAAGATACTATCAATGGTTATGTATATGTAGAAAAAATATCATAAATTTTAAAATTATATATGGCATGTAATATAGGGGTAGCAAACTTTGGCCGCACGTGGTGTCAACTTGACAATGAAGTGACCTCCCCGTGAACCAACATTCCTTACCCTAAAGCTTCTCTTTTACATGTACATCAGGGTTTTGCTTGGCAACATATGTTGCTTTGTGTGAGAGTTATACAGAGTGGTCTTCGTGAGAGACTATGTCACTTGCATTATTGTGATCTAAGGCGCTCTTTGAATGTTATTTCTCTTTTTTTTTTGGACACTAATTTCCAAGAAATTTAGGCCCCTTCAAACTTAATTACTCCATGTCCAAGCGGCCGGAGAACTACAGCAGGTCCTCCCAGTCATGTTCATTATTGAGTGTGGAGTAGTTAATAGAATTTGAAGACGAAGTCCAATCTCTTTTGAACACATGTCGTCGTGATGTTGGCTCTTTGATCTTCACCAAACCACACACACCAACACCAATCGAACATAGGGTCCGATTAAGAAAAGTAAGCCATGAAGATGCGCGATACCTTAAACCGGCGACTCACTTGGATGTTGTTGATAAGCAAGCACGCACGCACACACACACACACACACCTGGCTTATCAAAGACTGCTGATGACTGGTTCCTGTTCACAACATAGGCCCAATGTGGAGCTCCATTTAATTTACGCGGTTGAATAAGCAACAACTTCGGGGACGTTGGGTTCAATGAAGGGCAAAAATGATGGAGTTCAAGTCCAAAGCAATTAATTGTATTGGACCCCAAAAGCCCACCCAAATGGAACGGACCTACTTCCCAAACACCACCTCCTCGCCCTCCTTGAGGACTGCGAACGCAAGCAAGCGCCGCGAGTCATTGACTTAGTTCGAGGCCTATCACATATGTTATAATTCTCCTCATGACCTCCTCCATTGTTTCCCAAGGACGATTAATTCATCATTGGCCCTTGAAGCCTTCAAAGAACACAACCGGAAGTCCGTGAAGGAAACTCGGACCGTCACCCAAGTTAACAACGGTCTCAAGCTATTGCGGTTGCATGGTATGGTGTAGGTGGTAGTTTGTGCAAGCCCTCGGGGGCGGGACTCGGTGTAAGTAGCGCGTACGGTACCCATTTGGGGTGCACAAAAGGGTTGTTTTTTTTAATGAGGGTTTGGCTTACCAAATATGCATTTGGGATGACGATTGTTTCATCGAGCATCGTGGAAGTGCATCAAGGTAGTATGAATTACGGGGGACAGGGGAGTGTACCCCTAAGGTTAGGTCTTTCAGGTTTTCCAAAAGAGGGCTTGTTTCGTCCAAACATGTCTTATACCTCCCAAAAGTTCAAGTGTTTTCATCCATGAAGCAATATTTTTCATCTCCCATGCTCATCTCTTCATGACTATGTCAATACAATGTGATTTGTGAGCATAAATACAAGAAGTGTGCAGTAATCTTGACAATTTCTTATATTTTGTATATATAATCGGCACCCTAGTAGTAGATAAAATGGTACTTTGAAGTATTTTCAAGACCCTATAGGTAAATATAATTCACAATTTCAACTTATTTCATAGACTCTATTTTGTTTGTAAATTATGGCCTTTATCAAAATCTTGGAATTTTGACATAAATTGATATTAATCCATAACAAACAAACAAACAACAACAACAACAACAACAACAACAACAACTTACAACATTACATTGCATTAGTGGTACATGCAAATAAAATTGAATGGCACATGGTTGCAACACTATCTTAAAACTCTCAGTGAATACCCAAGCTTGCACACAAGACAAATCATCATTGAGTTAATGCTTCGAATTACTATCTGCATGGCGACTCTCTCTCTCTCTCTCTCTCCTTGATGAGTGAGTTCTAGAACAAACTAACTGGGGAGAGATAAGTACTACCCAAAGACTAGTCTTCCGAAAGGGTAGCTTCTACTAGTCCTTTGAAAGGGTTGGATGTGAGCCTCAGACACAAAAGAGTAACACACACAATGAGGGAGATTGGCACGAAATATTGCCAAGTAGTGGTTACAAATTTTTGTTGCTATGGCGAAGGGCAAGGTCGTTGACTAGGCCCTAGAGTCAAAGGGATTGGGAAGAATGTCAAAAATCCAAACACTTGTGAGGAGAAAACATAAGCACTACAATATTATTTTTTATGTGATTGCTAATTATAGTGTGTTAAATTGCAAGATTGCTTACCTCTTCTTGATCTATCTTCCATTGACATCGATAATAAGTATGTGAGTCCATGGACACCTTGTGTACATTCCACTAACACTCATTGAAATGAAATGGGAACATGGGTGCAAGTGAGGACCACATTTGTAGCAGGATTATTTCAGGGAGTGGCTCTTCTTCAAATTCTAAATACTAAGAAATTGTTCCATAGATGTTGATATTTTTGCGCTCCTATGTGATAAGGTATGTGGGTGTAATTTGGTTTGTGTTTCATGTTCTCCAACTTTTACCGATTAGATATTAAAATTAATATATTTTTATTTTATTTGAAAAAATCATGTTGTATTAGCAAATTTACAATGAAACATTTGCAAAAAGCGGGATTAAAATTTGAACCTTTCTACCTTAAAGTGAATCAGCCAAGTGGTTGACAACTTCTTGGTGAACTTTGCCCATTAAAGGTGAAAGACGGTTTCTATGAGTAGCCTTATATGAATAAGGTTTCATGCTTGACTCAAAGGCAATTGGGTTGTGCCTTTGAAGTACACTCTAACCTCCCCAATATCACCATGTACCAACCAAAGTGCACGAGATATAAGGAGGCTTGTAGTGTTAACATGGATGCATGATATTAGTGTAGCATGGGACGTTATGGAATAACACAAAGTCAACATTGCAATAATGCCAGTAATTACAAACATGACAATGTGATGCATGTGAACGTGTGGTTTGCATTCTTTGGTAGTTTATTTTAATGTCAAAACCCATGATTTATGGGAGGGAAACACGACAATGAGGATTGATATTTGTTCCCTAGAGTTTTGGGATATAAGCGAGGGAGTGACATTATGGACAGTGATATTACAGAGGTTAGGGTATATGGTAGTAGCCACTTTACTTTGACTAAGGGCCACTTCACACATGAGACTGAGAGCCCGTGACCATTGCACTTCAAGCACTCTCATTGGTGGAAAAGGCAAAGTCGGTCCAAGTTCCCTTCACACTATGCTTGAAGGACCAACAGAGTATGTGAATGCAAGATGGATGTAACTCTACATGGATTCCTACATGGCATCCAATGGATCATGTCTCATGGTTATTCGGACTACTTTCAAAAACCACCTCTTGGAGGTAGGCCCAACACAAAACCCAAAGACCATGGCACTCCGAACACTCACAACCATTGATTTATTCTATATCATCATGCGTGAGGACCCGCATGAAGAGATATTCATTGAAATAGCATTTGGTTGAGGGACCGGTCACATGTGACTTCACACTACACTTGAGGGTCCGTGACCACACTACATGATGTTGGAGGCAACGTTCGGGGAAAATTTTCACACGAACCCTCTAATAATTGATTAAAATGGGCCCCAACCGGTTATTACATATTTTTTGTCGGTTTGGGTTGGATGCATGAAGTTCATCCAGTTAATTTCCCCCACTTGACATTTCCCTCGGTAGAAAGCCGGATGTAAAAAACACCGGCTGGTAAAAAAATCCGTTTAAATAATATTTTTCCTGGTTTTCATGTTTTTCTGAACTAAATTACATTCCCTCACACTCAATTTATCCTTAGTAGGAGTTGAACCTGGTTCAAATACCCCCCACCAGTTGGGGCCTAAGGATCTACAACCTAACCAACAAGCTAATCACAAGCTAAACCTCAAACCAACAAGCTAATCACAACCTAAACCCTAAACCAACAAGCTAATCACAACCTAACCTCAAACCAACAAGCTAATCACAACCTAGCCTCAAACCAACAAGCTAATCACAACCTAACCTCAAACCAACAAGCTAATCACAAGCTAATTTCAAACCAACAAGCTAATCACAACTTAACCTCAAACCAGCAAGCTAATCACAAGCTAACCTCAAACCAGGGGCGTTGGATGTGAGCACTCCGGAGTGCCGGGATCAGGAGCTTCGGAGTAGGGTCTTCGGTGTGAGAAGTTCTATGCTAGGAGCGGAGTGCTGGAAATTGGAGTGATGGGAGTGGGAGTGCCGGGGAGGAGAAGGGTCAAGGCCCAAGGGGAGGAGGGCAAGAGTGCACAATGACTTCAGAAATGGTAGGGGGAGGGGACCCCTACCTCCCTCATGACCCTCCCCATACACGGCCAGGATCCGGCACATACCCCCCATGGTCGGCCGGTATCCGCCGATACCCTCGGGGGGACGGAAAATATCCGGGGACTTACACATCAAAGCAGTGAATTATCCGGGAATTCAAAATGAATACCCGTCAATATCCGGTTTCCTCCCTTGGTGCGTCGGATGCCCATCCGACTGCACTCTTTCATATCCGGTTTTTTGTCCAAACCAATTGGTTCATTTGTAAAGAACCACCGATTCTCCCCTAACATTGGTTGGAGGTGTGTTGGGACAGCCTTTGGACACTTTTTTTTGGGCTCTCACAATTTCATGGTCACGGCTCATGGCTCGTGTGTGAAGTGGCCCTAAGGGCTACAAAATACCCACAATGAATAAAGAGCAGATAGGTAGAATCTGCCTACATTTCCGTGTGAAGTCGGGAATCACTGGTTTCAGTGATTCAACACTGCATTTGTTGATTTCATTTCCATACGACCGTATGTCTGAGAAATTGACTGAAAAAAGTTTATGGGTACACCTGAATGTGGAGATTGGGTGAGATGTTGTGAGCCAGAAGATGTTATGAGGATTGTCATTCAAGTTATTGGATGAACAAAGAGAATGAGGTTAATTAATGTAAAAAATGAGTGAAGGTTTGGGTGAATGAGTATAAGAAAACTACACTAAATATGATATTTCATGTCACCAATTCAAACTGTCTTGCTCAGTACTAATCGTAAACTGCAGGATAGTGTCACCAACACTACATGTTAATCTAACATTAATTTTCATTCCTTGTAAGAAACATTTTGGGATTACATATTTACGGTGTTGCAATTACTGTCACTTACTAAGTGATTTGTCATCCAAATTTCAATCATTCATGACAATATTTCATCACAAGTTGTTGACAAGAGAAGGTAGGGTTTTGGCCAAAGGATGAGCTCATCCATGATCCATAACAATATTTGTTCACTTATTCATAAGAAGGGCCATCCGAAAAGTTACCATAGTGACATTAAATACCATATGACACTAAATATGATATTTAGTGTACCTGTGACTGACTACTACTAAACCCATGTAAATGGGGTGTCTAACATAACATAAAAGTAAGAATTAAGAAATATGTCATATCATGAGACAAATAAGAGGAGACTCTAACTCTTACAATTTCTTTCTCTGGCAAACTCGACTCTTCCCTGAGTGTTCAACAAGCAGTCCCTTGCAACCCCTCAAACCCTAGTAAGTATGCCGTGCTATAAGTCCCTCTTTAAGTTGCCCTTATTGAAAATTATGAGAATAAAAAATTACAAGTTATCATACATCATGGGAATGGAAGAAAAAAGCAAAGGGGGGGGGGGGTCTGAACCTCATTGGTCACTTGATGTCAAATTTGTCATGAGTAGACTTTCCTTTGAAGTCAAATAATTCAACCTTCAATACATCTAAGCCAACATCTACATTCCATGACTTTTAGTCAATTAAGGATATTTCTCATTCAATCCAGAGACATTCATTGAACCTCACATAAATTCCTTGTTCCTCCAAATATTATAGACCATACTTTGTTAATAAAAATTAAATGCTATCTATATTATTCACCTACCCCATTTCAGATATAGTATTGTATGGTTCATTTCTCCAACCTATAGTAATTCCAATTTTTTTTATTAATTATTGCTCTGTTGAATAAGAGTACCTTGTATATTTCTTCTCACGTGGTTTAATAAAATTTCAACAATGGCCTCCCTGTGATGTGGCCTCCCTGTGATGAGACTATGTTGTAGGCCATGCTTTGTATGTATATTCTTCTTTTTGGTTATAATTTTTTTTTGGTACATAAGGGGGTTTTCACAAGGAATCCCACACGCACGTGGCTCCCACTCTTAAAGAGGAATGCCCTCCCCATGGTGGAAAAACCCAACAAGTATTGAAGTTAGTCTTCATTTGGTCTATGAAATTTATGTGAATTGAAGTTATGGGTTTTGAATAATCTTGAAATGGAAGTTGTTATATGCTCGAATCAAAGGACCTTGACCCTCAAGCCCACAAGGCATTCCAACATCCACTACATGATGTTATGGATCATTACGGCCTTATATGCGAGGAACATAACATCTCTAAAGATCTCCATAAACCCAATTTGGGTTCACATATGAGCTTGTCAATATGATCAAACATCAGGGGTCAAGGGATTCAAAATGTAAAGCCAACCCACACGAAATATGCACTCACGCCAAGAAAGGAGGAATCTCTAACATGGCCCCAAGGAAGCAAATTGGGATTCCATTTTGGTCCAACCCAATTCTCTTTTCTTTGTCTTTAGTTCTTTAAAATATAATTTCACCTCATTAGAATATGAATTTCAAAGAACGGTGATCTTGGCTCCATCATGTAAAGGCTTTGGGTTGATATAGACCAATCATATACAAGGATTTATGCATGTTAGAGCCCCAAATTTGCCTTGACTCCCCATGTAAAACAACTCTCTCTCTCTGTCTCTCTCTCAAAACAAGCATTACAAGGGTATTGTAGCAATTTATTAAGGCATCATGTATTGACCATAGGTTCTTCCCCTTCAAAGAAAATCCATGCACTTCCATGAAATTTGCAACGTGCACCTCATATTACAACAATTCAAATTCTTCTTGATGAGACATAAATTACACCTCCGTGCATGAGGAGGTTACTAAGGTGCATATTAAAAATCTACATAAGAACATTGATAGCATATGTTTAATTCGAACTAAAACCTACAAAATGCATACAAATATGATACCATGTAATACACATCAGAATTCAACATTACAAGCATGAATTCTGGATAAAATAATAACATTTAAATAAGTTTAATAAAATTGTTGTAGATTTTAGGTATTCACAATTGAAATTTATTATTGCTTCATAATCTTCATTGAATAATCATACCTTCTCATATTTCCAATTGCACGATCATTACCCCTAATTTATTAACTTAGAGAGGTACACCTCTTCATAAGCTCTTCCTTGGGTTTGAACTTCTTGGGCTACATTAACAATTGATTAAATATATTAATGATTAAAATGATCTCCAATTAAATGTTTTGGTTTCTTAAAGAGAGAATATATATATAATGAAAATTTTCTACAAGCTCGAATGGTGGATAATCTACATGGAAGAAAATACATAATTTTGATCTATTTCTTCAACAACTCAAATCGATTGACATGTTTCCAAGATTGGGTCAAAATAATGAAGTTATCAAAAATAAATTTCTCCTTCCAAATCTACGAATCGTGAGAGTGGAATAACTAAGTACCAGGGTAAGGATCTTGATTTTGAATCTCTATTATGAAAAAAACCATTATCTTAACATCATTAACCTCTTTAATGTTCCATTTTCATCTCAAAAGTTACAATCTTTTGAAATTGAAGCAACGCTAGAAACATTTCCAACTCATGATTTTGCGTTTGCTAAATCACATTTTAAAGTGATTGATTGTGCATGTAATGCCTAACACATAAGTATATGCATCTTCTTTTATATGTCATCACACAAGTGTAAGAACTCTAGTTGCATCTCCCTTCCACCCTTCCAAATTTTTAATGTGGTTCATTTGAGCTTGTAAAGGGTAGCATTTCCAAACCAAGTTCAAGGTAGCATAACCATAGATTACAACATCTAAACCCCATGATTGGACTCTTTTGCAGCTATATGTTGAACAAAAATGTTTGGGTAGAAATATGCGATTTGAACTATATTGCTTGCATTGACAATCAAAAATATCTCTCATGCCAACAACGAAACAAGTGCATCAAGAAAAGCCAAATGCGATGATGTCTCTAAGTTTGTTAATTTCTTTCTTATATACAATTATGAGTAAAATTCTCAAAAAACATTGATCCAAATTGTTTATTTCTTTTAATATTTATTACATTGCACTTATCTTTATCGTGCAATGTGTAAAGATATGACGTGCTTGAGGGGCTCCGCCTCCCCTCCAAGTGGTTATGTCTCCGGTTTTTCTCATGATGTAATTTTGGTGTTGGCCACCTTGGGCTTGTCTTCTAAAAAAACCAAAAATCCAAGGAATGTGCATAAACAAAAAGATTGGGTATGTGAAGGCTACTATACCTATAACATAAATACTCATAACACAAAATAATTTGTATGAGCCCTCATAACACATGTTGCTTGAGGTGTTCACTTTATAACCTACTCATAGGGTATAAAAACCTTTTTTTGGTAAGTCAAGGTTACATCACTAAGTAAAAAGTTATACCCTTGTGGAACTCTAAACAATAAGCAACACTAAATAACAATGAGGGGTAGCAAAAAGGGAGATAACAAGGGGATGCACACCATTGACAGAGGTCAATTTTCCCTTGCCAATGGCACAAGGTGCATGCTTGTGATGGCACTATTGTTGTGCAAATGGTAAATTGTTATGCAAGGTCAGCTAATCAAGTGTAAAACAAACTTCACTATATGTTTGGTTTTAATGTGGTCCACACTATTCATCATCGACCCACGTTGATATTCTTGCAATCGTTGGACACTTGGTACTACATGAGAAGTTACAAAGGCCACTTTGATTAACATGGCGCACCAATTTAAATGCCACACTAAATAATATGTTGAACATACTTGTTATGACCCCCTCTTGAGGAAGGTTGCTTCCATCATGAACTGCCTTCCAAGTTGGAAAATGCTTCCACAAATTTGTTACCAAAACACACCAATCACTACGGAAGTGATATATCATTCAACAGCTAAAGCTGCTCCTTACAAATCTTCATTTCTATCATTAAAATTGCCACTCTATAGTTAATGTGCAAGATAATAAGTATAAATATATGAAAAGAAATTTTTCCTGAAGGTGTTCATAACAAACTCATAACAAAGAACTTCTCACAAAGATTTACCTTTTCCATAAATCCAATCTTCATTCAGGAGTTGCTATCACTAGGAAACATTTGTACATGAACAAGCACCTGGAAAATGTATAAAAATACATCTATCAAACAATACTTAAGATCTAAGTACATTTAAAAAAACTACCTGACATTACCAACTTGTTTTCAAACTAATACTACCAATGCACATGTCCATCATATCCAAGATTTCAACTCCTTCATACAGTACCCAAAACGCTGAAAGTATTCATGTAGTCCATATCAACTGCCCAAACTTTTGGATATCCCTAACGAAGTTCTCCAAGTCACCAGACATCAAGAAATCAAATACTAGCCAAAACTTTCCCAATCCGATCTGAATTTATGACATTCAATAATATCCAAACTACCTATCTGTAGTATTTTGTTTCTAAAAGCTGAACTCTATAATGCAACACTAAACAAATCATGATATTTCTAAATAGTGATTGACACTAAATACCATAAAGAGTGTAGTGCTGCATCATTTATGGCATTTAGTGTCATGTACACTATATGCAAAGAGCCTAAACTAGATGCCTAGAGGTCTCAAAGTGTCAATATGATTCCATTCGTCAACACAAGTAACTTCTTTTAAGTGAAAAAGTTCTACATTATGACATTTAGAGTAGCACATTGGGATATGCTAGATGATAGTCTTGTGTTTTAGTATGCAAGGGAAAGATATTTTTCAACATACTACTGGCAAGTGTCATTTGTGTACACTTTAGTCAACTTGTAGACCATTGTGGAAAATAGGCATGCACCTCATAGCACTATTGAACATGCTCATGCCAAGATATTATTAAGCGCACTTGAATGCCAAGTGTCATGAGGTGACAATTATGATGAAGTCGTTAATCATCGATCGTTAACCTAGCATACACCTACTACACATGTGACACTAAATACCATAAACAATGTAATGGGGGTGCAATAAAAACCCGCCCCCTATATGTTGTTGATTCATCCTAATTTAACCACAGTAGACTATGTCTTGTCTCCGACCCCAATTTAGGTGTTCATTTGGCTTAAAATAGAAATACTGGGCTCTACATAGCAATCAGGGCTTTCACCCTCCCCTTCGTAGGTGGTGCAAAACATCATCCAAGAAGTAGGGGACCCAACAAGATGGACTACTATTGTAATGTGTAAAAAAATGGGGTTAAGGTGTGGAAGATGTGGAAGGATATTGAAGGAAATGAGTTACACCAAGCTTATTAAGGAAACTCATTTTGAGGAGTTAAGACAGAAACACAATCTCAAAAATAAACATGCACTGGAGAAATGTGTCATTTATTCAAGTGTTTTTAGAAGTGTGAAAATCGATTCTAGGAATGCAAAGCCCTGAATTCCATCATAATGCAAATGGTGAAGTTATCTTCGGATGGGTTATACCTGTGCCCAAGAAGGCGAGAGTGCACCACATTTGGATTACTGACAGCAGCACAAGCACCACCTCCGCATGGCCAACAGCAAGCGTATTTCGAGTTGCACATCTACGTTTTGTGTCACCAACAGGCTGATCATAACCGCTTTCAATGGTGACATGCTGGTCATAAACACTCTCATCCATCATGATTGTCGAGAAAATAATAAAATTAATAGAGTAAAAGCCGAGAGAGGCAAGACTCAGTGCGATCTTTACACACTGAGAAATGCCAAAAAAAATGAACATCTCAACCAAAAGACAATCCATGAATTGCCATGAATGTCTGGAAATTTGAGAGCACTAGCCACATGTTAGCTAACCAGGCTTCTGCCAGGGAGAATTATCAAGTTGTTATCGATGCCGCGCACATGACTTATTAGACCCTCGACAACACCGGAGGCATGAGGTGGAAACACATTGTTTGGCACCAGCATTTTTACATCCACGTGTGGAGCAAGCGACATGAAGAGGGCCTTGAATAGAGGGATGTTGAGCCCGATTGGTTGATTGTACTGGAGCACGGGAAGGCCAGTCAGAGTGTGCGGATATGTTGTCCATAGGCAAAGACCGATAACAAGGATGATGTGTTGCACCTCGTTGGAAAAAAGCAGCCACTTCCTCGGTTCTATTCTCAATCCCTACACCTTGAGATGTGTATGGATGTCCATGGCCACGGTCACCTTGCTGTATGCTTTGCGCAGAGATGGCATAGCTGACACGACCAGCCACCTGATCATTTCTGTTTCCAATCCCCATACCTTGAGGTATTGAGGCCATTTCATGTGGTCTTAATCCGTGTCTTGGATCTGATCTTGACTTGGAAGATCCTGTGATCAAAATTAAGAGAACACGAGTTATTTGTGCAGTAAGCAGTTTTGTGATTTTCAGAGCACAGTGGGTATTTACAGATTGAACTTACAATTTAGAGTTCTTTAAAAGTGAAACTAATGTAAAACCAAACAAGGAGATCGTTAAGAAAAGAAAAAAAAGTCCAAAGCAGCACTGGAAGGTCAAGAGGAACAGAGCACAGGCCTCGTGCCCTCCTCTTGGAGTGAGCAGCCTTTGTTGCAGCCCTCTTGGCACGAGCTTCACGCCCACGTGCATGTTTTTCATGCCGAACCTCCTGCCTCTCAGCTTCATTACACCAACGCTGCATCCCTCTCAAGAACAGCTAATTAACTACTTTTTGAAAGAAATTGAAGGTGCTTGGGGATGGAGAATCATGGCAAGAAAAGAAGATGGATTGAGAGAGAAAATGATTGAACTCAAACAACAAGTAAGGATGTTGAGTAACTATCGTGGCATGACATTCCATAGAGCTGTTTGCCAATATAATTACAGCTCTGAGACATTGCACAAATAGATATGAAATAGCATGATCAAGAAACATAATGCCATTACAGAAAATACTTAGGCAGCTCAATCAGCATACTAATCACATTCCATTATGTGCCCGGACTTATTATAGGGTTGAATCATGTACATAATCCTAAGTCATAGAAAAAATTTAGGCAGATTGAGAGTAAAGCTGAAAAGACAGTTTACAATACCCTTTGCCTGAAAGGGTCCTGAGGGTTTTCACGACCAAAAGAAATGTTATACACAGAAAGGCACAAGGGATTTCTACAAAAGCGTGCGTGATTTAGTTCTGGTACATGATTAGATGCACAGTTTCAGCAGCAATTAAAGAGCTACAGCTGTGCTTATAAGAATGATGAACCTATTGTGCGTATAAGACTTCTCAAATGCATATTGACCTATGCTCTTCAACAAAGTCCAGATCATTATAGAATTCCTCTGAAAACTTTACTGCAACCTTTGTTTCCAGATTATAGGTGGGGTAGCTGAAAGTGTTTCACTGCATATTTCCAAACCACAAATTCTTGTGATTGAAAGTTACGGTTGTACAGAATATTAAGGTTGAACCTTGATTACCATGAAAGGTTGGAAGCACAAGCTTGGATCCTCAACATCAAATACTAGAGAGTCGGGTCCATCATGCATTGAAAAGCATAATCTAGGAAGAGTCAAGGAGCGTAACACTCCGAGGTACCCAATGTGGCATTATCCCTCATGAGCAAACATAGAAATAGGTATTAGGGCTCCATACCTGTCTTAAGGTGTGTATACGATACAAATTACGGCCTTTGATTAGAAGGGGTCGCATGGGATACAATGGTCTCATGCCTGTGCTCCATAACACCTCAATCTACTTCACCAAAATTCAAGACAAACTTCAGCATCTCAACAATCTGAGTTGGAAACTGCTGTGTGTAAATTAGACAATTCTGTGGGGTGTTGGTTCAGATTATACCAACCAGAGTTTGAATAATGCATAATGCATTACAATGTTCGCATTCTCCACACTCCACTTACTGTGAACGTGTGCTGCTGCTTCTCAGCACCATAGCTCTCATTCACAACTCTGCCAGCCACCCATCGCACTCCCAGGGGTGGACCATGAGCTCTCCTGGAAACTATATCAAACCTACCACAACAGAACCAAGTGTAAAACTTACTATAAAGCTCCAGTAAAGACTTCCAAGGAGGCTCCATGATTCATTGGATTACAAACTGTGAGGACCAAATATGACTGACACTGAAACCAAGCTTGTACACAAGAACAAGAGTTTATCTCAGTCCATGCGACCACACATCGGATCTTCCTAATATATGAACTTTAGGTGTTAACTCTTATCCAGTTAAAATCATAACATGAGAAACTCTTTCACCTCATTATAGCTCATCTGAATCTCACAACCTATATATCAATACAATATAATTCATGTGCAAAACTGTCATCCTGCGTACAGTAAAAACTCGCCCTCATATGGCACAAAGGAACTGTGAAGATAATTTAGTTATTAGTGTTGAAACTTGCCAGAAACAGCACCTGACTTGATCAAACTATGGTGCATCACCACACTGGTGCTGGTACTAATATGTCATCACCTCTGGTATGGCGATGGAAACCTTTTGACATATATAAAATGTATCCAGTGGATGCTAAACTATCCGTTTATCACTATGCCAAACTAGAACAAGTCTGTAGCACAAATGATAATTTATTGGGATGCAAATAGTAATTCTTCACACTGAAACTAAACTAATACAGCAGATTGAGAGAGCAGTTAAAAGGTCTTAAATAGTATCAGATTATGCCAGACTATTCACGTCCATCAATATGGCACTAACAATCTGCTCTTACCTATAACATTTGGGGAGAAAAACAAGAGGGTGCAGAATCTCACGTCTCATAGACTTTCTGCTGAAACAGCACAACATCTCCTAGTACAACGTCACCTGCACAGAAGCATTCCAAATTGTCACGCATATGTCCAGCTGCATTGGGACATCAACACAACACAAGACACTTTAGCTTTCACTAAATCAATATTTTGAAATAGGAAGGGTGACCTCAAAAAACTTGAGAAACGAGAGAGGCACAGCTGACTGTGTTGCCCAAGACAGTAGGTAGGGCTTCACCTGTGCAATCAAAACAGAATGATTGTCTTGGGTAAAGCTCCATCCCTTGTCCATCTTTGACTCTATAGCAACAACAGTTACACAAGGGAGGTTACTGTACATTCTTCAGGAACAAAACTTTGAGAAAGTATGCCCTGCCACATCTTACATGCCACTAGCTCCTAAAGTCTGGAATTTCATCTGGTATATGCCAGTGGTTCTTGGAAGGGGCATACTGGTGATGAGACCAATCTGAGGTCTTCCGAAGACAATCAAGGAGAATGACTACAAACTCACTTCAGGTGTTCTTCGATTCGACTCAATAAAACTGCCTTCACTCCAATCAAGCGCAGCCCATAATGTCTAAGATAAGCCTTGAGATGATCAATTCTCAGCTTTTTCAGGTCACCTTGTTCTGCACCCAATTTCCTGCATATCAATACTCCTGCTGGCAGGTTCTTTTATATCCACTCTCATGAGGCATCTTCACCTCCATGATCGTCCTCTTCCTCATTAAATTACGAAGTCCTGCCCATCTTCCCCCCAAACCTCTAGTAGGAAGATAAGAAACATAGTTTGAGTGCACCAACAAATTTTAAATTCCTGAATCATGTCGATATTATTCATTCCCCAATCAGATAATACCGATGCCCACCTTCAATGACTTTCATCACATGTGCATGCAACCCTAGGTCTTCAGCACTCAGGGTAGCATCTGTTGCTTCTGCTTCTTCAATTCCATAGCCCTCACTGCCACTGTCACTATCGTCACTGTTGCAGAAACAAAAACCAACAATGCAACACAATCTCTACTGAATTAGAATTGCAATCTGCAACTCTTGCCTCACAGGTTTCTTCCAATGGAGGTCTGGCTACCTTCACAAAAACATGTTATGAGCTTCTTATAAGCATTTACAGCACACATTCAAGGACTTCGTAACAGCCAGAATCCTAACTGCATACAGAGTTAGTGTTGATTGACAGATATTAACCAAGCAACCACGGGAATAGTCCAACACTGGAAGTATGTCAACTCAATTCAGTTGGACGTTCGTCAATTGTTCAAGAAAGCTCAAGAATGTCTTTCCCAATTTTCCAATCAAGCAAGAGACTTTGGTGTTTAAGAATTAGAGCAATAAAATGTGATAGGTGAAATATATAGGAATAATTTGCAAACAGCTATTCTTATTCTATCGATGGTATAAGCTGACTCAGTGACTAAGGATGAATGGGTACAACAGAAAGAACATGAGGATGTGGAGGCAGAATGCACGTGCATCTGGATTGCATTACTTCAGTGTCCTGGACAATCACGAAGACAGACAAAATAGCATGATTATTTCTTTTGTTTAAAGTTAAGGGCTCCCAAGAGATATGATAACCTGTTTCAACCGTAGCCATAGCAAAAAGGAGAATGCTCAATGAAGTTCCCGAGGGGTTCCATGATTCAAATTCTCCAGTCTAGACACGACTAAGCAACGCCTGTCCCAAGTGACAGTAATTGCTTGTAAGAGAACCGCCCATCCAAATTGACGGAAGGACCAAATTGCACAACAATTTGAGTTGGAACAAGTCATCGCATACTGTAATTTGGTTCCACACTCCTCAATTTACTGCATGAGCGCACTTGTATGTAGTCGGGGTGACACAATCTACATGTACTAGGCCAACAGGGTTGAGGACTTCGTTGTTCAACAAATAGGACGACCATGTGGAGATCAATACCAGTGGCGAACTTCTAACAAACAGATGGCACATCCATTCTTCAGAATTCTCAATCCATTCATTTTGTTCTTCTCGAATCGCTCAAGAACAGAGTCAGGGAGTTCAGGTGAAGATCCACAAATAGAGAAGAGAATTTGTTAAGAGAAAAGTACAACTGACACAAAATCTGCAAATGCAATGGACCAAAACCGAAGAGGATCTAATGCTTGCAGAGCTTGTGTCAATTGTACTTTCCGCCTGCCAAATTCTCTTCTCTGTATGTGAAACTCCACCTTAACTCCCTGACTCTGTTCTTGAGCGGTTTGAAGAAATAGGGAAGAGAATTTGGCAAGAGAAAAGTACAATTGACACAAAAACTGCAAATGCAATGGACCAAACCGAAGAAGATCCAATGCTTGCAGAATCCATTAACAGAAAGAAATAGCAAGAATGAGGAGAGAATGGACCACCTGCTATCGCTAAGACTCCACACTTCGATCTCCCTAGCCATGGCGTGTGCAGTAGGAGGCTCCTCCTCCACCGATTCGAGCGGCTTCATCACAACCTTGTCACGTACACTAGTCTTGGAATCCGTTCCTTCGTGCCTTCTCGTTCTTCCCGATGTCCTACCTGGCCGCATTTCCCATTCCTCATCGTCTTCCGTATCATCCTCCAGAATAATGACCGACAAATCCTCGATTCGCTTCTTGGTAACCCTAGCCGATCTTCGGAGCCCCGCACTCTCCACAACACTCCCCGGCACCATTTCGGAGCACTAAATGTGGAATTCCCCTCCGCCTACGTACGAGTAGGTAGGTCGGAATAGACAATTCCAACAAACGCACTCTCACAATCTGAAGAGCTGTCAATGACTTACCGTTCGGAGGCACGAAATGTAGGCTTTAGGTCGAATTCGGTTGAATGCAACTTAAGCTTCACAAAATTGCACGATCTGAATAGAATTAGCTGCCATTTAAGAAGCACGAAATGCAGGATTCAGATCGGGTAATGTCGGCTGCAAAGAGAACTTAAATTTCAGCTAGCCCGCAATACATAGAAAATTTGCTACCTAATAAAAAAAGTTGAATTTGTTCATTTGCAAAGAATTTGAGCCTAAGCTTCATTTAATGTCACTATGTGAAGAAACTAGCCAGGTATCGACAATCCTGCAGCACTATGTGCAGGAGCGTCCTAAGCTTCACTTAATCTGATCACAACCTGAGGAACATTGAGCACCATTCGAAAACAAGAAATGCAGGAATCGAATCAGATTTGTTCAACTGGACCCTCAGGGTTAATTGAGTGGCACAAATGTAAAGAAATCGGCCAGGTGTCCGCAGTCCTAAGAACAACGTCCACTAAGCTTAAATCAATCTCATCAAAATCTGAGGAATATCGGCCACCATTTGAAAATACAAAAAGCAGGAATGAGATTGGAATTGTTCCACTGGAACCTATGCTTGATTGGGTGTTAAGAATGTGACGAAATCGGCCAAGTGTCTGCAATCCTAAGAGCACTAGGTAATCCGCACGAGGTCCGGAGTCCCAAGCACAATCTGAAGAAGATTGGGCACCACTTCAAATGAGATCAGATTTGTTCAGCTCCACTTGCCGAATAATCAAGCTTCAGATTCATTGAAGAAATTTCTTTCCCCTCGTATGTGAGATCCTAGACGAGTATCTGCAGGTGGCTTACGTCCTATCGAAGCTCCCCTGAAGTTCGTAATGGAGCCGTGCAAAAACACGGAGCTCTGCGGCAATGGCAGAGGCGAAGGAGGCGAGAAACAGAGAGGAATCGACGGCTCAGAGTGGACCAACTGGATCTTTGACGGTCAAGATTGTAGAAGCTCCTTGTATGCGATGACAGGCTTAAGCCGAGTTTTTTTGAAAATATTCCCGCCACGTGTAGCCACGTGTGGGAATGTTGCGGGTTAGGCTTTGGTGGATAAAGCCATGGCCCATGATAGGTAAGCTTAAGTGAAGCATTTTCTAAGATTTATTATAATATAACATTTTTTAGGGTTTCTTGAAATTTATTAGATAATAACATGAAATCTAGTAGAATGATTGAGGCACTTTATTTAAAGACTTTAAATTATTGTAAACATAAATGATACCACTATATTATTTAGTTTATGATTTTCATCTATAATTTCATAACATCATTTGATTGTGTATCAAAATGCTCCACATGACCAAGAATCCCCCAGGCAATATGTCCCCTTTATTATTCCTGGTTTTTGCCCACATTTGGGGCATACTTATAATAAGTACTATTCATTCACTTGGAGAGAATTTGTCAATTCTAACCATCCATGACAACTCATGGCAAGAAAATGCATAACTAAATCGTTTTGGTTGTTAACCAGTTGTGGATTTGGGAGATGTGCAACCAAAAATCTCCAGTTGGCAACCAAACTGAATAATTGTTGCATTTTCCCACCATGATTTACAACAAATAAGTTGCAGCGAATGGTTGGATCTAACAAGTTTTCTCCTAGTAATTGTAGAATGGTAACCACCAACAGTTGGACCGTCAATTCAAAAAAAATTATATTAAACTCAATGTTTGTCAAAATTTGAATGTCAATCCAACATCATCGTGTGGGGTCGTCTATATTGTTTGCTAATATTTGAATCTAACTAACACACCACACGTCTTGTTGCCCACATGTCGGTTACTACTAACATGCGAGAGAATCTCACCGTTAATATTCGTGGAACCTCTCCATTTAGAAAAGGGAGCAAGTTATGAAGCTTGAGTAATGCTATGTTTTTTGGGGTTAAATATTGTATATTCTAGGTTCATAGTACATAACACTATTCATATCCATAATAGTGTTCCACGGGTAGATCACTCCATTGTCAAGTTGAACACCACGTGCGACCAAAAAAAATCTTCTTTTGGTAAGTTGCACCACCAAAATGGGTCAAAATTTTATCAATTTTTTTTCATGAGTAGATATACATAGTACCTATGACATAGTCAAAAGTGGTAACTAAATTTGATGATTTTTTTTTTCATAAAACATACCATTTCTAACTAGAATGACACAAAATTGAACTAAAACAATTACTAAAAAAAATAAAGATGACTAAAAATTTCAAAAAAGTATACAAAAGATACTATCAATGGTTATGTATATGTAGAAAAATATCATAAATTTTAAAATTATATATGGCATGTAATATAGGGGTAGCAAACTTTGTCCGCACGTGGTGTCAACTTGACAATGAAGTGACCTCCCCGTGTAGTGTTCCAAGAATATTATGTGGAATATTGTCAGTCCCATAATACATTGTTATGAATCTGAATAATGTTTGTGGTAGAATGGGCGTAACAAAAAAAGGTAAAAAAAAATGAAAACTATGTGTTTGGAAACTAATGAGTAAGATGTCTTAAATGAAAAGGAAAATTAAATATTAGAAATATTGAAATATTAGAAATTTGGTGTGTTCCAGAATGAGGCTAGAGTCAACAACTCAAATGCATTGACAACAACACTTATTATGTGCATTCACTCTAACATTCACACGGAGTAAATGTAAGTTGGCATTCACACGTTACAAATTGAACATCTCAAAATCAAGAGTCTTTGAAGCCTGAGAGAGTTGACTCTACTAGAAAAATTGGGGCAAATCTAGATAGGATATGTCATGTGTCTAAATGTATGTATGTATGTATGTACACCTGCCTATTTTTTTATAAATGTTTTTTATGAATTGCCTAAGCCCTTCTTCCTAAATAAATAAATTAATGTGCAACTCGGGGGGTGCACTCATTGTTAGAACCAGGAACCAAGTGCGGGCATGACCATGAAATCAATACCCCTAATACACAAGTTTTTCCCCCTCATAAAAATGATACACATGCAAATATATAGGTGGAAAAGCCCCTCGAATACATACACAAGTGAAAAATAAATAAATCGTTTAGACCCCAATCATATTCATACGCCAAAAAGATTATGTAAAAACTTATGGCTAAAATAATCTTAGCAAGATATATTTATTTAGCATTGATGAAATCATTGAACACTCATTCATCCATTGGATGTAACTCATACAAAATTGTTTCTACAATATAAGTTGCCATGGCTAATGCAATGATGGTCTCTAACTCAACCGTTAAATGATCCGTCAAATCATAAGTCCACATTGACTTATTCTAATTTTGATCCCAACATAACCCTATTTCCATATCAGAAGACCAACCCAAGAAGTCAATTAGTTGTCAATATTCAATCCACCTATTGACAATTTTGCAGCCCATCTTATAGACCATTCCCAAATACCAAGTCTCAGTGGTTAATGTTTTTGGTCAACTTGCTTTTTTACCCTCTTTCGTTGACTTCTTCAAATGCTCCTTGAGAGATAAATGATGTTGCTCAATCACATCCCAATTTCAATGAAGAATCATTACCCCCAACTTTAGATAGTTGAACTTCAAGTTTGATGTACAACATACTAGACTTAATTCTAATGAGCTTATCCTTGGACAACGCGAGTCACACCTAAATAATGAAATTGGGGGTTGTAGGAGCCAGTGACCTTGACAAAAACATATACCAATCCTTTCCTCATATTTAGTATGAACAAAAGTAGGTGATGGCCGTCATTGAGAAACACCAACCCACTCGGGCTGAACCAAAACATAGTGTAAGTGATAATGCATATAAGAGGTGAGGTAGTGCCCGGAATTGTTGAAGATGAAGATGGGCAACATAAACCGACGTCCAAACGCTAACGCTACAACCACCCCCAAACACCACAGTTTGCAACAACAATCTTAGTACTAGAATAAAAAAAACAACCACTAGAAGAAGAAGAAGAAGAAGAACCACCATCTACGAGCTCCACCCTCACTCCACCTGCAAGCTCTACAATGATAAACCCTTAGGGTTTCCGAAGCGTGGTTTTCTCCCTCTCGTCCTAAACCTTGAACTTCATGTATGAATGTGGT
This sequence comes from Polytrichum commune, assembly GCA_950295325.1. Taxonomy (NCBI): domain Eukaryota; kingdom Viridiplantae; phylum Streptophyta; class Polytrichopsida; order Polytrichales; family Polytrichaceae; genus Polytrichum; species Polytrichum commune. The sequence goes on from OX485803.1 coordinate 27,308,006, forward strand.
TCACATATTGGATGAAATATTCATTTGGACCTTTCATAGATTACCCACTCCATAATAATTCACTATGGGCCTAAAGATGGAAATACAACTAGGATTATATGCATACTTAGGGTTGGTTTACATTATGGACCATGAAGTCGTCCCAGATCGTTGTAAGAGCTTTGATTGGTTGTTGAACTCGTCCCAGAACGACTTTGGTTTGCACCAAGGAAAAAATGGCAAAGTGACCATGGAGGTCGAGGTCCCCAAAAGACATATTGTAAGGCCTAATTAATACACTATCATGGCCCAACGGGTTTTTTGGTGAGATAGGCAAGAGAGGTGGTCTAGTAGGAAAAGGTAGGGGCCCATGGCAGAGAAATGCCATTATAATTTATTTTTAATGAATTTATTTTGGGGGCTTTATATACAACTCTTCCCACTAGGTGTGTCACGCACCTCTCCATGAGGAGTGCCCGAAACACCATGGGCACAAGGGGGACCCCGGAGTGACACCCAGGACTTGTGGCGCCATTGGTGAGAGGGCCCAAGTGATCCTAGTGTGGGTGAGGGCCCCGGGCGTTGGGAACGTCTCCCACCCACGGAGACTAGGAGGCACAAGGGTAAAGCCATGAGCTATGCGTAGCTCATGGCGTGGTGATTCTAGAATGCTCAAGATCACCTTAATCGGAGGTGTGAGCTATGAGTTATGATAATTTGAGTGGGGCGCTGTCCCGGGACAGCGCCCTGGTACAGCAGTGCCTGGGAGTGATTCCCGGGACTGCTAAGGTTCAAACAGGCATAACTTCCTCAAACCTTGCCCGAATGAGGCAAGTGAGGAGTCCATCGGCATCTACGTGAAGCGTAGATGAAGATGGAGTGGTTTCTTGTTAGCATCAGACATCATACAAGGAAGATATGATGGTCTGAAGCTGCTGGGGGCTTCTAGGCCCATCAACTAAGGGAAAATGTCTACTTGGCCCCAACTCTTGGTAGAGAGACAAAAGGTTTCTTGACGGTGGGGTAGGGGCCCCGTGTAGAGTCCTATAGGCTTATATGGGTGAGGTGGTGTGGCCTCACCCACCCGAGGCCGAACGGCACGGCCTCCATGGGCTTTGGCCCAATGTGAGGCCATAGTTGCCTGGTATGGTTCGGGTTGTTGTAGTGTTGCTCTGGCAATGCGATGATCAACATAAGATTGGACTTCCATACATCTAAGAATTGGTTAACGATTGAGGGGTGAGTCCCGAAAGCAAAGTAGGAGGGTTGGTTCCCTCCTGTGAACTATAAGGTCCAGGGTAAGAGGAGCTAACCATTAGCATGGCGGAATGCGAAGGGTTAGCGCTCGTAACCTTTGCTAGAAATGAAAATTGGCAAAATTATGAAGGGGGCTAGCAAGGGTTGCGACAAGGTGAGGCTCGCAAGGCACACTTTCTAGCATCTATATGATGTAATGAATCTTGAGAAGCAAGTCCGCCCTCTATATGCCTAGATCATATCATAGCCCATGAGACATACCATTTCTTCCATGGCCTACCCCTGAAACTTGCTCCCACGTGTTTCATCAAACAATATGGGACATCTAGAACTCAAGAATTTGAGTACACATGGTGTAGCAGATTGCAAATAATGCTCAATGTACAACACAAGGTACATGTCACATGTAAATTACATTGAACATGTACAAATTAAATTGCTCTTTTAAAAAAAAATGTTGTGAGAAGATTTGCAAGCCACATCTTCGACACATTTAACAAGAAGTGAATATCAGTAAAGCCCAAGAGAATGAGCAAACTTTTTTTTTTTTTTTCAAAAATGCCCTTTTCAAAAAAAAATCCGCTCATTCACTTTTTTGTGCACGGTCATTATTCTTGGTCCACATTCGGTTTACACCTAGTGAGGGGCCCTAGGCTTTCAAAATTGATTTTATAAGAAGTCGGACCATGAAAGTTAGACCATGAACTCGGACCATTGAAAAGGGCCCTCTTGCATGGTTCGACTTCATGGTCCATAGTGTAAATCGACCCTTAATATACTTACAAAGCTAGAATAAACAACACCCCGTACCTCATGTATATTTTGTAACCCCTAGGCGTAATTAATACCCCTTTTTGTGCACCCACGTGGGTCCATAGTTTTAACAATGAATGCCCTCCCGAGTTAGACAAATTTTGCCCATGATCTTGCTATCAATCTACGGTATAAGGGAGTTTCCTTCTATGCAATCACCCGTCTTTCCAATTAACTTCGGAAGCTCCAAATGATGACTTAAAGTTGCATTTCCAAGCATTTTCAAATGATGACCTAAAAGCTGCCTCATGAATGGAGAGCACATCAATGTCAGCTACTCCGAGCTCAAATTATGTATACCAATAGACCTATGATCTGTCTAGCAATGCCGCAAAATCATAGCACTATGGGAGCAATACTTTAAATTTTTGCTTTTTTTCATGAATATGAGAATTGTTACAAGTTTTTGAAGCGGTAAAGTTAGGGTAACGCATAGTCGATCTATATGTTAACTCATAACTACTCATCTAAATGCTAATGCTTGGCTATAACAGTTGTCAAAACTCTTATGAGGGGAATCGATCTCAAGCCAGCACCACGTAAACCTTAACCTTTGTTCGCCTTAAAAATATAGATCTCATCCATGTCGGCATTACATGACCCTAGTGAGCGGTTCAGTGGACATGGTCGACCCTGGATGGTCCGACCTTATCCTTCTTGAATGTGGCTCACAAGAATTCATCGTCAATGCACATTAACTAGAGTACGGCCACCTAATCTTGATCATGACCCCATCTGGAATCTATAGGGTGCCATAATTCTGATAAGGTTGAGACTGATTGCAGTAATTTCTTTTCGAGGTTCCAAGTTTCACGGTTTGTAAGGGTTAGTTTCCATGTAGGCTGCTTTGCCCAATTTTGAGTGTTAAAGTGAGGAGGAATTCATCTCATAATAAGCGGGTAATGATAGACTCTAGACATTGGTAATGTGTTTGGGCCAACTTTTGGCTTAAAAAAACCACATCAATTTCAATTTAAGGAATAAAATTACCAAAAAGATTCCAATCCTCCTAATTTCGATCTTCCTACACAGGGAAAATTTACACCGCCTTTTACTTCTCCAAATTTGGTGCAGAATCTCTCAAGCGATCGATTATGGGCGCCTCTACTCTAAATATTCTTGTAATCATTCGAGGCTAACCAAATGAAGTGGGATGAGACAATTGGGGTTACACTACAAGTCACGAAGGCCATTATACTTCATAATAACATGCCAACTCAAATGCCGCACTTATTGAGAAGGAATGTGGATGGACTGAAACTTGTTAAATGTATGGATCTCTCTCTCTCTCTCTCTACTTGGAGGTGTTCATAAGAATACTCGCCCACTACTTATTGACCATTAAAAAACGACTGAAAACATACATTTAAGACAAGGCCATTTGGTCCATCAAGGCCATTGATTGACTGTCAATTTGGCACCATATTATTGTTGACAAAGTTTACACAATGCTCAAGGGTGAAGGAAGGGTGTTGGGGCTTTAATTATTAGCACAGCCAAGCGATTGGTCACCACCACTTTCCCCTATGTTTCGTGGCTCCTATGTATGAATGCCACCACTAAAGGAATGTCACATGCACCATCCCCACTCATTAAGGCATAATCTACCTTAAGCTTTGTGTGTCACTAATGTGCTTGTTATGTCCACATGTGAGACTCTCTCGTTCTCGCTTAATAAAGGATAACACATATCTCACTTGGTTGATTAAGGCTCAATGTACTCTTTTTCGTTTATTTGATATTCTTGTTTCAAATGAAACCGAGCCCGCTTAACTCCCCTTTAACACCTAGCTCCACACGTCCCCACGTCCCCACGGGATCCTCCGTCCCTCCCAAGAATGAGGGTTTAGGGTTTAGGGTTTGGGAGGGCACCTTCCCCCAAACCAATGTTCTTTTTGGTTCAAAAATAGAAAGCCAAGCACGACAAAAGTAGGGGTCATGGCATCCAACAATGCTAGTAACTTACACGGCACATGAGGTTGCACAAAAATGGTACAAACCCTAAGAGCACACAACGACATGTCTAGCTAATGGAAAATCCAATATACATACATCACATGGGAACATGAACTTAGCTTGTGAGGTGATGATGATATGTTCAATCGACTTCATGGCACCTGAGGCTATACGTACAAAGTGGAATGGAATCATCCAATAAAAATCATCAATAGACACGCAATTTGGATATTGGGACATTGCCTATGCATACCAAACAATTGAAACACCCCATAAAGCTAAGACAATGAAGGGTATGGTCCCCCCCTTTCACATGTCTCCTTTGTATCTCATGCTCACATGGCTTTCGGTGATCGATGGCAAATTAAAATGGGAATGTGTTGATCATCCACTACTATTGTGTTGTATTTGTGTTTTGCATTTCAACATCTTAGCTCATAGATTTGGGGAAACGGGTAGGAGATTGAGATTGTGGTTCACTCTTGCATTCATCCCAACCCAACCACGTAGAATTTGCATCAAAAAATCACTCCGAATGGTCAGAAGACTAGGTCATTATGTTGAAGCTATCAAGAAAATTGATAATATGCAAATTGCCTACCATAGAGTTGTTTGAGAGAATGTGCACTTGGTACATTTGAAACATACAAAGAAGGTCGATAGTAAGTATGACATAATCCTATTATGTGAGGGCTACATGCACATGCAAGGGATTAAATGCTTGATTTTTAAAGGTCCATCGGGGCATGAGTTTAACCTCCAAATCGGTCTTTGAAGACATATTAGAAGCAAATAATGCCTTGGTTGCAAGGTTTTGAAAGTTTTACAAGAAAAGAACCTCTAGTCCCAGTTATTTTTTTAAAAAAAGATTCAACGATTGTCCTAGGAAGAACCAACAAAAACTAGCAGCATTTTAGAAGGTTATTTGATTGGGTTTTGATTTTATGAGAACCAGGGTTATAAATCAAATCCGGTTATTTGAAAATGTGAGAACCACAATTATAAAATTAAAGAAGCGGCTCGATAACTAGCGAGGGTTTGGTGCAATCTTAGGCCTACTTTATACATGGCTTGGGGCCAACCCCATTCTCAAGCATTGAGCCCTCGATTTGGCCCAACTTTATCAACTTTTTTCAGGCTCAACCTTGTCATATGTAAAGTGTCGAGGCCCAATTTTAGGTCACGATGTTCTTGAAGGGAAAGTTTTAGTGATGCGATTCAACCTTCCATGGATCGACGGTAGAGATGTTCATTATCCAATGCATGAGCCCAACTGGACCATGTTGGACCTGCGGCCCGCAAAAAACCTCGTCTTGGTTTTTTTTTTAACCAGCCCGAAGATTTGACACCACATGAGATCACCAATGTTCAACCCCAACCTTGATATAAGGCCCAACCCTAATAATAAACTCTTGGACCAGATTCAATGAAACCGAACAATCCTATTGGACCAAATTTTTAGAGTTCGGATTGGCCCTCAATCCGGCCCCAAATACTGTATAAAGTGGGCCTTATAATACCCACCCAACACTGGTCCAGAAGTCACCCCTACCAAAGGCCAAGTGGCTGATGGTATTCACTGGAGAGGGTCATGTGTAAGGGCATCTGTAGTGGATCTAGGTAAAGCTCACTGCAAACCAAAACCTATCTTTTGACTGACCTAAAATTAGAAACTGAAATTACCATCATTAGAAGCACACCTAAATAAACGTGAGATATTTCTCAAGAAAAAAGAATTGTAAAAATTTGACGTAGGTGAAATCCCTCATTGAAAACACCACATTTTCAAAATTTAGAGGGAGTGCACCAAATCTTGCTTTAAAATGGAAAGATCCTCCCACACTCCCTCCAAATTTTTGACATTTAGAGGGAGTGTGGGAGGATCTTTCCATTTTTAAGCAAGATTTGGTGCACTCCCTCTAAATTTTGAAAATGTGGTGTTTTCAATGAGGGATTTCACCTACGTCAAATTTTTACAATTCTTTTTTCTTGAGAAATATCTCACGTTTATTTAGGTGTGCTTCTAATGATGGTAATTTCAGTTTCTAATTTTAGGTCAGTCAAAAGATAGGTTTTGGTTTGCAGTGAGCTTTACCTAGATCCACTACAGATGCCCTAAGAGGCTTCGGCTGTCGGTTTTTATTTTTTATTTTTTATTTTTCATTTTTATGACACGAATGAAGGGCCTCATAATCATTCCCCCGCAAAGGTACGATGTGCATAAGATTTCATCGGGATTCAATGCACTTCCTGCATTATACACTTGCCTTTATCACAAACCCAAGTTCGTACCATAGGCGCATGTGAATTTCGACAATTATTCACCCGTGGCAAAAGTGACTATCGAGAAGAAGAAGAAGAAGAAGAAGAAGAGGAGGAGCTACTATGGTCTCCAAAGGAGGTCGGAGTGAATAGAGTGTTTGTTCGTAAAACATCCTTGGTCATGACCTAGGGACCATGGCGTTGGATGTGAAACTACTTCACCTCTCGTTCTTATGGATGCAACACTGGGACTTCTCGGGAGGTCACCCATCCCAGTATTATTCCGGCCCAAAGGCACTTGACTTCAGAGTTCTGATGGGATTTGGTGAAGTAGCCTTGGTGTGACTGCATGACTATCAAATTAGAACATATCGCAAATTGCAAGTGATTAAATGCATTTCAAGTCAATGATGTAGTATTTGCTCTAGAATGTCCTTTCCGGTTTAAAATCTTTTGCATAACGAACTTGAAACCCCTCAGATGTTGTTGGGCTCAACATCCACCTACATCTATGCCTCATATGATCACTTGGGTTATAGGAATTGTGACCATTTAGTTCGGGGTTTTTGATTGGATTTCAAACATATTTAGATTGTTCAAATTTTGATAATGTCTCCATAAGAAGTGGTCATGCCATTCTAGGCATTCCACTCTTTATTCATGGAACTTGGTACATGTAACCACAACGATGTTGAAGATGTTCAAATGTAGTCTCATTTTCTGGACCACTTTGGGACCACTTTCATATATCCAACAAAATCCTCATGGCCAAAGTTTCAAACACAAGACTTACTTGTTTGAATGTTTTAAACTATTTCTTTCATGCATCATTTGATGCATGAGCGTGACTTTAAAATGCTATCCCAAGCACATGTGACTCTATCAAAAACATGTATTTTTGGTTGCTTTTGGAACTTATGTTTGTACTTATTAGAGCACCCACCAAGCATCCCAATCAACTTCAAGGTAACACTTCTTTTATAACCAATACACCTACTTCATATCCACTACTACCCTACCAAAAGTACAAAGCTCATAATTACATGCACCCAAAAGCCAAAAAAACACCAATTAAAGACCACTACTTACAAAAAGATCCCTAAGCCCTTACCAACTCGATACCAAAAGAGACCACCTTTGACATGAGGCCATACCCCTTGTCCCTTAGCCATGCTTGGCATAAATCAACCTTGAGTTTACATTCCACTTTGTGGCTTTGATCAAGGGGGAAATTTCTCCATCCACGGTTGGCATCATCCATCTTCATCAAAGATCCCGACACACAAACAATCACAAACAATCACAAACAAATTATCGACATTCTTCCATGTTCAATTTTTCAAGAAGCTAATCCAACGCCGAAGTTGGTATGATCTAGACAAATCCCAAGGGCCGGGAGTCTTCTACCCGGAGGAGCTAGGCTTACCAAATGAGGGTTGTGTTCTAGGAAAAAATTCCTCTTCCCTAATACTTAAACATCACTTGAGGCACCAAATGGTTATGGGAACTAAACGTGCCCATTATAATAGGGCCACGTGCCTTACACCTATACAAAGACGATAAGGGTGTCCTTACCATCTTCCATTTTGGTCCAAACATATTATGAACACACACGCTAGTCCAAAACCCATATGCAACGAACTTTAATATCATGGGTTACGTTCTAGGAACGTGAAATATGTTCTTGGGAAGTTTTCCTCTTTCCCAACCTTGGAACACCACCTCAAATGGTTACCATAGAGGACTCTCTAGTCCAATAGAAACACAACTATTCTTCCTTCAATTGGTGCCACGTGTCAATCACACATTGGTTGAGACATGTTGAATCCCACCTGGAAACTACATTCCGACACGAGTAAAGATGTAATAACTTAGAGCACCCTCTACGATAAGTGAAGTTGGAATCGCCCATTAAAGGGCCACACACCCTATACAAAACAAGGGTGTACTTGCCATCTTGCACTTTGGCCCAGACGGGCCATGAATGAACACACACACACACACTCACTGGGGGCCGAAACTCGTGTGCAGTGAACTTTAGTTTACTTACAATAGCAGTGCTGCCAGGCCCCTGAGCTCCATTTGAAGTTCAATCACACCCGGCTAGATGACTGCCCGAGGGGCCACTTCACACACGAGCCAAGAGCCGTGACCATGAAATTGTGAGAGCCCAAAAGAACGCGTCCAAATACCTGTCCCAACACACCCCCAAAATCGTGTAAAGTGGTCACGAACCCCCAAGCGTAGTGTGAGGTCATACGTGACTGGGCCCTCAACCAGTTGCTACTTCAATGAATTTCTATTCACGCGGGTCCTCACACACAAGAAAACAGAATAAACCAACGGTTGTGAGCGTTTGGAGTGTCACGGTCTCCCGGTGGTTTTGTGTTAGGCCTACCTCCAGGAGACGGTTTTTGAAACCACTCCAAGTGACCGTGAAACACGATCCATTCGATGCCATGTAGGAATCCATGTAGACTTTATGATCCATTGTGCATGGGCATACTTCGTTGGTCCCTCGAGCGGAGTGTGAAGCGTGAACTTGGACCTGCTCTGCCCTTTCCACCAACGAGAGTGCTTGAAGTGTGAATGGTCACGGGCTCTCAGTCTCGTGTGTGAAGTGGCCGCCTGAGTGAGTTCCGTTCTGTTTGTGTGTCAGAATTGGAGGCCCGTTCTGGCTTAGCCAGGCTAGTCGAATGGAAATGGGTTTGTTGACTTGATATGGGGGGAGCCCCAGGAGTGACACGAGTGAGTGACAGGAGTGAGTGACGGGCGTATTCGATCGCGTCCCAGATCAAGTGACTCCAAGGGCCAGGGGCCCAGGGGGAAATAGGTATAAGTTATTCAACCGATCTTGAAGGTGGGACTCCTGCTGGCACAGCTCAAGAAACGTGGGCAGGCATGGGGACATGATAAATGCTCACGAAATCGTCTTATGATCAGCCTAAACACATTCCAACAACCTCCGCTTCCCATTACTATTGTGGCAGCTCGCTCAGTCACAGCCAGTGATTGGGGAGATTTTTGGGCATAACCGGTTCAGTCCGACTAGTGTTTGCAAGTCCGACCGGTTACATGTTGACGACATTCTCTGGTTTTCCTTTTATTCTACTATATATTCCTCTTAAATGATCGGTAATTTTCCGGCAGTCTTGAACTTCAACCGGTTATTTCTCAAACTCAACCGGTTCATTTGTAACCAACTGCCGGTTCTCCCTGATCATTGGTCACATGTGTGATACTACCGTAGGTCATAGGTGATAAGCGGGCTCGGTTGTGTCGCAAATTGGTTTGAGACCGGAGCAAAGTGCCACATGTCAGTTCTAGATTGGTCGGGCGATCGAGAAAGTGTCATGGGTCACCTTGCGAAAAGAAGCATTTCGGTATCAAAGGGTGTTGAACATGCTTGTCACCAATGGATGGAAAGAGAATGGGTCGTAGATAGAGAGTAGAGGTGGTTGTTCTTGATCACGACCCCATTGGCAATCTATACGGTACTGGAATTTTGGTCACGCCGGAAGGGAACCAAGAATGTCATGACACACGTCTTGGTTTTGAGTGCTAAAGTGAGGAGGAATGAGCGGTTATGGCAGACTCTACACATTGGTAATATGTTTAGGCATTAAAAAAACAACATGGGTGACTTTGTGTTTATTCTCATAAAAACTGGGGTTTGGGACTACACCCTAATTTCCGTAATATCAGCCTCCTCGATGTCACTCCCTCTCTTATATCTCCAAACCCTAGGGAACGGATGCTCTTAGTTTAAATCTCCCTCCTTGTTGTTACAATTCCCTCCCAACTATGATGGATTTGACATTAAATTAAACCACCAAAGAAATCAAACCACATGCTCGCACACATCCCGTTGTCATCCTTGTAAATATTGTCATTATCGCAACGTTGACTTTGTGTTATTCCATAATGATACATGCAAACACTAATTCTTTATTATCACTCATTCATGCTACCATACCTCCTTAATAAGTGAGAAGTGTTCCAGCTCATTTGTGGGAGGGGGGGCTTTGAGTTTCCGGGGGCTGAGTGGGACTTGCCGACCCCTTATAGAACCGCCACGGTGCTGGCAGCAGCAGAGGCTCCATGAAGAAGGTATATAAGTTTTTTTTCTCTTCGAAGGACCCTAACTGTACTTGCCGACCTTTAAAATAAAAAAATCAAAGTATCCCGTTAGTCAGTGTTTGCTGACATGGTTTTAAGTGCTAGCTCCTATATATGTCTGATTTTCTTTTTTTGCACACCTCCTTGCTAGTTAGTGATTCTCCCAGATAAAATCAAGAGTCGAGTTACGATCACTTGCACTTTGGTTGCCACATTGGTGGCATGATATTAGGGAGGTGAGACTGTAAACCCCTAGTTTCATCCTCTTCACTTTACAAATAACCCTTACGGCCCACAGACCTTTCCTTTCCTTTTTCCTTTCCTTACTGCCATGCATGCAGCGGGTGTGGTAATGCCAACTTGCACCAAGTCATCTGACACAGTGCGTAAACTAACTTAGCTAACTTCCTGCTTGCAATTCCTTTGTGCCCAAATGTCCGTATCCCCAGTCTCCACCTCCCTCACCGCAATCTCCCCAGCCGGCAGCAGTTTCCATATTGGGAGGAGGGAGGTGCCTTAAATTACTGCCACTTCTCCACCCTCCCACCTCCCTAGCTACCTACTCCCTCCCTACATTCTGCTACACTACTCCTAACATATGCTTTAACATGTACTTAACTCCCATGAACGGGGAGAATCGCTCGCTCGGCTGCTACACTAAATATTATGATATTTCGGTGTCACCGATTCGAATCGTCTTTGCTCATTACTACTTGTGAACCCTGCTTTAGTGCGATCACCAACGCTACATGCGAACCCGACATTATTTGTCATTCCTCGTAATTTTTTTGTGGGATTGTAGATTTACAGTGTTGCAAGTACTGTCACTTACCAAGTGATTTTTCATGCAAATTTCAATCATCCATGACAATAACTACTCGTCACAAGTTGTTGACAAGAGAAGGGTAGGGTTTTGGCCAATGGATGATGAACTCATCCACCATTCACGACAGTATTTGTTCACTTAGTCATAAGAAGTGGTGTCTGAAAAATCACCGTTGTGACGTTAAATACCATATGACACTAAATATCATATTTAGTGTAGTTACAGATGAACTGGTTGGTTGAGTTTGAGAAATAACCGGTTGATGTTCAAGCCTTCAGTGAAATTACCCATCATTTTTGAAGGAATTTAGAGGACTCATATACTCCAATCTACTAAGAAGAGAAACTTAAAGATGTCAACGTGCAACTGGTTCAACTTGGAAACACTAGGATATCAACCGATTGTGCCCAAAAACTCTCCTCGGACCAGTTACATGTTGACATCCTTCGGTACATTTTCCTTTATTAAATTGGGGTATTTTCCATAAATTCCTCTAAAAAGATCGGTAATTTTCCTGCAGTCTTGGAACTTCAACCGCTTATTTCTCAAACTCAACTGGTTCATCTGTAACTTACTGCCGGTTCTCCCCGATCATAGCCTCGGACACTGCTTAACTCCACTGCAAGTCCAGAGGCCACTCATGCCTTGCAGTAACATATATTGCTTATTTCAAGTTACGCCGTGCTACCAGATCAATCCGATCCAACTCCTAAAGAGATGCATGCAATGTAACTCATGTGGCTGAGCACAGAGATGGCAGAGTGAAGCTGCTCGATCATCGTCATCGTCATCATCATCATCGCAACTTTCCCCACCTGCAACCTGCTGAGTAACCTCGACCAAATGATTCAGTGGCTCACACATCGGAACTTGCCAAAGCTCGAAACTTGCACATTCTCTGCAAATCGTGAGCTCATGGCAACATTTTGTGGCACAGAGCGGATGGATACCATACGAATAAAGACACGTGTTATGATGAGATTTGGAAGTGTCTATGACGTGCTCGGAGCATTAACATCATTTCAGGTTTAGTAATCCGCACACCTGGTGCGGGTGTCTGATACGTGATCACTTCAAGAAGGTATAATTCATATTTTCGATCTCATATCGAAGCTTTAAAGTTGGCATGTTTGACTTCGATTGTAAGACTTGAAAATGACAATCTACACTGATATGTGTAAGTAGGTTGCCCCATGCTAATTTATCGATGCTCCACATTATTTTGAATCTTTGTTATTGTAGTAAGAAACTGTGCAACTTTTTAAACATGCTCTATGGATAAATTAACAAGCTTTTGTGATCTAATTTTTATCCAAGGTGATTTGCATGGGTGGGGCAACCTCTTTGTACATATCAATGTAAGTTTCACAATTGAGGAATGGAGATGAGGGAATTCTTGATTAAATCCAACATGGTCAAAATTATATGTGGAGTTGGACGTGTCCATAGTCTGCCAAGAGTGGAAGGTGGGGGGGGGGTTGATAGCTGCTTCAAATTTTAGAATTGCAATGGATATGCAAAAGCTATATGACATCACAATTAAGATTCTCTTTCTCTTTGAACGATCACATAGACCCTCTCAACAATCGTGTTAACTCTTGAACATGTTTAGAACAACAACTAACACATTTTGAAGACATAGTCCAATCTCGTTGTAATGCCTTATCTCTTATTACCCTAATAAGCTGAGGGAGGGTAAAATGTCGCAAAGGTACAAGGATAGATACCATGCGAGGTGAGATGTAGCAAGTAGTCACATAAGGTAGGAAAACGGAATACAATGATTACAAGTTGATTTGCCAGAAAAAGTGGCTTGAACTTCATGCAATATTTTTTTCAAAGATGGAGTACATGAAATGATGAGGAATGCAAACGTGGTTCCGTAATTTTACTCTTTGTAAATAATTAGTTACATCTTCCCAAAGAGGCAAGTAAGTCAAACCCCCTACTTGTATAACAGAGTCTCCTTAATTTGAGCCTCAAAATATCATGCTTTGCATACGAATGCACACAAATTGGTTAACTCAATCGCACCCAAAAAGAATCCAAGAGGTTTGAAACAAGACCTATCCGGCCTATCACTGAATCCTTCTCAGACCACCACTTTTATACTTTGCCATTGTTGGGTCCGCACTCGTAGCCTAGTGCACCGGTAATGGTCACTCAACATTTTCGTTTTTTTTTCTACCTTACTTATTAACTTAGTGGTGGGGGACCAGTAACTACACTAAATACTGTATTTAGTGTCACTTACTTTTTAGAATCACACGATGCTCTAACTATCGACTGTATATCTCATTTTTTTGCCCCACAAAGGTCAAATTGGTAATTTGAACATTATACAACAGTAGTAATATCTTTACTTGGTAAAATAATCACATTAATAATAAAAAGGATGTAGCGCCGTGAAACTCCAAATAGTAAGCGACACCAAATATCTCATATTTAGTGTAGCCCCCACTAGGTGCCCGGTGTACACTATCTTACTACATGCAGTGGTGGAGGCCAAGTTTCATAATGCGGAAGGGGAAGGGAAGAGGCAATAAGTATACGTACTCCAGGACGATCGCATCGCCACAATCCCTCAACATAAATGCACATAAATAAGTGAAACTGTGCCCCAGAGCTCCATCTTCAAGGTCACTTTGTAATCAAGCTGTGACTCTTAATTGCTTCGCCCCATCAATGCGCAGCTTTGACCCCGCACCCACTCTCCTACAGCTTTTATAACCAGTACTCTCACGTCGACCGACTTCACCTCTTTCATCTCCCAATTAACAAACATTCCTTCCAGATAGAGAAGGATTTTTGTTTATTTGTGTTTTTGCAAATTCTCAGTTTGAGCGGCGAGGAATACAGTAGATAAAAATAGCCCAGCGAAAAAAAATGATCTTTGCTGATTGATTTCCTTACCCTTCTTCAAGGCCTGCCTTAACCTTAAGTCAAGCTTAGTTTGAAGTTTAGTACGTCCAGGCTCCATGAGTCGCAAAATAGGTAATTTTACTTATAGCAGCTTCTTCCTGATTCCTGGCACGGGTGACGGAGGTGGTTGTGGATTATGTGTGTGAGTTATAAAGCTTGCTTGCCTGCTTCCCACAGGAATTGTAATGAATCGTATCGTCACGAGCTCGCAGCAGTCATCCGGAGGTGGACTGATAATTGAGCGAGGTGCGGGCAGGAAGAAACAGTTACAGAGCGAACTTGCGGAGGGTTGAGAAGCTGGAGGCTGGCGGGGAGAGGTTGCTGCAGTCGTAGTTGAACTTAGTAGACGTTAGTTGCAGGCAGGGTGGATTGTGGGGGTGGGTCCATCGATCGGTCTTATCTATCTCTACCTGCTTTGTCAAGAAGAGAGGAGTTGCTGGTTCTCCACCACCTCGGGGGCTCCGAGCGAGCGACGAGGAGGCTTTGGTTTGGTTTGGTTGGTGGGTGGTGCCATGGAGACATACAGGAGGAGGAGCAGTTACAGAGGTGTTTCGTCGTCATGTGTTGTGGCGGCGACGCTAGCTGCAGCGCTGTGGGTAGGGATGGTGATGCAGTGTGTCGTTGCAGATCACGAGGAGGTGAGTTTGGGTGCCGCGGTTGCAAATTCCAAGTATTTCAGGCACATGACGTTTCCGAATCACCAGGTTGAAGGAGTGGTGAGCACCGAGCGACGAACCGAGCGGGCCGAGAGTCATGTGAGTTCGGTTCACTTGTGCCTGTTTTTGTTGCGGTGACAGGTGTGTGTTTGCTTGTGTGACATTGTTCGGCAGCATGCAGTGGTTTTGTTGTTGTCCTGTGGGTGCCATGTCTGGTGGCATTCTTGTTGCCATTTTTGTTTGGTGTCCTGTGGACTAATTAGGTTCCTCTCTCTGGCTTAGGAGTCTCGGTACTACAGCAGACACCATAGCATTCCTAAGCCAGCCGGTTGCGCCTTAACCCTTTTTGTAATTTTGTCAGCGAACACATTCCCGGCTCTCCATCAAGCGTTAGTAGTGTGCAAGGATGACTATATGCTCCCGAGCGTTGGACGCTCCTTTGAAGGAGCTAGGAGAGCTCTTGAAAGGAGAGAAACTCGAGATCTTAGATTAAGTGAACTTATATAGACTATTCATGTTGCAACTAAGTTATGCTTCTTCAGCACGTTGTCTTAGTAAGATTCCCGTAAGAGTGTTCGAAATGTATCAGCTGCTGCCTTGCTTGCGTCTTCGTTTGGCAGGTTCTTGTGATTCTCAGATTTGAGCCTTGAGACTTTGATAGGTGAAAGTTCTTTACGCTTCCTTGCTGCACTTGGATTCCTTCTTGAAGAGTCAGAGGAGGGTTAACACTGTCTGAAGAATGAACGTTATTACATTCTTGTGATGCCTGAAATCACTGAAATGAGCTGGCCTTCTGCAGGTGGTCAAGGTGGACATCCTGGTCATTTAAAAAACATAGCAAATGCTGGCTTGTGAGTCTGGTGCAACTTTACGCTTCCTTGCTGCACTTTGATCCCTTGTTGAAGAGTCGGAGGACCTCCGGTTTAACCCCTTTAGAGATTAAGCATGTTAATTACATGTGGCATTCTGATGGAAATGTGTGCCGCTGGCCTTGCTTGCTACGGCTTTGTTTTGCAGGTGATGAAGGTGGAGCTCGTGCACAGGGACCAGCTGGACAGCTCGGCGGATTTCAACGGGAAGTCGGTGCAGCAGCGATTCGTGGAGGCGGTGGAGCGGAGCCACGAGCGGGCCGCTTATCTGACGCATAAATTGAGCCCCGAAATCCTGTTCAACAACGGGGCGCAGGACATGAAGTTCCAGAGCCCCGTGTCGGCGGGCAACGGCGAGTACCTCATGTCGCTCACCTTGGGCACGCCGCCGCAGAAGTTCCAGGTGATTGTCGACACCGGCAGCGACCTGAACTGGGTGCAGTGCACGCCCTGCAAGCTCTGCTACCAGCAGCCCGGTCCTAAGTTCGACCCCTCCAAGTCTTCCTCCTACAAGCCGGCTTCATGCACCGACCGCCTCTGCAATGTGAGAAAAAAATAGCAATCTATCTCCTCCTCGCATTTGTGGAATTTGGTGGTGAATTTTGGCACAAACATTCTTGAGGTTTATAAGGGAGTTCAGCGGGACTGTAAGTATATGAAATGCACTTTGATGGAAGTAGAGTCAGTCGATCGCCATACAAAGAGAGGTTTATGAGGATGTGTGAAGGATCTAAACCACGTCTTAAGATAGGTTCCAAGGTGCACAGGAGCTTGCCACTTGACGTTGTTCTGCGGGATTGGGGATTAAGTGCACTTATATGCAAGCCATGGAAGAGAAATTTGTGGTGGAATTTAAAGCCTGAATCTGAGAATGTTTTAAGGATTTCCCTTAAGATATGTTCACAGGTGCTTAGGAGGTCGCTACTTGCCAATGCTTGAGATGCTTCGTATGGCTGTTCGTGCTTGACCGGAATTTAAATGTGGCGTAGTTCGAATCTTGATTCTAAGATTTGCGTAGAGCTGAATTCAAACGTCTTAAGCTAGGTTCATACGTGCGTAAGAGGTTGCCACTTGACTACGCGTGGCAAGCTTTACAAGAACGAGTGCTCTGCGGGACTGGGAATTAAATGCACTTTGATGCAAGCAGAGTCAAATGCCATGCGAGAGAGTATTTTTGTGCAATTGTAAGCCTGTATCTAAGAATATGTGTAGGGTTTGCACGTCTTCGAGAAGGTGCATAGGAGCGTAGGAGGTTGCTGGGCATGCTTCATAAGAGTGTTCCCCTGGACTGGGGAACCAAATGCTCTTTGATGCAAACAGAGCCAAAAGCCATGCGAGAGTTATAATCGTGTAAATTAATCATAGGCTTGAATCTGAGAGTCTGTGAAGGAATTACAAGCCTTAAGATAGATTCACAGGTGCAGAGGAGCTTACCACTTGACTTCGCTGGGCATGCTTCGAGGAGTGTTGTCTGGGACTGGAAATCAAATGCATTTTGATGCAAGCAGAGTCAGAATGAATCTGAGAGTATTGTTGCGCAATCTTGTAGGCTTGCATCTTAGAATGCGTGAAGGACGTCCACGTCTTAAGATAGTTTCCAACACCTTCGCCAGAATGTCTAGAATGTCTAGAATGTCCAGCAGTGCAATGTGACCACCTAAAAGCAAAAAAATTAATTCATCATCCTCACATTTGTGACATTTTCTGGTGAATTTCATAACATTCGTTAGCTTCATATGATTGTTCCGTAGGACTGGGAATTAAATCCATTTTGATGCAAGCAGATTCAAAAACCATGGTCAGAAGACTGTTGTGCAAGTTTAACCTTAAATTTGAAATGTGTGAAGGGTTTACAGTCTGAAATCTAAACAGAAAGGGCAGAGCTCATAAGCCTCAAGAATGTTACGTTGGTGACTCGGATATAGTCCATTGCATTGATTTGGAATTAATAGGTTTAGTGGTGAGCAGGCGCTTCCAGTGAAAGGAGACCTTGTAAGAGAGTATTGTGTAAGTCTAGCCAGGCTGAATTTGTAAATGTGTGAAGGGTTTTAATTGGAGAAAGGGAAGGATCTCACAAGGAACTCAAAGAATGTCCTGTTCGTGAGGGTAAAGTCTGTTGCACTGATGTTCGATTTGTGTGGCGATGGCGATGGTTGATGAGCAGGCGCTTCCGGTGAAAGGATGCAGCTCCAACGTCTGTCAATACCAGTACACATACGGCGACCAGTCGAACACGAACGGTGACCTAGCATACGAGACGATCTCCCTCAACAACAACGGTGCCGAGCAAGGCATCCCGAACTTCGCTTTCGGATGCGGCCTCCAGAACCAGGGCACGTTCGCAGGCGCGGGAGGTTTAGTGGGGCTAGGCCAAGGCCCTCTGTCTCTAAATTCCCAGCTGTCAGCCACTTTCGCCAACAAATTCTCATACTGCTTGGTCAGCTTGAACTCGGCAGCTTCGAGTGCCTTGAGCTTCGGATCGGTGGCCGCTGCCACAGGCATCCAGTACACCCCCATCCTTGCTAACCCCTTGCACCCCACTTACTATTACATCCAGATGACGGGGATCAGCGTCGGTGGCCAGGACCTGAACTTGGCCGCGAGCGTGTTTGCGCTCGATCAGTCGACGGGGCGAGGCGGCACCATCATCGATTCCGGCACCACCATCACCATGTTGACCTTGCCAGCCTACTCTGCTGTTGTGAAGGTGCGATAACAACACAATCACTCAAACATAAGTTATCAATGTAACTAATAATGGAGTTGATATCCTTAATCAATGTCTCTCAAAGCTCATGTTTTGGTAGGGAGTTTTGGTCCACTTCTGACATTTTATATGTGTTTACACACTTTTTAAAGTGGTGTTTGGAAACCCCAATTTTCATGAAATGAAGGAGAGGCGTTTGACCTTGGCCATAAGGCGGCTATATAAAAATGAACTCCTTATCAAGCTTTTGAGAGCACCATTTTAGGTGGCTTCGAAAGTTTGCATGGCATTAGATTTTATGTAGCTGTGTTCTTGACTTAAGTCAACCGCCGCTTCCTTGGTTTCACTAAAATTGGGGGTTCCGACACCACTTTAACACTCAAAGCATTTCGGAATGTCAAAAGTGGGCCAAAACTCCCTACCAAAGCAAGAGTTCTTGAGAGACTTTAAGGATAACCTTTGATCCAGAAGAATGCTTCTTTCAAATATTTTAGCAGATCCAAATTGTGCTCTAAAGATGTTGACCCCCTGTAGATGCTACACATAGTTCCCGCCGCATGCCAAGTTTATCATTAAGAGGGCGAATGCTGTAGATTGAATGTTATGAGTCAAGAGTTCCTGTCACATGTAATGGATCCGGACATGGTGATTACCGATATGGCTAATCACATCATTAGCCGTTGGCTGACTGATCACTTGTGGGTAGCACAACCTGCTTGCTTGCTGCTTGGACAACAGAGTTATCCTTTAATTCAAGCGGAGGTTTGGTCAGGAGATGGTTGTTTTGCATAGAATACTATCCATGTTCGTTCAGTATTTGGTGCATGTTTGGGTCAGTGTGGAGGTTTGAACGAAGAACATTCTATATTGGTTAATTGGCGGCCAAACTCATTGTGACATGCCAATGAGGTGCTAAACTGAGTTTAGCCCCCAATGAACTGATATAGAATGAACCAATACAGAATGTTCTTTGTTCAAACCTCTACACTGAATCCAAGCATGCACCACAATTTACCAAACATGGAAGGTATTGAGTGTAAAACAACCAACTCCTGACCGAAACCCTGGTTGAAATTTAAAGGATAACTCTACTGTACAGCTTGGGTTCTTTGCGCATCAATCTGACATTGGGGTTTGATTTTCTGCACAGGCGTACCAGACCTTCATCAATTACCCGACAGCTGATGGATCTGCATATGGGCTGGACCTTTGCTTCAACATAGCCGGCGTGGCCAACCCCACGGTTCCTGACATGGTGTTCAAATTCGAAGGCGCTGATTTCCAGCTGCTTGCGGAAAACTTGTTTGTGCTTGTGGACAGCAGCGCAACCACTCTCTGCCTGGCGATGGGTGGAAGTCAGGGGTTCAGTATCATCGGTAACATCCAGCAACAAAACCACCTCGTCATCTACGATTTGGAGGCCAAGAAAATAGGGTTTGGTGTTGCCAAGTGTTGATTGAAGAATCGGTATTTATTCCAGGGGAACAAGTCTGTGACTCTCTGGTGATCATGGGAATTAGGCTTTGGAGTCGCAACCTTTTTTCCTTGTTTGTCTGTAGGCAAGATTGTGGTCAAAAATACCCAAGAAGAAAGGGTGTCAATTGGCACAAAGCCTGCCGCGATCTTGCCATCTTTCGTAGCGCACCAGCTGCGGCCTCGACAAGCTGAGCAAGCTTGCAGCGGTGGCCATTTCATTGGATTTGGCGATCAGTCCAAATGGGCTTGATTTGAAAATCGACATCTAGCAGTAGGCTTGGAACTCAAAACACAAACAAAGCGGTTGTGAGTTCCGAGTGCAAGAGAGAGAGAGATTCATGGAGTGCTAGTGTTCACGTAGCGGAGAGAAATAATAGATTACCTTGTTCTAAGTCTAGTTCGATTCGAAGTGGCTCACTGTCCGAAATGTGTATAGCTCTCTCCTCATGCAGTTTGCACTCTGAGCTACGTGTACTTAATAAACAACGATCTTGAGCTTTTCATCATACTATATTAAAGTTTCTGAATTGTGTATATCATACAAATTATATTGTAAAGTTTTGGGGGATTTTCAGGAAAGATTCTTCTGGAAAATAGTGAAATGAGGTGTTCTTTGTAACCACTACAACATTTCTTGGAGTGGGAATTGTTTCTTACGAGCGTATAAACGTTGGTCTGGTGTGTAGTGAAATTTAGGGTATCAATAATCATAATCAATAGTGTTATAAAAGTACTTACCTGTGGGTACGAAATTGTATTACCAGTCAAATACCGGTCCAATATTGATATTTGGTGGACAAGGTGAAAGAATCCTTTGCACACACAGCCATTATTTGGTTCATTACCATTCCAAACCATACATAGGGATACTAGGGCGATTTTTCCTAGGTATAAAAGGTTCTTGCATGGTATGTAGACCTAGATTATGGGTCGAAAATAAAAATATCATCAAATACCCATACCCTGCTGGAATTAAAAATAAAATGTGACCCTCATTACAGATACTCAAATGGCATCAAAAAATAAACGATACCAAAGCGACCTCTATGTCAGGAATAAGTCCTCTACATGTTTATGATTGATCCATCTTAAAATGTGTCCCAGCAGACTAGCACGGGGGTTTTGAATCTGATTCTGGTGTCAAATTGATCAAAAGCGGTCATCTGCAGGCCATATACTTTTTCAGGGCATTTTTCTGGCTAGATACTGTGATCAATGTCTCTCATTCAACTCACTCGAATCATGCTGCATGAGTGGCTTTGTTTCGGGGGCAGTTATGAAGGCTGCTTAGGCTGTCGGAAATCCCAAGTACAGCTCCAGTGAGACAGATTGCAAGTACTTGCTCTACTGTTATGAATTGTCACAGGACATGATGGCAGGGGGGCAAAATAAGTCTATTCTAACTTATAGAATCGTATCTCATCAGGTCACAATGTGCCTCCCTGCAGCTGTAATCTGATACACACACCCTCGGCATTAACTTTGACGCGCATATACATCAGCAGATTGTATAATAGCTCCAATATCTCAAACACTGATGGGCCAATGAGTCTGGCCTGATCATGTTCGGGAGCCATCATTCTCTGCCAACAATTAAAGGTATGAGTGGAAAAAGAAAAGCATGCTTGGGCTGGAGAAGGATGACTTAGGGTGGGTTTCCATTTATGCTGCTCACCCACCATACTCTCATCAGAATAAGGACAAAGACAAATGTAGATGAAATCCGGTGGGGTTCGTATGTGCCCAACTATTCATTGTTGTCTAGTGTGTTTCGTGGGCGCTTGAAAGTCTAGTGGTCCGTGGTCACGACTTTCCACATTCTGGAAGGTAACCGGAATGTCGTTGTTTGGTTGTTTTTGTAATCTTCATGAGAACACGTCCAACCCACTATTATCTAGAATCTTGTGGGTCAACAATGGACATGGAAACCTACCCTTAGCGCCCGTGTTAGAGGGGTCCAATAAAAATTCGTCCCCATCCTAGGTTTATCAATGATTCATCCCAACATAATCTTGCTAATTCACAGTCAATAATGCTAACTACGTGACCTAATATGTTCAAAGAAAAGAAAACTCTGAATTTGAAGGGGCTCACGACACTTCATTTTTCAACCTATTAGGGCGGGTTTACATTACTTAATAGGGTCTGGGTCCAACACTTCTTTAATGAACCTTACTTTTGGACTCAAGAATTAACCCGTACTTGAAGATCAACTTCCTAAACTGGGAGGCGCTACAAATATACGAGTGTTGGGCAACTATCTTGAGTCACTAAAAACATGGCATGCACCATTGAAAATTTGGCAAATCTATCACACTGGTCGACTATTTGCGCTTGTTCTTTCACCTGATGTGGAACAATTACCTAGCACTCATATGCTGGTAATGAGGGAGTATTTTTCTTGAGCTGGGACCACTAACATTTGACAAGAAAGTGATGCCACACTAGCAACACTCCAATTTTTTTACAATTCAATAAATCCAGACCCTACTGTAAACTCCTCGAGTCCAAAATTTTGACCTTGACCAATAAGTTTGCTCGATCTTGAAGTTTCTTTGGTCTTAGACTCCACCTTGGCATGGCTGCCGTGAATCCATCCTTGGCCGAGGAAATGACCCGGGAGCGCAAAGGCCGTGTGCCAACACGGAGAAAGTGCGAAATCACATGCCGTTCTCCTCCTCGGCTCCACTCTCTTTGTCTCATGTCACGAGCCTTGCTTTTGAGCTGTGAGCTTCTTCAACCACTCCTCTTCAACACAATCCCCTGACCTCACATCATCGACCGCAAGTGGTCACAGGACTTTGGTGGATCCATGGACACCCAGACAGAGACCCCTTGTAACGGCTTGTGATGATTATTGCCGTGACTCTGCTCCTGGAGCTGGGCGTTACAGAAGTCTGATGATCTCTAACTTAGCATGAGCGGACTTGTTCGTCATGGGCCAGTATGTATGTATATATTGTACTGAAATCATAATCCCCCCACACGCCTTATGACTGCGTTACAGGTGAATCTGAACTTGTGCGTGCATTATGGACATAATGATTTCACATCTGTGTGCGCAACTCTATCAGCAACACTGAGTATAATAGAAATGACAGACACTAATCTTAGATGTCGACTGTACCTCTACGTTTTAGTTACATGCACGTTATATTATTTGTGAAAAAAATTCACATCTAAAAGGATTATTTAACCATATTGCTTCTTAAAGTATGTGTTATTGAAATTTTCATCATATTCTTTCAACTATTTCCTCCAAAAAACCGGTTTTGCAGTGTGCATATCTCAACTGTGTGAATTATACTTTCAACACACTTTAAGATGCATTTTGGACGGGTAATTTTGTCCATGCTCACTCCAATCCTAGTTATACTTCTGATGTGGAAATCGAATAGTGCCTATTGTGAGCCAAGTACAAACACAGCAAGACTTCAGATTGTGGAGCAGGTCGGAAGGCAATCTTTGGAGTGATAATTTAGGGCAAGGGAACGCAGAGAATTTGAAGACCACCGGCTGAGATCCTAATAAGTCTCCTGAAGCGAACTAGATTTTTGAGGGGTTTAGTATCGGCTATGAACTACGTAATAGCCAATTTCGGCCCTCCATTTGCTGACGTTTCACATTCTGGTTGGTGGTGAGGATGGCCTTCATATGGGAATATGAAAAGGGGACCAATTTTGTGAAGATGCTTGCTACCCATCAAATCCGTCTACTGGCCTTGTGGCAGAAGCATCCAAGAGCACTTCAGCAGTCCATCGATGTCGCATCTCGGTAGGTGCCTAGTAAACGGAGTTCAAATCCAAGATGAGATCCAAAGGCCCACGGAACCCCAAAATTACTGTGGGAAGGAAACTCATGTGGGTTGGGATTTGGTGTTGCCCACATTGAATTATATAGTACTTGCCTCGGTTAACATTAGTCAATTTATCTAGTACTTGTCATGCCTTGAATCTTTGTCCAAATATGCAGACAAAGAAGTTCACACTAAATTTCGACACTGGAAATTATAGTGGACCACTTCAAATTATAATGGAAAAAATATTGTGGGTGATTCGGAATTAGTGTGGCAAGCACTAATTTAGACAATACGGTGTAGCTGCGAGCTGGTGGGACTCGCCCAACTATCCTCATGTGAATTAGGGGTCCAAAAATGTCTCGGCCTATTGGTCTCAACAAATTCTAACCCCCAAATTTCCAAGAGGGTAGGCGGGTTCATCCCACTAGCTACCTAATACGATACCTTTCTTTTTTCTTAGAAATTGATTGTTTTGTTGCCTAAGATTTCAAATTTGAATGAGTAGGTTTTGCCATTGCCATCATTTGGCTTGTAACTAGTTGCCGTTCTTCTCGCTCCTTGATTTAGGGCCCAAACCTGGTGTGACTTAGTTCCAAAGAAGTCTCCACACATATATTTGCATGCAAAAGTTTGATGCCAATTATCTCAGCAGATGTGAATGATGTCCATCTAGACCTAGAATTTGTCTTACTCTTGAGCTACATCCCCACTAATCTTAAAGGGGATCTAGGAGAAATCTACCCCTGCTAGGTTTGTGCTTAAGTCATCCCCACTAGACTACCTCAAAGTTTTTGATGCTAATGCCATAATCAAATTGGCTAACAAGACCTTATTTTTCTTTCTAAATGATTGAATTGACTGCATTTCCACCTCAAGTGATATTGGTGGATCCAACTCAAACAACAAGACATCTAACCTTGGCCAACAAAATCAACTACCAGACAAAGTCCAAGTCAAGAAATAATCACCCTTGTGACAATCAAAACGACTTTAACTGACTTCAGCAACAAGAAGTAGCTAGGTTATTACTAGGAGGATTATAGCGAGGTTATAGCTTGAAGCGACAAAGTTTACTTTGGTTTTTTGGTGATTATAATCTCGTATTGTAGTTTGACTAGTACGGGCCCATGCCATCCTGATCCTTTGCACCTGTACATATGACACATCACTCCCCCCACCTTTCCAAAACGGTGGGAAACAGTGTGAAACGGCGAGACAACACCACCACCACCACCACCACCACCACAACCATGTTGTCCATTGTATATTGGTAACCTCACAATGATGGGTTCCATTGGCCTGCCCTTGACAGTATTCCTCCAAGGCCTGTCCAAAGCTTGGTGCAGTTGGCGAGTCCACCTTTTGTAGTTGTAACGGCAATTGAATTTGATCCCTAGTCTAATTAAATGAGCTTTTCAACTCCCAGCCTGACTTTCACAGTCTATTAGTTTGAAGCAGAGTAGTCTTTTCCAGGCACACAACAATTCACACTCTTGAGAAAGATCAAATTTCATTCAAGCTCGAGGAGAAGGACAACCTTTTTCGCAGTTGGCACTTTTTGGCACTCTGTGAGGGTGCCGCATTGGTTTCAAATAGAATATTTGAAATTCTGTGCCTCGCCAGACTTTGCAGGGAAAAGGATTTTGGCACCTGTCTGAAGGGGACATTTTGGGGCATAATCGGTCAAGGTCCTAGTATTTCCAGGTCCATCCGGTTACATGTTGACATCTTTCGGTTTTTCTTTATCAATTTGAGGTATGTTTCATATATATATTTTTAAATGATTGGTAATTTTCATGGAGTTTTGAATTTCAACTGGTTATCTCTCAAATTCATTTGGTTCATCTGGAACTAGTTAACGCTTTTTTCATTGCTCTAGAACTATCTGGTTTTCCCACTAATGCCACCGTCCTAGTATTCTGGGAGCTAAAAAAAGAGAGTTGATTCTTTATTGAATTGGCAGTTGGGAACATGGGTTTGCCTCCCTACCATACTACCAACTCTTGGAAATGATGGGGAGAAAACAAAACCCATCATTTTGGGAGCCAACGAGAATGCAACATCGGGTTGTACACGTTTGAATTCAATATTTGGGTCTATTTGTTACCTAATCGACTTCGAGGTGTGTGGGACCTTGTGGCTCTTCAACCTGACACATGTCACTAAACTAATGTAACACGGTGATTCAATTGCACATGTAATGTGACTGCAAGTTTCAAAACATCCAGTTTCACCTCTCTAGTCCGAGACGGCTTTTTATGAAAACCTCCAATTTCAGGCATGTGTGGCCTGCACTTGAGTGGAACATGCAGTCTAGTGAGGAATTTGTGTGCTAAGCACCTAACTTAGGGCCATTCCACACATGGGATTGAGGGCCCGTGATCAGTGCACTTCAAGCACTCTCATCGGTGGAAAAGGCGGAGCCGGTCCAAGTTCACTGCACACTATGCTTGAGGGACCAACAAAGTAAGTGAATGCAAGATGGATGTAACGTCTACATGGATTCCTGCACGACATCAAATGGATCATGTTTCATGGTGACTTGGACTATTTTCAAAAAACCACCTCTTGGAGGTAGGCCTCACACAAAACCACCGGGAGACCATGACACTCCGAACGCTCACAACCGTTGATTTATTCTATTTCATCATGTGTGAGGACCCGCACGAATAAAAATTCACTGAAATAGCATTTGGTTGAAGGCCCGGTCACATATGACTTCACACTACACTCAAGATCCCCGACCACACTACATGATTTTGGAGGTGTGTTGGGACGGCCTTTGGACACTTTCTTTTGGGCTCGCACAATTCCATGGTCACGGCTCTTGGCACGTGTGTGAAGTGGCCCTTATTAGTTTCAAAATTGGGCATCAGAATCGATATGCAGATATTTTAAGAGGTGGAAGCGAAGACCTTCTATTCTTAAGGTACAAGCCTTGCCGTTTTCCGTATACGTACCCCTCAAACAGGTGAGTTATAGTTAGGTGAATAATTGTGAAGAGGGGCGACCACATAATTAAGGCCCACAAATTAAGTATACCTGCCAAGTTAATTAGCTAGCTGCATGCATGCTTGTCTACGCATAAGTCAAAAATGTCAGTTCAGGCCCATCGAGCGACCTAAGTTACCCCTCTCTCTCAAGCAAATGGCAGGGGGTTGATTGAAATTTGAAAGGGTTTCTGTGTGTCTTTCTGACACATGGAATAAGTTCGGCCTCATCCATGCAGAGGTCTCGTGCAAGTTAACAGGGGTCACGGGAACCTGTACCCTGTTCCAACTTGGTACCTTACCCATGCTATTTTTTGTTTTTGTTTTTTTGAAAAATAGGATGTTCGAGGAGGAGGCTTATAGGCCTTTCCCGAAATGCAGGCCTGTGAGGCGGTGGCCACGTCACTTTCTCCAGGGTTAGGGTTTCATTTCTGTCTCCTCCTCGGCATTGCTTCTTCATCTCAGTTGCCACAATAGCTGGACATTGCTGGACATTCGCATGGACATTGCCGGAAACGGCAACAACCACAAGAAAGGCGGGGAGTATGTGAGCAATGGCGAGCTTCTCTGTCCACACCTCCCGGGTGAGCCACCAGTTTCGGTGCTTGCAAGTCATTGCAACAGCAGCCGGGTTGGCAAATAACGCAACAAGGGCCCAAGCGTGGCAACAACGTCGTCACCAATGTTTGTGTCCCTCTCTCTACACAATTTCTTGTTAATTGGATTGGATTGATTATATTCCCTTAAATCTTCATAACATTACGAAGGAGCTACGTAGCGGTCTTTTTTCTCCAAAGAAAGAGGCCGAGTTTGAAAAATATTTGATAGTTTATGATTGTTTGTCAAAAAGTTCACAATATATAGGTTGAGTGTTCTCCTGTAATTAGAGAAGAATTATGCTCATGTGATACATGGTACCATAGAACGTAGCCAAGGAGTTGTGGAATGCTATGTTCAAGAAAAGTCAAAATGACGATAATCGTTGCAGTGAAGAAAGCACATATGGATGATAATACATGTTTTAATCCAAATGTGACAATTCATCCAAAATTCATGCTTGAGGGGATTATTTTTTTGGGTGAATTCATCCATGAAAACATGATGAAATACTCGGTTTTGGTTTCTAGATTTTACAATCCAACCTTCTTTTCCCTTTAAAAATTGTTGTTGTATCTTATGGTGGGTTTTCACTAGGGTCCAAAGGGTTAAAAACTTTAAAATCGCGAGATTCTTCTAATTGAGAGCAAAATTTTGGACCCAAGGAGTTTACATCAGGGTCTCGGTCCAAGGTATTAAAAATTTATACAGGAGCTACAATGGCGTTACTTTCATGCCCAATCTCAACAATTTCCACCTAAGAAAATATTTCTCTTACAAGATTCAATTCCTTAGGACCCTACTGTAAGCCCACCCTTATTGTGATGAAAGATGGGGGATGAGTTTTGAGTTCCCCATCACTACCTCTTGGGACTCACATTGGGATTTGGATTTGGAAACCTCCATCATCAATTGAATACAATTTAATGGAATCTCTTGTAAAATGCACCGGGAGAGTCACACACAAATTGATAGCTCTTTATAGTGTGAACATTATTTCCAAGTGGAAATTTACTAGGGGAGAGAGGGAGAGAGGCGCTTCACCATTGAACATAGATTGGATTCATATCAAAACATGACACGACGTTTATAGAGCTAGGCTATGGATCAAGTGCTCTTGTGCATCTTGTCTACTAAACATAAAGTCTAAGTGCCAACTACTTTCTACCTTAATGGACCATCATGATTGGTCCACCATCAACCTTGATGGTGGTCCATTAGCTTCCTTAATAAGACACCTACTTTTGGCTTCTAATCAGTGGTACCGTCACTCTTATTCGGTGGGTGAGTAATATATGGTTATGAAGCTGCCGCATTAATGGTATTTGGGTTAGTCAACGTTGCAAAAATCAAACTCCACCCATCATCCTTCATAATGAGGAGAACTATCCACCGAGCTATGACACAATTATCACTGTATTCGTTAATTGGAGACTCTGGAAAGTCTCAAAATAAACTTTACTCATAGTTTGGGATGCAATATTGTGAACGTGGGGAACATTGGTAATGAACTTTCTACATATTCATGCATGAGGAGTATATATACATTTCTAAATATAGTAAGTATATATATGATAATCAAAACATGCACTAAATATGTATTAGGTAATCGTTTTATTGGAACCGGTTATCGGTGCAGAACCGGTTCTGCACCGATAACCGGTTCCAATAAAACGATTACCGGACGTAACCGGTTGGCCGCTTTGTTGAGCCGCGCAGGTGACCTAAACAGTGGGTCACCTGTCGTCTTCTTCAACATATCCAATTTAGATGATCATAACCGGCTGGGATGTCGAGGTTATCGTCTGCAAACCTGTGTGCTCAGAGCCAATCGTGTAGTGCCACCTCGGCGAAACAAAGCGGCCAACCGGTTACGATATCGGACTTGAAGTCCTTGATTAGTCTCCGAATCATGAGAAAGTCTCCAATTAACGAATATAGTGATAATTGATTTTTGTGGGCACGGTGGACAATCACGAAGTGACAACCTGCTTTTGGTAGATGTAGCCATCTTCTTCAATTAAGAACTCAACCTATTAAAATAAGATGACTACATTGACATATAAGGTATGCCTCCATTGCATAATTCATCAATCCAAAACAATCATTCTATCACACTTTTCGATACCAAGAAGTGAGTTCATCTAATTTTCCATGAAATGTTCGACTCTCAAGAGGCTTGGAGGCTTATTCCTGATTCGGATCCTACTGCAGAATGTGAATCGGTGAGCGGGTGTGAGGCGGGAGGGGATTCCGATGCAAGTGAAGATGACTCGGGTCGTGAAAAATGCAAATTTGGGTGGTGAGGATGCTATTGCTTGGGCCCAAGCATGGTAAATTGAGCTGCCTCTCTCACAGTTGAGACTCAACTACAACAAACTTGCAAGGAGAGAAGTCTAGGTCGCACAACAAATTCACATGTACTCCAACCTGCCAACAAGGTTGAATCCTCGGTGTAGACAACCTGCTTCGGCAAGTACTATCTAACTCAACCACTTGCATGCTCTTATCACAATGTGAATACTGCAATCAAAAGCATGGACTGCTACTTGCTACCTTTGACAACATCAGATGTGTCATTTATATTTGTGTAATTGGCTTGTAAGGTTAGAGACATGTTGATAACACATTCACCACACAATTCGTCAATACTGTGATGGAAGATGTGATCCCCAACCAAGCATCTGGAAAAGTTATTTGGTCACATGCTGGATTCGGGAATGTAGGTTGAGGAATCGACACCTCCATAGCATCTTTCTAGGTTGCTGGCGAATTGCGGCTGTTTTCAATACCACAAGCTGAATCAGATGTATACTAGAGTTGTAGCTAGCTTATACTTATAAAATCATGTTGCAAACACTGACACCCCATTCGCCACACAGTTCATTAGTAGTGTGATCAGGTTGTCACCGACAATGTCCGGGGAGATTTTCGGGCACAATCAGTCAAAGTCCTAGCAATTCCAGGTCCAGCGCATTACATGTTGTGATCTTCCACGTTTTATTCATTAATTTGAGGTGCATTCCATAGATTCCTCTAAAATGATCAGTAATTCTCCTGTTTCGGGTTATGAGCTTCAACTGGTAATCTCTCAAACTCTAAACTGGTTCATATAACTAGCGGTCGATTCTCCCTGATAACGTTACCACATATTGTCTGCAGGTGGGAGCCAGTTCAATTGCAATGGCACAAAACAACCAATCTTCGCCTCTCCCCTCGCAAATCCTCAACTCCCTCGACCCACACTAAGAGCTCAGCAAACTGTCAATCGATGGCAAACATAGGGATGTGGGTGTCTATGCCACACCGCAACAAGTTCCTCGTGCTCGCAAACGCATTTCGGATCGATCCCCCAACCTGAAATGCGAACCAGGAGGATTCCTGACATTGGGTGCATTGGCACACATGGACCCGATCACAAGCCGGCAAAAATGTGATCAAAGCACAAGAGCCCGGGGTGGCAACTAGTGCAAAATAATATATAACAGATAATCCATCCATATTGTCCTTGTACATTCATACCAAAGAATAATTTTACAGAACTTAGAATGGAGTGATGTAGTGCACATTGAGACCGTCCATAATATGTAATAATTTTTTGATTTGAACATGTCTATGTATTATAATACATCGATGATTTCAAAATAATGTGGATTTTCTCTTGGACAAGGGGGCTCGTCCATAATCTGGTCTCCATCAGACCTAATTATAATTTAGATAATCTACAAAGCTTTGAAGATAATCTAGATTATTTTGGCTTGGGAGCCCTAACTTTTAACTTTTTCCCCGATTTCTCTCGGTGACTTTTTTCCTGCTTCTCTTTTGAAACTCTTGAATCCAAATAATTTGAAACATAATCTAGATTATATGTATGATTATGTGTACATAATCTATGCCTTTGTGAAGTTTTTGGACGAGCCCGCTGTAATTGTTTGTTTGGGTTGCCACCTCGAGCACAAGAGGTTGAAAGCCAATTAAAAGGAGGAAGAATGGAAAGTGGAGCTTTGTAGTGCTCACTAGGGTTATTCAAGCCGTGGATGACGGGCACAAGATTTTCATAGCCGCAAGCTCATGGGGCATTCCACTTTCAACATTGAGGATTCATGTGCACGGGAAATCGTCACCAAGGATCGGAAGAGGCGAAGGCCATGGATACTTACATGAATAGAAGAGGAAGAGATTGTTGAATTCATCAAGTGAATGGCGGTGATTGGTCATCCCCTTACCCTTGGTCAATTGAAGTGTGACCATTATTAACTAGATGATTTGAACATATCATTAGGATGTTTGCATGCACTTCACATGCTTCAATTTGTTGCATGAATTTGGAGACTTTCTTGGGTTTGAATTTCCAACCACTTGGTTTCTTGATTTGGGCTCGCCTTTGAGACATTCATCCATTGTGATTAAGATGAGAACCTTAGGCTGGGGAACAAATTTGTGGATAGATACCAATTTTGGTGCCAATCTTGAGTGTATATTAGAGCATTTGTAGATTGATGACCACTATGTCTTGCATCGACCATGGTCACCAATGTGCATTTCTTTAATGTTTTGGGACATGCCTCTCATGACATGTTTGCTCCAATTCTAGGGGGTTGTGCCAAGTTCAATCCTTGACAAGGATATTGGGAATGAATTTTAGTTTTCTTTCTTTCTTTCTTTCCGTAATTGAATGATAAAACAAAAATTTGGTTTTCCAACCGTTTAGTTTTCTAGGGATCCAATTTTTAACCGAGAGGAGAGGGGTAAACAAGTTGGGGAAATGATCCCAATTTGTTTTGAATGATTAGGCTCCAACCAACCACCCTGCCTCCTCGAAGGTTGTCTAGGGGGTTCTCAAAGGATTGCACTCAAATTTATCCCCGTTGACTGCTCTCATCTTCTCAAATTCGTGCCCACCTCCTCCTCCTAAAATCAGTCTTCAACCCTTCGGTGATTGGCACTTATAGTTTAAAAAGTGCTTTACTAGTGGGCGCATGAAAGTCTAGCGGCCCATGTCCATGGCCCTCCACATTCTAGCAGACCATCATAATGTGGTGGGTTAGTGGCTTGTGCTTACCTCCAACCCACTTTTATCTAGAATCTAGTGGGCGAGCGATGTACATGGAAACTCACCCTTAGCAATCCAGTAGCAATAGACCCCCATAGCGGAGAGTAAAAAACTCTTTCCTTAGACCGTTTTTTTATGAATTTTTGTAGGTTGCCTATGAATTTATGAATTTTATTTTTTTAAATGTAGACTCTGTATAGATTCACTAATCTACATAATGTTTTTGAATATTTTCCAAGTTACTCAACCTTCTTGAGATAACAAAATTTTCTCAAAGTGTCGCTTTAAGGCTTCAGTACCTTAGGTCAGACTGTACATAGTTGATTGAAATTGGGATTAGATGTATTTGAAGGGGACACGAGGCGTGTTTGCAATGGTTGAGAGTTTTCATAAGTCTTACATGGTAGGTCCTTAAAAAGTGGTTAATTTCTTCATTGGGTGTCCAAAGCTGACCTACCAATGTAGTGTGTAGTTGCATGTGAAAATGTGTGATATGATGGTGATTGATTGTTTTCAAATTGCCATGACAAGGATTACGGGTCATTGCCAATAGTTCTTTTGCATTATGAGGTGAATTTAAGGCACCCAAATTTATTATTATATTCAATTTGGACACTCAAAATCATCTCGTAGTGACAAAAAACCAATAATAACAACCCGTGATCCTTGTACTATGCAGACGTCTTAATATCAATTCAAAATATGTCTAAGTAATCCTTCAGTTGTCACAACTTCAATGTATGGGGCAAGCTACTTTTGAGGTCTAAATTAGTGGACTATGTAGTTAAAGTGATGTTGAGTCTCCCTCGTAGTATGGTAAGCGATCATAAAATTATCATTTTATCAAACCCAAATTTCAACAAATTTCACCCAAACCCAAAGTTGTAGCTAGATATCCCCTAGATATGCTCTTCAACCCTAGTTATTTGCTAGAATTTCTATCTAGCCAACCCTAAGTAAAGTTCATGGTTGTCATGCTCATCATCATATTCTCATATAAGAGGGGTAATGGCTTTGGTATTTGCACCCAAAGAATATTGTAGAAAAAAGGAGTGACTTGCGGCAATAAAAACACGGTGAGAGGTTCTAGTCATGTGATTAGTACTACTTACTAGCTGCACCATCACTTCTAGATAAGAAATATTCAATTGAGAGCAGCATGATGTTGAAGCGAGCGGTGCGGGCATGGCCGGGACATTCATTCATATGCACGGGTGAAGAGCACAATCAACCGATTTTTTGCTCACCACACATAAATCGAAATAATCTATAATTTCCTTTGTAAGATACCAATAACTTACACATCCACATCCACAAGTTGGAGATTATGACTCGCACCAACCTGAGCAGGACAAAGGCGGACAAAAGAAAAGCCTGGCTCTCAATTTGCAATCCGCCACGTCTGCAAAGTGATTAATTATAAGCCCTTACAGAGCTGACATGTTTCAAAAGGGAGAGATCTGAAAGTTAAGCATGCACAGGATTAGCCTACGATCAGATGAACATGGCCTAAGTTTCTGAGTAACTTAAGTTGCTTGTAAACTTGAATTTTGAATGCAGCAGTGAGATTGGTGATTCAACCTCCTCTTGTGTGAAATTTGAATACAGAAGTTGGTAATCTCGACGAAATTATAAAAGAAAGTTGTCGTCAGGGTCTGGGTACACTACAGTTCTGACAAATTGTGAATATTCAATCAACCGTTGCCCAACTGGAGGCTGAAGTACATCTCAAATTCCAATGCAGTACTGTCGATGCAAGTGACCGTTTAATTTCCGTTGTCGTCGCGAAAGTCAAAGGGGAGTCTTGGTCCTAAATCTAGTGCGTGTCGATCGCAAAGTGGCCAACACAAGCAGAAGGGCAGTTAAAGAACATTAATAGAGAGCCGCAAGAAAGCGGACACAAACAGAAATAAGGCAGTCTTCAAGGGAAGAAACAGAATTTTATTGACTTCCCATACATATTTGTCGGAGCAGGATGCAGCGTTGATGAGGAGAGGTTTTCGACACGAGGTTATGGTGGCAAACAACACCTTGGTACTTCAGAGGATTCAGGATGCATGCATTGAGATTTTAGCATCGTTGGGGAGTGAGATTCTGATGAAACTTAAGAAATCATCACTGGCCCAAGTTGGCTGAGCTGACTGCCACATCAAAGGTCCGGGGTCGGTAAATATCCGGCGGTGGGTTTTTGGGCACGATAATGGTGAGGAGGCCATCTTGACAAGCGGCGGAGATGTTGTCCAAATTGGCATTGGAAGGCAAGTTGAACTTGCGCATGAATTTGCCTGCGCTGCGCTCCACCCTCACATACTTCACCTCCCCATCAGCCACCGTGTCCTCTCGCTTCCTTTCTCCACTAATCTTCAGCACATTGTCATTCTCCACTTGCACCTGATGAGCCATGGACGGTTCATTTGTGACGTTCATTCTGACCTACTGGTCGCACTTATTATACAGGCTCAAACCAGGTGTCCACAGTTCCATTTTGGTAAACACAACAACCACGGGTGTAATTTCTTTGTAATTTACGGGGTCACGTGCGATAATGGGGTATTTTCAGCGGGACTATGAAGTAATGCACATGTTCATGGGATGTTTCACATATTTGGTGAATGTTTTTGAGATATACTTGTTGTATTTTCAAACTGAAGTTTCAATATTTTGAATGTTAAATATTTTTATAATTATTTAAATTGGATACTTTACATATAATTATATTTGGCTGGGTATTTGATTTTGTTGCTAGCCTCTAGTTCTCGTTTTTGAAGAAAAATTAGAAGGCAAAAAACCTTCAGTTCTGGGGTTCTGGGACTTTTTATAAAAAAAGAACCTCTTGTCCCAATTATTTAAAAAAGTTTAAAGATCTAGCGGTTTTCATGAAAGAACCGGCACATAACTAATGGCTTTTCATAAAGTTATTTGACTGGGTTTTGATTCTTTGAGAACCATGGTTATGAATCAAGTTTTGTTGTTGGAAAATTTGAGAATCACGATTATAACTTCAAAGAACCACCCTAATAACCGGCAGGAGTTTGGTGCCAAAATTTAATACCCGCCCAACATTGATATATACATGTCCATTGATCCAATATTTAAGCAGAAGAATCGGCCATGCTCATATTGAAATAGACTTTGACACACAACAAGCTAGCAATTTTTAATAAAAGCACAAAAGCTCCGCCGATATCGGTGAACTTCACTTTACTTCACCGCAACGGCCGCCACATGGAAGTCTGCCCTAAGCCTCTTCCAAACGTTTAGGAAGCAATGTTAGGGTGGGATTTGGGCGAACCAACCCATACACTCGTCCTTGTTGGATGCCTAAACCCTTGCCTCCCAGGTTACAGTAATGATCAACAACTTCATCATTAATGTCACCTCATGACACTTGGCATTCAAGTGCGCTTATTGATACCTTAGCATGACTATGTTCAATAGTGGTATGAGGTGTATGCCCCTTGTATGCCTATGTTACACAATGATTTACAAGTTGAATAATGTGTACACAAATGACACTTGCCATTAGTATGCTCAATAATATCTTCCCCTTGCTTACTAAAATATAAGCACATTACACTTGCCATTAATATACTCAATAAGATCTTCCCCTTGCATAATGAAGCGACTGACTATCATCTAAAGTATCCCAATGTGCTATGCTAAATGTCTTAATGTTAATAACTTTTCACTTTAAAAAGTTACCTATGTTGGTGAATAGTATCATATTGGCAATTAGCAGACGTAACACTTTGAGACCTCGAGGCATCTAGTTTAGGCCCTTCGTAAATAGTGTACATGACACTAAATACTATGAATGGTGTTAACAATGTTAATACTACAGTCTAACCTCCCTAACATCATGCCTATGGCAACCAAAGTGAATGTGATATGAAGGAGGTCTTTAGTATTAGCATCAACGCATGATAATAGAGGAATAGTATAGCATGTGACATTATGGAATAACACAAAGTCAAGATTACAATAATGACAATGATGACAATGTGATGCGTGCGAGTGTGTGGTTTAAATTAACTGGTGGATTATTTTAATGTCAAAACCCATGATATGTGCGAAGGAAATGTGACAACAAGGAGGGACATATCAACTGAGCACATCCGTTCGCCAAGGTTTCGGGATACAAGAGAAGGAGTGACATTAAGGAGGTTGATGCTATGGAATTTAGAGTGTATTTTGCTTGGCTAAACAAGCTGGGTGTTATTGAGCTAGAAGGTAAGTTATGTACCTTGATGTCCGTGTGCTTGAGACCTGGCATATCGGCAACGAAGATGTAGGAGTTTGCAAGCTCCTTCACATCCACAGCCGTACTTGCCATGCCAATTCCACTGTCCTCCCGCTCTCTGCACTCGTCATGGAGAATTGATTAGACATAAATATAACTCAAATACAGACATTTTCCAGTTCATCATACTCCATTCTAGCAGTCGCATGCAGAAAAATTTCAGAAGTATCTGGTGCATTTGTAACCGTAGAATTATTAATTGGATTGCACCTATAAGGCACGTGGTCCTATTGTAGGCACAACCAACTCCACAGACATTTCTCACACTAGGATCAGATCATGAATCGTCTCATTCAGTTAGCAATCGTGACTCACAGATCGTCATTTCCTTTGTCAGATTAGAGTGTAGATGCTCTATCTCTTTAAATGACCACCCCAATCCTCCCAATTGCATCGAGAATTGATCCCGGGTGGTGTCTATGTCTTGAGCATGTAGTCCAATCTCATTGGGACACATAAAATTTTCGTGTCCGTTCTTAAGAACAAGCCTTGCCATATACCAGTGACTCCCATACCACTCTAATATAGGTGTCTGATTGTTACAAGGCAACAAGAGATTATTCAACGACGTTGGTAATTGCTCATAACGAAGACATGAGGAACGAGGTTATAGTGTGATTGACATAGAATGCAAATGAAAAATATCAGTGCTTTCTGTAAGTAAGGAGACTCGAACAAAAGTTCCTGCAAGGATCAATGTGCAAGCTTACAAATTAGTGTGACTGACCTCCATGCACATAGCAGGGAAAATATACTTGTAAGTAAGTACACATGTGAATAAGGTATACCTTTCTTAACCCATTTAATGCAGTGCCGGGGTTTAATATGCCAGTTTTCAAGGATGACATGTCATGGGTTGAAATAAACCTCTTCCCTTGAAATTGAAATGAAAAACCCTACTCTCTATACCAGTGGAGTAGCAACTGTGGAGGTTCGCTCTGGAACATAGAAAGTAGCAGATTTGAATACAAGCCACAGGGATCTATCAATAAGGTAAGTTACACGTGCCTGATTCCAACACAACAATAATAATTTGGACACTTATATTCGAGTGGTATGTGGTCAGGTTCAGATCTAAGAACGGATACCAGAACCGCATGTATTCACAAGAGATGAGACTGTGTGCCAAGAATATGCTAACCATTGTAGGCTCAATAGTTGACATGATTGGGGGAACCTATATATGATCACTTAATGAGCATGAGAATCCTCACTTTGTTAATGAATAAGATAATCATATGAGCTTCAAAAATTATGAGGCAGATGGCTATGGGCATCAGTTGGATTTGCCAATCATCTCACACTAATCGTGATGTGTTTGGTATTATCCTACAAGCCTGAAATGGGTGCAGAGAGAAAAGTGTCCTAATAACACACATCTACCCCTTATGGTATTTTTTTCTCCATAGAAAGTAGCAGATAGATTCACACAAGCCACAGGGATCAATACTTACCTACCGACAAGATTCTTTGTCAAAGAAAGTGGGAGTCTAACAAGATGCTTCATGCAATATTGGTTCAGAGCTGGAAGAGAAAAAATCTGCTTCAAATTTCTAAGCTCACAGTTCAGCCAGCAGACATGTCTGTGATCTGGTTGTCTATCACATGCACATAAACCTCCTCTTGCACAAAACTCCTCTCGGTGAACATGTCCAGATGGGTAAGTTACGTGGATAATATTTTTTTTTTAAAAAATCTACATTCACTGAATTGTCAGATTCAATGATGATATTCATGTAGAGTAAATAATGGATTGTACCTTCAATTATGTGCTGCTTTCTTTTGGATAGCTGATCTCTAGTACTGCAGCGTCGGCACCATGCGTCTGTTCACTTCATGTTGATGATGTAACCTCACATCGCGCTGTTGGAAGCTTCCCTGAAATTTGTAAGTGATTCAGTGAAAAGATAAAACCCTAGTAATGGAGGCTAGCTGGAATGCATTATGGTTCCCATGGATGAGGGTTATGATGCAATTGAAGAATGAAGTGGTTCAGATCAATGGAATGGGGTGTGGCCATGTAGCCTTGGAGAGGTCGGAGATAGAGAGGGAAGCCAAGCTGCAGTCACAGGCAGTTATTATGATGGTGCCGTTGGAACATGCATCGAGACACATCTTATGGGTAATTAAGCTCCCACCGCTATCTTCTCACGTTCGTCATGGAGTGAGTATTGAGGTTTCTCTTGAGAAAATTTCCTGTTTACTTGAGGAAGACAAGAAAGACAGACAGATAGCCATTAATACTTATACCTCACCTAAACGGTTCCAGAGCTCACCGTTTCCAACTATTGTCCGAGAACCTTGGAGCAGTGATGGATCAAAGGCTTACCCTCAGGTTTAGGGTTTAAGATTAACCGAGGGGATTTTTACCTCAGCGAAGAATTTCCGAGGATGTAAGTATGTTGATAGAAATAGAAATCTCGCGAGTTATGCAACCTAAACTAAGAGCTCAGAGGGATGTTGAGGCTTTTTCACCAACCTGACGTGTATGAATTCTTGCTTTAACCCATCAGCTCAACACACACTAAATTAGATTTATATCTATTTGAGATCTTCCAATAACCCAACCCTATGTTCAGACTCCACAGGCATGCCATTGTTGATGCAGATGCCTTTTCAAACTCTTTCCGAGTGTCTGGGTGATTATGATATCAGAATTGCTAGGTGAAACTTGCATTCGTTTTCACAGTTTTCTGCACTCCACATACCTAATTGACTGAAATTTTTTGAAGCACTCGCAAATGTGAAAAAGGCTCATAGAGAGTGAGAGAGAGGTTTGGGATTGGGTTGTATGTACATGTAAAACTGGGATGGAACCCTAGTAAGGACGAGACTGAAATTAACCAACACATTGATATAATCCCTGCAAATGTTGCCAAGAATATACATTCTTTAGTTTCAAACAGAACACCAGTTTAGGTAGGGTAGAGTAGAGAACATTTTGCTTGCCAAAATCTTGTATTGATGATTAATTTTTGGGCAGGACCAAGAGCTCCTCTGTGCATTATCAGGTTATGAAATTCCCTTAGCCGTGAATTTGTATGTGAAGTCATGTATCTGAGAATATGGGTCTATGATAAAATGTCATGTGTGAGTTTCTGGAGGAATATGCAGCTGAAAGGTCACCCCAGATTGCCCGTTCTGATCCTAACTGCCCCTTCTCATCTCCCTCCGAGTAAGCCTTGTGGAGAATTCCCCTGACTTAATTTATGAATTCTACTCCACAGTCACTCTCATCAACAAAAGATCAGATTTCTGTGAAGATTTTGAAGCAGATTTTGCGTGCCAGAAGCAACTTCTGCTGAATTAGAAGTATGTGATGCGGAAGAACCTGATGGAGACAGTGCTGTATGAATTAACCTAAACGGTGGTGAATTTCTATTGAGGTTCGCTTCCACCCAATTCAGGCACATCACAAACCTCTACATCCCTATATCAACAGTTATTGATTTCACATCACACAAGCTACAGCATTGAAGCAATGCCTAAACCAGACATTGGGTTGCAATTTTAATCTTCTACTTCTGTATCTTATAGTTGCAAAACGTAAAAGGATGAAAAGTAATGTTCATACAATGTTGAGTGAATCATTAGCTGTATGTAGGTCCACGTATGGTCCTCCCGATCATAGTGGGGGTCATTGGCTGAACCGAATATTTTCAACCAACCATGTGGGCACCTAGGGCTTGCTCTTGAAGGACATAGGTGCCGGCCAGCTTGTCTACGTCCGTTGAAGGTGTCCACCTTTGAAAGGAGGCAGTAGTCTCTGGGCCCCTCTATTTCTGGTAATGCTCGTTTTGGGATTACATAGAGTTAGACCAACTCGAAAACGAAGCAACACCATAATTCATGCCGGTGGCAACATCAGAATCTTTCTTCCTTCCTTCCTTCCTTTCAAATATGCACTGTAAAGATATTAAACCCTACCACTGACACAACATTAATCACTGGCCGGTTGCATTTTGAGATGTAGTATAGCAAGATGAATCCGGGAGGTCAACCCCTCACCCCCCAACAAATCATGATGCTTCAACAACGGCAGCAGCAGATGCAACAACAACAACAAAGACAACAACCAACTCCCCAGCAGCTACAGATGATGCAAATGATGCAACAACAACAACAACAACAACAACAAGGTTTGAATCCTCAACTACAACAACAACTACTACTCCAACAACGGCAGAGACAGCAGCAGATGCAACAATTACAGCAGATGCAGCAATTAGGGATGATGAGGCCTAACCTACCACAACAACAACAAATGAACCCCCAGGCTCTTCAAAATCTGGGGGCAGCCCAATTGATTCAAGCTCAGCAAGCTCAAGCAATGCTGCAGCAGCAGCAGCAGAGAGGGCCTGTAGGAATGCAACAATTCAATGCACCTCAACTGGTAGGTCATTAATCCACTGTCCATTTTGCATGGTGATTCGTTTTGGAATCTTCCGATTTTGAGATCAATGTAGCAGTGCATATAAGGTAGACGAGCCTGATGCGGTTACTTATCTGAATTGGACACCTCTATTTGAGTGGTGTGTGATTAGGTGTGGATCTAAGAACGGACACCAAAGAGGCATCATGTGTTTAAAAGAGATTGGACTACATGCTCAAAATATGTTAACCGTTCTAAGCTCAATAGTGAACATTATAGGGGGACCTATATGAGCATAATGAGCATGGAAATTTTCACTTTGATAAAGAATAGTATGTTCATATGAACTCCAAACATTATGAGGAAAGTGACTCCGGCCTCGATTTGGATTTGCTAACCATCTCGTACTAATTTTGTGTT
The DNA here is from genome assembly GCA_950295325.1 of Polytrichum commune. Classification (NCBI taxonomy): domain Eukaryota; kingdom Viridiplantae; phylum Streptophyta; class Polytrichopsida; order Polytrichales; family Polytrichaceae; genus Polytrichum; species Polytrichum commune. The sequence goes on from OX485803.1 coordinate 27,349,379, forward strand.
TCACATCCAAGGTGAAGTGGGCCAGTAGGAAAAAGTGCCCATTTAAGACCCATCCACCTTAAGGCACTACCAACTTCCTCCAACAGTTTTAACCTCTCGATCAAATTGGGAGTGGTTTAATCAGTTTCAAAATTGCGAAACACGCAAATTGTTATTTCAAGTTTTAGAATCGGAGTTGAGATGTGAAAGTTACAAGAGGTCAAAGTGAGGATTGTCTTTCTCTTCAAACGATCACATAGACTCTCCCTTTTGTGTTGACGATTAAACTTATCACACACCTAGAATGGTGTCTATATTTTGAGCACATAGTTCCATCTCATTGAAACACATGCCTTTTTGGTGTTCATTCTTAAGTACAAGCCTTGGCATGCATAAAGTAGATGTTTCTATTGAATCAAATACAACAACTATCTAGACACCTATATTTGAGTGGTATGTGGTTAGGTGTGGATCTAAGAACTTGCACCAAAAGGGCTTGTGTTCAAAATTGGATAGGCTACGTGCTCAAAATATGCTAATCATTCTAGACTCAAAAGTCAACATGATTGGGGGGACCTATATGACCACTTAATGAGCACAAGAATTTCCACTTTGATAACAAACAAAATAATTACACGAGCTCCAAAAATTATGAGGCAAATGGCTATGGACACTATTTGGATTGATATTCACCTTGCATTAATTGCATGTTTCATATCATACGAGAAGTGGGTGCAGAGACAAAAGTATCCATCTAAAGGCACATCTACCTTATACCACTCAAATATAGGTGTATACTCAAGAAGAGTGACTACATTTTAATAATGCCTGCCCACCTTTTAATAATACCTGGCCGAAATTTCCAACAATGATAACGGTCGCTGATGTTTGATCTGATCTTCTGGGGTGCAGGGAATTCAACCTCAACCAGTGGCCGGCGGTCCTCAAATCCCACATCCGCAATTTGGAAGCCCTCCGCCGCAGCCTCCCAATAGTCCTGAACAGAATCAAATTGACGGCCCTCAAAATCAGCCAGTTGGTGATCCTCAACAATTCGAGGTGAATTGCTTGCACACTGCATCATTTCTCCAGGACTTCTGAATCAGCTTCTGTTCTGCATTTGACTTCAGAAATTCAGATGGTTAGCCTTTGGATGGCTGCAGGATTAACAGGTTCATACTCGTTATTGAAAACATTTCAGCAGTTCACCTCCCCAGACCAATAGACTTGATATTGCACGGGTGGCTTGAATGCAAGGCCTAAATCCGGATGCCATGGGAACTTGGTGGTTAAGTACTCGGGAACATCCGGGAATAGTACTCGGATGGGTGACCTTCCTAGCACTTGTTTTTTGGTGCGCCCTATCACCTATTCTCCACCCAATCATCAAGCAATCATCGAGGGAGATCTCGGTGAACCAGCCATTTTCAACCAACCATGTGGAAATCTAGGGGCTTGTTCTTGGGGGAGATAGATGTTGGCTAGTTTATCCACGCCTGTTCAAGGTGTTCACCTTCGAAAGGAAGTTGCAGTCTTCTAACTCTCGTAATGCCCATTTTCGGACTTTAGACGAACTTGAAAATGAAGCAACACCATAATTCACGCCTGTCGCAACATCAGAATTGTCTTTCTTCTGATCTGCCTAACAGAAAATCATGAATGCAGGCACCTGACGATGCACGGAAGCGTTCAAGAGGATCGATTTTGCAGCCGTTAAGCCCATTCGACGGGATTGATTCAGCTGTGCAATTGAGTGCCACGCAACTCTTCTCTTTCCAAGTTTCGCACAACAATCTGGATGACAGCATTGGTGGAAAACCACAAGTGAATGCAGGCAGCTTCTTGCTGCGTAGAAAGGCATGTCCTTCTACACCTCAACTCAATTTCTTCATCATAAAAACAGATCATAAAGCACTAAACCGTTTGAACCTACAGTTTTTGACCCCTATTGTGGGCACTTTCAACTCCACAAACAATTTTGATCGTTCAATCAGCTCAGGAATTGTCTCATCTGGTTAGTAGTTGCCAATCACCAACAATGTCATTTCAAGTTTCAGAATCATAGTTGAGATGCATATTAAGGTATGAGAGGTCATTATGAGATTATTTTTCTCTTCCAAGTGATCACTTACGCCCTCCCAGTTTTGTTCCCTATTGAACATGGAATGGTTAATAAATTAAGCAGATAGTTCAATGTCACTGCAAGACATGTCTTTATCGTGTCCAATGTCACTCTATACTAAATCTTTAATTTCAGACATAAAGGAAACTGCAAGTCTGGAAAAAACATTTAGAATATTTTTAGTCCAGTTTTCCCCAAAAAGTACCCGACTTACTTGATTCTCAGTTTCAATCCAGTTGATATCATAAAACTTGGGTTTAAGGTGGAAAACCCTTCTTAGGTTACTGTTCTTATTAGGACATTTAAATATGAGTAGTATGTGGTTAGGTGTGTCTCAAGAACAGATAACAAAAAGACATGTGTTTAGTAGAGATTGGACTACATGCTCAAAATATAATAACCATTCTAGGCTCGATAGTCAACATAAATGGGGGGATGTATATGCCAAATTGATGAGCATGAGAATCTTCACTTTGATAATGAATAAGATATTCATATGAGCTCCGAAAATTATGATGATGAAAGTGGCTACAGCCTTGATCTGGATTTGCTCACCATCTTGTACTAATCGTGTGATTTGCTAGAGTTGTGTGCTAGTCGGGGGAAAAAAGTTAACCATTTAAGGGTTGTCCACCTTATGGTGTGGGAACAGTCCAAGACACAATGGAAGACATCAATTTTGGAGGTTGATTTTGCCAACAGGATCTTTCTTCTACAGAATGACGATCGTGTAGTTGCAGTATGTGTACTGAATCCTCTCTCACTCTCCCACGCACACACAACAGAATGATGAAAAAATCACTGTAGAGACAATTTTGCATTTGAGAATCAATTTGAACAAAGGTGGTAGGATCAAGTCCAATAAAGGTTTTATGGCCATATTCAAGATTGTGCTATATGCGTAAACTTTTGAAATGCTGTGAATCTCTTAATGGATATCCAATTTATGAAGTTTGGATTGCATTACACAGCAGATTTAGTCTGAAATGTTTTCTGAGATCGAGACCTACATGTAGAAACTTGCAAAGCAAGTATAATATGATATGTGTTATGAGAGTAGCAGCTTATAAAGTAGTGTATAAAGTACACATTTAAAACCCACTTGTCATATTTCATGTCACATATGTCATTGGAATTTTTTTGATAGCATAAAATCCAATATCAATCTATTTCTTAAGAAAAGCATGTTCATTTATCTGCAACTGATTATAAACCTAACAACTTGATAATTCTTGTAATTGTAGTCCCAACCTTTCAGAAATTGGAAAAAACGCCTGATCGATCAATCAGATGATGCCATGCTCTCTCCCTTGGTTATCATGAGATTCAGGTCAAACATCGTATACATATTCAATTTTAAGAAATGAGTAGTTGGATGAACTTCATGTATCAAAGAAAAACTCATGGACTGTATCAAAACTTGATGATCCTTGTAGGAGGACTTTCTCATGCATACACTTAAGATCAATTATTGGCATAAATGAAAAGCTTTGCTACATATAAATTTCAATTGGACTAATATGTGTGCATATGTATGATGAACTTCATGTTATTTGAATTTAGTGTAAATAGGAGTTACTCATAAATACATCACAGTGCTTGCTATTTATTTGGCACTCAACATGATGATTAAAGATTAAACTACATAGGAGTGCATTCTCTTAAGACCAAGTTACAATTTTAATTTTCAATTTTCTGGTTATGACCATCATACCACACATAATAATGAACTACTCTTTTTTGCAGTACAGAGCAGTGGCAATTGATGACTCAAAATGGAGAAGAGAAACGGTGTTTGGTACACCTCATAAAGGTCTACATCCAAAACCAACTATAAAAGCATTCAAGTTCATTGAATGTCAAGTTTGGTTCAACAACCATAACCTCAACAATGTTTGGTAACTTCATTGCCCACTTCTTTATTAATCCCTTTTTGTCGAAGGAGCCCCAAGTGGGGATTTGTATGCAAAAATTCCTTAGCACATCCACGGGTGATGTTTTGGAGCACCTACCAAGGAGGAGGGTGAAAATGTGGATTGTTATGTAGAGCCTGGTGGTTTTTATAAATATCCAAATTAACACTTAAATCAGTGTCAAAGACCCCAAATTAAGATATTGAAATTAAATCAACAAACTCATGGGGGGCAAGATTTTACCATACCCTCATGATAGGTGTTGGGAAACGAAATCCCACCTCCCACATCGTGACACCCTCAGGCCCCCCACTCGACATGTAGATTCCTAAAGGTTCGGAGAATAAATATGAGAAAGTGGGACACAATTTGTTTTGATTTGAAGAAGAATGGTGCTATGAAATGTGGTTAGAATTTGTACATAGTCATTGAGATTTCAATGTAGAGGGGAGCTTGCTTGCCCATGATCCATATTCTTTGTAGAATTTTGTTGAGTTTATACTCAACAATTTAGACAATGCTTCAAACATGACGCCCGTGTCCAATATGAGAAACACCCACCACACGGTCATTGAACTTTGACCCCCTCTAAACCATGCATATAAACTCTACATCCGAAAGATTTAAATTCTCACATGTGAGTATTGTAATCTTGTACAATTGTTTATTTTTGAAAAAAAATAGTCATTCTTCTTATGATTCAAAATCACTTATTAAAAAATGTTCTCATTAGTTGCCCCAAATTGTAAACTTTCACTTTGCGATTGTTGAATCTATCATTATCTCATATTTTGATAATAAGAAAGATGTTATTTTTCTCATATGTGTCTTATGAAGTTAGTTTTTACATAAGCTTGGCCATACAAATGATCTATTGGTTGTATATGCTTTGAGTTAGTGTAAACCACACATTTTTAAATAGATGGTGTGGTCTTTTGATGGCAGTGTGTAGAAGAAAACAAGGTAGCACAAGAATGTATTGCATCGGCACAAGCAACCATCGTTGGTCTGGTAAGATCATTCTAGGATTTTATCATCAACAATGTAATCCAAATACAATCTCATTGTGCCATTTTGTATCTTGAAGAGAGAGAGTTCGAGTAATAAACTCAAAATTGATTCTCTAATCATCATTTTGAAGTTTATCCGAAATGTCTTGAAAGGCGCCTTGGAGGGTCAAGCACTGGCATGTTTCATCTTTGTATACCTAGTTAAACCTATTTTTCACAAGTTTGTCCTACTTGACCACGCTTTGCTCCTCTAAGCACATTGATAATCTCCAAGTATAATCAAAGTCAAGAAATAACTTCAACATTTCGGAGCCTTGAATAAAAGACATATTGTTAATTTTAAATCATAGACATAGAAGCCGTGAATGATGATAACCCAACAAATAATGGAAGACTCTTCAAAAGTATTATCTTTTCATCCTTACTTTTTACACCTTTGTTGGCAACTCTAATATTTCTTTCAAAAGATGAAACATTTGCATTTCTATACATCAACATACACTACCTCATACATCATAGAAACATATATTTGTGTGTAATCTAACATTTGTTGTCAACCAACAGGATCCGAAAGTGTTGAAATATGGTTCATTGAGTCTTAAGAAAGCAAGGGGAATCAAGTTGAAGAATGATGTTTACCTTGTTATTCTTATCACTGGGAAGCTATTCATTTTCAAGGTATAATCAATTTCATGCATTTGACCTCCACATTTTATCTACTGTATGTACATCCGATTCTTGAAAGTCCAACATATTTGCTTTGAAATTTTATCGATGTCCCTCCAAAGGTTGAAAAAGTCAATTTACATGGAAGGTCTCTTGATCATATTATTTCATTTTTCACTTCCAACCTACACTAAAATTTTACGCAAATCTTTCAAATATGAAGATGAGTCGCATTACACTCAATTACAAAAGGCATCCAAAATGAATCTGAAATGCATTATAACAACTCATTCCTTATAGGTGACAGAACCGAGACATTGTTGGGCAACATGTGCGCTCCGTTACAACACTCATGGGAGCCAATATACGTGTATAATTCTATCATTTGACTCTCTTTGAAATTCAAAGATTAACAAGTGAATGTCAATTCTCATACTCTTATAATGTAGTTGAAAATGAGGCACGTTCTCTGCTTGAGTGACCCCTCTACAATTCTACATATTGTAGAGATAGGTATCCTTTCCTATTTCAAAATGCACGCACAAACCAAGAGCCATGATCATGAAAATCGAAGGGTTCTATAAAATCATCCAAAGGCCATACTGTGAAAAATAGAGTTTTAGTTTTACAAGCAATGGGCTCTCAAGCTTAGTGTGAAGTGAAAGTGAACCATGTTGAGGGTTGCAACATATGTTTAGGTTCTAGTCCCGACTATGATAATATAGCATTTCTAAGAGCAAATGGCAATTTCATCGATTGCCACGGCCCCTAGTTTTGCGTTAGATCCACCTCTTTTGATGGGCCTAACGCAATATCCAGTAGACAATGAAACATTACATGCTTGCTGCCATGTAGATTCTTCTACCATTCGAATGTCTTTGGTCCTTCAGGCCTTCAAGGTCTAGTGTAAAGTGACTTGGACCATCTCCAACTTCTCAACCAGTTACAAAATTTGTATATCACGGGTAAAGGGTCCTCAAGCTCTAGTGTAAAGTGGCCCTTACCCAAGTCTACCTCGCATGGGCATTACACTCCGTTACTTTGTCACCATCTTGGTGTACTTTTACTCCCATCAGCCTTTTGGTTTCCTGGACCCAAAATCAATATCATTTCATTTCAATATAGTTTTTATTTTAAATACATTTATATATATTATAAACTGAGTCAATGATATATTTTTTGAACTCATGTTTAATTTTTCAAAGTAAACATGACAGGGGAATAATGTTGGCTTGAAATTTTGTAGGGCACAGATGGTTCAAGGGCTTGAGTTTGAGATTACCGTAGCCGGTGGTATAAGCATCATATTTAATCCATCCCACGTGGTATCAATTTCAACTTTTTAGAACTCCAAGTTTAGTCAATATAAAAAAATAAAGAAAAAAAATATTATGTGAGTTGAAGAATTATATTCGAGATGATAATATGTTTGAAATCATGGGAATTTGTCAATTGAAGTGAGACATGGTGTTAGTACTTCTAAATTTACGTATTCATTTTCTTACAAAATCTAAGAATATTGTTTTGGTGTTACGATGATCATAGGAGGACATGACTGGATGGATTGGAGCTCTTGGTAAATCCGTTGATATGGCAAGAGAGAAGCTCAAGGCGATTGACCTAGAAAAGGTTGGCAACTACTACTTTGTTGCTTTGATGTAGAGAGAGAGAGAGAAAAAGTACATTCAATCTCGAATGTAATTTGATGCTTATAAATTAGTCATCTTTAAATATGGTTTCGATCTTCCATAAGACTTTTCAATTATACAAACACTCAAATAATAACATAGTATGTACTAGATATTGTACTCAAGAAGTCTTTTTACGGATTGTAGCACGGCGTCCTTGTGCTATCTACTGAGTCACATGACAGATGAGGTAGATACAGGATGACAGCTTGCTACAGCCTGTAGTGGGGCGACATGTATACGATTGCATGCGTAACGCTGAAAGTCGTGTATTACGATTTATATTCAAAGTGTTCATGTTCAATGAAGACAAGAGAAACGTCTACAAGATCTTAGAGGATCGGTGCTACATTACCTTAATTCCATATTTAACTTTTGTTGTTGATGTGTTCATGATGAGACTCTCTATATTCTTGAGCCCTTAATTGCATTCAATAAAAGTTGAGATTTATTCAAATCTATGCAACCCCCATTTGCAATGGATACATTTTTATGAATCATTTAATAACAATAACAATAAAAGAACAGATGGTACCAGATGCTATACCTGTGGAGGGAGTCTTGGACATAGGAATTACTAAAGAGAATGACATTCAAGAGCAACCCAACATCATCAAAGAATGTTATGAGATTCCCAATTGTGAAATGATACACGGTCATCGTATCCGATCGAAGCATCGAAATAAGGGTTGTGACACATCTCCAACATCAAGCCATGCAATGTCATGTATTAGTAGGAAGAGTGACGATGAAGATGAATGTTGTGATGATTGGATTCGATGGCAACGAGAATGCAAAGATTATCATAAGAAGGTATTCGTGCTATAACATATGAAACGTGACTCAAATATGATTTGCAAATCTTATCTTACACACGGTAAGAGTGTCGTCTAGTTCGACTAAATGATCATGTTTTTGAAAGTTTATTATTTGAAGAATTATTTTTTTGGTCATGTGGCGCATCCACATTGGTCAAGGTCAATGTTGGACCGGTGTATAGGTGGATGCATGAGTATCAAAAACCAATATCGACAATGGTATTAAAGAACTTGCTCGTGGATATAAATATTTGTAATACTTGTTGAAAATTGATGTTTGGTGAGTATCTCAAAGTGTGAGGATCCTTGTATAGCTGAGTTATTATTTGGGTCAATGCGAACCGTTTTTAACCACGTTGATGCTAGGGTGATTTTTCATAGGTATTAAGGTTCTTGCATGGTATACAGACCTAAATGGCATCAAAAACAAAATATGTAAAATAAAAGAATACCGTCAAATACCCATACCCTACTTGTATCAAAATGACAAAATTCTCATTATGGATACCCAGATGGTATCAAAATAAGATGCCAAATCCAACACTGGTTAAGACCGTGCTTAGTTCAATGTCTGATTCAACACAAAAGTGTTGAATTAACATTAATGATCTTTGCAATACCAACCTTGCGTATACAAATATAATAACATGGTTATAATATGCTCCCATGATATTTTGGTTTGCCTATTTTTGGTTTAGCAAGAAAAATATACATGTAACGAGCATGTAAGATAAACTCTTTCTATCAATTGACATTCATTATTTACTAATGATACTTCATGGTTCTATTAAAAAGAAATACCAATTTAATCAATGCACATTGTAGTGATTAAATTCCAACATGCTTAGTGTATGCAAGGCATGAAAACAAGGTCTCCTCCAAAAGAAAGACATGAAGAATGCAAATTTATGAAACCACGAGCAAGAAGTTTGTCACCAGTTGAAGATAGAGGCGCCCCTATCATTCAATTTTTTATGAATGACAAAGGTATTCTTCACTTCAAGCTTAATCACCTAAATGTGTACATGTCGGCCACTCCAAATTGGAATTGAACTCTCCTCAGTTAGTGGTTGATTTTCAACTATTTTTCTCTCCATATCTAGACTTTGTTGCTAAATCCAACCATATAGATTGTTTTCAGTGTGAGGTGGCAACCATACTATAAATCTTGCGATGTCCAAGTGTCTCTAGCTAGGATATTATAAACTTATGTGACGAGGTATCAAAATAGGAGAGATTTTTTTTAACCTATATCTTATCGAGATCCATACTTGTTGGAGTGTATTGATTCCATTAATACACCATTAGCAAGGTACTTAAAATAAAGTTACAACTCCCCAAAATGTCGCATTTGGGATTTTGGAGGGCCCTTGAATTGGAAATTGGACATTTGTCTAATCAAATCCTAAACTTTTGATAGAGGCACTTGTGGACCTCAAATCCAAGATCCAATGTGGCATGTGGCATGAAGATTTTTTTTAAATTGAAAAAAAAATTGATGCATAATTTCAAAATGGGAGGGAGACGCGGCCCCCAAGGTTTTACATCCTATATCCCCTAGACCAACCAATTGGGGGAAACAAATAAACTAAAAATCCCAACAAATGAAAGCTTTAGAAAATCCCAAAGTCTCATATTTAGTCCGATTCTCAAGAATGTTTCACCTGTAGACTCCAAACTTTATAATAGCATCTAGAAAAGCTTAGAAAATGGAATCATGTAATTTATATTATGAAGCTTCTCAATTTAATGTCATAAATGCTTCCACTACATATAACTTGGGGGGGGCAGTGTGTTAAAAAGTTAAGGATATAGGTGCGAACAACCACTATTTTATAGGGGGGTATTACTTTCAATTCTCTTCTTTTTTTCACATGCTATCATTATGTAAATTTCTACTTTGGGTTAATAGAAAAATAGCTTGCATTACTTATAATTCCAAATTATCTATTATTCCATACCCTATAGTACTTTAAAGATGTCTAGTGCCATTTTTGATACCCTATATTACTCTTAAGTCCATTTATAAGTTTTTAGCTTCCATGTTTTTAAAATACCCTATCATTTGTTCGCACGTATATTGCTACTCCAACCAATGACTACCCCCCCCCCCCCGAGACATATAATTCTTGACTCATGAAATATACATGTTTTTATCACAGGATACAATCCACTTTCACTTTCCAATGAGAAAGCCATTGAGCATTCTTATGTCCAAAGGATTTAACTCATAATCTAACCCCGAAATACATGTCATTGAAAGCTACGGCGATGAAACTACACTTAAAATATGATATTTAGTGTCACTTACTAACTGGAATTACGCAATGCTATATCTATTCACAATATATCTCATTATTCTACCAACAAAGGTGAAATTGGTAGCTCGGACAATATAGAACATTGACAATTCTACTTGGTAAAAAAATTACATCCATAGTAAAAATATATAGCACTGTGTAAATCCAAAAAGTAACTGACACTAAACATCCTATTTAGTGCAGCACATCTATTGTCAAATTTTCCTTCAAATCCTAGAACTCCCTTTTGCACAGATTTGGGCGAACCAACCCATACACTCGCTCCTTGTTGGACGCCTAAACCCCTGCCTCCAAGGAACCAGTGTACAGGTTGGTTCGCCCCAACCCTTTTGCACATCTACCAAGTTCACTTCAAAATTCTTGATACCCTTTTTTTTAAATGCACACACCAGAGAAAAAACAATACCTTTGCCTTGTGTATACCATGTACGCTAATGCCTCAAAGAATACCCCTTCTTAAATACACTCACGTTAACGTTTGCAAGTGGTATGAAGAGTATAATGTTCATGAATCTAACTCCATCTTTCGATTTCTTCCAGGTTGCCATGAATCAGAATCTACCAACAACCACAAGCCTTGCTCTTACCAAGGCCGACACGAGGATCGTCCATGTTGTTCATCTCAAAGCTACAATTGCGACGGCGATCGATGGAGGTGGTCGTCGAGGAGACGCCACCACAACAATCATCATAGAAGGTGGTACGATGAATGTTGCTCATCTGAAACCCAGTGTGACGATCCGAGAAGATGGCCGTCTCCGAGGAAACATGGCCGCAGAATTTACAGAAGCCGACACTGCCATAGATGGTCGCCTCAAAGCAAATACATCGTCGTCGACGATGACGACGAAGACGACGATGAAGAAAGTTGTTCTTCTGACGCTAACCAGCGACATCGGAAAAGGAGATGGCAGTCGGAAGCTATTCTGAGACGCAACGATTACAGAAGATGGTGCGGCGTTCAGAAGCAAGAACCTGAAGAGATCAAGCGATGCAAGTCTCCTCCCGATCGACATTGTACTGAGTTCAGGAAAAGTCTGTCTCGTTTGAAGCACATAGATCGCAAGATTCGGTCTCTAGAATGCGGTTTCAAGGACATCCAAAGGCGCTCTTCCCGAAGCCCACACAACGCGAGTAGTCTTGCTACGAATAATTGCGACTATGCTCCGTATCAACAAAGCAACAACAGCATATCGAGCGCAATGTGTGTGCCAAATGTTGCGTATGGCCCGACAAGTGCTCGATGCAACGTCTATGGTACTTGGAACAATGGCGAGGGTGCATCGTGTAAGGACGCTTATAGTGTTGGTGAAGTGCCCAAAGGCAATCGTGAGAATATGCTATGCAACAACCAAAGTAAGTATTGCGTTGGAATTCTAGAGTGATTGTTGCAAAATTACGTGTGTCTCACCATAAACTTAACTAGCAATTTGCATGATCACTCTTACATTTATAGGTATTTTGGGGCGGCCATGCATTTGACACACCTCCAACTCCCACGAGTTATGTCTTGAGCACATCAAGCTTTTGGGACGACAAAGTTCGTGTTCGATGATGCCCTTCAATCAACATCCAATATATAAATAGCGGTGACCAAGTCAAATGGGAGTATTGACTTGTGGATTGTATTCAAAGTCCCGGGAGATTTTTGGGCATAATCGGTCAAAATCCTCGTGTCTCCATGTCCAACATGTTGTGATCTTTTGGTTTTTCTATATTTATTTGGAAATATATTTCATAGATTCCTCTCAAATGATCGGTAATTCTCCTAAAGCCTTGGATTTCAACCGGTTATTTCTCAAACTCAACCGGTTCATCTGAAACTACACTAAACACGATATTTAGTGTCGCTGACTATTTGGATTCTACACAATGCTATAAATATATATTTTATGATTGATGTAAATCTTTACTAAGTAAAATTGGCAATGCTCTATAATGTCCAAACAACTAATTTTAACATTCGTTGGTAATATACAAGATACACGATAAATAAATACAACATTGCATAACTCCAAATTGTAAGTAACAGTAAATATCACATGTAGTGTAGCAATCGGTTCTCCCCATTCAATGATTGTATTCAGTTCTATTGTCATGTCAAAAACATAGATAGATAGAGTGTGTTTTCATGAACTCGTGCACTCATTATTTGTGACAGGCGCAACGCCCACATGGAACTATCCACAAAGTGCATACGAGTGTCAAGAATGCAAGCACGAGATGGAGAGATGTTGTCGATTGTTGCATTCGTATCAACCACAACAACAAGACGATTCCATTTACAAGCACCTCGGGAACTACTCCCGAGTGTGTGGGGAGAAGCCCACGGCCGTCGACACCGCCGCGTATGGTGCAACACAAACGCCATACATATCGATACCGATACCGATGCCGATGCCGGGGGGGCCGTTGTATCAAGAAGGGAGCGTGTTGCAAGACCAAAGCCAAGCGTTTCTCAACGATGAAAGTAGAGTGCAACGACGTGCGTCGGAAGAAGCCGTGGCCACTAGTAAGGATGTGAAGGACATTGCAAACGCGTATTTGAGAGACATCGTGGGGAAGTGGGAGTCGAGGCCGACGTCGCCCAACGACATCGGGTGCCCACCCGTAGATGTGCTCAAACGTGCAGTAGAAGCTTTGCGAGAGATACAAGATTGCGATATCGATAACATCATCAAAGACATCCGGCGTGGAAAGATGGGGATATCCAAGAACGACGTTGGAAATGGCCAATCGCCGGTATACTCATGTTAGAGAACACACACTTGTGTTCATCCTACTCTTTTTCCTTTTCTTTGCAAATAGGTTTCATAACTCAACAATGATCAAATTTGTATGCTTCCCTCTCTCTTTCTATCTCTATCTTTCTATATATATATATATATTCGAAAGGTTTTATGTGTGTGTGCGCGCGTGTGAGAGAGAGATCGTAGACGAAGAGGTTGTTTATGCATGTGTAGTTCTTGAGGAAGTCCATATTACAATTGAATTGCACTTGTGATATATTTTGTCATGGTTGTTATAGGAAACTATTACGGGAGTGTGTGTGACAAATTCAACTAATCCAAGAGAATCGACCACTCAAGTATCGGGATGGGAACAACATGTTTCTAGAAGCGGGCAGAGGTTTTCCTCATGTTTATATGCCCCTTGTGTATTTTGGAATGGTTCAAGGGAATAAATACATGCCAACCCATCCTTTTTTGTGTTTTGGCAAAAAGCAGCCTTTAAACTTCTAGAAAATACTTTTTGGTAGCATGTTGTTGGATGTTTTATGGATGAAATAGCCAAGCCAACCCAAGTAATGTGGCCAAAGTTACTTCATCTAGATTTGAGCCTGATTTGAGAAAGGAATAGAAATAGCCAAATCACTACCCAAAAAGGATGAGATCATCGCCTTGTGGATATATGTATATATATATATACTCATATGAATGAACACTTTGCACATCGTCATAGTAGTAGTAGCATGTCCCAGGGTGGACTCTTCATATCACATATAAACTAACATGAGTGTAAGAAGGGGAATTAATTGAGGCATTAGCATACATAATACACACAATGGAGAGGTGTTAATTTTCTCTAGTGTGTACATTTAAAAAGGCTCGTGAAAAAAATTAAGTAAAGGTAGATGTACAAAAGGGGCGCTAAGTTTAGAGAGAAATTTGACAGTGTATGTGTAACTTTCATCCAATTCACGTTCATCCATTGTTGTCATATGGTAAAAGTCCTTGATGATTCCCTTGTCCATTCTTGTTAGGGTTCGCATTTGGGTTCTAGGACAAGCTCGAGGCTCTTCGAGTGCTCATGGGCTCCCTTGAGTTTTGCTCTCCTAATTGTGACTAAGTTATTGTGCTCTTGTCTTTGTTTATTTGATGCATTCATATGTTAAATGCTATGAATGGAAAAAAAAAATGTTCAATAACTTTCTCATTAGATAGTGACAATTTATTTTACATATAATAAAGGCATAAATAATTCATGATTTGTATTTGTCTATGTAGTGGAGGCATTTATCAAATTAAATTAAAAATCTCAATATAAATACATGAGTCCATTTTCTAGCATGCCGTTAATATGTATACATTGTTGTTCTTTATAAACTTCTCATATTTAGAGGGTTTCACAATGACCCACGCACATCATTTAGGTTTTCAATGAAGAGTCCACCCCCCGGGTAGACAAATAGAAGTGCAACATAAGTAAACAAAATGCACTCTATAAAAGATTGCAGAAAAACATCGATGGTACACCTCTGTAAAAACAAATTATAACACTTTGTAAATTCAATCGGAATGCTAGAGTTTCTTAGAGAGGTATACATCTTGATTATAAATTATTTTGGTAGATTTGTTCTTTTGTAGTATTACATACCCACCAACAAAGGAAAATGTTGTCAACCAGGGTTTGAGACGAACAACCGACACTTCACCCTTGGACATAAATTTGAGTTCATATGCAAATCATCATCGTCACATATGATTTTAGTTCCTTTTTCAATACACTATGCTAAAATTAGAATTGATATCATAAAACAAATAAGATATCCTTTCATTACTTGTTACATATTTGTAAAACAAATTCACATATCATTTACAAAACTATCTCAATCCTTTGAGCATAAACATTCTAATTGGTAGTGACATTTTTAACCTACAAGTGCTCCCCCCTACAATACTCTATCCCCTAGAAACCATCATTCACCACCCCGATCAATTGACCATGATTGCTCCACTTGACAACATAGCTTGAAATTGCGAGCTCATAACATGGCATGAAAATATAGCTTCAATTAAGGAACAAAATGGAAAGGTGGTTTTTAAACACGATGCAAATATAGAGAAATTATACTGTACTATTTACTATAAACTACGACCCCTTAGAACCCTCTTATCTCAAAGTGTGCACCTAGATCTTGATATTCATTCCGTTTGGTGTTTGTGGCATGGGTGGGACTATGATAGTGAATATCCAAAATGAAGTCTACAATGTTGGCTTATGGTGGATGCATTGGTTGTAGGCGGGTTTACGAGCTTTGGGTAGGATGCTCTCCACATCAACTAATATAACCCTAAATATGCACCACAATCCACAATTGCTTTATATTATGTATAACTAGATACTATGTATGTATATGGTGTTTCTAAATGAATTCGTTATTGCAGGTTATACTTTCATCCAACGAAGAAAAGGCTTAGTATGTTCCCCCCCACCGTACAAAATGTAATAACGAGCTTCGAACCTCACTACGATGTATAACATCGACCAAGCCGCTTGAAAGAACAATTTTGTAATCCTTCAACGAGTGTATTTATGAGTACGTTTTGAAATGAAATTGCACATCGCTTTTGGTGTATGAATAAAGTAAACCCACAAAAAAAGTAAAGTATCTTGCATCAACCATGTTTGGTTCACGGGTAGATCACTCCATTGTCAAGTTGAACACCATGTGCGACCAAAAAAACTCTTCTTTTGGTAAGTTGCACCACCAAAATGGGTCAAAATTTTATCAATTTTTTTTCATGAGTAGATATACACAGCACCTATGACATAGTTAAAAGTGGTAACGAAATTTGATGATTTGTTTTTTTCATTAAATATACCATTTCTAACTAGAATGACACAGAATTGAACTAAAACAATTACTAAAAAAAATAAAGATGACTAAAAATTTCAAAAAAGTATACAAAAGATTCTATCAATGGTTATGTATATGTAGAAAAATATCATAAATTTTAAAATTATATATGGCATGTAATATAGGGGTAGCAAATTTTGTCCGCACGTGGTGTCAACTTGACAATGAAGTGACCTCCCCGTGGTTTGGTTTTCCCTTCCCCAAATCATCTTTGACATGTTGTGAGTCATCGTAACATTCATCGGCTGCAACATCATGCTCCACAAGCTCATGTATATGTGGAGACTTTTGCCCGGATCATGGCCTTGGATTCCACATGTATGAGACCCATATTCATATCAAGGATCTTATTAAAGAGTAAAAGTTATAAGAATGACTTAGCAAATCCAAATAGGGAACATGCACACCAAGATCATAACATTTGGAGTCAAGTTGCGCAAGATTGTCATGGAAATGTGCCCAAAGCTTTTCTTGCAATTAGCATGTGAGATAGCAAAGGCGTCACATAATGTGTTTGAATAGATTTGCAAACCTCATGTGCTAGAATGAGCAAACCCGATGTCCTTAGAAAAGAAATCCATCATCCCAAATGCAAATTCAATTGGTGTGGGATGTACGGTAAACCGGTTTATATGAGACGTGATGTGAAATTACCTTAATTGCATTCTTTTGGTGGGATGTAGCTTCTATATATTTTAGGGCAAGCCCACCCGTTACCATATCCACATAGCAAATCTTGTCAAATCCATCCACTTTTTGTTTGTGGATTCAGATACAACAAGTGATTCCCCACCCGTTGCCGTATCCATATTTGCATTTGGGAGAAACGCTTATTAGTTTCACATCGTCTTGCAAAACGACGTGATAAAGAGCTCAACCATTAAAGCATCTTAGACTATTTTTGGTATATGACTCACATTTAGGTGGAAATGAGTCACATTAAGGTAAGCCAATCATATTTAGGCGAAAAGATGATGGGAATCAAGGGCATTGATTTTTTCGTCTCATTATGTTTATGACAAGTTTGCAATAGCTGCAAACATGCTCATTTTGTTGAAAATTTTGGATGATCGTATCCACTTTCCACAAATATTTACAGATATGGCGATGTGTGGTAGCCCTCGCTGTAGATTTTCAGCTGTAACATGTACCTTTCATTTGTAAACAATGTTTGCCATGTGGGTCTGGTAACATGTGGGCTTGCCCTACCTGTTGAAGGAGTTGGTGAATGACATGGTCATAGGGGTGTTGTCACCTACTAACACCTTAAGGCTATTACTTTCTCACCTTAAAAATGAGGATATTTTGTTCTTACTATTGGGAGAAAAACATGGTTTGGTAATGATATTGACGGTGGTGATGTTTTATAAATATGCTTATCTACAATGATTACCAAAAGTTGATGTATGCAAATCAAAAAAAATTAAAGACAACTAACTTGGAAACTACATCGTTACTCTTTAGGTTAAGATAAATGTGTAGACACTCATGTCATTTTCCTCAAGGCTCCATCCATACACAATACATCGAACTACTAAAACTCTACACATACCTCCCAAACTCTTCAAAACAAAATAACAAAAAAAATTCACCGTATTACCATAAAATAGCTACCATATTTAGTCCTCAATAGAAGGAAATTAGACAACAAACAAGAATCTATACTACCGCCCATCAGGACCATTTGTTGAAACTATGTAACTACCTCACAACAAGAACACATACCGCAAGGATGGATAGTAAACCCTACCTCTAGAACAAGGGGACTCTTGTGCATGGCAAGGCCAACGGGCTCAAATTCACTTTAGAGCTTGAAATCTATATACATTTATTTTCTTCATTTTTTCATTCTTTTAATCCACATGTCTCAATCGGGGTGAAGAGATTGTCCTTCTTACTCAATCCACATGCGTATTTGGGAATGTGTTTTGATATTGGGTGTCCATCATGTCACATGTTCCAATGTTTGACATCAAATTTGGTAATGGCCTTGGGATTCAATCAGTGATTGTGGTAGACTACATTTGATGTGGAACGCATTGTTGTGGAGAATGTAGCATAGCTAATCAACACAAATATGTCCGTTAATCCCATCCATCTCAATTGACCTTCAGACCGTGTCTTTGTGACCTGCCATGTGTGCGTATATTTGAGTTGTTGTGAAACAATATAATTATCATAAAGGTCATTGAAGAGTCAATTCAATATCCCAATGATGGCTATGTTTAGGTTTTTGTTATGGTTTAACACTGAACAAATAAACAATCCATGGCACCAAATCTCAAGGAAGATTGGTTTAGTCTCTATAAGGATTTATGTCACACTAGTTTAAGGAATTCTATAACAATCTAAGGTTCTTTCCTCGGAATTCTCATTTGATAAGGTTTAGCATTCATTATTTTCCTTCTTGGGGTTCATTTGTGCACCTTCCATTCATGAGTGGATCTGTCTTATTTGATGATTCCTAAAAACTTAATTTCATGTTGTTATGTCAATCATGAGCTCTTTTAGCTTTGGCAATAGTCTTTGTATTCACAATACTCTTCCAAAGGATTTTCAGATGTTTAAAGTTAGTAATCTTCCTCAATTAAAACGATCTTTAATGAAATCCAAAAACAAATCAAAAGGCCTCTTCATTTCTTCTATCTTTGATTAATTCCAATTAAAAAACACTTATCTTTTGCCATCATTCACCACACAACATACAACGGCTTGCTCAATCTCTGCAAAGTCTTTAAAACAAACAAATACTTAGGTTGTAGTCATTTAACTAACAATAAAACCATCATTAAGACCTAAGCCTCATACATAGTATCATAAAATTAGATCCATAATCACGTCAAGGCAAATTTCTTATCAATTAGATTGCTTGCCAACCAATTATCTTTATTGATCTTACTCAACTTTCCATCATGTCTTTCCCTAACTAAACTTTATTCATCATAATTATTTTGTCCTCCAACAACTTCACAAAGAGATTTATGATGGCTCCTTCACCGGAGTCCCTTGCCTTCTCAACACAACTCTTTTACAACTTTATGGCTATAATCTACCTCGGAATCCTCTCTTAATTCAAACTCTCCCATGCTACCAAATTCCCTTATGTGCTTTTTGACACTACTATGTTGCTATGACAATTTTTTCTTCAACCTCATTATCTCTCAGCTACTCATTATCTCTTTAACCCTAAACCCTAAACCCAATTCTGAAGATTCAAAAGTGCAACATATGTTTTGATACTAGAATTTTAGATAAATAACTTGAATTAAGATAAGCTAAACCAACCGATGATCATGACTCGTGTTCTTCTTCCAATTCATTTTGTACTTGGAACAACCCCCCAATCCCGAGGCATATCCTTTGTATGGATCCCACCACTTTTACACATTGATTACCTCTGTTACATGGCAAATTGGACCTAAAAATATGTTGTATTATGAGTGCCATAGTCGGAATATGGGAGTATATCAACACTAGAAAGTTTGGTTGATGGGAAATGTGTCGTATAATCGAGGTGAGACTGTAACACTTGTCAATATTTAACTTCTTTCAAAAAAGAAAAGAAAGAAAAATAATGCATGTATTATATACCAGCATGAATGTGATCCCGTTTACCAAATGTTGATCACAATAGGTCATGATGTAGTATGAGGTGTTATGCCTCCTTTGGGAGGTGGGCTCTGGTTGTGCATTAGTAATCCTAGGGCCTTATGGGGGAGGGACAGGGGCTTGTTTATTTTCTAGTTTCCTTTTTATTTAGAACTAGATAAGTGAGATATTTAATGGCATTCTGGTGTATATTCTTCATGAGGGTCTTAATGTTGGCACTTCTTTCAAAACTATAATCTTCAACTGAATTTGACATGGAATATATAAGACCATCACAATATCATTGTAGTGGTTTGTATACCAGCGTGATACCAATTGATCTTGTTGAAAGACCTCAATTTGTGATCAAAGCTTGCATGAATCACCCTTCACATGTGACTTGGACTTGGCAAATTTTACTTGTGTTTGCAAGTGTTCTTTAACATTTGAGTTATGCTTGCACCATAGAAGCTCAAATATTGTAAGGCTCATGATTACCTTTTTTGAGATGAAAAATATCAAGAACTAAAGCACTTGTTTACAATGGGAAGGAAAAAAAAATTTAAAATTTAAAAAAATGTAATGGGCAATGTAGGAACATGACAAACATGCCTAAAATTGCAAACGAAACACATGTAGTTTCATCAACAATTTCACTACAATTTTTTTACATTAGAAGTCTTGCAATCTATATAAACAATGAACAACATGGTGATGGTGGTGGTGGTGGTGGTGATCCCACTGATCTTCATCGTTTTGGAGTGGTAGGGGGACCACATTGACTCGATGTTTCATATGCACAGGTGCAATGTGCATGTACTAGTACATGATATCTAGTGCATTCCTACCAACCTTATTCAATATTCATTGATTGCATATTCATAATCGAGACCTCTTTGAAACTCCATACTTTTTAATAATCAAATCTCTAAAATGCCTTGATTTGTCCATACATTTGTCCACTTTGGGCTTAGCCCTTCGGCATTGTTTGCAATCATTTGAGAATGTAGTTCCAGGGAGCCTCAAGTGTTTCTTTCAAGTAGACCAACAAGTTAACATTAGCCTCTATCCCACGGAGGCTAGTGCACTCCGCCACTCTAGAGAATTAATTGGTTTGAAATCATGTTGATGTGCTTTCAGTCCCATTAGTCCTTTTGGCTTCCCGGACTTTAAAATCGATTTCATTTCATTCATTGATGATAAACAAAACGAAAATGAACCTTGGGGGATGATGAGCCTATGTGACATGCTTTATAGCTCTTGTTGGTGAGACAAAAAACAATCACTTCATCCTTATGGGTGCACAAGAAGATAAGAAATGTGAAAGATGTTGCAAACTCTCATGCAAGCAATATTTGAAGCAAAACGGTTATGGGATTAACTGCGGAAGATTTGGGGGTTTAGTTGACGGGGTTGGGTTTAAGACACATTTAAGATAAGCAACAAAGTCCTCTCATTTCCGGAGACATGGTATACATTATTGTTGCATGGAACTTATCTTTATTAACTCTCATTTATTCTTGGGGTGGACTTTTCATTGGATAACTAAACAATGTGCTTTGGTCACTATGAAATTAAATCCCCTATATGGAGAAAAACAAATGTATATGTACTGATGGTAGGCCAAAAAATGGATTCATGTAGTTACACTAAGCTTTTCAAGTGAAGGTAATAAATGCCTCCATTAATTACCTATACAAAATACAAATCATGACGTAAATAGGCCCTTATTATGTATAAATCCACTTTCACTTTCCAACGAGAAAGCCATCAAACAAATTTTCCTCATAGCATGTAACTCAACAATTGCACCAAACAAAGATTGGAGCATAATAACTTAGCAGCAATCTAGAGAGCAAAACCCAAGGGAGCCTATGTTGTCTAAGAGCCTCCAATTTGTAACGACCTAGAACCCAAATGCAAACTTTGACAAAAATTTGACACAACAATCATTAAGGACTATGACAACAATGAATAAAAATATGAACTGGATGAAATGAAAACATCTCTTATCAAATTTTCCTCTAAACCTTAGGGCCTCCTTTTGTATATTTACCTTTGCTTTGATATTCTTAATGCCCTCTTTAAATGTACACACTAGAGAAAAATAATACCTCTCCCTTATGTATACTATGTACTCTAATGCCTCAAATAATGCCCTTCCTTACACTTGCATTAGTTTGTACGTGGTATGAAGAGTCCACCCCTTGGGCACTTATTGTTGTTGAACATAATATGTTCGTTCTCCCAACTTATGGTTTGTGTTAAGAAGAAATTCAAACAAAAAATTATACTATAACAAGGGATTGACATCATTCAAACAAAACTTTCTCTACCCCCCCCCCCCCCACACCCTTCCCCAACCTCTGCGTGTCTACCATGGACCCTATTCATGTGTGCAAAAGGCCTTGTCATGTTCTTGATTGCTCCAAGCACCTATAACACCCTCCATTTTAACCAAGGGCCATAGGAGGTATAGTGTGGGGCCTTGGGGGGTGATGATCTTAGGGTCCACAAACAATGTAATGTAAATGTAGTTACATATTTTATGTTCCATACAAAATAAGCATTGTATTGCACTCCAAGATTCCTAAATATCAATTTAAATACACTCTAAACTCTGTAATATCATGCTTGTGCCAACCAAAGTGCATGTGATATTAAGGAGTTCTACAGTGTTAACATGGATACATGATAAAAGAGATTAAGTGTAGCATGTGGCATTATGGAATAACACGAAGTCAACTTTGCAATAATGACAATGATGACAACGATGACAACGTGATGCTTGCGAGCGTGTGGTTTGGATTCTTTGGTGGTTTACTTCAATGTTGAAACCCACGATATATGGGAGGGAAATGTGACAATAGAGAGTGAGATTTAAACTGAGAGCATCGGTTGCTAGGCTTTTGGGATATAAGAGAAGGAGCAACATTAAGGAGGTTGATATTACGGGGTTTAATGTGTTGACATTAGTACTACTCACATGTGTATAATGCCGATGTGTTTTTAGTAGCTATAGTATTGTTGTACAGGGAAACATGTATTTGGGTGCACTCCAAACACATTGAGCCAATTCGACTCCACAAATGAATCAAAGTACACGCCTCCCACATACCCCGTATCTAGCAACCTACCCTTGTGTGGAAGTACAAAACGCAAATTCAACACTTTGCATGTCAAACCGGAGCATATTTTATGTGCCACATCAACTTCACTATAGCTCGAACCCAATAGCAGCACACCACGTGGCACTTTTCCTTTTGCAAAAGCGTCAAAGCTGGCATAACTTAGTACAGTACTAGCTTTCTCCCCATTAAGAAATATAAGCTTAACGTCTGGAGATTCCAGTCCGGAGCAGCCTATCACATCACCCACGTCACGCTCCGGACCCCGAAGCACCTCGCCACGTCACCGTTACGCGCTCACGTGGCCGGCGAAGGTGTCGCCAAGAGCGCCGGGCCCAAGGAATCCCGGGCCCAGAGAAAGCAAAGAAAAGGAACAGCAAAAGATAGAAAAGCCTGACCCTTAAAGGAAAAAGCACATGGGGCCTCCTCACACTGGAGCCAAGAGTTGTGACCATGAAATTGTGAGAGCCCAAAAGAAAGTGTCCAAAGGCCGGCCCAAGACACTTCCAAAATCATGTATGTAGTGGAATCATGGGCCCTCAAGTGTAGTGTGAAGGCATATGTGACTAAGCCCTCAACTAAATGCTATTTCAATGAATTTTCTGTTCATATGGGGGGTCCGCACTCATGATAAAATATAATAAATCAACGGTTGTGGGATTTCAGAGTGCCATGGTCTCCCGAGGTGGTTTTAGAAAATAATCCAAGTGACCATGAAGCATGATTCTTTGGATGCCATGTAGGAATCCATGTAGACTTTACATCCATCTTGCATTCACTTAGGCCCACTTTATACATAGCTTGGGGCTTGCATGAGCACTGGCTTCATTCATGTGCATTAAGGCCTCAATCCACCCCAACTTTGATCAACTTTTTGCAGGCCCAACCTTGTCACATGGAAAGTGACGAGGCCCGATTTTAGGTCTTGATGTTCTTGAGGGGAAAGTGTAGTGCGGAGAATCAACCTTTCATGGACTGACAATAGATTTGTTCATTATCCAACGGATGACCCCCAATCCGGCCCATGTTGAAAGTTCAAGCCGAGGAAAAGCTCATCCTAACATCTTCAAGCCGACCCAAAGGTTTGGAGGCAAAATTGTGCCACTTAGGATGCCACATGGGAGGAGTGAGTGTTTGAACCCAACCCTAATATAAAGCCCTTGGACCAAATTTGATGAAAGCAAGCAATCCTATTTGGCCAAATTTTTAGAGTTTGGTCCGGCCCCTCGATCCAGCCCCAAATACAAAGTGGGCCTTACTCATTTGGTCCCTCAAGCATAGTGTGAAGAGAACTTGGACCGGCTCCGCCTTTTCCACCAATCAGAATGCTGGAAGTGTAATGGTCACGGGCCCTCAGTCTGGTGTGTGAGTGGCCTTTAGTCAAGGAAGGAAGGAAGGAAGGAAGGAAAGAATGGAAATAGATAGAAAGAAAGAAAGAAAGGAGACGCTTGGAAGGTTTCTGGCACACAATGCATAAGCTTTTGGATTTACTTACTTAAATAAAGTTACATGCCCAATGCGCCATAGCCGGGCCATGGCTGCCACCATCATCGAACTGTTGCTCCAAAATCTCAAGTTCTACTTGTCCCGCTCAGATCTCTCTCAACACATGCTGCAAACACGTTTTAAGGCACTTTTACAGTTGTGAACTAAAACCCTCCGAATGAGAGAAGTGCGAGGGAGTTTAGCGGGAGTTTTATGAATGCGAATCATCAGGTGCCCGTCCTTCTAAGACAGGAGCCTTGATTTTATACTCGGTTGATCACCTTCAAGTTGGAGGATTTTGTACCGTTTTTGGAAACAAATTGTGCGCATAATTTGTATACTATGAGAATATTCGCTTTCATACATACATGTCACACATTCACCAGTGTCACGGATGAGGAATTTATTATTCTCTTTGGGTTGGGTTTGGTAGGCTTTTGGTGACTTTGGTGACATATGTGTCAGAGCCTCCTGCATTACTTTTAATGACCTAGGTTTCAGTGTGCCCTCTCCACGCATTGATGAAATAATAACTTCAGTGAAGGAATTCTTGGAAAGTTTCTAAGTTAAGATGATGTTGTGGACTTAAGGTTGTTTGTGGAGATTCACTGCTCCCGGATGCAGTTTGAGTTGAGTTGAGTCGAGTTGCATGCTTCGGTGAGCTTCAGTCATTTCTGGGTGCTCAAAAGTTTTTTATTCCAGGTGCTGGAACATTCTTCTGACTTAGGCTATGGATAATGCAACATTCATGAAAGACTTTTAATGTTGGGCCTCGGTTGGGGGTGGGTGGATTCCAGGTGGTGAGCTTCAGTGGAGGAATTGAATTGACTGGACGAGCTCTAATTAGTTGAGGAATTGCGTATGAAGAGAAGCCTCTCTTGGGACCCTGGAGTATTGCATTCTTTTTATTTCAAAGGTATCATAAATTCTTCTCACCACTTGGAACATTACTTTTCAAGGTTGTTGTTGTCTCTCGAGGTTCTACCTGCACATGAAGGAGTGAAAGGGTCAGATGGTTGAAGTGCTATCATGTGGTTTTTGGTAGGCCAATGTATACCTGAAACAGATGGGCTTGTTATAGTCACTAAATTTGACATGACTTTTGCAAAGTATGTGAGGATTGTGTTTTTCTGAGATTCAGGTCTAGGTGGAGTGGAATATGGTCTACTGATGATGCAGTTTGTGTGCTATTGGAAACTGAAAACAACCTTCCCAGACTGAGAATTTATGTCACCCTGTTTGGTGAATGAGTAGCTCTACGATACCTGCATAATTGTCTGTCTGCAACCACAAAGAGTGTTTCATTTCTTTATAATGCGTACGCATTAAACCTATTTATGTTATTCTCCTCCAACCGGTATATCAAACTTAGAGAGCAGTGCTCAAGTTTGTGGTTGCATAATAATAAAGCGAGAAAGGAAAGAAAGTGAAGAAAGACGACTTTAATGTTGCCACCGGCATGAATGATGGTTTTGCTTTGTTTTCGAGTCGGTCTAAGTCTATATGTAATCCCCGAAACTGGCATGATGAGAACTAGAGGACCCCGAAGACTACTGATTCCTTTTTCTTGAGAATGAATGGATATCATAATCTCAAAATAACAGAGAACGATCCGATAATGTACAATCTGGTTATAACTTTGCATGTTGTGCTAATGGAGTTACAATGGTGGTATTAAATGATGTGGAGAGACGGCTGATAACTACTGCATGGCTTACAGATGGAACCAAAAAGTGAACAGTATGAAAATGGGTGGAGCCACAAATGCTCCCAGCGTTCAGTGGAAGAGCAACTTCAGGAATCCACTATTGGAGATGGAGATGCCCACCTGGTTGAATTCTCTGTCGCTATGCGAAGTATGTGCTCCTATTCTCTTTGTCCTTGCGGTTGCATTTATGGGATAGAATATAATCAAAAACAATTTCCTGACTGCCTTATTGTTTGATACTGTGCTCTTCGGAGGATAAAAAAGAACTGCTGGGTTGGTACGATTTCATAGACCTTGACTGCTCTGAGGTCCTTTTGTTTTGAGTGATTTTATTGCAGGTGAAGCTGTTAAAAAATAGTACCAGCTGTTTTGCAGTGTGACACTGTTGTGTTTTGGTGAGCATTTTAGGGTTGCTTGCACAATGCTAGTGCCAATTTTCATTTGGTATTTAGATGAGTTTTCATTGTTCCTGTGTGCAGCTGTGGCTAAGGCTCTTAGGGAGGTTGCTGAGAGTAAAGCTAGAGCTAAAAATGAGGCAGCTGAGTGGAAGAGGAAATACGAGTTGGAACGATTGCGGAATTGTTCTTTGGAGCGGGGGCAGCAGCAGCAGCAGGAGCTTGAGCCTGAGCAGGAGCAGGAGCAGTGTCAATCTCCCCCTGGTTCGTGAAATCTTGTTTTTTGCACGTCTGGAAGCATAAAACCCCTGCACATAATAGAGTTATCCCTTAACTGCAATGGGACTTTTCATCAGGAGTTGGTACCCTGTGATTTTCCATCGGTTGTGTTGCATACAAAAACAAAAAATTCTTTCCACTTGTGGTGCATACTTGGAGGTAGTGCCTGAATCTGAATGAAGAGCAATCTATTTTGGTTCATTGAAGGTCAAGCTCATTTTTAGCACCTCTTGGCATGCCTTAATGAACTGATATAGAATGCTCTTTGTTCAAACCTCCACACTACCTCCAGGCATACTGAGAAGATTTATCAAACATAGAAGGTGTTGTATAAAGAACAACCAACCCCCGACAGAAAGTCATGTTGAGTTTGAGGATATATCTTATGTCTTACTCAATAGCTGATGAAACGAAAACTTGCTGTTCTTAACTCTGTTGTCAACATTTACCACTTAATGTAGTGAGTTCATAGTGGTCTTGAAAAACTTGTGACAGAAGATCAAATAGATTTACTCCTTGGCAACCAATATGCTTTTCAATTTCTTGCAGTCCTCATCGGGGTTTAAATTCCAGGGACTAGGAGTATGAGATTGAAGCTTGCCTGCTTCTGTGTCAATTTGGCTACACTATGTCTGAAGTCACTGACAATTGTTAGTGCACAAGGTTTCAGGAAGCTTATTTGTGTTACAATTCCACTTCCCACAGATTCTTGGAGCCCAGATGAGTCGCAAGAACTGGAGAAACAGGAGTCAGAAAATGGAACAGAGAATTCAGGGGGATCATCAAATGGCCACTGCTGCAAGAAAGATGGAATCTGCTCTCAACAAGTTTTGCGCAGCCACAGCATGAAATCTAACAACATCTCTGGCTTTTCTGAAGCATCTCAGCCCGCAGATAAGGTGAGCGTTGTGGTCATATTTGTCTCACTTTATAAGGTAACATGGAGATTCATCTCCATTTCTTCGTATAGAAGAGTTATTTGTCAACTCAACAGTACTTTTGGTCGGGAGTTTGTTGATCTGCATGTGATCAGTAAGTTTTCAGTGTATAGTTGGAGGTAGTGTGGAGTTTTGAATGAAGAACAATCAACAAATCTGGAGGTTTGGTTTGTTGAGGGTCAAACCTATTATTGCATGCCAAGAGGTGCTAAAATGATTTTGGCTCTCAATGAACCAAAGTAGGTTGCTCTTCATTCAAATTCAAATACTACCCTAAGCATGCACCACAAGTGGAAATAAATAATTGATAATGTATGGAAACAACTAATAGGAAATCATAGGGACCTATTCCTGATCAAAAGTCCCATTGAGTTAAAGGATAAGTGCAATGTATCCTTCTTTTTGAGTTGTTGCTTATACATGTTTGCATCCCCTTGACATTTCTTGTGTCTGAAAGTCAGGCTTCCTTCAGACTAGCCTGGGGTTGCATGGGTGAGAAGGCTACAAGAAGGCACAAGCATGATGTTGTGTCCTTTGAGTGTGGAAACATAGAAACAGCAAATCGAAGTAGCAAACAGGTGAGTTAGAAAATTCAACACTGCTCCAGATGCTACTCTTCATTTAAATGATGGATAGGGTTGATGAGATTGCTATTGCTTGATTTGAATGTGTTACCTGAGATTGTGAGTTTAAGCTGTTATTGCCTGCAAGGCTGCACAACAAGCATAGATTTTGGGATCTCAATGTTGACAGCATAATTTAAGTACCTATCTTTGAGGGTTTTGCAGATTACACTGCAATGGGACTCACCTCCTCAATCAGTATTTATCCTTTTGAAACCCAATTCTGAATCTGTGAAAGCCCTATGCAAAGAGATGATCCGGTACAATGCCTTTAATCCCTTCTGTCCCATCCTTCCATTTTAGACGAGAGATTTTAGACATCAAACTGTTAAGTCAAGTCCATTGGTAATTAGCATTTCATCTGTATGGAGAAGATGATACAAGAGATTTCCCTGACTATTAGAGCGGATACATTTTTACAGGAAAAAGTAACTGCTGGTACACACACAACTGTAAAATTTCATCCCTATATTTCTTCTAACCACAGGTGGCTACGGGAGGAGAGGGGAATTGGAGTTTATGTGGAGCCAACTGTCAGGAAGGAATTGCTGGATGACAATACCTACTTCAAATTCGTTCAATCTTGTGAAAAAGGTTGGATATTCTACTACATGATGAGCCAAGTGAATCCAAAAAAAATTGTTTGCAAAGAATTTTGCATGTCATTCTCAGATGCAGTTATTCATTGATCCTTTCATATGGTATCTCTTGATGCAGAAGATGAAGTTTCAAACCTCCACAGCAAAGTGGACTTGGTGATCACCTTGGGTGGCGATGGAACTGTCCTTTGGGTACATTACCTCTTTTTTTCTTCCCTTTGTCAGATCCTTTCATTCCTTCACTCCATCAAAGAGAAGCACCACACTCTCTAAAGAGTATGTACTAGGCTTTCAGGTTGTTAAACTAGTTTAAGTAGTTAGCAACTTACTATCATAATCTGAGCCCAAAAAATGAATGGAGAGCATGACTCTAGTCTTTGTTCTCAAAGATAATGATTTTTAACCATCAAAAGGACCCATTTTATGGTAGGCTTGCAAATTGTCAGATTTTTCTATGCGTCAATCTCAGTCTACATAGACAGATGCTCATTTGTCGCAGATATATTTCCGTCGGATGCTTTTTCCTCTGCACATAAAATACTACATTGTACCTATAAGGCAGGAGATAATTCGCCAGTCTAGATAATTCACTATTCAAGATAATTCACCATTCAAAATCTGGTATTTTTGTGCAGGCAGCAAATATTTTCAAGGGCCCTGTGCCACCTGTGGTGTCATTTTCAATGGGCTCCCTTGGCTTTATGACCCCATTCCGTATCCTGCAGTGTATTATTCATTTAAAAAATTCATTTACTATTGTCTCTTAATGCAATTATTGACATTCTCTTGTTGCTTAAAGTCATAACTTCTAGAGTGCCTTGTTGTATTTTCTATAAGTTGAAACAGACAAGGGCATAAACTGTCTACATTTAGGTTGCTTGGAATGTATTTCATGCAACACAGTTTTCTAATATGTTATCTTCGCACTATCAATCTTATTAATATTTTCGCTTGTGTATTTCAAGTTATCCTTAACCTGCGATTTCGGCAGAGAGTGACCACTATAAAGAGCGCCTGGAAACAATAATAAAGGGGCCTGTATATATTACTCTTCGTCACCGACTAAATTGTCAGATTGTTCGTAACCCGGACAACATAAAGGAAGGCGAAGATCCTTGTCACCCAGAAAGCCATTTAGTGCTAAACGAGGTTTCCATTGATCGTGGGATGTCATCATTTCTCACAAACCTCGAATGCTACTGTGACAATCTCTTCGTCACTTCTGTACAAGGAGACGGCCTTATACTCTCGACTCCGTCAGGAAGTACTGCATATTCTTTGGCAGCTGGGGGCTCAATGGTTCACCCTCAGGTAAGCTCTAATCATGTTCGTTTATCAGAGTTTAGGCCGCACATATATTGAGGTCTAGATAGATGCTCAAACTTGAGATGGCTTTTCCAATTGATATGTATGTCAGACAGGTGATAGAATATTACAGTGGTCTATCTTTTTTAGTTCTCTGGAAGTACTCTTAAATATTCCTATTAGAGTGGGCCAC
Organism: Polytrichum commune; assembly: GCA_950295325.1. Lineage (NCBI taxonomy): Eukaryota > Viridiplantae > Streptophyta > Polytrichopsida > Polytrichales > Polytrichaceae > Polytrichum > Polytrichum commune. The sequence continues at coordinate 27,379,778 of OX485803.1, forward strand.
AGCAATTCTCTAGAACCCACACTAACTATGAGAATTAATGTGGACCACATTAATTGTCAACCCACGCCAAATCTCTAGTTTAAAATTAGCACGGGTCACATTAATTGTTTATCCAGAAAATTGATGTGGGTGAACATTTATTTTATGCTACATTTGATGTAAGGTGACTATTTAATTTAATGTAAGGTGGTGGTCACAAGTCTCAAGGAAGACTGAGGGGAAGACTTGCGGTCTTGGACCCATGTTATTTCCAACCCAACTAGACAGTTCAAGTGGCCCATGTTAATTACTTTTCCATGCCAATTTTCAACCCACACTAATAGTCTACCTAGTAGGCACACTAATAGTCTACCTAGTAGGCCCTCTTCAATTCCCTGACAATCAGTTCTTGTTTTTCTTTCGAATTGAAAGTTTATGTTCTCAAATCTTTTCTCAAGTTCTGAAACCTTGGTGTGCTGTGTTTCATGCCATTGTATTGTTCCACTTGCAGGTTCCAGGCATCTTGTTTACTCCAATTTGTCCTCATTCTTTATCCTTTAGACCACTTATTTTGCCTGAGTATGTCACTATTAGAGTCCAGGTATGTTCTCAACTTCCATAATGCACTTTCTTTAAATGATGGTGCTATACTTATATAGAAATTTGTCCATTGGAATGTGGTACTAAGAGCCACTTTACGCTATGGCCAAGGGCTGTGACCATGAAATTATGAGGGCCCTTGAAACTCATCCAAAGGTTGTGTCATGGAATATTGAAATTGAATTATGTGTGGTCACGGGCTTTCAAGTGTAGTGTAAAGACATACGTGACTGAGCCTCAACCGAATACAATTTCATCCATCCTTCTCATATGCCCCTTCTACACAATAAATTTTAATAAATCAATGGCTGTGAGATTTCGAAGTGTCATGGTTTTCTGGTTTTATGTCACACCTCTTTGAGGTGGGCTCAATGCAAAATCCGGTAGACCTTGAAACATCATTATCCATTGCAGTCCATATAGGACTTCATATAGGTTTGTTCATCCACTCAAAAGAAAATTGGTCCCTTAGGTCCTCAAACTCTACTGTCAAGGGAAGTGGGACAGTCTCAACCTTCTCTACCAATGGGAGATTATAGATTTCAATGGTCATGCGATCTTAAGCTCTAGTGTAAAGTGTCCCTAACCATGTAGTGTGTAGGTGAATGATTAAGGTAGTTGTGCCTTAGATGGATGCTTTTCTCTTTGCATCCATTTCTTGTAGGATATGAAACATGCAATTAGTATAAGATGATTAGCGTCTGTAGCCATTTGCCTCATAATTTAAATTTTTGGAGCTCATGAATATTTTATTCATCATGAAGTGTAGTTTCTCGTGCTCATTTAAGTGGTCATGTAGGTCCCCGTAATCATGTTGACTATTGAACCTAGAATGGTTAGCATTTTTTTGAGCACGTAGTCCAATCTCTTTTTAACACATCTTTTTCGTGCTAGTTCTTAGATCCACACCTAACCACATACCACTCAAATATAGGTGTCCAGATTGTTGTTGTGTTTTTTAGGCACATCTACCTTAGTGCCAATGCGGTAAGCTGTTGGATTTGTATATAGTAGGAACAAGGTCCACAATTAAAAATCATATATGAACCCCTGCTACTATTGTAACTCTGTCCACATTCAAGTAGGTGAGCTCAAGACTATTTAATTTGAAAGGTATAACCAGAAATTATTCGATCTCCTTTGATGCATGTCATTGTATCACAATTGCAGGTGCCTATAAACAGCAGAGGACAGGCGTGGGCAAGTTTTGATGGAAAGGATAGGCAACAGCTAAGCGGGGGGGATGCCCTGATTTGTCACATGTCAGCTTGGCCTGTTCCAGCTGCATGTGACCAAGAATCAACCACCGACTTCCTTCGGAGTGTTCGTGAGGGGTTGCATTGGAATCTTCGAAAGCAGCAGCTCTCTGATGAGCCAACAAATACAAAGTAGTTCCATTCGTAACTTCCCTGTTCATATTATATTTTGCAGGTAGTGCAATCATTCATCATTTTATTATGCCTAGGCAGCTGAATTAGGCGAGTGAGTAAAATTGTGAGAGTAGCAGTACTGATCTAGGTGGTAGCCTTTACAGTTCTGTAATCAAAACCAATGGCACATGGACGTATTGACCAGAAGTGTATATACTAACCATATTTGCAATTTATAATGCAGTGAAATTCTCAATTACTGTGATTCCAGGCTGTCCTTTCTTAGAAATGTCTGTCTGAAATTCTGCCACTTCATGCACAATGTTGATATTAGTCCTTTTTGAAATCAATATCGGTTGCAGTGACATAGATAGATAGATAGATAGATAGATCTGCTGTCATCCTCAAGTAGCCTACTTAGATTCCAATGCAAAATCTCAAGTAATCCGGAGACACCTCCTCAATTGAATCTTCATCTTGGTAGATCAAAGAAGGCTGTGTATCCAAAGATAGGTGTCGACTAAACTATTCTCGAAATTCATGCATGTACTTACTCGAGGACCTTGATTCCTGAATATTTAGTCTTGAAGCTAGAATAGAAAGAGGATGTCCTTGGACATGCTTAAGAATACCACGTCAATGTTCGGCACATTTTGGTTCATAAAATTCTAAGATGTGCTGCATATAGAGTTATGATATGTAATACTATATACTCATGATGTCTGAAACATGCCCTAATCAGACATCATTATCACATATCATTATCACTATCACATTTTTGATACCATGAAGACAGTTCACAAAATCATGGTAGAAACTTCCTTCTCTTTCCAACTTAGACCAGGCTAGCCTTTGACCATAATTATGCTTCCCTAGTTAGATGATCCATTTCCACTCGAGCTTCAAGTGACAGGAAGCCATCTGTTTCAAACCTGGTATAGAGAAATCATCTCACAATCTTCTGGAAGACTAAGATATGGGGGTGTTATCTGGTTAGTTCTCTTAATTAGACCCCTACATTTGATTGGTGTGTGGCTCCGTGAGGATCAAAATAAAACACTATAAAGACACATATTTAAAAGAGATCAGACTTCATCTTCAGATTATATCAACTACTCCACACTCAATATTAAAACAATTGGGGGAACATATGTATTTACTTAAGAGAATCAATAAACATGCAGTCTTGATAACCATAACTGAATCAAGGGAGGTCCAAATTTCAATCTGAATTTTGCTGATGCTTCATTGTAGATATGCTAACGCAGCACAAGTTTCGTTGTGTAAACCTAATCAGTGAAAGTTGGATAACATGAAAAACTAACTAAATAACACCCACATACCTCAGAAGAAATGGAAGTAAAATTCAACACCTTGGTTTCAGTTAGCCAAAACTGTCAACATTTGCAATGCAGTGCAATGAGGTCTTGCAGGACATAACCCCTACACTAGAAGAAGAAAAAATGGTTCCCATTACCCATTTGCTTGAATGAATGGGGGACACCAAATCTGCAGTCAATTGGGCTGGACAGGGCCCACAATTGTCCCTCAATGACAGCTCAGAGTCTAAAAGCTTTTCCGTTTTCGATCAACACTACCAAAGGAAAACAAATGTTCTACTTCTACCCTCAATTCTAATGGATGTTGTTGATGGATGTCCGGGGGTATTAACCCTCCCACATCCACATATGCTTTTGAGTTTAAAATTTGTACAGCAATGGACTGCAGGCAGCACAGCTATGAGGTCATCCATTAAATTTTTTTCTGTCTATATCCCCCTGGCCTAACCTTAAAAAATAAAGTGCAGTTTTGTGAGCACATCCAGGAAATAAAAAAAACTACTCAAAGTGGAACCTACGCTCTACAGTCGACGCCTGCGCAATATCAAGGTCGTTTTGTAGGGATGCTATACTTTCTCGACGCAAACTTCGTGCTGTCGATCTTGCATCTATGACAACAAGGGAAGGAGGAGGGTCGGCTCGAAAAGAAATGGTGATCACAGTAACATTGTCTTGTGAGTTCCGTCTCAAAGCTTCATTTACCAACTCTTCTGCACACAATTCAGGGTCGTTGTGTTGTTGCAAGTGCCTCCTCGCAAACGAGATGGCCGCTTCGTTCGTGAAAACATCCCAAAATCCATCACACCCCATGACGAGAAATTCATCGTCTTCCGAGAGCACCAAGGTTTGAATTTCCGGCTCAGCAATTACCGGTCCTGTACCATCTCGCTCCTTCAAGCCCGGCATATGCCAGTCGCCAATTGCTCGCGCAACTGTCAATTGTCCGTTCACGTACCCGTCACTCGTTACAAAACCGTGAGCTGATTCAATCCGTAATTTTTCACCCAGTAATCTTGGGTCATGGTCTACAGACATAGGGATCGCTTTTCCCTTCCGGCATAATACTGCACGACAGTCACCCGCATTTGCCACTAGCAAGTTCCTGCAATATTCAAAAAGCTGTTGGAAAGGCATCCTCCAAAAACATTTGTTCCTCATCAAGACTCTAATCGAACCATGAAGTTAACTCTATACTGAATCTGCAACTTTTGCAAAACTCAACAAACAAAACTCCCCCCAAAAAAAATCCCCAAGTGTCTTCAATGATTATGGTATGAGTATGGGCAGATGTGAGGTGTGGCCGGTTTAGTTACAGTTGAATCCTCAACAACTGTGTTCTCATTCTTACACTTCTAGTGGTGAGTAAGGAATCGAAAGAAAGCTTTTGAGAATGCAAATCCAAAGAGCCTAATCTCATTTCCTAAGTCCAAGAATCATGGGAGAACATCCGACATCGGATCGAGAAAACAAGAAGAGCCGTTGATCTTAAAATGGTTGATGCGCCCAAATGGCCAAGAGTTAGGAGGTGATCTTGGTATCTACAAGATCGACTATTTGCTTATGGAAAACAAGCAAGATTTGAAGGAGATGTTATCTTTTGAAGCACCTGGAGCTCTTTCTTGAAAGTAGGTTTTGGTGGTGCATCTCAAATTTCCAAAGGGTGGTGTATAATTTTACTATTACAGTAAATAATACCTAGTGGAATATAATGGAATTATCTTATTGTACATGCATTACTTTTTGTGACCATTTTCTTCATAGTAGCATAATATAAGAAAATCATGCACTTACTACTACAGTAATCATGAAGTATGATGTCATTTCAACCTTTTAATGGATCTACATGATATTTTTGCCTTTGAGCAGCACCTTTACTAGATAAGTAGCCACTTCAATGAGAAAAAACCACTTGTTGAATAGATAGAAGTACATTGCACACTATATTCAATTTAATAGATATATTGTAACCTGTAACATGGACCTGATGATTAATATTGTAGGTTGATAAATAGTGTGCACCCACAGTAATATCTCCAATGTTTTTAATGTGGAAGTAAGCTCAACAGTGTGGCCCACACTATTTACCATAACCAGTGTAATTGAAGCTGGGTAACCAAAACCTTAGTTTTTCATCCTATGTGTGCAGTTTTACAACGTTTGATGAAGTGCGTAAAAGATTCAACCACATACACAAGAGATTTTATTTTTATTTTTCCTTTTAAAAATCTCCTGTACAGAGAAAGTCATGTGTATGGTGCATTAGTGACAAGTAGAACATTGAAAATAAAATGTGAACTCACCTTGCCTGCAAAAGAGCTATAAGAGCCGTGGTGCCAGAATAAAGACTGTTATCCTGTTTGCAGGCTTCTAAAAACTCCATGTCAAGTCTTAAATACTCATTCTTCACAGCGGCCTCTGCTGATGCAGGAAATTGCGCATCTTGAAGTATGAGCGGCAGCAATCGTTCTTTTGCATACAAGGCTGCTGCACTTCCATCATGCCCATCAAAGACCTGAGGCCAGATCCACGTTAAAAAGTGTCAGCTCATTAGAGTTATGTGTGAAGTCTTGGCATCAAACTCCCTGTGAGTTGGCTAAAACGCGTATTTGAGAGCTTATGCATGAAGACACCCAAGTTTAATTTATGTTGAAGTTACCATGCTCAAATAGTGGTAGGGCTATTAAAAACTGGCTTTCTAGCTTCTCATACTAGAATGGGTGGGCCAAGCTAGCCTTGCATAAGCTGATCCGGGATATAGGGTGGCAGGTCTCATGGCAAACCCTATTTCAGATCCTTAAATTCTCTCAGTTGTTTTGGGATGGCAAGAGAAGATCCAAAGAGTTTCACCCAACTTTCAAAATAGGCTCCGACACACAACAAGCTAACAAGCTGTTAATAGAAAATACTCTCAAGAAGGATCAAACCCACGGTTTTGTCCCTCTTTGAGAAACTTTACACATAACTCTAATGTTGCAATGATTTGATATATCCATGAAAACTTTTCGAAACATTCTGTTTCAAATTAAAATGTCCACTTTATAACTACATTGGTTTTCTAAGCCCTTAGTCTGCCTTCTCAAAATGAAGTTTCATGTCCATTTGTCTGTCCAGCATTTCTCTTGGAGAACAGCTTTCCAATTTTTCGCTTCCCACAGGTGACCTTGGGACATGACCATGACGGCAAGTGAAAAAGCGCATCCTTCATCCTGCTATTTCTTTGGACACTTTAATTCTGACCAGAATCTGCTTTCTGTTTCTGTACTTTTCTAAGCCTCCTTATGTTCAAATTAGTCTAAGAAAAATAAATGTAAAATGGAATCTTCAAAACTTGCAGCATCTTGCGATTTTGATGATGACTAGTGCATTTACAAAAACATACAAAAATATACAATAACAAGCAACTTATCACATAATGGCTCTGCCAAAAATAGCTATACCATAAATCCCAAAGAGGACTTCAGTTTACAACACCTACCAAGGGAGGGCAATAAAAAACCTACCCCCTACAGGTTTGTGGTTGATTCATCCCAATTTAAACTCAACCCAATTTAGAAGTTAATTTGGCTTTAAATAGTAATCCCCAGGCTCTACATAGTAATCAGCATTTTCACCATACCTTTGCCTCAGTAGGTGTCAAGAAACTTTACCCCCTAAACATGGCACAAAATCAACTTTGTATTGGAGAAATTTCATGACAATTCATACATGGATAAATGGATATGTCACCTCTTCCCTATGGACAGAGCCAACAAATCCCGTACACAAACATTGAATGGAACAGGACCTAATATATTGAACCAACCTATAATCTGAACGTCTCTTAAAATGGGTTGATACCACTATTAGACCAGTATATGGGTGAATGCATGGTATCAATAATCAACATCAATAAGGGTATCAAAGAACCTACCCATGGGTTTAAAAATTTGTAATACCGGTCAAATATTGATATTTGGTGGTATGTCAAGGTGAGAGAATCTTTGTATATCCAAGTTATTATTAGGGCCAATACCATTCTAAACCATATTGATACTAGGGTGATTTTGCCTACGTATGAAGGTTCTTGCATGGTATATAGACCCAAATGGTATCAAAAATAAAAACACCGTCAAATACCCATACCCTACTGGTAAATGTAAGAATCCTCATTGGAGATACCTGAATGGTATTAAAAAAAGACGATCCCAGACCAACACTGGGTGATACATTGTCCACATACCCCATAAAAGGCGCCACGCGACCCCAAATGTTCCTCAAGATCATCTATACATACGAGTGCATCTTCCAAAGTGTCCCTGATTCCACAAACTGTAAAGCCTCCAGACCGATACTCGGGCCGATATTCTTGGTATCTACTTGCTTCCACTTCTCCGGGTTCGACACCCACCTGCCATTCCAACCATGAACCAATAAGGGGTGAGTTTACACTAGCGTTTAAGACCAAAGAAACTCCACAATCAATCATCCCAATGGTTGAGAGCAAAATTTTGAACCCAACAAGTTTACACTAGGGTCCAGATCCAAAGTATGAAAAGATGAGGTGGCATCACTTTCATGTCAAATCTCGTCAATCCCTGCTCAAGAGAATACTCCTCCTAGATTGAGAATCTCGTCACTTTCATGCTTGGGGTCCAATCGTGAGTCCAAAAGCAAGGTCTATTAAGAAGTGTTTTGGACCCGGATCCTAATGGAAACCCACCCTATTTATCAACCGCACACTTTCTAGTGCAAAGGATGACTCAAAAGGTTTCATCCAAGGTCAAGTGAAAGACAATAGTTATCTCCTGACTCAACATAATTTTTGGTCAGGAGTTAGTTGTTTTGCATACAACACCTTCCATATTCAAAAAGTTCCGGTGCATACTTGGAGGTAGGTATGGAGTGTGGAGGTTTGAACAAAGAACATTCTATATCAGTTCATTAAGGCTCAAACTCATTCTGGCATGCCAAAAAGGTCCTAAAATGAGTTTGAATCTCAATGACCCGAAATAGGTTGCTCTCGTTCAAATTCAAACATGGCCTCCAAGCATGCAGCACCACATGTGGAAGAAATTCTTGATATTGTATGCAAAAACAACCAATGGGAAATCATAGAGGACCAACTCCCGACAAAAAGTTCCATTGTGTTGAAGGATAACTCTTATACCACCACCCACAAACTGCCCTAAGTTACCAATCGCGATAAGATTCCCAACCCCAACAACTTGTGAGTGACCAGGAAAATGACAAACTTGTTCAAGGACCGTCCTTATGCTCTTGAAACAACAGCATGAAAGAAAGGTTGAAGTGGATACCATGCTGAATAGAGCGAAACCTTGTCCTGAAGAGGGCCAGCTTTAAAAGATTGCGTCAAAAAACCTACACTGCATCAGAAACACATAACATGAGTTCCTACACAGCAAAAGCAGTGCGAAATTCAGGCCTTTTATTAGTAACAGTTCATAGAACGTCAAATTCGTCAGATTTTCTGACAAGTTTTCCACTAATTTCTATATCCTCACCATTCAGACACCTCCTCAGAAAGAAAAGTAAAATAATATAGGGCACATGCTCTTGTTACACAGTTTATTATCTGTACAGCAATAAACTTATGAAATTCAATGAATTTTCGACCATGATTTGGATGTGACTCACAATAAGATTACCAGTAAACCTTGAAACATATGCATTTGAAAGCATGATCAAGGCATCAGATCACAAAAGCAATTCCCTTATCTCTAGTCTGAATCCCCGGGCATTGCAGAATCAGGCCCATGTCTCAACTTTACTAAACTGCACATGTTGTGGCTATTTGCAAAAATCAATATCAACACAATGTGTAACCCCTAAAAAAGACCTTAACACTTGGATCTCCCGCTAGCACCGCCCACAACCCCAACATATAAATTAAACTCTGTACCTCACTTTGACTCACAAAGCCAAACACATCAATCACCCTTCAACCTTTCCTTCTCTAATCTCATCCAAAACTGAAAACCGAAAAAATCCTCGTACTAGTCACCTTACATTACTTTCCAGTTTCTGCCGTTTGACATCAACAAACATTCAAAAAAATAAAATAAAAATAAAAATAATCTGTAGCTCACAGTGACCCACTCTCCACCCTCCTCCTCCTCACTGAACCAGAACCAAACTTGAGAAGAAGAAAATCACTTCTTAAGTCGCTTCCCCCCAAATTCAACATCTACAGCTTGCCACCGACCCAAAACTCCGTACCTCTCACCATGACCACTCTCCGCCCTTTTCCCTTTCCTCACTACAATCTGAACAAAACTGAATGCCACATCCCTTCTATCCTACTGCCTAACCCTCCTTATCGTAATTATGATGACGCCACACACTTTTCGAAAAAAACACCGACAAAAAAATTTCATGTCACAAACCCAAAAATCTCTCTACCTCACCATCACAACTCTCGCACCCTCTTCCTCCTCCTCCTCCTCACTGCAATCTGAACCCAAATTTTCAAGGAGAACACATCTTATTCCTACTCCAACTCCTAATCCTAATCCCAATCCTTGCACCAACTCACCTCCCAGAAAAACTCCGTCCTCTGTACTGTACCACCGTCAAAACCATCTCTCACCATGCCAACTCACCATCATCACTCTTCACCGTCTTCCTCGCAACCAAATTCAAAACAAACCCAAAAAAAAACAACCCTTGATCCTAACCCTTGTACACATCACCTTCCCAAAACTCCAACCCCAAACCAAATCTCTAAACCTCAGAACGACCACTCTCCACCCTCCTCCTCACTCAATCCAAACCCAAATTGGGAACCGAAAAAACCCCTAATTCCTCATCCTAACGCTCATCCTAGCACCACCAATCCCCAAAAATCTCTCTCTCTCTCTCCCTCCCTCCCTCCCTCCCTCCCTCCCCATGCCAAACATATCATCACTCTCTACCTTCCTAAAAACTGAACCATAACCTACATGAAAAAATTACTTGAAAATGTGAATGGACCCAAGGAGAGCACGATACCGGTGAGCAGGAATTGAGCAGAGCTGCAATGGGAAGCTTGAAGAGCAGAGAGAAGAGAAGAGCAATGCAGAATAGGAAGGGAAGAGTGCATGTAAGTAAGCAATATAAAAGGTTTTTTGAGTTGTACAAATGGCACTGCAATGATTCTCAGTGGCAGTGAAGGGTATTTGCCAGGCACTTCATAGCCAATTGCCCTGCGCTCTGGAATCTAGGGCAATCCTTTTATATTCACACTGGGGGCGCAGTTTGAACCCCAACCTCAAGTAATAAGTCTCCAATAAATAGCTCACCACTCAATAAACTATGCATTTTCGTAAGTTCACCGCCTTTCCGACTCCAACTCGGACAATCCGAGGTGTCTTTCCAACTTCCAACAACTTCTCCTTTTCGTCCACCGGCTCCATTCTACGGTCGGTCGGATGATCGTGTCGAGGCACGAAGCTTACGGGGATCACGTGGCCTAACCTCTACAATGAATGTGGGTAAATAGTGTGGGTGTGTGGGCGGATGTATAGTGTGACTTACTCTGTGTAGTCTCACATTATACACCGTCGTGCAAGAGAACAGTGTGCAACTGTAGTTACACTTGTCATGTGCTGGTGGGAGAGACGGAACTATCACGTATGAGCATACTTCTCATTCAACCAATGTATAAGCCCTGGATAGTATGCTTATAGTCGGAGGTTGTTGATTTGATGTTATAACCAGCTTTAGAGACCCCGAATTAGTCTAGTCCAAGTCGTTTGAGATGAAATGGCGACCAACCTATAGGGTGTGAGTCTTTATGTTGGATGGATCATGAGAGGTTTATGCTCGTATGCGACAATCTCTTCTCTCCATCATGATGATGTATCCACTAACTGACATTTGAGTATATTTGGACAAACCACTTGTCCAAGAATAACAAGGGGTGTGCACTTATGGGGACAAAAAGATCAAACAACAACAACTACTACTACTTCAAAGTGTGTATTCCATGTTCACCAACCATCATATTTGTGTAGTTTTGCGATCTGGTGTACATCGTATTGGCGGTAAGTTGGAATTGTCCAAAATTCATGCATAAATCCAAATATACTTAAATCCTAGTTTACTTCCATGTCCTAGGTTGGAACACTTTCGAATGCACAATGTTTTCAATTCTATAGAAATATTGTATTTTATAATGTTGACATGTGATGATAGTTATTGTTGGTTGGTACATGGTGTCCACTCACATTATGATTTGTTATGTTTTTAGTGAGACAATATGTTCAATATTATGATCCAAGCACTACATGGATCATGTGGTCTTCCCTCTACAATGATTATGGTAAATAGTGTGGGTGGGCATATGTATAATGTGACCTGCCTAGGGTAGCCTCACATTATACACCATCATGATGCAAGTTAATATTGTGCAACCATGCGTTACACTTGTCATATCCCCATAATATACCCCCCTCCTTCTCTTAGGTTGGAAGATTTTCAAATGCGTACCATTTTTAATGCAATAAAATATTGTGTTGTGTGGAATGAACATGCAACATTTATTATTGTGGGTTGGTAAATGGTCTACACCCACATAATTATCCTCCCATCATTCATGATATTTCTAATGTGGTAAAAAAATCAATTTTGTGGTCCAGGCACTATGAGGATCACGCAAACTTACCTCTACAATGGTTATGGTAAATAGTGTGGGCAGGTGGATGTATAGTGTGACTTACCATGGGTAGCCTCACATTATACACCATCATGCAAGATAATGATGTCCAACTCTAGTTACACTTATCATGTCCATGTGAAATACCCACCTCCTTCCCCTGAGTTGGAAGATGTGCAAATGCACTTTATTTTCAATCCAATAGAATAAATTATATTTGTAACGTGGACACGGGATGCTAATTAATGTGGGTTGGTAAATAGTGTGAGCCCAAATCAGTAGTCATAGTATTTTTAGTGTGGAGATAAGTTCAATATTATGGTGCATGATAACTATCATAATCAATGTAATTATAGACTTCCACTACACTAATTATGGTAAATAACATGGGTAAATGTATAGTGTGACGTACCATGGCCTCTAGTGTGGCCCATAATATACACCATTACACACGAGTTTAGTGTGTAGCCCTAGTTGGCCTTTGTCAAGCTCTTGTGATATATTAATACCTCCTTCATGAAGGTTGAAAGTCTTTCAAACGCACATTACTTTCAATCCAATAGCATCATTACGACCTACAAATGTGGCCCTTTGATGTTAAATATTGTGGTCAATATATAGTCCACACCCACATTATAATCTCCAATGTTTTTTAATGTGGAAATAAGCTCAATAGTGTGGGCCATAATATTTATCGTAATTTGTTTAATTCTATTCCACTACATTGATTATGGAAAATAATGTTGGAGTATGCATAGTGTGACTTACCATGAGTAGGTCTATAGCGTGGTCCGTAGTATACATCATCATGTAAGAAAATAGTGTGAAACCTTAGTTACCCTTGTCACTTGGAAATGAAGAGTACGTCAAGTATGTATGCTTATAATGTGCTTGAACTACATTTTCACAATTCATGACGATATTGTGTATTGAACTGTTTATGAGATATTGTTTATATGAGTCGAGGGAATTTTTTTCTTTTTCCACATCAATCTCTCCCCGAAATATGAAATGGATCACCAGGAGTTGGAAACCTCTCAAGTGCACACTATTTTCAATCCAATAGAAATTTTGCAACTCACAACATGGACCTCTAATGTTACATATAGTAAGCATTATTATCCCCATTGTTTTAAGCTCGATAGAGCAGCCCACAATATACAGTTTTGTGATATATGAAAACAATCTGTAATATCCACGTCCATATATTTTGTAGTCATATACTAAAAGAGAACTACATTAATTGTTGTATTTAGTGGCATATAGTATTTTAAGTCATTCTAGTAATTTTCTAATGACACTTCTTTTGAATAAGTGACAAATACTACCATGTCTGATGAAATCTAGATTAAAAAAATCACTTAGTAAATGATAGTGATTGCAACATTGTATATCTATAATGCCCACATTTTTTGCAAGGAATGACAAATAATCTTAGGTTTACATTTACCATTGGCGACACTACATGGATGACTTACAATTACTATCAAACAAGACAAATAGAATCAGTGACACTAAATACAACATTTAGTGTAGTGGTTGTTTCGCATATTTTTCACTATGTGAAGCAATCCGTGGGTAAAAATGGGACCTTGTTTCGGGTTAGTGCAATGATGCGCTTGAACATGCCCGATTGTTTTTCAAATTGCAAAGAATGATACGCAATTGACATCACAAGACCGAAGGATGTTTTTATATCATACTCGATACTTAGGTCAATACCATATTGACACGAGTGTAATTTGGCCTAAGTGCTAAGGACATTGCATGGTACGTTAACCTTGTGAGTATCAAGATTATAATTTCACCTTGAAAATGCCCAACGTACTCAAATGGCCCTATACTAAAGGGAAGAAACTCCACGTTAGTTGAATACTATGGAATCTCACGTGTACCAAGTGCATGCAGTTAGAAAACGAACCAAGTTGTTAGAATGTTTTGTGTTATGATGGTACAAGTTGGGTGATTTTCTACACGATCCAATCTAGCCAATATGATTCCAACTTGGAATCTAGAAATGTATATTCATAAAGGTGTGATTGTTAAGTTGACGGCAACTAAACTGCAAGATTTAGGTTGCAAGGAACGGTGGTTCGAGGACAGTTTCAATGTGGTGTACACCCTTTGTAATGTCACTCCCTCTCTTATATCCCCAAACCCTAGGGAATGGATGTGCTCAGTTTAATTTTTCATCCTTGTCGTCACATTCCCTCTCATATATCATAGTCTTTGATATTAAAATAATCCACCAAAAATTTAAAACCACTCACTCTCACGCATCACGTTGTCATCGTTTTCATTATTGTCATTATTGCAATGTTGACTTTGTGTTATTCTATAATGTCACATGTTAGACTAATTTCCTATTTTTATGCATCCATGTTGACACTACATACCTCTTTAATATCACGTGCACTTTGGTTGCCACAAGCATGGTATTAGGAAGGTTAGCTCTAGTGTATAATATTTTGAAGATTCTTGAAAATGTAAGATACTATATATATAAGTTTGCAACATATAATAATATGCCTATATCAACACGAAATCTTAGTTTTAGGGCCACTTCACACACACAAGACTGAGAGCCCATGACCATTACACTTCAAGCACTCTCATTGGTGGAAATGCGGAGCCGGTCCAAGTTCGCTTCACACTACGCTTGAGGGACAAACGGAGTATGTGAATGCAAGATGGATGTAAAGTCCACATAGATTCCTACATGGCATCAAATGGATCATGTTTCATGGTCACTTGGACTATTTTCCAAAACCACCTCTTGGAGGTAGGCCTCACACAAAACGAGGAGACCATGGCACTCCGAACGCTGACAACCGTTGGTTTATTCTACCTTATCACATGTAAGAACCCACAAGAACATAAATTCATTGAAACACCATTTGGTTGAGGGCCCGGTCACATATGACTTCACACTACACTTGAGGATCCATGACCACACTACACGATGTTGGAGGTGTGTCGGGCGGCCTTTTGGACACTTCCTTTTGGGCTCTCACAATTCCATGGTCACGGCTCTTGGCCCGTGTGTGAAGTGGCCCGTATTGTTGACAAATGGCCATGTGACTATCTACAGTGTGTAATTGAACACACCTAATAAAGGTGTGATCCTTAGGTCTTCGGCTCTATGCTACGGTAGTTCAGTAGCTCACCTTTGCTTTCGAAATGCCTAGCTTACAAAGAAAGCAACTGTTGTTAATGGCCAAGGAACACTCGTTGATTGAACCATTGGCAAACATTCGGGACCGGGTAAGCAGATAGAGGTCCTTTTCCTTATGTTGTTCGGTAAGCAGCAGGCAAAACACACACATCCACAAGTTATATAAGTTTATCATTCGATACTTATGCACCACTCACTGTGGATGACCACATTTATTGCATCGGTGATGCTAGACCATAACCTTCATACAATCGAGGTATGTTTCATGTCTCCCCATTGACATCGTCCTCTTAGAAATCCGACAATCGAAGTGCACAACAAGACATAACGTTACTCAGTTGATGAGTTGTTGTTCACGGGCCCCACAGTGGGTTCGAGAATAAAGTCTCCAGATGGTGGGATCTTAGTGCTTCGTATTGAATCTGAAGTCATGGCAGCTGATCGTAGCGCATCCATTGAGTAACGTTGTGGAAATGGCTACACCGAGTTGATGGGCACCAATATAGGGGTGGGTTCAACGCAAGGTCTTGACATGGATCCCATGGGAATTATGAGGTTAAGCTGCCTAAGGTTGGATTGATACTTAAATGGGGGACTTTCCTAGCACTTGATTCCATGTGTATCCTACCCCAACCAACCAATTTGGGTGGTATACATTTAGCATAATGGAATGTAAGTTCATTGACCTTGAATGCATTGATGAAACATTTTATTACAATGTGTGTGTTTCGGGAGGTCTCCCAATGCAAATGTATGCACACTTATGTGTTGACATTTGGGATGTGCCTCAAGAGGTCCTTCAATGCCATTTGTAATACAAATACGGTCTACCGATGCTCTCAATCGTTTGTAGAAATTTAAACTAACATTGAGCATAACCTTCCATGACATGTGCAACGTGAAAGAGTGTCTTCCACTTGTTATATGCTTTACCACATTTTTGTCATGTGGACATTGGTGTTTGAATCATGGGTAGATGGAATTAATCCGGATGGGCAACGGATTGAACTCTCATGCACATCTAAATGACCTCCTCTCACAAAGTATGACGTGAGCCACATTGGTGGCCTTCCAAATGATATCTTGAGGAGATTGGGCACTTAATCCTTGAGATGAAGGTATGTTGCAAAGTTGTGTAGCTTGAGGTGAAATCTCTCATATACCTAGTCGATACGTGCAATCAAAAAATGACAAGATCTTCATGTAAGAGGTCATGACTAAATTTGGTAAAGAACATCCCCACAAAGGGAAAGGCTACAAGCCATGGACGTATGAGGATTGGGCAAAGGTTGCAAAGGAAAAACAAATTTGACCCCTCTTTCTTGGCATGATGCAAAACATTGTGAGAGGAACATGAAAGGCATGGCTGAAAGAGAGGAAGGACTCTCAAAAACCAACTCTTCTTGGTTTTTTAGGTAGCATATGATTATTTCTTGAATGGCATGGAGGAGGATCGAACATACATTCCATTCACGTCGGTCTCCTCCGGAGACCGAAGTTTTTCTTCTTGAATGGCAAGCAACCTATGGAAATTTCCAAATCAAGCCATTAGACAAAGGGACCAAAAATTGCGACAATTATGAATACTATGAAGGTTTGGGTTGATTGTGATTCCCCAAATATAGTAACTGCATCGAATTTCTCTAATCGGACCAATAGAATACATGTTGTGCAAGAAATTCAGTGCAACTTACTAAAGGTTTTGAAGATGAAGTTGAGCTAAATTATTCACCAATTGGGGGATCACTTTTTCTTTTGCTCCTTCCAAACTACATCAACAGGGAGGTTGTTTAAGCTAAGTGCTTGGACTTATCATTGTTGGTTTTCTCACCTCATCCCAAGCTTAAGAAATTTGTGACACCTACTCAGGTCGTGAGGTCGTGATATAAGTGTTGGCAATACTCTCAAGAGCAATCACCATGGATAAGGACGCCAAACATTTGAAGAAAATATTTTGATGTTGGCAAAATGCAAAGCTATCATACTGCATGGAAATACAACATTTTCTACGCCCCAATGTCCACCTTTGTTGCATGTGTTGAACGTTAAAGAACTTAGTCCAACTAAGTTTCTCCATTGTGAATTTGAAGAAGATTCATTTTTGGGAATCATCACACCACACCCATGTCCCAATGCGCAAGAACCTCTTACCTTTCATTCTACCCCCCCCCCTTTGACCATATGCTCCCCATAAACGAAAGCCTCGAGCGGTTGGGGGGTTTGGATGGCATGGAAATTTCCAAGTATGGGGGTCTTAGCACAAGGTCATCTCATGGCAACATGAAGGAGATGAGACAAAAGACTTTTCAGTGTGATGCTAGAGAGGCAACAATTCTATATGAAATACCAACCATGCAAATGCCTCCAAAATGTGTGTTTAATGTTTTTTTAATTGAGTTGGATTGTAATGTACGTAGACCAAGAGGTCTCATGATGTTCAATTCATAACAAAAGTAGTTGTATTGAGGGAGGTTGATTTATTCATATTCTGATTTTATTTATTTTTATATTGTCATGCAATGTCAAGTGGATTGCTTCACAATTCGATGCCATCGGTAAGATATCTCCTAGCATTTGATTTGAATGGGCTTGTGTGCTCAAAACCGGCTAGCAAAAAAAGCCCATGTATATTGCGCCCATGCGCGTATGATGGTTGAAACTATGACTTGCATGATGACAAAAAAGATCAAGTATCACTATATTCGTTAATTTGAGACTTTCTCTTGTCTCAAATTAATATATGGACCATACCAACATGGTCTAATGTTTGGGTCGTCCTACCTAAACCATCTTGATATGAGGTCTTAATTGGGTTCTTCGTATGAACACCCGCTTCAAAGCATTTGCATCTTACAACATTCTCCAATATCCGTGTGATTTTATCCATGTTCTTATATTTGTTACTGTCTTAAAATGCCGAAAAAGTCCCAAATTGACGAATATAGTGATAAGTTAATCAACTTGCTACTTTTTAAAACTTAGTTTTGTAACATGATAGTGTCTTTGATGTAGAGCACTTCAAAGGCCGAATAAAAGTTGGTTAGTAGGTTTTTACAAGGCAAAGCATTACTCAGTCATGCTTGGTGCTCCATTTTTAAAATGGGGATAGCTAGCAGCCTAGCCTCGGGTCCCGGAATTTTTGTTAGAGAATATTGAATACAAGGGTTGTCAACTACCAATGCATACCGTAGGTTCATAGCTGGTTCGACACATATTAGCCGAATAATTAATTAAAGTTCAAAAAGTAAGTTCGGCACCTAAAAATAGTATATTCATATTTTCAGCAATTTTCTCTTTTAATTTTAAAAATTCGGCTTAAATTCATTTCCTATTTTCTATTTAAGCTTATATCTTGTACATCTCTCTTGCACTGAATGACAAGCAAGATGTGAGTGAAGAGTTGAGAATGCTTTGTGCTTTATGCAAGTAGAGTGGAGTTGTGTTCAACAATGCATATGGGATATGTAAACTTTGAGGTGAAGCACCGAGTTAGACTTCATTTTTATAACACGCATAACTTTTGCATAGAGTCTTCAAATGACATAAAATTTGTTGGAGGTGAAAGATTACTTGATTTCTAAACTTTTCTTAGACCAACAAAATTCCAAAAAAGTTGATCTTCTATGCACAAATGAGCTCCGAAAAACTGTTATGAACGCATTTTAATTTGTTGATCTTTACACGGCTGCAATGTTTTGTCCATATCTTTTGCATAAAGACTTATTTTGACACAAAACTTGTTGGAGGTGGAAGAAGGATTGATTTCTCAACTTTTATTAGTTGGACAAAATTCTATAAAACTTCATCTTCTATGCTCAATTGGACTCCAAAAATTTGTGTACAACACATTTGAAAAGCCTCACCTAGAGTCTTGCTACTTCTTAACCCATATTCTTTGTGGACTAATGTAAGTGAGCTTGATTACAAAAGGAGCACCTTCTCTCTTTCAAAATTCACATATGCTTCCACTGTAAGTAAAACTCTAGTGAGAGATAAAAATTTCTTACTTTTTGGCAATTTTGAAAAATAATTAATTTTCTATTCGGCAAAAAATGACAATAATATTCTAAAAGTTTCGGTATCTATTTTTAGAATTTTTTTTTTGTCGGACCAGCTATGAACCTACGGTACTGCCTGGGGGTGGACTCTTCATTGGTTACCTTAATGACGTGGAAGGTTTACTATGAAATTAAACCTCCTGTGTATGAGAATTTCACAAAGAAAAACAAATGTATATGTATTAACGGCAAGCTAGTAAATGAATTTATACCAAGCTATTCAATTTAATGTAATAAATGCCTCCATTTTATAAAAAAATAAAAATCATTAATTAAATAGACCTTTATTACTTATAAAATCCACTTTCACTTCCAATGAGAAATTCATCGAACATTTTCCATCCATAGCATGTAACTCAACGATTGCATCAAACAAACAAAGACAATAGCACAATAACTTAGCCACAATCCAAACAAACAAAACTCAAGGGAGCCCATGAGCGCTCCAAAAGCTTCCAATTTGTAAAACATGTAACCCAAATGCAAGCCCTAACAAGAGTGGATAAGGTAGTCATTGAGGAGTATTACGGTATGACAACAATGGAAGAAAATGTGGATTGGATGAAACTAGCATCTATTGTCAAATTTTCCTCTAAACCTTAGGCCCCCCTTGTGTACATATGAATTAATATCATTCAATTGTCCCTATACCGTCCACTTAACATGGCACCGTTGGCAGCCAACAATTCTAGAAATTCGAAACAGTGTTGATGTCAACATCCATGCACCTTTGCCATTTCACCCTTTCCAAATTGTATGTTGGATTATGTAGCACATCTCGGCTCTCTCAAAAAGCATGTTTGTGTGGCTATTGGGATGTCCACTGTGTGGTAACAATTGAAAGTGCAATGACCAACACTAGGTGGCCATGGTTGCACATGCCAACTATAATAATATATTCCAATTTAATAGCCCCCCCCCCTCCAGAAGCCAAAACAACAACCTAAAGTGGGTTGGCTATATTTTTTGATGCCGCACTTGAGCTTCAAGAGCGTCTTTACAATTGTTGAAAGACATCGTTTGTCCATATTTAGTTTTTAAAGTTATATTTTGTCATACACCCATAACATTACGCAACACACCAGGGTGTTGCATCCCTAGTGCCGAGAATCTGGTTGGACCTATTCTCCCCTTCTGTTGGGCCACGCTTCTGAAATGAATAGTCGTCAACCTAAGCATTGTTCATTCTACATGGGTGAACAACCAGCATGCCCGGAGTTTCGTTACAACAATGAGTTTTTAAATTTATAAAAAATAGAGACATCCAACCAATGTGTGTTAGGCATATGAGCCTCACATGTTGCATTTAGTTGTCAATGTGCCCTGGAGGGTGGACACTTCACACAACGTACAAACTAACGTGAGTGTAAGAAGGGTATTATGCGAGGCATTAGTGTACATAGTATTATACATAAGGGAGAAGTATTATTTTTCTCTAGTGTGTACATTTAGAAATGCTATTAAGAATTTGAGGTAAACTTGCATGGGAGCAATGGGCTAGGATGGCACATGTTGAAACTCTTCTGATATCATGGCAGTTTCTACGTTTGTTATATTGATTTGGGATTTGTTGAACTTTAAAAAAAATAGTGCCATCAAAATCTTCGTTTCGATAAATAAAAAAGGTGAGAATATCATAGAATGGTTTATTGTCAAAATATAAACTTGAAAATAAATAATAGATCTAAGAATGTTTTTTCCTAAACCACCATGGGACCACCGTAGCATATTCTAAATGTAATTGGTGAAAGGTAGACATGTGTTATTTGGATACTTTTTCTCTTTGCACCCACTTCTTGTAGGATATGCAACACACAATTAGTGTGAGATAATGAGCAAATCTAAATCATGCGGTAGCCATTTGCTTCATAATTTTTGGAGCTCACATTAATATCTTCTTTCATTGTCAAAGTGAAGATTCTCATGCTCATTAAAAAATCAGATAGGTCCCTCCAATTACGTTGACTAGTGAACCTAGAATAATTACCATATTTGGAGCATGTAGTCTAATCTATTTTAAACACATGAATATTTGGTGTCTGTTCTTAGATCCACGCCTAACACATATCACTCAAATATAGGTGTCCATAATATTTATATGTTGGATTAGGCACATCTCCCTTACTAGAACTTAAGAAAGAAAAGAAGGGAATGTGGTTTTGGCACGAGAGGCTCTGTCCTAAAATGACATTTTTTTTTTTTTTTCATGTTTGATTACTAGATCTTTTCATATTAATTTGGAACTTTCACTGAGCTTATTTATTAAATATTGTCATGCATTACCCAGACCCTATTACCACTCAAAGGCAGTCTCCACAATGCCTCTATCCCATGCTATGCGACAGAGCCAATAGCCAAACATATTTGAATCCTCCGAATCATAAACACCTGTATTTGACGGAAACGTGGGTTTTGGTCAAGTCACCCAGGTTTTCAAGACTGAAACCCCAGGGTTTATCGATGCACCCGAAAGAGCAGGGCAGAATGAAGGATGTTGTTGATGCTTTTACAGCTTTCAAAAGTTTAGGAAGTCAAAATTTCCAAGTGAGGTTGGGCTCAATCCTCAACCTCACTCTTGTCAGCACGTGCCAATTCTAGCAAGGTAAAATGCATCATCCTTGCACGTAAATGCAATGTCTCGAAATCGTCAAGAAGTTTGCAGGCTAAAGGCTCATTTTTGTCCGCTTTAAGATTCTCAGAAATTTGTGATTCCAGTGGAGCCAGATTTCGTGAGGACAAACTATGGTGAGTCACCTTTTCCAATCAGCAAGAATTGTGAATTGCTCACATCAGCCATCAATTATGACCCTTTACATTACCCAATTTCATGTGCACATCGAAGCTTGATAACACCCAAAGAGCCGGAAGCTCAACCTTCTGAAATTTGTGTCCCAGAATCGTCATGTTTCTTGAGGTTACACACGTGATGGCACGAGGTTAGGTAGAGAAGTGAAAGTTGTTCAACTTGAAATTTTACTTCCTATGTTGGTGGTGAAGAACTGATGGATCTCATGAGCTACAAAAACCTCACAAACCCTAAAATCTTCCTCCAAACTATGTCAAGAATGTTCACTATATGAACCTGATCCCATATGCACATTCAGGCCTGATAATACTTGAAGATTTGGAAATTCAGGCTTCAAATTGTCTTCCTGAGCTAGTGAAGATTTTTACATTTATCTCTTTGAGTTACACAAATGATAATATCAATTCGTATGTGAGAGCATCAGCCTTCAATTATGATCCTTAAAAAAAACCCAATCGCATGCGCACATTGACGCTTGATAGCACCAGATGAGCCGGAACCTCAACCTTCCAATTTTTTTGTTCCCGAGTGTGTAAAGATAATATGTTACTTGAGGTCACACATGTGATGGCACGAGGTTAGGTATGGGAGAGGAAGTTGTTCAACTTGAAATTCTGTTTCCTACGTTGATGGTGAAGAAATGGTGGATCTCATGAGCCATAAAAACCTCACAAGCCCTAGAATCTTCCTTCAAACTATGTCAAAATTGTTCACCTGCAATGTTGCTTTAGGGTTCTTTTATTTTGTATTCACATTTGGGCTTGATAACACCTGAAGAGTTGGAAATTTGGGTTTCAAAGTTGTCTTCTTGAGCTAGTGAGGATGTGTACATTTATCTCTTTAAGCATCAATTCGTATGTGAGAGCATTAGTTGGTGATTGTGCCATTATTTCTTTTACCCATAAACCAAACTTTTGGCTTTTGTTTTTCCTACTTCAGGGTTTTGTGTTATCTCTCCTGATTACCTTGTTGAAATTGAGGTCACAGTACACATGCTATATAACAATTTGCTTGAGTCTGCCTGTTGCTATTGGCACATGTGTGTTTTGTTTTCTATTTCATTCTAGGTTTTGATTGCTTTGTATTGAGTATGTAAATCCTTTAAGCTTTTGATTGCTTGCCTCTCTTGGTTAACTGTCTCTCTTGATTCTTATTTTATTGTTAGAGGTAACCTTTATCTGGAAGTGTTGACGGTGTTTGAACATTGTTACTTACAAGGCTTCTTTACTCATGTTGCAGATGCCCTGAGTATGGCTAGCAAGACAACATATAAGAATAATCCTCTAACTGGAAGGGATATACTTCGCCATGTCCTGGTGTTTGACAAATTTGCAGCGACTTTGAAAATTTTGAAGCAATGGAGGTTGAGTTTCTAGAAGACTGGCTAGTTGCCGCAGCATCCCCGTCTACTTTAAACCCACAGGGAACACCCAAAAAATCCCAAAACCCTGCACCTGCAGCACGGCAAATCACGGAGGTGTGTGCAGTCTTTTATTATTTGCTGGAGCTCATCATTATGTAATGCTTCTGACAGAGGTCATTTGTTCAGGTCGATGCGAACCTTAACGATAAGTTGCAATTGCAGCATTAATTGTCTGGTCATAAGTTTATAGTTTATAGGCTCTTGTGGAATGCAGTATGGCTGGAACTTCTGGATATGTAACTTTCTGTGGGTTTCATTAGGCATGTTCTTACAACGTTTGCTTCCAATTGGGTTCTGCTGGGATTGAAAAGCATCCTTTATTGTTAGCTCACAGCTAACAAGTCTAGTCCTTGCAATTCACTTGATTGTGAACAGCGAGCACTGTCGTGCCAATTTGAGCAGTTTCTGAGAATGTGGGAGGGATTTCTAATGGAAAGGGAACAACTCTGAAATGGGCTTACCAATATTTTTGATTTTTTGTCAATAAATATAAAGTCCAGATAGCCAAGTTGTGATTGCTTAGGTAGGGTTTGCACATAGATACAGAGAAGCAATGATAACTGTAGCTACTCAAAAGGGTGAAAGGAAAAATTGCATACAAAACTCTTTCCTAATTTCGAGCATATACCAGATTAGGAATGCCTTTTAATTTGGAATGAACTGTCTGTAGAATACACATTGTAAGATGATTCTGGGGTGTTATGGTGGGCTTGTCTTTGTTAAGTAGGGGGGTATATTCTAACACAAGTAATTTCGTTTTCAGGTATGGGGACAACTACGAGCATGCATTCAACAAGGGATACTGGAGAGCCCCCACGTGGAAGCTCTTACGATTATCAATCAGCACCGCAAGTCACTCCATGTGGCAGAGACCCAAGCTAAACTTCTTATTGCTCTACTAACTTCAGTGAGATGTGATAACATAGAACTTCTAGGACAGGCACGTGCTTTTTCCGCCCTCGTGCTCACTCCATGGGTGAGGAAAACATTTGTAATTGCGACCACAAGGCCATCAAAGCAAGTGGAAGCTACCCTGATTCTTCTTATTGAAAGTTTATGCAAGGCAGTACAGGAGTTTCCAGTTTCAGATATTTATCTGTGTCCAGCCATCCTTCTCCTTGGTACAGTGTGCTCAATTCCACAAATTCCTGATGCTTTGAGACTCACATGTCAAGAAGTAATTTCAAGGGAGCTGTGTCTTCGGAAGCATGTCATTGTGCAGGGGGAAATTTCAATTGTGCTCGCAGGTGCTGGTTATGCCATGGTAGTCGCGAATGGCTATATTAAGACCTCAATTTTACAAGCGGTACTCTCTCTCTGGAGTCATGAAGACATTGGAAACTATCAAACAAGAGGGCTCGAATTTCCACCATTGCGCGAGGCTCTAATGCTTTTCCACCTACTGGAGTATCAAGGAATAGCCTTTTCCAAGAATAAAAGCATACAAGCGGTAGCTGAAATCGACGCAGTGGTGAGAGAAATTGCAGAAAAGGCACTTGAATTTTCATCATCATCATCGTCCCCAGCCACTCAGTGTGCAGCTTTTATGGCAGCAGCTGGACTTCAAAGAGGGTTAAACCAAAATCAGAGAAGTTACTCTACCAGTACGGATCCCATGGAACAGGAGCTTCAAAGGTTGACAGTGTCTTTAAATTCAACTGTGATTAGGGTCTGTGAAGATGCGGCAAGATTATCAAAGAGAATAGATGTATTTTCAGGCCCCAGGGATAAAAAATGGGAGTATTGTCCGTTGCGAGACATTGGCACAATGAAAACTTTGATTCAGCACAAGCATCGGTGCATTGCTCTGGCTGTGGCTCGAAGCCGAGGTCTTCCTTCTCACAGCTCCATTTTACAGTGCCTGCTGACAGCGTTGGTGACAGATATCCTGTCACTAGAGGATGTGTACTCTGCCCAAATGAGTGATCTTTATCGGCCTCTTTCAGATGTGCATCAGTCTGGGAGCGCTCTAGGGACAGTGTTGGGACAGCTTGAAATGCATGTTGGCAGTTCACTGTTTCTTGAGGTGGGTGCAATCGCTCGGGCCATGTGTGAACAATACACTTCGGTACATGAAAATGTTCAACGGCATACTGAAATTCTCATTTGGCAGTTTTCCCAGGATGTCTATGGAGGCCATCGTGTTTTTACTGCTCTTTCAGGTGAACATGATTAGCTTGCATTATTCTACTGAGATGAGATTTTCAAAACTTCAATCAACCCTTAAGGACATGGAGTGTGTTCATAAAGGATATGTGATGATTTGTACAAAATGCTTAACAGGAATTGAAATAAAATTTGTCTGCTCTATGTTATTGAATCCATATTTAGCCCAACCTATTATAAAGAGGAAGTGGGACGGAATTCATATGTGATAAAAATGATTAGGTATACGTGGTGTGTATTTGACTCTAGGTCATTTATACGAGCTTAAATTTCCCTATAATTCAATTTACACTTATGTATGTTTCAATTGGAAAAAAACATATGATTAAAATGATAATTTTAGATAGCATCGCTCTTGACACAATTGGCTAAAAGTGGAAGTATGCGGCTCAAATATACAATTGGCTAAAAGTGGAAGTATGTGGCTCAAATACACAATTTTGTGCGTGGAGAGGCCCAGATTAGGTCTCTTGGACGCTTAGGCCTGCACACCTTTGTATCCTCTTGGATGCTTAGAATAGGTAACAATCTTTGAGCATGCAGATTAATGTATTTTAAACACATGGTGTTCTTTTTGATGTCCATTCTTGGATCCATACGTAATTACATCACCACTCAAATGTAGGTGTCCAATTGAGATAAGTAACTGAATTAGGACCATTTACTTACCTTAACCCACAATGCTGAATAGTACACTCTGAATAGAGCTCATACTTTTTGTGTAATGAAAACTCATGGGTTACCTTTGTTTAAATCAGGGAGACCATTGCAACAAGAAACTGGAGCTTTAGAGAAAGTGCTAGTTTCTTCATTCATGATGGTATTAGTGTTCTTCTCGCGAGCGATTGGAGATGCAAGGCCAGTAACAGAGGCAATCAATTTGGTCGACGGAGAGAAAGCAGCAAGAGCATTGGATTCTCTTTCTTGTGTTGAGTTTTGCCGGCATGTACAAATGAAAGACTATGGGAGTCTTGTTGAGCGTTGTGTTTCGTTTGTTGCTGCTGACCCATCAGCCACAAATGCATTTTTGAGCTTCTTACCCCCATACAACAGTATTGTGCAGACGCCTGGTATGTGAATACACCTTGCCAGAAATAATGACGCAATTACAGTAATGGAGTTATACTTCAAATTTAGTAGACTTTCTATCAGGAGTTGGTTCCTTATGATATTTGATTAGTTATTGTGCATACAATATCATAATTTACTTCCAATTGTGGTGCATGCTCGGGAGGTAGTCTTTAAAATGTGATTGAAGAGTAAACTTATTTTGGTTCATTGAGGGCCAAACTCATTTTTAGCACCTCTTGGCATGCCGAAATGAGATTGACCCTCAATGAACCGATAGGGAATGTTCCTTGTTCAAACCTCCACACTACTATCTCCAAGCATGCACTGAAAACTTACTGAACATGGAAGGTTTTGTATGCAAAACAACCAACTCCTAACCAAAAGTCATGTCAAGCACATACTTTGAGGTGGTACTCCTTATCATCAGGATTTACGCTTCGCTTAAGTTAATGCTTGGGGAACAGACTCCTGGACTGCAGATCACACATGTTCACAACTTGTGTTGCCTTAATCTTTTAATTTTGAGTGCTTTTACTGTTCTCATGGTTGTGAGTACTTAGAAGTCAATTGGGGTCTGTTAATGCTAGTATATAAACAAACATGCGTACCATAGATAGACCTGTTAAAATGAAAGAAATGGTTCTCCTTTTCATAATTCTCTGGTTATTTCAATCTCTCTGCAGGTCCTCCAGAGCTGAACAACATGGCTTACGATTGGAGTCGTGATGGAGTTCAAACAGCTCGTTTGTCATTCTGTTTGCGTGTATTACCCTCCCTTCTGGCAGTTTTACCAGAAGCCAATTTCGCAAATGACATTGCACCCTTGATGTTTCTGTATCCTTGAGAGTAAAGTCTGGTGTTTGAAGTGAGAATTTTGAGTGTCAAAGTGCTGGCCAACCTCATAGAGAAGTAGTGCAGACATGTGATTGTATGCCTCAATTCAAGTGAATGGTTCGACCATGAAAAAATTTCTAACTTGGAGCAGTACATATCCTTGACACAAGCTGAAAAAGGTACCTGCAGCACCCAGTGGAGATGGTGGCAAATGCTGCTCATAATTTATTTGCATATTTTATTAGTCTGGAGCCCTCACAGGCGCTGCAATACAGAGCAGAAGATGTTGGACATGATGGCCTAGAAATCACCTTGAGGGAGCAACTTTCAATTTATTACATCAGGAGAGCCATTGAGGTTTGATGTCTCTTTCTCTCTTATAGAATAATAGCACCTGAACTTCTTGACCATTGTTTGCACTTGAAATGGTGTCATTTGGGACAGCTTATTGTGAATACAAGATAATTAATAACTAAATAGTCCTATTGGTGTGGGCCACAGCAAATCTCTAGAACCCACATTAATTTTCAACCCATGCCAAATTTTTAGTTGAAAGTTAGTAGGGACCATGCAAATTGTTTTTGTAGGAAATTCATGTGGATAACTCTTTTATTTTATGCTACTTCTGTCCTTGAACTGAAAGGTGTTGGTTGAAAGTCTTTAGGAAGACTTCACGGAACACCGGGGATTTTTGGGCCCATATTGACTCCAGCATGACTGAACCACATTAATGATTTCCACATTAATTTTCCATCCACACTAACAGGACAATCTAGTGTAGCTAACAAAGTGCTATGGATATTTTTGGTCTTGGAATTGGATTATATATCATGTCAAATGATGTGAGCAGATATAGCACTTGATTTGTAGTACATTAACATGGAGAAATTGCTGTGGTTCAGACATTCCCTGGGGCGACTCCATTTGATGCGCTTGTTTTTGGAGTAGCAGCCATCACTAAATGTCTCCCTCCAGGAAGCCCTGCAACTTTACATTGCATACAATTGCTCGTTCAGAAAGCGTCGATGCTGAAGCCTGGTGTCTCAAGCATGCCACGAAGTGCCAACAAGGGGCAAGCAATGTCAGCAAAGGATGCGGACGAACTTGGAGATGCTGAAAAAATCCAGTTGTTGTTGCTTCATCTCATTCGGCGTGTAGATTTACAGGTTTTTTTTGCAATCACGAATCATGAGTTGGGTAGTTTAATTTATATGTGTCTTTTGGTACACCTCTTCCATTTGCTTTTCTGTCTCCCCATTGCCATCAAGTTACTCCTCTGCAGTCAGCCAAGAAATATCTTGCAGCAAAAGTAGTGACTGCCTCCATAGTTGCCATCTTGGTGCTACTGGGAAAGTTGCTTATCTAATGCAAGAAGGTTTCATTAAACTTACTGAGGAAACCATCACAAGAAAATGTATCCTGTTGTTATGGCAAAATGCCAGAGTCGTCAGATTCTATCTATATCTACACTGATTATGGTAAATACTGTGGGCCACACTGTTGAGGTTATTTTCAGACTAAAAACTTTGGAGATAATACTGTGGTGCACACTATTTACCAACCAGAATAGTTGACATCAGAAGTCCACGATGTAAGTTAAATAATTTCATTGGAGAGAATATACTGTTTTGAAAGACTTCTAACCTAGGGGAAGGGGGTGGGTATATCACAGGGCATGATAAATGTGACTAGGGTTGTACACTATTTTCATGTGTGATGGTCTATATTGTCAGCCATACTGTAGGGCTGCCCAGGGTAAAGCCACACTGTACATATGCCCACACTATTTACCATAATTAGTGTAGTGTATCAAAATCAAAAGCTAGGGCGGAGGGTGTCATAAATAATTTCCAGTACCAAAGTAATGGTTTCCACAGAAATGTTTTCAATGGTGCAACTGAATTTTTTTAACAGAAGTGTAATATATATGTTGTTGTTTTTTGTCACAGGTGCTTCCAGAATTGCTAAAAGAAACAGCGAAGCTGATTCTTGATTTACCTCCTCCAGCTCGCACAGCAGCCCTGGAAAATGCTTTTGAAATTGTAGCAGGTAGCAGTGACTACATGCGAAAGCCAATTGTTATTCCATGGATTCAGTCTCTAGCCTATCTCTCTTCAAATCCAAGAGCTCTTTTGGGCAGCTTCAAAAAAGGGAGCCAAATGAAATCCCACCAGAAACAACAAGATAGGCCAGTCTCAAAGGAGGCCGAATCAAGCACAGGAAATATTGTCATGAATCCAAGTAGTGGTTTTACGAGACACCAAAACTTGCAGTCCAATCTCTAGTTTTCATGATTTTCTAAGAAAGCCTAGCCTCGGATTCTTGTGGGCATGGCCATAAAGGATCGCTTAAACCCAAGGTGTTAACCCGGATCCCATGGGAACTTCAAGGTTAAGCCGCCTAAGGTTGGAATAGTACTTGGATGAGTGACCTTCCTAGCACTTGATTTTTTGGTGCACCTTTCCACCTATAGTTCACCCAATCATAGTGGAACTACCCAATCATAGTGGGATTTATTGGATATTTTCAACCGACGATGTGGGAACCTGGGGGCATGCTTTTGAGGGAGATAGGTGTAGGCTAGCTCACCGTGCCACTTCAATGCGTTTCACCTTTGAAAGGAGGCAGTAATCTTCAAGGGCCCTCCATTTCTTGTGATGCCCATTTATGGATAACATACTTAGACATTTCAAAAATGAAGCAACACCATAATCCACACCGGTGGCAACATCGGAATCATCTCTTCTTGGCATCTCTTCTCAGCCAGGGGTGTGTGGATGGAGTGTTTTGGATGGAATTTTGAGTCTACATATTGTCAGCCGCATGTACAGAAATCATCAAATTCGCCATCACATCTTCTTCAGTCAGGAGAGAGCCTGTTTTAGGGACTGTGTGATTAACTGCTCTTGTTCAACATCAGATTGGTTGTTTTTCAGGTTGCATCAACATTTTTTGTTGGTTTCTTTAGGCTTTAGTGTTTAGGGTTTAGTTTTGAAGTCATGAGTGTTATTGAATGTATCACAGGTTGTCTATTTCCAGTGAATGCTGTCAAGGAGCCCTACACCGAACACGGAAATTGCAATGGTCGTGTCACCTTGTGGTCTTGAAGGTTAAGCAGAGGCTTGACAAACCTTAACAAATGATACTAACAGAGATTGAGGATCGAAGTACTGACTGCTAGTTTGACACAGTCTATGGATTTGAGAAGTGCTTGAAAATCAAGTCTTTCATATGAACTCCTAATCGTCACAAGTGTACTCAAGATTCAAGTTTGTCAATGTTAAACACCTATATCAGGTTTAAGCATAGCTCAACTGTGCAGTGATAAGTATATCAGGTATAGGCATAACAAGACTTTGACTGCCTTGAGTCGAATGATGGATGGAGAGTGAGCCACAGCAAAAGCATCAGCCCCTCTGGAAGTGAAGGGTCAGGCCCTTAAAGCTCTCATCCTTGGGCAGGGCCTTTCTTTCTCAGAAAACCCTCCCCCTAGGGCCTTACTCTATATACATTGTATATGAGAGGAAGCGGAAGACCCAAGAATGCATAATTGGTTGCTCTAGTGCAGGGCACTTCTAACAACTCTCTTGTGCTTTTCTATCCATGTGGAGGACATTCCATTCGTAACCCACATTTTACATTCAGAAGGAAATTGGTTATGTCATGTAATGAGCGAGAGTCAATGGATGTCTTATTGCTATCATAGCTCACTTGCCACTCTCCTCTTGCATGTTATGCAGTTCATAACTCATGGGAGACAGGTGATGAATATGATATTTAAGTAAAAGTGGACTAAGTTTGAGACTTCTGGAATTGTAACATGTTGAGTTCTATCGTAGGATCCCATAATGGGATTGTATGGTAAGATCCTTCGATAGAATATACAAAGTTGATTATGATAATATCATAGTAGTTATTTTGATTGTATTTTCACTAATCAACATTTATTTTTATAGATTTAAAATTAATTGTTTGATTTTTTTAATCGTATTTTAATAGCATAACATTTAAGTATTCACTTAGGATACACACGTTTCCCATAAATTTTTGGTATATCATAATTGTATCGATAGATTTGCCGATAGAACTGAACCAACCAAAAAGTTATAAATTATGAAAATATGTCCAAATTTACTTGAATTCATCACAATGGGGAGGTATAAGGAGCAAATTACAACGAAAAGGCATGGAGGAAAGGGAAGGGAAGGTAAGTGAGGCTTAACTTAGTTACTTGTTTGCATTGGATACCTATGGGTGAGTGGTGTGTGATTAGGTGTGGATCTCATAATGGACACCAAATTTAAATCACATGTGTGTTTAAAAGAGATTGGATTGTGTGCTCAAAATTTGATAACCATTCTAGGCCCAATAATCAACATAATTAGGGGGGCAAATGTATGATTAATTAATAAGAAGGATAATCCCCACCCCTAACAAGGGGTAGTAACCAACGGGCAAAGAGGCTTTTTCATTCATGCTTTTTCCCTAGGGAGCTGGCATTTATATATATATATATATGTGGAGAGAGAGGGAGAGAGACTTCACTTGGACAACGAATAAGACATTCTTACTAGCTCCAAAATATAATGAAGAAAATGGTTGTGGACATGATATGGTTTTGCTAATCATCTCACACTAATTCCATGTTTCCTATCCTACAAGAAGTGGGTGTAGAAATAAAAGTGGCCGTCTATGGTCCAATTACCTCACATTAACACACCCTCATAGTGGTTAGTAAAAGGCTCAATTCTTGAAACAACTCTGTGCCATTATATAGGGTTGCATATGAATTATGTTGTTGTTGTTGTTGTTGTAGACTTTCCATAGTTTTCTAGATCTATACAAATTTTTAAATAAAAATTCCGAGCTATTTAAGTTACGTGCTTGAAAGTGCAAATTGTTTTTTGAAAGTGTTGCTTTTAGTATTGGTTACCTTATATGTACATAGTCATCTTTCAACTTAACAATGTGACATCTCTATACAATTTTATTTTCTTCAATTACGTATGAGATACACTCTAAAGCTCCGCAATATCACGCTTGCGGCAACCAAAGGGCACGTGATATAAAGGAGTTTTATAGTGTTAACATGGATGTGTGATAAAAGAGAATTAGTGGCGCACGTGACATT
The DNA here is from genome assembly GCA_950295325.1 of Polytrichum commune. Classification (NCBI taxonomy): domain Eukaryota; kingdom Viridiplantae; phylum Streptophyta; class Polytrichopsida; order Polytrichales; family Polytrichaceae; genus Polytrichum; species Polytrichum commune. The sequence continues at coordinate 27,412,363 of OX485803.1, forward strand.
ATGGAATGACACAAAGTCAACATGTACAATAATGACGAATAATGATAACAATGACAACATGATGCGTGCGAGCGTGTGGTTTGAATTCTTTGGTGGTTAAATTTATGTCAAAAGCCATGACATATGGGAGGAAACGTGACCATAAGGAGTAAGATTTTAAGCTGAGAACATCCGTTCCCTAGGGTTTGGGGACACAAGAGAAGGTGTGACATCAAGGGGGTTGATAGTATGGAGTTTAAAGAGTGTTGGTAAAATTGGGTCCACATTGAGGAGTAAGCACATTGCAAAATCCGCCTTAGAAAAAGGTAAATTCAAAGAGAGCGGGAGCCAGCGCCTCATCAGCAGGCTCGAAATTAAAGAAGGAAGGGAAATAGAATATTCCCTTTCCACCCAAAACCTTGTGGCGCCAAGACTTTGCAACGCTCAAATCTCCCGCCACCACCCGCCCCTCCGACCTCCGGTCGCCGCACGCAGGCCCTTCCCGCCACTCCGGTACTCTCCCGTCCTTTGGACTCCCTCCGATGACCGCTGGTCGGCCCCAACTAGCTTATAAGCGAAGCCAAACCCACTGCCTCTCGAGACAAACACTCGCTCAACTCGCTCACTTCATTCCTCGCTCTCGAATTCGCTCTCCCCGCCATTTTCCTCCGCTCACACAGACTTCGGATCGTTCTTCAGCTCCCCTCAGGTGCACCCATCGGTCCATCACACGCTGGATTTGGTGCGGAGTGGAGCATTTGTGATGTTTTTAGAAGCAGGGCGCAGTTTTGGTGGCGGGTTAAGTTAGTATCTCGAGTTTTGTTTTTGGGTTTGGGGAATTGGCTTCCGGATGGGATGCAATACTGCGCCATTTTGGTCGTCGTAGGCGGAATTGAAAATCTTGGCTGATTTTGTTTTATGTGGTGTTGTGGGATATCTTTTCAGCAGTGCAACCATGCCTTCCATCGCCATGGCTATCGAGAAGGAGCCAATTTTGGCTGACAATCCTAACCGCTTCTGTATGTTCCCCATCAAGTATCCGGAAGTATGGGAGATGTACAAGAAAGCCGAAGCATCCTTCTGGACAGGTAAACTAAAATAACTATGCTTAACTTCTACATAAGTTATGTGTCTCATGTGAATCTATGGTGGGGCATGCTTTTAAGTTCTACATCGAGGGACAGGCTCTGTAAGTTCTATATAGATATACACTCAATACGTGGTTACATGTAGGGATACCTTGTTCAATTCAAGTTGCCATTTCCATTGGAGCAATATTTTATGCTTTGATGGTGGTGATATTCAGCTGCGGAATTGCCTTGACGTCTAGTGGTTCCACTATGTGTGCAGCTGAGGAGGTGGATCTTTCAGCAGACTCCAAGCATTGGGAAATTTTGTCGGACAATGAGCGTCACTTCATAAGCCATGTCCTGGCCTTTTTTGCAGCCTCGGATGGCATTGTTCTTGAGAATTTGGCTGTGCGGTTCATGAAGGAGGTTCAGGTTCCTGAGGCCAGAGCATTCTACGGCTTCCAGATAGCTATAGAAAACATTCACTCAGGTACAACTCTTTATCCTTGCAACGTTTTATTTAACGAATTATTTTTTAGCGGAATTCTAGGTGCTGTGCTATCGCCCATTTCAGTTGTTCTGGGAGTCGGGATTGTGCTGATGAAAGCATGTTTCATCATGTGCAGAGATGTACAGCTTGTTGTTGGAGACATACATCAAGGACCAGGCTGAGAAGGCAAGGCTGTTCAATGCTATTGAGACTATTCCCTGTGTTGCTAAGAAAGCACAGTGGGCCCTGAAGTGGATTGACAGGTATGCAATTTTCTCAACTTGTAAGCTTAGTTTAGAATAAGGTGTGATTTTTTTGGAAAGTAGAGACACATGACATCCGATTTAGTCGCTTACTCTCTTAAAAAAAATGGGTCACATGAGTGGATTTTCTAAGAAGAGTGGACTTGACTTATGATATCTGCTAAATAATTTGCAGGGTGGAAACAGGTCTGTCTCCAGGATGCTCTTAATTGACTCCCGTGTTGTTATACTTGCAGTGCTGGGAGTTTTGCAGAGAGGATTTTAGCTTTTGCTGCCGTGGAGGGAATATTTTTCTCTGGAAGGTAGGCCTCTCATGCTCCATGTCCAGTGTTCTCTTCATTTTGTTTTTTTAACTTCCATGCACAACTAGCCATGGGCTTAATTCTCTACCTGGTGCTGAATTTCCCAATTCTTGGGAATCTAATGGCATGTGTTGTTTTCCTGTGCAGTTTCTGTGCCATTTTCTGGCTCAAGAAACGGGGTCTCATGCCTGGACTCACATTCTCTAATGAGCTCATCTCACGTGATGAGGGACTGCATTGTGACTTTGCCTGCCTTCTGTACACGTAAGTTCAAATGATGTACCTAAGAAGATGACCAGATCAATTCCCTGCAATTTCTTGTTGCCTTTTAGGTGACCTTGGCATGAGCTAACTGCTTGAGGTGGTTTTTCAGGTTGCTAAACAACAAACTAAGTGAAGAAAGGGTTCATGAAATTGTCTGTGAGGCTGTTGAAATTGAACGCGAGTTTGTCTGTGAGGCCCTTTCTTGTGACCTTGTTGGCATGAACAAAATTATGATGAGTCAGTACATTGACTTTGTGGCAGACCGCCTACTGGTACTTTACCTTGTTTCCCTTAACCTTTTCATTCTGTTCATGCGTCATATTACTTTTTGGCCAGGTGAACTTTATTCAAGTCATTCTGATCACATGTGGTTTGCAGGTTTCACTTGGTTACAAGAAGGTGTACAATGCACAAAACCCATTTGAATGGATGGAGCTCATCTCTCTGCAGTGAGTTTGCACACCCTTTTTTTTTACTTATTATGCTCCCAGCATATGCAGATGCCATTATCACCATCTGTCTGTATAGCTTAAGCCATATGTTATTCCTTCATTTTGTGCAGAGGGAAGACAAACTTCTTTGAGAAACGAGTTGGAGAGTACCAAAAGGCGTCGGTCATGTCCAACCTTGGTGGTGGTGATGTAAACAACCATGTGTTCAGATTAGATGAAGACTTTTGAGCTTAGTGATACAGACCTTGTACAGGGTTGGGTGCCTGTCCAGAACATCACAGGCCTCCTACTTGTAGAACAGAAGTGCTTTTGGGCCAAAAGGAGAGAAACTTAGTATCTGAATTTCTATTCCATAATTGACCTTAGCTTCAGTTGTCTTTAATCTAGATATTAGGACAGGCTTCTTGTAAATACCAAACATTCTTTAACCAGCAAAGCTGACCAGTTCTTCAAATTGTTGCTTCTTGTTTAGAGCTCATCAAAGTGGTTTCTAAAATTTATGCATTCGCTCTCCAGGTTCCACTTGTTCTGCATGACAAATTAATTTGATTGTGTAGAAGTGGTAAGTGGACACTGGAAACTAGTTATTTCTTTCAGAGGCTTCAATGGTTTTCTAATGTGCAACTACACTGACTCAATAAACAGTATGGATGAAAACAAATGATTTTGCAGTTTAACCACTAACTTCACCTTGACACAGAGAATTGGATTGATGTATCAAATGTTAATACTAAACCGTTTATGGTATTTAGTGTTACATGTATAATAATGTTACTTACCCTATTTTGAGGTGTATGCCAGGTTACATCAATGATCAACAACTTCACCATTAGTATCATCTCATAATCTAGTTTCTTTTTTATTTAGGTGCATTGCATTTCCAATAGTTTGGTATGGATGTTGCTTCTACTTTTATTTGCATAGGGTTGATAAATATACCAATAATTTTAAATTTTGTAAATTGGTGAAATACATTGCATCAACCTTCAAGCATTAACCAATTTGGTACTTTAATGCATATTTCTATGCTCATTCTAATTTTGTTAAACCTTATTAGCTTATGGAATAATACAAAATGCAACTTTGCAATGTTGAAATTGATGATTGCATATACATAGAACACCTATATAATCTTTCAAAATTGCACTCATTCACAAAGCTCAAACTTTCCAATTCTTTGAAACTTTGTGGTTTTCCAAATTCCTTTTGGGGTTCTTTCACACTTGATAAGCCTCTTAGTGGCATTTTATTGAGGCCACTAAATAGATGTAGGTTGGTTTTGAAGCTAACCACTACCATGGAGATTCAATTTTTTCAAATTCGACAAGTCACCAAATGGTTTCAAGTTGCTTGACATAAAATAACAATGGTATGTTTTGAATTCTTGAAGACTTTTCAATTGCATCCAATCTTTTGAAAGATCTTCCAATCCGGTGTTTGATATGTACAACACTCTCAACTTCTTGAAAGTTGAGCATTAGATTGCTTGTAGTCAATTAAAATGTAATGGAAAAGGCATGAGAAACAACAAGGTTAGAATTAGACCACATCGTTGGTAAGAATCATCCCAAAATGTTTGTATGAACCAAGCAATAATAGAAAAGCAATAAAATGCAAAACAAGGAGAGCATAAAACCATCTCATTCTAAGCATTATTCATGTCTTTGTGTATGTGTTATTTCTTGTGCATTCTTATCCTTAGTCCTATTGACTTCCAATAGGTTATGGGTCCACGCATGCAAGTAAAATGCCTAATGATTTGATTGCTTTGAGGCTGCGGAGTGGATCTTGAGGGATTGGCGTTTTGGAACTTCAGAGTGTTGGAGGTGTCCAAGGCCGCATTTGGTTGTTGTAAGTGTTTCTTTGTATTTTTCTTTTGCTTGAATGTATATTTGATGCAAAAGCATGTGACTCGAGTGTTGAGAGATTTTTTTGAGAGGTCTAGATGTATTCAAATTTCAGAAACATTTGACTTGACTGCTTTGAGCGTTTGAGGGTTTATTTGAGAGCTTTGAAGGTGTTTAGACTCCAAGAGCATCTTACTTGAGAGGCTTGAGTATGAAGAAGTCTATTTGAGAGGTTTGCAGGTTTTTAAACTTCAAAAGTATTTGACTTGAATGTTTGAAGCATTTAGGGGCTTATTTGAGAACATTGAAAGTGTTTAGACTCCAAAAACATCTAAATAGAAAGGCTTAAGTGTTGAGGAATTTATGGGAGAGCATTGAAAGTGTTCAGATTCCAAGAGCATTTAATTTGAGAGGTTTGAGTGTTGAGAAGTTTATTTGAGGGGTTTGAAGGTGTTTACATTTCAAAAGCATATGACTTGATTATCTTGAGTGGTTTAAGGCTTGTTTGAAAAATTTCAAGGTGTTTTTAATTGAAGGAAGTATTGTTTGAGTGCCTTGAGTATGAAAAAATTCATGTGAGTGCATTGAATGTGATTTGAGATCAAGAGCATCTTGCTTGAGTGATTGGAGAGTACAAAGGCCATCTTTGAGAGAAATTACATTCATTTGAGTGAAGCAAGATCTAACTTGAGTGATTATGAAGTCCTAACATACACTTGAGAGCAAGTGGATTCATTTGAGATGTGAGAGATATGACTTGAATGAATAGAGTGTCTTGGGCACTTTAGAGAGGAAATATACTTATTTGAAATGAAAAATATGTAATTTAAGAGATTTGATAGTCCTAGGGCATATTTGAAAGCAAAAGCTCTTATTTGTGGTGAATAAAATCTGACTTGAGTGATTTGAAAGTCCATAAATTCATTTGACACCACGAGAGTATTTTTGAATTAGAATAGACCTTATTTGAATGAATTGGAATGGAAGTACAAAATTTGAAGGTAAAAAAATATTCATTGGATATTGAAAGGATGTTATTTGAGTGCATTGAGTTACGAGGATACATTTAGAGAGCAGGGGGTGTATTTGAATTTGACTCAAATGTTTGAGGGCTTATTTGAGGGCCTTGAACATATTTGGAGCTTGAAATGATTTGATTTAGATCATTTGAGTATTGAAACGTTTACTTGAGAGATAGGTTAGTTAATTGAGTTCAAGAGGAACATATTTAAGTGTTTTGAATAATTTAAGTGTTGAAAAAGATATATTAGGGATAAGCTAGACATTTGAGCTCAAGAAGAACATTTGAGTGTTTTCATGGTGATTTGAATATTTAAATACACATTTGAAGGATAAAACTAATCAATTGAGGTCAAGAGGAGTATAATTGAGTGTTTTGAGAGTGTTAAGTGCATTTTGAGAGAGGGATGACTCATTTAAGAGTGTTAGGACGTGATTTGCAAGTTTTGAGCGTACAAATTCATTTTTTGAGCGGAAGATGGTATGTCTTGAAAGTGAAGGAGCTAGAATTATTAATAAGTTCCACAAAGAGAATTGTAGCCTTTAGAAGTTCAAATTAGAGATGATTTTGGCTTCTATGGACCATTGGGGCAATGTGGACACATCTGAGAAGGTTCAATTTTTCAATGTGGATCCAAAAGTGTTACAAGAGTTTTAAAAGTGTGTCAAAATGACCATGTCCATTATCGGCCTCAACTTGGCAGACAACCAACTAGCGCACATTAAGAATTGCAAAGGACTTGCAGAGGTGTGAAAAACCCTTTGCAACATTCACGAGACGAATAATTTGTCCAACATCCTCTTCGTTCATAGTAATTTTTTCATGCGCAAGATGCAAGAAGACGATGACTTGTTGGACCACATTAACAAGGTCAAAGTGCTTGGAGATTAACTCGCGTGTTTGGAGGTACCCGTACAGGAGGAAGATATTTTCATGACGTTACTCGAGAATTTGAAGCCTCATACAAATATTTGATTATCGCCTTGGGGACAATGTCGATGAAGGAATTGATGATGGATTATGCAACAACACATTTGATGCATGAAATATTAAAGGGCAAGGAGAAGGAGTCCCAATGCGAAGATGCGGTGATGATGTCGTGTTAATAGAAAATGCACAATCCACCTTTGCGACAAGGTGTAGGGAGGTGTTTTTATTACCGCAAATTGGGCCATATTGCACGATTTTGCTACAAAGGAAAGAACTAGGAGAAGAAAAATGCCAAAAATATGAAGGACGAGGACGAATTTACATTTGCAATGCAACACAGAGCGCATGCAAATGGATCATGGATTCGGGGCCACAAAGCATATGACTTCGCATAGGATGACATTCAACACTTATGAGGTAGTTTTTCAACACAACATATGTTTGGATGATGATGGTGTGGCTGAAGCCATTGAAATCTTATCTATTGTCATTGAAGTTGAAAAAAGAGGCATAAAAAATAGAGTTTGCAACACAGATGCGTTTCACGTGCCCAAATTGCAAGTCAATTTGTTCTCGGTGAGCAAGCTTTTGTCAAATAAGTTGAATGTGCGATTTTACTTACACAAATGCATTGTAAAATAATATATTTTAAAACTCCTATATATATATATATAGTTAAGCCCTACGGCTTTGCAGAGTTTCCTCTTGGCGGAAGCCAATGTTCCGGGACCTCGGGGAATAATTTCTACTAATACAAATAGGACTCATGTATTCTTCCCCCACTGTTTGATAAAAACCACATGTGGTCGTCCCATTCATAGGAGGTGTGTTGATACGCATGCGTTTTCTGCAAAGTACATAAAACAAAACTATTCGAATATGATTAATTTTCTAGTCAAAATTCTAATAAAATAAAACACCTATATATATATATATTACGTCCACTCTCTCGCAACCTTTACTTTATCTAACGCAGAAGAAAAAAAAACTTGCCTTCAGTTGGGACACTTAATGTTTGAGTCTTGAAAAATGTTATTAGTTTATTCATCATAAAGGCCATGAAATTAGGGGCCTTTGAGTAGCCAAGTGAGGCGCAAGAAGGCAAAGCACATTATTTATAATTTCTTGCATTTCGCCTATCATGTTGCTTGATTTTTTTTCTTATATTTAAAAGAATTTACCACCATTTATAATGCGAAAAACTACAACTAGCTTAAGCAAGTTTATGAAGATCATCTTTTTTTCACTTGTAATCCCAATCTTTTGGAGACATTCAATATCTCATCAAATAAACATTAATCTAAGCCCATGCTCTTTTTGTTCATACGTTGTTTGGCTGCGGCTTCAAGCATCCAATGAATGGCTAAGGTTTCTTGACGATTTGTCATCATAATAGGTGATACCAATTGAGTAATACCCAAAATTCTCATTTTTTTCCACTTCACAAACAAGCTTGACATTTTCTATGGCATTTGAGCCCAATGGCTTTCATGGAGGTATGCGGAGTGGATGCGGCCAACTTCATGCGTTCACATGTGGGAGGGGTCCGGTGGAGCTTTGGCATCCCTGACTTGGTCATCTGAATGTGAAGAGCGTTTGTGCACTCCAAAGCATGTTGAGGGACATGAACCTAGGTAAAATCTTTTGTCCCACCACTATATTGTTTTGCAAAGCGTGCATAGAGGGGTAAGCAATATGTAGCAAAGCTAGATAATGGTGCAAAGAGGCAAACAACAAAACCCTTAGAGATTGTGCATTGGGGTGTTTGTGGCCCATGAAGAAGATGTCCGTGGGAGGGACAAAGTATTTTGTTACTTTTGCTGATGATTTCTCGATAAAGGTGTGTGTTTACATGATGAAATCCAACGGAGAGTGGATTGAGAGGTTTAAGGAGTTCCGATTATGTGTAGAAATGCAATTAGAACAAGAAATCAAGGTATTTTGGTGAATGAGCAGAGGGGACTCCATTTCAAAAGACTTTGAAGTTTTTTTGATGAAATACAACATTGAGAGCATATCTCAAGACAGTGGACCACGGGAGTGTGCAAATCAAATGATTGTCGCAATGGCAAGGTGTATGCTTAAAGCTCAAAAATTCAAAAAATCGCTTCGGACGGAAGGGGTGGCAAATATGGTTTATACACTAAACCGATGTTCATTAAAGAATTTATACTTCGTTATATCCGTAGAAAATGCAACGGGAGGAGCCCTTACGTCGTATACATATGTGTATTCAAAAATATTATGTATACAATATATTTATGGATGAATAGAAGGGCAAACTCGATGCGAATTAAATCAAATGTGCGTTTCTCAAATATTACAAAGGTATGAAGGCATATAGACTAATGCGTTTGGAAACAAATAAAATAATAAAAATAAGATATGTTGTGTTTATGGAAGATAGGGGGAGCATTAGAAACGATTTGGAGATGCATCCAAGTGAGAGAAATGAAGGCCCTACAATGGTGGTGGTGGACAAATATTTCAAATCACCATTGTTCAATGGCACTGGATAGTTTGTGGATGATAATGATGAAGTGGAAGGTAATGAAGTTGCAATCGAAAAAACATGTGAAGGTCTAGCAAACGACGACATTATTATTGAAAGATTTGATGAGAAACGGCGATATCCCACGAGAAAACGACAACCACTTAGAGAATGATAGAAGAAGCACATTTTGCCTCAAGACAATGAAGAATGGGCCAATGTGACAATATTTGAAGTTCCTTTGAATTAGCATATTTGGGATACTATATGGAAACTTATGGGCAATGTTCGATCGTCACTATATAAGGTTGAGAAACTAAAAAAATCAATAGTATTACAAACCTTTGACTACTCGCAAAGTGAGAATATTGAAGGTGGAGCATTAGATTGCTCATAGTTAATAGAAATGCAATACTAGAAGGAATCTTAGAAGGTAGAACATTAGATTGCTCATAATCAATAGAAATGTAATGGAAGAGACATGAAAAACAATAACATTCAAATAAGGCCACAACGTTGGTTTTAAAGGGATAAAAATGATCCCACCTTGTTTGTATGGACAAAAGAAAAAAAAACAATAAAAAGCAAAACAATGAGAGCATGAGACCATCTCACTCCAATCATTGTTCATATGACTTTGTGTATGTGTTCTTGCTTGTGCATTCTCATCTCTAGTTCTCTCTACTTCCAATACATGAAAAAATGTTGGTAGGCTTTAAAGATCATTGCAACCCTTGAGAAGCAAATTTTTTAACTTTGACAAAACATTACATGATTAAGGTGATCTTCACAATACATGACAATTGCTTGCTGTAAATTCTTCAACACTCTATAGTTCCTCAAAATTCATTGGGCGTCCTTCCACTCTTGAGTTCCATATATCTAAAAATATAAACTTCGAGAGCCCACCAATACGTGTCGGTAGGCTCTATACCTAGCCACAAGCAAGCACAAAAATTCAATAATTTCAAGCTCCAAAAGTCACCACTCAAGTTTCATAACCATGACGTACATGACCAAATGCTTGCAATGAGGACTACATGACTTTGTAGTTCCCAAAATCCTCTGGAAGATCTTCCATTCCTAAACATGATCCATTTTTTAATGTCAACTTCTTCAACCCACCAAAGGATGGAGTTACGTTTTGAAGCTAGCCACAATGAGTAAGGTCAAATGTATCCAACTTTGGCAACTAATCCAATGAACTTGGTAACTTTGACGAGAAACAACCACTTGCATTGAGGTCTACAAGACTTCGTAATTTTCTAAAATCCTTTGGAAGTTCTTGTAATCATGAGTGCGATATGTTTAGAACTCTCAACTTTATGAGCCCACCCATAGATGGAGGTAAGCTTTGAAGCCCACCACAACGAGTGAGGTCCAATATAATGTGTCCAAGTTTGGCAACTTACCCAATGATTTCGGTAAACTTCACATGGAGGAACAACCTCTTGCATTGAAGTCTACAAGACTTTTTGGTTTCCCGAAATCCTCTAGAAGTTCTTGCACTCTTGAGTCCGATATGTTTAGAATTGTCAACTTCGTGAGCCCACCCAAAGATGGAGGTAGGCTTTAAAGCCCACCACAACTAGTGAGGTCTAATGTGTCCAAACTTGGCAACTGACCCAATGAATTTGGTAACCTTGACAAGGAGGAACAACCTCTTGCATTGAATATATGAAGACTTTGTAGTTTTCCAAAATCCTCAGGAAGTTCTTGCACTCATGAGTCCGATATGTTTAGAACTCTCAAATTCATGAGCCCACCCATAGATGGAGGTAGGCTTTGAAGCCCACCACAACTAATGAGGTCCAATGTGTCCAAACTTGGGAACTGACCCAATGAATTCGGTAACCTTGACAAGGAGGAACAACCTCTTGCATTGAATATATGAAGACTTTGTAGTTTTCCAAAATCCTCTGGAAGTTCTTGCACTCCTGAGTCCGATATGTTTAGAACTCTCAAATTTGTGAGCCCACCCATAGATGGAGGTAGGCTTTGAAGCCCACCACAACTACTGAGGTCCAATGTGTCCAAACTTGGCAACTCACCCAATGAATTTGGTAACCTTGACAAGGAGGAACAACCTCTTGCATTGAATATATGAAGACTTTTTAGTTTCCCAAAATCCTCTGGAAGTTCTTGCACTCCTGAGTCCGATATGTTTAGAACTCTCAACTTTGTGAGCCCACCCATAGATGGAGGTAGGCTTTGAAGCCCACCACAACGAGTGAGGTCCAATGTGTCCAAGTTTGGCAACTGACCCAATGAATTTGGTAACCTTGACAAGGAGGAACAACCTCTTGCATTGAAGTCTACAAGACTTTTTAGTTTCCCGAAATCCTCTGGAAGTTCTTGCACTCGTGAGTCCAATATGTTTAGAAATGTCAATTTTGTGAGCCCACCCATAGATGGAGGTAGGCTTTGAATCCCACCACAACTACTGAGGTCCAATCTGTTCAAATTTGGCAACTGACCCAATGAATTTGGTAACCTTGACAAGGAGGAACAACCTCTTGCATTGAAGTCTACAAGACTTTTTAGTTTCCCAAAATCCTTTGGAAGTTCTTGCATTCCTGAGTCCGATATGTTTAGAACTCTTAACTTCGTGAGCCCACTCATAGATGGAGGTAGGCTTTGAAGCCCACCACAACTGGTGAGGTCCAATGTGTCCAAACTTGGCAACTGACCCAATGAATTTGGTAACCTTGACAAGGAGGAACAACCTCTTGCATTCAATAGATGAAGACTTTGTAGTTTTCCGAGATCCTTTGGAAGTTCTTGCACTAGTGAATTCGATATGTTTAGAACTCTCAGCTTTGTGAGCCCACCCATAGATGGAGGTAGGCTTTGAAGCCAACCACAACTACTGAGGTCCAATTTGACCAAGTTTGACAATTGACCAATTGTATTTGGTAACCTTGACAAGGAGGAACAACCTTTTGCATTGAATATTTGAAGACTTTGTAATTTTCCAAAATCCTCTAGAAGTTCTTGCACTAGTGAGTTCGATATGTTTAGAACTCTTAACTTTGTGAGCCCACCCATAGATGGAGGTAGGCTTTGAAGCCAACCACAACTACTGAGATCCAATGTGTCCAAGTTTGGCAATTGACCCAATGAATTTGGTAACCTTAACAAGGAGGAACAACCTCTTGCATTGAATATATGAAGACTTTGTAGTTTTCCAAAATCCTCTGGAAGTTCTTGCACTCCTGAGTTCGATATGTTTAGAATTCTCAACTTTGTGAGCCCACCCATAGATGGAGGTAGGCTTTGAAGCCAACCACAACTAGTGAGCTCCAATTTGTCCAAGTTTGGCAACTCACCCAATGAATTTGGTAACCTTGACAAGGAGGAACAACCTCTTGCTCTGAAGTCTACAAGACTTTGTAATTTTCCAAAATCCTCTAGAAGTTCTTGCACTAGTGAGTTCGATATGTTTAGAACTCTTAACTTTGTGAGCCCACCCATAGATGGAGGTAGGCTTTGAAGCCAACCACAACTACTGAGATCCAATGTGTCCAAGTTTGGCAATTGACCCAATGATTTTGGTAACGTTGACAAGGAGGAACAACCTCTTGCTCTGAAGTCTACAAGACTTTGTTGTTCCCCAAAATCCTCTGGAAGTTCTCGCACTCTTGAGTACGATATGTTTAGAACTCTCAACTTCGTGAGCCCACCAATAGATGTAGGTAGGCTTTGAAGCTTGGAACAAAAAGAGAGGACCAATTTTTCCAAATTTGGCAATTGACCAAATGAATATGGTAACATTGATAAGGAGGAACAAGCACTTGCATCGAAATCTACAATACTTTGTAGTTTCCCAAAATCCTCCGGAAGTTCTTGCACTCTTGAGTGCGATATGTTTAGAACTCTCAATTTTGTAAGCCCACCAATGGATATTGGTAGCTCTCGAAGATTGCAACATCCGTCGAGGTTTAACATATGCAACCTTGGAAATTGAATCTATAACATAACAACCACATTCTTGTGAGGTATTTTTTGTCGAGTTATGTACAATGAAAAATGGCAACAAGACCAAGTTAATCATGAAGATAATAAACATGCAAATAATTTATATCAACAATTGCTCTATCGTTATAGAGCATATCAATGGACAACCCAATTATAATTTATACCAACTTTAATCTACTCATTCCAATCTAGGAATAGAGATTTAAGATGCAATACAAAAAATGTTACACCTACTATTTTTCTTCATAACTACTTTTATTCATAAAACTCTTATAGCAAGTTTTTCATGGAAACCCACATAACTAGACTTCATTACATCATCTCTTTAATACATGAAACTTACACCCTTTTTTTTTTGTAAAATGTTCACAATCTATGCATCAAGTTCAATGAGAGTTTTACCTGCATTCCAAAGTCTTTGGGCCAAATGCAATAAAAGTGTTTATTGTATGCAAGATCCAACACTATTAAGTTGGGTAATTGCAAATCCTTAGGCAATTCAATGAGATTCAAATGCCTCCATTGTAACCATCTCAATTCCTTGGACCATTTTGAAAAATCGCCTTTCACATCACAATCTTCCAATATGAGAATTTGGAGTTCATTCAAACTTGCAAAATGTTCAGCTTGCCAAATTGCTTCATTTCCATTTCCTCTTTTTTGAATTCCACTTGTTGTGAGTCCTCGCACTTTTCCAGTACCCTGCACAAGGAACCTAGCATATATAAACAAACTCCTTTGTTGCAAAGTACTTAATAGTCGTAATACTTTGGAAACAAGTACTATTTATCATTTGTGCATCAAATTGTTCCATAAACATCAACTAAAATATCTACCTAATTTCTTCTCTTCACTAGGTTTTATTATATTCTTAACAAAACTATCCTTCCAACAAATAAGTTGCCTTCATTCTTGTACACAATGATACATGTGTTGTGAATCAACATAAGAGATTTCAAGAAAATTTGACAACATGTGGTATATATGCCAAGGTCTTCATGATTGTTACCTTATTTTGTTCAAGAACTTTAATGACAGATGAAGGATTACACAAGTGGCTTTGCTCCCCTTCATTGCGTGGCGATTTCTTCACGACCACATCGCGTCCCATGTCTCGCAAAAGATCATGCATAGTAAGGAGACCATTCTCATCCACCTTAAGTAGACACCTATCAATAAGTTTGCATAGTATTGTAGTTGCTGCAAGCTAAACAAATCATCTGAGTTCCAGAAATCCAATGCCACTTCCTTTGGCGCACCAACAAGAAAGAAGGCAATATCCAAAAACATTTCTTGTTCAATTTCACCAAGACTATTGTAGCTCAATTTGAGACAATCCAAAACATCTTCATTCTTGTGGAGTGTCGTGATTGCCTCGTTCCACAATCTTTCATCCCCCTTTTTGTCAAACAAAAACCCTCCAATAACTTCCAATGCTAAAGGTAAGCCACCACATGCATTTGCTATATGGCTTGACACATCATGAAGTCTAGCACTTGGAATATCGTTGTGAAAGGCAGTCTTCATAAAAAGTTGTAAAGAGTTTGATGGGCTCAACACTTGCACCTCATACAACTCCTTCTCTTCAACATCCTTCATTATGTTGTTCAATAGGTTTCGATCGCGAGATGTGATCAACACTCGACTGCCTTCGGCAAGATTATTCATCTCTGGTATAAGCTCATCAAATTGACTACGTTTTACAATGTCATCAATGACTACAAATATTTTTTTTTTCTTGATTTGTTCAAAACAACGTTCAAAACCACCAATATTTTTCATGTCCTCTTGTAGCAAATCCCTCACTAATTTTGCTTTAAGCTTCATCATGTTTGCATCCTTCACATCCTTTAAGAAACTTCGACAAACAAAATCGTTTTGCTCATTGTATACGTGTGTGGCAAGAGTCGTTTTGCCAATCCCTCCCATGCCAGTTATGCCTACAATACCTACATTATTGCCCATGTGGTTCAAAATGTCCAACACCACCTTCGATGATTGCTCTAAACCCACTGGGGACCGCGCATGACGGAGTTGAGCTGGGCCAAAAGCTTTCAAGACTCTAGCCACAATATCTTTCTTGAGTGCAGATTCATCTCTGTGACCCCAATATCCATTGGAAATCAGTGGGATACATCACATTGTACAATTCTATGAACAAATCACTAAGCAACCATAAATGATGGAATGTTAACACTTGTGACGTCTAATCAAATTCTACACTAAACATTTATAGAGGTCCATGCGGAGCTTACTTGTACTCGGAATGTCGAAATCCTATAAGATGAGAAGCTTCCAATAAGGCATTCTTCCACCTCTCCACATCTTCGTATCGTTTTTTCTCCAAATGTTTTTCAAAACCTTTAGCAAAGGGTCCACTTTCGATCCAACGAAGATGCTCGGGCTCAACGCCTTGAAAAAAAATGGGGATAATCTTCTTGGGGCTTTTCATCATATCCAACAGCTCGTTAAGACAATATTTTGATTCAGCATAACCCTTGGAAAATATCGCCAAATGCACACGAACCCCACGGAGAGCCTCATTGATCGACTTCAAGGCATGGTTCCCCTTAATAAGAGATTTAGCATCCAAAAATGGATTACAACCACGTACACAAAGCAAATCATACAAGTGAGAAACAAAAGAACCTTTTACATCTGGTCCGCGATGGTTCAAAAAAACATCATAATAACCCAATGCCTCTAGGCTCAAATCTTGTGAATCGAGCTCCATCACTTTGTTGACATCCTCTGTTTTTTTTTTCCTTTTTTTTGTTATTTTCCTTTTCGGATGAAGCACTCTCTCTTTTTCCCATTTGGATTGTCCTGCACCGACAATATCATAAATTTATCCATGAATCAAATAGAGAACACAACTTCAACTTTATTTAGATCCTCATATTGGATGGAATCATATGTGCATGAACCTCATTATCAAATGCAAACCAACACCAAAGGAATTGTTGCCAGAGGAATAGCAGGTACAACCCTCCTACATACTCCTCTTCTTACAAACCCAAAAACATCACTGTCACAAAGTGAATGATGTCATTGAGCTGACCATGGACACACATTTGTGGGGCATACACCTATGGACCCTAAACCCCACAAGTGCCTCAACATCTTAATATTGAGTCTCCATTGCATTCCAATAAGGTAGGTTTATTGAAAGGTCTAACATTATTTTTTACAAGAATTAATCTTACTCATATTTATGTCCTTAATAGTTGGATGATAGTGTATTTATAAGAAACCAAAAGACATTCGTCACATTGAGACCTAATAGTATCTACAACCACCCGTAAGATTATTCCTAGCCCATCTTCAATACTTAGATTATTACCAAAAATTTGGAACCCGAAATGTGAATCCACTAGGCAACACAAGCTAAGTGACTATTAAGAACATGGTGAAATCATGATTCAAGAAGATAAATCTGGAGTAGAAGGTACTTAGATGCACTTGCTTGATTGGCTATGTAGTCTCCTTCCAAGTGTCGAACTGAAAATTAAAATCACTAAATGTTGGATAATGTTGTCATCACTCCGCCATTCTTGAGAGAATCCAAAATATTATACGCTTTGCAACCAACTTCAACATGCAGAGCGTCTTGCCCTTTGATTTTACAAGACATGAGGATGAGGATGCCCCAAAAAATTAATTACATCTTCTCTACAATCATCACCAAAAAAGACAATTGTAATGAGATGCCACACAATAGATTGAACAACACCGTTGATCAAACATCAATCCGAAAGAACCGCAAATTGGAGAACTTGTTTTAAACGAATCAGAAGAAGCTTGTAATCGGCTTTAAATGAACAGTTGACACTCAACAAATTCTCTAAAAACTTGATACCTTTAAGGATGTAGATCTATCGGAGGTCCAACATGTCACATGAACGGAGGAGAACAAAATCATCAAAAGGGTTACTAGACTAGGGTAGTTCAATGCCCCATCTCAATTGAATCTCTATTGTATACCGATAAGGTAGGTGAATCAAAGAGTTCAAAAGGATATTTTATAGGAATTATTCCTACTCCTATTAAATTTGTTCTTGATAGCTCAAAATATAATTATTTACAATATTACCTTAAATCAATGACAAACATACTCAAAAGAAGCACTCACTTGATCCTCAATGAAGAAATACAAGGTACTTGGATGCCCTAACTTGATTGGCTATATATTCTCCTTGAAGTGTGAAATTAGAATGATAAAGAGTCACTATAAATCAGACTCAGGTATCGTCACCCCAATGTTCCTGAGATTCTCCAAATTACTACACCCTTGCAACCAAATCCAAAATGCGAACACTATGTGGATTGTGTTTCCTTTATGATTTTGCAAAGACACAAGACGACGACGATGCACACAGAAGTTCAGACTTTACTATCCAAACATGAATTACATCTTTCCTACAATCAATGACCAAGAAAAGATGGCAGAAGTGAGTTACTATGCACAATAGACTGGAATGAGACAGTTGACCAAACATCAATACAAGTGAACCCAAATTAAAGAATTCATCTCATATTCAACTCGAAATAAAACACAACAAAGATTGGAATGAAACCGTTGACTGATAGTGGCATCACAAACCCCACCACACGATTCTCAACCTCCACTCATTTTTATGAAACCTAAAGCAAGAGTAGAAACTGATAAACCTCTAAGCCCTTATGCACTAATAGTTTGCTTCAACATATCACAAGATAGTCTCTCCCTTTACTCAGGACTGAAAATTTTCAAACCAAAACACCTGCATTCTCTTTAGAGCCGACGAGAACGTTTGAATTAGATGAATATCGACTACCGACAGATTCTAGCTACTGACAAATTTGGAACATGAGCTCCTGTTTAGAATTTAGAGTGCCAAGCCTTGTCATCAGGCTTTACCTCAGGATTCATCGTGCCAATTATCTAATGAAGCAAAGAAACCACGTGTAATCAAGCACTCCCTACACATACTTCAACACTTTGTACATAGTTGCAGATCCTTTGATAGCAGGTCTCTCCCAGAAACTCCAGAAAAAATCACCACTCCACGAGTATGCTTCAGGATATGTATACAACTAATAAAGAAGCCACCATGGATGATCCTCTTACATCAGAAGGATTTTTGTTCACAATTATGTCCGGTTCACACACCTGCTAGATGTCCAACAATTCACATGGACAGAGGCAAAACGAAAGCACCAAAAGGACTACTAAACAAAGGCAATGCTGGCCCAGGGTGGCAGCAACTGGGATATACTGCAAGAGTCCTCGGATAATAAGATCATTCCAGAGTTGATAATGGTTCTATAATGATGTATTGTAGAGTTGTTATAAAAGTCTTCAAAACATGAGGTGGACCATAAGGTATGTGAGTGTTATTTGGTTCGTTTTCATGTTCTCCAACTTTCACCGATTAGATTTACACAACAAAACCCGTGATGCAATACCAAACTTGCAATGAAACATCTGCAAAAACTGGATTGAAAATCGGACCTCCCCTTATCTAGTTATGATTAACGGAAGTGCATGTTTGTTGATTTCTTAATTGGATGCATAGGTCCTCTCAATTGAGTTCAAAATTCCCATATTATGTCCATGACCTGATTGGTTATGACCAATAATCAACTTGAGTAGGAGGATGACTCACTACTTCCACAGTTCATCATCCACTCTCCTCCCACTGCATTAGATAGTCCTATTATTGTGGGCCACAATAATTTTCTAGAGCCCATGTTGATTCTCATTATAAAAATTGATGTGGGCCACATTATTATTCAACCCACGCTAAATTTCTCGTAGAAAATTAACGTGGGCCACAATAATTGTTCTTCTAAAAAATTTATGGGACGATTAATTTATTTTGTGCAACATTTGTCCAATAACTAACATTCAATGTGTTGGTCGGAAGTCTTCATGAAGACTTAGGGGATGACCCAAGGTCTCGGACCCATGCTAATTCTACCTCGACTAGAAAAATAGTGTGGCCCAAGCGAATAATTTCCACCTACACAAATAAGACTATTTAATGTAGTTATCTAGTCTTTCTAAGTTACTCATTGTGCACCCATTCATTCATTTGGAACCACAATAAGCGTATGAAGTGTCAATGCCTCGAAACACATTGCTTGTTGATTAGTTTGGTTTGTCACTTGTGTCTTACACCGTTTCACCTATTATTGTGGGCCGAAAGTTAGTATGAGTACAAAATACCATGGCCCATTCTATTTTATGCACATGTCAAATTTTAGGATGACTTATGGTTTAGTAAAATATTAGAATCAAAATGTAAACTAATGTGAACAACTTAACATTACTCAAATAGTAGTGTTTGTTCCGTGGGCCCCTTGGACCACCCCCACTCCAGATTCAAATATCTTATGGTGGGATGATGCAAGCATCTTCGGCCGCTTTCGGGCCTGGGTACCAAAGTACTCAAAATGAACAATTTCTCCTTTTGTATTGAATTTAAGTGACAAAATTTTCTTGAATATTAGAGCTCCATCCCGTTTGGTCCAATAGCTATCAAACCTCTCGTGCACCCTATTCATCGAGGACTCTGGAATGGTAACAGGCGTGATTACAACCCTGAGGTTTGGGAATTCCCCAACATGACAAAACTAAACGAAACAAAGACCTTTCCTGATATTAATGTGCAACATTTGCAACTAATACCGGTATTAGAAACAGTCCATTGAACCCTTTGGGTGGACATGACAAAAGGTGGTGAAGTGATGTGGCTTTTAAAAGCCATCGAACAAAACAAAAATGACTTGGAACATAGTCTGGACTTTATGCTCGAGCTAACTGGGTATTGTAACAATCAGAGTGATTTGGGCCAAGGTAGTCT
The DNA here is from genome assembly GCA_950295325.1 of Polytrichum commune. Lineage (NCBI taxonomy): Eukaryota > Viridiplantae > Streptophyta > Polytrichopsida > Polytrichales > Polytrichaceae > Polytrichum > Polytrichum commune. The sequence continues at coordinate 27,432,298 of OX485803.1, forward strand.
TACAATGTTCAGGCTCACAAACACACACAGGGGTGCATCAAAAAAACGCAGTGCCATTCAAATCAGACCCACTCCATGAGTGAAGAATAATTTTGGGGCCAATTGCAGTAGATGGGTCTTCTTCAGTGGCTAGTTTTCTTAATCGGACCTCTAGATTTGACTGGTATGTGGTTCAGTGAGGATCGAAAAGAAAATATTATAAAGACACATGTTTAAGAGAGACTGGACTAAGTCTTCGAATATTAATAACTACTCTACACTCAATACTGAACACAACTGGAAGGAACTATGTCAGCCAACAGTGAGCCTAAAAACTAAGGTCTAAGGTGTCCACAGTACAACCTACCCACACCATTTCTGTGATTACTTACTGAGTCTACAAGTCATTCTTTTATATCTATAGGTTTGAAATTTTATTTAGTGCATTATCTTATGTCAAGGAGCAAATATACATTCATATTTGACATTGACCATCGATCTACAGAGCACGTTTTTGCATCCAACAAAGGTATGCAAGTCCTGCATATGAACTTTGACATTCTAGTAAGATCAACATATTCAACCAAATAACAAGGTGCACTTGATGAATGAGCTAATTTTAGACAGGTTTACTCTTGACCCGATTAACTGACTTCTGGAAGTATGTAGTTCAAATACACAGTTTTGAGTGCGTCATGACTGAGATATATAAGGCCTCTTAGGCGTTTGAGGAGTTGACGTTCAATTGCTAATGTTACTCTTATGACGAGCTTCTCCACCTACTTAGCAATTGAGAACGTTGGGAGACCAATCTGAGAACCAATTAGCAAACGAGTACTCAAGCGGTACAAAATCATCTAAATGTTGCATTGAGTTTATTACCGAATTGGCACATTTCACTTTCAAACATTGAACCCTAAATTGAGAGAAGCAATGTAGAAGAGCTCACCTGCAGGTGATGTTCTTGTTGCAGATGCCGTAAGGCCCACAGTAGTTTAATAGGTTGCAGTGTAGATTCAAAATTGGTCACCCTGAACATCCCTTTACGAGGACCCACTCCCGACAAAAAGTTCCATTATGTTGAAGGATAACTCTCATGCCACCACCCAATATCTTGAAACTTACCACTCGAAATGAGATTCCCAGCCCCAACAAATTGTGAGGGTCCGGGGAAATGACAGACCCATTCGAGGACCGTCCTTATGCTCTTGTAACAACAATATCAAAAATAGGTTGAAATAGATACAATGCTGAATACAGCGAAGCCTTGTCCTGGAGAGCGAGCTTTAGAAGATTGCGTCAAAAACCTTCACTGCATCAGAAACACATCAAATGAATTCCTACATAGCAAAGTCGGTGCAAAATTCAGGTTTTTTTAGTAAATATTCATAGAACATCAAATTCGTCAAATTTTCAACGAGTTTTCCACTAATTTCTCTATGCTCACCACCTAGAGACCTCCTCAGGAAGAAACTAAAATAATCTAGGCCAGAATCTCTTGTTACATAGTCTATTATCTGTACAACAATAAATCACTCTTCAGCCTGTCCTTCTCTAATCTCACCCCAAAATTGAAACCATAGCAGTCCTGGTAATAGTCACCTTACATGACTTTCCAGTTTCTGCCGTTTGACATCAACAAACATTCAAATCTAAATAAAAATTAATAAAATTCTGTAGCTCACAGTGAACAGCTCTTCACCCTCCTCCTCCTCACTGAAACCATAACCAAACTTGAGAAGAAAATGAGTTCTTAAGTCGCTTCCCCCGAAATTCAACATCTACAGCTTGCCATGACCAAAACTCTGTACCTCTCACCATGACCACTATCCACCGTTTTCCCTTTCCTCACTACAATCTGAACAAAACTGAACACCATATCCCTTCTATCCTCCTACCTAAGCCTCCTTATCGTAATCCTGATGACGCCACACACACTTCGAAAAAGATACTGACACCAAAATTTCATGTCACAAACTCTAAAATCTCTCCACCTCACCATCCCAACTCTCCCACCCTCTTCTTCTCCTCCTCACTGCAATCTGAACCCAAATTTTCGAGGAGAACACAATCAATCACAACTGCAAAATCTTCAAATTAAAACGCCTGCATCCTCTCTTGAGCCGATGAGACCATTTGAATTAGATGAATATCGACTACCGACAGATTCCAGCTACCGACAAATTTGGAACATGAGCTCCCCGTTCAGAATTTAGATCGCCAAGCCTTGTCGGGTTTTACCGTGCCGATTATCTTACGAAGCAAAGAAATCACATGCAATCGATCACTCCCTACGCATACTTCAGCACTTTGTAAATAGTTGCAGATCCTTCAATAGCGGATCTCTCCCAAACACTCCAGAAAACCTCACCTCATACTACAGGTACGCTTTAAGATGTGTATACAACTAATAAAAAAGTCACCCTGGATGATCCTCTTACATCAGACGGGTTTTTCTCCACAAATATGCATGGTTCTCTCACCTGCTAGATGTCCAACAATTCGACCTTGGACGGAGGCAGAATAAAAGCACCAAATTAAACTACTAAACAAGGGCAGTGTCGGTAGGCGCATGCACTGACGTCGTTGCTGATTCCACCTGAGATACTAGACGCTCTCCGAGAAGACAGACACCCCTCCCTTGCTTCAAATCGCAATCCCTCTTTCACTCGCCCCACCAATCCTCCAAACTCTGGTCTGCAGCCAATTGCAGTGGTCGATCTGGTGCAAAGCAGCACCAAAAGCCTAGCTCAAATCGCTTGGAAGGTGCAATTTAGCCATCGATGTGTAGAGAAAGACTTGAACAGCTCTCTGGATCATTGAAACTTGGAGCCTATGGGAGAAATGGCACTTTAAGTTTCCCTTCTAGCGCGCTGCTTGGCTCGGCGTGTCTGCTCTCCCAAGTTTGCCCTGCGTCTTCCTCGCAGGAGAGAGACGGAGGAGGACCGCGTCAGAGAAGGAGGAGGATGAGAACTGGATGGATGAACATCTGTCGGACGGATGTAAGCGTTGGGTGACGTGGCCTATACCACCCATTCTTCTCTTATTACTTCTACTGGCTCCTCTTCTTCGACCCCCATGGGCTACCGAGCTACTAGTCATAGTATATAACCAAAAAAAATCACCACTACTACCACCAACAATACTAGCATTCTATCTTACACGTAATTCATATTTGAAGTTGCTATCGGCTCTTTTCTTTCTACTAGTATGGGCCCCCTTCCTCGTCACTTGGTTAAAATTCCTCCTTGTCAATACTCGACGTCCCCCTCCTTTTACGACTACCTTACCCTAACAATTTCACTAGTATTGTAAGTCTAGTAGAGGTAGTACCTCCTGATACTACACTAAATGTGATATTTAATGTCACTTATTATTTGGAATTACACAATGCTATACCTTTTTACTATTGATGTATTTTTTTACCAAGTGAAAGTTGTTATTGTTCTATATATAATGTTCAAACAACCAATTTGACATTTGTTGCTGAAATATGAGATATACAATAAATAAAAATATTGCATTGCGTAGTTCCAAATAGTAAGTGACACTAAATATCATATTTAGTGTACCATCCCCCCCCCATAGTTAGATTATCCTATTTGCTCATACCTTATTAATCTCCTATGTCTTGCCCTGGTAGTAAAATCCCCATATTGGGTCTTCCCTTGCAATTGGCTGACGCTATTTGTGAATCTTGCTCCTACCACTCCATATCCTTACTAAAGTTTTGTGGTACTAAGTAACCATACCGAGACCTCATTTATTGGACTACTTTCTTTACCACTACTGGATATCATTCAAGCCAAGGTAGTATTCCTCAAGATCCAAATATAAATCAATACATATTTGAAAATACAAATCATAAATTGTAATTGAATATATCATTTGTCATCAATGGTTGGGTGGAGCATTGCAAAGCCCTTAGTTCGATTATGGGATATCACATGGTGCACATGGTTCAAGCCATGTATAAATTACATGAATGTCTTATGTAATCCTCTTAGTAGTAGCGTGGCCACAATAACGACATCATCGTTAGGTTGAGGCAAAAAAATTGTCACTGTAAAGTAGGCAACCCTTATTCAACTACTTTTCTTATTCAAATATAAATGTTTGAGTGGGCTATGATTCGATGTGGCTCCAAAATGGATACCAAAGAAACACGTGTAAAAAACAATTACATTTTGTGCTCAAAATATGATTACCATTCTAAACTTCACAGTCGACATAATTGAGAGATCTATACGACCTTTTAATGAGCATGATAATCTCTCACTTTGATAGTGAATAAGAAATTCATATGAACTCCAAAAAATCATGACTCAAGAAAGTGGCTACGGCCTTGATTTGGCTTCGCCAACCATCTCAAACCAAGGTAGAAAAACCGAAAATGGTGATTGACCACTACTAGTGCACTAGACTAGGCGTATAATGATTCATGTGTGAACCCAAAATGGCTAATTTTGAAAGTGAGGGACCAAAAAAGATATAATGATAAGTGGGATGCAGTGATTGGCTGAATAGATGATGTTTCACTCCACTTGCGATCAATTTTGGGTGTCATTTAATTAACCATTTTGTGTGCACTCATATGCAAAGTAAGATATCTTGATGCTCAAATTCGAGAGACTCTAGTAAACAAATAGGAGGTTTGACTTACTTGCCTCTTTGAAGAAATGTAACTAATTATTTACAAGAAGTAAAATTACGAAACAACGTGCATTCATCATCATTTCCTCTACCCTATGGCTGAAAATTATTGCACAAATTTCGAGCCACTCTTTTGGCTGAATCAACTTATTTTCACCTGTTTCCGTATATCTACCTTAAACGCGTGTTCATATCGCCGAAGGAGCGGGCTCATCGTTAAAGTAACCATTTAAGAGCCATCTACCTTACTAGCACTCGACTTACCGGCAAGTCCTACCGTATTGCAACTCCTGCTGAAATACACAAGATTTCGCCTGACACGCATGAATCCTCACGGTCCCACCCACTCAAGGTTTTTTCACGAAGAGGGGAAAACCAATTAATTAGTGCCGACGGTATATGAATTTCTGGGTTGTGCAGGACTAATTCAATGGGTCGGAGCAGTATGCGTCGTGATTGTTGGATTGAAGAGTTGAACTTAACTTAGTGTTTGTCAGATTTTTTATTGTATATCTACAGCTTAGGTGTCAGTCTCCGGATGTGTAAGTTTGATGTGCTAAGTTTAGTGGAGCCGATGAGCAGAAGATCGGGGCAATCGATTTTGTGTTGAGGAGGAACTTGAACTGTTTTGTTGGAAATTTTGGAGAAAGGGTTTGCTGAATTAGGTTGGAAGTTCAAAAGGATGAGGATGATGGAAGGGAGAGGCCAGAGGGCGGCAGTATGGATCACCGCGGCCTGCCTACTCGTAGTGCTAATGCTTGTCACTCCCAAAATCCCTCAAGATCAAAAGTATCATAACTTTGCAGACAAGCGAAACTTCTTCGGTTAGCCCTCTCTCTCTCTCTGTTAAATTTTTGAGATGATGAGAACAGCAACGAGATTTTAGGTGTTATGTTAATTTGGGGTTGGGGTTGGGGTGGAGCTGAAATCTGCCAAACAATTGCATCATTGCGCCTTATTTGTCAGAGTATGTGGGCTCCAATTGCGTGTCATCTCAAAATGCAAATGACGAGGGTTTACATGGTTTAATACGTTTCTTTTCAGTGGTAGCTCGACATTGATTTAACTCATATTTCAACCTTTTTAGGTCCTGCAACTTTAAAACTGTATAAACAAAAGGTTCAAACTGAAACCCCATGTTTGGTAGGCATTGATTCAATGTTGATGTAGTTTGATGTGATTAAGTCAATGTGAAATAAGTGTTATTGATGTGTGAATTTAGAGGGGTGCGATGGTGGTAACGCTGGATTTCTTTATTCACATCAGTGACAACTGGACTTCATGTTTTATATTTAGGGTTTTCCTGATTGGGGTTGAGAATCTGATAGCTGGAGTACTGAACACTCACAGGGTCTGTAATTACGTCAACATTTCACATCTCAATCTATGGCAGAGAAAACTTCCTACAGGAAAATTGTAGTTCAATATTATAGGTAGGATATGCAGATTCTCACCAGAAACAGCAGAATAAACCTCCAAGCTTAAAGGACCATTGATGACGAAGCACATTACATATTATGTTTGAGACTTGGACAGTCGTGCCCACATAATTTGACACCGTCATCGGCTGTTTTGACAAAACGGGGTATTCTAGGTTGTGATGTTTGTGCAATTGTGAGCACCACGAGGGTTGCAAGAATGTAGGTTGAATTTACAGCTGGGAGATTTCAATAAATTTCTGTGTAATCTAGGTGATTTCCATTTGGAAGAGAGTATCCTTCCACCCGAAGTATTTTTGTATTGGATACCATTCGGGTCTATGGACCGTGCAAGAACCTTCACACCTAGGCAAAATTGCCTGTATCAATATGGTCTAGAATGGTTTTGACCCAAATAATAACCTGGGTATGCAAAGATTCCCTCACCTTGATATACTCACCAAATACCAATGGTGAATCCCTCACCTTTAAACCCGTGGGCCAGTTTGGACACCATTATTGATGTTGATTATTCATACCATGCATTCACCTATATACCGGTCCAACATTTGTTCACAGCTTCTGTAGGAACCTTGGTTCATCTGTTTGGTGCTGTATTGTGCAGGGATTCCAAATACTCTCAACGTTGTTTCAAACTTCCCTTTTCTTGTCATCGGCATAGTGGGCTTGGTTCTCACCCTTCAAGGCAATTATTTTGGATTGAGGTAATTCTTTTGCATTGCTTGCAGTAACATTGCAGACTCCATCAATGTTTGCTCAAGGACTGGCACAGTAGGGCCTTGACTTCAGAAAATACTCACAAGCGATATTAAGTTAACGGTAAACACTGAGATCAGCAAAAGGGTTTATTATTGGTGCTTGAAAGATCCTTTCTTGGTATTTATGTGCTAATTTGTAAGTTTAACCAAGAAGGTGAAGTGCTAACTGTCTATAACATATCTTTTTACTTTCCTGATAAGGGAAGGGATCGAGGAAGGATGCACAAACTATTGTGCTTTACACTTGTTTGGCATCCAAACACTCTGCAGAGATTGCTCTTATTTTTGTTCTTTTGATGCTGGAGTCATCTTGGTGTCATTCCTCATAATCTTAAAAGTAACACAGTTAACAAATTATTGAGGTTTGTGTACTGCCAAGTAGAGCTAAGATGTTTTGTTCGCAGTGTAAATTTTCATCTTTTATAATAAGTACTGATCCTCGTTTCTTCTGGGACTGTAAGTGCAGCTTGAAAGGAGAAGTGTTGGGTTGGTCAGCCTTCTTTATTGGCATTATGTCGACTTCTTTTGGTTCAGCTTACTACCATCTCAAGCCCAATGATGCAAGCCTTGTCTGGGATCGTCTGCCAGTAAGTACAATAATCTTTGTCTTCAATTAAATTAATTCTTTAGTTTATTATCCCTGCTGAACTTGATCGTCCAAAAAGTTATACTGCTAAGGTATGTGGGCCTTACTATTCTCAATTTCTTAATCGGACACCTATATTGAGTTGTGTATGGCAAGGCTTGCAGTTATGAATGGACACCAAAAAGACATGTGTTACAAAGAGATTGAATTATGAGCTTAAAAGATGTTAACTATTCCAGGTTTAATGGTTAACACAATTGGGGGGCCTATGTGATCACTTCAAGAGGAAGATAATCTTCACCGCATATAACTTTTGCATCTCAACTCCAACTATGAAATATGAAATGACAATCTTTGTGATCCACAATGGGACAATTCACTATCTGGTCAAAATTGTCTCTGGAGTCGGAAATGCACACAATAGGGCCACAAACCTTACATTCTCCTGGACACAATGGCTTGATACATAACGAGTTATGACATGCTGCATTTACCACTTTCGACACAAACTTGAAGATGTCTGGGTGGTTTAGCTTTTTGTATGGTGGATTTTCGGCAGTCAGCTCTAAATCTTCTAGTTGTATCTGAAGTCAAAACAGAAGCTTAAAGAAAGACAGCTCCTCAGTGTTGCAAAAACAATCCATGATCCTGGGCTATTTTTGCAGATGACTATTGCATTTGCCTCAGTGATGGCTGTGTTCATCATTGAAAGAATTGATGAGACAACAGGACAGGCATCCCTTTTCCCCCTCCTTATTGCTGGCGCTGGCAGTGTTGCATACTGGAGGTGAGCACCATGTTAATTCTTGTTCAATTTGTTGCTCTCATAAGTACCTTCTGTCTATCTAAGCTTTCTTGGAGCACATAACAATCCAGCCCTTTCCCTAAATTCAATCTTGTGAAGAGTCCTTGCTATCTGGTTCCTTTTTCAGAGCTGACGCCATGGGTGGCTTAAACCCAAGGCCTTAACCCGGATCCCATGGGAAGTCTGAGGTTAAGCCACTCAAGGCCAGAAATAGTTACTTGGATGAGTGACCTTCCTAGCACTTGATTTCTGGTGCACCCTACCACCTGTGGTCCACCCAATAATAGTGGGGGTATCCGTGTGAATTGGATATTCTCAACCAACCTTGTGGAAACCTAGGGGCTTTCCCTTTGGGGAGATAGGTGCCAACCAGCTTGTTTGTGTCCGTTCAAGATGTTCACCATTGAAAGGAGGCAGTAGTCTTTGGGGGGCCTCTTATTCTTGGAATGTCAATTTCGGGATTACATATAGACTTGGATCAACTTGGAAATGAAGTAACACCTTAATATACGCCAGTGGCAACATTGGAGTTGTCTTTCTTCCTTTCTTTCTTTCAGAGCTGACGAGTGTGTTACTTTTTTGGAGGCAGATTTGCGAATGACCTGCGCATATATGCATTAGTGCAGTTTGTACCTTGCTTTGCGATTCCTGCAATGGCTATCCTTCTGCCGCCCAAATACACACATTCTCATTACTGGCTCTGGGCTGCAGGTTCTTCCTCACTCTTTTCCCAACCTGTTATGACACTCTAAAAAGGGCTTGCTAGTAGAGTAACCATAAACTTAACAAGACTTTTGGTCAGGAGTTGGTTTTTTGCATACGGCACCTTTCATGTTTGGTAAGTTGTTTGGTGCATGCTTGGAGGTAATGTGGAGGTTGAGCGAAGAGCATTCTATATCAGTTCAGTGAGGGTCGAACTCAGTTTGGTGTTTCAAGAGGTGTAAAAATGAGTTTTGGTCCTCAATGAACTAAAATAGGTTGCTCTTCACTCAAATTCAAACACTACCTTAACGTGTGCACCACAAGTGGAAAGGAATTATCCATTTCGTATGCAAAAGATCCAGTGAGGAATCACAAGGGATCAACTTCTAGCCAAAATCCCATTGAGTTAAAGGATAACTCTAGTATTCAGTGAACTTCTCATCTACTTTTTATGGGATCCAAGTGTTCTTCCTTTTCAGTGTACATGATCCTATAAGACCTACTGGATTCTAGAGTGGAAATAGGTGTTGTTGAGGTTTCACCTAAGGCCTTTAGGGGAAGAGAAAAAAAAACATCTGTAGAGATTTTGCATATTGTCATATGTTAGTGTTCATGATGATGGACATGCAGCTTAGTGTTTCTTTTCTTCATCAAATGTCTCTGCCCAGATCCAAGTACAAGATGCCCAACATTTAGTTGGAGTAGAACATGCATTCACCATCGTATTAACAGACATTGCATTCTTTTTTATATTGAAAACCAGGTTGGTATTTACTAGCAAAGATACAAGAGGCGTATGACATGAAATTTTATAGATGGACACATTTCATAGTGAGTGGGCACACCTTGAAGCATCTGAGTGCTGCGATGGTGCCGGTTATGACTATGATCATGCTCTCCTGCCGCAACCCACGCATCGAAAGGTAATGATTCAACTCTGGTAGCTCACTTGACTGGTCACTGTGCTTAGGGTTTAGGATTGAGGGTTCTCACCATGACGCCGATTTCCATCAATTACGTTCATGTAATTGGAGTGCGTGGATGAAGTCACTTCTGGCTCTCATATCTCTTGTAGCTCAACCTTACGAGGCCCATTCTGGGCCTGACAATGTCATTAGGAGGGGTTTAAGAACACTTCTTCCAAAGTTAGCTCATTGTTTATATGCATTATTCCAATCAGAGCATACATATATGTAGAATAAACTATAGGGAGATTCAATTTCCTATGAATGTCCTTGACTTAAATACATACTGCATATATTTAATAACTGTTGTAACACATGACTTTATTTTCACCTCCTCGTTTTACTAGGTCGTGCTGAATATGGATGCAATTCCATAGACAATACTTGTTGGGGGTTCGTACTGATTGCCACGTATTTCGTATAGACACACCCATGGTCTTCTAAGGGTCAAGATGATTGGTGATGAGAGATCCTGAATCACTTGCTGTCGTGGCTACAGGCAGAGCCTACTTGACAAATGGCGGCAACAAGCGAGGGGGAGTTCCAGTCCACGTGGAGCAAGGGAGAGTCTTACACAAAGGTTCAAAGCATACTGGAGTGGAAGATCTTCAGGCTCAAGTCTCTTGGAAGATGAAAGGGAGTCTCTCGTCCGCGCATGATCTGGAGTGACAATGCTTGGCTTAATGGTCATTTTCAGGACAGTTTTACCTGGTTGTGGTTTGCCAAAACCAAGGAACTTTTGTTGTACAGATGTCAGATAGGTTAACCGGTTGATCACAGGGCATGCTTTGCCTGAGGAAATCAGTAGTTGGAAATGATAGATATCATAGCCATAAATGGATGTGAAAGTTTATCAAAGTCACAATGGCATGGACGACTCTTATCTATCAATTTGACTTGACCTGCTTCTAGTTTGACATTGTACAATTGCATATGGATCATATGAATGCTTCCAGGTTTGAACATGTCGAATTTGAATTTGGGAATGGAAAGCCCACCTACTAACTTATGATGCAATGGTAAAGTTGTGGTCTCCTTTGGTATCTCTGTTAGAGAAAAGAGGTACTCACCTTTAAGGTAATGAGAAGCTGACTTGAACTGAATACTCCTTCATACATTGAACTGAATCAACTGTACCATACATTTTTGTTAGTTTGTTGGAAGGGGTACACAATGCTACCAGGTGGACATTTCTGCCAACCCTATGGGAATAGTGCTTCTTTTGCCATACAAAGATCTTTAAGAAACTGATATTTCTACGTTAGTTTGTTCCAAGGATAAGTGGCAAACAGTATGTAGGATAACCTGAAGATGAGTATTTGCATTGGAACGAATTGCAGTGTCTTGGTACAAGTGTTTTGATATTTGTACATGAATCAGATGAGAGAATGTAGACTAGAGTTAGTCTTGCTTTCAATAACAATATCATGATCACATGACAATCTTGCTGGGCTGATATTTAGGCTTCCTGGTAGTCAAAGTATGGATACTTAACTGCAACCAATATAGTCCTGGATTGACTACATTCCCTGGGCACATCTTGCTTTGGCCATGCAGGGGTGTGTATCCTTCAACTCTACTTTGGGTAGGAATGCACATTAGAAGGAGCTACATAGCAGTGCTCCCAGAATCCCAACTTTCTGGTTGCCTCATCATGCATGACAACAATTCTAGTATACAGAAAGTAGAAACAATTCACTGAAATTACTCTTGAGAGTTTCCTAAAATGTTAGCAAGTTGCTCCCAATGTTGAGTTTTCAACTTTCCTAGGTAGTCAAGCCTTGCCCCATGTGAGTTGCACTGATAGATCTTCTTGCGAGGAACTTGTGTCAACTTGGAACCAAGTGGCACAAGCTTGAGTTGAGGATGGCAGACACACAAAATTGATCAAAATAAGTATGAGAGTCAATTGGAACTCTCGGTATGCTTCAGTTAAGGATGGTTTTCCCATACTGCAAACCCAACAAGTATTACACATTTGGCCACTGTGGTCTTTGCGTAATCAAGGGCAGTGGCAGTCGTGACCTTCCCAAAATGTCGCATGGTGAAAGAGGCCCAGAGAGGTAGCTCTGCAACACACAATTCAAAATGTATGAGAAACGTCTCTTGAAATCATAGACAATGTGCTTAGGTACTGACTTCTCAAACTATTTTAAGCTTCATTATTGTTTGTTTCTCTAGTCTTGAATAAATGCTGTCTTGAATAATTCTTCTTGCAAAGCAAAGTCTTGGAAGAGTGAACAATGAAAAACTGATCTTAAGCTCAGAGACTATCTTTTGGTACTTTAGCCTACCAAATCTTTGCGATTTGATATACATTGTTTTATTGATAAAGAAATGCATTTTACGAGGAGGTTCTACTGAGCACCCTATTAAGTTGCTATTCACGACCCAGTATATTTTGGTGTATGATGATTTCCTCACTGTAGGATTGTGTAGTGGAGGTTGCAAATTGACAGGGTCATCTCGGAACTTGGTCAGGGGAGTAGGTTGGTATAGGTAGCTCGTCTTCCCCTGCATATTGAGACAACAATGTGCTTAGTCCTTCTTGACACTATATTGAACAATTTCTCAAACAGCACATGTTCCTCAGATTATTTAAATTCATTTTTGTGGACCTACTTGTGCAAAGAACTATTCGAGGGAACACCTTGGGATATGCCCGGAAGGTGACAAGATTTCGGCCTTGACCGATTAAATGAGAGCTAAGCTGCTCGTCAAAATGTCATGCTGGAATCTTGTCATCGATTGGTTCCGGAGATCACTGTGCACTTTCCCATCTGACAACTTGCACAGATTGGAAAGGATTGCAATGCAAGAAAGTAGGGTTTAAGGGTTTAGCATTGAAGGGTTCACTCCCAGAAATTGGATGGTGAGATATCGAAAGTATAGTTTCAGAAGAGATTCTATTACGTCATATTCATTCAGTGTGTCGGTGGTCCTTCTCTTGGCTGCCTCAAGTTCCATGGTGCACTTTTTCAACCGCTCCTCAAAAACATCCTGGCACAAATAAATCAGCAGAAATGGGCTTAGGTGAGCCAGAATTTCAGAGGTATGGTCGCTAACACATTTTACTGACTCAGACGGCCACCGTCCGTTCTAGCAGTGTGTGTCCATTCTAACGGTTTCCTATCGAAACTTGATTCATTAGCATTACACTACTTCTTTCTAACATCTGATTTGATTTAGTGTCGCATTAAAATTGGTGTGCAATGTTAATTAGAGTGGACTTCCAGACTTGTCATATAGCACCAAGTGTCATATTAAACCTTCTCTAGTTGCACCCATTAGTGTGGGCCTTGGAACATACCTTGTCGATCCTGAGGCGCCTATTTTCAGCCTCCAAGGTTTGAACCTTCTCCATGGAATAAGGTGTCTGCAAATGTTCCTGTGCTCTTTGCGCTTGCAGTTCCGCAACTCGAAGAAAGGCGCTTTCTTTCTCAGCACTGGCGCGAGCCAGCTTCTTGTCGCTCTCAGCCAAAGCACTTTGCAACCTTGCGATCTCTGCCGCAAGACGCTCTGCAGTGGCGTGCATTTCGGTAATCCTTTTTGATAAGATGTTCTTCTCTTGTTCAGACAACGAATGTGCCAACCGGAGTTTGTTACACTCTTGCTTGAGAGGATTAATATTGGAGTTCAGTCGGTCTTTCTCTTTGCTGGTCGCTTCCAGCCTCTCCCTTAATGTGAACATTATCAAGGCAATTCCATGGAGCTTTTGTTCAACGGATACCCCGATAGGGTCTTCTTTAACAACGTCAGGCTGCTGCTGCTGATGATGTGCATGATTGTCGCAAGGTGGAGAAAGGAAAGTCTTCTCTCCTTCATGCATTATTCCATATTCCGGACGGATGTTGCTTTCTTGGGTTCGATGCCCCTTATTCATCGCATGATGCTTTACCTGATGAGTTTTATTCAATGGCTGTAGACTTGTGACGAGCTCATCAATTTTCTGCTTCATATATGCTTCTGAAGCTGCCGCCGATTCTTTCTCCCTCAACGCTTTAGCAAGGATTGCTTCATGCTGTTTCTTCAATGAAGAAATACAAAGAAGAAGCTCATCACGCTCTTTCTTGAGAGCTTCATTCTCCTGGACGATGTGGGTCTTTTCGTCGACTAGGGCTACCTGTTGTTTCTTCAGCGAGTCTATTGATGCTTCAAGAATTGCCAATTTCGGCTGTGTAAGCCTTTCCCTTTCCCTCGCCTGCTGGTCATTTGTTTCCACCTGCACAAGCATTTGTGGGGAATTTGACCCAAGGGCAGCCAATGTGGCAGTTTCTCTTGTCAATTCTCTTTCCATTTTCTCAGAGGTCGTATTCGTCTGTTGCTTCAGCTGCAAAACTTCTGCAGAAAGCATGTCGCGCTCTTCTGTAAGCAACCGACACTTCTCTACCATCTGACTATGCTGATCCTGTTGGTCCACAAGCTTCTGCTGGAGTTCAGTCATCGAATGGATTGACTCTACTTCGAGCTTCCTCTCAAAATTATCCTTCTCCTTCTTGAGCAATGAAACTTCCTCAATAATATTCTCGCGATCTTCCGTCAGCAATAACTTCTCTTGCCCCAGGATGGAATTCTCCTTGCTTAATTTTCCTTCAAGCTCTACAAGATGCTGCTTCAGGGATGTCTCTGAAGCAGCCAGTCGCTCATTGTCTTTCAACAGACTGGCAATCTCGTCCTGGGGTCGTTTCAAGTTCCACTTGCGTCTCAGTTTCTTCCCAGATTCACAATCCTTCTCTTTCTTCAGCGAGGCAAGCTCTGCCGCAAGGTTATCACGTTCTTGCTTGAGACGTTCAGTCTGTTCCAGAAACAGAGAATTCTCTTGGGTCAGTTTTGAAGCTTCCTGATAAGATGTACTCTCCTTATCCTCGTCATCCGTTCTTCTCCCAGACTGGATTGTGTTATCCAGGACGGGCTGGGGACATGAATCATCGGACACCAGCTTGTTGACGTCACGTGAAAGCAACGTCTTTATCTCCTTATGGGAACTATTATCCTCCCTTTTCTGGAGAATGGAAACTGTTTCGAGAAGGGCATCATGCTCATGTGTAACTGCTTCTTTGGCATGTACTAGATGGTCTTTCTCAGAAGAAAGAGAGGCGAGCTGGGTATTGAGGCATTGGATTGTACTGAATAGATCATCAAGCTTCTGCTGTAAAGAGCCTTCAGATATGGCCATCTGCTCTTTCTCCCTTGCCGCTGTAGCCAACAAGGATTTCACCGAGGAAACCTCCACATGCAGATCTTGTTCGAACCTCTTAGACATTGAATCCTTTCTTGTGTCCAACTTTGTGACTGCCGCAAGTAGGTGGTCTCGCTCTTGCATGAGTGACTGTTTCGCTAGGGTCAGTTGGTCCCTCTCTCCCGCTAGATTGGCAAGCTGGTCATTTAGAGACCGTAATGTTTCGCCGAAATCTTGAAGGTTCTCAACCAGAGTCACCCCATAGCATGCCATCCTCTCCTTGCTTGCCGACATTGGCATCTTTTCCTTCATCAAAGACACATTTGCATTTGGTCCACAATTTCTCGCAGAAAGTGCTTCGAGGAGGCTATCCTTTCCCCGAGCAAGTGAATTACTGAACTGTAGTAATCCGGCCTTGATTTGCTCTGACAGGCTAGAAAGCTGCGCACCAAGAGAACGCACGGACTTTTCCAAGTCCAAAACTTTCTGATTGAAGGGTACATTACTCCCTGTTCGACCTGGCTTAACTAATTCGAGCCTATTCCTTCCATTGACATGCAAGGCCGGCTCTTCCTTGGGCAAGCACACTGCATTCTCTCGGTCCTTGGCTGCCTTGGTACTTTGCTCCTTCAATGATAAGATGAGGTCATCTTTTTCATGTGCCGCGCTGGCCAGTTGGGCTCTCTCTTTGAACACCATCAGAAGCTGCTCGTGAAGCATGTCTCTTTCTTTACTTATCTCGGTTAGCTGTTTTGTCAAAGAGGATTCTGTTACCTGTCTCTGCTCTATCAAAGACCTGCACCGGTCGGACTCCTTGACTTTAAAATCCAGGAGTTTCTTTTTCTCCTTCCTGACCTTAAGAGCATCTGCGTGTGCTCTATTGAGGTCTTGTCTAAGAGAAGCATTCATTGCAAACACCCTTTGCTTTTCACTATTTTCTTTTGCAACCTCCTCCTCCAACGATGTCAGCATGGACTGAAGATTTACGATCTCTTGAGCCAGCAGTACTTGGGCGTTGACGTCTGCATGTTTGGTCTCATGGCTTCTTCCTCTGGCTACCTCTTGTCGCAAACAGTCAATAGTTGCATTGAGGTGAACGTTTTGAGCTTCAATACTGCACAACTTCTTGTGTGCACCATCCCGTTCTTGTAGCATCACTGATTTCTCCGCCAACAGAAACTCGTACTCCTGCCGTGTCAAGAATACAGTGTCCTGACCCTGCCCCTGGTTCTTGGGTGCTAAATAATGTGCGTAACTGGCAGCTTGTTGTCGCAACCTCTCGGAAAACGTTGACTCCAAGTCCATCACTTTCCTCGTAAGATTATCGATGGATGCGTAGTACCCGTTACGCTCTTTTGAAATCTCTGCATCCTTCCTTGCCTGCTCCTTCTGCAAGCATTCATATGCTGTTTCCATAATCTCCAGGGTGCACTTGTGCTCGTTGAACAACTTCTCAAACAACTCCTTGTCTCTAGCCAGCTGTGAATTCTCCAGAATGCTAGACAAGTGGTTTCTTCGAACAGTTGCACACTCAGTTTCCAGCTCTTCCACTTTTGTTTCAAACGCTTTGAGGTCTGCCTCAAGAACGTCCCATTGTTTGTCGAGAGCTGCTTGATGGCACTGGCAGAGTTTCAGGTTCTCCTCTTCAAGCCTTGCAACCTTCTGTTTAAGTTCTCGGACACTGTCATAATTCCACAATTTCTCGAATTCCAGCCCCAACACATCTTCTGCCCTGTTGTCACTCTGGATCCCTTTCTCAATGGTTTCAACTTTGAGTTTGTAATCGTAAAGCTGCGCACGCTCCGTCTCGAGATCTTCAGACTTCTGCTTAAAATTGAGCAAATTGTCACGCTCTGCTTCGAGACTGGCTTGACGAGTGCGGAGGTTACTACACTCTTTCTCAACAGACTCTTTGCTTTTCACAAGGTTGCAACATTCATCCTCAAGCTTCTTAGCTTTCGTCCTCCATTTCTGCATTTCGCACTGTATTTCACGTGCTTCTTCCTTCATCTTCTCACGACCACGCAACTCCTCACACTCTGCCTCTAGAGCCTCGGCCTTGCTCTTCCAATCCCGCAAATCCTCACATTCTTCTTCCAATTTCCCCACTTTGTCTTTCCACACCCGTAAAGCTTCGCACTCTGACTCGAGTACATCAGCCTTAGTTCTAAGCTCCGTGAGAGTCTCTTTGAGAGAAACATTCTCCACGGCCAAAGCGATCCTCACCTTGCGCAACTTGTTCCTTTCCTGTGTTACGCTCGACAGCTCGTTCTCCAACTTTCGATCATCTTCGCCATCTCCACACGAATCTCGGGACATGAACCCTTTGTCTCTTGCTCTGTCCACTTCGTCCTCCAGCCGATGCTTTTCTTCTACTAGGGCCTAGCAATGTCCACACAGAGTTGAGTTACAAATCTCTTTGGCATCCTCACTGGTCAAATACTAACCTTGACACGATGCAATACTTGGCCTGTCATACCCGGAATATGTAAAGTATATAGCTACAATCTTAATCAAAGGATCAACGCCTCAAGTATGGGATGAGCAGTTTTTGGATTTTATTTAGGGTCACTATGGCAATTTTGGCTGTTAGAAAAGGATGGCACTTACAAAAGCACCACCCTGTGCAACCTTTACGGACACGGAGATTTTTCTGAGGAATTCCTCATATGATCAATTTCAATTGAGTCATTCTAGGTGAGATTCTCAATTTAGACAAAATGAATTTCGCAAGAACCGAGTCTTCAAAGGCAAGCGTCATGGCATGATGATACACATAGATCGTCAAACGAACCAAGATTCTGTTGGATATTATGCATAGGGTGTCTACCTTTTTCTCCTTCCGCAGATTGGCGTAATCATCCTCTAGTTTCTCGAGTTTCTTTTCCCACTCTTTGATCACAAGTGACTCTTGGTAACCCCCCTGCTTCCCTACAGATTTCCATTTGGCCTCCTTCAGTAGCCTCCTATTTTCATCCCGTAAGCCAGCCAAGTCGTCTTGCAAGGTTCCAATCTCCTTCTCCAAGTCTTGCACCTGCAAGCTCATTTTCTCCTTCCCAGCCTTCAATGATGACAATTCCCGTGCCAGGCTTACATTCTCATCTTCAAGTTCCTTATTATCATCCTCGACGTTCTTGAGTTTATGGCGAAGGTTTTCGCGCTCATTTTGCAGTATCTCCATTTTCACAAGAATTTCATTGCTGGTGGTGCGTGCCCCTTGCAAAAAGGCTCTGAGTGCCTTTTTGATGGCAACTCTCGCTGTAGAGATCTCACTCAGCAACTTTTCAATTCCAGATGCTATTTTTGCCACTGTAGAATTTGCATCAGCAATGCCCTTGACATTATCCACCTCTGAGAATGTGAGCTCAGGGTTATGCATGGATGGGCTTTTCTCATCTACATTATTGACGGATGCAATATTGTCACTGTCATTATGCTCAGAACATTCCGTTTGTGAAACTCTCCAGTCTCCAGCTTTCTCCAGCTCTTCCTAGAATAGTACCCCGTCACGAACATAGTGAGCAATTCGTCTCTAACTTACAAAACATTTCAAACCTTGATCATCTCTTCAATTTATCCCTTTATGTAATCCTTGGATTTTCCCCTCCTCTTATAACTTATTATCTAAGTGGAGTAAACTGGTGTCTTTCCTATATGAGAGTACTTTGATGAGTTTTTGGGGAATACCAAGCTTAGTGTTGGCTGGTATCCGAAGGGACTTGGGCCACTGAATTTGTGGTAGTTATGGTATGTGACCTTTGAGATTATCATTTTCGATCAATTAGAGACATCCACTAGCTGCTCCTATAGACTCGTTCACGATCAGTTTAATTGCTTTAGTGGTTGACCAATGCGTACAATGATGTGGCGGCAAAGATGTATAAAGGGCTTTATAGACGTTGATGTTTATCTATATTTGTATAACTTCATCATAAAAAAATATTCTTCTGATACTGGTATTCTGTGTATGATGTGCTGGTGCTTTAAGTCCAAACCTGAAAATTCTGCAAGTCAGCTGTGAGTGCATGCACCCTCTCAACAGTGGATGTCTCCAGAGACTTGATCGTTGACACTGTCGCCTCAACTTCACCCTCTAGATCATACAAAGCAGCAACCAGATTTGAACGCTGTTGGTTTTCATCTTCACTCTCAGCCTGTGTTGAACCAAGTCGACAGTTGTCAAGAAACACATAAACATCCCAACGACAAACGATTGCAAGTTCATTCTTGTTGGTTTTACTCAAATATACTAGGGGTCGTGTCCAATATATTTGGAATGCTCTAATAACTGCTAACTCACTCTATTTCTCATCTGATCTGTGTCCATTCTAGGCTCAAGTTACAGAATGAGGCTCTGGACCAAGCACTATGTTGTCAAACTTCGGTAACCCTGTTAGGGTAAAGACATGAGCCTTTCACTGCATCTTAAAGCAACACATTCAGGTATGTCGTCAAGTTTGACATCCTATTTTGTAACAAGCCACATGCATAGTGACAATAATAAAACGGTGAAAAATAAGAGAAACGAAATATGTCATCCTGATTCTAGTTGGTCACTTTGCAAGATAATAAAATCTTATACCTCGAGCTTGCGTCTTTTTGCAACGTTCTCTTTCAGCTTTGAAGCAGCTCGATTGTAGTTCTTGGTGACCTTTTCAAGCTCCCTCAGCAGATGGTCGCGCTCGCCCTCTAATGTGGTGACATAGTTGACTACTCCAACATTCCCCCGTTCTACTGAGGAGATGGGTTCCTCCAACTGTTCTTTGGCCTGCTCCAGATACGCTAATCAGTGTGGGTCTCAGATTCGCATGACAATATTAGGGAAGAATAAAATAACAAAGGTACATATTAAGAGTAGTACATATAAGGCCGTCAGGTTTTCGTGGTGTAGTTGGTTATCACATCAGTCTAACACACTGAAGGTCTCCGGTTCGAACCCGGGCGAAAACACATGAATCACTTAGAAGTTGGGAGAAATCTACGACAGTCTTTTTGTGGTTCTTTTCCTTGTGGTATTCCATGGTTGAGGATCGCTCCCTTAGGATTTAGTGCCTGTCGGGCATATTTGGTTACATATAGTGGTAAAAAGACCAATGACAGTGACAACCTTCTCTTTCTCCATCTCTTGAATCTCCAATTGGTGAGATTCAGCATGGTCCCTATTTGACTCTTCAATTTTCTTCCGCAAAACTTCACATTCTGCCTCTTTATCTGCAAGAGCCTTCTGATGCTCCTCTGTTTGCTGAGACAAGTACGAATCATCACTATCCATCTCTTCAATCTTCAACATGAACTCCTCAACCTTCATCCTCAACATTCCACAGTCCGCTTCCTTCTCTGCAAGACATTTTTGATGGTGTAGTTTCTCCTGCGTCATCTGATTCTCTAAACTCAAATTCCCACTGTTCATCTCTTCTATCCTCAACTTGAACTCCTCAACCTTCTCCTTCAACATTTCACATTCTCCTTCCTTCTCTGCAAGGGATTTTTGATGGTGTAGCTTTTCCTGCATCATCTCAGTCTCCAAACTCAACTGCCCGGTGTTCATCGCTTCCATCTTCAACTTGAACTCCTCAACCTCCATCTTCAGCACTTCACATTCTACCCCCTTGTTTACAAGAGCCTTCTCTTGTTCCTCTTTATCCTTCAACAACTGAGCATCCAACATCCCAATCCTTTTCTCCATCTCAGCAATCTTCGCTCTGCACTCCTCAACCTCCATCCTCAAATTTTCAGTTTGAGCCTCTTTGTTTTCCAGAGCCCGTTTATATTCTTCCTTATATTTTGAGAATTGGGCCTCCAAATTGACATTAGCACTCTTGATCTCCTCAGCCTTCAATCCGAGGGATTCAGCACTAGCGAGCGCGACGAGATTTTCCTCCTCGAGCTCCTTTACTTTCAGTCTTAAAATTTCATTGTCCGCAAGTTCCTTCTCGCTGTCCACCCTGTCTTTCGACAACCGGTCTTCAAGATCCAGATCCCCAAGTTCCATCTCTTCAAATTTTTGTTTGTACTCCTCTAACTTCATCCTCAAAGTTTCGATTTCCGTGTCCTTCTCTGCAAAAGCCTGCTCATATTCTTCTTTATGAACCAGATCTCGATTCTCCATCTCCTTGATCTTTGATATCAGACTGTCAGCACTAGCGACTCCAAGAGCTTCTTTCAACTCCTTAATCTTCAACCTAAGAATCTCGCAGTCCGTTTCCTTGTCTGTAATTGGGTCCTCGGCCTCCTCGTTGTCTTTCAATCTTTGAGTGCTCGAAAGCAATTCAACGTCACCTAGTGTGTTGCAATCAGATTTATCCAATAGTCTGCTTGTTTGAATAGCTGTTTGATGTTTCAAACCTTGGGTTTGATCATAGGTTGCGTCCTTATGATCATTCCATTGTCTTTCAATCTCCTCTGCCAGTCTTGCAAGTTGGGTTTGTAATCTAAAAATTCGAGCATCCGATGCACGACCGTCGTGTTCCCGCATCTCTTTCTCTCTCTCAAGTTCATTCTGAAGACCTCGTGATATGCTCGCCATTCTCAGGGCATCCTGTTCCCCGTTTTCTTTCACCGTCTTGAGCTCCTCCTCCAAGAATTGCATGCTAGCGACGGCCTTCATACAAAGGTCGGTCCAAGTTTCTTTATGTGTCTTGGAGTCCGAGGACGGCTCCTGCACTCTAGCCTGTTCCTCAATCCACAATCTTACATTCGACTCTACCATTTTCCTGTTCCGAAAAATTAGAGAGAGTTCCTTTCTCAAGTCTTTATGACTAGGGGAATTTTGGTCTCCATGCTGTAGACATATCCGTCCCAGATCACATTGACTGCAATTAGCTGCACCTAAATAGGGTATGGATTGCTGGACATCCGGCTGCCTTATTTCGATCAAAATCTGTCATCATGAAAACGCATTTTTTATAAGTTGTTAGGGATTGCACGTTGGTGTCTTTCACATCGCATCATGTCATGTCTTGTAATGACAACGTGACGATGGACTAAAAAACTTATGTAATAAATAGTTCAAAGAGCAATAATCAACTGAATATCTTCTAAAACATACCGGCTCAGATGACATGGTGGTGATGACCAACCGTCGCTTGTTAGGGTATGCAGTGCCATATTGTTCAGGAAGTCGTCTTCCTAGAATTATATGTTGTTCTTCTGCTTCTCTTTGTTGAACAGACGCCTCAGTTACGGACTCCCCCTCCATGATGGTAGGAGATTCCCCTAGATGCTCCACATAATACACCTTCGAGGCAATGTCGGGGCTCCCCATGATAGCAGATGGAAAAGCCCTCGGGTGAACCTCCATTGGCTGGGATCCATTAAGAAGGTCATTAAATGTATATCAAAATCATTATCTAACCAGCATGTGAGTCTAGTCTAGACACAAGGAATTTGACGAGAGGGCAATGAATAAAAACAATAAGTTGTATTGAGATAGTTATCTGAGCATCTGTGTGCAAACTGTGGAATATTGGTGGAAAAACCACTAAACTCTATGAGTCTACGGTTAAGAAGGATTGGCCAGTATGTTCTTCACTCTTCACAACCTTCAAATAATTACTCAGAGAAGCTGAAGCACATAGAAGCACCGAACGGTGATTAATCAGGTTGGCCAAGTTCTTGAGGATGGAGGGGATGACTATTAAGAAAGAATGATAAACATTATTGCCTCTGGTGCCAAGCAAGCATAGATTTTGGCTTGACAGTCCTGGAAGTTAGTGTGATACTATAGGTTGTTCACACTACCTCTCCTCGTAGAAGGCACGCAAGAACCGAGGTTGGCAACTCTTCCCTTAATAGAGCAATTGTTTCTATATCACTCTTAAAACTTCTTATGAATTCATGATTAATTACTTCACAAAGAGAGCAATGTGCTTTGAAAGAGGACATTGAGAGGAAGTCATTAACGAATATGGGTCCGACATAGAAAAGGTTAGCACTTTCAAATGCTATTTATAGAACTGATTGGAAGCAAGTCTTTTAAAACATGATTCACCATCCAAACCCCTAGGTATTTAATATCACTTCTAAGAAACATTACAAAATTTCTTAAAATCTATAGTGTTAATGAAGCTTATAATGCACAAGCATCTCCAAACAATGCTTCTTAAAAATGGTTTAGCAACTCCATACCAAGCACTAAGACAGTGACCCTCTGAATACTACAGATGATTGTCACCCGGGCACAAGAAGCTCTGACTGCATGATATATGTTGGGTTGTGGATTCATGTACGCAAAAGAATTTGTACAGAAATGATGTCTGCGTTGTGCTACCGTGACATAACATCACGTTATGATATAATACACATCAAAAGTAAGTTATCCAAAGAAAACACTCGAAACACCCTGTACGTACCTCATTACTTTCCAGTGGTCTTGTTGACATTGTTGAAGGATCGTAGCCTTCGAGTTTCTTCCCTGCACAAGAGGCCGTAACCTTCGCTGAACTTCGCTGAACCTGCTTAACGAAGGGATAGATGTCTGAATACTTGAAAAGCCCAACTGCCTACGGATTACATTCAACAGAGTAGTCTTGTTACATCACAATGAAAGAATACATCTTCCAGTTACTATGTCCTAATCATGAACCTTGTAGTATCAAAACGAACCTTGAACTTTCGGATTTTGGGAGTGATCAATTCCTTATTACATTTCTCGGCCTAGGAGTCACTTAGATTCCAGGATTTAAATGTCATTCAATGCTTGTCTCTTGCTTCCTTCTCCATTTATGACGACGCATAAGAGAATTCCTCCCCTGCCACTAACCTTTAGAGACGGAAAGCTTTGTTAAGTGCAAGTAATGGTAGATACATTACATATTTGAGTTCATTGCGGAATGATCCACAGCAGCAGATTATCTCGCATAACTGCTAGGATCAGGCAATTGCACTGACTTTTATTCAACATTGGAAAATATGGTCGCTTCGTTTCCATCCTTGGAGGGGTACATTCCAACTTTAACTCTTCTCGCATTTCTGAAGTAACCTATCAACATTGTACGTTTCTCTCATTCCATCATTCTTTATTGACCTCCTCAATCAGCTGCTTGGAATTGTGATTGGAGAAATGGTTTACACATCACGTCCAATTTTACTGCTCCCACGACCAACTCTGCGTCGATTATCTGAGGTTGAAGTTCATGAGGTACAGTACACCTCCGTTGTCAATGAAGAAAATTGTTCGTGTTTGGTTGAATAGACTCTATCTTTAGAGGTAAGTTGCAGAAGAACTAAGAGAAGAATTGGACTCGAAATACAGATTTACTGGACTTTCGCTTGTCCAGGGTACAGCTGTAAAGAATTACAGCGTAAGTAGCATGGT
Source organism: Polytrichum commune (assembly GCA_950295325.1). Classification (NCBI taxonomy): domain Eukaryota; kingdom Viridiplantae; phylum Streptophyta; class Polytrichopsida; order Polytrichales; family Polytrichaceae; genus Polytrichum; species Polytrichum commune. The sequence goes on from OX485803.1 coordinate 27,456,680, forward strand.
CAGAACTATCCAGTGAAAGACCTCAATGCTTGTTGATGACATCGCACCTGGCGTATCTCTTGTCGATCTTGAGCTAAGAGGCATCAATAGTGCCCCTCAGAAATTTTCTTTCTTCGTGTAAAACATCCTAGCATGTGATATCCATATTCGCTTCCTTTGGAGTCGTCTTGATATTTATTGTGGACATATACGAAGTGAGCGCTCCAACTGAAGTATTGCTTACACTCTTGTACCGTACATAATTGTCACCCCTGACCTCTGAATTACTAAAACTAAATATTACTGTACGTTTCAGTGCTCACCACTTTCAACATGAATTTCTTACTTAAAACCACAAAATGACAAGTCATGGCAACATCAATTCCTCTATAATCCTCTACTTTCACGTTGAGAATGACAGGTTGCATTGTCGTAGTCATGACACCATTCAATTGCAAATATTCGTGAAATTGCAAGTCCTTGACTCTGTCGTATCTCGAGTTCCGTCTCTCTGTGCACTGAACCATCTACAGGGATTGCATAAATCCGAAATTACTGAAATAACATCCACGTATGTCACCTCCAGATATGTGCTCCTTCTCTCTCACTCTAGTTTGTGACTGCTTCTTTCTTGGCGAATCAGGAGAAATCAAATTACAAGTGCGCAATGCATTCGCTCTACCTGTCGGTCATCTACTTGAAAGAGAAAACAGACTCCTCGTTGACAATGTTTCCCCTGCACTAGGACTGCAAACATACATAAATGTTTTTACCTCTATCTTCGTCGCTCACTCAGCGTTTTCCGCCTCTGACTGCCTCCGAATGATCAAATTTCCCGAGTTATACCTCTCTTCCTTCTCCCTCACTCTAGTTCTGACTGCTTCCTGCTTGACGACTTACCAGAAACCTACTTCTTCGCAATGTATCCACTCTTCCTGTCGCTCTTCTACTTCTCTTTCTCCCCCTAAACCACTTCAGAGAGGCAACAAATACCTCGTGTACATTGTTTCGCCTCCACAAGGAACTGGAAATATGTACAGTCGATTACGATGTCGCTTAATCAGATATTTCCATCTCCGACTGCCTCACTTTCTTCTCCCGCACTCTAGTTCCTGACTCCCTCTTTCTTGGCGACTTAAAAAGCTCACCTACTGCTTATCTCCCTGCAAATCCGCTTCAGCGCGGAAGCAAATTCCTCCAGGACACTGTTTCCCTTGCACAAGGAACTGCAAATATGTAGAGAATTCCCTCTCAATCAGACAATTCCATCTCCGACTGCCTCACTTCTTGGCGAATTAAGGAACTACTTCGACGAAATTCATCCACCCTACCTGTCGCTCACCTGCTGCTCGTTCTCCCTGCAAACCGCTTCAGAGAGACAATATCGAATTCCTCGTCGAGATTGTTCCGATACCGCAAGTGTGTACGGTCATCCCAACCAATCTCTTCGTCTCCAACTCAGAGGTCTCCAGCTCTGACTGGACCGATCGGGCTGCAACTACTACAATGCGACGTTGCTCTTCATCCGGAAACAGATTGAGAAAAGGAAGAATCCGCGGACGAGCGAGACTGTAACTTAGCTATGGCGATGAATTTGTGTGGAGTCTTTGGTGCTGTCACAAGAAGCATAACCAACTCCAAACCTAACTAACAAATACGCGTGGGCAAAGTACTATGGTAGGGTAGGAGGCCCTGTTGCCGTGCATTTCTTAGAGAAGAATTATAGGCTTTTGTGAAGCTTTTTAAACTATTTCTTATCTCCCATGAGACAATGTGAAGCACAAAACTTTTGTTCACATCCATGCTCTCCGAGCTGCACTGATGTGCAATTAGGTTGCCCCATGCTAATTTATCGACATTCAAACATTATTTTGAATCTTTATCACCACAATAACAATATGCAATATTTATTCATTTATTGTGTTGATTAAAGGATTGATTTTTTGTGATCTAATTTTGACCCAACGCAATTTGCATGAGTAAAGAGGCAGCCTATTCACAAAAGGAACCTCATTGCACATACCAGTGTAGATCCCATGTACTAGATAATATTTTTAGAATCTCCCCTTCATACTTAATTCAGGATGAATTTTAAATATCATGGTTATTAACAATAAATAAATAAATAAATAAAAATCCAACAACTTACACTAAGTACCAAGGATTGTAGGCTTTGGCCAAAATGATGCTAAGACATCTGAGTATGATACTAATTTAGAAGACATAACATGTCACTCATCCAAGAGCAAAAGGGTTATTAGATCTCATCATAAATTTTCGTCTATGGATGTTTTTTGTATTCCTTCTATTCTATCCATGAGTTGATTGGTTAAGATAAGTTATTGTAGCTCGAGTATTAAGTGAATGACTCGCTATTCCAATGGCTCATCATGGTTATATATCTAGTCCATATATACATCATTGGCCACCTACCTTTTTTTAACAACAGTTGTTTGTTATTAATCTTGTTAAATGCACCAAAAATATCTTCCTTTGGTATAATGCTACTAGACATAAACATTGACAAAATGCAACATAATGATGACAACTTTTCGTCTTGAAGAACCATCTTACCTTTGACCCCGGGTACGCAACTCCCGTATTATATGGTCCTGATTATAATCACTTATAATGCGTTTTAGTCCAATATTGAGTGATACAATTTGTTTTAATGTAGGAAACCCTTGTAGCCCTTCTAGCAAGGAATCCAAAAATGTAATTATATATAGGAAGTGAATATATTTTGAAGCATATAATTGCATTAAAAAACTAATTATATGATTTTTTTAATACATGTACCATAGGTCAAACTACCCAACTTTTTGGACTTTTTAATAAAATTTTAACATTGTGAATGAATTATAATTTTAATGGGAGGCAACTATTCATGGCTTATAATTTTAATGGGAGGCTTAATAAATATGCAACCCAACTTTTTTTTCATCTCATTTTATTTAATTTGGTCTTCACCCAACTTTTTGATCATTTTAATTTGATATAATTTGATATAATTTTTACAAAAGCCGTCCTCTAAGCCGTTTTTAATACGATGCCCCTTGCGTATAATATGGGAGTTGCGTACCCGGGCCTTTGACACTTCTTTTCTTCAAAAAGAAACTCGGATGTTTCAATGATCAGGTGTCATCAACATTATCGAACCATCTCATGACCAATATGTTGTGCTTATTTGAAACCTAAGGTATTTGAACTTTATGTAGGGACTCGTTTTGATCAAGTCTTATATGTGAGTGGTATATGGCAAGGCTTGGAGTTCTAAGTGGGTACTAAAAAGATATATATTGTTACGATGAGATTGGACTATGTGCTCAAAATATAAACAACCATTCTAAACTCAATAGTTAACACGAATGGGAGAGTCTATGTGATTTTTTTTTAAAGATACACAAGATTTTGCACTTTGACATCTTAGAACTGAAGTTGCATGGCAACTCCAATTTTGAAATTGCAAACGGCACTATGTGAGATTGATCTTCAGCACATGTGCCTATCCCCAAAACAAAACAATCATATGTAGAGACCCTATCATGCAAGCTGTTGGAGTGGGTAGTTCACATCTAATTTGTAGCTTCTGGTCCTTTTTCATGAATATATGATCCCAGTTTCCTGACTCATGTTGAATATCGGTTGTGGTAGAGTTGCACAAAATAGGGTGGACATGCCTAAATCAAACGCAAAAATAACCTAAAAGCCTATATCTGAGTGATATGTGATTAGATGTGGATCTAAGAACGGATGTCGAAAAGACATTTGTTTAAAAGAGATTCGATTGCGTGTTCAAAATATGCTAATCCTTCTAAATTCAGTAGTTAACATAATTGGAGGATCTATATGGCCAGTTTATGAGCACAAGAACCTTTGCTTCGATGATGAATAGGATATTCATATGGACTTCAAGAATTGTGAGGCAAATGGGTATGGACACGATTTGGATTTGCTGATCATCTTGCACAAATGGCATGTTTTGTATCCTACAAGAAGTGGGTGGAATGAGAAAATTATCCAATTTAGGCATGTTAATCTAGGGGTTGAGCTTCCATTTGCAACAATTTGTAGTACTCGGGGGGTTCATTGGCGAAAATCATAGAACAACATGCGATAAAAAATAGGGTCCAATATATTTATTGTAGATAAATTTTATAAAAAATATACATGTAAAATAGGGGATTTTAAAACAATGAAACATGTTTACATGTAAAATACCACCACCTTATAATCCTTTCTGCAAGGTAAATAACCCCCCCAATAAATAGGTCCCGAACGCACGTGTATGCAAAATATAAAAGGGAGTGAACCCCCCGAGTTGTAGTAGTAACACTACATGAGGGCACAGTCTAGCCTCCAAACAACATCTCGTCAAGGATCTCTCAAGACTGTCTCAAGACTGGGTACATGCTCTAGAAGATTCTTTCTAACACTACCACTAACAAAGATTAGCTTGTAGTGACATGTGCAAGACACTTAGAACTACCATGACATTTAGTTAATGTAAGGCTGTGTATTTGGACTATATTGACATATCCCTAGAAAAAACATGTATTAGTGTGGACTCTCACTAAACAAATTAGTTCCAACATGAGTGAAATACACTATGAAGAGAGAGGTGGCTGCTTTTCCCATGAGTGTTGTCATCAAAGAAAAACCAGACAACTTATTTTCTTTGATTATTTCATCGCTTCTTGCATGCCTTTGCTTTTGCCTTGAAACTACATGGTCATCATTGTATTGAGACTTACTAGAGCAATGCTCTAGTAATCAAGCATTAAAAAACACAATGTATATGAGGGCATGGGAGTACGCAAGACCCATGAAATGCTTAAGATAGGACAAGAGAAAGAAAGTGAAAATTACAAGGTCGGAGGAGAGACAAGGAAAGAAGGATGGAGGGAAGGAAGAAAGCTTGTTGATTGTACAACCTTACCTCCGTAATGTCACCCTTTGTAAATGTCACTCCGTCTCTTATATCTCAAAACCCTAGGGAACATATGTGCTCAATTTCAATGTCCCTCCTTGTTGTCACATTTCCCTCTCATATATCATAGGTTTTGACGTGTAAATAATCCACCAAATAATCCAAACCACATGCTCACACGTATCACATCGTTGTCCTTGTCATTATTGTCATTATTGCAATGTTAACTTTGTGTTATTTCATAATGTCACATGCTACACTAATTCTCTATTATCATGCATACATGTAAACACTACAGACCTCCTTCATATCATGTGCACTTTGCTTGCCAGAGGTGTACTTGGTTTTGTTATGTAGTTAATCATTGCTCCAATGATGTGGCCCCTCTATAGAACTGTTCCTTTTAAGAACTATTCATAGGAATGAAGCCTTCCATGTCAGTCATTTGTGACCTCGAGTGTGTCAAAGAATTACGGTAAGGTGTTAACTGAAATAAAGTATGCATTGCCAATAGATCAGTTCAACTCCATGATGTTCTCAACTGTCTTGCACACCCGTGCAAATTGCAATCATCAAGTTCTGCACATCACGGTGAGCATGTGAGGAAAATATCTAGCTACGGAACTATAAATTGAGAAATTCTGATCTCCAGGCATCAAGTTGTAGTTAACGTATTCCTTGTAATATCGACAGCTAGCTGTACTTGGCTGTTCCAATGATGAAGAAAACCAATGTATGAGGAACCACACTGAGTGCAGGGAATTCTTGAATCAAGGATGGTATAAGTTAGCACAAGGTGACCTTTCAATTGCACTTCAGATGGTTAATTAAGAAATATCGATCAACTTCCTCGAATTCTGTCGAGTCACTTTGCACCCTGAAATGAGGACATGTACGTTGTATCCTCAAGGGGAATTGAAGATGCACAGATTTAGAGCAATGCAAACTATATGGCAAAATGCATGCAGACATTCTGGTGCATAATTTTCAGATTTATTCTTTAACAATCCTTGTGGACAACCTCTCTACGAAAGACAAGCGTCCAGTGTATATAAGCGAAAGCGATTGCAACTCGCATTCAAAACTCGTGGTGGTCCAAAAGCAGCATGTATGACTATAACTTTCTTGGATTTGTGTACATCAAATCTTTTCAACAGCTAAGAACTGAATCAAGTTTCCAGTCATCGACAACCCAGATTAGGTCTGCAACACCACAGAAATGCATAATTGAACTCCGATGTTACAGATTGTCAGAATCATCAATCTTTCCAAAGATGTTTATCTGCTTCAGTGATTTATCTTGTTACCAAGCACCCAGGTGGTGGTGAATTTCCAATCGTAGACCCTGTAGATTCCTTTGGTAGTCTCAGGCACTCTTGTGGAGATTCCGACGTAAGAGTACTCGTTCACTTGGGAAGCCAGGTCCAGACCCTTGTAGGAGATGTCTAGCGACGACTTCTTCTTGTCCGGTGTCTGATTCTCCTTCACCTTGTGGGTGCGCACCTGGATGGTTCCAGTTAAGGCGTTGTAGTCCACCCACACCCCAATCTGCACATCGACCATACTTTCACATTTTGGAAAACCATTGTATTAACCCTAGACTGCACGCTATCCAATGTCTGTCGATCATCAGAAACTATGATTTCGAGCCCTTTCTCACGTCGACATTCTTCTCAGATTCCGAAAGCGTGAAGAGAAGCGCTACACATTGTAGAAAAACCATCTAATGCTGCTGTCCAATATCCGTCATTCCAGAACTGAGAACAAAAACTGAGAACAAAAACCGAAACCGTGGTTACCTGCCTCTTCTGACAGGTCGACATTCGTCCCAGGTTCATGGTCAGAAAGGTTGAAGAGCATCATTACACATTGTAAAAGAGCAAATCTAATCCTGCTGTCCAATATCTGTCGACCCAAAATCTGTGAACAATGCCGAAACTGTGGTTCCCGACCCTTCTGACAAGTCGACACTCTTCCCACGTTCTAAAAGGCTGAAGATCACTACACATTGTAAGAAAACCATTCGACGTCCCTGCTGTTCAATATCTGTCGAACCAAAAACTATGAACTTAAACGATATTGCGGTTTCCTGAGCCTATCCACAGTTCGACATTCTTCCCAGGTTGAAGAAAATCACTATACATTGTTAAAAGCCAGCTAACCTTGCTGTCGAGCATCTATCGATTCAAACCTTGAACAACTTATGAACAAGACCGCAATCATGGTTTACTGAGCCTTCTGACAGGTCAACATACTTCCCAGGTTCGAAAAGGTTGAAGGGGAATCATTACATGAATGATGACAGGAAGTGAGTATTCATCATCATGAATGTAGAACGATGATCAAAACCGCGCGGTCAGGGGAGTGATTAGTTAAACTTTCCTGGTGTGGGTACCTGATCAATAGGTATATTAAGACGCACCTTGTGGTTGTTGAAATTGTTGGGGTCGCCCAGGTACTTGGTTTTGACGGATTTCACGCTGTTGATGTCGAGCCCGATGTGGGGGATGGCAGGGTCCCAGCTCTCACCATTTCGGGAGATGTCGATTTCGACGGCCACCGTCTTGGTGCTGCCCGCCCCCGCAACAGGTTTTCCGGTCAACTGATCAATTTCGAACAACGCGAAGCTCTCGGCGTTCGATCCGGCCACGGACAACGAAGGGGTGATGGCGAACGCCAGCCCGCCACCGCTGAACAATGGCTTGACAGTGTACTCAGTGGAGCGATCGAAGTTGACAGTGTAGGAGGTTGAAAACGAAGCCACATATTTGGAGTTCTTCTTCCACAGACGCACGGGGGTCTTGTACTGGTACCGGGCTGACACGACGTCGTTGTCTTCCGAGAATGCAATCGACGTAGGGTTGGTTGTGGGAATACAAATGAATTTGGGGTCAAGGCCGGTGGCAGGGTCGATGCTGCATGTGAATTTGGAGTTGAAAGGAGGGAAGGAAACCGTTACTCCCTTGGGCGCTGTCTCTGCAGCCATGGCACTCTGATGAGTTACCGCCAGCACAGCCACAAAGAGCATTATCTTCACCATCATCCCTCCTAGTGATCTCGCCATTGCGCGCTTTTGATCACCTGCAACAAATCATCAACATGGATTCGTTGAGGACCAAGTTTGGATCGGATCTGCTTGAACATTGAAGAAGCACCATGACGATTTTGCATCAAAAACACCCATCTTTAAGAATATCAATTCTAGGAAGCTTTAGATAGCTTTTCAGAAATGAAACCTTACATTTACCTAAGGGCGTCTGGATGGTGTAGAGTGCCCTCTTAATAGGTGAATGCAGTGGGAAGGACACTTGAAAATGTAAACTTAATCTATTCCAGCCACAAAATTGAATCATATCAATGGGTTGAATGCCGTGATGGATCTTTCCAAGCAAGATCTTTTGCTTGGCGCCCCCGCTCTTTTGTGATCGAGTGACAAATATTCATTTATGAGAAGCATTAGCATCGATCAACAAAACAAAGGGGCACGATAAAGACTACCGACATTTGCATCAGATTCCAAATGGACATCTACCTACCTGATCAGCAATGTCTGAATCCTTCTGACGTACAGAACAGAAGTACCCACAAGTACGCACGCGCGGAAGCCCACTCCCTGAGTTCGCACCGAGGTGAGTTTGTAACTTTATAAGTTGCCAGTGACTGTTCAAATACAACCTCTGCGGATTGCAGAATGATGGAAACACCTTGAACCCACCAGCTTTATATAATGTCCAACTCTACAGGTTGACTTTCTTCTGTATTCCAAAGTCTGCGCGCCGGTTGGACTCACTCTTCCGACGATGATCAGGATTCAGCTCGTTCGTTGATGCTTCGAATTGATCGATCGGCTGGAGTGATCTGCACCCGGCCTTCGAGGTTAGGGCCAGCTCAGCGGCACATAAATTAGTGAAGAATTCTCAATTACTTGATGAGTTCAGTAAACGACTGCACTGTTCACTGAGCTTGACAAAGCTGGCCTCCTCAAAAGTCCACGTTTCTCTTTTAAGGACCAGAAATGATCCACTGACATTACAAATGAGGGCCACTTCAAAGTTCACATACACGAGATGAGGCCCGTGACCATTGCACTTCAAGCACTCTCATTGATAGGAAAGGTGGTGCCGGTCCAAGTTCGCTTCACAGTATGCTTGAGGGACCAATGGAGTAAGTGAATGCAAGATGCATGTAAAGTCTACATGGATTCCTACATGGCATCGAATGGATCATGCGTCATGGTCACTTGGACTATTTTCAAAAACCACCTCTTGGAGGTTGGTATAACGCAAAACCAAGAGACCACGGCACTCCGTAATCTCATAACCGTTGATTTCGTATATATTATCATGTGTGAGGACCTTGCATGAATAGAACTTCATAGAAATAGCATTTGGTTGAGGGCCCGGTTACGTATGACTTCACACTCCACTTGAAACCCGTGACCACACTGCAGAATTTTGGAAGTGTCTTGGGACGGCCTTTGGACACTTCTTTTGGGCTCTCACAATTTCATGGTCATGGCTCGTGTGTGAAGTGGCCCTGGGTCATCAGCACGCACTGATCCACTTGCACATGAGTGACAATAATTTCCATACCTACTCATGAGAATATGCCATCAATTCCTTGTGTACCTACAGGGGGGTTTTGGCAATTGCCAACTCCAAGTGGCATAATTAATGTTTGTCTTTTGGTGCGATCTAATGACGTGATACTATAGGCCCCCAAAAACAGATAATGTAGACTGTTGACTTTTGTCTCCCTCCACCAACAGGTTGTGTTTAAAGTGAGCTTGAGAACAGTATCATTAATATAATTCAAGTTGAGTTTGTAGCTACCTGAATTGGGAGGCCAAGATTCGTGTGAGTAAAATGAAATGAAATGAAATGAATTTTAGAGCCTCGGAACTCAAAAGGCTTATGAGTTTAAAGTACATTAGGATGGTGTCAAACCAAATAATTTTCTAGAGTGGTAGAGTGCATTAGCCTCTGCGAGATTAAAGGCTAATATCGACTTGATGGTCCAATTGAAAGAAAGACTTGAGACTCCCTAATACTATGTTTTCAAAAAGTCATTGGAACTTATCCTTAATCATGGAGTTATATAGGGGACCCTCTAGCACAAAGTGTGCCTCAGTTTCAAATACAATATAAGAGAAAAAGTGGCATAATCTATTATCTCTAGAGAATATTGGACTAAGAAGAGTCAACCACTGTTCAGTTCCAACGGCAAGTGTATGATTCATGCCCGGGTACGCAACTCCCGTATTATATGATCCTGATTATAAACACTTATAATGCGTTTTAGTCCAATATTGAGTGATACTGTAATTTGTTTTAATGTAGGAAACCCTTGTAGCCCTTCTAACAAGGAATCCAAAAGTGTAATTATATATAGGAAATGAATATATTTTGAAGCATATAATTGCATTAAAAACCTAATTATATGATTTTTTTAATACATGTACCATAGGTCAAACTACCCAATTTTTTGGACTTTTTAATAAAAATTTAATATTGTGAATGACTTATAATTTTAATGGGAGGCAACTATTCGTGGCTTATAATTCTAATTGGAGGCAAATATTCGTGTGGATTTTTTTAAATTATGTATAGGTAACTTACTGGTCTAATTGTTGGGATAGAAAACTAATGATTTGTGTTAGGATACAGTTGAGGTATGTATTTTTAAGACCATATACATCATATGGTGCCCCAACTACTCAAGGGTATCATGGGGTATTTCAAAATATCATGGGTTCCCAGTTTAGGGTTAGGGCTTAGGGTTTGAGGCTTCTATATATTCGCTTTGAAGCTTTTGTGTTCGGTTTTGGAGCCTTTGTGTCATTGCTTTGGAGTGTGCTTGTGCTCATTTGGGAGGGTCATCCTTGGCTTAAACAAACACATGGATTGTGAGATGAAGCGTAGAGGCTCATGTAGTGGAGGCCAGGTAGAGATAGGGAGAAGGAATATGTTACATGTGTAATTGCCACAACTCCTTCCAAAAGAGGGAGACCTCGAAAGGACCCTCTATCATTTGTGAATACTAATCCGACATCTACATTGAATACCCCTCTTAGACGCTCTACAAGGTTAAAAAACTAGGTGTTTCAATTGTTTATATACGTTGGAGTTTTTTTTTAATAAATATGCAACCCAACTTTTTTTTCATCTCATTTATTTAATTTGGTCTTCACCCAACTTTTTTTTCATCTCATTTTATTTAATTTGGTCTTTACCCAACTTTTTTTTCATCTCATTTTATTTAATTTGGTCTTCACCCAACTTTTGATCATTTTAATTTGATATAATTTGACATAATTTTTACAAAAGCCGTCCTCTAAGCCGCTTTTAATACGATGCCCCTTGCGTATAATATGGGAGTTGCGCACCCGGGGATTCATGGTGCGGTAAGCATCAATGATCTTGCGTTGTGGTGGTGATAATGATTGCTTCAAGTACATTTCACATTCATATTTAAGAAAATCCTTGAGGTGGAGGTAAATTAGTTTCTTCCCCAAGAGATGGAAAGAGTTGCACTCCTTAGTAAGAAAAAGCCTACTTGTGATCATATAATGTGATTTTTGATGGTGTGAGTTTATCCTAGATTTTCCAATGAGATAGAGCCCATGATGCCTTCCACATGGTTGTCGATTTGTGCTAGGTGTCAAGGGTATCAACGCTCCCAACCGTTGATTTATCCTATTTTATCAAGTGTGAGGACCCCCATAAATAGGAATTCATTGAAATAGCATGTGGCTGAGGGCCCGGTCACATATGACTTCACACTACACTTGAGGATCCGTGACCACACTACATGATTTTGGAGGTGTGTTGGGAACTTGGGACGGCCTTTCGACACTTTCTTTTGGGCTCTCACAATTTCATGGTCACAGCTCTTGCCTCGTGTGTGAAGTGGCCCTTAGGTGTCCACAGCAGCGTCCGGCAAGAGCCTAAGGCTAATACAAATGCAGCCTACAAAATTTGTGACTTAGCCTATAAAATTTTGAAAGTGTAGGACAAAGAGCCTATGGACAATTTAAAAAATAGGATATCAACCTATGTGATAAAAAACATGTAGGAAATTGCCTACAAATTTTTTAAAAGAGAGGATTTTAGCCATTCATCCTTCTTCAAATTGGGAAATTACTTGGCCTAAGTACATATCTTTAGGCTATATCTTGCAGGAAGAGTAGAGGTTGAATGAGAAGATGGTGAGGACTTTCACCCTTAAACTCATTTGAATTTTAGCAACCTTTCATAACTTATAATCAACTCTTTAAAAAAGAGTTGGTTAATCCTTGGCCTTCAAACGTGGTGAAGGGCTTAGCCAGGTTCAATTCCTACCAAGGATACCACTTAGTACTCAAATTTTGAATTTAAAGCCTACAACATTAAAAGATATGAAGGATTTTAACCTACTAAAAATTAGTTTTGAAGGCAATTGACGGGTAACTTAAAACTCAAAAGGTTTTCAACTTACAAAAATTTGATATTGTAGGATGCAACCTATGCCATGAGGGAAATAGCCTATGCCCTTTTAAAGAGGTAGGCAATTAACCTTAATAACTTCAAAAACTTTTCGGACGTTGGTCCACAGTCGGATTCAGATAAATAACCGAATAAGGCCTGCATACCTTATGTACCCTTCCGTGCACTTGCTGCCGTAGGTACAGCCGGAAACAAGTGTCAGCTCTTGGTTTTTAAGCTTTTTGGCGTTGGCTGTGTTGGGCTTCTGTCTCAAAACAAACAAACAAACAAACCAAAAACAAGTGTCAGGCTGCATGATGTGGATTTTGATAAGGCTAATGTAAGTAAAACGTGACCGTGTCGCCGCCTTGCAAGTTCCTACTCATCAAGTTCTAGAAATGTGGGACTTTTCTTCAGAGAATAGCTAGGGTACCCATTTTCTTTCTTCCAGACTTCCAGTGGATGATGAGCTGGACCATTTCAGCCAGAGCACACACACACACTTTGTTGACCTTAGTAAAGTCAACGTCAAAGGCTGATACTTAAGGTTTGCGGGATGCAGGGTGTTTCATCATCCTTCAAACTTGGGAGGTTTTATGTGACCAGGCACAAAGCGATAAGAGTAAAAGGTTTGCAGCGAAGGTGCAATCTCGGGAAGCTGCTTCTGTGAGAGTACGGCAGTGGGTACTTCCCTGTCCTGCTGTGTTGGAATATTCAGACATTGCCCGTAAGTAGTGCTACCAACGATTCTATCATTTGTTTAATTGGCATCTGGCGTGACAGAAGATCTGTTTTCCTTCATCGCTGACGTGTGTCCAATCTGGATGGCTGAATTGTTGTGGATATTCGGTTCTCTGCGTCGAGCTTCTGAATGCGATGGAAAGCCGTTTGCTTCCAAAAGAATGAAACCGTTGTGAATATCTGCCCTTTACTCGCAAAAGAATGAAACCGTTCTGTCCTTTACTCGCAAGACACACGTCCCAAGAAATTGTGGAAGTAGCAGTGTTGATGTTGTTAAATCTTTCAACAGTACACCCGAATTCTCACCGGAAGGAGCTCAGTGACTGGAGAGTGATGGGGAAATGATGCGGCACTAAAGTTCAGTTGTTGTTGTTGTTGTTGTTGTTGTTGTTGTTGCAGGGAATGGCGAGGTCACGAGGCGGGATGGTGATGTTGCTGCTCTTTGTGGCAATGCTAGCGGCGACTCATCAGAGCGCCAGTGCTACGGGGGAAGCTGCGCCCAAGGGAGTGACACTCTCATTCCCCCCTTTCAACTCCAAATTCACATGCAGCATCGACCCCGCCATCGGCGTCGACCCCAAGTACATCTGCACTCCCACCACCGACCCCACCTCACTCGCATTGTCCTACGACGACGACGTCGTGTCCGCCCGCTACCAGTACAAGAGCCCTGTGCAGCTGTGGAAGAAGAATTCCAAGTACGTCGCCTCCTTCTCCTCCTCCTTCGTTGTCAACTTCGACCGCTCCTCCGAGTACACCATCAAGCACTTGTTCGGTGGCGGTGGGCTGGCGTTCGCCATCACCCCCTCGTTGTCCGTCATCGGATCCAACAGCGAGAGCCTTGGGCTGTTCGAGATCGACCAGAAGACCGGGAACCCCGTGGCGGGTGTGAGCAGCGCCAAGACGGTGGCGGTGGAGATCGACGTCTCCCGCAACGGTGAGAGCTGGGACCCCGCCATTCCCCACATCGGCCTCGACGTCAACAGCGTGAAATCCGTCAAGACCAAGTACTTGGGCGACCCCAACAACTTCGACGACCACAAGGTGAGCAGATTGAACCACCAGAAATTTAATTTTCACTTATAGCATTCCAGAATTCAGATATCGACCATTCAAGTAACATTTATAGTCGCAGAAATCCCTGTAACATGTTCAAGCAGCCCCAAAACAGTGCTTCTCAAAAATGTTTAGCAGCTGGGCCAAACCCTGTTCTAATATAAATGTAATGGGATTATTGTGCAGATTGGGGTGTGGATCGACTACAATGCGCTGACTGGAACCATCCAGGTGCGCACTCACCAAGTGAAGCAAACTGAGACACCAGACAAGAAGAAATCCCAAATGGCCATCTCCTATAAGGGCCTCGACCTCGCCTCCACCGTCAACGACTTCTCCTACGTCGGATTCTCTTCCAGGGTGCCCAAGACCCCGAATGGCATTTACAGGATCTACAACTGGACGTTCACCACCTCCTGGGTGCTTGGTACCAAGATGCACTAGATCAGTTAACTACTCCGTGCATGAGGAATGCACATGGATATTTGTAGATTTTGTAGAGTCTTCAATATCCTCTGGTCAGAATTCATGTCGAAAAACGGGTAAACCTCTTGAAGATTCATTAAAAAAAATGCTCCTCTGTACTGTATTGTGCGTGCATTATATTACATGCCTTGAAATCTCTCTATTCAGTCTACTTGTGCATTCCCCTTCATCGTATGGATTCCTTCGACAAGACGCATCTTCTTTCACTGGATGGATAATGGATTTCTTCCTTCACACAAAATTGCGAAGTGAGGACTACTTTCTTTCTTTCTTAGTGTTTGGTACTAAGATGCACTAGAGTTATTACCCGAATATGTTCACGAGATTATCATTACATGGATATTTGTGAAGTAGAATAGGATTTGATTTCTGGTCACACTGCAACTATATAAGAAACAAGTATTGATATATACAACAAAGCCTATTCTACTTTGAATATAAATATCAAGAATCCTCATCAAAGAAAGCTAGTTTACTTTATTATATTGTGGGTGCATAGCACGTGGCAGCATGTCTTGTAATCTCTATATCGTTCACTGTACTTGTGAGTTGCACTTATTTGTATAAGGTAGACGTGCATAATTTGGTTACTTATCTTAATTGGATTAGGTGTGCCTTCAGGAACGGGAACCAGAAAGAGATGTGTTTGATAGGCATTGAACAATGCACTCAGAATATGATGAGCATTCAAAGCTCAATAAGTTAGTAAGCATACATGAGGGGGCCTGTATGACCATTAATGAGCATGAAAATCTTTACTTTGATAATGAATGAGATACTCATATCAACTTAGTTTGAAAAATTTAAGGAAAGTGGGGACGGCCTCTATTTGGATTTGCAAACTTATTAATCGTGTGTTTCATATCCTTGGCGAAGTGGGCTAGGTAGAGGAAGTAATCAATTTAAGACCCATCGACCTTAGATCCCTTGGAAAAGGCCGATCTAAAACAAAAAGGATGGATGCATCTGCTTCTACTGCCATCAATCATGACATGTAAAGTGAGGAATAGTACTAAGTTTAATGTTTATGAATCCTTGGGAACAAGTGCCTGCATTAATATAAATCTTGTGGCGGGTTGTTTACTCTTGTTTGGATGCACCGGTCTCATCCAAATTTCCAATATCCAGGCATGGAACATTTTGAACATGTCCACTATATGCTCCAACTTGAAAACTTCAACTAACTAATTGTTGGATCTTCATAGCTTTTGATGAAAATAAGATGAAATTTTCGTCTCACATCTTCACTTTGGGGGTTGGCTTCCTCACACTACGAGTGGTCAATTACAATAAATGAGGGAGAAAATAAAGAAATGTCACTATTTCCTACCTTTGCATTTTAAAAAATCTCTCGTAATATCATTGTTTTCTTGGACATTTCCGTAGTTCAGTTTTTCAATTACAAAAAAAATATGACTCACAATCATAACATTACTCAAAGGTGGGGTCTTCACCCGGGTACGCAACTCCTGTATTATACGGTCCTGATTATAATCACTTATAATGCGTTTTAGTCCAATATTGAGTGATACAATTTGTTTTAATGTAGGAAACCCTTGTAGCCCTTCTAACAAGGAATCCAAAAATGTAATTATATATAGGAAATGAATATATTTTGAAGCATATAATTGCATTAAAAACCTAATTATATGATTTTTTTAATACATGTACCATAGGTCAAACTACCCAACTTTTTGGACTTTTTAATAAAATTTTAACATTGTGAATGAATTATAATTTTAATGGGAGGCAACTATTCGTGGCTTATAATTTTAATGGGAGGCTTAATAAATATGCAACCCAACTTTTTTTTCATCTCATTTTATTTAATTTGGTCTTCACCCAAATTTTTGATCATTTTAATTTGATATAATTTGATATAATTTTTACAAAAACCGTCCTCTAAGCCGTTTTAAGTACGATGCCCCCTGCGTATAATATGGGAGTTGCGTACCCGGGGGTCTTCACCCCTATTCTAATACTAGGTACAATCTCCGATGTACTACAGCGCTTGAGTTATATCCATTTCGCTGTTTCAATTGAGCCACGTTTGTGCTTCAAGAGCAGACATTCATAACTCGGGTTCAAACTTACAACTTTACCATGTCAACGATTTGAGCATTTTAATCCCGAATCTCTCGCTCTCTGCCCATGTTGGACCCATAGAATAGGCTCAGCTTGTTGTATAATGCTATGGCAAGTACTGTATTGCAATGGATGTCGACTTTACATTAGACTTGTGGGCCACACCCACATGGAAATTATGGTAGCTCCAAAACTAGTGGGGGCCACTTTACCCAATTGAAATAACTGGTGTACTAATTCACAAATTTCTCTATTTAAGGAATAGAACTTTGGGATAGGCCATCCCATCAGGACCAATGAAGCGGTCTGGAAAGCAGATTGATGGCCACGTCACCCGGCCACGTGTCAAGGAACCCACATCGATCTCCTGTCCAGACTCCGAGAGCATATTTCGCTTGTTAAATCTATTGCCACATGTATCCGATGCGTGACTCTTGCAGTTTCAGAAGAAGAATATGATCCACGCTGAGTGAAGAAGCGGGGCATGAATGGCAACACAGATTATGGGGGTGGTCCGCAATTCTGACAACTCCGAATGCAGGTTCGTAAGAAGTAGCTAGTCAACACTTGCAAAAACAATTGAGCTGGTAATATCATACTTTGCTGCATTTTGAGAGACTCTTCAGAGATCAGACTTTGAGTCTTGCATACTGCAGCTTGGTGAAGATCAGATTTCAAGGCTTGAATATTAATTGCAGTTTCATGGAGATCAGATTTTGCGGCTTGAGAAATGCAGTCTTGTAGAGATCAGTGCTTGAGGCTGGAGATTTGTTGTTGGGACCGAAGCAGCTCTGTTAACTTTGCATCTGTGTCGACCATTTGGGTGAAGAAATTTGAGTGATATAGGTAGCGATTCGCAACTCCAATGGCGGCAAGGGCACACATTAGGCAGCTTCGTGCCGCGAGACATCAGATCGGTGTTGCAGTGTTCCGAACTTCGCCTGGGATTGCTGATGGAAGCTTAAGCCAGCCTTCGTCGATTCCAAATCCAGTCTGAACAGCAAGCGATTGCCGTGATAATAAGTTACCAGGTACAAAATTCCTCTCTTCATTTGGGTGCCGGTGAACTTGTTGGGCGATGAATAACATTGTTTCAATAGGAGACTTTCTCTTAATATCCTCTAACTCAACATGAATTTTGGTTAGGAATTATTTATTTCGCATACAACTACTTCCATGCTCAGTAAGTTTTCGGTACATGCTTGGAGGTAGTGTGGAAGTTTGAATGAAGAACATTTTATATTGGTTCATTCAAGGGTCGAACTCAATTTGACATGTCAAGAGGTGTTAAGATTGAGGGATCTATCATCGATAAAATAAGAGAGTTTGCATCTATTTAGAAGGAGTAATAGTGGGGAATTATTTTTCTTGCAAAGAGACACAAATTCTAAGGAGAATGCAAAAAAATAAAAAATACAAATCATGAATATGAAAATTGCCACAAATATGAAGCGGTAAAGTTAGGGTAACACATAGTCGGTCTTTAGGTTAGCCCATAACCGCTCATCTAAATGCTAATGCTTGGCTACGACAATTGTCAAGACTCTTATAAGGGCAATCAATCATAAGCCACCACCACATAGACCTATGTTAAAATTAGGTCTATGTAGAAACACATAGGTCTAAAGTTAGGTCTATGTAGATCTATGTGACCACATAGACCAATGTTAACTTCATTCGCCTAAAAAATATAGATCTCATCCATGTCGGCATTACATGCATTTAGTGAGCAGTTAAATGGACTTGGTTGACTATGAATGCCTCGAGGTTGAGGTCGATGTATTTTTGGGGGAGCTAAGCCTCGACCTCAACCTCAAGTTGGGTCTCAGTCGCATGTGCATGTAGAGTAAACTTAGTTGAGTGTTGTTCTAAAATATAGGGGGTTGAAGTATACCTAGGAGGATTTTAAGGTGTGTGGCCTCTATTGTGGTCACTTCCAAACATTTTGGCCTTCGGATTGGACTAGGAATCACCTCATCTCAACAACTAGCAACTATGAATCATGTCGATTGTCATTTCAAGTTTAGAATTGGAGTTGAAATGCAAAAGTTAGAAGAGGTCAAAATGAGGATTTTCGTTAAACAATATGAACATAGATCTTCCCATTTGTGTTAACAATTGAACTTACAAGGATTGAGATGTTTTGAGCACATGTTGAAGGACTCGAGTTGAAGGACCTCGATCTCCATTTGACAATCAAAAGGAAACCTCAATCCCAAGTTGGGTCTCAGTTGCATGTGCCTTAAGAGTAGACCTAATTGAGTACAGTTCCAAATTTTACGGGGCTGAAGTACCTACACTAATATGTGCAATTAGGTTGCCTTCACAAATGTATTGCCTCTTCATCCATGCAAATTAGGTCCTTTGGATCAAAACCCAATCACAAAAGCTTATAACTTTGTTTATTCATTCAAACAACAACCATGGAAAAAATACACTTATTATGTACTTTGATATTGTGGTAATTAATATTAAAAATAGTGTGGAAGGTTGATAAACTAACATGGGGCAACCTAAACCCTAAACGGTCTCAAGGTTGAGCTCGGTGTGTTGTTGGGGGAGCTCACCATCAAGGAACTCGTGTAGAAGGATCTCTTAGCCTCCATTTGAAAATCGAAATGAAACCTCAACCTCAACCTCAAGCTGGATCTCAGTCGCCCACTCCCCAAGAGTAGACCTAATTCAAAGTTGTTCCAAAATATAGGGGGTTGAAGTACCTACACTAATATGTGCAATTAAGTTACCTTAACTTTACCCATGTATCTTAAACTTGAGTCAAATCCAAAGTATTTTCTTTAAAAAAAATTTAAAAAAAAACTAAAACTAAAAACTAAAAACCAAAAACTTTACTTATTCTTTGGTATAGCAACCACAGTAAAAGATACAATGTATTTTGTTACTGAGGTAATAAATATTCAAGATAGTGTGGAATGTTGATAATTCGACATGGGGAAATCTACATGCACATATAAGTGTAGTAGGGTTTTAAGGTATGTGGCCTCTATTGTGGTCACTCCCAATTCTACATACAAAGTTGGGTGTTGGATCGGACTAGGAATCACTTCATCCAGTAACTACACTAGAAATATTGTATTTAGTGTCACCAATTCTATTTTTGTAGCTCAATAGTAATTGTAAACCGCATGTGCAGTGTCACCAACACGAAATGTATACCTACCATTATGTGTCAATCCTTGTAAAAAAATTGGGCATTATAGATATACAATGTTGCAATTACTGCCACTTACTAAATGATTTTTCATCCAAATTCAATCATTCATGACAATATTTCATCACTGAATTGTTAGGATGCAGAATATATCATACTTTGTTTCATTTATTGGCATGGGTTCCATCCAAACTTCAATCATCTATGACAATACTTATTTATAAGAAGTGTCATTAGCAAAGTTACCATAGTGACATTAAACACCATATGACACTAACAGTTACATTTAGTGTAGCAATTACAAATTCTGCGAATTGTCATTTCAAGTTTCCAAGTCAAAATTGTGATGTAGAAGTTAAAAGAGGTCAAAGTGGAGCTTTTCTTTCTCTTATGACCATATCAACATAGGCCCCTCCTAGATGATTGTGTTAACAATTGAATCTAGAAGGGTTGAGATGTTTTGAGCACATAGTCCAATCTCATCGTAACACGTGTGAGTCTTTTTTTAACAATTTGTTGTTGACTGCAAGTCTTTTCTTATAGTGTGTCCAAATTTAACGAGTATCACATAAGGGCCCACACACCTCATGGGTGAGTTCCCAGTTGCCCTTTCACTTATAAGCAACTCCCAAGGGAGCGAGATTAAGTAGGGAATTCTTCCATGTGGAATGCACTACTACTAGTGATTTCCATGCAATAGAATGCACCATCGCACTTCAATGAAGTAACCCAAGTGCGCACTATGGGTCGCTAGAGAAAGTATGTACTAAATAGTTGTTCTAAACTTGTTATATGCCTAGGGGGTGCACTCCACATTTCCGTTTATAACCACGTGGATGCACAAAAGGGGTATTATTTGGACAATGCACCACATGGAGGGACATTTTGTCAAGTAAGGTTTGTCTGTATATGAGGGCTAGTAAGTAACGCCTAGAAAATTGAAACTTAAACTAAGGGCTATTGTTTGATGGTTATGTGAAAGAAAAATAGTATTTATCTTCTGTATGAATACCTTAGTCCTATTTGTGCACCCTATTTCTATTGTAAAAATATGCAAGGCTATATCATATATGAAAACAATGCGGACATGTATACATATTGAGGCTATGTGTGATCTCTACAATGTTTGTAACTAGTTTTTGTTTCAAAAACGGTTGTTTATAGGGTTATTATATTCGGACTCTCACATACACGTTATTGTTTATCTCAATAAAGGGTGCAGCCCCCAAAATTTTGAATGATGGTGAAGCTACGTTCATAGGAAGCTCAATTGACCATAACTTGTTTCTATACAATCAAAGCTACTCCAAATATAACTAAACTTGCACTTTCAAGTCACTATACTAAACATCAAGTTTAGTGTGACCCACACTAATTTTCTTGCAATCACTTGGTGGTAACTACCACTAGAAGAAAACTTGTTGGCCGCAACAACCCCCGCAACCCTATGTAGAGGGTGTCCTATGATACTTGGTGCTACATGACAAGTTACCAATACCATTTTAATTAACATAGCACACCAATGTTAATGCCACATCAAATTGAATTTTTAGTGTGATCAAGTTACCATATTAAATTTTGGTGTATTTGGTAAGTACCCGTGGTTAGGTATACATGGGAGAAAGGGAATCATTGCATAGAACGTGCCTCTCATCCATCCACCATATAAACTTGAACCCCTATAGGTTTGTTCCCGATTCATCTTAAATGACTTGGAATAAACTAACTCAAGGTCACTAAAGCTATTTCCGGTGTCAAATAAATTTAAAAGTACACTGTGGATACATTATATTTTAGGGTTTATAAGTAGGATGTATGAGGGGTTATGCCTGTATGCAATAATACCCCCTCTTTGTACACATGCCGTGACAATGGTGAATCATTCAACTTTAGATGAAAATATAATTGGAGACAAGGTCATTGGTTGGTCAACTCACTATGTTTCTTGAATTTTTTGTTACGCAAGAAATGATGACTTTCCACATTGCTAATATTGATGTGGAAATAGATGTGAACATCTCAATATAATTTCCAACAGACCTAACAAATTACATCCACATTGAAACTTGTGGCATACTTTGTGATAGAATGGATTTCAAGGAATAAAATAGTGGCTCCAATTTTGGCATGGCATCATGCAAAGTCCTCTACAAAAATATGTAGAACAAAGCTTGTTGACTCCCTTAAATAGAGAATTTTAGTGTTTAAGCCCATTTCTTAATTGTTTACTTGATCAAACACATTCTTGAAGGATTCAAAAGTGCCTCCGAGATTCCACTAATACGTTCGTGAACTCATATCTTAGCAACATATGTACACAACCTTCTCTCCAACCAATTTTGGCTCCACAGGCATAGAAACAAAAACACCTGAGGGTTTCTGCCTTCACTGCTCCATTCTCGATCAAAATGCACACAATCTCTTTCACACCACTTCCATGTTTCTTTCTTTCTTTCTCTCCACCACATCCATCTGCCCCTTTTCCTCCCTCACTCCCATGTGAACCAAACCGCCCGGAAACAAAACTTAACTACACTAAACTAACTAAACTCACCGCGCAAAGAGTAGCAAAAACAGTCCCCCAGATCGTAACCACTGCGGACCTCTTCCCACTCAAACTCTCCCACTCTAATTCCAGGCTTGGAAACCTTCTCAAACCCTAGTGACGACAAAACGAATCCTTCCAGCTTCGATCAAAATCCAAATCCGGCAAAGATTTTCAAAAAAAAAAACTCTTTGCAAAAGCCCAAACTTAGGACACGGAGGAAGGGAGTCATCTATGCATGCTTGCTCCAATGAGTTTGCAGGTTGGTGAGGTTGCAAAGTTGCAGAACAGTGCGACATGATGACCTTGCTCCTACTGTACTAACTGGCTCACTGACTTACTATGGATGATATGAACCTGTCATTCCTCAGGATGAGACTCTCGCGGATTTATTCATCCAGCAAGGTACCAGTGTACGGGTTGTTTCACCCCAGCCCTTGTAGATTATGATTGTCATCAACTTTTTAAGGTGACGGAAGGATGCTTCACACATGAGATTGAAGGCCTCTAACCATTGCATTCTAAGATTGGTCGAAAAGGCCGAGACCATCCAAGTTCACTTCACATTAGAAGGTGAAGGCCTAAGGGCTTGAAGTGGATGAAAAATCGACATGGGTTCTTACATAGCGAACTATAAATAATGTTTCAAGGTCTGCCAAAATTTGCGTTAGGTTACCTCTTGGAGGTGGGCTTAACGCAAATTCCAACAAATCATGTCAGTGATATGGCAATTTGATGATAATCCAAGGCCCTCATAGTTACATGGTCAGAGGCCTTGACTTGTGTGTGAAGTGGCCCTGAGTGCAAGCTTTATTAACCCTTACATGCTCAAGCAACTTGAAATGGGTCATCACCTAATATTCTACTAGGTTTACGACCCACTAGATGGCAATCTATGTGGATGGAAAGGTATTTACTGGTGTAGGGTGGTGTCCACTACCATGTGGCCCAAAATAACATATAAAAACCTCATACTCCAAGCATGTAAGATTTTTTGTTAGATTGGCATTGCTTGTTTTAGGAGGCAATTCCATGTGTTGCTCAAATGTAAGAGCCAAATTTAGGAGCCAATGACTTTCGCATATGATGCCCAATTTGGGTTGGAATTTTTTCTCCAGGACAAGGTGATGGCTTTGCACAACTTAACTAGGTGGATTTGAAAAAAAATCTTAGTGCACATATTGCTTGCACCATGAATGAGGGCAAATCTCCCAAAATGACATCATGTGGCACCTCCAACTTGGAGGGTGATGGACTTCATCTAAATCTACTCAAAAAAACTCAAATATTTGGAAGTAGCTCATTTGTCATGGACATAACATAATATGGCAAAGATGCCAACTTTCAAAAATTTGTGGCATGACTGAAATGGTCACGAGATGAAAAATTTCAGAGTTTTCTCTAAATGCCCCCTGGATGAAGGTCATGTTCATAGGTTAATTGGACCTAGCAAATGTGGTCCGATTAACTTCAAATTTCTGCAGCAAGAATATATGGTGGTCTAGTTCACATCTGTACGATTGGATGTAAATAAAAAACATATTCTATTTGGCTATGTAACAGAAATTTTCAGCACTGGTGCTGGAGGTGCCCGAAAATGGAATGTGAAGGCTTGAGCATTGAGGGGTTAAGAACACTCTAAACCTAAGGTTCCACTCTACTTAATCAAAGAGGCCCACCATTCTATTATGGTCAATAGCTCAACACCAAAATCAGCTATCAAGTCCACCTTCGAATTCACTACATATGTGGCCCTATGGCACTTCCAACTCCATACAATTTGACCACTAGAACATATATCAAGAATTGTCTCATCCAGTTAGCAATTGCAAGTCACTAAAATTGCTATATCAGAATTCCAGAAGCAAAGCTTAGGTGCAAAAGTCATAAGCCCTCAAAGACAGACTCTCTTCTCTCTCTGAATACAGAGGCCTTCCCAACTGTGGTAACTGTTAAACTTATTGAAATGGTTAGCAGAATGCAAGGACATACTTAGAATGTCATCATAACATGTGTCTCTTTGGTGTCTCTTCTGGGAAAGTCCTGAGAAGGTAATCAAAGTTCCTGTAAATTTGAAGAAAAAGGGCATGTCCAACTATTGAATTGCATATACTTAAAGGTGTGCTCATTGATGGAGTCATGACAATGTACAACACATACAAAAGGCAAGAGAACAGCAGAAAACACAGCTAGAAAAGACCTGTAGAGATGAGAAGATAAAAGTGGAAAGTAAAAGTAAGACATGACAGAAAGATTAGATTGTTTTGAAATTGACGAGCTAAGGCGAACACCAGAAAGTGTCCAGCAATTGTATACACTGGGAACGATGCATGCATATGCTAAAAGAGCCATAACCTGGGTCAAGTCACAGACATGCTAGAGCCTCGTGATAGGTTATCTATGGCATGCAAAACATCGTTTCCATTGATGGGTAATTAAACAAACGTTACACCTACAAAAGCGTGCATGTGCACATTAAGCTGCACAACATGGGTTTATATATTACTCACAACTGACGTTAGCACTACTTCTGTTCTTTAAAGGGCCCTCTATGTTGGGGAAGCTCTACTAAAACCCAGTGGCTGGTGAAAGGAGTATCCCAAAACAGCCCAAAGGAAAACCGTCTACAGATTCCTTACAAACTAAAGCAATCATCAAATGTACTTGCCTCACTTTGCACAACTTGATTAGCACAGCTTGAGGGGACTGGTGACTGCATCCAGTCAGAAAACTCACTATGGAACAAGGAAAACTTGGTCATCTTATGATGATGCGGAGCATGCCTGGTTGAGGTTCCGTGAATTGTAGATGTTCCTCCTCTATCAAGTATCTCTGTACAGCAGTTGGTAACCTTGATGGTGTTCGTGAGCCCTTGGTATGGTGTCCTGTGCCCACACAAATATACACTTGTTCCCGCTGCCGGGTGCGGCTTACATTAAATCTCAACTGTGCAATCTCTCGTTTCAATACTGGTATTGCCTCACCTACGTGTAGACCGTGCAGATCTAGCAGCCGTGGTTGCCCTGGTGTACTGTTGCTAGTTACAAATGCATTGGAGTTTCTGCACAGCTTGAACAACAACAAAATCATAACCTGCAGCTGCTCACATGCAATAGAAAAACTTGAGGCGAAAGACAAGCGACCAAGCACTTGAAGTATAAATCAAATTTATCAGAAACCCCCCCACCCCAAACAATACAATGCCTGCAATTTACAGCTGGCAACAAATACCAGATCACTTGTTGCTAACTGTCATGTTGTAAGAAAATCCTCGACAGTTTCAATGTCACTAGATAATCATTTGTGACAAAAA
The DNA here is from genome assembly GCA_950295325.1 of Polytrichum commune. NCBI lineage: Eukaryota > Viridiplantae > Streptophyta > Polytrichopsida > Polytrichales > Polytrichaceae > Polytrichum > Polytrichum commune. The sequence goes on from OX485803.1 coordinate 27,482,447, forward strand.
AAAACTGTATATGAAAATCATAACTGACTTTAAGTGTGGGTTACCATAAAAGCAAGACCTTGCAAATACCTTGAAAATCTGTCCCAAACCCAGGAAGAGCTGACAGACAAAATTGCATCTCAGATTAAACTAACAAGGGTCGAAGAGTCCATGAAACAAACACCGGCACACAGATTGGAAGAGAAACCGACATGGATCGTGCTCCCAAACACACTACCTTTGCCAAAAGATAGCTTCTCCAGCCTTGCTATGAGCAGCTTTCATTTGTTCATTATGCCACTGTCCTTTAGCACTTAACTCTTTAGCAAGAGCTTTGTTCCCTGCAAGATATGCCTGCCTAGCCTGTGCCAGAATTACAGAACACCTGGTGTCAGTATTCAAGCAATCATAATTAATGGGACAATTTGTTGGCATTAGGGACCTGAAGCTCCAACATCCATCAACATTTTGACAAATAAACACCACTACATGGTGATAATTCAGCCCATACTAGGACTATACAGAGCACCACAATCTGGAACATTTTGAAATTCTGACAACCTAACTACTTGGTTTCAAAACCTAATACATAATTCCAGGAAACAGTGCTAGCAAAACCAGCATCAAAAAAAAATGTTTGATTGCACTTGCATTGCAGAGTACAATGAATAAGGAAGAAAGCAAAGCTTTCAGAACCCTTCAATACAGCTTCAGAAGCAAACGATTATCTTCCTGCTTTACTCACTGTTTGAGTAATCAAAGCACTCACCTGATCAAAATATGCATTCCTAACTCGTGCATGATCACGAGCTTCTTCCCGCATATCCGAGTACATATTTGCTGCATCCAATCATATGAAAACTTAGAACAAATTTCGGAACAGGTTAACAATACATAATAGATGTGAACAGAGGACACTCGCACAAAGACTTTACCTAGAAACTATTGTTTGTGTGGCTCCTCAGTTTCATCCAAATTCAAAACAAGCACAGTAACAAACATTTGGAAAGGAAAGGAAATAGACTACTTACAAACAGAATCTCCTGTCTCAAGCCAAGTTGGAAGAGGCTGATGAATGTCATGTCCATGGAGTTGGAACGGATCCAGCCGCTCAGTGTGGGTCACCCGAGCATCCCGAGGGAACCCACCAACACCTGGACCATGAGTTAAGCCCCGTACAGCTCCAAGTGAGACATTCAATCCCCCATTCCTCTCAAATTGGAGCTGAGCAGCTTGCTGGGCTGCCTGCTTCCTCACAACTGCAGCAAAATCTGGAACTGCTCTAGAGTCTCCAGCAACTATTGTTCTCCCCGGAAGAGCTGAGCCATTCATGGTGTCAAGTCCAGATAACGCAGGGAAATCTCGTGGTGAAGGAGGTGCAGGTGTAGGAGGTGAATGGAACGGCTTTGTTGGAGCCTCGTTCTGAAGCTGTAAGATGTACCATCCAATAGAATGACCAAATTGAGAAACACTTACTCATTTAGAAAAGCAACAAATATACAAATGCCCTTCCACTTTTCCAAATTCAGAGGCACAATCAAGACCAGTCAAGCATTCATGTGTGACTAAGATCGTGCCATTGGCTAAATATCACCATATTCCTCAAGATCCAATTCAATAAAAATCGTCTTTGATGATCATCTGAATTGATCATGACAAATGAAGATGGATAACTTTGATGCACAATTTTCTGCATGTTTAGCATTCTGCATCATAATCAAGTTAGATAGACATACCTCAAGCTCACTAAGCATGTCCATAGTAAGGGTCAGATCACCGCCATTGGCAAAGTAGATTTCTGCCAAACTGTCAGTAGCAAAACCAGGAAACTCTGTAGCAAGAATACTGACAGGGTCAATCGCCTGGTCAATCACCTCACCCAAGTCGTCTGGAAATGCAAGTTCTGCAGCTCCCCAATCAGTGAAGGAAGTTACACTTTCATTGCTATCATTCCAAGGGGGCTGCCTCTCATGGTTTGGTTGTTGTGCAGGGGGGCGCATCTCTGGCATATACGGCCGTACAAAAGTAGGCCCCGTAGACGAGGTTGATCCCTCTAAATTAGTAAAGCGTGTACCATTCGCTCCAGGAGGGCTGTATGATGTTGCTCGAGATGGATTCTGGTTGACTCCATCGTCATAGATAAAACTATCTCTAGGAAGAGCATTTCTGACACCGGCACCCGTCCAATTGGTGGCCAATGAACTCTGGCTCGACACATCTAGAGATGCAGACTCTTCATACTCTGAACTGTCCACAAAATCTCCAAAATCAAAATCTGGCATGAGATCGTCTGGGAGCTGCGCACGACAGAATCGTCGATATTCATCATCTGAGGTGTTTGAGTTGCTAGAGTCTGTTCTATCAAGTCTTGAACCTACATTCTCTTTCTCCACAGTGCCTGAAAGGTCCGAAGACTTATTTTCGCAGACAATTCCACTGGCAGCTGTAGTGGCAGGTCTGAAAGCCTTTGGTACAAATTCCTCAGCATTGGGATTCAGATTCGTACGTACTGAATTGAAAGAAGAACTAGAAGTCGAGCTAGCAAGATTTGATTTCTTTTGAGGAGAGGAGACAATAGAAGATTGGGTATTCATATACCCAGGTTCATCAGTGGCTCCCAGGCTACCCTGATCGCCTGTTGAAACAGACAAGTTTGAGAAAGTAGCTGCAAGACCCTCAGTTCCTGCAAAAGAACCTAGACCATTGCTAGTTGCTCCAATTCTAAAAGGCTCCAGAAACTCCCTTCGGTTGTATCCCATGGCAAAGAGCTTTACAGCTCCTTCCCAGTGTGTTCACCCTAACCTGCACACAGAAAATACAGTTTTGAAACTTGAAGTTCTTGGCTTATAATCTCCAATAGAGCGCTGGCAAAGCTAAATATGTCCTGTAGGAGTCTTTAACCTGCAAAAACGCAAGAAAAGGAATGTCGGCATACTCTTGGTGAAAGGAGAAAGCAAACAAATTTGCAGTCTGTAAAAACAACAAGGTCCACCACCAAAGTCAACTGTGCTTCACATTCACAATCTGCTGTTTACATATACTGCTGCTTGCAAAAGAAAAATTCAGAGTTTACTTATTGTTGTCACATTTTTGGGACATACCCTCCAAAGGAACACGAAGTTCACAGACGTTTGACATTTGACAAGAATCTTATGAGATCTGCAATTCTATGTATCAAGCCTAGCCCGGTAGTAACAAATCAGCACATCGTACATCACCTACATAAACTACATCCAACACTATACAAATGCATACTGAAGAGCATATGACAACAACCTCAGTCCCTTCAGTTACCATTCATATGTTCCAGATGCTAATGTGTCCATCCAAGAAAGTCTTGTGATATTCTGTGATCTTCAATTGATTTAGTATATGGTCTCTTTGTTAACAACCCTTGTCCTGCACCTTGCTGATACCTAGCAAGTAAAATCTACCACTTGAACGGGTCACAAATCTGAATGTGTACTCTGCATCATTTTAGGTATATCTGAACAGCAGAATCCCCTGGAAAAAGCTGAGAGAACTAAGGGAGACAATGTGACCTCCTTGTTGTTTAGATACCTCTTGTCCACTCTCAAAGTTTTTCTCTAAACTTTCCTCCACAACGCACCCTGACACAAGCTCAAACGCTAGCAACATAACCCTAACCCTACTAACCAAACCCCAAATACTTGCAACCTAGGACCTTCATAAAAACTCTGCAATCTCGAGACACTGTACTGTTTAGAATACTTCAACCCTTTTGTTGAGCATGTTTGTTGCTGGACTTCAAATAACAGAAGCTTCAAGGGGCAAACTAACAACCTGGACAAACTTGGCCTAAATAATCCCTCCTGCTTAACGAGTACCAGCGTTCCTTTGGAATTTCCGACATGTTGACATCCCAAACCTCTAACGACATCAATATTCCAGTCCAGAAGCCACTCTTATTTTCCACTGTAAGTTCCAAAAGTCAACAATGCGGTTCCTGTTTATATCTATTTACAATGAAATTGCTTACTAATGGACCATTCACTAACAACACGTTCCATCCCTCTCCTTAGAGTTAGTAAAGAGTTACTCTGTCTTCTTACCTCATGTGCACCTACGAAAGGAAAAGCAGGAGTTAGGTGAATAGCATGATCCTGCTAGTGATCTAATTTTCATATAAAGTACGACAACAAAGCTATGAAAAACCAAAACAAAATCAATGCAATCGCTGCAGCGAATAGAAGAAGCACGCTGCAATTGTCCAGGAGAAACTTAAAATTGGAGAAGTGAGAGATGCAATTTAATACTGTCACAACAAATCGGACGAACAAATTTCGTTTGTCGTGTAGGCAACAAAAAGGTGTCATCACGCCTTTGGTAGCGTTTGAAACATGTGCAGCACATGGTTCTTGAAAGGCAGCACATGTTTCGTTAAGAAAATGCTCACAATTGCTTACTAACACACCTACGTAACAAATTGAAAGTGCTAAGATTCCATTCAAATGCATCTGATTGAACAGCGATGTAGACAATAGTTATATATCAATTGGCAACACACGCAGAAAACGTCGATTCTATTTGTACCGTTCCCCAGACATGCACGTTTGCTTAAGAAGTCAAAAAATCTCCATCCCATCCTTTATCACGCTTACTGAACAAAGCAAGATTCCATTTCTCTTCCTCCATCCAAGGTCTCAAGAGATCGGAGTAAAAAAATTCGAAGACCTGGCAATGTACTTGCCCTACTTACCTCGTGCGGACTGACCTGGTACAAAGCACACCTAACGGCAGCTTACAGACTTTGCCAGTCGCTAAGACAACAGTTTAGAGAGGAGAAAGAAAGAAACACAACCATGAGCTTTCCACTGAGTTTTTTATCCGGTGTGCGCATCTGATAAATTGTCGCCCTAGGGACGACTTGACACGTTTGAGGTCACACATTCACACCGATGGCACAGGATAGACAAATTCATAAAGAGCGCACCTATATGAAGTGAACTGTCAGCATAACGAGCATCCAACGGAAGTCCTAAAGCACCAAAACTTCGCAGACTGAACCAAATCCAGTTCTGTTAATGCAACATTGACGGGACAAAGTACACAAGGCTCCTCATACCTACCGTAACCAGAACTTCCGGCACAGTGCCTTAACCCGCCTTGCTCAGAGCATCAAAAAACTCCCATACTTATTACAAACAGACCGTCAAGCTTTCCAGTCTTTAACATCATTGCCTCTGATACCAAAATCTACTCGGGCCAAATTCTTTGCAAATACATACCTTACCCTGAGCAGAGCATAGCGGCTCTATCTCAGTGACCCCCAGACACATTAGGCTTCTGGAATGCGAAAAATCCACCAAACCAAACGATTCAACCGCAACTTCGCACAAATCGGGTATAAGAAGAGAGCGCAGAAGGATAGGAAATCGACTAAATACCTTCCGAGGCGTGATTTCTAATCCGGAGGTCGCAATTCCTGGATGAAGGCGCAGAGCAATCCCTCCCACACAGGGCTCTCGGTGTGAGGGCTGTCAGGGCTCTCGTCCCTGCCCTCCGAGCGAACGACAGGACCGGCCCTGCCCGGGTGCCAATGTCCGAGAGGACCGGCTCCCTGACGGGGCGCCGGGTGCCGGCGAGCGATAGGACCGGACCCTGCCCATGTGCCTTCCGTTGCCACTGCCCCGAGCACAGATACCCGCCACGTGTTCTCCTTGGCACAATGGCCGGAGCCCGGGCGCCGAATGGCACACCCGGGCACGGCGATCAACACACACTACTTACAATCAACACCATCCTATCCTATTCTACAAAGTGGCCATGCTTTTGTACGCAAGCATTGTACCCGAGAGGCGATCATAATGTAGATGGATCTTAAAATGGTTACTTTTTCCGACTAGCCCACTTCTCCTAGGATATGAAACTCACCATTAGCATAAGATAACTAGCAAAGCCAAATCAAGGTCATAGACACTTTCTCCATAAATTTTGGAGCTTGTATATATGAATATCTCCTTTATTGGCTATGTCTGTAGGACAGAGACTATGCATCAACTTCTTCGTTTCAAGAGCAAATTTCCTAATCACTTTGTGTTCACACTTGGACGTTACTTGTTCTTGTTATTTTTGGTCCACTTTATTTAATGTGGATGTTAACTATAGTTTATATATAAGTGCTCCCTAAAATGCATTGAAAGAAATCTAGTTAACTATAGTTATTTCGGTAGTTCTTGATTATTTATTTTAAAAATTTCAGGTGATAAATGAGTAGCTTCAATCCTTGACCCGTATTTGAGAAGAAGGTGCACAAAATCCAAGAAAGGTTTGGTATAGTGAATAGCCATGAATTGGCATGAGCAAAGTGGACAACTACAATTGTAGTCTTTCATAATAAAGAACAGAGCCTCACGGTTCTACCGTTTTCTTGTTATCAAAGTGACAATTCTCGTACTCGTTAAATGGTCGTATAGGGTCCCCCCATCATATTGACTATTGAACCTAGAATGGTTTGTCACATTTGGAGCATGCAATCCAATCTCTTTTTGAAACACATATCTTTTTGGTATCCATTCTTAGAGCCACACCTAATTACATACCACTTGATATAGATGTATGATTAAGAGAAGTAACCAAATTAAGATTGGAATTTGTGGTGTCCATGTCATGGATCTTGTATATAAAAACTTGTCCATACATGTTTGTGGTTAATTTCATCTCATCTCCAATTTACTATATTAATTTCATGACTTGGATGCTAATTTTGGGGACAAGTGAGATGACAACATTTCAATTTACAAGCACCCGTGTTTTTGTATGCAATGATCGTACTTGAGGGGAGATCGTAGGCTTGTGATTGTGGCGGCTATGTTAAAAGTTCATGTAAAAGTTTGTCCCTAGTTATTTGTTGTTGATTTTGACTCGCCTTGATCATACTATACTAATTTGAGGGCCTTGATGTTAACTATGGCGACATATGAGGTAACATCATCGTAGTTTACAAGTGCCCATGCTTTTTGTATGAAAGCATGTGTACTTGAGGGATGAATATCATAGGCTCTTGATTCATGGTGGCTATGCTAGAGGTCCCGAAAAACTTGTCCCTAGACATTTGTGGTTGATGTCATTCCATAACGATTTTGGTGTACTAATTTGGGGACTTTGACAACGTGTCATGTAACAACATCCTAGTTTATGAACATATGTGCTGTTGTATGCAAGTATCATACACAAGGGGCAATCATGTTAGGTTGAGTTGTGGTGGCTACGCTAGTGGAATTTGGTAAAAACACACCCCCTTTAAGTGCGTAGTTGATTCCGCCCCAACTTAATCTCACTAGACTACCGTACTTCAAGGCATGTCCGGCACCAGTAACCTAGATAATCAATATTAAGTGTGGGCCAATGAGGTCCGGCATGTACGTGGCAATGTTTTACTTTTCTAGTACCCATACATAAAATTGTTTATAAATAAATAAAGCAATCATCCCATCTTATGATGTTCTACCTACATATTTCTAGATTTGAAATTGGAACTCTTAAGTAGGTGGCAAATGACATGCATGCCAAACCCAATTTAAACACGTAAGATGTCCAATTCAAGGTCAATCACTAACACATGCAAATCAAGCATTCCTTAAGACCGGGAGTCTCTAGTAAAAATCATCAAAATCAAGGCCATGACACAACATGGGCAATGGAAGGCTAGCTCACAACACGGCTGCCTCGATTTACTTGGTGCCAAACATCTTTAGGAAGACTTAAGCCTTCTTTTTTAAGTGTATCCACTCACAAGACGAGGGTTGCTTCAATAGGCCACCTACACCAAAGTTTAGCTACTTTTTGAGGATTGTTTGGGTGGAAGAGAATACAAATTGGGCACTAAAAAGAGCATGTTCGCTTAAATTTGGGATGCATCAATGTCTTCAAGATTTAGGAGATTTGGTTTCTGATTGTTTGAAAAATTAGGAAGTGGCCAAAATATATCCTTTTTGCCATACCTACCCTTGATGTCATGATCTTTTATGTAAATTTGGTTTCAATTTGGGTAACAACAACAACATTACTTTTAGGAGATAAACAAATAAGGGACTCCTTAAAAATGGCTTGCAACTTACATGGACACCATGCATGTGTGTCTGGCAATCATATGTGGCCTATATATGTAGCACATGACCCTTGAGTTGAATTGTGTTTAGAACTTCGAAGAAGGCATCAACATAGATGCCTACTTCTTAGAAACTCGAATCTTATAAAACCCAATTGAATGCATTTGGCAAATGCCATAACATTATTTAGCAACATGTGTCCCCTTTTCATTTCTAATTGAAGCAGCCATGGAAAGCGCAAGTAAACACGGGAAAAAAAAGACATAGTCTACATGATCATTTATGAAGGAAAACAAAATCTTCACTTTGAAAAATTATTAAGGAATTCATACGAGTTCCAATAATAATAAGGAAAATTAACACAACTTCAATTTTTGAAGTCACTCATCATCTCATGCTAATTAAGTGCATGTTTAAGACTAGAGACGTCACCAAGCCTAGTCCCGGGTAGGCCGGGCCTACCTTGAGCTCAAAGGGCCCACCTAAAAACCTAGATCATATATAGAAAATGACATTTATTTTGGGAAAAAACATATATTGGATAAAATTTGATTTCCCGAACGGACCTACCCTAAAAATCAAGGCTTGCAACGTCCATGTTTAAGACCCTACAAAAAAAATGGGAATAATTCCAAATATGTAAATAAATGTTCATTTTAGGCTCACTTTCCTTAGGGACCCGCAAACCCATTGCATGATAGATTCTTGCAGCAATGTAGTTGTCTTGGTATTTATCCAACAAAGACTTTGGCTAAAGATGAGATTGAATTATTGTACCAGTTGTGAATCCCAACACCCCACATATTATAAACCTCGACCTTGAAGATCTTGTGTAGTCAAATGACAAAAAAAGAAAAAAAACCTTAGTTGGGTTCAAAGTACGGGGATAACCAACTGCTAGTTATAGATGAACCGGTTGAGATTGAGAAATAACCAGTCAAAGGTTCAAGACTTCAGGAAAACTACCGATCATTTAAGAGGAATCTCTAGAATATACTTCAAATTCATAAAAAGAAACCAAAAGATCATCACATGTAATTGGTTGGGCTTCAAAACTCCAAGATTTTGAGCGATTATGCCCATAAATATTTTTTGGACACTACACTAGAAAAGATTTTTAGTGTTTGATACACTAAATACGTACGCATACACTAAATGTCAATAACCCTATGAATGTAAGTAGTAGTAAATGTAAACTCAACACACTAAATATCAATTATGATAATATGTGGAAGTTACATGTTTGAATTGAGTAGGCATCCATTTAAGATCATTAACCAAATTAGTTTCACTTACCTTCATGGAAAAATTGTGATTAACGTAAGTGGGCCTAATTCAAACTATCATCTTAAACAAACACCAATGTTGAGTGGTGTATGGTTAGATATCTATGAATGGAACCAAAATGACATGCATTTAAAGAGATTGGACTATGTGTTCAAAACTTGTTCACCATTTCTAAGATCAATTTGGGGGGGGGGGTGATTGGTTGTTTTATGGCTCCAATGCTATTGACTTCAAAAAATTATAGCAGCAATATGAAAAATCACTAACCATTATAAATCATGGTTAAAATCTCATAACAGATTCGCAAATCCAAGAGAAATCTTAATTCTAAGCTCCAAGTTGAGAATGATGGGAAACAACAAAACTAACCATTTAAGACACGTTTACCTTAGTCACGATTAAGTTGAAGCCTAATTTGGGACGAGAGTAGATAAGGTCCTCCAGGTCCTGATCAAGATCTCGACACAGGTCCTGTCCGAATCGGGTCGACTTGAGGTCCCAAGCGAGGTGCTCAATACTCGTCCTCTCTACCCCCATTTCGCTCTCCTTCCTGGCCCCGTATTCCTTCTTCGATTGTGCTTCCCCTGCCGCTGGAGTAGAGCACGAATCCCCTGGCGAAGAAAGATTTTCATTCCTTCCTTTCAAGTCACACGGATTCATCGAGTTCTACGCCATCCAGGGAGCCGCTCAGTGACTATATTCGCGAGAATCTGGAGGAGCAGAGTGGAGTTTTCATGCTCTTACAACATTTGACGCCTTCAACAGGTGAGCAAGGCATGTGAATGGCACGAAGGGCATAGCATTTCTCCTTTCTTGATGAATTTTATCCTTCTTGATTCTCTTGGTGAATTTAAGTTATCTCGGAGCTTTTTTGGTGCATTTCCGGCGTTCGATCCTGCAAAATTGGAGAACCGGCAGGGAGTTATTTCATTCTCAAACGGTTGTCGTACTATAGTTAACAGATTCAACATGTAAGCACGTATGTAGAGGACGAAGTGCGTACAGTTTTCTTGTTTCCTTAAATATACAATGCGTCCTTCTCCTGGTGACAAATTTGAGTTCTCTCGGAGCTTTTCAGTGCATTTTCACAGTTTGAGACATGCGAGGACCGTTTCCGTGAACAATCTTGCGAAAAATTGGAAAAACGAAGACTAATTTCTATCCTTAAGTGATTGTCGTACATTAGATGCTAGCTCGGACATGTGAGCGGATATTCAAGGCACGAAGTGTGTGGCATTGCTCCGTTTGTGGAATTTTGTAATTCATTCTTCTGTTGGTGACGATTTTGAGATTTTCGGAGACTTTTGGTGCAAAATCGAGGTTTCTTTTCTCACTATGTGAAGCTGTACGTCGGATTGAGCAACTATGCAATGAGAGGCTTCCAATAGTTGTGGAATAGGAGCCTTGGTGTCTTTGACATAGGTGTCTTGTGGAATGGGGCTCCCCTGTACATTTAGCAAGTCTTCGCCGAGTTTGAGGCTCGTTACTACCTGGAGCTGAAAACTTTTGGTTAAATTTCTGCGATTCGCAATTGCTCGGTAGCTGTGCGTATCTTTAAAAAAACGCTACTGATTTTTGCAGAGAGATGACACTGGGAGGCATGTCCTATTATACTTGACCAAGTAAACTATGAGTCGACGAACACCGAAGTGTATTTGTCCACTTTGCATTCGTGGGACAATTTGGTATCATTATTGATGAGGAATTGGCTTTGATTCGGGGATTTCATATCTATATCGAGTCGCGCCTCTTTATACTGCAGGATGAGGGATGTTAAGACGATATGTGATCTAGAACATACAATTCTGGAATCCTGTTATCAAGGAGCTTCAAATTTCAAGCATGTCGTGGTAAATTAGTTAATCTCCTCAGCAGCATTTTCAGCTGGGCTATAAAGCCTCTGGCGCCATTTTACATGAATTTGTTGAGGTACCGAGGACTTGGTCTCGAGCTAGCATTGATTGGAGTTTAGATTATTGTTATTCTTTGTGTTTATGGATATTCTATTAGTGGAACTTTGAGGCCGACCTTTTGTTTCAAGTACGTCCAGGGTTGTCAATCATTGCATTTGAGCTGGATACATCCAAGTTAATAAGTTGTATTGGATTCTACGGTGCTGATTATTTACCTTGAGAGTAATGATCATACTTCTGGCAATGTTTTGCAATTCTGTATATATCAATTATAGTTCAAAGGAGCATTGCCAAGTGGAATCGGCTGTAAGGTCTTGACAGGTAGTATCTAGGAGCATTCCTATTTCTCGGATATTGATTTTGATGTCGTGGTAACTCTTTGCCTCACCACCCCACTAGGAGCTTGTGTTCGCAGATTCCGTGGTTTTTGCACTTTAGTTGAACCTCCAGAGCTGTATTGCATTTGCATACAAGTGCCTGACCTGCTTTTGATTGCAATTTAGGAAATGAATGAGCTCCTGAGTAAGTAGTATGACCACACTGGGATCTTTTATGGGTACGTGGAACAGGAGGAGACAAGAAGTGAAGCTCATCCCTACTGCAAAATCGTGAAGCTGCTGAGTTGATCACCGTGATGAAATCCCTTTCAAGCATCCTTAAGGTTTTTTGACCAAGTAAAACAACTCAAGTCACTGGTTGAAAGATCAAATTCTCCTGCTATATCTATATTACCACTAATTCTATAAGGGCAGCTAAAGACCTCAAGACGGCCATCAAGAGGTCCATGAGAATCAACAGAATTTAAATTGGGAGAAAGTGACAATGGGGAATAACCGGTCTGCAACTGTGAGTGCAAATGGAGCTGAAAACGCTGGAGGCCAGCTATTTGTGGCGCTCAAGTTACACAAGCCTGATGGGCAGCCCATGCCACTTGATGCGGTTCCTCACGTTACGGGTTCAATGCCCATTGTAGGGTTCTGGGACCCTGCCAAGGCTGTAAGTTTCTCATCCATGCTCTTGATGTTTATCATCACGGACTTGGTATGTCATATAGAAGGTGTTGTGCCCTTGTGAAGAACTTGCATTGAACTCCTAGATTTCTCTAGACTCTGCATCCTGTCATTGCGTTTGTGTGAAGTTGATTGCACTTTTGCAGCTTTATACATTCATATGTCATGTTTTCTCCTCTGTCTCATTCATATACACAATAAATCCATAATCTTGTGTTCAAGAGAGACATTATAGGTGTTATGAGCGTGTTAAAAGATATCATCTATGTCCTCCATATCATACCTATATAGTAACTCTACCTTTGTGAACTTGAGCTTTTATTGAGCATACAATTTAGCGTATAAATGATCAAGACAGTATTTCAGCAGTGAGTGCATCAATCAGGCCTAATTTGCGTCTTGATGAAACAGACAGCCATGGAAGGTGAATCATCAACAGTATGGGAACTGAGTTTTGTGGTGCCCTCTGATCATGGTACATTGTCACTTCCAATTTGGAGGCTTGAAAATAAGGATTTACCCGGCACCCGGCCAAATGACATCTCAAAGTCAACCTTGCACCTTGCATGTGATCAAATTACAGAAATATATAGTAGCAGGCGTGAGGAATGTTGTGTGGATTTGTACAACTGTACTCTGTTGGTGTGAAGTTCTTCAAAATATGTTCCTTTAATCTGTCATTTCAGCAGAGAATTTCCTTTGAATTTAGTAGTTGGTGATTTTTTGCAGAAACTCTGGAATTCAAGTTTGTACTGAAGCCAGTGGACAAAGAATCTCATGGAGTTTTTGAAGAGGGACCAAATCGGGTGCTGAAAGCTGGCATTGTGTCTGGAGGCCCTGGGCCGACTGCAAAATTCATACTTCCGAAAGAATATGGTGTTCAAATACTTGAGTTACCTGTTAGTGTGACCACTGATGCTGTATCTCCATTTGCACTTGCTGCGAGCTGGCGGGCTCTAAAAAAGAACATCAAACCACATGGGGCCAGGGTTCTGGGCATTCCAGATGTGTCGCTTGACCAGGTTGTGACTTCTCTAACAAACATCCTTTAGAATGTTAACACTGTTGATGCAACATAGATATCATATTATCCATGTCCAGGAAAATTGAAATCAAGCATTTGATATCGAACCTCCACCATGTCAAACTGGACTCCCATGCATGATGAACGTAGAGATGATTAAGTGCGTCTGCAAAGGCCAAGTAGTGAATGCATGCAAGGACAGGGTGGTGGGGAAGGATAGTACCAAGCTGAGTCTATTAAAAGGATCATTCCTAGATCCAGGACCGCATTGTTCTTTCTTTCAATTTCATACCTATCTTTATGTCTTAGTGGTGTTTTGTCCAGATCCTTAACTAAAAACTTACACTCATAGTTTTCCTGCTTTTCAATATCTCTGTTCCTGCTTGTTGTCCATCAATTCTGTGCTTAATTAAGCCTTTAAATATCTTATTTATGTGTCTCCAATTTAATCTGATCATGGGTTATCCTTTCAATCTTAGTAGGACTATTGCTATGTTTTTTGGTTGTGCATGTTCATTTTATGTAGGTTTTATTTCTTTGACCAGACTTCTGCTACACCAACTTTGACAGAGCAGAGTGGACAGAACTCACTGGAGCTAGACTTAGAGCACTATGAAGTTCCTCCTCCAGAAAATAGTGCAAATCATGGTGTACAGTATGCCGCTGATGCAGCAGAGGCTCCTCGAGGTTCATTGTTACGTTCAGTTTCTGTACCTGTTCCTTTCTATGGGGAGAGTCGCAAGTATAAGCAACGGCAGGGAATTATTACAGAACTCACAGGGATAGAGCCAAATGAGAAGCCAAGGGATCGATCTGTCTCAATTAAGGTATTTACTTTTGTTAAAAATATGCATATGTGTGTTTACTGAATGGATCACCATTGCTGTGCGCACATGTTACTTTCTGAGATCCGTCTATAAGGTCTGTTCAAACTTTTTTATGGTTCCTGATGGCATAATTCCTTTCAGGACCTTGTGTCGCCAATGGGGGATTCCCACTCTTCGGCTTCATTAGCATTCTTAGAAGGTATTGCACATCCAGGAGATGTGAAGACATCACCGGAATTTGTTGACAAAGGCGTGGGTCTCTCTCCAAAGTTAATAAGGTTAGGTAGTGGTTTGAGCACCATCGAATCACAACTCAGTCTGAACACTGACTCAGAGGTACATTTGATCCAGCTTGCAAGTTGCATGGTCTTGGTGACACAAGTGGTCCTGTATTGGTGGCAATATATTTAGTTCTATTAAGCCAGCATTATTGTCAGGTTCTCAGATAGGGTTTGTTAGTCCAGGGGAAATTTCTATTGAAACTCATCCAATCAATGCCATCCTCCTCTATGACATTCATCGGGCACTCAGCAGTGCCATAGATGATGGTTGCTGCAAAAATGTACCACAAGCAAGTACTCAAGTGCAGACTTTGTCTTAGTGATAAATGTGTATCCATTCGTTTGTGTAGACCATGCCAGAAGCTGCAGGGGCAGTAGCGGCTGGTGCAGTGGCAGACCGGCTTTTGGGACCTAAAGAGAGGCTCAAGCTTGCAATCATACTGGTAATTAATTGCATCTTTCCACATAATTGATACAAGATGTTGTATTGTGCATGTATATTGTCAAGACTTCTGGCTGTCAAGGGCAGGTCTATTCATCAGATCCTGAATTGGACTGCGTCTTTCTTCCAGATGAATTTGAGAGAATCCATAATAGAAGATGACCTACTTAGTACTAAATGCACACAAGTAACCTAGGGCAAACAAACTGAAGCTGGCTACGAAGTTTCTTGTGATCTCAGGTTGGGCTACCTGCACGTGGAAAGACATTCACTGCAGCCAAACTCACGAGATACTTACGCTGGCTTGGTCATGATACCAAGCATTTTAACGTTGGCAAGGTATTACCTCTATGTTTCCACAGTTCAATTGCTCCATGTTCAATGCTCACAAAGGAGGTCAAAGTTGTCAAAGCTTATATGACATCTTAGTATGATCTGTCAGAAATATAATTACTGTAAGTATTCCAGATAGATCATTCTCTCACAAGTGGTCTTTTTAATGTGCACAGTACCGGCGGCTAAAGTGGGGTTGCAGTCAGGTTAGCTCTTTTCCCTAGCATCATCAATTTATCTTAGTAGACTTAGATATAATGTTTTGTGTGTTTACTCCCATGAATAGTTGGACAAAGCCAAATTAAATCTTTTGTATGAGACTTGACATCATTTTCTCCTACAAACTGTCAGAGTGCAGACTTCTTCCGAGGGGATAATCAAGAGGGCATTGACGCCAGAAATGAGGTATTCAAGCATCGTCCCCTTGTGATCAAATCCCATCTATATGCTTGTTTGTTTAGCAGTCATTATGTAATATTTTTTGCTTAAACTCGTATTGGACAACCATTGCTTGCAATTTCAATTTCCACTTATTTGCACCATCACATAAGAACCTGAAGGACTTGATATGGTTCCTTCATGTCAGGCTGAACATCCTAAAGATATTCTGGTAGTAGGATTGATGTTGCTATAGGAACCTTATTTGAGTTATGTTCTGGTAAGAGCATTTGGTGGATTACCTTGACTTGAGTTATTGAGGGTGAAAAATGTTCATCTTCTTCATATCTATTGCACTCCAACGTAGGTTTGTAGACCTTACATATTTTAACCTGATGCATTGCAGGTGGCTGTTTTAGCAATGGAGGATATGCTTGCGTGGATGGAAGAGGGGGGGCAGGTATTTTGAACTGTTTGAGGCCATGTTTGTTTCCTCAGTATTGCCATCTACATGGGCTGAAGCCTCCTATTTCGAGCATGTGCATATTTAATGCTGATATTGGAAAGTGGGTAATAGCAAGTTGTCGATTGAGACAGGTCAACAGCCCTTCGGCAACTCAATGTTCTGAGGTTTAAAGTGTCAAAGGCATAAAGGTGGTATATTTGTTCAAATAGAAAATAGGGGAACCTGAAAGGTTGGTTTGATAGTACAGCTTGGTAATTCTATAGCTGTTACGAACTCAGCCTTTTGATCTTCTCTGTGTATGTCGTGTATCTCGTCACATAGAATCTTGCCAATCCTAGTTCAAGATATTGCAATTCTTTGTAATCTCGATGGGTTTCATTGCAAATGCAAATACTTCTGTTTACTTATCTGTTATATGCAGGTGGGGGTATTTGATGCTACTAACAGCACAATTGCACGTCGAAACATGCTCATGAAATTGGCAGAAGGAAAATGCAAGGTGATTGATTTGCAGTTTATTCTTCTGCGGGATAAGCTTTGAATGCATAGGTAGGACATATGAGTAGTAGAGACAGAAGGTGTATGTGCAGTATGGTGGTGTATGGCAGTATGCACAGTCGGATAGATGGTGATTGGGTATGTTGTGCAGGTGATTTTCCTGGAGACCATATGCAATGATCGAGCAATGATTGACACCAACATTCGCTTGAAGATTCAACAAAGTCCTGATTATGCTGATGTGTGAGTAGCATTTCTAGCAGTGGAGAAGCACTCGTCTCATTTCCACGTTTTTTGCGAACCTCATAGGTCTCAATAGGTGAAGAGTTAACTAGAGCTATATGCATCTACCACATACAGTCTGTGTAACACCCTCTTAATCAGGTGCTCTGGACAGCTTTGCCTTCAAGTCTTTGGCAGGAAGATTATACGATTGATTTGGTTAAATTATGCTTTTATGTAGTTATATTCTGTGTAATTTGTCGTCTTATAACAGACCTGACTATGAAATCGCCCTCGAGGATTTCAAGGCTCGTCTTGCTAATTATGAGAAGGTGAGTCACATTGATTTGTCCTCGTTATGGAGATTGTGTGCTTTTAAAATTTTGTAGTCTATAACCTATAAAATACTTAAAACCCTGAGGACGAGGATCAATTTTTTCTTTGACTGATGTTTACATTGACATTTTCCCAAGATTCTGATGCCACATATTACTGGTGTCTGGTTTGATACCTGAGGTTGGGAATCTTGTGTTCTCTTATGAATTTTCACGAATTGGGTTGTAGATGTATGAGCCAGTTTCTGAGGGCTCCTACATAAAAATGATCGACATGGTCAGTGGAGGAGGAAAGATGGAGGTGAGTTCACAGTTTAAACCAAAGGAAAATGTTCAGAAAGACCTTTTTATCTTTATGGAGTGGGCATATCTCTAGCCCTGCTGTTTCATACCTCCTGTAAGTTGTATCCTGGTACGGTGTGGAGGATTTTTGAGGGAGTATATTCCTTATGTTGTTTTTCTGTATATGCAGGTGAACAGTATAAGTGGGTACCTGCCTGGCCGCATTGTTTTCTTTTTGGTGAGTTGAGTGGCAACCTGACATGTGTCTTTGGTCTGAAGGGTCTGCCAATACATGAACATTTATTATCTTTCTGGGTGTTTGTTAGTGGCTTTTGTGTTATGCTAAGACTAAATTCTTTGAACTTCATTGCAGGTGAACACACATATCACAGCAAGGCCAATTTTGTTGACTCGACATGGTGAGAGTCAAGATAACGTTAGGGGTCGCATTGGAGGTGATCCACCTCTCAGGTATTTTGATGTCCCACTTAATTACTGATTTGTGATGGAGTCAAAAGCTGGGTGGAAGTTCTCTTGATTTTCTGGTAACTGTATTGCACATGTTTCTTGGAATTTTCAGCGAGGCAGGAGAGAAGTATGCCCTTCGGCTCGCTGACTTTGTGCACAAGCGGCTGAAAAATGAGCGCACAGCATCGGTAAGATCTTCATACTTGTCTTAACAATACACTTCAACAAGACGTTTCTTTAGCCACAGTTCATTGCAGCTCAGCTTTCTGCCCCTGTACTTGTATACATTTGTCAATACGCTGTTGTCTCTTTGTGGGTGATGGTACTTGTATAACAAACACCATTACAAGTACTAGACTTGTGAATTTCCTTTGAATTTTGCAAGTCATATCTATTTACTGCATACTTCTTTGTAGTTGATACTTATCAAGTTTGTACTCAACGAACTCCCTGCTTGCAGATATGGACGAGTACTTTGCAAAGAACTCTACTCACAGCACGCCACATTGTTGGATTCCCCAAGGTATGCGGAAGTATTTTGCAAGAATGTTTCCTAAGCGTTGTGTTGGCAGAGGTCAAAGTTGCGTCTGGTAACCTTTTGCATGTTAATTTCAAAATACATAGGGTACTTTTCAATCAGGTAAGGCCATGAACAATGTGCAACTGCCAGCCAAATTGTTTAAAGTAATTCTTTTGACATCAATTTGGGACAAGCATTTTAGGGCCACTTTGAAGTTTGTAGAATACTTCTTTACATCCACACTAATAGGACATCTAAGAGTACTTGACCGTGTAAATTTTAGATGTTAACAACAAACTTGGCATCGCCATTTTCAGTATCAAGAACTAAAATCCTTGTTTAAATCCTAGAAAATTCTTACACAATGTTGCCTTGATGTGAAGCATGAGTTGACATATGGTGGCTTCTATATGCAGGTGCAATGGCGTGCATTGGATGAGATAAACTCTGGTGTTTGTGATGGAATGACTTATCTAGAGATCAAAGAGACCATGCCTGAAGACTACTTGTGAGTTCTATTAGTTCATCCTGATGTCACATACTCCAGTACAGAGTTTCATATTGATTTCGTGATATCCACAATTACCACATTCAGTCTTTCTTTGTAATAAAAAGCCCTTTTGAATTATTGATCTTGCGATGCTAAAACTATTGTATCAGCCATATTAAATGGCTACCATGCTTGTTTGAGTTCTTTATACTTTCTCACTGCCCATCTTTAAGACCAGAACACCTTGAGCTTATTATGACTTTTGTAATGGTCTGGAGCAAAATGCTTGGGTAATCAATGTGAGTGATTTTGATCCTAAGAGTTTGTTGGTTACAGGGCACGGAAGCAAGATAAACTCAGATACCGATATCCCCGTGGGGAGTCCTACCTGGATGTCATTCAAAGGTATGTAAAGAGTATGTTAACTTTGACTAAGTAAATGTTCTCTAGTTCAGATTACATGAGGAACTTTGATCTCTTCAGTCCAATCAAATGTCCTTAATGAGGTGCTTATGAACAAATCAGAAGTTTAGTTGTAGGAAGGTGTATTATTGAGATTCAAGAAGGTTGCAGACAATTAGAGCATGATATCTAATGTCAATTTGAATAGCTGTCTTGGTTGTGGGGATCAAGTTGACGTATAAACTTAATAACACTAATGCTTATTGCATTGTTATAGTTTTTTTTTTGAATATTGAGGTTGTGCACCTTATCTCTTAAGCCGTTTAAAATGTTATAGGGGACTATTTCAATATGTTTCTATGTCCTTGGTGGTGGCTTGTTCCCATACTTGCAGTAAATGAACATGCTTTACATTTGCTTCAGGTTAGAGCCAGTGATCATTGAGCTTGAAAGGCAGCGGTCGCCAGTGGTGGTTATTGCTCATCAGGTAATTAACTTGGTTCAGCCTCACTTCATGCCGTTTCATCTTTTAACACTATTTATGGAGGGTCCTCTCTCTTCTATGCTCCCTCTGATTTTATTTCATAGGAAACTTAGTCAGTCTAGGATTATACAATTTCCTGACGAACTTCTTGTTAATAAAGCTCCTCATTTGTGTTTTGTTTGGTGATCTGACTCTCTCTTCACAACTGTAATGAATGGTGCAGGCAATTTTGCGCTCGTTGTATGCATACTTTGCAGATAAACCTTTGAAAGAAGTCCCCCATATTGAGGTACTATTTTAACACCACAATAAAGCATACTCTCTTTAATGCAATAAACATGGCATGTACAGAAGGTTCAAAAAACTATGATGCAGACATCTGTTGATAGCTTATGGCCTCGCAAATATATGTATGTATATATTGGATTACATATTCCTTTTTGTTCACATTATGGCCACTTGCAGTTTCTTTGGGGATTCAGGATCCACTGTTTCTGTTTTGATTTCTTCAGAATACGCTGGTGGGTGGTGCTAGTCTGGCATGTTGATGTGCAGATGTCCTCCTGACCTTTTCTTTGAAATTTCACAGATGCCCCTGCATACAATCATTGAGATTCAAATGGGGGTAACGGGAGTTCAAGAGAAGCGCTACAAGCTGATGGAAACTCAAAGTAAGTTCTTCTCAACCACTCCCATGAACAATCATTTGCAAAATTCAGTGGACCAGTGCCATTCTGTGTCAAGAACACTATGTTTACCTCTGAAAGTAGCAGTGTTCAATTTCTGAATTTTGTAGCAGTCAGTTCTTTCAGATGTTGTTGTGAAGCGATTCTATAGTTTTTTAATATTTCTCCCTGACAGTTTCTACCAGCCATAAATGGTGAAATATGTCATGGGCCTGATAATTGAGGGCTCTTTGGGTGAGGCGAGGCCAGTTAAAACCACACAGATGTATTTGCACACCACCTGCTGTGTGATTTAGGATTAGGCACATTGCCATCTTCCAAAGTAACCAAATTCACATGGCACATACAATGCAGTGGTGTTCAAGTCAACCACGAATAAGTAGTCTTACACAACCCTTTTCATGTACACTGGAGTTTGAGATAACCACAACTTCTAAGCGATCTTCTATGATGTCTACACTAAGTTAGTGGACACTAAATTCTATGTGACATCTTGGACCTTGGGTAGCCTCTGGTTTGACTTGCCTTCGTTGTTTGTACCCCAGGCACAATGTATGGTGAATTTCCTTGAGCTTCATCGCTTCAGGAGCAGAGTCATCTGAATGTTGATGAAGAAATTTGAAGGGAAAAGGGCAACCCAAGAGGACAGTAACATCACCTCGTTCTCCAATCAATTTCATGAATATTTGTATTCTTGCTCTAGTCATTCAGTATTATGAATGCACACATAAGTTCATCCCTGTTGACACCCCTCTAGTCAACTCTTGATCGTGCCCACATAGTCAACTTTAGTTGTCCAACAAACTGGATCCTTCTTCATCTTTGGATTAGTTTTAATATTATTAATCTTGTGACAACTTGCACCACAGATTGGTCCCTGAGTCTCTAGTGTGTGCGTCGCTCCAGGCAAGTCATTTGTGGATTTTTTCTTGTCATTTCTTCAACATTTTCTTGGAAGTGTCATATAATACATTTAGGGTCGTAGTTTGTGTAATTATCTCTGGTGAGCCAACCGAGAAATATCTTGTCTGTACAGAATGTGGCTGTAAAATGTTCTTTAAAGGTCCAATAATGTTCATGGTGACGAGGAAGAGAAAGTCAAGCAATATTCTTTGTTGTCTGGCTCTTGACAAATCTATAAGGAGGGGACGTTAAGTATTGACAAGGAGGGATTTTAAGCTAAGTGATGAGGAAGGGGGTCAGCACTGGTAGGAAGAGAAGAGCCAACAGCAACTTCTAGTATGGAGTTATACGTAAGATAGGATGGTTGAATTGCTGGCAGTAGTAGTGGTGAGGGTAATTGGTCATATACTATAACTAGTAGCTCAGTAGCCCATTGGGGTGGAAGAAGAGGAGCCGGTAGAAGTAAGAGAAAAATGGGTGGTATAGGCCACGTTACCGTTACTATAGTCGAACAGGTAGGTGATAAAAGGACAATCATACAGAAGGAAGTCGGTCCTACCCATACAATACATTCACTTACCCATACAAATCCTTCCTTTGTTACACATACTTCAAAAAAATTCAACACATTCAGGTTAAATGGTAACCTATTCAAAATCTTCATACAAAATTGGGTCACTCCCAACATTGTTCACTCTCCTCTTAAGTACTTTCTTCCACCCTATCTCAACTTCCTTGCTTCAAGTCCTAACCACACCTTCAACAATGTTTCTTCTTCCTTAGAACCTTTTTTCTTATCCTCACCTAATCCTCCCTTTCAACTAATCCTTATCCCTTTCTATATACTTCTACTTCTAAGGCTATTTTAGTAAAGGTAACCTCTTAACTATTGTTACCAAAGATCCATGGCCTCGTCCTTTAGCTCAAGAGAATAAGTATCTTCAATTGTGTCCACTAACAAAAAAAATAAAATCAAAACATGTAGCCACTATTTGTCTTGTGGTTGCACAAATTTAGACACACGAATTCACAAACTGATGATACAAAGAGGGAGATTTGAAAATTATATTGCAATATCCAAAGGCCATTAATTTCTTCTAGACACACAAGCATAGGCTAAGTTACAAAATGAGATTTGAGATTGCACAAAATTGTCAATTTACATAACTTGTTGTTGAAACTAATGCTTAACCCTCACTTTGATGACACCACACTCTAATTTTATCGATGTGTTTAACTCAAGGGCTGAGAGGATATACAAAGATGGTGATAGTTTTTGACTCATTGATGCTCATTGCCCAAGACTTGGCATGTCAAATAAAGGTGATGCATGCAGTTGCGAAGTAGTGGAATACACATGCAAGTCTTGTATTAGGGTATATTTTACATGGTGTTTGCATTCTTTTGTGGTTGTTGCAACTAGGACAACGTTCTAGTTTATTGGGTCCCCTAATTGTTAGCACTACACTAAATATTGTATTTAGTGTCACCAATTCTAGTTGTTTGCTCAATACTAATTGTAAACCCCGGTGTAGTGTCACCAACACCAAATGTTAACCTGGCATTATTTGTCATTCCTCTTAATAAAATTTTGGAATTAAAAATTTACAGTGTTGCAAATATTGTCACTTAGTAAGTGATTTTTCACCCCAATTTCCATCACAATATTTGTCATGAATTTATGAGGATGCAAATTATACCAAACGTTTTCTTTTTCTTTTTCTTTTCAATAATTGGCATGGATTTCATGCATTATGCACAACCCATAGAAGAATAGCCGACAAGAGAAGGTAGGGTTTTGACCGATGAATGAACTCATCCATCATCCATGACAATATTGGTTCACTTATTCATAAGAACAATGTCATCAAAGAAGTTACCACATTCACATAAAATACCATTTGACAAAAAATACAATATTTGGTTTAGTACCACTCTCCATGACAAAGACATTTTAAATAAGGATCTAAAAACAAGCAATCTGTGCCATGACAAAAGTGAAGTATTCTTTGGACACATGGCTCAAGTGTAAATTTGTGATTGCATAGTGCAAAGGAGAAGTTCTCTTGAAGGAGATTGCTCTTTTATATGTGTGCACAAAACCACCTTCCATTCTCAAGCATCCAAGTGTTGCGGTGACTAACCTACTTGGGAGTCTTCTGGGCAACTAACTACAAGTGGCATTTTCTCTTCTTGTTCTTGCATGGACACCGAATTTGAAAACAACCCAACCATACATAAACCTAACCAATCCTCCTATTCAATTTAACTCTAAGTTAGTCCATAGAAATGTGGGTGTATAGAACAACTAAAATTCGAAATGTAAATCTATAGAATATCTAACATTTGACATGTACGTGTATAGAACATGCCCAAAAATGATGGTTGAAACTTTAATGGTTGGGCACTTCGGAGTTCATTACAAAGGCCAAAAACCATCTCCAACTTTAGGTCATCAATGGAATTAAACTATTAAATTTTTCTCCAATTGATAAGATATTGAATGCAAACCAAGCCCTAATTGAATGAAACTTCACACACACACACAACTATAAAAGTATATTTATTTATCTATCATCATTATTATATTATATAGAATATACACTCATAACCTGTGTCTTAAATTAGTTCCACTTCTTCTTCAAACTCTTAAAAATAATTGTATCGACCATAAAAAAATCATGTTCAACTCTCATCTTTGGTAAATCATAATCCTACATGTGCTCAAAAGACATAAAAAGTTTCAACCAAAAGCTGTATTGTCTTGTCCTATGAAGAATTAAATTTTAACTTCAATTTCTAGAATGCTCACATGGAATTCACCAATTCTTTTGAAGACACTATGAATTGTTGTGGACAAATTTGATCTTTAAATTGATATGAACAATTTTGCTTGAACAAAAAAGTTTACGAGTATGGCCTTGCAACCTTCACTTCATAGCAAATGAACAGTGTGGGTTAGTAGGGCTAATCGCAAATTCAAGAAAGCCACCAATGGCCACAAGTTAGTGAAAGTAGACAATACAATGCAACTTTGGCAATGGAGAGGTGGCCAAGGATTTGTGGTGTTTGCAGAACTCTATCATTAAGAAGGTAAAAATACATCAAACTATTCTATAGCCATTTACTGATTAGTTTTAGATGATGCGACTCCGAAAATGACATCAAAGAACTCAAATTAGTTTTACATTGTTTATGGCATTTAGTGTCACATACATTATCAACAAACTATTTAAACTAATTGTGTGGAGATTTAGTAGTGTCACATCCATTAAATGTCAACATAAGTGATTTTTGGAGGTGCATAACTATTTATGGTTCAATATTCAACATAACACATTGGAGTGCTTGAGGTGATGATTTTATGTTTTAATATGCAAGAGGAAGATAATACTGATCAATGCCAAGTGTTGTGTCTTTACAATTTAGTATGCAAGAGAAAGATAACATCAGGCATACTCGGGGGGTTCACTCCCTCTTATATTTTGCATACATGTGCGTTCGGGACCTATTTATTGGGGGGCTATTTACCTTGCATAAAAGATTATAAGGTATGGTATTTTTCAAAATAAAGGTGTGATGGTATTTTACATGTGATGGTATTTTACATGTAATCCTTTTTCACTATTTTAAAACCCCCTATATTATATGTAAGTTTTTTACAAAATTTATCTACAATGAATATATTAGACTCTATTTTTTATCGCACGTTGTTCTACGATTTTTGCCAGTGAACCCCCCGAGCATGCATACTAATGGAAAATTTCATGTCATTACAATTATGGTCAACTTGTTGACCATTGTGTAACCTAGGGATGGACCTCATACTATTATTGAGCATACTAATGCCGAGATATGACTAAGGGCGAGTTTCCATGTAGGCCGCTCGCCCACTAGATTCTAGAAAATAGTGGGTTGGGGGTGTTTGCATGTACTTCAGTGCAAGCCGCCACCCAACCACATATTGGTGGTCCACTAGAATGTGGAGGGCTATGGACATGGGCCGTTAGACTTTCATGCATCCACTGAAGAATCCTCAACCTATAAGTGATGGTCACCAAAGGTTTTGAAGACCGATTTGAAAAGGAGGAGGCGGTATTAACCTTGAGGAGGTTAGTAGGTGGGCCCAAATTTGAGAAGATGGGAGTAGCTAGTTGCCACATACGAACCCTATCCCAATAAGATATTCCCTCTACATTTGTGGGGGTTTATCCTTATTCACACTAGAATATGGTGGGCGACAACCTACATGGAAACTCACCCTAAGCTAAATATTAATAAGTGGGGGAGGTGTATCTTGTGAGTGGTGAGCAATGAGCATTGAGTGATGAGCAATAGCTTGTGGAAATATTAGGAGAAGACATATTCGGGATTACACTCATTGGTGTCCTAATACTGTGACAATTTTAGTCACCAAAACAATTTTCTGGACATTATCATGAGACACAACAAATGCAAGTATGACAATATTATCCCACAACAAATATTCATGTTTCAACACACCTTCTAAAATTATTGAAGACACTATGCATACAAGTCCACCAAATCTATGTTGGCAAATGAATTTGGAAAGAAAGCATTAAATAAAAGAATGGAAATACAATGCATTGTCACACAAATTCAAGTCATTTGCACAAATCTTGGTAATTTTGATAAAATGTATCATAAACTACTACTAGGAGTCCCTCATATCTCTCTCCTTCCCCTCATCATCTATGATAGGGTTGCACATATGCCGTTTAGACCTACGAAGAAGTGAGTGGTGTTGGGCAAGAGATATGTTGATCCTTGGAATTTCTTGCAATTGCATATTATGGTTGCAACTCTCCATCAATGTATAGTCTTTCTAACTTCAATCAATTGCATGAAGTATCTCATCAAGTCAATGAGATTTGTGAGGTGAGTATGATGGTGGTTTTTAATTTATTTTTAATTTCTAATTTTGTCATACGAAGACTCAAACTTCTTTTTTTACTAATCGTATAAATGTCATCCCTTGATGGTGCCTCACAACTTTTTATGATATTTGGGAATATTATCTAGCGATTTTATCCATGGAAAAACCATGAAAAATTCATAGAAATTATATTTCTATATGTTGAAGTACAATTTAGGGATAGATTGCCATACTTAAAAAAATTGCTTGAGGGGTAAATCACTTTCAAGAGTTATGTTGTGGTAACTATCAAAAAGCTCTTGAAAGTGATTTACCCCTCAAGCAATTTTTTTAAAATATGGCGATCTACCCCCAAATTGTACTCCAACATATAGAAATATCATTTTTGTGAAATTTTCATGGTTTTTCCATGGATAAAATCGCTAAATAATATTCCCAAATATCATAAAAACTAGATGAGCCTTGGGCTTAGTTCTATCCAGACATGAAATAAAATTGCCATATTTGAGAGGAATGTGTACAAAATTGGATGTATTTTATTACCATCGTCCATATGTGGTGTCATCACTCTGATGAATGTAGCCAACATGATTGTTCTCTTGAGAATTTGAAAAAAATAGCCATTGCCCCTTAAGTCGTTTTAGGCATGCTCAAGGGTTGTACTCATTGTTAGAACCAAAACCACATTCGTGCATGCTCATAAAATTTATATCTTAGTATATATTATTTTTTCTTTCATAAAAAAGATATACATACAAATATATAGCTAGAAAATCTCCTTAGTGTTCAATATCCAACTTCATGTGCTCAAGACGAAAAGAATACAATCCCTAAATCTAACCCAAACACTCTAAACTATACAATTTGCCAGGAACATTGCCATAACCTTTGTCCAAAATCCTACCCAAAAACAATTCAACAAGTACCTCGAGGCTTGTACTCCTTCATTTCCTCGAACAAACCAATTTTGTAGTTCACCTCCACATTATAGTAAGAATCACACAGGGCCTTCCGAAGAACCTTCAACTCAATGACACTCAACTAAGCTTATGGCTTCAACACTATCTCACATTTGAGTCGCTTTGATAAGTGGTGGCTTTTCTTTAAGCAACTCATGTTTTACACATATTGGTTGTTCACGTATTCACTTGTTGTCATCCACAATGCCCCTTGACTATCTGCCAGCTCCCCAACATGACATGGCTTCCTTCAATTCAGGATCCGCAACTAGAGCAAATGGTTTTTTTTCATTGTCACTAATTATGTTCACTGCACTTAGTATATGAATGTCTTCAACCACTAGTGTTTGATGGTGAATTGCGGTCAAGGCAATAGAGTACCCTTTAGTGGTTGGTGATTGGGGATGATCACTAAACTAAACCTTTTTTTTTCGGCACCAATTTTGAATATGTACGTTAGACATTAGGTGATATTTTTCTAAACTTTCAAATGAATGTTATTTCATTACCATCCTATTCATGTGCGTCCTATTACAACTTGAGTCATGAAATATAAATCATTTTAAGTTTTTTAAATGTCATGGTCTCTTAGTTTTGGGTTAGGCCCAGTTATTTGATGTAGGCTTGATGCAAAATCTTGTCAACCATTATTGTTTATTCCGAAACATGGCCAAATTATCCACTTCTCACACAATTATGTGCATGCTTTGTCAGCCACAAACCCCCACCCTTGTGCGTCGTAATCCGGGTGAAGGCCGATGGCTCACATGTACTTGTATGACCTTCCCTAGCCCTTGGGATCAAGCTCCCAATGCTCCATTTCAATAAATATAAAACACACAACTTTTATTCAAAGGACATAAGGTTACAAGTATTTAGAAATACGAGCGCTAACCATTCGCATTCCGCCATGCTAATGATTAGCTCCTCTTACCCCGGACCATATAGTTCATAGGAGGGGAACCAACCCTCCTACTTTGCTTTCGGGACTCACCCCTTAATCGGTAACCCATTTCTTCAATGTGGACTTCCATCCATGGAAGTCCAATCCTATGTTGGTCATCGCGTTGCCGGAGCAACACTCCAACAACCCGAACCATACTAGGCAACTATGGCCTCACAATGGGCCAAAGCCCATGGAGGCCGTGCCGTTCGGCCTCGGGTGGGTGAGGCCACACCACCTCACCCATATAAGCCTCTAGGACTTTACGCAAGGCCCCTACCCCACCGTCAACCAACCTCTTGTCTCTCCACCAAGAGTTGGGGCCAAGTAGACATTTTCCCTTAGCCGCTGGGCCTAGAAGCCCCCAGCAGCTTCAGACCATCATAACTTCCTTGTATGATGTCTGATTCCAACAACCAACCACTTCATCCTCATCTACGCTTCACGTAGATGCCGATGGACTCCTCACTTGCCCCATTCGGGCAAGTCTTGGGGAAGTTATGCCTGTTTGAACCTTGGCAGTCCCGGGAATCACCCCCAGGCACTGCTGTACCAGGGCGCTGTCCCGGGACAGCGCCCCACTCAAATGGCCATAACTCCTAGCTCACACCTCCGCTTGAGGTGATCTTGAGCATTCTAGAATCACCACGCCATGAGCTACGCATAGCTCATGGCCTTACCCTTGTGCCTCCTAGTCCCCGTGGGTGGGAGGCGTTCCCAACGCCCGGGGCCCTCACCCACACTAGGATCACTTGGGCCCTCTTACCAACGGCGCCACAAGTCCCGGGTGTCACTCCGGGGTCCCCCTTGTGCCCATGGTGATTCGGGCACTCCTCATGGAGAGGTGCGCGACACTTCCCCTGGCCTGCCCTACACCCTTCAACTGGAGGTGATATCCCAGAGAAGGCGCTGCCAAGCTGCTTGAGCCCAGCTCCTAGATTCATACCTCTCAATTCCAGGCCTTGAATTCACTCTCATCGCCCGTCAGTCTGTCCGGATTCATACCTTCTTTCAGCAAATTTATGCAGTCGGAAGTCACCGCACATAGGTGATCTTCCTGTCCTCTCCTCCACCGAGGATTTCAGTCACCCTGCCGAGTCCTCGCCCTCATCTCCTCATGCAACAACTTCCAGCCACCCCCAGAGTGAACTCTGGATTGCACAGCAACTGCATTGCCCTGCTTACCTTGCCCACGACCCCGATTTTGGAGATGAATGTGGGTGCAGGTCATTGAATTTCTGATCACTTCTCCCTTACTAGCAGCTCCCTCACACCCCCTCATTTCTGAGCCCCTGTCTCAGAGCCGAGCTTTTCCTTGGTTGCTTGGCTCCGCTTCCGAACCTCAATTTCGGAAGCCCCTCTAGCTTCTGGGCGCTGGAGCGATCCACATTGCCCATTTTCCACTCGAACCAGGCACATCCCTCATGATCTGATTCACACCCCCGATTCACCTGACTACCTCGTCGCCTTAATAGGCCATCTCTGCTTCCAAAAACCAAACACCACAGCGATCCCCTGGCAGCTCACTCCTCCCACTCATCCAAAAACAGGAGGTTCCTTACGGCCATCAGGTTCCCCTCCGACTGTCGCCCTTGAGCCGCTGCATACCTCCTTCCAACCGCCTCCCATGTGTGTATCCCCGAGAGCACCCCCCCCCCCGTCTTCCTCGTCCTGACCTCAGCCCAAAACGTAATCTGCTAGTGGGAGGACCCCCACTCCTAAAATGGACAGCACCCTAAGCCTATCACATCCACCCCCCTCTCAACCTACAACTAAACACTACAAGGAAAACACGAAAAAATGACTACGGCCATATGACCGGATATGACTATCGGTTTTAGGATAGTCATGTTGAACCAAAGTGATGACTAGAAGTGACTTTAGTCATCATATGACTAGAAGTGACTTTAGTCATCATATGACTAGGTTTTTAGTCGTATCGGACATGACCTAGATGGGAACTGTGTAGAGAACGTGTGGGGGAACATGTTCTCTCAATAATTTTTATTTTCATGATAGTCATAATGAACCATATGACTAAAATTAGTACTTAGCTGACTACGATTTCCAGGTCCTCATAGTGAATGGTTTTTATATTGCATTTGGACTTTCTTCATACTTATTCATGTTGTGAGTCCCCAGTCTTTGATCATTTCAGCAAATGTTTTATGGCAATGGCATTTTTGCTGGTTGTATATTGAATATTTAGAATACAACCATTTTTTACTTATTTGCAATGCTTTTGAGTTCGATTAATTTTATGCAACATCATAGTTTATTTCTTGGCTTTGTAATATGCAATAACATAGTCCATACAATCCCAAAAAAATGATATGTGCATATAGCTACTATCTTTGACATGCAACCTCCCTTCCTAATGTCAAACAACATCATCTTCCAAATCTGGATCTTCTTCCACAATGTCCAACCCCCGGTTCAACGTCTTCCATAGTTAGAGCCCTGCATCCCCTCAATACATGGGTACCAGATGCCATGTCAATGGAAGTGGATATGGGCCTTGGGCCATGATGTTCTTCGTCCTTGCCTTACTATAGACTATGCATTTCAGGTCTTCTGTCTATCTTTGATGATACTTTTGAGCTTCGTGGCTCTCTTCGTAAAATAATCTTCCACCCATCTTTTCTCTTGTCATTTAAGAAAAAATAATTGTTGCACATGAAGGGGAAACACAAATGAGTCTACTGAATAAGGGATTAATTGATCAAATTTGAAGAGTGTGAATCATTTACACATGTATTTGATACTCCAAAAATTGTGAAGCAATTTAAGAGGAGAAACATTGTAATTAAACGCGTTATTCAAGAACCTTGGTATAGTGGATTAATTTATTCCTCTGGGACCTTTGTGAGCTCTACCTCCTTGAACTCCTCTTCTTCCATTGTAGTGACATCTTTGTCATCCTCGAGTCCATCATTAATTATGGTAGGATTGTTGTTATAGCACATATTTTATAAATCATGGGTTTGCTTTGCACATACTTTTGAACTCCATTTTCAAAAGCAATTGCCTTACAAATGACAATAATTCATTCATGGCCTTTGTTGCTTACTATGCAAATACACCCCATCCCATGTATGGATGTGCTGACACTCTAACCTCCCACTTCCTATTCCAATATGTAAAATGAGTGAGCTTCATAATTGCTCATAAGCCCCGTCGCCCATGGAAAGTATCTGTCCCAAAATTACACGCCAGCTTTTGTTGGTCGCTAAATGAAGTAGGCTCTCTCTTCCTTTGAAGTAGTAAAGTAGTTGAAATTATAGACTTTAAAACAACAATTGTTGCGGCCTGCACATAAGGTCTCCGCATTTCCTACAGGTTTGAATGCAACATAGTAAACTATACACCATTCCACCTAGATATTGCTTAGAAGAAGAAAAAAAAATCAACAACATCTAGCAAACATATCATGATTAATTTCTTGAATTCAAGATCTCGCTTGTACTCTCGAAGATGTTTGCGAATGGTTTTCTTTGATAACATTTTGCACCCATGCATTTTTTTATATAGGCATGCGTAACTTGTGAGTTGTTGTCTATATGCTTCCTTCTCCTCTATGTTCCACAATTACAACTGCAGAAGATCCTCTCGTGTTCTCGGATCCATTTCCAAATGTTTCTATGTAATTAAAGGGGATCCAATTCATTTCTTGTACATGATAGTCATACGAAGGACATATACAAGTCCATGATAGACGGTTGGATTATTTAGAATTTCACTATGATTGAAGTCGATCACGTCTATGCCTAGTCAACTTATGACTAGTTGTAGTGTTCAATAAAACAAATGAATGACTACCAATAGTCATCAATGTAGTAAGCAATGAAGAAAGACCTAAACCTAACAGAGGATCTATGACTAAGACTAGTCATACATTTAGGACAACCATGACTAAATGTAGTCATTCTCTTTGTAAACCAATGACTACATGTAGTCATCAAGAATTTAAAAAAAAAAAATCTAAAACCTACATGCAACGTAAATGACATGTCTACCCTATCCCCGTGGGTTACCTATCCTATTGCCGCGTGATTTCCTTGTAATTCCATGGCCGAGTACCTATTTCCGTGGCCACTTTTCTTTTTACCCCAGTGTGTTGTTCTTCGACCTTCATTTGTTCTTTAGCGTTCTTTCTTTTGGTCCAGCGTGTTTTGTCCTCTCCTTCCTCTCTTTACTTGAAGTCTTATTGTTACATTGAGGTGTGAGGCTTGCTTCTAGGTGTCTCTAACCTTTGAAACAATTGTTGTCTCAATATTGGTCTTCCACTCCAAGGAAAATGGCTCAAATACCTCCACTCTTGGCGTCTTCCTTTGTACATGTGATATTGAGGTCCATAGCCAATTTATTGGGTGAGCATGTGGAAGTACTCCAAGGAATTACTAGAATACCACAGATATCGAGTGTTGTTTTGGATTGAATGTCAAGGTTGTTGTCTAACATGTTTTAAGTACTCCTATTCTAGGCAAGAGAAGGTCAACTCCTCATAGTGGCTGTTCCGAATCAGGGTGTGGACCTTCTTCTAATCGATGTTCCATGTTTGATCCAGTGTTAGACTAAGAAAGGAGGACATGCGCACTAGAGGCAGTGTGGGTGACGACAACAACGAGATGACAAAGTGGGGCGAAGAGCGCACACCGCTGTTGAGTCAACAACCCGCAGCAAAGGTACGTAACCCTAAACCCAAAATCCTTAGAGAATATGACTAAGACTAGTTATTAGAATAAACAATATGACTAAGACTAAGTATTACTTTACAAAATGATTAAGACTAGTCATTTCTATAGAAAATGTGACTAAGACTAGTCATCTAAGTCATAGGTATGATTAATTATATCATTATTCTAGAAAACATTACTACGGCTAGTTGTGTAGTTAGTCATCACTAGTGATTGTGTATTCACTTGTGAATAACCCGTGTGTATAGGAAAAATGCCAAATATTATAGCCTCAAATTTGGGAGGTAAGAAGATAACCCTAGACAATGCCGGCAATCCCTTTGGGATTTAGGGTCCCTAAGCCTTATTTCCAAACATTGATCACAAAACAATCATACAAGCAAATCAAAATGTTGAAGGAGTCCTGATACGATGATGAATCCAACCATGACTACTTGAAATAAGGATGTCAACATAGATGACCTAGTAATTCCGTCTTCGAATATTGACGACCTTGGAGGCGAAACCCCCTAGACGTGCAAATAACAAATGTAGAGTTGGACCTCTTAACTGCAAAACGAGCCCATTTGCGTAAACAAAACGGATGGAAAGGCCAATTGTCTCTAAGTGCAATTGCGTAGAAGGATGTGTTGTTGTGGAACCATGCATCTGAACAACGAAGTCGAAGATGAAAGGTGTCTAAGCAACAACATTCATGGGTGGCAAAAAAAAAGCAATGCGACAAGAAAATTTGTATTGTCGTGGTGAGGAGGAGATCGTAACAAACATGATGAGTTCCAAACTCTTCAATTTTGTGAATAGTTGCAGGCCATATTTTATTATTATCCAGCAAGTATTAATCCAACGAAATGGAAGATTATATCAATGTAGGCAATTGAGTTGGATAAGGCTCCATCACGTGAAGAGATTGAGATGAAGTCGCAGAGACGAAGGGGGGATGCAATACAAAAGGCTAGGACGAGCCACATGTCTATTGTTTTCCGTAGAAGAAAAAAATTTGACTGCAACTCTTTGTCCAACTGCTTGACAAATATGGGCCGAGACCTACACATATATATAAAAGAATTAGAGAATAATATGAAGTTGATGTTGGATGCTCTTAACATTGTAAGGGTAGTAAGCACGGGTACTGGAAAATAAAATATTGAAACACATGCTACAAGCAGTTTGGCAAAAAACCCAAAAAAAAAAATTTCCCCTTGAGTTTGAAAATGAGAGCATGGAATGAATTGAAGAAAAACTAGAAGTTTGAATAAACTATGAGAAATGTAGGATTATTTACAATTATGCTTGCAATGTAATGCGTAGTCAAGTTTGTGTAATATATGATTAGTAATAGCAATGTTTGTGAAGTGCAGAACTAGTAGTAGTCATATTTGTGAAATGTATGACTAGCAATAGTCATTATTTATTGAAATAGTACTAGACGTAGTTATTAATTTAATATTTTTACAACAATTGATGAGGTTGCCCATTTTAAATTATAACTACCACTACACAATCATTGTAAAAGAAAAACCTAAAAAAAGAAATGAGCAAGAAGCGAACACATGCAACGAGGAGGAAAAAAATGTTTATTTAACATTATAGCATGAGGCCCGTCCAAAAGTTTGGAAAAAAACAAAATGAGTCACGGAGGTGGAGAAACTCCAAATCAATATGAATTATCACAGAAATCCAATGATAAACATGGAAACCGCATGAGAGCAGAGGAGCCTAAAGACAAAAATTACAAAACATAAAGGATAAAGTACAAACAATGTAACGAATAAAACATTATATTCGTTAAATTGAGACTTTTTGGGCATTTTGAGACATTCACAGAAATAAGAACAAGGATAAATGGAACACATATTGGTGAAAGTTGTAAGATGCAAACACTTTGAAGCGGGTGTTTAGACCAAGAACCCCATTAATAATTCATATTTGTGATGGTTTAGGGTGGGCAATCCAAACCTTAGACCAAATTGAAGGGGAAATCTTAAAACATTCATATTAATGCACACAAAATATGAGAGCTTGTATGAATATGGTTTAGGTAGGGCAATCCAAACCATAGATCTTATTGAAGGGAAAATCTTAAAACATTCATATTAATGCACACAAAATATGAGAGCTTGTATGAATATGGTTTAGGTAGGGCACTCCAAACCTTAGACCATATTGAAGGGAAAATCATGTGACACTTATATTATTGCAAAAAAAACATACAAAGTATGGCATGTAAAATAATGCATAGCATGCTAACACCACACATCCATTGGATAGTGCGACCCAAAATCATATTGCCTATGGCCCAAAACCCTACACCTACTATAGCCTATCTAGCCTCGGAGACTGCCTCTTTTTCTTTTGCTCGCATTGCTTCAACATTCCTGAAAATCTCCGCCCCGCGACTATAGCCATTCTTGGGGTGTGTGGGAACACGCGAACACCAACATATCCGGATTGGCGTTTTTAAGTGCCTAATCCGGTTTTGTCCGGATGACCCTAGTATCGTCTAGGGATTCTGTGAAGTGTAGGAGGTCTAGAACTCTCCGTACCTGCTTATCTCCTCTTCCTTCGCCAAATTTCCGGAAACCCTAATTTCCGGACTTTTGGTTTTTAGGACACTCTTCATCTTCTTCCGGAGTGTGCCTTTCCGGATTGTACCTCTAGGTCCTAATTATAATGCTAACTCACCCCTCTACGTCTACCCTCTAGAATAGGTGGTTCCTTCCGGTGAAGACGTCCTTTATAAGATTGGAATCTGGAAACTCCCTCACAATCAATCCGGATTGATCAGATCCGTCCTGGCACGTCACGCAGAGAGATCCGGATTATTTCTTAGGACCACAGTAACCACAAGAGTCCGGATTCCAACCGGAGATCTGACTCGACGGGATAAGTGGGTGACCCGTACCACTTTCCGGATTGTCCCGTCCACCGGCGATGAGACCTCTTCGGAAGATCAGATTGGCGCAAGTCCGGATCCCTCCCGGACCTTTGCCCAATCTTCCCCACGGCTATCTCACCTGGACGTTACCCATACATCCGGAACAATGAGGATCTCTTCCCACTACACTCCGGAGGTGGTCTCCAACCCGGAACCCTTACTGATCCGGTCCTTCCCTTCTCCTTCTGACAGATCTGTCCGGCTACCTCTACCTTGGATTCCACTCAATCTGAGCTAACTGGGCGATCCGTACCACCTTCCGGTTTGGTCCGTCTAAGGGCGGTGGAACCTCTTCAGAAGATCAGATTGGCATAATTCCGGGTCCCTTCCGGATCTCTCCCAATCCTCCCAGCGACTATCCCACCTAGACGTTACTCAACCATCCGGATTAGTGAGGTTTCCCTCCCACTACACACAGAGAGGATCTACAAGGCAATAACCAGATCAGATCCGGGTCTCCTCTCCCATGTCCTATCTGGAACTCCTATCCCTCATGCTCTCTCTCCTCCGCTAACGATCTCCGGATCATTCATGCAAACATCAATCAAGGAAAGTCAAGGAATGAGAAACCAAGGAATTTATTAGAGTAGGAGCAATCAAAATACAACAATGGAGAAGGAACACTTCCCCATCTCCTTATTCAGCCTTAAGTAGAGGCTCAAAATCCCTAATTTGAGGGCGGCGGCCCAGGCGGCCGCCCCTAAGGAAAACCCTAACTACACCCGTTCTCCCGGATTAAGATCCGGATTTTCCGCTGACACACCCAAGGGAGAATTTTATTCCTCATTTTCAAAAACTCCTAAGTCCTACCTGCCTACCTCTATTCTGCCTAACTAATCTAGTTACTCTCCTAAGCTAAGAAGAGCGGTGCTTCTTCTGAGCCGATCCGTCTTTCGAGTGACTACCGAGTCCACTGACGGCGGATGAGCCCCCTCCCGGCGATGCCTTCTGTAGCCGCGTGAACATCCTCCTCATGTTCGGAGACGGGGCAATCTCGTCCTCCGAATCCACTGCTCCCTCGGTCCGCGGTGTTCCGGTCCCTGGTGTTCCGGAAACTGTCCCCTTCCGGATGCTCCGAACTGGAGAAGGATCGCTTCCGGTGCCCTGTTCCGGATTCTGCCCGCCTGAGATCGAGGCAGTCCGCGGATCCTTGTTGGAGGCCGCCCTTGAGGGTGGCGGAGGAAAGGGACTAACCATTTGGCAGTCCGGAGGAGACGACGGCGAGGCGTGGGTCATAGGGGCCTTGCCCCTACTCGGAGTTGCCTCTCGATCTGAAGTCTGATGCCGGATCGGTGTCCTAGCCCTGTCCGGAGTCCGGGACCGATCCGAGGTCCGCGGAACAGGGGACTGGCCTCTTCCGGATCTGACAGACCCGGTACTCTTCCTCCTCACCTGGGGAGAACGGACCCTTTCCGGAGCTCTCCCGGAACTAGCAGGCCGAGAGCCGCCTCCCTGCTGACTGGGTCCTGCGGACGTTGGCGGAATCTGAACCAAAGCGACCTCGCCAACTACCTCGTAGAGGGTTCCGGTTGGTGACCCAGGCGGACCCGGATAGAGTACCCGCCGGGGTGTTCCACTTGGCGGAACCACCTTCTGGATTTCCGCCAGGAGATCCTTCATCGTCCGTGAGTACTTCACGAGGATGGTAAGGGTCTGTCTGGCGGAAGCGGGCTCTCCGGACTCCATCATCCGGTCGTAGAGATGCGCCTTGTTGACGATCTCTGCCGGATGCCCCACCAGCTCCCGGATCCGGCTGAAGACCACTGCCTGCTCCGCGTGGTACTTCCGGATCTCCTCGCTCTTTTGACTCAGCTCCTGAGTCATGGCCGCTACCTGCGCGGTGAGATGGGCGTTCTCTGTCTTGGCCTGCTCAAGCTCCTTCCTGTCCGCCCTCTTTGCCAATTCCCGGAGAATATTTCCGGGTCCGCAGTCGTCCAGGGCATGGTTCGCCCCTCGGACGATGTGTTCCAGCCGGTAGTACTAGTTCTGCAGGTCCTCCATCCCCCCTCCTGGATCCGCTTGAAGGGATTCTCCGGAAAGTCCCAAGCGGATAGATCCACATTCCGCCACGTGGTCTCCCGGCTGGGTCCGGCTTCCGGATGATGGTGAGGAGGGGGAAGAGAGAGTGGCCTCGAGATGGTTGGCGGCGGGCTTCCGGGTGACGAGGGAGGTGCTTCCGGAATGATTGGGTCGCTGGAAGTTTCCGTCTCGAGGTCTCCGGTTTCCGGGAGGAGCTTGTAGGTGACCTCGTCCGCCGCTATCGTTAGCAGGTCCTCCTCCTCTGCCAAGATGCAGTCGAAATGCTGGTAGAGATGCAGAATGAAGGGGGAGAAGGAGGGTTTCCGGCCAATATGGGGGAGGGCCCGCCCTACTATTTCTTGGATAATCAGCCCCCAGTTCACGGGCCGGACTCCGGACATGGCACCGAACAGGGTGTTAGCCATGGTGAGGCTAATCCGCTTCGGCTTGTCCGGATTGAGGATAGGCAGGAGGAACTCTAGTACCCTCCGCTCTCGCAGGTTCTGACAGTTCCCGGGATGGAAGCCGTCCTTCG
This sequence comes from Polytrichum commune, assembly GCA_950295325.1. Classification (NCBI taxonomy): domain Eukaryota; kingdom Viridiplantae; phylum Streptophyta; class Polytrichopsida; order Polytrichales; family Polytrichaceae; genus Polytrichum; species Polytrichum commune. Next base: position 27,520,734 of record OX485803.1, read on the forward strand.
GATCCGCGTCCCCTCTGAATTTTCCGGCGAACAGGCCGTCGCGGCGGCCGGCCCACCCCTCTGCAATCCCCCTAGGAAACCCGTAGACCCTATTCCAAGTATCCGGAGTCCAATTTTCCGGATCCCTTCTCTTTGTTCCTAGCCACTGATTTCCTCTCTCGAATTTGAATTCTCGGAGGGTATCTTCTGCTCGGAGGTTCCAGGGTTTGGAGAGCAACCCCGCGCAGCCCATAACCCGGAGATCTTATGCGAGCTCCTGCAGCTCCCTATCCTCCCTCGGAATTGCAAGGGTGAGGGCTTTGAGCGGAATCGGGATGGGTTCCCTCTGATCCTCTTCCCGTGCTTCCGGCATTTTTCTCTCCTTTCTCAATTTCCGGCTCGACTACGGAAAATCTCTTTCTCTCTCCCTCTCTCTTCCGGATTCCCTCTCTTCCGTCTAATTGCTACAGAGTCCCGGCAAGCCAACTGCCGGTGACTGAAAAGTGCGGAGTCCCAGCAATCCAACTGCGGGCGGCTCGAAATGAAGACAAACTCACCACTCGTTCTCTCAGCAATTTGCCTTTTGTGAATCAGAAAAAAAAGTGGGAAGGAGAAGGAAGGGACCCTTAAATATCCCTCCTCCCTGTTCCTTCCCCTGTTACCGTTTGGTTTAACGGAAAACGGTTACAACCGTCTTCCGACGGTTTTCCCTCAACCGTCATAAACCCGTTGTAACCGCCACTTCCGGACCGTTGGGTAATCTTGGCGCGACCGTTACTCGGTCCGGACTAGCGGTTCGGACCATGATTAAACGGTCCGCCAATCCAATTTGACGGACCGGTCATAATACTCATTTTTATTCGTTTTATCGCACAACGCGGATTTAGAATGCCCTATTTCCTAGTACAAGTAATTTATCCTAAGAGACCCTATTATCCTCATACAAGCAAGGTAAAATACGGAAATTGAATCCGTATTTCCGTATTTCTGTATTTCCGTCGAATTTGGACTCCCACAGGGTGACCGCCATCCATAACACATTTTGGATTCCGTCGGCCGCCCGAAGTATACGACGAAGAATTCGAATACGATGAAGTGGACTGTCTTGCATTTTTGGTCTTGGAGTAGAAACGCTCCAACTCGATGGACGCACTAGACCGCATAGGTTTACGGGTGGGAGCAACCTGCAACACGTCAATGCAAAGACACATGTGTTAGTTTAGGGGGGAAGACCCAAACGTGTCACACGTTCCTTTGTTTAGTGAAAAATGATTGAAATGCGCGGTAAACCATGTGGGGGGGGGGTTCACCTTGTCACCGGGGGCGTTCGCGTCCGAGTTGGCGAGGAGAGGCAAGGCGTCCCGCAAAGGGATAGGAAGGGTGCCACTCTTCGTAGGCCGAGCGTCCATCCGAAGCCGCCGTTGAGGTGTAATGCTGCCGCCGGGCTGAGAGGGGGACGTCCAAACGCATTTGCGATCTATGCCCTTGAGCGGCGACGGGGACGGAGATCGCCGGAAGATTTGCTTGGGTGGGGGGCTATCGACGATGCCGGCGTCAAGAGGCTCCTTGGAGTAGTCAATGGTTGACGCGGCGTCGTAAATGGTCTCGTAGAAGAAGCTCCCCAAGTCTGACTCGCTGACGATCTCAATCGAGGGCTCCAAACGCTGGCGCAAAAAGGAAACGAAACAAAACCCAAGGCAAGAGGGTTTGCTAGAGAGCGTGAAATCAAGATACATGTGAAGCATATATTACACAAAGTGGACGGGCGCGCGCACACACACACACATACACACATACATACAAACACACGTACTGTCTCAAATGAGCTTGTTAAATTTCGCGTGAGATAACAACTCTCTGTACAAATGGTCTCGTGGATCCAAGTATCTCTCGCCTATGGGATTATTCCTAACAAAATTGTTTACGGGTAGTCCGCTACCCCAGAGCGCCTGGAGGTATTTACTAAGGTCTAACAAAAATCGGTCCCGGACCTTCTCGACCGTCCACGTAGGGCAAACTATGAAGTTGGCCGTCGGGTTCAACATGTTTTTGGCAGCGCTGTCGTCCACCATGAGCGTGTTCTCGCGGGTGGGGCGGACGTCGTAGGGGACGCCTATCAAGGACGGACGCTGGTCCCAAAAAATGGGCTTCAAGACCTTGAGATATTGGGGGGAAGCGGGGTTGTTTGGTTTTTTGACGACTTTGCCGTCCCGTGTGTACAATATTCTACATGCTTCCTGTGCTAGGACCATGCACGGGGGCTCGATGCCCTTGAAGATGAACTCCACGACCGCATTGGTGTTCTCGGCCTTCATGGAGCTCCACACGACCACCCACCATCGTTGTTGGGCGATCTGCAGGAAGGTCTGAAGCCACGGGCGGAGGTGAACTAGCTTGCTCTTTATGAACGTGGGCGGCCCGTCGTAATTAGCGTCCTCGGGCTTGCAAAAGGGCACCGTGGGAGCCCTAGGGCAATGAACGCACTGCACGAGGACACCGTTCAGGTCTAACACCATGAATCGTTTCTTCGGCAGCGGGGGCGGGGCGGGTAAAACCGGGGGGGCTGCCGCGCTGCCCTCTCTGCTCCTTGGAGAAGAGCGTCGGGGAGCCGCTACGCTATGCTCCGAGCCCTGCGGATACGAGCGAGAGAAAACGGGGGCGACTTATGTCATGCTATGTCCAAACGAAGCATTAAGGAAATGAGTGTTCTCGGTGCAAACACAAAACCATTTGATTCATTTTGGAGGGGGTGCAACAAGGGATACAAGAGAGGCAAGAGCATACAACATACATTCAAACACAAGATACAAGTATATAGGAGTAACAAATGGTGATTATATTGTATACAATGCTCTATGTACATCTTGATTGGGGGGAGCCGCGTTGAACGATGCGTTCAAACTAGCCTAGTTCTACATCTAGCAAAATTTGAAGAGACGGGCCGCCGTGATGAAGACTTCGTCGCAAGCCGGGGGTATGTGGACGATCGGATGGTCGGGGGGATGTGGCGAAGGGCGCGAGTGCCGGGGGGGGCGACGTGTGCGTGAGTTTAGGGTAGCTAGGGGACACGACCAAGGCAAGAAGACAAAGACCCAGGGAGTTTGGGTCGACCGACCCAAACTGAGTGGGGTCAGTGCATTACCTCGCCTTGGTCGTGCCTTGACGCCGTGGATGCCGTCACCGCGTGCGCTGCCCCACCGCCTCCGACGACGAAGTCAGCCGCAACTTGCTCCTGCAAAGGCTGATTGTCAGGCCTTTGTCCCAACCCAACCTCCGCATGCGCATCATGCATTGGTTCATCGACTGGGTTAGGAGTATAGGTATCACTAGGCCCTTGCGGGCCTTCAACATCTAGCATGGGCTCGTCCACCGGGGTTTGATCAGGGACGGGGTTTGGGTCGGCCGACCCAAACCCAGTTGCTTGGCGAGGGTCGCTCTGGGACGCTGCAACGTCGGCACTGTTTGGGTCGGAGGACCCAAACATGTGGGGGTCGTCCCACTGGTGGTGTGGGGGCAAGAGGATGGCATGCCGAAGCGGCGGGGGTGCCAACGAGCTGGAAGATCCGGGGACGCGCCAAAGGTTGGGGTCGTCCACCTGCTGGACGGGCGCGTAAGGGCGGGCGTGCGGCTGCAGCATATGCCCGAAGCTGAAGGATTGCTGCGGCGCGGGCCGTGGGCCGATGTCCTGGGGGGGGGAAGCCTGCGGGCAAGTGAGGAAATGAACTTGGCGGAGCCATCACCAAACCCTGCGCCAACATGCCCTGGATCACTTGCATGATCAAGTCCGCTTAGGACGGAGGTTGGGCCATCGCCCTTTGCCGCTCCTGCTCCAACAGGAGAGCCCTCAACTCCGCGACTTCGTTGCAGACCGAGGGTTCCTCGGCGGCAGCCCTCTGCAATCGGACACGTTGCTCCTCGTCCCTTTGCATTTTGGCATTTGCCTCCTCCACGGTGAGGACCTCGGGTTTCACCCTCACATTCTCGGCGAACGCTCTGGGGGAGGCAGGATCCGACCTCAGCCTCTTGGCGAGTTCCATGCCGTCCTCGTCCTCGGAGCTTATGGCGATCGTCTCCTCCACCGCATAGTCCCCGTACAGCTTCTTGCCCTTCAGCATTCGCCGCTCCCTGAAGGTGGCCGTCGCGTCCCTCGAATCCATGTCGGCCACCGTGAGGACGGGCACTAGCTTGCTCTGCGGCGTCGCAGCCCGCATGGCCTTCTTCCGCTGAGGGGCTTCGGATTCTTGAATGAATCCTGTTGCCCCTTCCTCCACCTCCCCCTCCACTTTTTCTGCTTCCTCCTCCTCCTCCTCTTCCCCCTCATCCGCAACCTCGCCACCTGCTCCCATTGACGGATTGCCCGGATGCAACCCGATGAGCGGTTCTGGCAATTGAACGGGGGCCCGCATGGCGAATTCACCCGGGTTGATTTGCCTGGCCATATCCAACGGGTTCTCGCCCCCCTCGACGATCTCTTCGACGTAGGATCCGGGTATCCAGTCAAGGATGTCCATTCTCTTCGCCAGAGCCTTCTGGGTCCTGTAGAATTGAACATCGGCATCATCCACATAGGAGTAGATGTTCAACCCAGACATCTGCACAATCCAAATCAATAATATTAGTATCACCAATGAAGAATAAGGAAAAATGACACCCAAAACAAAACAATAATAGTTAGTTTGGGTCGCTCGACCCAAACCATGCATGCCCCTAGTTTGGGTCACTCGACCCAAACTGTCCATATAGTTCCTTCAGGTTATTTGCTTACCATGGCTGCAAAAACCGGTTTGGAGCCCCCGAAGACGTTGAAGATGCAGTCCCCTCTCTTCGTGAGGGAGCTCATCATCCGCAGGTAGAACTCCATGCGCAGCTCATCTGCGGGGTAGTTGGCGTACTTCGCCTCGTCGTACAAGCTTCTGTTGGAGCCCAACCCTTCTTGGACTTGGAAGAGCTTCTCCATCCTGGCTATGGGATGGTTTGGCACGTTAAGCAGCTCAGCTTTGTACACGAAGTACAAGCACAACACGTTGACGATTTTCGTCTTCTTGTCTTTCAGCGTGCTGTACGCCCCCTCCGCCGGTGCAGCAACGTAGTGAGATTTTGAGACGGCGTTGTCGTGTAATAAATGGTTTAATAAGTAAATATAGTGTGAAATGTTTTGAGAGTAGGATTTAAAACAAATAAAAATAAAACAAAGAAAAATAAAGGTATAGACAAAAGAGAGGGGGGAAGATCAGAGGAATGAGGGGAGAAGAGAAAGAACCGTGGTTATAACCACGAAACTTAGAATCACATGCTCAGGGGGTAGGTGGCGCCAACTGATAGTTACCTGCCTAGTTTCCACCAGCAGTGCCAAGCCACGTGGCCATTTGCCTGCTCATACGGGTCCAGAGGGTTTCGAACCCGGACCAGTGCTATGGCACTTGAAGCACTTTACCAGTTGGGCTTCCGCGGCTTGGCGTTTATCAGAGCATGCTGAAGGGATTTATATTCCTATCCAGTGTTTATAAGTTTTTTTATTTTATATTTATTTGAGTGGATTTTGAGTGGAAGAAATAATCATATCTTTTGGGGAAGCTTCAGAATGACGTCTTCCTACTAGAAAGTATTTAGGTTACAAGAAGAAGGACCATTTCAGAGCTTCACCAGTTTGATATGGTTATTTTGATCTTTTTCTTTTTCTTGAACATGTCGAATTGGAGAGTTTTGCCTGAGTTTCAAGATGAAGAACCTCAACCAGAGCTTGAGCTGGACTTTTCTTTATTTCAACTGCCGACTTGTACTCTTCTGCCACTTAGTCCTTCACCACTGCATGAGCGTCCATAAGAAGAAGCTGGGCCTTCTCGGCCGTTGAAGCAACCTCATGTGGAGAAGTGGTGGCACGGAAACCTTCAACAAGATGCTCGTGCATTGGTGATTTTGTTGCAGGCTGGGTGTGTTGAACATGGCACTCGGGATATCACATTTGGAGGAATTTTTGAAGACTTAAATGATGATCAATATTTTTGTTGTCCTAAGCCTGCGAAGGGAAGTTGCGGCCATCAACGTTGGCTACAAGGTCCAGTTAATCCATTGACTAAGGTTGAACGTGTAGACTACGTTGCACTTATTTTTCGACGCATCCTCAAGTTCTTGCAGTTGGAATAAAATTCCTCTTGGAATTCTTTTCAACCTCTTTTAGACATACATTGATGTTATACGTTTAGTTTTAATATTTACAAACTTCATCTTGTGTGTTTGAAGTTTGGTAAAAAAAAAAACTAGAGATAGGTTACTATTTTGGTTGAAATTTAGATGACTAAGCTAAGGGATAGATAAGGATGACTAAGCTAAGATAAGGGTTAGATGACTAAACTAAGGGATAGATAAGGATGAGTAAGCTAATGGGGATTAGCCAATGACTAGTTGAAGTCCATGTGACATAGGCATAGGCTAGTGTTGACTTTCTGTGGTACTTTTGGGGCACCCCCTTTCGAGGGAGCCTAAAAGTATCACACAAGTCCTTCGGTGAAGGTGGCCTGCATTTGCAAGTGCCCAAGCCGAACCCGGATGATAGGTGTATAACGTGAGTAGTTAGATTTTTAAGGGAGATTAAATATGCGTCGTAGTACCTCCGGAGGTTGGGCCTTAGTTTTTTACTAGTGTGGCTTTAAACTCCACTAACCAATTTCATATCTAGTTCTAACCGTAACCTACAACCTATTCTACGCGCAGACGCACCAACCTTGAAACCAAGGCAATCCTAATTTGTGAATTGGGATGGTTCTAATACACCCAACCGGGTGTGACTCATACCACCCTAACTCAACGAACGGAATAATGACAATTTGATGGACCATTCAATTCTTCCTATTTTTTTATTTAGTTCTATTTAGTTTTCTAAGCGGGGGAACTTGGCCTAAGTCCCACCCTTCACACAAATTCCTTTTTAATTACTTACTTTTGTTTGCACGTCCTAACTCACTACATTAACATATTAGGCATCACCCCTTACCTGGTTGGTGCACCCCTTACCTCGGAACCTTCTAAGGCCTCGTGCAGGTCCTTTGAAGGTCGAGTAACATCTCAAACCCTTCGGACATCAATGGGTCGAAGGGTGGTGTCACTCTACCGAGTTAAGTTTCCGATTCGGGTCTCTTGCCAACAAGGGTTTACGAGTTATTTTGTATGTTTTGATTGTTAAATGTGTTTACACTGGATAGACCACGAAATGCAACTCAATGGGACCAGGGTGACGGGCAACCTGAAGGTTCAACCTGTTGCGCAATCTTCATAAATTGGGGCCATTACTCCCAATCTATGGGGCCAACAACATAATAGTGGATTCGCGGGTCATTAACCCCACCTTTCCACCAATAACATTCAGAGTGGTCGTGTCGGTGATTAATCCGACTTACCACACACGAAACTTGCTAATAAATGAAGCTACTACCACAAAACATACCAAGGGCCCCGAAAACAATGGAGTTGGGTATTCCCTTGGCGGTCAAGTGGTCAAGCCACTTGACCTTACGAGATAGGTGAGTGGGTTTAGAGATGCGTACCTTAGCCGCGCTCCCTCCAACCCTAAATGGAAGGCTAATGTTAGTAAATTTACCTCAATTCTCCTCGGTTAATTTGGGCTCGATGGAGGCCGAGCCGCTACCTCCTTCCTTGCTCCATTTCCCGAGCGTTGACCTTGCCTCCTTCTTTGTAACTAGTTTGGTAGTAAGCGTACCTTAGTTAACAATTCAAATATAAAGTATTTATTCTGCACTATAATTTAATCCTAAGCATAATATTTATACTTAGTGCACCTAATTATCTTTCCAATGATCTAAAAATCACTTTAATCGGATAAGATTTGCAAAAGTTATGAGGGTTGGAAGTGTGAGGTCGATTCAACCGACCCTTCCAACCCACCTATCTACCTTCTAACTTTAAAAATTCATAGCACATTCCTTACTACTTGGATCTAGGCTTTCCTTATACCATTGGAAATCTATGAACAAGCTCTAACTAGGAAAATTATGACATCAGCAGGTTAAGCTAATAAAAATTCAGCAGACTCCTTGTAACACAGCAATCAAGAAGACTTAAACTATGTATCTCACCTTCAACAATTCATATCTAATTCAAATCTTATTCAAATCAAACGTTCTATATGACCCTGGAGAGATATTAAAAAGATGTATTTGATAAAAATATGTGATTAGAAAGGTAAGCCGAAGTGAACCCAGCAGGTCCTCTGTAATGCAGCAGTCAACCAAAAGTTCTCAAACTATGTGTCCCATCTTGCACAATTCATATCTAATTCAAATCATTCTCAAATCAAATGTTCTAAGCCATTTTGGAAAGCTACACAAAAGTTCTACTTGGGAAAAATATAACTTTTTGGAATTAAAATTCCTATTGGGCTCGCAGGTCTGATCCAGCAGCCGCTACCCACAAGACCACCCAGTTTTTTCTACTCCATCTTTGAAAATTCATAACTAATTGTCATCTTAACCAAATCACAAATGGGAAATGGCTATGGATAGCTATAGGAAATCTCTCTAAGAGAAAAATGATAAGTATCTTGTTCTAGCTTCTGAACTAAGCCTTCAGGGCATTGGCAGATGAGGTCTACAATGCCTCCACTCAAAACTCTACCATCCAACCTACCTCTACAAAAGAAGGAATCATTTTGTTGGTGTGTTAATAAACACACATTCTAACTAGGAGAGAGAGTAGAGGAGGTTCTCAAGCCTTTTTTTTAGGCCATTGAGAATGCATGCTAAAGGATTTTTTCCTAACTACCTTGAAGCAGGGCTTCGCCCAAGCATTAGAAGAAGAGAGAGAGCTACAAGGTGGAAGGAGGGGTTTTTAAACCCTCTCACAAAAGGGTTGGACACCTCCTCCACCGGATCCATTTGTCAAACCCTTTCCCGAAATTTTGGCTCGGGGGTTTTCCCGGTTGAGGTTGCCACCCTCTCGCCGAGGTGGCTCCGACGGGGAACTTAGAAATCTTTCTAATTTTTCGCCATCGAGTTGGCAAGGGGGCAAGTGGGCAAGTAACCCCCTTGCTCTCTTTCTTTTTTGTCTTCAAAAGTCTTCAAGCCGATTTTATCTTCTTACGTAAAACACCTCCAATAGTCTTGTGTGCCTCACACTAACTAATAAACTAACACTTGCTTAGCTAGCATTTACTAACATTTGCTTAATAGCTAGCATCTACTAATATTTGCTTAGCTAGCATCTACTAACATTTGCTTAATAGCTAGCATCTACTAATATTTGCTTAGCTAGCATCTACTAACATTTGCTTAATAGCTAGCATCTACTAATATTTGCTTAGCTAGTTGTTTTTACTAGCTAGCACATTTTTTCTACTTTGCTATCTTCTAGCACTACTTAGTTTCATTTTGACCTTCCTTCTTCTAGGCTAAATGCTAAATGAACTAATTTTCCCTAAATTCCCTATCAATTCTAACTTTTAATGCTAACATTCTAACTAAAAGTGATCCCGCAGAGTGGTGGACCACTCAAAGGGTTCACACTTTGGGAGGAGGCTAAGGGGTCGGACCCCTCTCTCCTCAAATGAGGGTTGTTGAGTTTGGGGATAGTAGTGTGTGGAGAAGGAGAAAAAATGTGGGTGTACTTGGAAGTTTTTTTCTATGGAAATTTTGAGAGTTGATACGTATTGTCGAGCATGGAAACGTTTGTAAGGGTTTTAAGGATGAATACTTTGTGCATTTTATAGTCTCCCATGTCTTAAGCCGAAACTAATTGCACCCAGAAATCCAGTATTTTCCCGAAGCAAAGACTTCTCTACCCGACATTTGGTGCTTCCACTGAGAGTGCTTTGGGGCATCGGTTTTGGTTGAGGCAAGATGGGGGACACAACAAATGATGTGGAGTTTGGGGGTGGTTCTCGGGAGCCTGGCCATGGTCAAAATCTTGTTGGAGAGTTTTTGAGAGCTATACAGATGTTAATCGATCGTCAATCTGCTAATGCTACTGGGCAAGGGGCTACGAAAGCATTGAGGGATGTTATTGGAAAGGTGGGAAGGTTTGATGGGAAGGATATTACCAAGTTTTTGAGGACCTACACATGTGAGATGGAAATCTATCAAGTTCCAGAGAACCTGATGATTGAGACCTTCGACTTGGCAGTTGTCCCAGAGATTAGGGAGAGAGTGAGACAATTGCATGGGGATGTCCATGTGCATACATGGGTTAGATTTGAAAAGAGGTTGAGGGATGAGTACTTTGATGAGGATTCAGAGCGAATGACAAAAGGGGCATTTATTGAATAGGTGGAGCAACGGCCTGGAAAGCATATGGGATCAAGTGAGTTGCTTCGTGAGTTTGAGAGAAAATTTGGCCAACTTTCTTTGTCATAGAGACGGCTTATGGAAGCTCGGAAGTCGGAGATGTTTTTACAAGCCTCAGATGAAGCGTTAGAAGATAGGCTTCTCATACTCCTTCAAGATGGAACAGCAGAGGGAGGATTCACCACTGACTGGGAGAGGATGATAGAGTCAGTGAGTCTTATTTCTAAACAACAACGTGTAAAGTCCAGGGGATCAGGTTCTAAAGTGGGCATTACAGTTGTGACAACTCCAAAGGTTCCAGCATCATCAGGTGTACCTTTGGTAACTTCAACACCAGGGGATGGAATTTAGGGAAGGGAGGCATGAAGAGGTTAATGGAAGAGAAGTTGGGAATGAGCAATTCTTCTCGTGGAAATGAAACAGAGACCTACACGATTGGAGCTGATTTCAACACAACCCAAACTTCTACATATGCATCTAAAGAGATGATGGTCAGGGGAGCACAAACCATTAGAAGGCTGACTGGGTGGGATGATCCAGTTAGTACTACTACCATCAGAGCTTATTTGATGAGTGAGAATGGGGAAATGGAACCCCATGATGCATCAATAGAAGTAAAGAGAGGCATGGTTGTTGAGGAAGGTGAGTCTGAAGAGCCTGCAACGAAGAAGAAACCATCAAGCAGTGGAGAGGCGTTTCCGAAGGAAGAACCAGCGACCAATACAAGGCAAAGGCAAGAGTCACCACCATATCCAGGTGAGAATACAACTTTACCCAAAGACAAATGGGAAGAAAGAATGGGGAACAAGAAGGGTAAAGGGAAGGAAGATGAAGCTAAAGGAAAGGGTAAGACACCAGCTTATAAATTCCAATCCGATATTGAATCTTCAGTGACATAAAGGGCATTTTGGAAGAGAGAATTCTGGATGCCAAGATAGAGTTTATTCTCAGAGAGGCTCTTGGCATAGCAAAGAAAGATTTTCACGAGCTCATCATTGACGTGATCAAGAGGAAGAGGCAAATGACAGCTGAGACAGTGATGACAATGGCATTGGATACTTTGATGTCTAAAGAAGAAGAAGATGAGATTGGACAAGTGTTTGCTTTGAGCTGTGATAATGTAGGAAATGATGACCATACCAAAGAGCAGAGAGTTATCCTTCACGAAATCCAGGTTACAAAGGTTGATGAAATGGAAGAGGTTTTGGGTGATGAGTTGGAGGATGAAGTGTTGCAAATGTTTTTGTGTGATGGAGTGGTTGACACAAAAGAGAGGAAGGATTCTACCAAGAATAAAAAGGAAATTATCACAACAGAGGCCAAGGTTTTACGATGTGGAGCTGAGAAGTCATGGGAGCATAATAGTGAAGCCGTGGTAGCATTTACACATCCATTCTGGGCAAGAGCTACCACAGAGACACGTGCGAAGATTGGAGATATTGAAGAGTCAGTCTTAGCATTGGTGGATCATGGCTCAGAGATCAACATTTTATCCCGAAAGATTTATGAAAAAGGAAAATGGCCAATTGACACCAATCATAGATGGGTATTGAAAGCTGCCGACAATGAAAGAGGTAATCTTTATGGAGCATGTCCAGCAGTGGCTATAAAAATTGGTGATGTAGAGGTGGAGTAAAATTTCTTTGTGCAAAATCAAGGAAGTTATCCAATCATTTTAGGACAATTATATATCACTGGGACAAGGATGGAGACCAAAGTACTGGATGATGGCTCACATTATGCCAGAATTCGCAGCCATGATGGTATGAGGTCAGTCCAATTTCTTACAGTTAGACCAAATCATGAGAGGCATAGAGACAAACTCAGGGAAATTCATGTGGACTATGCCCCTGAGAATTTTCTGGATTTCTAGATTGCACACGTGGAGTATGGGGTGCTACGGGTGCAAATAAATCATCTACTGTTACAAGCCCCAATGTACAGAAGAGTGGATACAAGATTTGGAATGTGACAAATGATGGATTTGTAAGTTTCCAAAGGGTTGAAGATTTGGATTCTAGGAATAGAGGATTGACCAAGAAGATGGAGAGAAAATTAAAAAGAGTTGGTGTGATTTTGGGTGATGAGTTTATTTATGGAATTGTTGAAGAAGAAGGATTTTCAAATGATATTTTACAAGTTTTGGAGACCTTGCAAGGGGAAGTCACCGAGTCTACTACTATGATGGTGGAGATTCATTCAAGAAGCTTACATGAAGAAATATTGAAGGTAGCTAATGATATAAGGTTGGTTGGGAGTTATGGCTTGGAGACTGAGGCAATGGTGAATACCAAGTATAAGACTGTTGCAAAGAAGGTGAAGCCTGTGGCATCACAATTGGCACTAGACTCTGAAGATCATATCAGAAAGGCTGAGGAGGAGCCTAGATTGAGGGAGACAAGAAAAATTGGGCACAATTTTACAGAAGAGACATTGGCCAAGCTGAAGATTGGAGGGGGTGAGTTCTTGAAAGAACCTGAGAAGAAAAGGTTCCGAGAAATGATTTCCAAGCATGGTAAGGCTTTTGCTTCTTCACCGGATAAGATTGGGTGTGTTAATCCAAAGATTGTTGCTCCAATGGTCATTTTTATTGTTCCACATGTGCCTTGGAATTTGAAGCCGATTCCTGTGCCAAAAGCCTTGCTACCTAAATTGGTGAGTCTATTGAAAAAGAAGATACAGATGGGGATACTTGAGCCATCTATGGCTCCATACTCTAACCGATGGTTCACGGTGCCAAAGAAGTCTGGGGCTTTAAGGTTTATCCAGAACATGCAACCAGCCAACAAGGTGACAATCAGAAACAAGGGGTCGGGACCAATTGTGGATGAGGTTGCTAAGGCTTTTACAAGACATGCCATCTATTCTATTGGGGATCTTTATTCAGGCTATGATCAGTTTCAACTTGCATCAGAAAGTAGAGATTTGACAACTATGAAGACTCCATTGGGACTTATAAGGATGTGCACATTACCTCAAGGTGCCACTAATTCTATAGCTCATATGCAGAGTGCCATGAACCAAATCTTAAAGGAGTTTGTGCATGAGAAGACTATTCCTTTTGTAGATGACATACCTATCAAGGGTTGCAAAGAAGAGGCCAGAGACTTGACATTGGATGGTAATGGATGTAGAAGGTTTGTAAATGATCACATTGAAGATGTAGAGAAGATTTTGAAAAGGCTTGAAGAAGTGGATTTAACCTTGTCCTTTGAGAAATCCAAGTTTGGAGTGGATGAGATTATGGTGGTTGGACACTTGTGTGGAACTTATGGAAGAAAACCTAACCCTGAGAAGGTTGATGCTATAGCTAGAATGAAAGCATGTAGTAGTATCACTGAAGTAAGGAGGTTTTTAGGAGCTTGTGTCTTTTATCAGATTTGGATCCCTCATTTTGCTCACATAGCGGAGCCACTGTGTAAACTGTTAAGAAAAGGGACCAAGTTTAGATGGGAGCACAAACAAGAGCTAGCCATGGAGGGTCTAAAGGAGATTTTGAAGTCACCACCAATCTTGAGGCAAGTTGACTATGATTGCAACGGACCAATTGTTGTTACTGTTGACACAAGTCCAATTGCTATTGGTTGGGCTATTGGTCAACATGATGCAGAAGGAAAAAGATTTGCCATTAGATTTGGAGCAAGAATTCTCACGGATAGACAAAGAGCATATCCATAAGTGAAGAGGGAACTTTTGGGGCGCTAACAGCTATGAAGGCAGATAGAAATTACTTAATTGGAGCCAATGTGGTGTTGGAAACTGATTGCTTACCATTGTTAGGAATGGTTGCTAACTGTTTTATTCCTGATATTGCCATGTTGAGGTGGATAGCCTACATCAGATCACTCAATCCTGTTTTGGTGCACATTTCTGGCAAGAAGAATTCCGTGGCAGATATGCTATCTAGGGCCAGATATATTTGTGAAGAAGAAATGGAAACGCAAGAGATTGGTGAAGATGAAGAATGTGAGGGCTATGGGTATGTGCAGGCTACTGATGGAGCAAACACAAGTGATGCAGACCAAGCTTTCAGAGAAGATATTTATAGAAGTAAATTAAAAGACATTGGAATCTATTTAAGTACTATGAAGAGGCGAGAAGGTTGGTCAGACAAGGCTTTCAAAGGCATTCGACACCAATCTTATAACTACATCTTGAGAGATAGTTTCTTATGGAAGAGGCCAAAGAAGAAGGATGGAGTACCATTGAGAGTGGTGGATGATGAGGAAACCAAGAATCAGATTCTCAAAGAATTTCATGACACACTTTGGGCAAGCCACGGAGGAGTTTGGGCCACTTACCATAAGATTAAGGAGCGATATTGGTGGAAGGGCCTCTACAAAGATGTGGAGGAATTTGTGGCTTCTTGTATTGAGTGCCAATTGCAATCCAAAGTCAGATACAGAGATGAGTTGCATCCTACCTACCCACTTGCTATGCATTTTCAATGGGTGATTGACTTGGTAGCCATGCCAACGACGCTACCGTGTGAGTGGTGGGACGCGATCGGTGAGCGGTGAGCAGGAAAAAGTCAACGCTTTCCAATTATAGTAATAAAATTAATAAAAATAGAAAATAAAAATAGAAAATAAAAATAGAAAAAATCGTGGGACCTTTTTTTTTAGTAAAAATGATGGACCTATTTCCGTGCAAATTTTGAGGGCTTTAAGGACAGAGACTTGGTTTTACGGTACCTTTCAGAGAGACTAGTTCACATGATCTAATTAAACCAGGGAACTTTTGACTGTCCATATTATGGTGAGAGCCGCTTAATCATAGGCTATGGTCACAACGTAAGAGAAAATTCTAAGTCAAAAAATTCAAGCATTCAAGCAAAGTAGCAAAACTTGTACTATTCAATAACATCTAAAACTACCGTTGGAAGGAGAGACCCATAAATATTTAGAAACCTTTATAGATATCTAAAAATGAATACAATTCACATCATGTAGATAATGATAGGTCTGATATATCAGCGATATTTTCGGAAAACGTGCACTCATACTATAGTATACTCAACGCAATAGGAAAGACTTAGCGAGAACTTATAAATAAGGGGGGGGGGGGCGCCTAGCTCCTATGGGTATCCACGTTAAGGTCCCACATGCTTCATGATGCCACTTTCGAGGAGGTGCTTCACTTCATTGAAACTAAGGCTCGGAGCATGGATGAAAGTATCTTGGTATTGATCCAAGTTGCAGGTCACACGGAAGATGAAGTACAAGTGCTTGCAGTTCACCCAAGTGTGCCGCTTCCCAAGTGCTCTTGATGACATCTTCACAAATCTGGGCATGTGCAGGACGGGAAGGTGCTGATAGAGATACGGTAGTCTTCAACCTTAGCCTTCTTTCGGGACTGGAAGAGAATGATGCACCCGATCCCTGGGTGAGGTATCATTGTGACGGAGGTGATTTGTCCGTCGACGTTGAGGGTTGACTCCCACTTGTTGCGTTGTTGGACGCATGGACCGTTGTTACTGCGTCGGATCTTCTTTCCAAACCTCAGCGAAGGGTATTGATCGGCTTGGGCCGGAGTAGGGAGTTCGGCCATGGATGAGGCAACATTGGAGGAGTTGCCGAAAAGTCTTCTGGGTGACACATCTTGACGCTGCTGAAGTTGGAATCCCCCTTCTTCAAGGGCCAGAACCTCCTGGAGAGTGAGGTTTGTCCCAGTGAGGACAGGCCAGACGTCCAGGACATCCGGACGGTGCTGCACCCACTTCCTCCTAGTGCCTTTGACACATCTCTCAATGTCGTCGTTGCAGAAGAAGAACTGTGTTAAGAATTCCTTGTTCTTCTTGTAGTCGCGCATGTAGCCGGTGTACGTAGGAGCTGGAGTATTTTTACCATGCCGAACGATCTTCTGGGTGCACTTGGTCTTTGTGCGAGCTTGCATGGCGAAGCAGGCCTTGGTGGAAGTCTTGGGTAGTCTAGAAATGTGCCACTTGGAGACATCGCAGTGGGTCTCCTGAATGTTATTGACGTGGGTGACCCGTTGTGGAATCGATTTCTCGAGGGATTGTGTTAGGGGCAGGTCTGATGGTGTGGCGGAATCAGTGCGTGCCTTGGTTGACCTAGTGCTCACTCGTGGATGAGAGAAGCTGACCTTGTCGGGTCTATGTGAATCTTGATCAGAACCAGGGGGCATATCAAGTTTGCGCTTGGTGGTGCCAAAGACCTCCTCTCCTTCGAGTTGGGGTTTGCGGGTGCACCAATGCTCTGCTCCAGGCATGTGCTCGAGTGCTGCAACAATTCTCTTGGCGTCACCGGATCGTTGTGCAGCACGAAGAACACTATATTCGTTAAATTGAGACTTTCTCTAGTCTCAAATTAATATATGGATCAAAGAACTTGAAGAGGCCAGAAACTATATTGTCAACAATCTCAATTATATTATATGTTCTAATATCCCAAATCTATGATGTGCGGACATAAGCACATATGGTAGAGCACTCGACACCAACTTCATCAACAAAAACACATTGGGTAGAGCACTTCAAACAAGTTTCACCCAAAAATATATATAAAATGATTTCTATTATTAGCATGTTCAATAGAATATAGACATTGCAACATACAAAGTGCATGTAATAAATGCATGTTTCTTCATTCGAGAATATAGTCCCAAGCATAATAATAAGATGAACTTCAATTGCAGCTTGAAATATAGTAAATGGATATTCATCCAACTCCAAACAATATAGTATTCGTAAGTTCTACCCAAACTCTGCCCCAATTTTGAAGAGCACACATATGTGTAATTTATATTGCTATAATTACGTATTAAACTATAATCATGCTAACACAATCCTACCAACTTCTCATTCAACGTGGGTTGCTTCTTCTGCAATCCGAGCAAGGTTGTCTTTTGCAAAAGTTATGTACTTTTGAGGGATGGACACTGATCCACTATGGTGTTTCCGTGGTTTCCATGCTATGAATATGGAATCTGTATCTACCCAAGATGGACCGTGCTCAGAATCCACCTTCCACCGAAAGTTAGGGTTTGTATCCCAGCCTGTATAATGCTGAATCACATCTTCATTCCTTGCTGTCGGTCGATAGTACTCCACTTGTATTTGTCGAAAATGAGGGCTGGAAGTTACAAAATTGGGATTGGACAAAGCTCTTGCCACCCACACTGGCTTCGCATATGTCTCGTCTCCAGGACGCAAAATGAGCATATAACCTTCATGACAATCCACTGCAATGCGGAAAGATGGTGGGGGACGACTACTAGCAGGCCCCACGTAATGGTCGTCCACATCAAACTCCTCTCGAACCTCTCCATTTCCCAAAAGACTAGGCTCTGAAGCTTGTACATCGACTCGTGTTTGTGGCCAAAATCCATGCCTCAAAGTATGAGGGCTATCTTGGTGGAGGTCTGCCAAGGCGGCACGAACACGTGTCCAATAATGTATCCAACTCCCATAACGATGCCAACATGATCCGCCAACATCCGCTATTTTCAAACTCTCCCAATATTGTATGAAGCCTGATATACCTTTCAAAATATCCTCCAAATTCTTCATGGCTATTGGCTTACAAGGCCTAGGCTCCCCATCCGGTAACATGGTCTTTCCATCCGCATCCACGCGCCACACAAGAAGACCCTCCGGCGGGCTCCAGTCTTGTGACGTGCACAACAACTTGTATTGCATGGCCGGGACACCATCGTCACGCATATAGAAGCGGAATTGTTGTGCCTTCGTATGCCCGATCAATCGGTGAGCTCCACTTCGAATATAAGGTTCTATAAATGCCTTGAAGTCTGGCACCTCCTCAATCATATGGGGGATGACGGGAACGTTCTCCAAATCCATGTACGACTTCATCAATAATGGAATTGTAGGAAAATCCTCCTCCCGCAACTTCATGCTCCACCGCCCAAAAGATGCATCAATATCATCGTGCGTGTGGCCTACCAATAGGAAGGACACAAAAACCTCCTTGAAAATGCCTTTCGCAACCAACAACGACCAATATGCAAATACATATCTGCTTTTATTGTCCTTGGCACAATTGTCCAATTGGACACGCAAAGTTGGAGGCAACTTCTTGGCAATCACGGGTTCATTGGGTGGCTCGGGCAACGAATGCAAGCATACATCTTTTCCATCCAACACCGCTTCATATAAAGGTGTTGAACCCGTGTTCTCAAATAACAATCCTGAAGAATAGGCTGGTGGTTTCTCTAAATCACGTAAAAGCCTTGCAAATGATCCTATCGTGTGGTTTGAATCCGCTGGATACAAATCAAGAGCATAATGAGCAAATTTGACATCACCGTGTCCATGTGCAATCATTCCTGCAATGCCAACCCAACGTGATTAGCATCTATGTATGAATAAACCATTATGAAGGAATTCATGTTCTCCAGTACATCACGGAATAAAATACAACAACATTTAGGGTATGTCATGACATTGTTTCGAAGTTCACCTGTAACCGATACAGGCAACTTGAAAAACCCATCCGTGGCCTTGATTCGATTTGCAAAACATGGGGAGGTTGTTTTGGCATGGTCCATTTTGTCATGGATGACCGTAAGAACCTCCAAGGGCCTGGAGATGGACAAAGCTCTATTTGTGTAGTAATCATTACGGTGTGCCTCTTGCATGTTTACGTGCTTGAAATAGTTCAATTGATGCGCTGCATATGACTCGGTGCCCATCGTGTGTGCATCCCGGAGGCGCTTCAACTTCTCGCAATTAGAGCACCTGGCAAATTTGTCCCCTCGTCTTTTTGTAATGTATTCGCTAAAGTTTTGTTTCTTGATTGCACTCAATTTTGACAATGAAATTGGCTCCAACCCAATCTTTTCGCCAACTGCATTAACGTCCAACAATATGTCTTTCCATTTTGTGCCTGTGGGAAGAACTTTCTCTACAACCTTTTCACCGGTTGTGAATGTGCGTGTTTTGTGCGGCATTGCATCGGCAAGAGGGACAATGATGGTTGCTAGAGTGGCCGTTGCTTGCCTTGTTGCTTCCCTAGGCTTCTTTAAACCCACGTTACCATGGTGACGGGACCGGCGGCCTTCCTTGGCATAAGCAGCTTGTCTATAAAAGTCCGATTTCGACACACCGTGAATGGTGTACCATGCCTTACAACACACGTCTATGCTTTCAATGGTGATGACCTTGCGACCCGTCCCATTCACATGTATCGCCCTATGGACATCAAGTTTTCTTGTGGATCTTAGACGGAAATCACCAAGCCACATTTCTTCGCGGATGGCCTTCAATTTATCCCTTGGAAACAATTGGCAACAACGATGCACACAACAATCCTTTGTGGCAACTTCTCTAATGGACTCCTCCCCGAGCAACCTTTGACGTTTACAATCAGTTGCAGACGGAGCAGGACGTGCCAATGTATCGTACTTTCTTTGACCCTTGCGCGGCCGCATGTTTGATTGCACCTCCTTTTCGATTTGCATGTGTCGTTGCTCATGTTCACGCAAGCTAACTCCATCAATTGTGACATTCCTCAATGGCCACCTGCGGAGGGAGAACCTATGAGTGGGATCCACCTCGGAATGAACGACCGACTCCAATATGACAACCCCAACGTCCTCAGTGCCAAGCGGGTTTTCATCAATGCAATCTTGCGGATGGGTGTTACGGCAAATCCCCTCCGCCACAACAACTCCACTATCGTTAAGAAGTATCACCTCCAAATTCACCCACGAAGCCCTTGAAAGTCCCGTACATTCAACAATGGGACACTACGGTACGGAAGACGAAGGTAAATCCAAATGATCTTCATCCGCACTGTCAGCCATAGTATCCTCCCCGACAATGTCTAGGTCATCATCAGATGCAGATGGCCAAGTGGCCATGTCATCAGATGACCAATCCCCTATTTCACTAAACCCATCCATTCTGCCTACACACATGAACATTGAACATTGTCTTAAAATCACAAAAATTGTAGGTTCAAATCGAAGAACAAAAAAACCATCATATATAAACAAAATTGCAAATACTCAGTGCTCATACAAGTTCATATGACTGCTATGCCATTGGGCTTGCAAAG
Organism: Polytrichum commune; assembly: GCA_950295325.1. Taxonomy (NCBI): domain Eukaryota; kingdom Viridiplantae; phylum Streptophyta; class Polytrichopsida; order Polytrichales; family Polytrichaceae; genus Polytrichum; species Polytrichum commune. The sequence goes on from OX485803.1 coordinate 27,541,045, forward strand.
GTTTCGGAAGGCCAGTGGCCACACCGGCACCCAGATCCCAACCACACTTAGAGGCTGGGTTTGGGTCGAGCGACCCAAACCTTTTGGGAGGATGGGTTCAGGCTCAATACAGAGAGCACCCACACTTAGGCGCTGGATTTGGGTCGAGCGACCCAAACCTTCTGGCAGGATGGGTTTAGGCTCACTACAGACAGCATCCACACTTAGGGGCTGGGTTTGGGTCGAGCGACCCAAACCTTTTGGCAGAATGGGTTTTGGGTCACGACAGGGAGCACCCACACTTAGAGGGCTGGGTTTGGGTCGAGCGACCCAAACCTTTTTGCAGGATGGGTTCAGGCTCACAACAGTGAGCACCCACAGTGTAGGGCTAGGTTTGGGTCGATCGACCCAAACCATGAGGCAGGATGGGTTCAGGCTCACAACAATGAGCACCCACACTGTAGGGCTGGGTTTGGGTCGACCGACCCAAACCATGAGGCAGGATGGGTTCAAGTTCACAACAGTGAGCACCCACACTGTAGGGCTGGGTTTGGGTCGATCGACCCAAACCATGAGGCAAGATGGGTTCAGGCTCACAACAGAGAGCACCCACACTGTAAGGCTGGGTTTGGGTCGACCGACCCAAACCATGAGGCAGGATGGGTTCAGGCTCACAACAGTGAGCACCCACACTGTAGGGCTGGGTTTGGGTCGATCGACCCAAACCATGAGGCAGGATGGGTTCAGGCTCACAACAGTGAGCACCCACACTGTAGGGCTGGGTTTGGGTCGATCGACCCAAACCTTGAGGCAGGATGGGTTCAGGCTCAATACAGAGAGCACCCACACTGTAAGGCTGGGTTTGGGTCGACCGACCCAAACAATTCCGCAAAATCCGCCTATTTATTCGGGTGATGCTCTATTAATCTATTTATAACCTATTTGGGACAACTGAACTCATAGATGCTTGTTGTAATTAGCTGCTCATGAATGGAAGCGTATACAAACCGTGTATTACAGCTCCAACTTAGAGAGCTTGCAGCAATCTCAGGATTGGGACATGAAAGAAAGAACCAGCATTTGGGGGGTTGGACTCTTTATACTACCCGCCTCCGCTTTGGGCATCCTCTTTGGATGCCTTTCCCACCTGGTCTCCTTTGGATGTTAATTCAAACCTTCTGACTCAATTTCCCGCTTCTTGTCAATAATAGAGAATGTATATTTAGCTTGGCTCTTCGTTGCCCCAACCACCAAATGAATAATTCAACATATATTTAAAGTTGTTACCACCCTAACTTGGTCAACACTATTCTTCAACTCTTTCATAATTAGTTTTATACATGAATACACCACCACCTTCCCTATTGCCATCTCCTTTCTCCTTTTATCATTGTTGTATATTTTTCTCACATCCTTACTAATACTAAATCCCTATATGTAACTTCCATATATCACCATAGTGGATATTTAGTGTTTGAGTTTACATTTAATGTTACTTACTCTCATAGGGTTAGTAATGGGAAGTGTATGCATTCGTTTTAAGTGTATCAAACACTAACTATCATATAACTAAAAAGGATATAAAGATTTTGATACACTACATATGAACGCATACACTGAATACCAATAACCCTATGACAATATGTAAGATTATATCTATTAAGGGGTTTTACTCTACTTGTAGTCAAACATTATGGTATATTTCAAACAATATATTGACAAAAGATGTGCATGTATTATAAAACTTCATATACTAAAAGTCACTAAATATAATAGTTAATGCTATTATTTAGACTCTCACATGAGGACTTATATTTTGAAAACAAATAATTAATGCCATGACAAACTTGAATAATTTGGCCAACTTTCAATTTCTGCTAATTAAAAGAACATATGTTGTGTTGTAATGTGTGCACCCAATATTGCTTCATCCTCAAGACTCCAAGTGTGACAATAACCTAGTACCTATGTGGAAGTCATTAATGGAACCCTAAACCACAAATGACATTTGGCACGTTCAATCTTCCAAGGATGTTTGAACCTATCGTGAAGTCCCTTGAACTCTACCAATGTGTGTGAGCAAAACATGCAAAGTTCAAAAGGTATGTCCTCATATCATTCACAACATGAAATCTACTTTAAATTAATATATAATATTTCACTATTCCAAATAACATGTTAACATGAACAACATCCTATCCATTATAATCTAGTTCTTATGCTCTTCTTACCAGGTGACAAGGTTATAGGTTAATATTGTATCACCTACTTGTGAGCACAATATCGTTTATTTCCTTTAGTGCGTTCATTCGTGAAAAACCACACATCCATCTTTCACGTTTGTGAATTAGGATGTTGTGATGACAATATACATTTGTATTGGAAACTACAAGCACCAAGGCCCATGTCATTTGACCTATGTGCCATCCAGTTATGGTTTGTGTTGTTTAAGGTTTAGGGTTTAGGGTTTAGGGTTTAGGGTTCAGGCATCATCAAACATCAAACTGAATGTTTAAATGACTTCATATGATATGTGAACTCCATGGGGTTGCAGTAGATACATTTGTAATCATTTGTTTCTCCCATGTACTTCAAATGTGAACTTCTAAGTACATATATTAATGTTCACTCTAATGCTACTTGTTAGGGTATCCATTATAGACTAGAGCATTGTCCTCTACCAACAACCATCATATAAATTACAATACATAATCGTAAACTGTTAACCATGTGAATGGTTACCATATTTATATTATTGCACCGTGTAATTGCCTTTGTGGATTGCAATATAATTATGACTTACTCCTCTTAGACTTTGTAACACTCTCATATGATTCCATAAATTACATTATTCATACACCAAAACGATAATGGCTACATTCAACGATGTTATCAATTCCAACGGGTGATCATTCAATTGAACACCATTAAAATATGAGTTGGCGATGGTGTTAATTTTGTGGAATACCTTAGTCCACGTAGGTTTTTGAGTGGTATTGAATTGCCGCTAATGAATAGCGGGTTAGAAGGCCGGGGCCAGGCGGCCAAGAGAGGCGCCGGCCCTCCTATGTCCCGCACCTAGGGGCAAGGACAACCAGGAAGGCAATCTCCCTAGGGTGGCAGGTGTCAACACCACAAGCCTCGCGGGCAACCACCTAAACCAAGGAGGTGTCGACACCTGGCAAGGTGTTGGCCCGCGAGGCTTCTGAGCCGTTGATGGGCCCGGCGCAATCTAATGGCCCGGATTCGAGGGTTTAGGGTGACCCCTTCCGCTCTCTCCTTCTCTCCCCTCCTCTTTTTTCTTTCTCTCTTTTTCTTCCTCTCTTCCTCCGCGCCAAGCGCCGCTCTTGGAAACGCCGCCGCCGCTTTCCATAGTGCCGCGCCAAGCGCTTCCTCTCGCACCTTTTGCTTTTGTCTTGGTCGCGCCGCTTCCCTTCATTCTTCTTTCTCCTTCATTCCTCTCCTCCTCTCTGATGCTTCTCCTCCTCTTCTCTCATTCTATTCCTCTTGTTATTGTCTTCCTCTTCTTATTCTCTCTTCTTGGTCCAGAGTGTTAGCTTTGAGTGAGTTCGGAGCGGTTTATTGTGTTGAACTCCTTACTTGTTTTGTAAAATTCATGCATGGAGTGATTTTAGGTTGAGTAGAAGTGAGCACGGTCGAGTGTGATAGAAAGGTAGAGGTCTTTCAAATTAGGCCTGAGTTTGCAAGAATCAGGGGGTTTGTGAGAAAGTTTTAGGGTGCTTGAGAGATTCATTGTGTTTCTGAGATCTTTGTGAGAGTTGTTCTTTAGTGCCACAACAGAGTTTCTGAGTCTGGTTGTAAGAAGCAGATTGTGAGAGCAGCTTTCAAGAGTTTGAAAGACAAGGTAAGCAATTTGCATCAGTGCACACAATTTGCATCATTCCCTTTAGGTTCCTGTTACATATACAATGCATAAGCATTGTATATGTTGCCCAAGCATTAAACATGCATCTGGAAACACAGTAGTTTGGGGAGACGACCCAAACTCATATTAAAATATAATAAATATTTGAATTGCAGCCTAAAATGAACTAAATGTTTGGGTCGAGCGACCCAAACATTGGAGCCTCTTGTTTGGGTCGAGCGACCCAAACATTGGAGCCTCTTGTTTGGGTCGAGCGACCCAAACATTGGAGCCTCATTATGTTTGGGTCGCTCGACCCAAACATTACAGGGAGAAGAACTAAACCACATTGTAAAATATAAAAGAACTTTAAAAATTAAGTAAATGTTTGGGTCGTTCGACCCAAACATTGCAGACTGAAATGACTGGGTTGAGGTACCTAAATTTGCAGCCTAACATGTTTGGGTCGCTCGACCCAAACATTACAGGGAGAAGAACTAAACCACATTGTAAAATATAAAAGAACTTCAAAAATTAAGTAAATGTTTGGGTCGTTCGACCCAAACATTGCAGACTGAAATGACTGGGTTGAGGTACCTAAATTTGCAGCCTAACATGTTTGGGTCGCTCGACCCAAACATTACAGGGAGAAGAACTAAAGCACATTGTAAAATAAAAAAGAAATTTGAAAATTAAGTAATTGTTTGGATCGTTCGACCCAAACATTGCAGTCTGAAATGAATGGGTTGAGCTACCTAAATTTGCAGCCTAACATATTTGGGTCGCTCGACCCAAATATTACAGGGAGAAGAACTAAACCACATTGTAAAATATAAAAGAACTTCGAAAATTAAGTAATTGTTTGGGTCGTTCAACCCAAACATTGCAGTCTGAAATGAATGTGTTGAGATACCTAAATTTGCAGCCTTATCATGTTTGGGTCGCTCGACCCAAACATTACAGGGTGACCACCTAAACCACACTTTAAAATCTAAAAGATCTTTTAAAACGACTTTGAAAATTAAGTAAATGTTTGGGTCAATCCTCCAAATGTTAAATGCACATTGCAATACTTTGGGTCGATCGACCGAAACTCACAGTTTCGATTTCTTGGATTGCAGATGGCCCCTAAAAAGAGACCAGGTGAAAGGTGGTTCATGCTCGCGCCAGACCACCTTTGGCAGGAGTATGAAACTCCACAGGACGATTCTTACGTCCCAAAAGATGGCGTCGTTCTGGCATGGTCCGTTCAGGTGGTGAAGGCATCCATGTTCAAGCTGCTATTCGTGGTGAAGGTGGGGACCCACGAGCAGCACACCTGGGCAACGCTGACGGGATGGGAGGTTGCGTCCGTCCAGTGTCTCGGAGACTACGTAGACGTCATACTGGAGAACTCCGCCGTGCAGAACGTCCACATGTTCATGCACCAGTTCTCCGAGCCCTTCGACCCCCTGTACGCCAAGGAGACTTGCGTCGACCCTGAAACCATAAAACCGGAGGCTATATTCATAGATGGCAGTGTAACGAACACGAAGGTTGCGAGCAGGTTCACGAAGTTAAAACAGGCTATCACGGTTCTCAACAAGGCGCTGCAAAGCAAACCCAAGACGCAGCAGCCTGTGAGGCGGAAGGCAACGACGGAAGAAGGCGCAGGGTCCTCAAGACCACAAACTGTGAGGAAACCGCGGGCGGTCCCTGCAGACTCGAGACGGACGAGCACTACAACAACGCCGGCTGACAGCGAGACGCCAACGCCATCAGGAAGCCGTCAGACGACCCCTTCCAAGAGGGGAAGAGAGTCATCGGGGATGACTGACGAGCCTGTTTCCCCGGAGCTCCGGATGCCGAAGCCTGGCCAAGAGGTGGATGCAGGCGAAATACAAAAAATAAACAACAACTTCGAGACAAAATGCCTGCACTGCTTCTTCATGGGCAGGGACTTCAAATTCGAGGTCAACATTGCGCAGTGCCACCTTGCGCCACCAGAGAAGTGCGTCCGAGCCAAGGAGGACGCCTACGTCGACTGGATGGTCGCTCAAATCTTGGGCGGGCAGTTCAAGGACGACAGGCAGACAATTGTTGTCATGCCACAAGGGCTGAAAAGAATGCCGACGCCTGAGATGTGGCCGGCAATCTCTAAAAGAGACTTCTGGCTGATTGACGGGCAGCACAGTGTGGAGGCCTCGAAAAAAATCCAGCTGATGACCGAGTGGAACGACCCCAACAACCGGAAGGAGAAGCTAAAAGTTTGGAAGGCTTTGGTGGTTTGGTCGGACAACGAGACGGTCCTCAGCGACATCTCCAGGTTCTTCAACATGGGGAACAAAAAGAGGGCCTATCAGGCATCGTGGATCAGAAACATCATGGCCTCGAGGGAGGTGTGGGAGTTTTATGGAAGGCCTCCCAAGGAAAGGGAGAATGCTAAAGACAAGAACCCCAAATGGGAGGTGAGTATGTTTGGGTCGATCGACCCAAATTCCTACATTGTTTTGTTGTCATCGCCAGGTTGATAGTTTGGGTCGGTCGACCCAAACTCTGAAATTATTTTGATATTTTCCCCAGGTTCATAGTTTGGGTCGGTCGACCCAAACTCTGAAATTGTTAAGATGTTTTCGCCAGGTTCATAGTTTGGGTCGTTCGACCCAAACTGCTGTTGCATTTGTTTTTCCATTATGTGTTGTCTAACATGTGCTAATGTCTTCCTGTGCAGGACTTCAAATATCAAATGATCAATAAATTCTCCTCGATCGACAATGCTAGCCACAAGCAGAAAAAGTATAACGAGCTGAGAGGAGAAATCTATTTGATCACAGCGTCCGATTCCGTATGGGCAAGATGGAAGAGTGTTTTTGAAAAACACGAGACGGGTGACCTCATGGACCCCGACACCGGCATGCTCTTCAACCAGACTGGGCGTTTCAAGCAAATGAAGCCTCTGGTGAGGGAGTTCTTCAGAGCGCTTCAAGGTCTCTCCGAGACGACGCCAAGGATATGTACTCAAGGGACGCGACGGCCACCTTCAGGGAGCGTAGAAGGATGAAGGGGAAGAAGCTGTACGGGGACTATGCGGTGGAGGAGACGATCGCAATAAGCTCCGAGGACGAGGACGACATGGAACTCGCCAAGAAGCTGAGGTCTGATCTTGCCTCCCCCAGAGCGTTCGCCGGGAATGTGAAGGTGAAACCGGAGGTCCTCACCGTGGAGGAGGCGAACGCAAAAATGCTCCGAGACGAGGAGCAGCGTGTGCGACTGCAGAGGGCTGCCGCCGAGGAACCCTCTGTCCGCAACGAAGTCGCGGAGTTGAGGGCTCTCCTGTTGGAGCAGGAGCGGCAAAGGGCGATGTCCCAAACTCCGTCCCAAGCGGACCTCATCACGCAAGTGATCCAGGGCATGCTGGCGCAGGGATTGGTGATGGCTCCCCCGAGTTCATTCCCTCACTTGCCCGCAGGCTTCCCTCCACAGGATATCCGCCCGCGGCCGGCGTTGGAGCATTCCTTCAGCTTCGCGGATTTGCTGCAGCCGCACGCCCGTCCTTACGCGCCTGTGCAGCAGGTGGATGATCCAAACCTTTGGCGCGTCCCCGGAGCGTCCAGCTCGTTGGCACCCCCGCCGCTCCGGCCTCCCATCCTCTTGCCCCCACACCACCAGCGGGACGACCCCCACATGTTTGGGTCGTCCGACCCAAACAGTGCCGACGTTGCAGCGTCGCAGAGCGACCCTCGCCAAGCAGCAGGGTTTGGGTCGGCCGACCCAAACCCCGTCCCCCATCAGACCCCGGTCGACGAGCCTATGCTAGATGTTGAAGGCCCGCAAGGGCCTGGTGATACCTCTACTCCTAACCCAGTCGATGAACCAATGCATGATGCGCATGCGGAGGTTGGGTTGGGACAAAGGCCTGACAGTCAGCCTTTGCAGGAGCAGGTTGCGGCTGACGGCGTCGTCGGAGGCGGCGGTGACAGATGTGGGGCAGCGCACGCGATGCCGGCATCAACGTCGTCAAGGCACGACCAAGGCGAGGTAATGCACTGACCCCACTCAGTTTGGGTCGGTCGACCCAAACTTCCTGGGTCTTTGACTTCTTGCCTTGGTCGTGTCCCCTAGCTAGGACGAACTTAGGCCCCCCCCCCGGCACTCGCGCCCTTCGTCACCCCCAGCGACCATTCGTTCGTCCACCTACCCCCGGCTTTGCAACGAAGTCTTCATCACGGCGGCCCGTCTCTTCAATTTTTTCTAGATGTAGAAGTAGGCTAGTTTGAACGCATCGTTCAACGCGGCTCCCCCAATCAAGATGTACATAGAGCATTGTATATAATATAATCACCATTTTTGACTCCTATATACTTGTATATTGTGTTTGAATGTATTTTGTATGCTCTTGTATCCCTTGTATCCCTTGTTGCACCCCCTCCAAAATGAATCAAATGCTTTTGTGTTTGCACCGAGAACGCTCGTTTCCTTAATGCTTCGTTTGGACATAGCATGACATAAGTCGCCCCCGTTTTCTCTCGCTCGTATCCGCAGGGCTCGGAGCATAGCGTAGCGGCTCCCCGACGCTTTTCCCCAAGGAGCGGAGAGGGCAGGCGGCGGCGCCCCCGGTTTTACCCGCCCCGCCCCCGCTGCCGAAGAAACGATTCCTGGTGTTAGACCTGAACGGGGTCCTCGTCCAATGCGTTCATTGCCCTAGGACCCCCACGGTGCCCTTTTGCAAGCCCGAGGACGCTAATTACGACGGGCCGCCCACGTTCATAAAGAGCAAACTAGTTCACCTCCGCCCGTGGCTTCGGACCTTCCTCCAGATCGCCCAACAACGATGGTGGGTGGTCGTGTGGAGCTCCATGAAGGCCGAGAACACCAATGCCGTCGTGGAGTTCATCTTCAAGGGCATCGAGCCCCCCTGCATGGTCCTAGCACAAGAAGCCTGTAGAATATTGTACACACCTGACGGCAAAGTCGTCAAAAAACCAAACAACCCCGCTTCCCCCCAATATCTCAAGGTCTTGAAGCCCATTTTTGGGACCAACGTCCGTCCTTGATAGGCGTCCCCTACGACGTCCGCCCCACCCGCGAGAACACGCTCATGGTGGACGACAGCGCCGCAAAGAACATGTTGAACCCGACGGCCAACCTCATAGTTTGCCCTACATGGACGGTCGAGAAGGTCCGGGACCGATTTTTGTTAGACCTTAGTAAATACCTCCAGGCGCTCTGGGGTAGCGGGCTACCTGTAAACAATTTTGTTAGGAACAATCCGATAGGCGAGAGATACTTGGATCCACGAGACCATTTGTACAGAGAGTTGTTCTCACACGCGAAATTCAACAAGCTCATTTGAGGCACTATGTGTGTTTGTATGTGTGTGTGTGTGCCCGCCCACTTTGTGTAATATATGCTTCATATGTATCTTGATTTTCACGCGCTCTATCAAACCCTCCTCCCTTGGGTTTTGTTTTGTTTTAATTTTGGCTCCAGCGTTTGGATCCCTCGATTGACATCGTGAGCGAGTCAAACTTGGAGAGCTTCTTCTACGAGACTGTTTACGACGCAGCGTCAACCATTGACTACTCCAAGGAGCCTATTGACGCCGGCGTCGTCGATAGCCCCCCACCCAAGCAAATCTTCCGGCGATCTGCGTCCCCGTCGCCGCTCAAGGGCATAAATCGCAAATGCGTCCGGACGTCCCCCTCTCGAGCCGGCGGCCATATTACACCTCAACGGCGGCTGCGGATGGACGCTCGGCCAACGAAGAGTGGAACCCTTCCTATTCCTTTGCGGGACGCCTTGCCCCTCCTCGCCAACTCCGACGGGAACGCCCCCGGTGACAAGGTGAACCCCCCCCCCCAACATGGTTAACCGCGCATTACAATCATCCCGCACTTAAAAAATGAACGTGTGACACGTTTGGGTCTTCCTCCCTTAACTAACACGTGTGTTCTTGCATTCACGCGTTGCAGGTTGCTCCCGCCCGTAAACCTATGCGGGATGATCCGTCCGTCGAGTTGGAGCGTTTCTACTCCATGACCAGAAATGCAAGACAGTCCACTTCATCGTATTCGAATTCTTCGTCGTATAATTCGGGCGGCCGACGGAATCCAAAATGTGTTATTGTTGGCTGTCACCCCAAGAATGGCTATAGTCGCGGGGCGGAGATTTTCAGGAATGTTGAAGCAATGCGAGCAAAAGAAGCCGCAGCAAAAGAAAAAGAGGCAAAAGAAAAAGAGGCAAAAGAAAAAAAAGCAAAAGAAAAAGAGGCAAAAGAAAAAGAGGCACTCTCCGAGGCTAGATAGGCCATAGTAGGCGTAGGGTTTTGGGCCATAGGCAAGAACATTTTGGGTCGCACTATCCAATGGATGTTTAGGTGTTAGCATGCTATGCATTTTACATGCCATACTTTGTATGTTCTATTTGCAATAATATAAGTGTCATATGATTTCCCCTTCCATATGGTCTAAGGTTTGGATTGCCCTACCTAAACCATCACAAATATGAGTTTGGAATATTTTGTATGCCATATTATATTGGTTAACATATTAACCCTTCAATAAGATCTATGGTTTGGATTGCCCTACCTAAACCATATTCGTACAAGCTCTAATATTTTGTGTGCAATAATATGAATGTTTTAAGGTTTCCCCTTCAATTTGGTCTAAGGTTTGGGTTGCCCACCCTAAACCATCACAAATATGAGTTATATATGGGGTTTTTTGGTCTAAACACCCGCTTCAAAGTGTTCACATCTTACAACTTTCTCCAATATGTGTTCCATTTATCCTTGTTCTTATTTTTATGAATGTCTCAAAATGCCCAAAAAGTCTCAATTTAACGAATATAGTGTTGAAGGCGGAGTTCTTCTTTTCCTGGGCCAGTACCAGAGCGATCACCCTTCAAGTAGGCGTAGTAGTTAGTACATTGCATGAACGCCCTCACGAAATCATCCACGGTCGCAACATACAGATCAGAGCCACGGTTTCCAGACTGCTGAAGCCATTTGTTATGGACTGTCTCAGAGAGGTTGCAAGATGGCATCTCTGCCAACTCAGAATCTGTGAAATTCTGAGATAAGTAAATAAAATGTAGTGAGTATGCTTTGCACAAAAACAGGCCAAAAGCCTAAACTGACACCAAAAAAAAAACCAAAAAAACCAAAAAAAAAATCAAAAAAAAAATTGACACCAAAAAGCGAAATAGAAAGTGGGTGGGTACTCACTAGTTGCATGAAACCACCCCATTGACGGTAACGAAAGTGCCAGAATGCAAGCCATGTATCAAGGTCCTTGATTCCTTCCTCGGATGCAGCTCCAGAGGAAAGCCACCATGCCCGGATGGCAAGATAACGGGACTCGGACTGCTCGGGAGTCTTGGCATCCTTGTACTGCTTGCATAACAACATGTGTTGTTGTTGGAGGTCGGGCTTGATGTGGGTGGTGGTGTGGCGTTCCATAGACACCGTCCAATGCAATAGACATGTCCTCTCGCGAGACTCCATAGGAACCTTGGGATCACCACTGCCATAGATAATCCTAACTGCATTCCAATTGGCTTGTGCATTGTCCGCCATGAACCCTTTGAAGTTAACTTTAGCAATGCCATGTCTGTGCATAACTTCATTGAGCCCATGCCAAAGAAGGCTCTGCGCCGTGACATCCTCAGACTGCATATCACATACTGCAATAGTCATAACCCGGCAGTAGGCCGAGTCATAGACATGGCAAGCCATGGTTGTCCACCCCTTGACACGCTTGACATGGTCAAACATGACCCAAGCATCCTGCAGATCACCGTGTGGTTGCATTCTCCTGACAAGGTCCACTCCAGAGCTAGGGCCCACCTCGGACATCTTGAACACATAGACTTTCTCCAACAGCTTTCCTTGGCCTGGGAATTTGTTTTCTTGCACATAGGGCCAACTGCTATGACCTCTGAGTCCGGTGATGTTGTCAATGATCCCCCCTCGCCCAATGCGCTTGAAGGAAGTGACTGTGTTTCGAATACTCGGGGTGCTGAGGTGTTGGTACCTGTCCATGACAAACTTCATGGACTCCAGGTCCATAACTTTATTGGGATCAGATCCCGTGCGTAGAAGATACTTGGCCAGGAACTCTTTACTTGCAGCCAATGCAATGGCAGAGTTGGTGGCGGTGGGAGTCCTCTCAACCTCTCTACCAATGAGATCATGAATTTCGACCTTAGACTCTCTACAGACACCTTGCGAAACGGGGTGATGGTGATGACCCATATGGATGCATGCACGGGTCATGTCACCTTTGCCAAGAACATAGTACATCTTAGCTTGGCAAGTATCAAGACAATAGGGTGGTGTCTTACAAACCTTACAAACGAGAGATGACCCAGCTGGGGGATCAGCTCCTGCGGAGAAGGGTGAGGCGGTACAACCTTCCCATTCGGTCTCGTTGACGGTAGTGGCCCGATTGGGGCGGTTGAGGTAATCACAACCCTCGTTATTACAACGTAGATGGCCAACACAACATGAAAACCGGAAGGTCAAGCCTAGATCATTGGTAATGTTAGACGTCTTTGTCCTACACCAAGCATGACCGTCGAAACGCTTGTCCATTCCGAACATGAGTCTAGCATGGGAATGGGGAGCATCAGCTCCCAGAGGAGGGAACTCAAAGATGACGTCGCCGTCAAAAACAGAAGGGAGGAACTCAACCTTCTCATGCCTAACAAATTCATAATCAATACTCTTGAGGATGTTCTTGGACCCTGGTCGGGTTGCAAGCAACTTCAAGTGGTGGACAACACTGGGACGATCTATAGACACACCTGGGTGAACTGGGGGTCTGGAAGTAGATGGTTGACTTACAGTAGGCGAGTGTGGAATCCTGGGAGGATTGATGAAGGGTTAATCCTGCGATGGAGGTGGGGTAAGTGAGGCAAAGTCAGAGGCAGGTGGCACATTATCATCAGAGTCATCGCTGAGCAAGGTAACCTCTTGGATGCCGGGCTCCTTCTTGACCGTCGCCAGAAGAGGAGCCTGCGTGGTGGACGTGAGGGACACGCCTGGTGTTAGCAACACAGTAGTGGTGGCCATCTCCGACTCAGTGACGCCTATGGCCTTGTACTTTCCAGGGAGCAAGAACCAAACTCTACCATCGTCAATGCGAAAGGACATTTGAAGGACAGTGTGACTCAAGTCACCGTTGTCATTAAAGACCTCTTCCTCGACATGAATTGAGTCTGGGTGGAATCTAAACCTCAAACTAAGGAATGACTCTGCGACTTTGGCTAGACCATCATCTCCTAGAGGGATCATAAGGGGGATGGAATGGTGCAGTGCTCGGATGGTGGCCATTGTAGAAGGAATGTAAATGCGAGTTGGCCAAACGGGCAATGGACTTAAGCTGAGCAGAAAGTGGGCTGTGTATATAGTGATGTGATGAGCAGGCCATGGCAAGAGGGAATATGTGAAAGACGGCGGAGACTTGGATTAGTAGTGGAATAATAAGCCGACTCATGATAGCAACATGATTAAGAACTGAAAATGCACTGCAGCAATTATTTAAGTTAGTCATGATCATATGCCAATCCAATGTACATATATTAAGAAAAAACATGAGGCTGAATGCCGAGTGCCGTAATTATAAATACACCAGAGACCACGTGAACCATTTAGTGGCTGTAAGGGACATTATAATATATATAGGCAAATATATAGGGCATGTAGGATTACAGTGTACTACAATAAAGCTATATCAAACTAATCCCACCCCAAGCCTAGCCTTAACCCTCCCTGACCTCACTAATTGAACCTGAAAAGAGCGTATCGGGGCCGAGACTAGGAATTCCAGAAATCAAAATCAAAATCTATCCCTTACTAATCCCACCCAAGCCTAGCCTAAACCCTCTCTGGCCTCACTGATTGAACCTGAAAAGAGCGTATCAGGGCCGAGATTAGGAATTCCAGACATCAAAATCAAAATCTATCCCTTACTAATCCCACCCAAGCCTAGCCTAAACCCTCTCTGGCCTCACTGATTGAACCTGAAAAGAGCGTATCGGGGCGAGACCAGGTTTGTCTATTGTGTCGTGACGGAGGGTAATCCCGACATAATGTCGTGCCGTCACGACACGTATCCGTCACGACATTATGCCGGATGCTGTCTTTATCCTGACGGACTTGAATTTTACCGATTTTTTTGTGTAATTACATTAACCCATTTCTGACACGTAGGATTTACAATGTCCACGTGTGATGACATGTCAGCAAAGTAAAGGTAAAGTGGGGAAAAATTTACTAGAGCCCGTCCGCCCCCCCGTCCGCCCCCCCGTCCGCTCCCTTGTCCGCTCCCCCCCCCTCCGTCCGCTCCCCCCCGTCCGTCCGCTCCCCCTTCCGCTCCCCCGTCCGCTCCCCCCCGTCCGCTCCCCCCCGTCCGCTCCCCCCCGTCCGTCCGCTCCCCCGTCCGCTCCCCCCCTTCCGTCCGCCCCCCCGTCCGGTCCCCCCCCCCTCCGTCCGCTCCCCGTCCGCTCCCCGTCCGGTCCCCCCCCCCCCTTCCGTCCGCTCCCCCGTCCGATTCGAATAAACACTACATTCGTTAAATTGAGACTTTTTGGGCATTTTGAGACATTCATAGAAATAAGAACAAGGATAAATGGAACACATATTGGTGAAAGTTGTAAGATGCAAACACTTTGAAGCGGGTGTTTAGACCAAGAACCCCATTAATAACTCATATTTGTGATGGTTTAGGGTGGGCAATCGAAACCTTAGACCAAATTGAAGGGGACATCTTAAAACATTCATATTAATGCACACAAAATATGAGAGCTTGTATGAATATGGTTTAGGTAGGGCAATCCAAACCATAGATCTTATTGAAGGGAAAATCTTAAAACATTCATATTAATGCACACAAAATATGAGAGCTTGTATGGATATGGTTTAGGTAGGGCAATCCAAACCATAGATCTTATTGAAGCGAAAATCTTAAAACATTCATATTAATGCACACAAAATATGAGAGCTTGTATGAATATGGTTTAGGTAGGGCAATCCAAACCATAGATCTTATTGAAGGGAAAATCTTAAAACATTCATATTAATGCACACAAAATATGAGAGCTTGTATGGATATGGTTTAGGTAGGGCAATCCAAACCATAGATCTTATTGAAGGGGAAATATTAAAACATTCATATTAATGCACACAATAAGGCACTCCAAACCTTAGACCATATTGAAGGCAAAATCATGTGACACTTATATTATTGCAAAAAAAAACATACAAAGTATGGCACGTAAAATGCATAGCATGCTAACACCACACATCCATTGGATAGTGCGACCCAAAATGTTCTTGCCTATGGCCCACAACCCTACGCCTACTATGGACTATCTAGCCTCGGAGACTACCTCTTTTTCTTTTGCTTCATTTTCTTTTGCTTTTTTTTCTTTTGCCTCTTTTTCTTTTGCCTCTTTTTCTTTTGTTGCAGCTTCTTTTGCTCGCATTGCTTCAACATTCCTGAAAATCTCCGCCCCGCGACTATAGCCATTCTTGGGGTGACTGCCAACAATAACACATTTTGGATTCCGTCGGCCGCCCGAATTATACGACGAAGAATTCGAATACGATGAAGTGGACTGTCTTGCATTTCTGGTCATTGAGTAGAAACGCTCCAACTCGACGGACGGATCATCCCGCACAGGTTTACGGGCGGGAGCAACCTGCAACGCGTGAATGCAAGAACACACGTGTTAGTTTAGGGAGGAAGACCCAAACGTGTCACACGTTCATTTTTTAAGTGCGGGATGATTGTAATGCGCGGTCAACCATGTTGGGGGGGGGGTTCACCTTGTCACCGGGGGCGTTCCCGTCGGAGTCGGCGAGGAGGGGCAATGCGTCCCGCAAAGGAATAGGAAGGGTTCCACTCTTCGTTGGCCGAGCGTCCATCCGCAGCCGCCGTTGAGGTGTACTACTGCCGCCGGGTCGAGAGGGGGATGTCCGGACGCATTTGCGATTTATGCCTTTGAGCGGCGACGGGGACGCAGATCGCCGGAAGATTTGCTTGGGTGGGGGGCTATCGACGACGCCGGCGTCAATAGGCTCCTTGGAGTAGTCAATGGTTGACGCGGCATCGTAAACGGTCTCGTAGAAGAAGCTCCCCAACTCTGACTCGCTGACGATGTCAATCGAGGGCTCCAAACGCTGGAGCAAAAAAGGAAACGAAACAAAACCCAAGGGAGGAGGGTTTGATAGAGCGCGTGAAAATCAAGATACATATGAAGCATATATTACACAAAATGAACGGGCGCGCGCGCACACACACACACACATACATACATACATACATATACAAACACACGTAGTGTCTCAAATGAGCTTGTTAAATTTCGCGTGAGATAACAACTCTCTGTACAAATGGTCTCGTGGATCCAAGTATCTCTCGCCTATCGGATTGTTCCTAACAAAATTGTTTACGGGCAGTCCGCTTCCGCAGAGCGCCTGGAGGTATTTACCAAGGTCTAACAAAAATCGGTCCCGGACCTTCTCGACCGTCCACGTAGGGCAAACTATGAGGTTGGCCGTCGGGTTCAACATGTTCTTTGCGGCGCTGTCGTCCACCATGAGCGTGTTCTCGCGGGTGGGCCGGACGTCGTAGGGGACGCCTATCAATGACGGACGCTGGTCCCAAAAAATGGGCTTCAAGACCTTGAGGTATTGGGGGGAAGCGGGGTTGTTTGGTTTTTTGACGACTTTGCCGTCCGGTGTGTACAATATTCTACAGGCTTCCTGTGCTAGGACCATGCAGGGGGGCTCGATGCCCTTGAAGATGAACTCCACGACGGCATTGGTGTTCTCGGCCGTCATGGAGCTCCACACGACCACCCACCATCGTTGTTGGGCCATCTGGAGGAAGGTCCGAAGCCACGGGCGGAGGTGAACTAGCTTGCTCTTTATGAATGTGGGCGGCCCGTCGTAATTAGCATCCTCGGGCTTGCAAAAGGGCACCGTGGGGGTCCTAGGGCAATGAACGCATTGGACGAGGACCCCGTTCAGGTCTAACACCAGGAATCGTTTCTTCGGCCGCGGGGGCAGGACGGGTAAAATCGGGGGCGCCGCCGCGCTGCCCTCTCCGCTCCTTGGAGAAGAGCGTCGGGGAGCCGCTACGTTATGCTCCGAGCCCTGCGGATACGATCGAGAGAAAACGGTGGGCGACTTATGTCATGCTATGTCCAAACGAAGCATTTAAAGAAACGAGTGTTCTCGGTGCAAACACAAAACCATTTGATTCATTTTGGAGGGGGTGCAACAAGGGACACAAGAGAGGCAAGAGCATACAACATACATCCAAACACAGGATACAAGTATATAGGAGTAAAAAATGGTGATTATATTGTATACAATGCTCTATGTACATCTTGATTGGGGGGGGAGCCGCGTTGAACGATGCGTTCAAACTAGCCTACTTCTACATCTAGCAAAAATTGAAGAGACGGGCCGCCGTGATGAAGACTTCGTCGCAAGCCGGGGGGTATGTGGACGAATGAATGGTCGGGGGGATGTGGCGAAGGGCGCGAGTGCCGGGGGGCGCGACGTGTGCGTGAGTTTAGGGTAGCTAGGGGACACGACCAAGGCAAGAAGACAAAGACCCAGGGAGTTTGGGTCGACCGACCCAAACTGAGTGGGGTCATTGCATTACCTCGCCTTGGTCGCGCCTTGACGACGTGGATGCCGTCACCGCGTGCGTTGCCCCACCTCTGTCACCGCCGCCTCCGACGACGACTTCAGCCTCAACCTGCTCATGCAAAGGCTGACTGTCAGGCCTTTGTCCCAACCCAACCTCCGCATGCGCATCATGCATTGGTTCATCGACTGGGTTAGGAGTAGAGGTATCACCAGGCCCTTGCGGGCCTTCAACATCTAACATGGGCTCGTCCACCGGGGTCTGATCAGGGACGGGGTTTGGGTCGGCCGACCCAAACCCTGTTGCTTGGCGAGCGTCGCTCTGGGAAGCTGCAACGTCGGCACTGTTTGGGTCGGCCGACCCAAACATGTGGGGGTCATCCCGCTGGTGGTGTGGGGGCAAGAGGATGGGAGGCCGGAGCGGCGGGGGTCCCAACGGGCTGGAAGCTCCGGGGACGCGCCAAAGGTTGGGGTCGTCCACCTGCTGGACGGGCGCGTAAGGGCGGGCGTGCGGCTGCAGCAAATGCGCGAAGCAGAAGGACTGCTGCGTAGCCGGCCGCGGGCAGATATCCTGTGGAGGGAAGCCTGCTGGCAAGTGAGGGAATGAACTCGGGGGAGCCATCACCAATCCCTGCGCCAGCATGCCCTGGATCACTTGCGTGATCAGGTCCGCTTGGGACGGAGGTGGGGCCATCGCCCTTTGCCGCTCCTGCTCCAACAAGAGAGCCCTCAACTCCGCGACTTCGTTGCGGACCGAGGGCTCCTCGGCGGCGGCCTTCTGCAATCGGATGCGTTGTTCCTCGTCCCGGAGCATCTTCGCGTTGGCCTCCTCCACGGTGAGGACCTCGGGTTTCACCCTCACCATCCCGGCGAACGCTGTGGGGGAGGCAGGATCCGACCTCAGCCTCTTCGCGAGCTCCATGTCGTCCTCGTCCTCGGAGCTTATGGCGATCGTCTCTTCCACCGCATAGTCGCTGTATAATTTCTTCCCCTTCAGCATTCGCCGCTCCCTGAAGGTGGCCGTCGCGTCCCTCGAATACATGTCCTTCGCGTCGGCCACCGTGAGGACGGGCACTAGCTTGCTCTGCGGCGTGGCAGCCCGCATGGCCTTCTTCCGCTGAGGGGCCTTGGATTCTTGAGTGAATCCTGTTGCCCCTTCCTCCACCTCTCCTTCCACTTTCTCCTCTTCCTCCTCCTCCTCTTCCTCCTCCGCAACCTCGCCACCTGCCTCCACGGACGGATTGCCCGGATGCAATCCGGTGAGGGGTTCTGGCATTTGAACGGGGGCCTGCATGACGAATTCGCCTGGGTTGATTCGCCTGGGTTGATTCGCCTGGCCATGTCCAACGGGTTCTCGCCCCCCTCGACGATCTCTTCGACGTAGGATCCGGGAATCCAGTCGAGGATGTCCATTCTCTTCGCCAGAGCCTTCTGGGTCCTGTAGAATTGAACATCGGTATCCTCCACATAGGAGTAGATGTTCAACCCAGACATCTGCACAATCCAAATCAATAATATTAGGATCACAAATGAAGAATAAGCAAAAATAACACCCAAAACAAAACAAGAATACTTAGTTTGGGTCGAGCGACCCAAACTGTGCCTGCTCTAGTTTGGGTCGAACGACCCAAACTGTGCCTGCCCCTAGTTTGGGTCGAGCGACCCAAACTGTACCTGCCCCTAGTTTGGGTCGAGCGACCCAAACTGTACCTGCCCCTAGTTTGGGTCGAGCGACCCAAACCAAGCATGCCCTAGTTTGGGTCGAGCAACCCAAACCAAGCATGCCCATAGTTTGGGTCGCTCGACCCAAACCAGGCATATAGATCGACGAGGTGAGTTTCTTACCATTGCTGCAAAAATCGGTTTGGAGCCCCCGAAGACGTTGAAGATGAAGTCCCCCCTCTTCGTGAGGGTCCTCATCATCCGCAGGTAAAAATCCATCCGCAGCTCATCCGCGGGGTACTTGGCGTACTTCGCCTCGTCGTACAAGCTCCTGCTGGTGCCCAACCCTTCTGGGACTTGGAAAAGCTTTTCCATCCGGGCTATAGGATGGTTTGGCACCTTCAGCAGCTCAGCTTCGTACACGAAGTACAAGCACAGCACACATACTATCTTCGTCTTCTTGTCTTTCAATGAGCTGTACGCCCCCTCCGCCGGTGCAGCAACGTAATGAGATTTTGAGACGGCGTACTCTGGTTGCAATTTACGCACGATCTCGTACACCTGCTCCGCCCTCCTGTCCTCGACAATCCACAACCAGACGTCGACCTCCCTGAATTTGGGGCTGGCGTAGTCCACAAACTTGGTGAAGAACGGCTCGTAAAACGGGGTGCTCATTGTCCCCTCGAATGAGGCTCCAGGAATGTTCCTGAAGTCTATCATTCCGAAGGGGAAGCGGTCCCCAGCTGCAGTCCTGATCGCCATCCTGGACTCAGAGCCCGGCCAACCTTGGATCTTTAGAGGTTCGAGGGAGACCAAGTTGAAGTGAGCTTCGCCCTCGAACCTGACGATCTTCTTCTCCTTTATAAAGTTGGAGAAGGCACGCGCGGAGTGTTCGGGAAGCGCCCGGTTCCTCCCCCCCTTCACGAACTTGGACCTGAGGAAGTCGTCTCCCGCCTCCCTCATGAGTGCCGCCATGGACGCACTGGTGAACTTGTACTCGGCTTTGAATGCCCTCCAGTGCGCCTCGTCAACCTCTCCGTCCACGATGAGCTTCTTCTCGGGCACCAGCTTGTGCAGCTCTTGGACAATGGTCGTCTTCTTCTTCCTGTTCTCCGTCCATTCCTTCAAGGTGTAGCATGAAGGGACGAAGATCTTTGGCTTCGTGAAGACGATCTTTGGGTGAACCCAGCATCTCTTCGCCGTCGGCTCCACGTGGAGGATGTGGGACGCCGCCTTTCCCACCTCTGTCTCCGAGAGACCTTGAAGAGCTCTAAAGAACTCCCTCACTAGTGGCTTCATTTGCTTGAAGCGCGCAGTCTGGTTGTACAGAATACCGGTGTCGGGATCGATGAGGTCTCCCGTCTCGTGTTTTTCGAAGACAGTCTTCCATTTTGTCCACACGGAGTCGGACGCTGTGATCAATAAGATTTCTCCTCTTAGCTCGTTATATTTTTTTTGCTTGTGGCTAGCGTTGTCAATAGAGGAGAATTTATTGATCATCTGGTATTTGAAGTCCTGAACATGAAGTCAAGAACATATGTTAGAGAACACATCATGAAAAAAATGGAACAGCAGTTTAAGACATGCCAATAGTTTGGGTCGATCGACCCAAACTTTAAATCTGATGAAGACTATAAGACATGCCAATAGTTTGGGTCGATCGACCCAAACTTTAAATCTGATGAATCCAAGAGTTTGGGTCGATCGACCCAAACTTTAAATCTGATGAATCCAAGAGTTTGGGTCGATCGACCCAAACTACAAAACTTGGGAAGAAAATAAAACAATACAAGAGTTTGGGTCGATCGACCCAAACTTACTCACCTCCCATTTTGGGTTCTTGTCTTTTGCATTCTCCCTTTCCTTGGGAGGCCTGCCGTAGAACTCCCACACATCCCTCGAGGCCATTATATTCCTAATCCAGGATGCCTGATACGCCCTCTTTTTATTCCCCATGTTGAAAAACCTGGAGATGTCACTGAGGACGGTCTCGTTGTCCGACCAAACCACCAGTGCCTTCCATACCTTCAGCTTCTCCTTCTGGTTGTTGGGGTCGTCCCATTCAGTCATCAGCTGGATTTTTTTGGAGGCCTCTACACTGTGCTGGCCGTCAATCAGCCAGAAATCTCCTTTAGAAATCGCCGGCCACATATCAGCCGTAGGCATTCTTTTTAGCCCCTGGGGCATCACGACAATTGTCTGCCTGTCGTCCTTGAACTGCCCTCCCAAGATTTGAGCGACCATCCAGTCGACATAGGCATCCTCCTTGGCTCGGACACACTTTTCAGGTGGCGCAAGGTGGCATTGTGCAATGTTCACCTCGAACTTGAAGTCCCTGCCCATGAAGAAGCAATGGAGGCATTTCGTCTCAAAATTGTCGTTGATTTTTTGAATTTCCCCAGCATCAACCTCTTGGCCAGGCTTGGGCATCTGCAACTCTGGCGAAACTGGCTCGGTGGTCATGACTGATGACTCTCTTGCCCTTTTCGACGGGGTCGTCTGCCGGCTTCCGGAGGGGGTCGTCAGCCGGCTTCCTGAAGGAGTTGGCGTCTCGCTGTCAGCCGGAGTCGAGGTAGTGCTCGGTCTTCTAGAATCTGCCGGAACCGCCAGCGGAATCCTCACAGATTGGGGTCTGGAGGAACCTGCTCCTTCTTCTGTCTTGGCCTTCCGCCTGACAGGTTGTTGCGTTTTTGGTTTGCTTTGCAACGCTTTATTCAAAACCGTGATCGCTTGTTTCAGTTTTGTGAACCTGCTAGCGACCTTGGTGTTCGATACAGTGCCATCTATGAAGATGGTCTCCGGTTTTATTATCTCCGGGTCAACGCACGTCTCCTTGGCGTATAGGGGGTCGAAAGCCTCGGAGAATTGGTGCATGAACATATGCACGTTCTGCACTGCGGAGTTCTCTAGAATAACGTCAACGTGCTCCCCGAGAGCTTGGACGGAAGCAACCTCCCATCCCGTCAGCGTTGCCCAGGTGTGTTGCTCGTGGGTCCCCACTTTCACCACGAACAAGAGCTTGTACTGGGAGGCTTTCACAACCTGAACGGACCACCCAAGAACAATCCCATCCTTTGGGACGTATGAGTCGTCCTGTGGAGTTTCGTACTCCTCCCAAAGGTGGTCTGGGGCGAGCATGAACCACCTCTCTCCAGGTCTCTTTTTAGTGGCCATCTGTAAGTCCAGAAACAAAATTGTTAGTTTAGGTCGATCGACCCAAAGTTTTTCAACTTGGATTGAACATCAGTGCGAATTGAAGGGTGCTCTACTGGCCATCATGAATAGGTTTGGGTCGACCGACCCAAACCCAAGCCTCGAATAGCCTAATCTTATAAGAATTATTGGTAGAGTTCGGGTCTTAAGAATATGAATATATTGAATATTGTGTAGTGGTCAAATTATCCAACATGAGAGCAATTTTTGGTGACCTTCTAGAGCCGCGCTGGACGTATGTGGACATGCCAGCAAATATCAGACGATTTCAAATTATAGTCATTTGAATATAATTTCTTGTTGATGGTGGGAAGGATGTTTATCTTGGGATATTGGATTTGTAGGTTGCAGAGTTTGGGTCGAGCGACCCAAACCAGCTGCAGAGTTTCGGTGGAGCGACCCAAACCAGCTGCAGAGTTTGGGTCGCTCGACCCAAACCAGCTGTAGAGTTTGGGTCGCTCGACCCAAACCAGCTGCAGAGTTTGGGTCGAGCGACCCAAACCAGCTGCATAGTTTTGGTCGAGCGACCCAAACCAGCTGCAGAGTTTGGGTCGAGCGACCCAAACCAGCTGCAGAGTTTGGGTCGAGCGACCCAAACCGGCTGCAGGTTTTGGGTCGTTCGAACCCAACCAGCTGCAGAGTTTGGGTCGGTCGACCCAAACTAGCTGCCCAGTTAATTCTTTATGGGTTTGGGGTTTTATATAGAGGTTTCGGGCGTCTACCGAAACCGTAGTGTTTCCATATTCACCCATAATGTTTTACGCTGCATATACAATGCTTATGCATTGTATATGCATGAAGACCCTAAAGGCTAAGAAGCAGGTTATGTTGAATGAGATAAGTTACCTTGATGCAAGCTCTGCCAATCTGATGTTGTTTTGCGAATAGGTTTTGCGAATCTGATTCTTAGAATCTGATTACACCTGAACACTCAGATATCACTAACACTCACTAGAATTCCACTCACTAGATTTCACAAACAACTCACACACACTTCAAAACAACAAAAGCACTCTGAAATCACTACAACGGCGCACTTTAAAACAAAAACACACTCCTAACCAACAAACACACTCTGAAATCACTCAATGCTCGTATTTTTAAACAAAACAACACTCCTAAACAACAAACACACTATGAAATCACTCAATGCGGATACTTTTACACAAAAACATTACCCTACTACAATCACTCCTAAACCCTTACAAGAAGAAGAGAGAATGAGAGACGGCGAGAAGAATGAGAGAAGAGAGAAGGAGAGTATGAGAGAATGAGAGAATGAGAGAATGAGTGTAAGTCGAAAGGCGCCGCTTGCAGTCCTAACCAACAAACACACTCTGAAATCACTCAATGCTTGTATTTTTAAACAAAACAACACTCCTAATCAACATACACACCCTGAAATCACTCAATGCGCATATTTCTACACAAAAACACTTCCCCAACTCCTAAACACACTCTACAATCACTCCTAAACCCTTACAAGAAAAAGAGAGAATGAGAGAAGAGGGTTACAAGAATCAGAGAGGTGGAAAGGAATGAGAGAGAGAATGTGGGAAGCGGCGTTAGGCGGAGGCGCCGCTTCACGACAAGGTGAGAAATGAGGGAGAGAAAGGAGGGAGCTTGGCGCGGAGGGAGTTAAATAGACAAAGCGAAGGGTCGCCATGGGACCCAATCTGGGCCATGGGAGCGCCCCGAGCCCATCTACGGCTCACAAGCCTCGCGGGCAGCCACCCTGCCATGTGTCAACACCTTATTGGTGATGGTGGCTACCCGAGGCTTCTGGGGTGCACACTTGGCGCCTAGTGGCCACCCGGCCTCCTGCCTGCCAAAGCCCGGCCCCGGCCTTCTAAGCCGCTATCTATAGCGGCTTAGCCCAAAAATCGAAAAGCAACATAGCCTAAGGTATTGCACATAATTAACACCATCACCAACTCTGATTTTAATGGTGTTCAATTCAATGGTCCCGCGTTGGAATTGCTTACATCATAGAATGAATCCATTATTTGTTTTAGTATTTGAATAATGTAGTCATATGGAGTAAGATGAGAGCGATACAAAGTCTAAGAGGAGTATTTCATAAGTATATTGCAATCCTCAATGCAATTGCACGGTGCAACAATTAAAATATGGTGACAATTTACATGGTCAAGGGTTTAGTGCTCTCTATTGTAATTTCTATAACCCAAGTTCGTAGAAGATAAGGCTCTAGCCTACAATGGATATTACCCACCCAAGTAGCATTAAATTCAACATTTATATCAGTACATAGAAGTTGACATTTGAAGTACATGGGAGATACACAAAGATTACAAATTTATCTACTGCAACCCCATGGAGTTCAACATCATATGAAGCCATTTAAGCATTAAGCTTGATGTTCGATGATCCCTCCAACCTAAACCCTAAACCCTAAACCCTACACACCGCAAGCCTTAAATGAATGGCACATAAGGTTAAATGACAGGGCCTTAGTGCTTGTAGTTTCCAATACAAATGTATATTGTCTTGACAACATCCTAATCATATGTGCTCACGATCATGTCAACCAATATTAAGTTATAACAATGTCTGTCTAAAAAAAAGAGTATAATAACTTGATTATAGTATATATGATCTTCATACTAGATTTCAAATGGACTTCATGATAGTTTCAAACATCCTTGAAAGAGTGAACTAAAAAGTCCTATTCGTGATGGAATTCCCATTAATGCCTTTCACATAGGTTATCCATTGCCACACTTGTATGTTGGACAATGGATCAACGTTGTGTGCACACATTACAAACGTCACATGTTCTTTTAAAGCTTTTCTCATTTTATTGTTGCAAATTGAAAGTTGGCCAATTTATTCAAATTTGTCATGAGATCAATTCCTTGTTTTCAATGTATAAGTCCTCATGTGAAAGTCTTCATAATGACATAAACTGTAATTATTGTATTTGGTGGCTTCGGCTATATGAAGTTTCATAATGTTCCCACATATATTGTCAAGATATTATTTGAAATAAACCATAATATTTGAGTCCAAGTAGAGTAATATCCTGGAAGTACATAATTTAATTTGTATGCAATGCATCAATGTGAAGTTGTGGAGGATGGGTTCTCAAAATCACTTATCAAATATCATTTTCTTCCCAATGGTGCATGTCATAGGCACATAAAATGAGACAGTCTACCCCCATCAACAATAATTTTAATTTTTTTGACAAATATTGTTATAGGATATTGGAAGATATATTGGAGATCTTTCTTTATCATTTTTTTTTCATATCCTTACTAACACTATATTCAAACATGTAACTTCAACATATTACCATAGATAATATTGAGTGTTTGAGTTTACATTTGATGTTACTTACTTTCATAGTGGTATTAGTATTGAGTAGATGCGTTCGTATTTATTGTATCAAACTCTAAATATGTTATTTATTGTAGGGACACTACAACACTACATTTTTTTGACAGGTCAAATCACAAATAACTTAAGTTACAAAACCCAACTACACAAAATATGATATCTAGTGTTTGATACCCTATATACAAGCGCATGCACTAAATATCAATAACCATATGAAAGTCAGTGACATAAAATGTAAACTCTCACAATAAGTATCATCTATGGTAATATGTGGAATTTACATGTTTGCAATTAGTGTTAGGAAGGATGTGAAAAGAAAAAATTTACGTGAAAGTAGAAGGTAAGCGACACATTTATGTGTAACAATAATTGTCAAAGATTTAAAAATTAATGTTGAGCATAGTAGAGTGGTAACAACACTAAATATAATGAAACACACACCCCATATTTTGTGTAGTTATTTCATCACGGAATTAGCAATGTCATTTGATGGTTGGCGCCACGAAGAGCCACGAAGGCCACACATTAGTAAACTTGAAGTGAACTTCAAGATGGATTCAAATATCATTAACAGATTGAACTAAAACGCCACATTGGTAGTTAGTATCCCTTTAACAACGTCCACATACGTTCCTCATTGCCACACTTGCATGCGAGATAATAGAGCAATGTTCTAGGGTTTAGGGTTTATGGGAGACAAATAAATAATTTTATTCATCACGACAATGGCCTCAAGCCTTGGAAACCCTTTCATAATTGCAGCCTCCAAATGGCCCAAACCCCACCTAAATAGGTTTACACTTGAAAGCATTGAATGGAGTTAAAATATTGGTTAAAATATACCGTCATGACACTTGAAAAAATTAATGTGGCCGCCACCCTTCCTCCCAACGGCGTATGTCATATCCACAAAAGACAAAAAAAAAAAGGATTAAATATCATAGACTAAGTCATATGACGGCTGGGGTATCAGAGGGGCATTGATAGATGCGCATTTTCCACTATAAACAAAAAACGGGGAATTATGTTAGGAGGTTTTGAAATAATCAAAATATGAGAACAAGGCGGGAAAGGCATCCAATGAGGAAGTCCGAGAAACGGAGGTGGATAGTATAAAGGGACGCACCCCCCAAAATTCAGTCATTTTTTGCTCTTCTCCCACTCTTGAATTCGTGGAGAGAACTCTTAGTCGGAGCTATACTTCAAGGTTCGTGCATGCTTCCGTTCATTAGCACTTATCCACAGCATGCAAGTTCATGAGCACCTATCCACAGCATGGAAGCCCACCGTGAACTTTGCAATGAGCTCAAAATCAACACATTTCGGATTATCCGCCGCATTATCCGCCGGATTTTGAGGGTTTTAGTGTGACTCTTATCAGGTTTGGGTCGGTCGACCCAAACCCCTCCGCTAGTGTGGGCGGGTTTCAGCCTGACCCTGATCATCTGAGGAGTCCATCTTGCCCCTCAAGGTTTGGGTTGGTCGACCCAAACGTTTACTCTCATGAGGCAGTTACTAGGGTGGACACGGAGTCCATCCTGCCCCTCAATGTTTGGGTCGGTCGACCCAAACCCACCCTCACATGGGGCAAGTACTAGGGTGCGCACGGAGCCCATGCTGCCCCTCAATGTTTGGGTCGGTCGACCCAAACCCACCCTCACATGGGGCAAGTACTAGGGTGCGCACGGAGCCCATGCTGCCCCTCAATGTTTGGGTCGGTCGACCCAAACCTATCCCCTCGTGAGGCAGGATATAGAGTGGACAAGGAGCCCATCCTGGCCCTCAAGGTTTGGGTCGGTCGACCCAAACCTATCCCCTCGTGAGGCAGGGTCTAGAGTGGACAAGGAGCCCATCCTGGCCCTCAAGGTTTGGGTCGGTCGACCCAAACCTATACCCTCATGAGGCAGGTACTAGGGTGGACACGGAGTCCATCTTGCCCCTCAAGGTTTGGGTCGGTCGACCCAAACCCACCCTCACATGGGGCAGGTACTAGGGTGGACACGGAGTCCATCTTGCCCCTCAAGGTTTGGGTCGGTCGACCCAAACCCACCCTCACATGGGGCAGGTACTAGGGTGCACACTGAGCCCATCCTGCCCCTCAATGTTTGGGTCGGTCGACCCAAACCTATACTCTCATGAGGCAGGTACTAGGATGGACACGGAGTCCATCCTGCCCCTGAAGGTTTGGGTCGGTCGACCCAAACCTATACCCTCATGAGGTAGGTACTAGGGTGCACACGGAGCCCATCCTGCCCCTGAAGGTTTGGGTCGGTCGACCCAAACCCACCTTCACATGAGGCAGGTACTAGGGTGCACACGGAGCCCATCCTGCCCCTGAAGGTTTGGGTCGGTCGACCCAAATCCACCTTCACATGAGGCAGGTACTAGGGTGCACACGGAGCCCATCCTGCCCCTGAAGGTTTGGGTCGGTCGACCCAAACCCACCTTCACATGAGGCAGGTACTAGGGTGCACACGGAGCCCATCCTGCCCCTGAAGGTTTGGGTCGGTCGACCCAAACCCACCCCCACGTGAGGCAGGTAGTAGGGTGGACTTTGAGCCCTTCCTGCCCTATGAGGTTTGGGTCGGTCGACCCAAACCTTATCCCACAGTGGGCATGTACTAGGTTTGACCCATCCCAGTGCCCTTACATAATTTGGGACGGTCTACCCAATCCATCCCCGCTGTGTGGGTGCTCTCTGTGATGAGCCTGAACCCATCTTGCGAAAACGTTTGGGTCGCTCGACCCAATTTATCCCCACTGTTTGGATGGAATCTGGATGACCATGATCCCATCGTGCCACAAGGTTTGGGTAGGTCGACCCAAACCCAGACCCACCGTGTGGATGGGCTCTAAATGATAGTGTGTCCACTGGCCAACCCAAACCTTTACAGAGCCAATGGCATAGCAGTCATACGAACATGTATGAACACTGAGTATTTGCAATATTTTTTATATAAGATGGTTTTTGTATTATTCGATTGGAACCTACAATTTTTGTGGTTTCTTGATAAGGTTCAATGTTCATGTGTGTAGGCAGAATGAATGGGTTTAGTGAAATAGGGGATTGGTCATCTGAAGATATGGCCACTTCGCCATCTGCATCTGAGGATGAGATAGACATTGTCGGGGAGGATACTTTGGCTGACAGTGCAGATGAAGATCATTTGGATATACCTTCGCCTTCCGTACCGCAATGTCCCATTGCTGAATGTACGGGACTCTCAAGGGCTTCATGGGTGAATTTGGAGGTGGTACTTCTTAATGACAGTGGAGTTGCTGTGGCAGAGGGGATTTGTCGCAACACCCATCCACAAGATTGCATTGATGAAAAATCGCTTGG
The DNA here is from genome assembly GCA_950295325.1 of Polytrichum commune. Lineage (NCBI taxonomy): Eukaryota > Viridiplantae > Streptophyta > Polytrichopsida > Polytrichales > Polytrichaceae > Polytrichum > Polytrichum commune. Next base: position 27,570,109 of record OX485803.1, read on the forward strand.
CACCGAGGACGTTGGGGTTGTCATATTGGAGTCGTTCGTTCATTCCGAGGTGGATCCCACTCATAGGTTCTCCCTCCGGAGGTGGCCATTGAGGAATGTCACGATTGATGGAGTTAGTTTGTGTGAACATGAGCAACGACACTTGCAAATCGAAAAAGAGCAGCAATCAAACATGCGGCCACGCAAGGGTCAAAGAAAGTACGATACATTGGCACGTCCTGCTCCGTCTGCAACTGATTGTAAACGTCAAAGGTTGCTTGGGGAGGAGTCCATTAGAGAAGTTACCACAAAGGATTGTTGTGTGCATCGTTGTTGCCAATTGTTTCCCCGGGATAAATTGAAGGCCATCCGCGAAGAAATGTGGCTTGGTGATTTCCGTCTAAGATCCACCAAAAAACTTGATGTGCATAGGGCGATACATGTGAATGGGGCGGGTCGCAAGGTCATCACCATTGAGAGCATAGACGTGTGTTGCAAGGCATGGTACACCATTCATGGTGTGTCGAAAGCGGACTTTTATAGACAAGCTGCTTATGCCAAGGAAGGCCGCCGGTCCCGTCACCATGGGAACGTGGGTTTAAAGAAACCTAGGGAAGCAACAAGGCAAGCAACGGCCACTCTAGCAACCATCATTGTCCCGCTTGCCGATGCAATGCCGCACAAAACACGCACACTCACAACTGGTGAAAAGGTTGTGGAGAAAGTTCTTCCCACAGGCACAAAATGGAAAGACATATTGTTGGATGTAAATGCAGTTGGCGAGAAGATTGGGTTGGAGCTAATTTCATCGTCAAAATTGAGTGCAATCAAGAAAGCAAACTTCAGCGAATACATTACAAAAAGACGAGGGGACAAATTTGCAAGGTACTCTAATTGCGAGAAGTTGAAGCGCCTTCAGGATGCACACACGATGGGTACCGAGTCGTTTGCGGTGCATCAATTGAACTATTTCAAGCACGTAAACATGCAAGAGGCACACCGTAATGATTACTACACAAATAGAGCTTTGTCCATTTCCAGGCCCTTGGAAGTTCTTACGGTCATCCATGACAAAATGGACCATGCCAAGACAGCCTCCCCATGTTTTGCAAAACGAATCAAGGCCACGGATGGATTTTTTAAGTTGCCTGTATCGGTTACAGGTGATCTTCGAAACAATGTTATGACATACCCTAAATATTGTTGTATTTTATTCCGTGATGTACTTGAGAACATTGATTCATTCAAAACGATTTAGACATACATAGGTACTAATCACTTTGGATTGGCATTGTAAGAATGATTGCACATGGACACGGTGATGTCAAGTTTGCCCATTATGCTCTTGATTTGTATCCAGCAGATTCAAACCACACGATAGGGTCATTTGCAAGGCTTTTGCGTGATTTAGAGAAACCGCCAGCCTATTCTTCAGGATTGTTATTTGAAAACACGGGTTCAACACCTTTATATGAAGCAGTGATGGATGGAAAAGATGTATGCTTGCATTCGTTGCCCGAACCACCCAGTGAACCGGTGATAGCCAAGAAGTTGCCCCCCACTTTGCGTGTCCAATTGGACAATTGTGCCAAGGACAATAAAAGTAGATATGTATTTGCATATTGGTCGTTGTTGGTTGCGAAAGGCATTTTCAAGGAGGTTTTTGTGTCCTTCCTATTGGTAGGCCACACGCACGACGATATTGATGCATCATTTGGACGGTGGAGCATGAAGTTGCGGGAGGAGGATTTTCCTACAATCCCGTTATTGATGAAGTCGTACATGGATTTGGAGAACGTTCCCGTCATCCCCTGTCGCAACCCTTGCTAGCCCCCTTAGCAATCTTGCCAATTTTCAATTCAAGCAAAGGTTACGAGCGCTAACCCTTCGCATACCGCCATGCTAATGGTTAGCTCCTCTTACCCCGGACCATATAGCTCATAGGAGGGAACCAACCCCCCTACTTTGCTATTTCGGGACTCACCCCTTAATCGGTAACCCATTCCTAGATGTGGACTTCCATTCATGGAAGTCCAATCCCATGTTGATCATCGCGTTGCCGAAGCAACACTACAACAACCCGAACCATACTAGGCAACTATGGCCTCACATTGGGCCAATGCCCATGGAGGCCGTGCCGTTCGGCCTCGGGTGGGTGAGGCCACACCACCTCACCCATATAAGCCTCTAGGACTCTACGCGGGGCCCCTACCCCACCGTCAACCAACCTCTTGTCTCTCTACCAAGAGTTGGGGCCAAGTGGACATTTTCCCTTAGCCGCTGGGCCTAGAAGCCCCCACAGCTTTAGACCATCATAACTTCCTTGTATGATGTCTGATGTTAACACTTCACCACTCCATCTTCATCTACGCTTCACGTAGATGCCGATGCACTCCTCACTTGCCCCATTCGGGCAAGTCTTGAGGAAGTTATGCCTGTTTGAACCTTGGCAGTCCCGGGAATCACTCCCAGGCACTGCTGTACCAGGGCGCTGTCCCGGGACAGCGCCCCACTCAAATGGCCATAACTCCTAGCTCACACCTCCGATTGAGGTGTTCTTGAGCATTCTAGAATCACCACGCCATGAGCTACGCATGGCTCATGGCCTTACCCTTGTGCCTCCTAGTCTCCGTGGGTGGGAGGCGTTCCCAACGCCCGGGGCCCTCACCCACACTAGGATCACTTGGGCCCTCTCACCAACGGCGCCACAAGTCCCGGGTGTCACTCCGGGGTCCCCCTTGTGCCCATGGTGTTTCGGGCACTCCTCATGGATGTAAGGCCTCGTTAGAACGGGCTAAACACTTAAGAGGTTTTGGGTGTGGCCTTGAGCCACACCTCTTGAGTAGGGTTGAACCCGGTTGGGTTTCGGGACTAAGGCGGGAGGACTTAGTCGCGAAGGTGGGGTGACCCGTGCGCGAGGCACGAAGGTCTTGGCCGCGAGGCTAAGGGGTGAGTCTTTGAAGAGACTCGGAGCACATGCGGGGCATGTGGGAAATGCCCAACTCCCGGGGCCGTGGCAAGGGTCCGGGGTACTGAGGGATGACTATTAATAGCCCCAAAGGAGTGTTAGGAAACTAGTACGCAAGTACTTAGGATCGGGACTCGTTGGGACTAGTCGGGACTAGTCACAACGAGCCGGGACATGTCGGGATGAGTCGGGACTAGCCCGGGACTAGTCATGGCGAATCGGGACTCACGGGGCAAAGTGGTTTGCAGGTGGTGAGTTAGAAGCTTTGCGCGGGGCGCAAGGGACGTAACGTTGAGCGACGTTACATGTGGTATCAGAGCTGATTCAAGCTCGGGATTGCATTTTGGAGCCTAAGTGCCGAGTTGGAGCCTAAGGGGGAGTTTTGGAAACTTCGAAAATGGCGGCCAACAAGCGGACTAAGAGGGGCGAGGTCGAAGTGCAACGAGAGGGCGATCAAGGTGAGTCCGCACCGGGAGTTGAGATGTTAACCCAAGGTGTGGACGACGGCGGGCCGAGCAGGAAGCCTCGGGCAACCCGCAAGAAGAAAGGTCTCGAAGGAGACAAGACGGCGAGTTTGATTCGGGATGAATTTAACTTAGAGCCGATAGACTTGGACCCGAATCCGGGAGCGGATGAGGTCAACCAAGGCATTGGTGATTCGGGGCCACCTAACGAACCGCCTCCGAGAGGTGATGAGGTGGATTATGAACCCGAACCCGAAGAGTCCGCAAGTGACTCGGATCGGAAGAATCCGAGGCGGAGCGAGACTAAGATGGCTCGGGTTGAAACCGAGCTAAAGGAAATGAGGGACATGATGAACCTAGTTGTGCTTCAACTTGCGAAGGCAACTAGCGCTTCATCGGGAGGCACTAGTCCCGGCCTCTATATGAAAAACGTGCCCAAACCGCCGCTTTGGGACACGAGAGACAAACGCAATATAGAAGCGTTTCTCACCGAGTATGAGGCCTATTGTGAGGCCGCGGGTTACATTGGTGACGCCGTTCGGGTGAGAAGTTTCGGTTCCTTCTTGAAGGAAGGCGCGTCAACGACCTTCGCTAGTTGGCGGAGCTCGCAAGGTGATGACCTTGGGTGGGACGCGCTAAGGACTTGGGCAATCCGGGTGTGGCGAAAGCCGCATCAGCACTTGCTGGATGTCACCGCGCTGGGCGCGATGAGGTGGCGAAGCGAGCAAAACCTTTCCCGTTACGCCGAGGAGTACAAGGCGAGATTCTTGCAATTGGATTGCGAGAAGAATCCGGGCTTAGGAATGATGGGATCATTCCTAGCGAGTTTGGATGAAAACATCCGCCGAAAGGTGTGGGAACGGGAGCGGCTCCCGACTACGATGTTAGAGCTACTTGATGTAGTAATCCGACTCGGCGACGCGCGAGAGGTTAGCCGCCCCGAAACGACGAACGGCAAGCGCCCGTTCGAGAAGAGTTTCGGGGGCGGAAAGTCTAAGTTCCCGAAACGAAAATACGAGCCGCGAGATGACGGCGAGGGGGGGTCGAGCGGGAAGCCGACTACTCCGAAGGGGTTCGTTAAGCGGGCGAAACGAATCGACCCGAAAGATGCGTCCAAGAAAGGACTTTGCTTTAAGTGCGGGAAGCCCGGCCACATGGCGAGAGATTGCCGCGAGAACGGGGGCGGAAAGGTAGAATTGAATTCTACCACGATCGAGCCACCCAGGCAAGCCGAGTGGCCGCCCGCTAATTCAATCAATGAACACGTATTCAAACGGGGGCACCGGGTGCTAGAAAGTTTGAATCGGAGGTTGCTAATCGCCGAAGGCGGTTTTGAGGCAACGTTGTCGATTGCTAGTCTGAATAAGAAAGGTCTTATTTACTTGAAAAGTCAAGTTAGCGGTACTAACATCTCGATGTTGATTGACACAGGAGCATCGAATTCCTTCATGACCGCGGAGTGCGCGGCGAGGTTGAAACTGGAAGTGGCGACAACGTCCTTGCCGGTGCGGATCAACTTCGCGCAAGGGTCTTGTCTAGCGGGGCAAGTTGCTAGAGGCGTGAAATTCAAAGCGGGCGACGCGAAGTTCGAGGAGGACTTCACGATTTGCAACTTAGAAGGCGTAGACGTAGTTCTAGGAAATACCTTCCTTCATTACTACGGCGTGGAAGTTAGGCAAAGGCCTAGCCTTCACGTCGTGATGGTCGGTTCGGATTGCAAACCGAAGCCGTTACCGTTTAGTAGACTAGCCGGGCTAGGTGGGTTAGGTATAAACCTAGTTACTAAAGAAGCCCTCTTTGAAGAGCAGTTTGTATTGATTTTGACCGAGAAGTTTCTCGAAAATAATACTAAGGAAAAAACCCCGCTTGTCTATCCTGCTAGCATTTCTTGTGTGCTTGACGAGTTTCAAGATGTCTTAACGAACGAACTCCCGGAGGACTTGCCTCCAGTTCGGGAGGTCGATCATAAGATCGAGTTAGTGCCCGGGGCGGAGCCGCAGAATAAAGCTCCGTACCGGCTCAACCAAAGTGAGTTGGTTGAGCTTAAGCGGCAACTAACGGAGCTGCTTGCTCGGGGCTACGTGCGGCCGAGCAAGTCGCCGTTCGGCGCGCCCGTACTTTTTGTAAGTAAAAAGGCCGGTCAAATGCGAATGTGCATTGACTACCGTGCCCTTAACCGAGTGACGGTTAAGAATAACTACCCCTTACCGCGAGTCGACGACTTGCTAGATAGGTTAGCCGGAGCGAAGTGTTTCAGTCGGGTTGACTTGAAATCGGGCTACTATCAGATTCGGGTAGCGGCACAAGATGTACACAAAACGGCGATGAGAACTCGGTACGGGTCGTACGAGTTTCTCGTGATGCCGTTCGGATTGTGTAATGCGCCGGCAACGTTCATGTCGATCATGAACGGCATTTTCCATGACGAAATGGATGAATGCGTGGTCGTCTATATTGACGACATTCTGATCTACTCGCGAAGTGAGGTAGAGCACGCGCGCGACCTTCGGAAGGTCTTAGAAAAACTTAGAGCGAACAAGCTCTACGTTAACGCGGAGAAAAGCGAGTTCGCGCTAAAGGAGTTAGACTTCTTGGGTCACGTTTTGGGCGGAGAGGGAATCCGCCCGGACCCGAAGAAGATTCAGGCCATCCGGGAGTGGGAGACTCCGCGGACGCAAAAGGGAGTGAGGTCCTTTTTAGGCTTGGCTAACTATTATCGAAAGTTCATTAAGAACTTTTCGAGAGTAGCGTCGCCACTTTCAAACCTGTTAGGTAAGGAGGGGCAGCCCCTCAAGTGGGACGAAGCGTGCGCGAATGCTTTTGACGAACTCAAAATGTTGTTGTCGACTGCGGGGGTGTTGAAATACCCCGAGTTCGATAAGGAGTTCGAAGTGCATACCGATGCGAGTGGATTCGCAATCGGGGGCGTCTTGATGCAAGACGGCCACCCCGTGGCGTACGAGAGCCGCAAGTTGACCGGGAGTCAACTTCGGTGGCCAACTCATGAAAAAGAGTTGTACGCAATAGTGCACTGCCTCAAGAGTTGGCGTCACTATGTTGGCGGTCGGAAAACGAAGGTTTTCACGGACAACATCTCGCTAAAGTATTTGGACTCGAAGGCACAGGCCACTCCGAAGGAGTTGCGGTGGTATGACACCATCATTTCGATGGATGTCGAGTTGATCCACAAGCCGGGGCGAGATAATCTAGTGCCGGACGCACTTAGCCGCCGCGAGGAGTTGCTAACTTCTCGATTGCTAATGCTAGCGGAAGAGGACGTCGACGAAGTCGAACGGGAATTCCGAGATGATATCAGGGAAGCGATGAAACATGACGAAGACGCCGTGACGAACAACAAGTTCTTCGATGCTAAAGGCACGAGTAAGAACATGCCGGGAGGCCGGCGGATGCGAAATCTGAAGCGAAAGAATGGGCTTCACTATTTCAAGCAAACTAGGTTGTACGTCCCGGACGGCGAGCTTCGGAAGCGCTTGCTTCACGAGTTTCACGACACGCCGCTAGCGGGGCATAAGGGAGTTCGCGCCACGATGGCCGAACTCCAGAAACGGTACTTTTGGCCGTGTATGGGCGCCGACGTTGAAGAATACGTCAAAGCGTGCGTCAAGTGTCAAATGACAAAACATAGCACTCAACCCAAAATCGGGAAGTTGAGGCCCTTACCTATTCCTAAACAAAACTTTTACTCGATCTCGATGGATTTCATGACGGGTATCCCGAAGGTAGCGGGAGACGACGCGATAATGGTTATCGTTTGTCGCCTAAGTAAGTGGTCGGCGTTCGTGCCTTGCCCGAAGCAAGCCACGGCCGAAGAGGTAGCGCAATTGTTCTTAGACAATTGGGTTAGGTTTAGAGGGTTCCCGTGGGATATAGTTAGCGATCGGGTATTAGTGTTCCAAACGCAGTTTTGGCAACACGTAATGCGACGCACCGGAGTGAGATTGTCGATGACGACGGCGTGGCACCCGCAAGGCGATGGCCAAACCGAAAGGATCAATTCTATCCTCAATATGTATATGAGTGTCGCAACCCTTGCTAAGCCCCCTTGACAATCTTGCCAATTTTCAATTCTAGCAAAGGTTACGAGCGCTAACCATTCGCATTCCGCCATGCTAATGGTTAGCTCCTCTTACCCCGGACCAATAGTTCATAGGAGGGAACCAACCCTCCTACTTTGCTTTCGGGACTCACCCCTTAATCGGTAACCCATTTCCCCAATGTGGACTTCCATCCATGGAAGTCCAATCCTATGTTGATCATCGCGTTGCCGGAGCAACACTACAACAACCCGAACCATACTAGGCAACTATGGCCTCACAATAGGCCAAAGCCCATGGAGGCCTTGCCGTTCGGCCTCGGGTGGGTGAGGCCACACCACCTCACCCATATAAGCCTCTAGGACTCTACGCGGGGCCCCTACCCCACCGTCAACCAACCTCTTGTCTCTCCACCAAGAGTTGGGGCCAAGTGGACACTTTCCTTTAGCCGCTGGGCCTAGAAGCCCCCAGCAGCTTCAGACCATCATAACTTCCTTGTATGATGTCTGATCATAACATCCAACCACTCCATCGTCGTCTACGCTTCACGTAGATGCCGATGGACTCCTCACTTGCCCCATTCAGGCAAGTATTGATGAAGTTATGCCTGTTTGAACCTTGGCAGTCCCGGGAATCACTCCCAGGCACTGCTGTACCAGGGCGCTGTCCCGGGACAGCGCCCCACTCAAATGGCCATAACTCCTAGCTCACACCTCCGATTGAGGTGTTCTTGAGCATTCTAGAATCACCACGCCATGAGCTACGCATAACTCATGGCCTTACCCTTGTGCCTCCTAATCTTCGTGGGTGGGAGTCGTTCCCAACGCCCGGGACCCTCACCCACACTAGGATCACTTGGGCCCTCTCACCAACGGCGCCACAAGTCCCGGGTGTCACTCCGGGGTCCCCCTTGTGCCCATGGTGTTTTGGGCACTCCTCATGGAGAGGTGCGCGACACTCACCCCCACCAAACGGAGTCGATGCCCTCATCGACTATACTCGTAGTCGGCACACCAATTCTCAAGTTGCCATCCTCTATGGTGCCGCATTGTGTTTACCTTAGGGCGCGACCCCCACAATGCATCTTCAAATTTGGCATAGTCCCAAAGGTGTCGTTCCTAGGTGGTCCGTTAGCGACCTTGGATCTTTCATCCAAGGACCTAACCTATACTAGACCCACCTACTTTGGGACTCACTTGGGTTGCCCCTCCTTTGGGGCCTCCCCCGTTAGGCTCCACTAGCCTAACGTGACACATCTAGGCGAGACCTCAACGCTTCCACTAAGTTGTCTCGGTTGCAACTCCGAGATGGCTTTCCATTGTTAAGCCATGCCTCGATCGCACGGGGGTGATGCCAAGTCCCGCCCGACTCGGTTCCCACTTTGCTCTTTCGAGACATGGGTTCATGACTCCCATGCGCCAACTCTCGTTAGCTCGCGGGTAGCACTTTTATGAGCACGCGCCATCACCTTGTCCCCGCCCGGACAAGCCCACAACTAAGAAGTTTCTTGGTTTTATCCAAGGCCCCTCCAAGCCATGGCCCCCAATTACTCGGCTTACCCAACCTAGTTTGGCATATCTATTCCCCCTCTTCCATTAACCAAGCACAAGTACAAGACTAGGACCTCATCTCATACTTTTCTCTTTGCACCACTAAAGTTTGGACTTTATTCCCTCAAGCCAAAGAACAAGTTCATGTTGTGGAGTAATTAGCCTCGAAGCTAAGTGTGCTACTAGCGTCTCTCCCCCACTAAAGGAGATTGATGTCCTCATCAATGCCTACGCTTCATTTTATTGGAATCCTTAGCCTTAGTTTCTTCAAAGTGCTTCACCAATTCATTGGTGGTCACCATGTCTCTTGCCGCCACCCAAGCGGTTTCTTTCTCATGGTATCCTCACCATTTCACCAAGTACTCCTTTGTACATTTTCTTTTCTTTTCACTTGGGCTTCCTACACTTGAGGATGCCCTCCTACCTCATGTTCCAAATGACGTCCACAAGGTCGGGAGGTGGCCTAATCACTTGCTTGTGATCGGGCCACAAGGTGTCGTCCTTAAATGACTTAAGGAATGAGACATGAAATATGGGATGCACTTTGATCTCGGGCGGTAATTCCAACTTATACATGTCCTTGAACATTTGTTCCACAACGGGAAGCGGAGTTGCAATTTTGGAGATGAACTTTGGAGTGAGGCCTTTCGGGTAAGTGAAGTTGTTCACATTCAACAACACCTTTTGGCCCACCTCATTCTCCACTTTGCGTCTTCCGGCATTGACTTGCACTTCGTACCACCTTCGGGCTTTCTCCACCAACAACTTGGTCATCTCCAAGACTTGTTTTTTGCTCCTTGGCCAAGTCCTCACCATCTAGTGTTGAATGTGCCCCCTCGAGAGCTAGGTTAATAGGTTGGAGCGCATCCACTCCATAAGCCACCATCAAAGACCACCCCTTGGTAGCCAAGTGCGTGGCTACATTGCAATTACACTCCGCTCGACCCACATAGTCCGCCCAATCTCCTTGGTCCGCCCCCACCAAGTTCCTCAAGTATTGCTTCAAGACTCCATTCACATGCTCCGCTTCCCCATCCATTTGGGAATGCAAGGTCGTGCTAAACCTAAGTTTCATTCCGACCTCCTTAGAGAAATGCATTGAAAATGCACTTGTGAACTTTGGATCTTGATCCCACACAATCACTCTTGGCAACCCGTGGTGCCTCAACCATCCTTTGAGAAAAGGCTATGCGGTCTCCAACGCGGTGGCGGTTCCCACAATCGGCACCATGTGTGCCAACTTGGCAAACCGCTCTACCATCAACAAGATGGCATCATACCCATGTGACTCCGGCAAACTTGTGATCAAGTCCATGCACATACTATGCCATGGCCCCGACGGGATAGGCAACGGTTGCAAGAAGCCGCCTTACTTTTGGTACGAGGCTCGGTTCACTTGGCACTTCATCCAAGCCTTCACAAAGTGGGCTATATCCTTCTTTATGCACCGCCAATGGTACCCCCATGACACCATTCTATGGCGGTTTTTTCTTTCTCCTCTATGGCCGGCAATAGGACTATCACATTCTTCCTTCAAAACCGATAGCCTCAACTTGCCTTGTGGCACATACACCCGACTTTGTTTACACTTGAACAATCCGTCCACCAACTTAACCTCTTTGAGCACCTTGCTCTTGCGAAGCTCACCTAAAAGCATTTGTGCTTTGGGGTAGTTAATTTACCCCTCCCGTATCTTGCATCACAAGTTTCCTTCGCCGGCACACATTAGCCACAAGGTTTGGATGGTTCTCATTGCTTGGAACTCTTCCCGTCTACTTAGCGCATCCGGCACCACATTTCCACGGTCCGGTTTGTGGATTAAATCCACCTTCATAAGCGCCAAGCTATCATGCCAACGCAATGACTTGGCGGTCACTTGCGCTTGTATGTCAAAATAATTTTAGGACACATTGTCCTTGTAGACCTTTACTTTGTGCGACCCCAACTAGTGTCGCCACATCTTCAAGCAATGCACTACCGCAAAGAAATTCTTTGTCATGAGTTGGTTGTCTTCTTTGACAACCATCGAGCTTTATGCTCCCATATGCAATGGCCATCCATCTTACATCAACAATCCGCCATTAGCAAAGTCGCTCACCCCCGTATGCACCTCAAAAGGTTTGTCAAGCTCCGCGAACTTGAGCACGGGTGTCTAAGAACACTTGCTCTCAAGCTCCCCAAAGAGTTGGTGGCAAGGTTCATCCCACTCTTGGGATAGCCATTTCTTCCACAAGTCGGATAAGGTCGGATAACCATCAAGCTTAACGCTCTCATATGCAATGGCCATCCATCTTACATTGACCATCCGCCAATGGCAAAGTCACTCGTCCCCCGTATGCACCTCAAAAGGTTTTTCAAGCTCCGCGAACTTGAACACGGGTGGTAAAGAGGAACTTGGTCTTAAGCCCCTCAAAGACTTGGTGGCAAGGCTCATCCCACTCTTGGGATAGCCATCTCTTGCACAAGTTGGACAAGCTTCTACAACCATGGAGCTTAATGCTCCTATAAGCAATGGTCATCCATCTTGGATCAACATCCGCCAATGGTAAAATCCTTCGCCTTCATGTGCACCTCAACATGCTCATGAAAACCCAGAAACGTAACCACATGTTGTGAAGAGAACTTATTCTTGAGCTCCCCAAAGGCTTGGTGGCAAGGCTCATCCCACTCTTGGGATAGCCATTTTTTCCAACATGTTGACTAAGGTTCTAGCAACCTTAGAAAAACCATGAATGAAGTGGTGGTAGTAGTTGTCTAGGCCAACAAATGACCTAAGCCCTTTTCTTGAATCAAGGGCCAATTCTCTTCTTGGATTGCCTTGACATTCTTCATGTTCGTCCACCAACTTCCTTTGTCACCACATACCTCAAGAACTCAATCTCTCGTTGAGCAAAGTTATTTTTCACTTCTTGGCGGTAACTTTTTGGGCAACACATTGGTGAATACATCCTTGTATCTCACCAACATCCCACCAATGTGGTTTGGAGGAGGCCCATCTTTCCTAGCCTCCCCATACATTCCTTGGAGTTGCTCCAATTGAACCACGACCATTATGTTTTCTATTTTTCATTTGGTCCATTAAGACCAAATTCAACTTGGGTCCTCCTACCATAGGAGTCCTTGTCAATTTGAACTTCAATTCTTTGCCATTATGACACATCATAATGCACCGCAAGCTCACCGGCTTGCACCTCACATCTATCATGTGAGTTTCAAAGTAGGCGGCCTTCACAATGACATGCATTTCATCTATTTCACATGGTGTGAAATTTTGACAAATATCCAATGTCCCACATTGAAAGGTTACATGCATCGCGGCCTCCTTTGTCTCATGCGGTTCGCCCTTTCCAAACCGCACCTTGGTGGGCTTGCTTTCTCTATCAATCGGCAAGCCCCAACTCCCTTGTGAGTTTTGGGCTCAAGAAGGAGTGGTAGCCTCTTTGTCAACACATGAGACATTTCTCCCATTCATTGAGCCTCAAGGTACAAAAGATTTGGCCTTGGCTTAAGGCTACTAGCCTTGGCCACAATGCCATCGTCTTACATTCGGTCCTCGGCAACTTGGCTTGGCTTGGTCCGCAAAGCCAACTTTAAACATTTCGTCCGCGGGACAAATTGGTTTGGCGCCACAAAACCAATTTCTAATAGTTTGTCCGCAAAACAAACATGTTTTGCCTTGGTAGCACAAAGCCACCTTCCCACACTCCGTCCGCGGCACGAACATGAATTGCCTTGGTAGGACAAACCCACCTCCCAACATTCCGTCCGCGGCACAAGTATGATTTGCTTTGGAAGCATAAAGCCACCTTTCAACATTCCGTCCGCGGCACCAACATGTTTTGCCTAAGTAAAATGGACCAAACAATTTGCACTCATTTCTTTGGGACCTACTTTGGCTAAAGCCACTTGTGGTGATGCGCCGCCACACTTCTCTATGGGACCATCGGCTTCAATGCTCTTGCAAACTTGATGGTCCCCACCATGTCCTCAAGAAGCCTTAGGGACTTAAACAAGGCATCCACCACCCGCTTTTAAAACCCCACCTAAAAGGATGCATTTCTTAGAAAGCTCGTCCGTTTTAGGTGTATCCTTCATTTGTGCGTTTGAATAGCCCACATAGGCCTTAAGAGGCCCCGGGTGCCTCATTAGCACCAAATTCATTCCAACATCAATACCTTCTAAGCATTTGGAATTGGAATTTCAATCCAACATTAATGCCCTCTAAGGTTTTGGGTGCATTCGGTATTCTAGGCCCCAAATGTTTTTTGAGGTGTGCGGGAGCCCTTTCAAAGGACTCCACCATTTTCCTTACCGAATCCACCATCATGCCCACCATTGTCATTAGAACTAATGGTTTGGTCAAATTCCATTTACACATGATCTTTGTTCCAATTTGAGCCTCACAACCTTTTGGAAACCCCGGGTCACCATCACAACCCGCTTATTTGATAGCCATGCTTCCCTCAAAGTGCTAGCTCAAAAATTGGAAACCTGCTCTGATACCAAGTGTCGCAACCCTTGCTAAGCCCCCTTGACAATCTTGCCAATTTTCAATTCTAGCAAAGGTTACGAGCGCTAACCCTTCGCATTCCGCCATGCTAATGGATAGCTCCTCTTACCCCGGACCAATAGTTCATAGGAGGGAGCCAACCCTCCTACTTTGCTTTCGGGACTCACCCCGTAATCGGTAACCCATTTCCCCAATGTGGACTTCCATCCATGGAAGTCCAATCCCATATTGATCATCGCGTTGCCGGAGCAACACTACAACAACCCGAAGCATACTAGGCAACTATGGCCTCACAATAGGCCAAAGCCCATGGAGGCCTTGCCGTTCGGCCTCGGGTGGGTGAGGCCACACCACCTCACCCATATAAGCCTCTAAGACTTCACGCGGGGCCCCTACCCCACCGTCAACCAACCTCTTGTCTCTCTACCAAGGGTTGGGGCCAAGTGGACATTTTCCTTTAGCTGCTGGGCCTAGAACCCCCCAGCAGCTTCAGACCATCATAACTTCCTTGTATGATGTCTGATCATAACAACCAACCACTCCATCCTCATCTACGCTTCACGTAGATGCCGATGGACTCCTCACTTGCCCCATTTGAGCAAGTCTTGAGGAAGTTATGCCTGTTTGAACCTTGGCAGTCCCGGGAATCACTCCCAGGCACTGCTGTACCAGGGCACTGTCCCGGGACAGCGCCCCACTCAAATGGCCATAACTCCTAGCTCACACCTCCGATTGAGGTGTTCTTGAGCTTTCTAGAATCACCACGCCATGAGCTACGCATAACACATGGCCTTACCCTTGTGCCTCCTAGTCTTCGTGGGTGGGAGGCGTTCCCAACGCCCGGGGCCCTCACCCACACTAGGATCACTTGGGCCCTCTCACCAACGGCGCCACAAGTCCCGGGTGTCACTCCGGGGTCCCCCTTGTGCCCATGGTGTTTTGGGCACTCCTCATGGAGAGGTGCGCGACAATGAGGGCATTTTGCGAGAATGATCAACAAGATTGGCCGACACTCATACCTCTTGCCGAATTATGCTATAACACTACGATTTCGAGAACAACGGGTAAGACCCCGTTCTATTTGTGTTACGGGCAAGAGGCGGTGTTAGCAAGTGACTTGTCCGTTGGTCAAAGTGAGTTTACTCGTGACCAAGAACGACTCTCAGGTTACTACTCGCTCGACGCGGCCCAATGGGTTGCGCGGAGGCAAATGATACTCCGAAACGCTAAGGCCATGATGGCCAAAGCGCAAGATAGATACGCAAGTGCGGTAAACAAGAAACGGAGAGAGGTAGCATTCCAAGTGGGAGAAAAGGTATGGTTGGACTCGCGGAACTTAGGAATTCCTACGGAACTTTCGATTAAGTGGTCCGCGAGGTGGATAGGCCCGTTTCCGGTGAAGAAGATTCTTCATCCGGACGTATACGTGCTAGACTTGGGCAAACGAGTTGGTAAGAGTTGGCATCCGGTGTTCCACGTGTCCTTACTCAAGAAGTATAATCGCGACGAGAAGGAATTGCATCTGTGGCAGGAAGATCCTAGGCCGCCGCCGGAGTATGAACTTTGGGACGGGGCAGTTGGAAGGGTCACGGCAATTCTAGACTCGCGGCAAATACACGGACGAGGGAAGCAGTATAAGTGCTTGATGCACGGCTACTCGCCATATGAGTACGAGTGGATAAACGGGGTGAACTTACCGCACGCCAAAACTCTTATCAAGGCGTTCGAGGCTCGCAAGCTCGCCGAAGCGGCAGCCGCGGCTAACGCCAAAGCGAACAAGCCGGCACGGAAGCGCACGACGACTAGCAAGAAGTTGCCGCCTCTCATTGACGATAACGACATTGAGGAGGATGAAGGTCTAGTGACGCGACGGGACGAGGAGCCAACTAACCCATTGGATGTGCCCCGTTACACGAAACCCACTAAGAACAAGCGTAGAATGGCCGGTCCCATCCACGTTAGGCATTGATGGTTGGCGAGGTCGCCAACGCCTCTAAGTGGGGGAGGGCGTGTACCCCAAATCGAGCAAAAGGTGAGTAGAAAGGAAGTGCAACCCAAAGCACAAGCTAAGGAAAGCTAAGATTGTGAAAGTAAGACGGTGAGAGCACAAGTACACGTAGAATGAACCTAAGTCGAAGTCGGAAGATGGGCGCCGCCAAGGGGACTATCGAAGCAAAGTAAGATGGCTTGGTTGTGGCGATACCAAGGTGCGGGTGCCGAGCGTGAGGAGGATCTCCCACATGGCACACCCCGGATCGAAAGAGCATGAATGGCCAATCATGTCCTAATGGGTAAACGGGGGAAGGTCTAGCTAACTCGAACGCATTCTATTACCAGCCGGCAACAAATACCCGACACTCGCTGCGGCCAGGCGAGGTCTAAAGACCGAGGGACTTGAGGATTGTTCTAGAGGTGGCAATTCCCGATTCTACACGAACGGGAGCCGCAATGGATTGGCGCAAGTAGGAGGGAAGGCACACGCGTTCAAAGCCTTCGCCTTGGAAGCTAAAACGAGCCGGTGAAGGATCCACACCGAAGGCGTTTAGACTTCGCCCCGTCCGGGACGGGAAGAGCCGAATTAAGGACTTGATGCGGACATCAAGTGTTCTAAGCGGGGGAGGATGTAAGGCCTCGTTAGAACGGGCTAAACACTTAAGAGGTTTTGGGTGTGGCCTTGAGCCACACCTCTTGAGTAGGGTTGAACCCGGTTGGGTTTCGGGACTAAGGCGGGAGGACTTAGTCGCGAAGGTGGGGTGACCCGTGCGCGAGGCACGAAGGTCTTGGCCGCGAGGCTAAGGGGTGAGTCTTTGAAGAGACTCGGAGCACATGCGGGGCATGTGGGAAATGCCCAACTCCCGGGGCCGTGGCAAGGGTCCGGGGTACCGAGGGATGACTATTAATAGCCCCAAAGGAGTGTTAGGAAACTAGTACGCAAGTACTTAGGATCGGGACTCGTTGGGACTAGTCGGGACTAGTCACAACGAGCCGGGACATGTCGGGATGAGTCGGGACTAGCCCGGGACTAGTCATGGCGAATCGGGACTCACGGGGCAAAGTGGTTTGCAGGTGGTGAGTTAGAAGCTTTGCGCGGGGCGCAAGGGACGTAACGTTGAGCGACGTTACAATGGAGAGGTGCGCGACATCCCCCATATGATTGAGGAGGTGCCAGACTTCAAGGCATTTATAGAACCTTATATTCGAAGTGGAGCTCATCGATTGATTGGCCATACGAAGGCACAACAATTCCGGTTCTACATGCGTGACGATGGTGTCCCGGCCATGCAATACAAGTTGTTGTGCACGACACAAGACTGGAGCCCGCCAGAGGGTCTCCTTGTGTGGTGCGTGGATGCGGATGGGAAGACCATGTTACCGGATGGAGAGCCTAGGCCTTGCAAGCCAATAGCCATGAAGAATTTGGAGGATATTTTGAAAGGTATATCAGGCTTCATTCAATATTGGGAGAGTTTGAAGATAGCGGATGTTGGCGGATCATGTTGGCATCGTTATGGGAGTTGGATACATTATTGGACACGTGTTCGTGCGGCCTTGACAGATCTCCACCAAGATAGCCCTCATACTTTGAGGCACGGATTTTGGCCACAAACTCGTATCGATGTACAAGCTTCGGAGGCTAGTCTTTTGAGTAATGGAGAGGTTCGTGAGGAGTTTGATATGGACGACCATTACGTTGGGCCTGCTAGTAGTCGTCCGCCACCATCTTTCCGCATTGCAGTGGATTGTCATGAAGGTTATATGCTCATTTTGCGTCCTGGAGATGAGACATATGCAAAGCCAGTGTGGGTGGCAAGAGCTTTGTCCAATCCAAATTTTGTATCTTCCAGCCCTCATTTTCGACAAATACAAGTGGAGTACTACCGACCGACAGCACGGAATGAAGATGTTGTTCGGCATTATACAGGCTGGGATACAAACCAACACTTTCGGTGGAAGGTGGATTCTGAGCACGGTCCATCTTGGGTAGATACAGATTCCATATTCATAGCATGGAAACCACGGAAAAATCATAGGTGGATCAGTGTCCATCCCTCAAAAGTACATAACTTTTGCAAAAAACAACCTTGCTCGGATCGGAGAAGAAGCAACCCACATTGAATGAGAAGTTGGTAGGATTGTGTTAGCATGATTATAGTGTAAACTGTGATTCGACGAATATATATTACTCATATGTGTGCTCCTCAAACTTGGGGCAAAGTTTGGGTAGAACTTGCGAATGCTATATTGTTTGGGGTTGGATGAATATCCATTTACTATATTTCAATACAATTGTGAAGTTCATTTTTTTATTAAGTTTGGGACTAAATTTTCCATTGAAGAAAAATGCATTTATTGCATGCACTTTGTATGTTGCAATGTCTATATTTTATTGACCATGCTATTAATAGAAATCATTTTATATGTTTTTTGGGTGAAACTAGTTTGGAGTGCTCTACCCAAAGTGTTTTTGTTGATGAAGTTGGTGTTGAGTGCTCTACCATATGTGCTTATGTCCACACATAATAGATTTGGGATATTAGAACATATAATATATTTGAGATTGTTCGCAATATAGTTTCGGAACACGGAATGTTGTTTGATCCATATATTAATTTGAGACTAGAGAAAGTCTCAATTTAACGAATATAGTGTTAATACTATAAATTGAGGGTTCAAGGTGCCATTTTTGCCTCCACTGACATAGTGTGTCTCAAGTCTTTTGATTCTCCTTTGAGGAGTGAGGATTGAATGCGTGAGACCTGAATGTAGAGGATACTTTGTCCAATCTAGTGACTGTGAATTAGGGTTGCCCTTGTGGCACTCTTGAACAGGACCTAGTATGCGATCAAAGTTACTTGCTCTAACTTGTTTGTATTTGCAGGTTTTGTTGAAGTCATGCCACGCCGAAATGATGCATGGGATCATTGGTACGAGGATAAGGGGATGGTTCCCGGTAAATCACAAAGGCAGGTTAAATGTAGGTTTTGCCCGTTCGTCATATCTTACCGAGGAAATAGAATGTTGGCCCACCTTGGTTATAGACCTCCTGTAGGGGGTGCTTGTGATGTTTCCACATGTAGGATGGTACCCCCGCATATTAGGGTCTTGTTTGAACATTGCGGAGGCATTGTGCCCTTACATGTAGGCATTGTAAATGAGGACTCTCCGGTGCCAGATATTGTACCTCTGGAGCCTATTATAGCGGACTCCGTAATTAGTGAAACAGAGCCTTTGCTTATGTCCCAATCCACTCAACATTCTGATGTTGTGATATATGGCACACCTCCTCGTGAACTACGTCAACTCAACATAACGGAGGGGTTCAATGTGTCAACAAAACAACTCCTTGATAGAGCATGGGCAACGGCTTTTTATGAAGCTAACATTCCTTTCAACATTGTGAGACATCCTGCATTTGTTCATGCTGTGCGTGAAACTGCCCGTCATCGAATGCCAGCCTACACACCACCATCGTACAATGCCATCCGTACGAAGTTGTTAACTGATAAAAATGTTGACCTAGATAGGCAAGTGAAGGAGAAGATGGGGAATTCAGTTGAAAAATACGGTGTTACAATATGTTGTGATGGATGGGACAACGTGCAAAACCGACCTCTCCTAAACGTTCTCCAATGCGGCACAAAGGGAGACGTTTTCTTGGGTACCATTGATACCACGGGAAATCATAAGGATCATGTATACGTTGCTGCTCAAATTCAACCATTTGTGGAAAAGGTTGGTCGACATAATGTGGTCAAGATTTGCACCGACAATGCCCCAGTTATGGCCTCCGCTGCTCGCGACTTGATTCAAGCAAATCCCGATCTATATTTTCAAGGATGTGCTGCGCATTGCCTAGATCTCCTCTTAGAAGATTGGGGGAAGGAGGAATGGGTGAAAAAGTTGGTAAAAAAGGCGCGCCATATTTGTGTTTTTATCAAAAACCATCATGCTTCTCAAGCTATATTCCGGAGGTTGTCACCAAATCTCTCACTCCGCCTACCTGTAGAGACCCGTTTTGCAACGAATTTCATCATGATAGATCGTCTTCTTCAAGTACGCAATGCTTTGGAAAGAATGGTGGTTGATGAGGATTGGCCTACTCTAATGCGTGATATGAGGAGGAGATCTCGCACCTCTTACATGAAGGGCTCTGCTGTGCGAAGTTTTATACGTTCTGATGGATTCTGGAACACGTGCGAAAATTTCTTGTATATGGTGATCCCGGTTGTTAAAGCTCTTCGTGTATTTGATGGCAAGGCGCCTGCAATGGGAATGGCTTGGAGGGTCATGCATGATTTACAAACCCATATTCGTGGATTCAGTAAACCTCCATTTCGCTTAAGCCCTGAGCTTGCTGCAAATGCTATGCTAACGTTTCAAAATAGATGGAGGTTGATGTTGAATGATCTACATTGGGCTGGAGCGATGTTAAATCCGCTTCTACGTGGTTGGGCCCCACTCCATGAGGATGAGAATTCGAGGACAATCCTAAATCGAGTTCTTCGCAGGCTTGCTCAAGATGAGGACACTTATGTCCAAATCCTCCACCAGTACCAAGATTTCCTTGAAAATCGAGGGCCTTTTGCTGATTCTACTGACCCGAGCGTGCATGCCGCACCTCTCCATGAATGGTGGGATGCAATGGGAGGTGGAGCTAAAGCCCTCCAAACAATAGCAAGACGTATCCTTGCACAAGTATGTTCCGCATCCGCATGTGAACGCAATTGGAGCATGTACTCATATGTTCACAACAAGAGTCGCAATCGCTTGAAGCATAGTCGTGCCGAGGACCTCGTCTACATATATACCAATAGTAGGCTCATTCGACATCGGAGGGGCCCAAGACCTGCGCAATGGTACGAATTGAATGAGGTCCATTCTGACGATGACCTTGACGAAGAAGATGACAATGAAGATGACGTGGATCCAAATGATAGGGCCGGAAATGATGATGACAACAATGTTGATGACATCGACTTTGATTTGGATGACCTCGATTCCGAGAATCATGATTCAGAAGATGAGGATGGCAATGGTAGTGATGGAAACCTTGGGGTGTTTGATTTTGATGAACCGGATGTCCCCCAACATAACGACGGAATGCATGACGATCATGAGGGGTCTATTGGAGGACCGCCTTTTGAAACTCTCCACACTGGACAAGGGTTTCGCCCTGCCCATAATGTTGCTATGGGGGCAAGTGAGAATGTAGGAATTGAAGTAGATTCCTTGCAACCTCGGAGCGATTCTCTTTCTTTTGGTGAAGGTGACAATGTACTACCCGCAAATGAGCCAACGCACGTTCAACAGGATCCACTTCCAGCCCGAATACATTCTGAATCCATGGACGCCTCCCTCATATCCAACCATCGTATAGAAGATCAAACGCCCAATGTTCCTGAAATACCTACAACTCGATTCCGTGCTCTTCAAAGAACTGCATCAACCTCTACGGTGCAAGTGCATGCACAAGGTCAACGTCGTCCTCTCACTCGAAGTATTGCCAATACTTCTAGATTGGGTGTTTCACGTGCAACTGCGGTGGGTGCTACTTTGGTTGCTATACACAATGTTTCAAGAAATGTTACTACAGAGGCGCCACGTCGTCAATCTGTTCGTCGACATGTTGTTGAGAACATACCAATTGCAATTCCATCCGCATTAGTTTCACTTCCACACAGTCAATCCAATGGAACATGTGGCCTTGGAGTTGGAGGCGGAAGTACAACGGGGGATGTTTTTATAGATGGAAGTAGAGATGAAGTGCACTCAAGTCGTGGTACAGGTGGAGGGCGTCAGAGAACTACGAGAGGTGTCAAACGTACTAGGAAGAGGTATCAGGGAAGATCGCTTCCGTTTACTGCTGAAGACTACAATGAAGATGAGGGTAGACCACATCTAGATGAAAATGGCATACAGGATGCAGAGGGCTCCCGGCCGACCAAGAAGATAATTTTCTCACAACGTGACCGAGAGTTGCATCTTCGGAGCGCGACTCCCCAAACGGATGATGATTGCAGCACAGACGAGTCTGAAGAGGACCCAAGATGTGTCGAAGCAAATGATCCCACAGTACGGATTCGAACGTAATGGTTTTGCACAAATGTGGTATTTCGGTGCTCCCACGTACTCCCATAATTTATTACTTACGTCAAAATTGATACAAGTTACAACCTTAGGGCCTTCGGTAAGACATTTAGACCACAAAGCGAACGTTACCTTCGAAGTTGTAACATTTTATTATAGTAATAAAATTATTTATTGCATGTTTTTAAAAAAATTTAAAATACAATATGGTTGTCAACTTAGCATTGCAATTAATGTCCAATAACATGTTATGCCTTTATTAATTACTATTTTGTATAATTCTTACTGTGAATGGAATTTTATGTTTATTTATTGAGCTTCTTAAAGAATATGCTTTTATAAATATTGCAATCCCCTATTGCTCGATTGTACATGCTTCGTTGGTGACATCCTCTTTTTGAGGACCTTTCTATCCGGTTTATATAATTATATCTTTATGTGGTATTCAATATTGACTATGTAGTCAATAGTACTTTTGGTTAGACTATCATATGAATTACTAATATTCAAGTAAGTTTTTAAAAGTTTCGAATAACATTAAAACATGTGGCATCCATATGCTATCTTTTACACGATCTTAGAAATGACAACTTGTCGGTAAATCCTCTTTACATTACATATACTTTGAACATGAAATATGTTCATTGTGTCCAAAGTCTTCATCCGTTCCTATACAACTTCCTAAACATGGTACAAAAATGCTTAATCCGAATCTAAATCGAGGTCTATTCTAGCTGAAGTAGATCCTCGTCGTGCTCGTGATGATTCCCCCGCTTCCATGCTTCGCGTTGTTCCACGGGTGAGGTATAGACGACTACCAGGAGACAATGGAACGACATTACGTGGTCTAGGCCCACCATTTAGCCATCTCAATACCGCATCATCCGCAATTCTATGCAAGAATGCATCAATTGCAGCCAACTGCAGCCTGTTCTTGTGGTACCCCACCTCTAACTGCAATTCATATCTCGGATCCCATTCCGTAGGCATGTCATCTGCATCTTCTTCCAAATCATGCTCCGATACTGATTCGAGACCTGCTGCATTGTACCAAGGAGGATGAATGCCTCTCTTTAATTGTCTGCTGGTTGAATCCCAATGTCATTCAAGAGTTTGGTACAAAAATCTTTTCAAGCCATGATCGGGGGGCTTG
Source organism: Polytrichum commune (assembly GCA_950295325.1). Classification (NCBI taxonomy): domain Eukaryota; kingdom Viridiplantae; phylum Streptophyta; class Polytrichopsida; order Polytrichales; family Polytrichaceae; genus Polytrichum; species Polytrichum commune. Next base: position 27,592,876 of record OX485803.1, read on the forward strand.
TTGGGATACAACTCGTCTGCAACATACAAAATTTGACGTGCATTCCGTGTCCAGTCGCCATCTCTGTTCTCGTGCCATAGCTCAACCTTGGCACAATTGTATAACCAACTCCACTCAACATTCTCCCCATCAAACTCTTGAAGATCGAAGGGAAAGTCCCATGGCTTTAATACCCAGTCGTTAGGCATGTAATCCCGAAGGCCAAATTGGAGGTACAAACGAGGGTGGAAGGGTGATCTGCAATGAGGACATTGGCGTTTTTTTATCATATTCCCTATTAGACATTGTGGATGGAATTGGGCCCCACATGATCCAACTTGATAGCATCCCTCTGGGCCAAATGGACATTGGCAAATCGTACATGCGGTTCCGTCGAAGACCATTGTATGTGGATTTGGCCATAACAACTCACCCCTCATGCGGAATGGATATTCATGCACTTGGGTCACATCCCAATGGTGATCTGGGTCGGTCACTTGACGCCAATCGATGCTCCCGCTTGGCATTATCCACTCATTATCCCTATCCCACCTACTAGGGTACATCTGCTCATCTTCTGGCCATGACGTGAGCATCATGTTCCGCATTCTCTGATTGCGGTTCCATTCTTTCTGGATGCTCTCAAACTCAGCTTCAAATTGATGAGCCTTGGCCATAGCAAGCAATGTGCTTGTCCTTATATTTTTGCGCTCCACATCGCATCCAACAGAAATTTCTTCAACCTTGCATTCTGCTCCTCCAGTCCGCCAATCTTGGCTTCGTGATCAACAACCACTTCATTGACCACTTGAAGTTGTTGTTGCATGTCCACCACCTCCTTTTGCAAAGCCTTCATCTTTCCTCGCATTACTTCATTCCTCATACATACCTCCAGAGCTTGTGACTTTGCAATCTTGGCCTCCTGTAAAGCTGCGTCCCTCTCTGCTTCCAAAGACTGAAGGTTAATTGGTGTACTACTTGAACTGCTAGCCTTTCCCATCGTAAGTGTTGCAACTTGATCTTCCAACTCGAAAATCATCGTTTTATACTCACGAATTTCCAACGCATGTTGCTTACGCAATTCCTCCATTCTACTCTCCGTCGGGTCCGCTCCATGTTCACCAAGGTTTACCTCGTCTAGGACCTCGTTAACCACGTCGTTGATCAGGTTGTTGACCTCGATATTTGCCTCCATGCCCTCATCCATATGCTCAAACGCCTCCTCGATGGCCATCTCCACGTCATTGGCTGGTCGTTTACGATTACGTGGCTTTTTTGGTTCCCGACCCTCTGGAATTGGGGCCCCAGGCTCGTCCACTAGTCGAGGATTCCTCCTGAACCACTCCGGAACGGGAATGTATGGAATATCTGGAACTGTGCATTTAGTGAATGCAATTCCAATACCCCCAAATTTTTGACCATGCAGGGTAGCCAAATTTGACCAATCCACCCTAACTCGCAACACGTGCTCCGCATACATCATACACGCCACCGACTTTGGAATTGCACTCTTGGGCCATCTATCCAAATTGGAGATACTTCTAAATATCGTTAGGAATCTCCATTTTGCCTCCACGTCATCAAGCTGCATATAACTCGCACTGATGGCCTTGCAATGTCGCTCGTGACAAGGTCTTGGCCACAATCGATCAAAGTGAGGGAAACCCACGTACTGCATTGCAGTCTTCACTGACCACGGTTGTGGTACATTCTCCCAACCTGCCCTGGCTTTTTGGGTGTTGTCATCATAAACATCCCACTCCAACCCAGCGGCCTTGCGTACATGTGATCTGTGACAACCTGATCCCCCACTTGCCATGTCTCCAGATCCTCCACTTGCCATGTCTGGAAATCCTTCACTTGCCGGATCCACCCAAATTGTAGTTTCTAATTCTAATCTAGAACACTAATTTTTAAATTACTAATTGCACTTCATAATAGTGCTACAAAACATCCAAGCATACACTTCAAAATAGTGTTGCTGTGGAATTAGTTTTAAAATGTCGTTAAAAATTAAAGTACAAAAATTCAGCACACCCTTCAAGCACCCCGCTACCAGCGCTCACGCAGAGGCCAGTTGACTGGGCGCGTCACAAGGAATATGCCAAAAAGGCAATATGCCACGTCACAAGGGAACGGGTCCACGTGGATCACACCCACAAACAGGTCAGTAAAAAAATTATAAAAGGATCCCAAAAAAAGGATCCTTAACTCCTCCGAGCACCCCGTTAAACCCCGCACTCTGTAGTAGAGGAGGGTCGTTCGGGCGCCCACAAGGAGTGGAGTGGGGTATGTAAGTGGTCCCCTCCACTTATATACCCCTCCATCCGCTCCCCATTCCCACCCTGTTTGCACCCGTTCCCCTCCCAGTCTGTTCCCCTCCCAGTCCGCGCCCGTTCCCCGCCAGTCCGCACCCGTTCCCTACGTCCGCCCCCCGCGCTCCCCCCCAGTCCGCACCCGTTCCCTCCCGTCCGCGCACGTTCCCCGACAGTCCGCACCCGTTGTCGCAACCCTTGCTAGCCCCCCTTGACAATCTTGCCAATTTTCAATTCTAGCAAAGGTTACGAGCGCTAACCCTTCGCATTCCGCCATGCTAATGGATAGCTCCTCTTACCCCGGACCAATAGTTCATAGGAGGGAGCCAACCCTCCTACTTTGCTTTCGGGACTCACCCCGTAATCGGTAACCCATTTCCCCAATGTGGACTTCCATCCATGGAAGTCCAATCCCATATTGATCATCGCGTTGCCGGAGCAACACTACAACAACCCGAAGCATACTAGGCAACTATGGCCTCACAATAGGCCAAAGCCCATGGAGGCCTTGCCGTTCGGCCTCGGGTGGGTGAGGCCACACCACCTCACCCATATAAGCCTCTAAGACTTCACGCGGGGCCCCTACCCCACCGTCAACCAACCTCTTGTCTCTCTACCAAGGGTTGGGGCCAAGTGGACATTTTCCTTTAGCTGCTGGGCCTAGAACCCCCCAGCAGCTTCAGACCATCATAACTTCCTTGTATGATGTCTGATCATAACAACCAACCACTCCATCCTCATCTACGCTTCACGTAGATGCCGATGGACTCCTCACTTGCCCCATTTGAGCAAGTCTTGAGGAAGTTATGCCTGTTTGAACCTTGGCAGTCCCGGGAATCACTCCCAGGCACTGCTGTACCAGGGCACTGTCCCGGGACAGCGCCCCACTCAAATGGCCATAACTCCTAGCTCACACCTCCGATTGAGGTGTTCTTGAGCTTTCTAGAATCACCACGCCATGAGCTACGCATAACACATGGCCTTACCCTTGTGCCTCCTAGTCTTCGTGGGTGGGAGGCGTTCCCAACGCCCGGGGCCCTCACCCACACTAGGATCACTTGGGCCCTCTCACCAACGGCGCCACAAGTCCCGGGTGTCACTCCGGGGTCCCCCTTGTGCCCATGGTGTTTCGGCCACTCCTCATGGAGAGGTGCGCGACACTCACCCCCACCAAACGGAGTCGATGCCCTCATCGACTATACTCGTAGTCGGCACACCAATTCTCAAGTTGCCATCCTCTATGGTGCCGCATTGTGTTTACCTTAGGGCGCGACCCCCACAATGCATCTTCAAATTTGGCATAGTCCCAAAGGTGTCGTTCCTAGGTGGTCCGTTAGCGACTTTGGATCTCTCATCCAAGGACCTAACCTATACTAGACCCACCTACTTTGGGACTCACTTGGGTTGCCCGTCCTTTGGGACCTCCCCCGTTAGGCTCCACTGGCCTAACGTGACACATCTAGGCAAGACCTCAACGCTTCCACTAAATTGTCTCGGTTGCAACTCCGAGATGGCTTTCCATTGTTAAGCCACGCCTCGATCGCACGGGGGTGATGCCAAGTCCCGCCCGACTCGGTTCCCACTTTGCTCTTTCGAGACATGGGTTCATGACTCCCATGCGCCAACTTTCGTTAGCTCGCGGGTAGCACTTTTATGAGCACGCGCCATCACCTTGTCCCCGCCCGGACAAGCCCACAACTAAGAAGTTTCTTGGTTTTATCCAACGCCCCTCCAAGCCATGGCCCCCAATTACTCGGCTTACCCAACCTAGTTTGGCATATCTATTCCCCCTCTTCCATTAACCAAGCACAAGTACAAGACTAGGACCTCATCTCATACTTTTCTCTTTGCACCACTAAAGTTTGGACTTTATTTCCTCAAGCCAAAGAACAAGTTCATGTTGTGGAGTAATTAGCCTCGAAGCTAGGTGTGCTACTAGCGTCTCTCCCCCACTAAAGGAGATTGATGTCCTCATCAATGCCTACGCTTCATTTTATTGGAATGTCTAGCCTTCGTTTCTTCAAAGTGCTTCACCAATTCATTGGTGTTCACCATGTCTCTTGCCGCCACCCAAGCGGTTTCTTTTTCATGGTATCCTCACCATTTCACCAAGTATTCCTTTGTACATTTTCTTTCCTTTTCACTTGGGCTTCCTACACTTAAGGATGCCCTCCTACCTCATGTTCCAAATGACGTCCACAAGGTCGGGAGGTGGCCTAATCACTTGCTTGTGATCGGGCCACAAGGTGTCGTCCTTAAATGACTTTAGGAATGAGACATGAATTGTCGGATGCACTTTGATCTCGGGCGGTAATTCCAACTTATATATGTCCTTGAACACTTGTTCCACAATGGGAAACGGAGCTCCAATTTTGGACATGAACTTTGGAGTGAGGCCTTCCGGCTAAGTGAAGTTGTTCACATTCAACAACACCTTTTGGCCCACCTCATTCTCCACTTCGCGTCTTCCGGCATTGACTTGCATTCCGTAGCACCTTCGGGCTTTCTCCACCAACAACTTGGTCATCTCCAAGACTTGTTTACCATCCTTGGCCAAGTCCTCACCATCTTGGTTGAACTCTAGTGTTGAATGTGCCCCCTCGAGAGCTAGGTTAATAGGTTGGAGCGCATCCACTCCATAAGCCACCACGAAAGACCACCCCTTGGTAGCCAAGTGCGTGGCTACATTGCAATTACACTCCGCTCGACCCACATAGTCCGCCCAATCTCCTTGGTCCGCCCCCACCAAGTTCCTCAAGTATTGCTTCAAGACTCCATTCACATGCTCCGCTTTCCCATTCATTTGGGAATGTAAGGCCGTGCTAAACCTTAGTTTCATTCCGACCTCCTTAGAGAAATGCATTGAAAATGCACTTGTGAACTTTGGATCTTGATCCCACACAATCACTCTTGGCAACCCGTGGTGCCTCAACCATCCTTTGAGAAAAGGCTATGCGGTCTCCAACGCGGTGGCGGTTCCCACAATCGGCACCATGTGTGCCAACTTGGCAAACCGCTCTACCATCAACAAGATGGCATCATACCCATGTGACTCCGGCAAACTTGTGATTAAGTCCATGCACATACTATGCCATGGCGCCGACGGGATATGCAACGGTTGCAAGAAACCGCCTTGCTTTTGGTAAGAGGCTCCGTTCACTTGGCACTTTATTCACGCCTTCACAAAGTGGGTTATATCCTCCTTTATGCACCGCCAATGGTACCTCTTTGAGACCATTCTATGGTGGTTTTTTCTTTCTCCTCTATGGCCGGCAATAGGACTATCATATTCCTCCTTCAAAACCGATAGCCTCAACTTGCCTTGTGGCACATACACCCGACTTTGCTTACACTTGAACAATCCGTCCACCAACTTAACCTCTTTAAGCACGTTGCTCTTGCAAAGCTCACCTAAAAGCTTTTGTGCTTTGGGGTAGTTAATTAACCCCTCCCGTATCTTGCATCACAAGTTTCCTTCGCCGGCACACATTAGCCACAAGGTTTGGATGGTCCTCATTGCTTGGAACTCTTCCGGTCTACTTCGCGCATCCGGCACCACATTTCCACGGTCCGGTTTGTGGATCAAATCCACCTACATAAGCGCCAAACTATCATGCCACCGCAATGACTTGGCGCTCACTTGCGTTTGTATGTCAAAATTCTTTTAGGACACATTGTCCATGTAGACCTTTGGTTTGTGCGACCCCAAATAGTGTCGCCACATCTTCAAGCAATGCACTATGGCAAAGAAGTTCTTTGTCATGAGTTGGTTGTCTTCTTTGACAACCATCAAGCTTCATGCTCCCATATGCAAGGGCCATCCATCTTACACATAATCCACCATTGGCAAAGTCACTCACCCCCGTATGCACCTCAAAAGGTTTATCAAGCTCCGCGAACTTGACCACGGACGGCGAAGAGAACTTGGTCTTAAGCTCCCCAAAGACTCGTGACAAACATCATCCCACTCTTGGGATAGCCATTTCTTCCACAAGTCGGACAAGGTGGGAGAACCATCGAGCTTCATGGTCTCATATGCAATGGCCATCCATCTTGCATCAACATCCACCAATGGTAAAGTCACTCGCCCCCCGTATGCACCTCAAAAGGTTTTTAAGCTCCGCGAACTTAAACACGGGTGGCAAAGAGGACTTTGTTTTAAGCTCCTCAAAGACTTTGGGACAAGGCTCATCCCACTCTTGAGATAGCCATTTCTTTCACAAGTCGCACAAGGTTCGACAACCTTTAAGCTTAATGCTCCCATATGCAATGGGCATCCATCTTGGATCAACATCCGCCAATTGATGGTAAAGTCATTTGCCCCCGTATGCACCTCAAAAGGTTTGTCAAATTCCGCGAACTTGAGCACGGGCGGCGAAGAGAACTTGCTCTTAAGCTTCCTCAAAGACCTGGTGGCAAGGCTTATCCCACTCTTGGGATAGCCGTTTCTTGCACAAGCCGGACAAGGTTCGACAACCATGGAAGTTAATGCTCCCATAAGCAATGGTCATCCATCTTGGATCAACATCGCCAATGGTAAAGTCCTTCGCCTCCATGTGCACCTCAAAATGCTTGTGAAAACCCGGGAACTTGACCACATCTTGTGAAGAGAACTTGCTCTTGAGCTCCCCAAAGGCTTGGTGACAAGGCTCATCCCACTCTTGGGATAGCCATTTTCCTCAATAAGTTGAATAAGGTCCTAGCAACCTTAGAAAACTCTTGAATGAAGTGGTGGTAGTAGTTGGCTAGGCCAACAAATGACCTAAGCCCTTTTGAATGAAGGGCCAATTCTCCTTTTGGATTGCCTTGACATTCTTCATGTTCGTCCACCAACTTCCTTTGTCACGACATACCTCAAGAACTCAATCTCTCGTTGAGCAAAGTTATTTTTCACTCCTTGGCGGTAACTTTTTGGGCAACACATTGGTGAATACATCCTTGTATCTCACCAACACCACACCAATGTTGTTTGGGGGAGGCCCATCTTTCCTAGCCTCCCCATGAGTTCCTTGGAGTTGTTCCAATGAAACCACAACCATTATTTTTTCTATTTTTCATTTGGTCCATTAAGACCAAATTCAACTTGGGTCCTCCTACCATAGGAGTCGTTGTCAATTTGAACTTCAATTCTTTGCCATTATGACACATCATAATGCACCGCAAGCACACCGGCTTGCACCTCACATCTATCATGTGAGTTTCAAAAAAGGCGGCCTTCACAATGACATGCATTTCATCTATTTCACATGGTGTGAAATTTTGACAAAAATCCAATGTCCCACATTGAAAGGTTACATGCATCGCGGCCTCCTTTGTCTCATGCGGTTCGCCCTTTCCAAACCGCACCTTGGTGGGTTTGCCCGCTCTATCAATCGGCAAGCCCCAACTCCCTTGTGAGCTTTGGGCTCATGAAAGAGTCCGTTGCCTCTTTGTCAACTCATGAGACATATCTCCCATTCATTTGAGCCTCAAGGTACAAAAGACTTGGCCTCGGCTTAAGGCTACTAGCCTTGGCCACAATGCCATCGTCTTACATTTGGTCCTCCGCAACTTGGCTTGGCTTGGTCCGCAAAGCCAACTTCAAACATTTCGTGCGCGGGACAAATTGGTTTGGTGCCACAAAACCAATTTCTAATAGTGTGTCCGCAAAACAAACATGTTTTGCCTTGGTAGCACAAAGCCACCTTCCCACACTCCGTCCGCGGCACGAACATGAATTGCCTTGGTAGGACAACCCCACCTCCCAACATTCCGTCCGCGGCACAAGTATGATTTGCTTTGGAAGCATAAAGCCACCTTTCAACATTCCGTCCGCGGCACCAACATGTTTTGCCTAAGTAAAATGGACCAAACAATTTGCACCCATTTCTTTGGGACCTACTTTGGCTAAAGCCACTTGTGGTGATGCGCTGCCAAACTTCTCTTTGGGACCATCGGCTTCAATGCTCTTGCAAACTTGATGGTCCCCACCATGTCCTCAAGAAGCCTTGGGGACTTTAACAAGGCATCCACCACCCACTTTTAAAACCCCACCTAAAAGGATGCATTTCTTAGAAAGTTCGTCCGTTTTAGGTGTATCCTTCATTTGTGCGTTTGAATAGCGCACATAGGCCTTAAGAGGCCCCGGGTGCCTCATTAGCACCAAATTCATTCCAACATCAATACCTTCCAAGCATTTCGAATTGGAATTTCAATCCAACATTAATGCCATCCAAGCTTTCGGATGCATTCAGTATTCTAGCCCCCGAATATTTTTCGAGGTTTGCGGGAGCCCTTTCAAAGCACTCCTCCATTTTCCTCACCGAATCCACCCTCATGCCCACCATTGTCATTAGAATCAATGGTATGGTCAGAATCCACTTGCACATGATCCTTGTTCCAATTTGAGCCTCACAACCTTTTGGAAACCCCGGGCTCACCATCATAACCCGCTTATTTGATAGCCATGCTTCCCTCAAAGTGCTAGCTCAAAAATTGGAACCCTGCTCTGATACCAAGTGTCGCAACCCTTGCTAGCCCCCCTTGACAATCTTGCCAATTTTCAATTCTAGCAAAGGTTACGAGCGCTAACCCTTCGCATTCCGCCATGCTAATGGATAGCTCCTCTTACCCCGGACCAATAGTTCATAGGAGGGAGCCAACCCTCCTACTTTGCTTTCGGGACTCACCCCGTAATCGGTAACCCATTTCCCCAATGTGGACTTCCATCCATGGAAGTCCAATCCCATATTGATCATCGCGTTGCCGGAGCAACACTACAACAACCCGAAGCATACTAGGCAACTATGGCCTCACAATAGGCCAAAGCCCATGGAGGCCTTGCCGTTCGGCCTCGGGTGGGTGAGGCCACACCACCTCACCCATATAAGCCTCTAAGACTTCACGCGGGGCCCCTACCCCACCGTCAACCAACCTCTTGTCTCTCTACCAAGGGTTGGGGCCAAGTGGACATTTTCCTTTAGCTGCTGGGCCTAGAACCCCCCAGCAGCTTCAGACCATCATAACTTCCTTGTATGATGTCTGATCATAACAACCAACCACTCCATCCTCATCTACGCTTCACGTAGATGCCGATGGACTCCTCACTTGCCCCATTTGAGCAAGTCTTGAGGAAGTTATGCCTGTTTGAACCTTGGCAGTCCCGGGAATCACTCCCAGGCACTGCTGTACCAGGGCACTGTCCCGGGACAGCGCCCCACTCAAATGGCCATAACTCCTAGCTCACACCTCCGATTGAGGTGTTCTTGAGCTTTCTAGAATCACCACGCCATGAGCTACGCATAACACATGGCCTTACCCTTGTGCCTCCTAGTCTTCGTGGGTGGGAGGCGTTCCCAACGCCCGGGGCCCTCACCCACACTAGGATCACTTGGGCCCTCTCACCAACGGCGCCACAAGTCCCGGGTGTCACTCCGGGGTCCCCCTTGTGCCCATGGTGTTTCGGCCACTCCTCATGGAGAGGTGCGCGACACCCGTTCCCCTACGTCCGCGCCCGCGTTCCCCCCAATCCGCACCTGTTCCCTCCCGTCCGCGCCCGTTCCCCGCCAGTCCGCACCCGTTCCCCTACGTCCGCCCCCCGCGTTCCCCCCCGTCCGCACCCGTTCCCTCCCTTCCGCGCCCGTTCCCCCCCAATCCGCACCCGTTCCCGCCCCCGTCCGCACCCGTTCCCAAACGTCCGCCCTCTCGTTCCCTACGTCGCCCCCTCATTCCCTACGTCCGCCCCTCGTTCTCTACGTCCGCCCCCTTGTTCCCTACGCCCGCTCCCCTCAGTCCGCTCCCGCGTTCCCCCCGTCCGCTCCCCCCCGCCCCCCCCCTTCCGCTCCCCCCCGTCCGCTCCATGTTCCCTTACGTCCGCTCCAACGTTCCTATAAGTCCGCCCCATGTTCCCCTACGTCCGCTTTAGAGTTCCCCAGCGTCCGCTCTAGCGTTCCCATACGTCCGCCCCCGAGTTCCTTTGAATCTGCACTTTTTAACTTTTTTTAGAAGTTTGGACATAGTCTCGGTTTTTTGGCTCTCAAAAATTCATATGAAGTCCAAAAAATGAGTTCTTGGTATCCATGGATAGGTAATGAAGTCCTCTACATGAATATGCAATAATATTTCTACTGCACATTCCCGCGTCCCCCCATCCGCACCCCATCTAACTTAGGCCCTTCGCAAATAATATATGTGACACTAAATATCATTACCGGTGTACTTATCCACACAAAACTAATGAAGGATCCCTCAAGCAACAAAGTAACCAATGTAGTATGATGACCAACAAATTATCACCCCTATGGAGACAACGATGTACAAGTAATGACTCTATTATTGCGACGACGGTACAAATGCCCTTTATAAATCACATACATAAACAAACCATGCACGATTTAATATTCCACTTTATTCCGTCAACTTGATTTCCGTCATGGCAACCTCGTAGATGCTTGTGGCTTCCGTTGAGGGTCCATTTTTGGGAGAGAATTCGGTCGAAGTAAATCAACATAGCTAATCGTTCGGTCTTTCATCTGTTCCTTCAATGGTAGCCGATGAGGCGATAATGCTCTCCTCTTCTTACGAAAAGGCAAAGTCCTTGAAGATTCTCCCGCTACCTTGACATCTTCAATGTCGATTGAAGTCTCCTCCACATCCACATCCCCGGGCTTCTCCAAAATATCCGCACACAAATCAATCAGATCATTTAGATCTCCACCCACGCATTGTGTGTTGTCATTCTCCACCGCATCGATCTCAAAGTTGTCGCATATCGTCGTTGGTCCTCCTCCGCCCTCATCCTCCAAGCTTGTGTAGATTGTAAGAAGGGAGTCATGACATATTCATCACGAAATCGATCCCTAGCACTTCTCTCATCTCTCTCACGCTCGGGTAATGCATTGAATGGAATATCGGGTTCACCTAAAATTTCTATCTCCTCATCACATCCTAGACCCTCAAACATGTCTCTCTTCTCTCCCATCCTATCCATGATACTCTACCCTCGTTATATGTATGAGTCTAAATGCTCTACTTATATATTGAGCTCAAAGGACTTTATGAAATATACAATATTTGATGTAATCCAAGATGTAGAGGATCCAATTCTCGTTGGTAGGATAAAGACAACACAATAGGAATAAAAAGAAAGTTGGTGAAGTCAAAAAATTAGTTGCACTTTTTGAAAAAGTCCCCCGACACCCGCATTGGAAACCTCTTTGAAGCTTCTATATTTGATGGGTTGTCCTTTCATTCAACAATTCACATATTTGAGCTTCAACCTTAGTGGTTCGTATGGTTTCACAACCCACACGCATCCCCTTGCCCTTTCATTCGACAATTTACATATTTGTGCTACCACATATGTGCCGTTGTTTTGTTCTCACACTCATGTAGAAGTGTTTCCATACATGGTTTGAGGGTTTAGGTTCCCAGCTTTCCAACGAACCCACCCGCTTTTTTTTACGATGCCTACAACGAAAGTTAAACGTTCGCAAATCGCGAGGACTACTTCAAGTTGGCACAATCTCTACTTAGACATATAACTTATGGTATACATTGGGATTTTTAAAAGGGGTCATGAACGCACGTGATTCTCAAACATAATGTAGAGTGCATCCCCCGAGTTCCTATAGGCTTCATAAAGATATCTTACCAACACCTTACACAAATTAGAACATTCTAAAAAAACAAATTAATATGGTCCACATTGATATTAAACTAGGGATTTGGTGTGGGCTTAAATTTAATGTGGCCCACATTAGTGATCATTTGGGGGGGGTGCACTATACTAAATCCGTATGAGTATATGTGAGTGCACAAAAGAGGTATTGATTTGAACTTTGTTGTATTATGTATTATTCTTCACAAAATTATAAGTTGTAGTTATGTAAATATATAGAATAATTTAAAAAAATATACAACATCTCTACTTACTTGTATGGTAGTGTCACTAGATTTTATAGAATAAGGTTTATTTTATTTTAGTATTGGCTTAAACTGGTACATAAAAAGAACCAACCACAAGTGAACATACGATCTTACATATCATTTGATGGTAGACTTCAAAACAATAATTGCATTAGCTTTTATGACATGTATTACAAATCAGAGTATGGGAGGATTGAATGGAAACAGATGCTTAGGGACTTGGAAGAAGCCCCGGACGTGGCCTACCATGACATTCTTAACAAATTTGATTTGACCCGTAGCAACTTAGTCCCTACTTGGAAGGATAGGCCTCAAATGAGCATTATTTCTAGATTTCCACTTAGGCTGCGCTGTTTCGGCTGGGTTGGTTGTATTTTGAATTTGAATTTTCAATTTGTGCCAAAAAAAGAATAAGACATGTATTGCAAATATAAGGGCCGGTTCACAATATGGCCAAACTTTGAGAGGTTCAACATTTGGACCAATGAAAATGCTGAAATGCCCAAAGTCCGTCCTCTCGGCCTTCACACTAGAGGCCGAAGTCCAAAGGACGTGGCCTCCAAAAGAGCCTAGGTGGCAACACTTTTAGGAAGTTATGGCGCCAAGAGTTCGGCCTCTCGAGCAAAGATTGGGTATAGCAAAATGCTCAACCCAAACTTCCGTCGAGAGGCCGAACTTTTTTTTCATTAAAATAATCAATCATTGACAAGATCTTGGCCGTTAGATTGGAGGGGTTATTTTGAGCAAGGAATAAAGTGGCATGCTCCTTTGAGTTTGGACTTTGGAATTGGCCTTTGGAGGCTTCACACTTTGGCCATCCAAGCCGAGAGGCCGTGGGAGTTTTTGGCCAAAGGTTTGGACTTTGCGCTTGGCCTTTGGAGGCTTCACACTATGCCCAACTAAGGCTACCCTTACTATATTTTATTGGCTATTTTCAGTTCATTTCTTTGGACTATCAACAAAGTTGGGCCACTCAATCGCACGGCCTCTCAACTTGGACGGCCAAGAATATGTCCAAACTTCCAAAAAAAAGTGATTGTGAATTATATAATATAAATATAAGCAATTGTGAAGATTCCTTGTGAGAGAATACCATTCATAAAATTGCACACCCAATCAAAACTTTATTCAATATCAAGTTTACAAATCACGAGTGAATATGAATCAATGTAACTGGATGTGTAGTTTTTATCATCCATATTATGGTTGTATTTCATCCGTTAACGTTTATAGAGTCAGATTTACAAAGAAGGGAGTACCATTTTGTTAACTGTTAACACGTTTAACATTTATAGTGTGCAATATGTGGGGAGTAGAAGAAAGATAACATTTAGAGATGTTTTGGATCACGTGTACAACCGATATAACTATTGCAATATTGTGCTCAACTTTAGTTAACTAGATATAACTATAGTTGACTACATTTTGTGGCATACCAAAATTAGAATAAATATAGGTAACTACATTTTTTCAAGACATATCACAAACAACTATAGTTAACTTGAACTTAGCACATGGATGTGATAACAACGATGTGAAAGAAGGATGTGGCCTCACGAGAGGCGAGAACCTTGGTTAGCCTCCCATAGACTTCTTCTCGATTATGGAGCAAAGGCCTCATGGAGTCACTAGAAGAAATCTTGTCCATTTCAACCGGCCTTGCGACTAGGCCATCACAACTCGCACCCAAAAAATGCATAAACAAATCAATTTGGTTGGCAACCGGGGGGGCACCCTCCATGGGTACACCACGGGTACCTTCCGGGTGCCAACAAATTGATTTGTTTATGCATTTTTTGGGTGCACGAGTCACGATGGCCTCGGTTGAAATGGACAAGATTTCTTCTAGTGAGTATGAACATTGCACTAAGATCCATAAACCTCATACAATATACAAGTTTTGTATGAAAAAATGATGGCTTTATTTACATCTCCAACGGTTACAAAATTGGTATGATTCAAAATTGCTGCAAAAAAAACAAAAAAAATCTATTTTGCAATGTCACGGAAGCACATTGTCGGGTTAACCATGTTGTATGGAGGGGACTTCAAAATGTTCACTACGTGTGTGATGGTTGACCTTTCCGTTGGATTGGTCTTCGTCAATGAATCCAATGCTAACTCAAACCGCATATTCAAGCCATTTGGATCACTGTTTAGCTGAAATAAGGGGGAAGTCGCATCCCTGGCATAAATCTTCTTTGCCAAAGCACCCACTGAGAAGGACTCCTATAGAAACGTGTGCCTATGTTTCCGAGCCATCCTCACCGGAGAGGTGGATGTTCCACGCTGCCCTCGTACATGGAATAATTCTGGACCAGCACAGTTGTATTTTGCTTTGTGCTTGTTCATCTCATCCACTGAATCTTTTCCATAGTTGGAGGGTGCGTCTTCACCTCCCCAGGATGCCATGCCCCAATCACACACACCAATGTAAACCGTGTTCTCACGGTCTTGTGGGAAATGCAGCATGACATTGTTGGGATTAAGGTCATTGTGCAACACGTCATGCTTGTGCACTACATCCACAATGTACATTAGAGCCCATGCCAAATAAGCTCGATGCCTTCGATATACAACCAACCGTTTCCGTGCTTCAAAGTCTGGCCCATGCATGTGAAGGATTGTGCGCTCGTGGGTTTCCGGAACGCTGAAGTCATAGATCCTCATGTTTTTCAAGGAGCCTCCATTCCACCACATCGAATAGGATTCGTATGTTTTCATATTGAGGTATTGTAGCTTGATTACCCCAAGATGATCTACTGGACACGCCAATGCTTCAACTGAACGTTCCTTTCGATTCTCCAAACTATTCGTGGCCTTCATGGTCTTCCCAGCCCACTCTATCCAGCTAGGGATGAATGATGCTCCATGAATTGTGACTTTCCGCACCACTCCGAAGGTCCCTTGGAAGATTTCCTTATCCAAGGCTTTGATCTCCGCATTCCTAGGCAACCATATGACACCCTGCCGGCCCTGAGTGGCAATGTTGTCTGCCATCTGCCTGTCAATAAAAATGGGAAGGTTGCGGGCGGATGTTCCTTTTGCTGCTATTACGCCTCTTTTCCAATTCTCTAGCTTCATGTACAGCTCGGACTTCCTGCCACTACTACTTCCCTCGCTAGGATGCACAGCATCATATGCCATTGTTGGATTGTAGATTGCTTCCACGGCTTGTTGTTCAATCCAGGTGCCCCAATCGCTCATGCCCCTAGCATCTTCAAACTCCGCTCCAGCCGTGGCTTCCGTGAGAATAAGAATCAAATCGTTCCTCACCAAATCCAACCCCTTTGTACCATCATTGAGGTATTTTTTTTCCAAATAAACCATGCTGTTATTTCTAAACCATTCCAACAGCACGACCCTACATGTCGCAACCCTTGCTAGGTCCCTTAATAATCTTGCCAATTTTCAATTCTAGCAAAGGTTACGAGTCGCTAACCCTTCGCATTCCGCCATGCTAATGGATAGCTCCTCTTACCCCGGACCAATAGTTCATAGGAGGGAACCAACCCTCCTACTTTGCTTTCGGGACTCACCCCTTAGTCGGTAACCCATTTCCCCAATGTGGACTTCCATCCATGGAAGTCCAATCCTATGTTGATCATCGCGTTGCCGGAGCAACACTACAACAACCCGAACCATACTAGGCAACTATGGCCTCACAATGGGCCAATGCCCATGGAGGCCGTGCCGTTCGGCCTCGGGTGGGTGAGGCCACACCACCTCACCCATATAAGCCTCTAGGACTCTACGCGGGGCCCCTACCCCACCGTCAACCAACCTCTTGTCTCTCTACCAAGAGCTGGGGCCAAGTGGACACTTTCCCTTAGCCGCTGGGCCTAGAAGCCCCCAGCAACTTCAGACCATCATAACTTCCTTGTATGATGTCTGATGCCAACAACCAACCGCTTCATCTTCATCTACGCTTCACGTAGATGCCGATGGACTTCTCACTTGCCCCGTTTGGGCAAGTACTGACAAAGTTATGCCTGTTTGAACCTTGGCAGTCCCGGGAATCACTCCCAGGCACTGCTGTACCAGGGCGCTGTCCCGGGACAGCGCCCCACTCAAATGGCCATAACTCCTAGCTCACACCTCCGATTGAGGTGTTCTTGAGCATTCTAGAATCACCACGCCATGAGCTACGCATAGCTCATGGCCTTACCCTCATGCCTCCTAGTCTTTGTGGGTGGGAGGCGTTCCCAACGCCCGGGGCCCTCACCCACACTAGGATCACTTGGGCCCTCTCACCAACGGCGCCACAAGTCCCGGGTGTCACTCCGGGGTCCCCCTTGTGCCCATGGTGTTTCGGGCACTCCTCATGGAGAGGTGCGCGACACTACAATGGTTTCGAGCCTCATCGATCCGTGGGTCGCGTTTGCCTCTATTTTTCCTTTTCCTCGATTGCGAACCTGAAACCCCGGACCCCTCCTCCGTCCCTTCCGAAATTGCTGGGCGTTTTTGTCCCCGTCTTTCACCATGCTCCGAACCCTGAGGTACATCACGTGCAGGGCTCTCCGGTCTTGATGTCCGCCGTGTCGGAGATCGTGGTGGCACGGACTCTCCATGAGTGGCTGCATTTATATCGGTGGAACTGCCTGAGCTTGGTCCCCTTCCTGTTCTCCCTCTATGTCCACTGTTTCCCCGACTCCCACGTGTTCCACGGCTTCCACGTGTTTGGTTGCCTCCTGAATGGCCAACTGCAAAGAACTCTTCGTCAAACCGAAAAGGATCTGGACGTGGGGGACGTGCTGCAGTGCTTCCACTTCCGGGCTCGCTTCCCGTACCCTCTCCAGTATGCGCAAGTGCAGTGCTTTGGAGCCAAGCACGGTGCAGCCTCGTATCCTCGTCTTGGTAAGGAGCAATGTCCTCCCCCTCCATCGTGAAAAAAACCGCGTGAGTGAGTGAATGTAGAAATGAGTGCGTGAATCTGGAAAAAAAATTGCGAGGGTTCCCCCACAATTTGCCCTGCCCTCCCAAACCCCCTGAGACCCGCGCGGTGCCGCTGTCCTTGGGACGGCAACAAGGTCTCGGGTCCCTTTGTGGTGGGAGGAGAGGAAAGTGAGGGGAACTAAAACCCCACGGCTTTATGTAAGCAAAGGGGAGCACAATCATTATGGGATCCCGGTCGGATTTGACATGGGGCACGAAAAGGACGTATGGGGAACGTGGGAACGCGGGAACGCGGGGGCGGACGGAGGGAACAAGGGGGCGGACGTAGGGGAACTCGGGCGGACGGAAGGGAACGGAGCGCGGACGGGAGGGAACGTACGGGAACATGGGGCGGACGGGAGGGGAACGTAGCGCGGACGGGAGGGAACATGGGGCGGACGGGAGGGAACGTGGGCGGACGGGAAGGGAACGTGGGGCGGACGGGAAGGGAACGGGTGCGGACTGGGGGGGAACGGGTGCGGACTGGGGGGAACGCGGTAGGGAACGGGTGCGGACGTTAGGAAACGGGTGGGAACGTGAACGCACGGCGGGGGAACGTGGGGCGGACGTGAGGGAACTTGGGGCGGACGGAGCCCTCCGCGTTCCCCCCGTCCGCCCCCGCGTTCCCCCGTCCGCTCCAGCGTTCTCCCCCCCGTTCCCAACCCCCTTCCGCCCCACCCCCGTCCGCTCCACCCCCCCCCCCTCCCCCGTCCGCTCCACCCCCGTCCGCTCCGTCCGCTCCACCCCCGTCCGCTCCACCCCCCTCCGTCCGCCCCACCCCCTCCCCCGTCCGTTCCACCCCCCTCCCCCGTCCGCTCCACCCCCCTCCGTCCGCCCCACCCCCGTCCGCTCCACTCCCCTCCCCCGTCCGCTCCACCCCCCGTCCGTCCGCACCACCCCCCGTCCGTCCGCTCCACCCCCCTCCGCCGTCCGCACCACCCCCCTCCGCCGTCCGCACCACCCCCCTCTCCCGTCCGCCCCACCGTCCGCCCCCGGCCGCCCCACACCCTCCTTAGTCATTTTTTTCTACTTTGATTTTAACAGAACCCTAAACACAATGGCAAAATGGTTTACTTGGCAAGGGAAATATGCACATCCACGTCGGCGTTTTCTGCCACATAGGACGCCACCTTGGCAAGAAGGTAAGTATTTTACCCACCCTAGTCCATTCCCCCTATGTTGACCCTACGTGGACCCTATTGTGTCGTGACGGAGGGGTCCGTCACGACACGACCTGACATGACGGCACGACACCGTCATGACGTCGCGATAGACAACCCTGATCCCACCCAAGCCTAGCCTAAACCCTCTCTGGCCTCACTGATTGAACCTGAAAAGAGCGTATCGGGGCCGAGACTAGGAATTCCAGACATCAAAATCAAAATCTATCCCTTACTAATCCCACCCAAGCCTAGCCTAAACCCTCTCTGGCCTCACTAATTGAACCTGAAAAGAGCGTATCGGGGCCGAGACTAGGAATTCCAGAAATCAAAATCAAAATCTATCCCTTACTAATCCCTCCCTGACCTACTAGCCATTCCAATATAGATATATTAAGAACAAACATGAGGCTGAAAGGCGAGTGCCGTAATTATAAATACACTAGAGACCACGTGAACCATTTAGTGGATGTAAGGGACATTATAATATATATTGGCAAATAAGGTCATAAGAATAACGGCCGCCACGAATAATGTGGAGTGCATGA
This sequence comes from Polytrichum commune, assembly GCA_950295325.1. NCBI lineage: Eukaryota > Viridiplantae > Streptophyta > Polytrichopsida > Polytrichales > Polytrichaceae > Polytrichum > Polytrichum commune. Next base: position 27,611,719 of record OX485803.1, read on the forward strand.
TAGTAGCTATGCAATAATATTAAATTCTAAACACTAGAATGCTACATTCTTATTAGCGACGAAGACGCTTATGGGGACCTTTGCCATTTTTGTCACCGTCATGTTTATGACAATGGTCAATCCCTAAACTATGAACTGCAGTGCATCCTTCGCAACCCAGTCCCTGACCTTTGGGACGTGGGGCACTCCTTAATAGAGATCTAGAGTAAGTGCCCGGTTTAATAATCCCTACTCTAGAATAGGCATGAGTTTGTAAAGTAGATTTGTCCTCTATCAGCATTGCAACATCCTCTTGCGAAGATGGAGTCCGTGCATGTGGACTCTGAACCATGACCGCCGGAGTAACTGAGCAGTCATGTGGGACGATCGCCGGAGTCAACTGAGCAATCTTCATGTTGTTGACGTCTGCAGAACCATCGATGGACAACGTGGTGTGAATTTGAGATGAACTAGGGGCACCTAAAGGAGCAAGGCTTGGGAGACTTGAGTCAGTACCCATTGGAGAAGAATATGATGAGATGACATGAAGGAATGGGTACAAGTAATCGGGTATTATATACACCAAGGGTAGACACCAATACCCGAATATTTGACAACTTGTTAGATCAATACATAGTCAATATTTATTTATGGAAATGTTGGACAACCTGTTTCATGTAGGAATAGAATGTAAGACAACAATAGTCAATCCTTTAGCACCACCAAATATCTAACATGGCAAGATTCGAATATGTAAAAGAGGTTTTAGCGGTGCCTTTTGTAGTGTACTAATGCAGTGTGGATTAACCGAGGGATTATTTAAGAAGCCTCAGATTAATTATCTAAAACCAATGTGAACATAATTATCCAAAATGTGAACATAATGATGGCGCAAAGATGTAAATTATGACAGACTTGACAATGATATATAAAAACTGTTTGCTTCGGTATTGTTAGAGATGAACACTAGGTCGAGAGCGAGAGCAGATCGAGAAGTTAGAAGGAATATTGAAAAACAGAGGCGTATTGAGAGAAGGCAAAGGTTCGAATCACGAGAGAGCATAGGGACGCCGTACAACTTGCGGACAACAATGGGTAGACGAGGGCTTAATTCTGCTAGGGGCACAGGTAGAGGTTCCAAAGGAGAAAAAACGTTTGATGTCTCAGTGGTAGCTCCCATCGTTTTATTTCCTGTATCGGAGGAAGAGAACCAAGTTGACAAAGGGGGCAATGAGGTGTTGATTATCTGCAAGCCTAATGCCATTTTTTTTATGTGTATTCACGGTAATTAGAATAGTTGACAAACATTAACTTCCATCGGCTCCTTTATATTGTATTTTATCTTTGGTGTGGGATTGTGAATTGGGTTTGGGTTGGGCATCTGGAACAGGGACTTACGCAGACACAGCTTCAACCTGGTGGCAACCTCAAGTGCCTCCACATCAGATGAGAGTGAGGAGCAGGTTTTGTAAAGATTGAACTCAATTGGTGACTTTTAGGGCCATTGGTGTAGGGTTAGGTTTCTTTGCAAAGCTAACGCTGTCTCAGGCCAACTTCATTATAGCTAATGAGCACAGGACATATACACTTGACAAAGCCTAGGAGAATTTGATCGCGGCGCTGATGTGGGTGATCTTCGAGAAGCCAGCATGGACAATGAAGAGCAACGCTTTGGGGAAGAGGTAGGTTGTCCCACCCATAAATAATTGAATGTAAATTTTTGGTGTGAATTGAAATATTCTGGAACCTATACTCGGAACCTATATTCTGGAACCTATACTCGGCGAAGGTGAGGGTGAGGGTTGAGGGTGAGGGTGGAGGGTTGAGGGTGAGGAGGAGGGTTGAGGGTTGAGCTTGAGGGTGCGGGTGAACGGCTTTAGGGATGGCGGACCAAGGAACGGAATTTGACAATGTGGGGGCCGAGAATAAGGACCGGGTACTGTTACTTCCATTGTATGCTTGTTTAGTTTCAATCAAATCTAGAATGGGTTGATATGGGTTGAGAGGAATCTGGTAGGGGGTTAGGAGATTGAAACTCTAGTGAATTTGAATTCAGTCTGAGAGTATGTGGGAATCTGGTAGGGAGGTTAGTAGATTGATGTTAGAATGAATTTGATTTGAGTATGAGGTTGGGTGGGGGTTGAGGGGAATCTGGTGGGGGGGTAGTAGTTTGATGTTAGAATGAATTTGATTTGAGTATGAGGTTGGGTGGGGGTTGAGGGGAATCTGGTGGGGGGGGGGGTAGTAGTTTGATGTTAGAATGAATTTGATTTGAGTCTGAGGTTGGGTGGGGGTTGAGGGGAATCTGGTGGGGGGGTTGTCGCAACCCTTGCTAAGCCCCCTTGACAATCTTGCCAATTTTCAATTCTAGCAAAGGTTACGAGCGCTAACCATTCGCATTCCGCCATGCTAATGGTTAGCTCCTCCTACCCCGGACCTTATAGTTCATAGGAGGGAACCAACCCTCCTACTTTGCATTTGGGACTCACCCCTTAATCGGTAACCATTCCTTAGATGTGGACTTCCATCCATGGAAGCCCAATCCTATGTTGATCATCGCATTGCCGGAGCAACACTACAACAACCCGAACCATACTAGGCAACTATGGCCTCACAATGGGCCAATGCCCATGGACGCCTTGCCGTTTGGCCTCGGGTGGGTGAGGCCACACCACCTCACCCATATAAGCCTCTAGGACTCTACGCGGGGCCCCTACCCCACCGTCAACCAACCTCTTGTCTCTACCAAGAGTTGGGGCCAAGTGGACATTTTCCCTTAGCCGCTGGGCCTAGAAGCCCCCATCAGCTTCAGACCATCATAACTTCCTTGTATGATGTCTGATGCTAACACTTGACCACTCCATCTTCATCTACGCTTCACGTAGATGCAGATGCACTCCTCACTTGCCCCATTCGGGCAAGTGGTGAGGAAGTTATGCCTGTTTGAACCTTGGCAGTCCCGGGAATCACTCCCAGGCACTGCTGTACCAGGGCGCTGTCCCGGGACAGCGCCCCACTCAAATGGCCATAACTCCTAGCTCACACCTCCGATTGAGGTGTTCTTGAGCATTCTAGAATCACCACGCCATGAGCTACGCATAGCTCATGGCCTTACCCTAGTGCCTCCTAGTCTCCGTGGGTGGGAGGCGTTCCCAACGCCCGGGGCCCTCACCCACACTAGGATCACTTGGGCCCTCTCACCAACGGCGCCACAAGTCCCGGGTGTCACTCCGGGGTCCCCCTTGTGCCCATGGTGTTTCGGGCACTCCTCATGGAGAGGTGCGCGACACTCACCCCCACCAAACGGAGTCGATGCCCTCATCGACTATACTCGTAGTCGGCACACCAATTCTCAAGTTGCCATCCTCTATGGTGCCGCATTGTGTTTACCTTAGGGCGCGACCCCCACAATGCATCTTCAAATTTGGCATAGTCCCAAAGGTGTCGTTCCTAGGTGGTCCGTTAGCGACTTTGGATCTCTCATCCAAGGACCTAACCTATACTAGACCCACCTACTTTGGGACTCACATGGGTTGCCCCTCCTTTGGGGCCTCCCCCGTTAGGCTTCACTAGCCTAACGTGACACATCTAGGCGAGACCTCAACGCTTCCACTAAGTTGTCTCGGTTGCAACTCCGAGATGGCTTTCCATTGTTAAGCCACGCCTCGATCGCACGGGGGTGATGCCAAGTCCCGCCCGACTCGGTTCCCACTTTGCTCTTTCGAGACATGGGTTCATGACTCCCATGCGCCAACTCTCGTTAGCTCGCGGGTAGCACTTTTATGAGCACGCGCCATCACCTTGTCCCCGCCCGGACAAGCCCACAACTAAGAAGTTTCTTGGTTTTATCCAAGGCCCCTCCAAGCCATGGCCCCCAATTACTCGGCTTGTCGCAACCCTTGCTAGCCCCCCCTTGACCATCTTGCCAATTTTCAATTCTAGCAAAGGTTACGAGTGGCTAACCCTTCGCATACCGCCATGCTAATGGTTAGCTCCTCTAACCCCGGACCAATAGTTCATAGGAGGGAACCAACCCTCCTACTTTGCTTTCGGGACTCACCCCTTAATCGGTAACCCATTTCCCCAATGTGGACTTCCATCCATGGAAGTCCAATCCTATGTTGATTATCGCGTTGCCGGAGCAACACTACAACAACCCGAACCATACTAGGCAACTATGGCCTCACAATGGGCCAATGCCCATGGAGGCCTTGCCGTTCGGCCTCGGGTGGGTGAGGCCACACCACCTCACCCATATAAGCCTCTAGGACTTCACGCGGGGCCCCTACCCCACCGTCAACCAACCTCTTGTCTCTCTACCAAGGGTTGGGGCCAAGTGGACATTTTCCTTTAGCTGCTGGGCCTAGAACCCCCCAGCAGCTTCAGACCATCATAACTTCCTTTTATGATGTCTGATGCTAACACTCGACCACTCCATCTTCATCTACGCTTCACGTAGATGCCGATGGACTCCTCACTTGCCCCATTTGGGCAAGTTATGAGGACGTTATGCCTCTTTGAACCTTGGCAGTCCCGGGAGTCACTCCCAGGCACTGCTGTACCAGGGCGCTGTCCCGGGACAGCGCCCCACTCAAATGGCCATAACTCCTAGCTCACACCTCCGATTGAGGTGTTCTTGAGCATTCTAGAATCACCACGCCATGAGCTACGCATAGCTCATGGCCTTACCCTCATGCTTCCTAGTCTCAGTGGGTGGGAGGCGTTCCCAACGCCCGGGGCCCTCACCCACACTAGGATCACTTGGGCCCTCTCACCAATGGCGCCACAAGTCCCGGGTGTCACTCCGGGGTCCCCCTTGTGCCCATGGTGTTTCGGGCACTCCTTATGGAGAGGTGCGCGACACTCACCCCCACCAAACGGAGTCGATGCCCTCATCGACTATACTCTTAGTCGGCACACCAATTCTCAAGTTGCCATCCTCTATGGTGCCGCATTGTGTTTACCTTAGGGCGCGACCCCCACAATGCATCTTCAAATTTGGCATAGTCCCAAAGGTGTCGTTCCTAGGTGGTCCGTTAGCGACCTTGGATCTCTCATCCAAGGACCTAACCTATACTAGACCCACCTACTTTGGGACTCACTTGGGTTGCCCCTCCTTTGGGGCCTCCCCCATTAGGCTCCACTAGCCTAACATGACACATCTAGGCGAGACCTCAACGCTTCCACTAAGTTGGCTCGGTTGCAACTCCGAGATGGCTTTCCATTGTTAAGCCACGCCTCGATCGCACGGGGGTGATGCCAAGTCCCGCCCGACTCGGTTCCCACTTTGCTCTTTCGAGACATGGGTTCATGACTCCCATGCGCCAACTCTCGTTAGCTCGCGGGTAGCACTTTTATGAGCACGCGCCATCACCTTGTCCCCGCCCGGACAAGCCCACAACTAAGAAGTTTCTTGGTTTTATCCAAGGCCCCTCCAAGCCATGGCCCCCAATTACTCGGCTTACCCAACGTAGTTTGGCATATCTATTCCCCCTCTTCCATTAACCAAGCACAAGTACAAGACTAGGACCTCATCTCATACTTTTCTCTTTGCACCACTAAAGTTTGGACTTTATTCCCTCAAGCCAAAGAACAAGTTCATGTTGTGGAGCAATTAATTAGCCTCGAAGCTAAGTGTGCTACTAGCGTCTCTCCCCCACTAAAGGAGATTGATGTCCTCATCAATGCCTACGCTTCATTTTATTGGAATCCTTAGCCTTAGTTTCTTCAAAGTGCTTTACCAATTCCTTGGCATTCATCATGTCTCTTGCCGCTACCCAAACGACTTCTTTCTCATGGTATCCTCACCATTTCACCAAGTACTCCTTTGTACATTTTCTTTCCTTTTCATTTGGGCTTCCTACACTTGAGGATGCCCTCCTACCTCATGTTCCAAATGACGTCCACAAGGTCGGGAGGTGGCCTAATCACTTGCTTGTGATCGGGCCACAAGGTGTCATCCTTAAATGGCTTTAGGAATGAGACATGAAATGTCGGATGCACTTTGATATTCGGCGGTAATTCCAACTTATACATGTCCTTGAACACTTGTTCCACAATGGAAAATGAAGCTCCAATTTTGGACATGAACTTTGGAGTGAGGCCTTCCGACTAAGTGAAGTTGTTCACATTCAACAACACCTTTTGGCCCACCTCATTCTCCACTTCGCGTCTTCCGGCATTGACTTGCACTTCGTAGCACCTTCGGGCTTTCTCCACCAACAACTTGGTCATCTCTAAGACTTGTTTACCATCCTTGGCCAAGTCCTTACCATCTTGGTTGAACTCTAGTGTTGAATGTGCCCCCTCGAGAGCTAGGTTAATAGGTTGGAGCGCATCCACTCCATAAGCCACCACGAAAGACCACCCCTTGGTTGCCAAGTGCGTGGCTACATTACAACTAAACTCCGCTCGACCCACATAGTCCGCCCAATCTCTTTGGTCCGCCCAATCTCTTTGGTCCGCCCCCACCAAGTTCCTCAAGTATTGCTTCAAGACTCCATTCACACCTCCGCCTTCCCATCCATTTGGGAATGCAAGGTCGTGCTAAACCTTAGTTTCATTCCGACCTCCTTAGAGAAATGCATTGAAAATGCACTTGTGAACTTTGGATCTTGATCCCACACAATCACTCTTGGCAACCCGTGGTGCCTCAACCATGCTTTGAGAAAAGGCTATGCGGTCTCCAACGCGGTGGCGGTTCCCACAATCGGCACCATGTGTGCCAACTTGGCAAACCGCTCTACCATCAACAAGATGGCATCATACCCATGTGACTCCGGCAAACTTGTGATCAACTCCATGCACATACTATGCCATGGTGCTGACGGGATAGGCAACGGTTGCAAGAACCGCCTTGCTTTTGGTAAGAGGCTCCGTTCACTTGGCACTTTATTCACGCCTTCACAAAGTGGGTTATATCCTACTTTATGCACCGCCAATGGTACCTCCTTGACACCATTCTATGGCGGTTTTTTCTTTTCTTTCTCCTCTATGGCCGGCAATAGGACTATCACATTCTTCTCCAAACCGATAGCCTCAACTTGCATTGTGGCACATACACCCAACTTTGCTTACACTCGAACAATCCATCCACCAACTCCACCTCTTTGAGCAACTTGCTCTTGCGAAGCTCACCTAAAAGCTTTTGTGCTTTGGGGTAGTTAATTTACCCCTCCCGTATCTTGCATCACAAGTTTCCTTCGCCGGCATACATGAGCCACAAGGTTTGGATGGTTCTCATTGCTTGGAACTCTTCCGGTCTACTTCGCGCATCCGGCACCACATTTCCACGGTCCGGTTTGTGGATCAAATCCACCTACATAAGCGCCAAACTATCATGCCACCGCAATGACTTGGCGCTCACTTGCGCTTGTATGTCAAAATTCTTTTAGGACACATTGTCCATGTAGACCTTTGCTTTGTGCGACCCCAAATAGTGTCGCCACATCTTCAAGCAATGCACTACGGCAAAAAAGTTCTTTGTCATGAGTTGGTTGTCTTCTTTGACAACCATCGAGCTTCATGTTCCCATATGCAATGGCCATCCATCTTACACATAATCCACCATTGGCAAAGTCATTCACCCCCGTATGCACCTCAAAAGGTTTGTCAAGCTCCGCGAACTTGAGCACGGGCGGCGAAGAGAACTTGCTCTTAAGCTCCCCAAAGACTTGGTGACAAGGCTAGTCCCAATCTTGGGATAGCTATTTCTTCCACAAGTCGGACAAGGTGGGACAACCATCGAGCTTCATGCTCTCATATGTAATGGCCATCCATCTTGCATCAACACCCGCCAATGGTCAAGTCACTCGCCCCCGTATACACCTCAAAAGGTTTGTCAAACTCCGCGAACTTGAGCACGGGCGGCGAAGAGAACTTGCTCTTAAGCTCCCCAAAGACTTGTGACAAACATCATCCCACTCTTGGGATAGCCATTTCTTGCACAAGTTGGACAAGCTTCTACAACCATGGAGCTTAATGCTCCTATAAGCAATGGTCATCCATCTTGGATCAACATCCGCCAATGGTAAAGTCCTTCGCCTTCATGTGCACCTCAACATGCTCATGAAAACCCGGAAACTTAACCACATGTTGTGAAGAGAACTTACTCTTGAGCTCCCCAAAGGCTTGGTGACAAGGCTCATCCCACTCTTGGGATAGCCATTTTTTCCAACATGTTGACTAAGGTTCTAGCAACCTTAGAAAAACCATGAATGAAGTGGTGGTAGTAGTTGTCTAGGCCAACAAATGACCTAAGCCTTTTTCTTGAATCAAGGGCCAATTCTCTTCTTGGATTGCCTTGACATTCTTCATGTTCGTCCACCAACTTCCTTTGTCACCATGTACCTCAAGAACTCAATCTCTCGTTGAGCAAAGTTATTTTTCACTTCTTGGCGGTAACTTTTTGGGCAACACATTGGTGAATACATCATTGTATCTCACCAACATCCCACCAATGTGGTTTGGAGGAGGCCCATCTTTCCTAGCCTCCCCATACATTCCTTGGAGTTGCTCCAATTGAACCACGACCATTATGTTTTCTATTTTTCATTTGGTCCATTAAGACCAAATTCAACTTGGGTCCTCCTACCATAGGAGTCCTTGTCAATTTGAACTTCAATTCTTTGCCATTATGACACATCATAATGCACCGCAAACACACCGGCTTGCACCTCACATCTATCATGTGAGTTTCAAAGTAGGCGGCCTTCACAATGACATGCATTTCATCTATTTCACATGATGTGAAATTTTGACAAAAATCCAATGTCCCACATTGAAAGGTTACATGCATCGCGGCCTCCTTTGTCTCATGCGGTTCGCCCTTTCCAAACCGCACCTTGGTGGGCTTGCTTTCTCTATCAATCGGCAAGCCCCAACTCCCTTGTGAGTTTTGGGCTCAAGAAGGAGTGGTAGCCTCTTTGTCAACACATGAGACATTTCTCCCATTCATTGAGCCTCAAGGTACAAAAGATTTGGCCTCGGCTTAAGGCTACTAGCCTTGGCCACAATGCCATCATCTTACATTCGGTCCTCGGCAACTTGGCTTGGCTTGGTCTGCAAAACCAACTTTAAACATTTCGTCCGCGGGACAAATTGGTTTGGTGCCACAAAACCAATTTCTAATAGTTTGTCCGCAAAACAAACATGTTTTGCCTTGGTAGCACAAAGCCACCTTCCCACACTCCGTCCGCGGCACGAACATGAATTGCCTTGGTAGGACAAACCCACCTCCCAACATTTCGTCCGCGGCACAAGTATGATTTGCTTTGGAAGCATAAAGCCACCTTTCAACATTCCGTCCGCGGCACCAACATGTTTTGCCTAAGTAAAATGGACCAAACAATTTGCACTCATTTCTTTGGGACCTACTTTGGCTAAAGGCACTTGTGGTGATGCGCCGCCAAACTTCTCTTTGGGACCATCGGCTTCAATGCTCTTGCAAACTTGATGGTCCCCACCATGTCCTCAAGAAGCCTTAGGGACTTAAACAAGGCATCCACCACCCGCTTTTAAAACCCCACCTAAAAGGATGCATTTCTTAGAAAGCTCGTCCGTTTTAGGTGTATCCTTCATTTGTGCGTTTGAATAGCGCACATAGGCCTTAAGAGGCCCCGGGTGCCTCATTAGCACCAAATTCATTCCAACATCAATACCTTCCAAGCATTTCGAATTGGAATTTCAATCCAACATTAATGCCCTCCAAGGTTTTGGGTGCTTTCGGTATTCTAGGCCCCAAATGTTTTTTGAGGTTTGCGGGAGCCCTTTTCAAAGCACTCCTCCATTTTCCTTACCAAATCCACCCTCATGCCCACCATTGTCATTGGAACCAATGGTATGGTCAAATTCCACTTGCACATGATCCTCGTTCCAATTTGAGCCTCACAACCTTTTGGAAACCCCGGGCTCACCATCATAACCCGCATTTATGATAGCCATGTTTCCCTCAAAGTGCGAGCTCAAAACTTGGAACCCTGCTCTGATACCAAGTGTCGCAACCCTTGCTAGCCCCCCCTTGACCATCTTGCCAATTTTCAATTCTAGCAAAGGTTACGAGTGGCTAACCCTTCGCATACCGCCATGCTAATGGTTAGCTCCTCTAACCCCGGACCAATAGTTCATAGGAGGGAACCAACCCTCCTACTTTGCTTTCGGGACTCACCCCTTAATCGGTAACCCATTTCCCCAATGTGGACTTCCATCCATGGAAGTCCAATCCTATGTTGATTATCGCGTTGCCGGAGCAACACTACAACAACCCGAACCATACTAGGCAACTATGGCCTCACAATGGGCCAATGCCCATGGAGGCCTTGCCGTTCGGCCTCGGGTGGGTGAGGCCACACCACCTCACCCATATAAGCCTCTAGGACTTCACGCGGGGCCCCTACCCCACCGTCAACCAACCTCTTGTCTCTCTACCAAGGGTTGGGGCCAAGTGGACATTTTCCTTTAGCTGCTGGGCCTAGAACCCCCCAGCACCTTCAGACCATCATAACTTCCTTTTATGATGTCTGATGCTAACACTCGACCACTCCATCTTCATCTACGCTTCACGTAGATGCCGATGGACTCCTCACTTGCCCCATTTGGGCAAGTTATGAGGACGTTATGCCTCTTTGAACCTTGGCAGTCCCGGGAGTCACTCCCAGGCACTGCTGTACCAGGGCGCTGTCCCGGGACAGCGCCCCACTCAAATGGCCATAACTCCTAGCTCACACCTCCGATTGAGGTGTTCTTGAGCATTCTAGAATCACCACGCCATGAGCTACGCATAGCTCATGGCCTTACCCTCATGCTTCCTAGTCTCAGTGGGTGGGAGGCGTTCCCAACGCCCGGGGCCCTCACCCACACTAGGATCACTTGGGCCCTCTCACCAATGGCGCCACAAGTCCCGGGTGTCACTCCGGGGTCCCCCTTGTGCCCATGGTGTTTCGGGCACTCCTTATGGAGAGGTGCGCGACACGGCTTACCCAACCTAGTTTGGCATATGTATTCCCCCTCTTCCATTAACCAAGCACAAGTACAAGACTAGGACCTCATCTCATACTTTTCTCTTTGCACCACTAAAGTTTGGACTTTATTCCCTCAAGCCAAAGAACAAGTTCATGTTGTGGCGTAATTAACCTCGAAGCTAAGTGTGCTACTAGCGTCTCTCCCCCACTAAAGGAGATTGATGTCCTCATCAATGCCTACGCTTCATTTTATTGGAATCCTTAGCCTTAGTTTCTTCAAAGTGCTTCACCTATTCATTGGTGTTCACCATGTCTCTTGCCGCCACCCAAGCGGTTTTTTTTTTTTTTTTTTTTTTTCATGGTATCCTCACCATTTCACCAAGTACTCTTTTGCACATTTTCTTTCATTTTCACTTGGGCTTCCTACACTTGAGGGTGCCCTCCTACCTCATGTTCCAAATGACCTCCACAATGTCGGGACGTGGCCTAATCACTTGCTTGTGATCGGGCCACAAGGTGTTGTCCTAAAATGACTTTCGTAATGAGACATGAAATGTCGGATGCACTTTGATCTCCGGCGGTAATTCCAACTTATACATGTCCTTGAACACTTGTTCCACAATGGAAAACGAAGCTCCAATTTTGGACATGAACTTTTGAAGTAAGGCCTTTGGGCAAGGTGAAGTTGTCCACATTCAACAACACCTTATTGGCCCACCTCGTACTCCACTTCGCGTCTTCCGGCATTGATTTGCACTCCGTAGCACCTTCGGGCTTTCTCCACCAACAACTTGGTCATCTCCAAGACTTGTTTACCATCCTTGGCCAAGTCCTCACCATCTTGGTTGAACTCTAGTGTTGAATGTGCCCCCTCGAGAGCTAGGTTAATAGGTTGGAGCGCATCCACTCCATAAGCCACCACGAAAGACCACCCCTTGGTAGCCAAGTGCGTGGCTACATTGCAATTACACTCCGCTCGACCCACATAGACCGCCCAATCTCCTTGGTCCGCCCCCACCAAGTTCCTCAAGTATTGCTTCAAGACTACATTCACATGCTCCGCTTTCCCATTCATTTGGGAATGCAAGGCCATGCTAAACCTTAGTTTCATTCCGACCTCCTTAGAGAAATGCATTGAAAATGCACTTGTGAACTTTGGATCTTGATCCCACACAATCACTCTTGGCAACCCGTGGTGCCTCAACCATCCTTTGAGAAAAGGCTATGCGGTCTCCAACGCGGTGGCGGTTCCCACAATCGGCACCATGTGTGCCAACTTGGCAAACCGCTCTACCATCAACAAGATGGCATCATACCCATGTGACTCCGGCAAACTTGTGATCAACTCCATGCACATACTATGCCATGGTGCTGACGGGATAGGCAACGGTTGCAAGAAGCCGCCTTACTTTTGGTAAGAGGCTCCGTTCACTTGGCACTTCATCCAAGCCTTCACAAAGTGGGCTATATCCTTCTTTATGCACCGCCAATGGTACCCCCATGACACCATTCTATGGCGGCTTTTTCTTTCTCCTCTATGGCCGGCAATAGGACTATCACATTCTTCCTTCAAAACCGATAGCCTCAACTTGCCTTGTGGCACATACACCCGACTTTGTTTACACTTGAACAATCCGTCCACCAACTTAACCTCTTTGAGCACCTTGCTCTTGCGAAGCTCACCTAAAAGCATTTGTGCTTTGGGGTAGTTAATTTACCCCTCCCGTATCTTGCATCACAAGTTTCCTTCGCCGGCACACATTAGCCACAAGGTTTGGATGGTTCTCATTGCTTGGAACTCTTCCCGTCTACTTAGCGCATCCGGCACCACATTTCCACGGTCCGGTTTGTGGATTAAATCCACCTTCATAAGCGCCAAGCTATCATGCCAACGCAATGACTTGGCGCTCACTTGCGCTTGTATGTCAAAATACTTTTAGGACACATTGTCCTTGTAGACCTTTACTTTGTGCGACCCCAACTAGTGTCGCCACATCTTCAAGCAATGCACTACCGCAAAGAAGTTCTTTGTCATGAGTTGGTTGTCTTCTTTGACAACCATCGAGCTTTATGCTCGCATATGCAATGGCCATCCATCTTACACATAATCCACCATTGGCAAAGTCATTCACCCCCGTATGCACCTCAAAAGGTTTGTCAAGCTCCGCGAATTTGAGCACGGGCGGCGAAGAGAACTTGGTCTTAAGCTCCCCAAAGACTCGTGACAAACATCATCCCACTCTTGGGATAGCCATTTCTTCCACAAGTCGAACCATCGAGCTTCATGCTCTCATATGCGATGGCCATCCATCTTGAATCAACATCCGCCAATGGTAAAGTCACTCGCCCCCCGTATGCACCTCAAAAGGTTTTTCAAGCTCCGCGAACTTGAACACGGGTGGTAAAGAGGAACTTGGTCTTAAGCTCCTCAAAGACTTGGTGGCAAGGCTCATCCCACTCTTGGGATAGCCATCTCTTGCACAAGTTGGACAAGCTTCTACAACCATGGAGCTTAATGCTCCTATAGGCAATGGTCATCCATCTTGGATCAACATCCGCCAATGGTAAAATCCTTCGCCTTCATGTGCACCTCAACATGCTCATGAAAACCCGGAAACTTAACCACATGTTGTGAAGAGAACTTACTCTTGAGCTCCCCAAAGGCTTGGTGGCAAGGCTCATCCCACTCTTGGGATAGCCATTTTTTCCAACATGTTGACTAAGGTTCTAGCAACCTTAGAAAAACCATGAATGAAGTGGTGGTAGTAGTTGTCTAGGCCAACAAATGACCTAAGCCCTTTTCTTGAATCAAGGGCCAATTCTCTTCTTGGATTGCCTTGACATTTTTCATGTTCGTCCACCAACTTCCTTTGTCACCACATACCTCAAGAACTCAATCTCTCGTTGAGCAAAGTTATTTTTCACTTCTTGGCGGTAACTTTTTGGGCAACACATTGGTGAATACATCCTTGTATCTCACCAACATCCCACCAATGTGGTTTGGAGGAGGCCCATCTTTCCTAGCCTCCCCATACATTCCTTGGAGTTGCTCCAATTGAACCACGACCATTATGTTTTTTATTTTTCATTTGGTCCATTAAGACCAAATTCAACTTGGGTCCTCCTACCATAGGAGTCCTTGTCAATTTGAACTTCAATTCTTTGCCATTATGACACATCATAATGCACCGCAAGCTCACCGGCTTGCACCTCACATCTATCATGTGCGTTTCAAAGTAGGCGGCCTTCACAATGACATGCATTTCATCTATTTCACATGGTGTGAAATTTTGACAAAAATCCAATGTCCCACATTGAAAGGTTACATGCATCGCGGCCTCCTTTGTCTCATGCGGTTCGCCCTTTCCAAACCGCACCTTGGTGGGCTTGCTTTCTCTATCAATCGGCAAGCCCCAACTCCCTTGTGAGTTTTGGGCTCAAGAAGGAGTGGTAGCCTCTTTGTCAACACATGAGACATTTCTCCCATTCATTGAGCCTCAAGGTACAAAAGATTTGGCCTTGGCTTAAGGCTACTAGCCTTGGCCACAATGCCATCGTCTTACATTCGGTCCTCGGCAACTTGGCTTGGCTTGGTCCGCAAAGCCAACTTTAAACATTTCGTCCGCGGGACAAATTGGTTTGGCGCCACAAAACCAATTTCTAATAGTTTGTCCGCAAAACAAACATGTTTTGCCTTGGTAGCACAAAGCCACCTTCCCACACTCCGTCCGCGGCACGAACATGAATTGCCTTGGTAGGACAAACCCACCTCCCAACATTCCGTCCGCGGCACCAACATGTTTTGCCTAAGTAAAATGGACCAAACAATTTGCACTCATTTCTTTGGGACCTACTTTGGCTAAAGCCACTTGTGGTGATGCGCCGCCACACTTCTCTTTGGGACCATCGGCTTCAATGCTCTTGCAAACTTGATGGTCCCCACCATGTCCTCAAGAAGCCTTAGGGACTTAAACAAGGCATCCACCACCCGCTTTTAAAACCCCACCTAAAAGGATGCATTTCTTAGAAAGCTCGTCCGTTTTAGGTGTATCCTTCATTTGTGCGTTTGAATAGCGCACATAGGCCTTAAGAGCCCCCGGGTGCCTCATTAGCACCAAATTCATTCCAACATCAATACCTTCCAAGCATTTCGAATTGGAATTTCAATCCAACATTAATGCCCTCCAAGGTTTTGGGTGCATTCGGTATTCTAGGCCCCAAATGCTTTTTGAGGCGTGCGGGAGCCCTTTCAAAGGACTCCACCATTTTCCTTACCGAATCCACCATCATGCCCACCATTGTCATTAGAACCAATGGTATGGTCAAATTCCATTTACACATGATCTTTGTTCCAATTTGAGCCTCACAACCTTTTGGAAACCCCGGGTCACCATCACAACCCGCTTATTTGATAGCCATGCTTCCCTCAAAGTGCTAGCTCAAAAATTGGAAACCTGCTCTGATACCAAGTGTCGCAACCCTTGCTAAGCCCCCTTGACAATCTTGCCAATTTTCAATTCTAGCAAAGGTTACGAGCGCTAACCATTCGCATTCCGCCATGCTAATGGTTAGCTCCTCCTACCCCGGACCTTATAGTTCATAGGAGGGAACCAACCCTCCTACTTTGCATTTGGGACTCACCCCTTAATCGGTAACCATTCCTTAGATGTGGACTTCCATCCATGGAAGCCCAATCCTATGTTGATCATCGCATTGCCGGAGCAACACTACAACAACCCGAACCATACTAGGCAACTATGGCCTCACAATGGGCCAATGCCCATGGACGCCTTGCCGTTTGGCCTCGGGTGGGTGAGGCCACACCACCTCACCCATATAAGCCTCTAGGACTCTACGCGGGGCCCCTACCCCACCGTCAACCAACCTCTTGTCTCTACCAAGAGTTGGGGCCAAGTGGACATTTTCCCTTAGCCGCTGGGCCTAGAAGCCCCCATCAGCTTCAGACCATCATAACTTCCTTGTATGATGTCTGATGCTAACACTTGACCACTCCATCTTCATCTACGCTTCACGTAGATGCAGATGCACTCCTCACTTGCCCCATTCGGGCAAGTGGTGAGGAAGTTATGCCTGTTTGAACCTTGGCAGTCCCGGGAATCACTCCCAGGCACTGCTGTACCAGGGCGCTGTCCCGGGACAGCGCCCCACTCAAATGGCCATAACTCCTAGCTCACACCTCCGATTGAGGTGTTCTTGAGCATTCTAGAATCACCACGCCATGAGCTACGCATAGCTCATGGCCTTACCCTAGTGCCTCCTAGTCTCCGTGGGTGGGAGGCGTTCCCAACGCCCGGGGCCCTCACCCACACTAGGATCACTTGGGCCCTCTCACCAACGGCGCCACAAGTCCCGGGTGTCACTCCGGGGTCCCCCTTGTGCCCATGGTGTTTCGGGCACTCCTCATGGAGAGGTGCGCGACAGGGGTAGTAGTTTGATGTTAGAGTGAATTTGATTTGAATCTCAGGGTGGGCGGGGGTTGAGGGGAATTTGGTAGGGGGGTAGTAGTTTGATGTTAGAATGAAATTGATTTGAGTCTCAGGGTTTGCGGGGGTTGAGGGGAATCTGGTTGGGGGGTAGTAGTTTGATGTTAGAATGAATTTGATTTGAGTCTGAGGTTGGTGGTGGTTGAGGGGAATCTGGTAGGGGGGTAGTAGTATGATGTTAGAATGAATTTGATATGACTGTGAGGTTGACTGGGGATTGAGAGAATCTGGTTAGGGGGTTAGGAGTTGATATGTGACTAAATTTGATTTGAGTCTAAAGGTGGCTGGGGGTTGAGGGAAATCAGGTAGGGGGTAGAAGTGACAAGTTTTGATTTTTCTAAAAATCTGAAATTGAAATGTAGGACTCATAAAAGGTGTGTCGGCCCCGATACACATTTTTTGGGGTCTAATATGTTAGTGATTTTGATATGACTGTGAGGTTGACTGTGGGTTGAGGGAATCTGGTTAGGGGGTTAGGAGTTGATATGTGACTGAATTTGATTTGAGTCTAAGGGTGGGTGAGGGAAGAGGGGATTCTGGTAGGGGGTAGAAGTGTCAAATTTTGAATGTTCTAAAAATCTGAAATTGAAATTAAGGCTCATAAAAGGTGTCTCGGCCCCGATACACATTTTTTGGGGTCTAATATGTTAGTGATTTTGATATGACTGTGAGGTTGACTGTGGGTTGAGGGAATCTGGTTAGGGGGTTAGGAGTTGATATGTGACTGAATTTGATTTGAGTCTAAGGGTTGGTGGGGGTTGAGGGAAATCAGGTAGGGGGTTAGGAGTTGATATTTGACTCATTATGATTTGAGTCTAAGGGTGGGTGAGGGAAGAGGGGATTCTGGTAGGAGGTAGAAGTGTCAAACTTTGAATTTTCTAAAAATCTGAAATTGAAATGTAGGACTCATAAAAGGTGTCTCGGCCCCGAGACACTCTTTTTGGGGTCTAATATGTTAGTGAGTTTGATATGACTGTGAGCTTGACTGTGGGTTGAGGGAATTTGGTTAGGGGGTTAGGAGTTGATATTTGACTGAATTTGATTTGAGTCTAAGGGTGGCTGGGGGTTGAGGGAAATCTGGTAGGGGGTAGAAGTGTCAAGTTTTGATTTTTCTAAAATTCTGAAATTGAAATGTAGGACTCATAAAAGGTGTCTCGGCCCCGAGACACTCTTTTTGGGGTCTAATATGTTAGTGAGTTTGATATGACTACCTATATTAATCATAAACCCCAGTCATTTTTCCGTGTTTTCCTTGTAGCCTATTAGTTTAACCGGACCTGCAACCTTCAGTCGCCTTTAGTGAGCTGAGAATCTACGTTGTTTGGCCCTCAGGCCGGACCTGTCACAGCCCGTCAAGGGTCTGTCCAACCGTCATCCTCTTGATCTGCCCCTTCTCGGATCGACCCTCTGCCTCAACTCCGTTTGCCACCCTGGTTCAGGCTTGGCTCTCCTTCCTTCACCCTCAGTCGTAGCTCCCCTCCTCAAATGCGGTCCATCAGTAGATACTCCGATTTCTCGTGAGCTCAGCCTTAAATCCAACACCTTACCTCAGTGCCTCGTCGAAGATTGTGCCATCGTCTGTTTCCAAATGCCCATATCTGGGCATCCTCAACATTCTAGTTGCTCCTTCCGCACTGTGCACCTTCGGTGTTGCTGAGCAATCTTTAACCCACATTCCAAGCTTTATTCAAGCTTCTAGCACCCAGCTTCAACTCTTCCGCCCTTGAGCAACCGATTTTCCGCCAGCACCCCTCGCCATTCCTCCTCGGAGGTGCTCCAGAAGCATCCAGGTTGCGTCCTCACCCAGCTGCCGCCTTAGTTCGGTGAATGCGAGGCTTTTCATGCTGGCTCGATCCAACTGGCTACGTTAATCCTTAGGTTCCTCGTTTCTCACCAATGCTGGTCTCAGCTTGGCATCATCAGCATCCTCTCTCCAACTGACCCCTCGCACCGAGAGATATCCAGATAACTCTCCAAAAACCGGCAGGGCTTCGCCCTGGACCGACTTTGTTTCGAGAGAGAGCATTTTTTTTTGCCACACAGTGTTAACCGCCTCCTGGTTCCCGAGACCCGGATTTCTCTAGGGTCTACAGGCCCCTCCCCGTAAACGAACACCTTCTCATCCTAATAAGGTTAGTGAAACCCAGTCTTACCAAGGTCTAAGGTTTAACCCCCAAGACTAACTTACTTCCTTCCCCTTCCTTACTTAAAAGAGACTTAAAACGAACTAACCTTTTTAGACTAAAAATCCAAATGCAAATCTAAATCCTATTTTCATTATTTTTATGTTTTTGTTGTTCCAACTCACTGTCAAGTCCTAAGTTTAACTGACGTCTAATCCTAACACAACTGTGGGCCCACGTTTTTGGGCTCACACAGGGGCTAATGAAATCAATACCACCACTGTTTGGGTGGTAATCATCATAATTTAGGACAACTTAAGTAGGATTAGGTGTGGGGTTGGGGTTAACATTAGTGGGCTTGATGGGTGAATGTATTTAGGGTAGCGCATGAAGGACAAATGTATTTCTAAATACTTTGCACCTCATGTATCTTAAATAAAGTTTGGAGTCTTGAATGTGCACATCGTGGACACACTGGGTTGAACCCAAGGGCTCGAAGTGTTAATCATAGATATGTGAGCTTAGGGCCTCCACCTGGACTACGACACAATGAAGGGTGGGGGTTTGTGGCTGACATGGCTTGGAGTGAGGCATGGATCCATTGTTTCATTTGGCATAATTCAGTGAGAATTAAACAATTCTAGACTTTGGATGTGTGAAATTCTCACTAAAACCAACTGTTGTAGCCGACTTTCATACAGATGACAAAACGTAGTCATTGTTTTGGACTATAGGACTACAAACTTTGAAACCATATGGTTGACTAAATATAGACCTTAATTTTGACTCTATGACTAGAAAATTTGAACATGCTTACTTGAATCTCCAAATATTGAATGTAAACATGAAGAATTTGTAGTTGTACGAATGATAACATATTGTGTAGACAAGTTCAACAACAACCTACCACAATTAATGATGGACTTGAGGATGACAAAGATGCCACTGTCATGGAAGAAGAGGAGTTTGAGGAGGTAAAGCTCATGAAGGTCCTAGAGGAATAAATAAATCCACTATACAAGGGTTCTTGAACAATGCATTTAATTGCAATGCTTCTCTTCTTAAATTGCTTCACAATTTTTGGAGTATCAAATACATGTGCGGATGATTCACACTCTTCATATTTGATCGATTAATCCCTTATTCAACAAATTCATTTGCATTTTCCCTTCATATGCAGCAAATGTTTTTTTGTATATTACTAGAAAGATGGGTGGAAGGTTATTTTACGAAGAAAACAACAAAGCTCAAGAGTATTATAAAAGGAAGACTGAAGACCTGAAATGCATAGTTTGAAATATGGCAAGGATGAAGAACATCATGGCCTAAGGCCTATATCCACTTCCATTGACACGACACCTAGTGCCCTTGTATTGAGAGGATGCAAGGTTCTAACTACGGAAGACGTTGAACAGTGTGTTGGACATTGTGGAAGAAGATTCAGATTTGGAAGATGATGTTATCTGACATTAGGAAGGGAGGTCGCATGAAAAAAATAGTACGTATAGGCGTATATCATGCATTTTGTGGGCCGGGGATTCGTGGCACTCAAGTAAAATCATCCGTGCGGATGAAAAAAACACATGAATCATCTAAATGGCTATTTTTGGGCAATTTGATTCCGGGAATAGAGTCAAAGGCCCCGAATTAGTTTAGTGATGTCACATTCGAATGAATCGGCCCTCAACCCCATAGGGGGGCTTTTTTTATTGGAGCCACTTCATCCACGATATCTTGGATGGATGATTTTACTTGAGTGCCACGAATCCCCAGCCCATTTTGTGATTGTATAGACTATGTATTTGAATATTGCAAAGCCAAGAAATAAACTATGATGTTGTATAAAAGTAATAAACCTCAACAACATTGCAAATTAATAAAAATTGATTGTATCATCAAAATTCGATATATAATCAACAAAAATATCATTGTCATACTTTTTTTGTTGAAATGATCAAAGACCGAGGATTCACCACAAGAATAAATACGAAGAAATCCAAATCCAATATAAAAACCATTCATTATTAAGACTTGAAAATCATAGTCAACTAAGTATTAATCTTAGTCATGCAGTCCATTATGATTATAAAACTAAAAAAATATTGAGAAAACATGATCGCAACACGTTCTCTACACGGTTCCCATCTAGGTCTTGTTAGATATAATTAAAAGCCTAGTCATATGATGACTAAAGTCATTTCTAGTCATCACTTTGGATCAACATGACTGCCCTAATACCAACAATTAAATCCAGTGATATAGCCGTAGTCGATTTTTCGTGTTTTCCTCGTACTCAACCTTCGAGGACCAATGTTGCCAAGTTCCCCAACTGACCAAATGATTCCCGTATTCTTGACAAGGCGGAACAACCACCTGCATTGAAGTCTACAAGACAATGTAATTTTCCAAAATCCTCCAGAAGTTCTTGCACTTTTGAGAACGATATGTTTAGAACTCTCAACTTCATGAGCCCACTAATAGATGTAGGTAGGCTTGGCAACAGGTGACAATTATTGAGGTCCAATATTTCCAAGTTGACCTAATGATTCCAATAACCTTGACAAGGTGGAACAACCACTTGCCTTGAAGTCAACAAGACTTCCTAGTTTCCCAAAATCCTCTGGAAGTTCTTGCACTCCTCAGTCGGATATGCCTAGAAATGTCAAATTCATGAGCCCACCAATAAATGTAGGTAGTCTTTAAAACGGGCCACAACCTTTGAGGACCAATGTTTCCAAGTTTGGCAATTGACCCAATGATTCCCGTACCCTTGACAAGGAGGAATAACCCCTTGCATTGAACTCAACAAGACTTTATAGTTTTAGAAGTTCTTGCACTCCTAGCTTCGATATGTCTTTAACCCTCAACTTTGTGAGCCCACCAATAGATGTAGGTAGGCTTCGAAGCTGGTCACAACAACATAGTTTCAATATTTTCAACTTTCCCAACTAACCGAATGATTCCGGTAACCTTGACAACCAGGAACAACGC
Organism: Polytrichum commune; assembly: GCA_950295325.1. Taxonomy (NCBI): domain Eukaryota; kingdom Viridiplantae; phylum Streptophyta; class Polytrichopsida; order Polytrichales; family Polytrichaceae; genus Polytrichum; species Polytrichum commune. The sequence continues at coordinate 27,633,274 of OX485803.1, forward strand.
CTTGCATTGAACTCTACAAGACTTTGTACTCTCCCAAAATCCTCTGGAAGTTCTTGCACTCCTAAGTACCATATGTTCAGAACTCAACTTCATGAGCCTACCAACAGATGTAGGTAAGCTTTGAAGGCGGCCACAAAAATCCAAGGTCAATCTGTCCAAGTTTGGCAACTAACCCAACGAATCCGGTAACCTTGACAAGGAGGAACAACCCTTTGCATTGAACTCTACAAGACTTTGTAGTCTCCCAAAATCCTCCGGAAGTTCTTGCACTCCTGAGTACGATATGTTGAGAACTCTCAACTTCGTGAGCCCACCAATAGATGTAGATAGGCTTTGAAGCTCGCCACAACCTTACAAGTCCAATCTTTCCAAGTTTGCCAACTGACCCAATGATTCCGGTAACCTTGACAAGGAGGAACAACGCCTTGCATTGAACTCTACAAGACTTTGTACTCTTCCAAAATCCTCCGGAAGTTCTTGCACTCTTGAGTCTGATATGATTAGAACTCTCAACTTCGTGAGCCTACCAATAGATGTAGGTAGGCTTTGAAGGCGCCCACAACCTTCCAGGGCCAATCTTTCCAGGTTTGCCAACTGACCCAAAGATTATGGTAACCTTGACCAAGAGGAACAACGCCTTGCATTGAACTCTACAAGACTTTGTACTCTCCCAAAATCCTCTCGAAGTTCTTGCACTCTTGAGTCCGATATGTTTAGAACACTCAACTTCGTGAGCCCACCAATAGATGTAGGTAGGCTTTGAAGGCGCCCACAACCTTCCAGGGCCAATCTTTCCAGGTTTGCCAACTGACCCAAAGATTATGGTAACCTTGACCAAGAGGAACAACGCCTTGCATTGAACTCTACAAGACTTTGTACTCTCCCAAAATCCTCTCGAAGTTCTTGCACTCTTGAGTCCGATATGTTTAGAACACTCAACTTCGTGAGCCCACCAATAGATGTAGGTAGGCTTTGAAGGCGCCCACAACCTTCCAGGGCCAATCTTTCCAGGTTTGCCAACTGACCCAAAGATTATGGTAACCTTGACCAAGAGGAACAACGCCTTGCATTGAACTCTACAAGACTTTGTACTCTCCCAAAATCCTCTCGAAGTTCTTGCACTCTTGAGTCCGATATGTTTAGAACACTCAACTTCGTGAGCCCACCAATAGATGTAGGTAGGCTTTGAAGGCGCCCACAACCTTCCAGGGCCAATCTTTCCAAGTTTGCCAACTGACCCAATGATTCCGGTAACCTTGACAACCAGGAAAAACGCCTTGCATTGAACTCTATAAGACTTTGTAATCTCCCAAAATCCTCCGGAAGTTCTTGCACTCCGGAGTACGATATGTTGAGAACTTTCAACTTCGTGAGCCCACCAATAGATGTAGATAGGCTTTGAAGCTCGCCACAACCTTCCAAGTCCAATCTTTCCAAGTTTGCCAACTGACCCAATGATTCCGGTAACCTTGACAAGGAAGAACAAGCACCTGCATTGAACTCTACATGACTTTGTAGTCTCCCAAAATCCTTCGGAAGTTCTTGCACTCATGAGTGCCATAAGTTTAGAACTCTCAACATCCTGAGCCCACCAATAAATGTAGGTAGGATATCAAATTGGTCATAATTTAGGAGGTAAAATGTTTCCAAGTTTCGCAACTCACCGAATGATTCCGGTAACCTTGACAAGCCCCTTGTATTGAAGTCTTGAAGATTTTGTAGTCTCCCAAAATCCTCCGGAAGTTCTTTCACTTCTGAATATTGTATGTTTAAAACTCTCAACTTCGTGAGCCCACCAAATGATGTAGGTAGGCTTTCAAGTTGGTCACAATCTTGAAGGTACACTGTTTCCAGGTTGGGCAATTAACCGAATGATTCCGGTAACCTTGACAAGGAGGAACAACGCCTTGCATTGAACTATACAAGACTTTGAAATCTCCCAAAATCCTCCGGAAGTTCTTGCACTCCTAAGTCCGATATGTTTAGCACTCTCAACTTCGTGAGCCCACCAATAGATGTATGAAGGCTTTGAAGGCGGCCACATCCTTCCAGGGCCAATCTTTCCAAGTTTGGCAACTGACCCAATGATTTCGGTAACCTTCACAAGCAGGAACAACCCCTTGCATTGAACTATACAAGACTTTGTAGTCTCCCAAAATCCTCCAGAAGTTCTTGCACTCCTAAGTCCGATATGTTTAGCACTCTCAACTTCGTGAGCCCACCAATAGATGTACGTAGGCTTTGAAGGCGGCCACAACCTTCCAGGGCCAATCTTTCCAAGTTTGGCAACTGACCCAATGATTTCGGTAACCTTCACAAGCAGGAACATTCCTTTGCATTGAACTCTACAAGACTTTGTAGTCTCCCAAAATCCTCCGGAAGTTCTTGCACTCCTGAGCCCGATATGTTGAGAATTCTCAACTTCGTGAGCCCACCAATAGATGTAGATAGGCTTTGAAGCTCGCCACAACCTTCCAAGTCCAATCTTTCCAACTTTGCCAACTAACCCAATGATTCCGGTAACCTTGACAAGGAGGAACATTCCTTTGCATTGAACTCTACAAGACTTTGTAGTCTCCCAAAATCCTCCGGAAGTTCTTGCACTCCTGAGCCCGATATGTTGAGAATTCTCAACTTCGTGAGCCCACCAATAGATGTAGATAGGCTTTGAAGCTCGCCACAACCTTCCAAGTCCAATCTTTCCAACTTTGCCAACTAACCCAATGATTCCGGTAACCTTGACAAGGAGGAACATTCCTTTGCATTGAACTCTACAAGACTTTGTAGTCTCCCAAAATCCTCCGGAAGTTCTTGCACTCCTGAGCCCGATATGTTGAGAACTCTCAACTTCGTGAGCCCACCAATAGATGTAGATAGGCTTTGAAGCTCGCCACAACCTTCCAAGTCCAATCTTTCCAAGTTTGCCAACTCACCCAATGATTCCGGTAACCTTGACAAGGAGGAACATTCCTTTGCATTGAACTCTACAAGACTTTGTAGGCTCCCAAAATCCTCCGGAAGTTCTTGCACTCCTGAGCCCGATATGTTGAGAACTCTCAACTTCGTGAGCCCACCAATAGATGTAGATAGGCTTTGAAGCTCGCCACAACCTTCCAAGTCCAATCTTTCCAACTTTGCCAACTGACCCAATGATTCCGGTAACCTTGACAAGGAGGAACATTCCTTTGCATTGAACTCTACAAGACTTTGTAGTCTCCCAAAATCCTCCGGAAGTTCTTTCACTCCTGAGCCCGATATATTGAGAACTCTCAACTTCGTGAGCCCACCAATAGATGTAGATAGGCTTTGAAGCTCGCCACAACCTTCCAAGTCCAATCTTTCCAAGTTTGCCAACTGACCCAATGATTCCGGGAACCTTGACAAGGAGGAACATTCCTTTGCATTGAACTCTACAAGACTTTGTAGTCTCCCAAAATCCTCCGGAAGTTCTTTCACTCCTGAGCCCGATATATTCAGAACTCTCAACTTCGTGAGCCCACCAGTAGATGTAGATACGCTTTGAAGCTCGCCAGAACCTTGCAGGGCCAATCTTTCCAAGTTTGCAAATTGACCCAATGAATCCGGTAACCTTGACCAAGAGGAACAACCACTTGCATTGAACTCTTCAAGACTTTGTAGTCTTCCAGAATCCTCTCGAAGTTCTTGCATTCTTGAGCCCGATATGTTGAGAACTCTCAACTTCGTGAGCCCACCAATAGATGTAGGTAGGCTTTGAAGCTCGCCACAACCTTCCAAGTCCAATCTTTCCAACTTTGCCAACTGACCCAATGATTCCGGTAACCTTGACAAGAAAGAACAACCCCTTGCATTGAACTCTACAAGACTTTGAACTCTTCCAAAATCCTCCGGAAGTTCTTTCACTGCTGAGTCTGATATAATTAGAACTCTCAACTTCGTGAGCCCACCAATAGATGTAGGTAGGCTTTGAAGACGCACACAACCTTCCAGGGCCAATCTTTCCAAGTTTGCGAATTGACCGAATGATTCCGGTAACCTTGACAACCAGGACCAACACCTTGCATTGAACTCTACAAGACTTTGTAATCTCCCAAAATCCTCTCGAAGTTCTTGCACTCCTAAGTACCATATGTTCAGAACTCTCAACTTCATGAGCCTACCAACAGATGTAGGTAAGCTTTGAAGGCGGCCACAAAAATCCAAGGTCAATCTGTCCAAGTTTGGCAACTGACCCAACGAATCCGGTAACCTTGACAAGGAGGAACAACCCCTTGCATTGAACTCTTCAAGACTTTGTAGTCTCCCAAAATCCTCCAGAAGTTCTTGCACTCCTGAGTACGATATGTTGAGAACTCTCAACTTCGTGAGCCCACCAATAGATGTAGGTAGGCTTTGAAGCTCGCCACAACCTTCCAAGTCCAATCTTTCCAAGTTTGCCAACTGACCCAATGATTCTGGTAACCTTGACAAGGAGGAACAACGCCTTGCATTGAACTCTACAAGACTTTGTACTCTTCCAAAATCCTCCGGAAGTTCTTGCACTCCTAAGTCCGATATGTTTAGCACTCTCAACTTCGTGAGCCCACCAATAGATGTAGGTAGGCTTTGAAGGCGCCCACAACCTTCCAGGGCCAATCTTTCCAAGTTTGCGAATTGACCGAATGATTCCGGTAACCTTGACAACCAAGACCAACGCATTGCATTGAACTCTACAAGACTTTGTAATCTCCCAAAATCCTCTGGAAGTTCTTGCACTCCTAAGTTCCATATGTTCAGAACTCTCAACTTCATGAGCCTACCAATAGATGTAGGTAGGCTTTGAAGGCGGCCACAAAAATCCAAGGTCAATGTGTCCAAGTTTGGCAACTGACCCAACGAATCCGGTAACCTTGACAAGGAGGAACAACCCTTTGCATTGAACTCTACAAGACTTTGTAGGCTCCCAAAATCCTCCGGAAGTTCTTGCACTCCTGAGCCCGATATGTTGAGAACTCTCAACTTCGTGAGCCCACCAATAGATGTAGATAGGCTTTGAAGCTCGCCACAACCTTCCAAGTCCAATCTTTCCAACTTTGCCAACTGACCCAATGATTCTGGTAACCTTGACAAGGAGGAACAACGCCTTGCATTGAACTCTACAAGACTTTGTACTCTTCCAAAATCCTCCGGAAGTTCTTGCACTCTTGAGTCCGATATGATTAGAACTCTCAACTTCGTGAGCCCACCAATAGATGTAGGTAGGCTTTGAAGCTCGCCACAACCTTCCAAGTCCAATCTTTCCAACTTTGCCAACTGACCCAATAATTCTGGTAACCTTGACAAGGAGGAACAACGCCTTGCATTGAACTCTACAAGACTTTGTACTCTTCCAAAATCCTCCAGAAGTTCTTGCACTCCTAAGTCCGATATGTTTAGCACTCTCAACTTCGTGAGCCCACCAATAGATGTAGGTAGGCTTTGAAGCTCGCCACAACCTTCCAAGTCCAATCTTTCCAACTTTGCCAACTGACCCAATGATTCTGGTAACCTTGACAAGGAGGAACAACGCCTTGCATTGAACTCTACAAGACTTTGTAATCTCCCAAAATCCTCTGGAAGTTCTTGCACTCCTAAGTTCCATATGTTCAGAACTCTCAACTTCATGAGCCTACCAACAGATGTAGGTAAGCTTTGAAGGCGGCCACAAAATCCCAAGGTCAATCTGTCCAAGTTTGGCAACTGACCCAACGAATCCGGTAACCTTGACAAGGAGGAACAACCCGTTGCATTGAACTCTACAAGACTATGTAGGCTCCCAAAATCCTCCGGAAGTTCTTGCACTCCTGAGCCCGATATGTTGAGAACTCTCAACTTCGTGAGCCCACCAATAGATGTAGGTAAACTTTGAAGGTGGTCACAACCTCCCAGGTACAGTGTTTCCAGGTTTGGCAACTGACCCAATGATTCCGGTAACCTTGACAAGGAGGAACAACACATTGCATCGAACTTTACAAGACTTTGTAGTCTCCCAAAATCCTCCGGAAGTTCTTTCACTCCTGAGCCCCATATGTTGAGAACTCTCAACTTCCTGAGCCCACCAAGAGATGTAGGTAAGCTTTGAAGGCCGATGCAATCTTCCCGGTCCAATGTTTCCAGGTTTGGCAACTCCCCCAATGATTCCGGTAACCTTGACAAGGAAGAACAAGCACATGCATTGAACTCTACAAGACTTTGTAGTCTCCCAAAATCCTCTGGAAGTTCTTTCACTCTTGAGTTCGATATGTTTAGAACTCTCAACTTCGTGAGCCCACCAAGAGATGTAGGTAAGCTTTGAAGGCCGATGCAATCTTCCAGGTCCAATGTTTCCAGGTTTGGCAACTCCCCCAATGATTCCGGTAACCTTGACAAGGAAGAACAAGCACATGCATTGAACTCTACAAGACTTTGTAGTCTCCCAAAATCCTCTGGAAGTTCTTTCACTCTTGAGTTCGATATGTTTAGAACTCTCAACTTCGTGAGCCCACCAAGAGATGTAGGTAAGCTTTGAAGGCCGACGCAATCTTCCAGGTGCAATGTTTCCAGGTTTGGCAACTGACCCAATGATTCCGGTAACCTTGACAAGGAATAACAATCACTTGCATTGAAGTCTTGAAGATTTTGTAGTCTCCCAAAATCCTCTGGAAGTTCTTGCACTATTGAGTACGATATGTTTAAAACTCTCAATTTTGTAAGCCCACCTATGGATTTAGGTAGCTCGAGAAGTTTGCAACATCCCTCAAGGTTTAACGTACACAACCTTGGAAACGGAATCTAGAATATAACAACCACATTCTTGTGAGGTTTTATCTTTTATGTACAATGAAAAATGGCAACAAGACCAACTGAACCATGAAGATAATAAACATGCAAAGAGTTTATATAAATTGCTCTATCATTGTAGAGAATAAGAATGGGCAACCCAAGTATGACTTATACCAACTTCAATCTACTCATTCCAATCTAGGAACACGAATTTAAGATGCAATAGAGGAAATGTTACACCTCCTATTTTCATCATAACCACTTTTATTCATAAATCTCTTATAGCAATTTTTTCATAGAAACCCACGTAACTAAGAGTTCATTAAGTCATATTTTTAATACATGAAACTTACACTCATCTTTATTGTAGAAGGTTCACAATCAATGCATCAAGTTCAATGAGAGTTTTACCTGTATTTCAAAGTCTTTGGGCCAAATACAACAAAGGTGCTCACTGTGTGCAAGATCCAACATTATTAAGTTGGGTAATTGCAAATCCTTAGGCAACTCAATGAGATTCCAATGCCTCCCTTGCAACCATCTCAATTCCCTTGACCATTTTGAAAAATCGCCTTTCACATCACAATCTTCCAATATGAGAATTCGAAGTTCATTCAAACTGGCAAAATGTTCAGCTTGCCAAATTGCTTCAATTCCATTTCCTCTATTTTGAATTCCACTTGTTGTTAGTCCTCGCACTTTTTCAGTACCCTACAAGACCAACCTCACATATATAAACAAACTAATTTGTTGCAAAGCACTTAATACTCATAATACCTTGCAAACAAGTATTACTTATCATTTGTGCATCAAATTGTTTTGTAAACTTCACCTAAAACATCTACCTGATTTCTTCTCTTCTCTAGGATATATTATATTCTTAACATAACTATCCTTCCAACAAATAAGTTGCCTTGATTCTCGTACACAATTGATACAATGTGAATCAACATAAGAGATTTCAAAGGAATTTGACGACATGGACAAATACATGTGGTAAATATGTCAAGGCCGTCATGATTGTTACCTTATTTTGTTCAAGAACTTTGGTGACTGCTGAAGGATTACACAAGTGGCTTTGCTCCCCTTCATTCCGTGGTGATTTCTTCATGACCACATCACGTCCCATGTCTCGCAAAAGATCGTGCATAGTAAGGAAACCATTCTCATCCACCTTAAGTAGACACCTATCAATAAGGTTACATAGAAATGTAAATGCTGGGCTAAAGAAATCATCTGAGTTCCAAAAATCCAATGCCGCGTCCTTAGGCGCACCGACAAGAAAGAAGGCTATATCCAAAAACATTTCTTGTTCAACTTCACCAAGGCTATTGTAGCTCAATTTGAGACAATCCAAAATTTCTTTGTTCTTGTGGAGTGCCTCCATTGCCTCATGCCATAATGCTTCATCCCCCCTCTTGTCAAACAAAAACCCTCCAATAACTTCCAAGGCTAAAGGTAAACCACCACATTCCTTTGCTATATCTCTTGACAAATCACGAAGTCTAGGACTTGGAATATCGTTGTGAAAGGCACTCTTCAAAAAAAGTTGTAGAGAGTTTGATGCGCTCAACTCTTGCACCTCATGCAACAACTTCTCTCCAGCATCCCTCATTATGTTGTTCAATACGCTTTGATCTCGAGATGTGATCAACACTCGACTTCCTCCAGCAAGATTATTTAAGTCCGGTATAAGCTCATCGAATTGACTACGTTTTACAATGTCATCCACAACTACAAATATTTTTTTCTTCTTGATTTGTTCAAAACAACGCTCAAAACCACCAATCTTTTTCATATCCTCTTGTAGCAAGTCCCACACCATTTTTTCTTTAAGATTCTCCATGTTTGCATCCTTCACATCCTTCAAAAAACTTCGACAAGTAAAATTGTTTTGCTCATTGTATAGGTGTGTGGCAAGAGTCGTTTTGCCAATCCCGCCTTTGCCAGTTAAGCCCACAACACCCACGGTGTTGCCCATTTGGTTCAAAATGTTCAAAACCACCTCCGATGATTGCTCTAAACCCATCGGGTACCGCGCAGGACGGAGTTGAGCTGGGCCAAAAGCTTCCAAAACTCTAGCCACAATATCTTCCATGAATGCACATTCATCGCTGTGACCCCAAATATCCATTCGAAATCAGAGACATACAACACATTATATAATTCTATGAACAAATCACCAAGCAACCATAAATGATGGAATGTTAACACTTGTGAACATCTAATCAAATTCTACACTAAACAATTATAGAGGTCCATACGGTGCTTACTTGTACTTGGAATGTCGAAATCCTGTAAGATGGGAAGCTTCCAATAAGGCACTCTTCCACCTCTCCACATCTTCGTATCGTTTTCTCTCCAAATGTTTTTCAAAACCTTTAGCAAAGGGTCCACTTTCGATCCAACGAAGATGCTCGGGCTCAACGCCTTGAAAAAAAACGGGGATAACCTTCTCGGGGCTTTCCATCATATGGACCAGCTCGTTGAGACAATATTTTGATTCAGCATAACCCTCAGAAAAAATTGCAAGATGCACACGAACCCCACGGAGAGCCTCATTGATGGAGTTCCAGGCATGGTTACCCTTAATAAGAGATTTAGCATCCAAAAATGGATTACAACCACGATCACGAAGTGATTTATACAAGTGAGAAACAAAAGAGCGTTTTACATCCGATCCACGGTGGTTCAAAAAAACATCATAATAGCCCAATGCCTCTGGGCTCACATCTTGTGAATCAAGCTCCATCCCTTTGTTAACATCATCCGTTTTGGTTTTTTTTTCCTTTTCGAATGAAGCACTTTGTTTTTGTTTTTTATTTGTGTCTTCATTTATTTCCTTTTCGAATGAAGAGCTCCCTCTTTTTCCCATTTGGATTTGCCTGCACCAATAATATCAAAAATGTATCCATGAACCATACAAAGATCACTATTTCCACTTTATTTAGATTGTCATGATGGATCCAAATCATATGTGCAAGACGCTCATTACCATATGCAAACCAACACCAAAGGAATTGTTGCTAGAGAAGTAGCTCCTACAACCCTCCTACATAATCCTCTTCTTACAAACCCAAACACATCATTGTCATAAAATGAATGATGTCATTGACTTGACCATGAACACACATTTATGGAGCATACACCTACTAAACCCCAACAAGTGCCTCAAAATCTTATTATGGAGTCTCCATTGCATTCCAATAAGGTAGGTTTTATCGACGTTATATTTTACAAGAATTGGTCTTCCTCATATTTATGTCCTCAATAGCTAGATGATAGTAATTTTATAGGAAACTAAATAAATTCGTCACATTGACACCTATTAGAATCTACAACCACCCATAAAATCATTCCTAGCCCACTTTCAATACTTTAACTATGACCAAAAATTTGAACAAGCTAATTAACTATTAAGAACAAGGTGAAATCATGATTCAAGAAGATAATCCAAGATTAGAAGGTACTTGGATGCACTCACTTGATAGGCTATGTAGTCTCCTTCCAAGTGTCCAATTGGAAATTAGAATCACTTAATGTTGTAATTTTACAACACATGAGGATGAGGATGCCCCAAAACATCAATTACATCTTCCCTGCAATCGATCACCAGAAATGACGACTGTAATGACATGCCACACAATAGATTGAAACAACACCGTTGATCAAACCTCAATCCAAAAGAACCGCAAATTGGAGAACTTGTTTTAAATAATCCAAAGGAAACTTGTAATTGGCTCAAAATGAACAATTGACAGTCGGCAAATTCTCTAAGAACCTGACACTTGTAAGGATGAAATTATGTTGGAAGTCCCACATTTCACATGGACAAAGGACAAAAAAACTTCCAAGAGGGTTACTAGACTACGGTAGTTGAATGCTCCATCTGAATTGTTCCACACCAATTTTGTCAAGAGTTTACCAATGAACCACATAGACAACAAAACTTCAACTCCATGTACATTCTCATGGTAGATTGATAGATTTCGTACATGCATGAACCTACTTAACATATGAAAAAACCAACACCAAAGCCATCTCAAAATCAAACAACACCAATCCACAAGAATTGTTGCTAGAGAAAGAACTGTAACCCTCATGTAGGCACCCGTCCTCCAAACCCCAACACATTTATTGCCACAAAGTGAATATGTCTTTGAGTTCACCATGAACAAACATCATACTCCACAATCAAGTGGAGGTGTTTTGATCACCTACGGGACCCTAAATTCCAACAAGGCCTCAACATCTCAAAATTGAGTCTCTATTGCATTTCGATAAGGTAGGTGAATCAAAGAATTCAAGAGGATATTTTACACAAATTACTCTTACTACTATGAAAGTTTTTTTCTTAATAGCTCAAAATATAATAATTTACAGTATTACCTTAGAAACGACAAACGTACTCAAAAGAAGCACTCCCTTGACCCTCATTGAAGAAATACAAGGCAATTGGATGCACCCACTTGATTGGCTATATATTCTCCTTCAAGTGTGAAATTTGAGTGATAAAGAGTCACTATACATCATATACACGTATCGTCACCCCAACATTACTAAGGCTCTCCAAATTACTACACCCTTGCAACCAAATCCAAAATGTGGACAATATGTGGATTGTGTTTCCTTTATGATTTTGTAATACACATGAAGACCATGATGCACCCTGAAATTCAAACTTTCTATCAAAACATGAATTACATCTTTCCTACAAACAATGACCAAGAAAGATGGCAGCAATGAGTTGCTATGCACAATAGACTGGAATGAGACAGCTGACCAAACAACAAAACAGGGGAACCCAAATTAAGAAATGCATCTCATAATCAACTCGAAATAAAACTCAACAAAGATTGGAATGACATCATTGTCTGATAGTGGCATCACAAACCCCACCACACGATTCTCAACCTCCACTCACTTTAAGGGAGCCAAAAGCAAGAGTAGAATCTGATAGAACCCTAAGCCCTTACACGTTAATAATTTGCTTCAACATATCACAAGGTGGTCTCTCCCTTTACTCAGGACTGCAAAATTTTCAAACCTACACGCCTGCATCCTCTCTTGAGCCGACAAGACCCTTTGAATTAGATGAATATTGACTACCGACAGAAACCACATGCAATCAAGCACTCCCTACACATACTTCAGCACTTTGTAGATTGTTCCAGATCCTTCAATAGCAGGTCTCTCCCAGAAACTCCAACAAAAACCACCACACTACAAGTATGCTTCACGATATGTAGACAACTAATAAAGAAGTCACCATGGATGAGCCTCTTACATCAGAAGGACGTTTGTCACAATTATGTACGCTTCACAAACCTGCCAAATGTCCAACAATTCACATGGACAGAGGTAAAACAAAAGCACCCAAAAGGACTACTAAACAAGGGCAGTGTTGGCCCAGGGTGCCAACAAATTGGATGTACTCCAAGGGTCCTCACATAATAAAACCATTTCAGAGCTGATAATAGTTCTATAATAATGTAATATAGAGTTGTTATATAAGATTTCAAAACATGAGCTGGACCATAAGGTATGTGGGTGTTCTTTGGTTCGTTTTTCATGTTCTCCAACTTTCACCCATTGGATTTACACAACCAAACCCATGCTACAATAGCAAAACCTACAATGAAACATCTGCAATAACCAGATTGTAAACCGAACTGAAAGTGAACAATTTATCCTTTTTATATTGAATTCCAATGACAAGATTTTCTTGAATATTAGAGTTCCATCCCGTTTGGTCCGATAGCTGTCAAACCTCTTCTGCACCCTATTCATCGAGGACTCTTGAATGGCGACAGGCGTGATTACTACCTTGAGGTTTGGGAATTCCCCGACGTGACAAAACTAAACGAGACAAAGACCTTTCCTTATATTAATTTGCAACATTTGCAACTAATATGGGTATTAAAGACAGTCCATTGAACCATTTGGGTGCACATGACAAAAGGCGGTGAAGTGATGTGGCTTTTAAAAGCCATTTAACATAACAAAAATTACTTAGAACATAGTCTGGACTTTGTACCGAAGCCAACAGGGTATTGTAACAATCAGAGTGATTAGTTCCCTGATTTATTCAGTTTCAGTGAGTCTCTCCCTGAGACTGCTACTGTGATTGCGTCCTTAAACCAGATACTGACAAATTTGTTCACAAATTTAAAGACATATAAGCTGATCAATATAAGCTAAAGAACAAGAAAAATTGACCCACTAACAATTGCATGCCTTACAGGATTGCTTACCAACACAAAGCAATACCCGGGGTTGTCCAACCTACAACTGCAATAAATGTACCCATGATTCTGAGTGAGTGCAATTACCCACAATTGACATTGCACGAGAGTACTCGCCTGTGCATGCTGACACCACCGATTGACGTACCCACGATCCCAGAGCACAATTATTAGAATTCTAGTGCACTAGAGGCTCTTTCTCCCATTCGACGATCAAGAAAAACATTCCTAAAGTCGCAAGTTTAGCATTCAACGCAATAGGCCTAATGAATCCTGCCCACAAGGCAAAACAAAAGCCCCAAAAGGATAACTAAAACAAGGGAGTGTTAGCCTAGGGTGGCAACAACTGGGATATATTACAAGGGTCCTCGGATGATAAGACCATTTCTGAGCTAATAATAATTCTATAATAATGTATTGAAGAGTTGTTATAAAACACGTCAAAACATGAGTTGGACCATAAGGTACATGGGTGTAATTTGGTTCGTTTTTCATGTTCTCCAACTTTCACCAATTACATTTACATAACGAAACCCGTGCTACACTACCAAACATGCAATGAAACATATGCAAAAACCATATTGAAAATCGGACCTCCCCTTATCTAGATATGGTTATCGGAAGTGCATGTTTGCTGATTTCTTCATTGGATACATAGGTCCTCCCAATTGAGTTCAATATTGAGTGTAGAGTAGTTATTAATATTTGAAGACATAGTTCAATATCTTTTAAACATGTGTCTTTATGATGTTTATTCTTTGTTCCTCACTAGACCACATATCAATCAAATACAAGGGTCCCATTAAGAAAAACGAACCACTTAAGACCCATCTACCTTACTGTCTATACCGTACATGACATGCTTGTAATTTTCTCTATCCCAAAGGAACGTACTAAAACATTGGCATGTACTCTACATGAAACTCTCACAACAAAATCTCCCTTTGTGACCAGCCCTGAGTCATATCTAAGCATGTCTAGAATCTTTTTAGTTGGGTCATCTTATAGGTCATGCCCTCATGAATGCCATTGACATGACATTGCTTGTTTATTCGTGATTGATTGCTCATCTGAGAGCTCAAGGGATATCTACATTGTTCCAATTTTTCATCCATGGAGACGCAACATATTCAATGACCTGATTGGTAATGACCAATAATCAACTTGAGTAGGAGGATGACTCACTGCTTCCATCAATACATGAGATAGTTCTATTACTGTAGGCGACAATAATTTTCTAGAGCCTATGCTGATCTTCATAATAATAATTAATGTGGGCCACATTAATATACAACCCCCACTAAGAAAAATTCATAGAAAATTAGCATGGGTAACAATAGTTGTTATTCTAAAAACTTAATGAGGTGATTAGTTCAATATTCAATGTGTTGGTCAGAAGTCTTATTGAAAACTTGGGGGATGACCCAAGGTCTTGAACCCATGCTAATGTTACCTTAACTAGAAAATTAGTGTGGCCCAAGCTAATTTTCTCCATCATAATTTTCCACCCACACTAATAAAACTATTTAATGCAATTATCTAGTCTTTCTAAGTTACTCCTTGTTCTAGCATTCAATCATTTGGAACCACGATAAGCATCAATGCCTCTAAACAGATTGCTTGTTGATCGGTTCGGTCTGTCATTTGTGTCCTACACCGTTACACCTATTACTGTGGGCTGAGAGTTAGTATGAGTAGAAAATACCATAGCCCATTGTATTTTATGCACATGTCAAATTTTAGGATGACTTATGGTTTAGTAAAGTATTAGCATCGAAATGTAAACTACTAGATTGTGAACAACTTGACATTACTCAGATAGTAGTGTGTGTTCCATGGGCCCCTCATACCCCCACTGCAGTTTCAAGTATCTTATGGTCAGATGCCAACATCTTTGGCCGCTCTGGGGCCGGGGTACCAAAGTACTCCAAATGAACAATTTATCCTTTTTGTATTGAATTCTAGTGCCAAGATTTTCTTGAATACTAGAGTTCCATCCCGTTTGGTCCAATAGCTGTCAAACCTCTTGTGCACCCTATTCACCGAGGACTCTTCAATGGTAACAGGCGTGATTACGATCCTGAGCTGTGGGAATTCCCCAATGTGACAAAACTAAACGAAACAAAGACCTTTCCTGATATTCATTTGCAACATTTGCAACTAATACTGGTATTACAAACAGTCCATTGAACCATTTGGGTGGACATGACAAAAGGTGGTGAAGTGATATGGCTTTTAATAGCCATTGCACAAAACAAAAATGACTTAGAACATAGTCGGGACTTTGTACTGAAGCCAACTGGCTATTGTAACAATTAGAGTGATTAGTTCCCCAATTCATTCAGATTAAGTGAGTCTATACTGACAACTTTGTTGATGTCTCATCATAGATTTCCTAGTGCAACACAAATTTCAGGACTTATAAACTGATCAATATAAGCTAAGTCACTGACTAACAACTGCATGCTTTACAGGATTGCGTACCAACACAAAGCAATACATGGGGTTGTCCAACCTACAACTGCAACAAATGTACCCATGATTCTGAGTGAGTGCAATTACCCATAATTGACATTGCACGAGATTACTCACCTGTACATGCTAACACCCCCATTTGACGTATCCACGACCCCGGAGCACAATTATTAGAATTCCAATGCACTAGAGGCTCTTTCTCCCGTTCACCAATCAAGAAAGACATTCATAAAGTCGCAATTATAGCATTCAACGCAACAGGCCTACTGAATCCTCCCCACAACTTGCTTGCCATTGTCCGCATTTCAATGTCGGCCATCTCTGCCTGTACCAAATAACTGATGACGAATCAAAGAGAAGAATCAAAGAATGCAAGCACGCAAGGCCACAAACAAGTCATACCGACAGAGTACTACTTCCAGAAATTGAGACAAGAGAGTGCGATATTCTCCCCAACAATTCAAGAAACTTACAGAAATAACTTAGTATACACATCCACCCACCATTCACTTGTGATGCAACAAGTCAACTTGCCGACACTAACGAGGGGGAAAAAGAATTCGGTGCAACTTTTGGCAAAGCGCCAAGATAAGATAGTCCAGGAAATTGTCGCCACTACATACACACCTTCCTTCCTTCTCTTGTTTCAACATCCCGACACTAAAAAAACACATTAATAGACTTACCTACCGATCAACAGAAGGCAATCCACAACAAACAGACTCTTCACAGGCCACGGAACCTTCTGATCTTTCTGGCCATGACAGTGATTAACCTAAGTTTACCTACTGTGCACGAAACTTCAATGTGAAGATTGACTATCAACGAAAGAGATGAAAAATCAATAGCCTTGAAGAATGAACCTTCATCATTGACAGAACACAATTTCAAGTCTATGCAAGAAATCACAGCTCACCTGCTCTGAACCGAACGATGGACGATTGGAGACAAAGTTCCTCCGATTTCTCTGCCATAGGGCTGCAATTTAAGTTGACTTACCTACCGATCAGTAATAACAAATTCACAAACAGACTCACGGGTCACGGAGCCTTCAGAATATTCTCAGGCATGGCAGTCATTAAGTTAAGGTTATCTACTGTGGACAAAAAATTCACTGTGACCATTGACTGCCATCGAATTTGAGGAAATCATCAATAGCCGTAGAGACCAAACCATCATAATTGCAAAACGCAATTCAAGTTTGTGCAAGAAACCACGGCTCATTCCACCTCTGCTAAAATGGTGGACAATTGGCCATTAACTCCACCAATCCCTCCGCTGCCGAGCAACAACAACGTAAACTTACCTACCGATCAGCAAGAGGCAAACAATTCACAATTCATAGATCGCAAGCAAACTCTTCATTAAGCCTTCAGAATCTTTCTGGATATGGCAGTAATTGAGTTAAGTTTACCTGCTGTCTAAGAGGACACACTGCGGAAATTCACTGCTGCCATCAAATTAAAAGGAAGAAACCAGCATCTACAGCCGTAAAGACCGGTCAATCATCATTGCCTAAACGCAATTCAAGTCTGTGCAAGAAACTACAGCTCACCTGCGCTCGCTTGAATGATGGACAGTTGGAGACTATGTCCACCGATTATTACTCCCGCACAACAATTCCAAATTTTAAATACCATAATATTCAGCTTCAAGTCAAGTATGCTAATAGCTGTTATACCTATAATCACCATCACCACCAAAATCAACATGATCAAAGACTAAAACTTGCATGATGTTCACGAGGAATGCTTGCTTTGCACGGGAATTAAATCCCAAAGCATAATCGAACTTGGAAAACCACCTTGCCCAGAATATCACAAGAGGGTCCATACTGTACAAATATTAGCTCTGCTCCAAATACTTAATATGAGATAATCATGGGTGAAAGTGTTACTGGCTCTGGTGAGGGCACCAAATTCTGGGCTTTGAGTACAAGGTTCCATACTATTTTAATCTGTGATGGTGTATACTATGGGCCACAACTATAGTGCATCAAAGGGGTAAGTCGCACTATAAGTATGCCCCCAGAATTTACCATAAGTGTAGCTAGGATTTTCAGAGTTTAAGACTATTTCCATCAAAAGAGAGCAAAACCATTGAGGTTCAATGACGAGTGACTTTTAGGAGAGGATTATCACAATTGCAAAATCCCCTAAACATGTGCACTGGAGGTACAAATAGGAAATTTCTTGAAGTTTGCAGGTTGTACCTTGAAGAAATTTTATGGAGCTTTGCAACGATTTAGGCAGAAAAGTTGAAACATGACGACCACTGTTCCTAAACTGTTTCACGAAGACGACAGTGTAACAATAAAGGTACCACTTATATTATTGCATCCTAGGTTTGAGGGTAATCGTTTGCACTCAGTGGCCACTTTTAAACGCAGTTTCCTGGAAAGAAATTACGCACCTCGTTTTTTGAAAGAATTAGTAAAGAATCTAGTGGGCCATAACACATTTTCTGAACGTGGTGGATGTGTATTACCTCTTCCTGATGGAAACAAAGAGCAGGCAATGCTAGAATCTGACTCTGACTCCGGTTCCTTCGAGCTGGCTTAGCTAATCAATAATCAGTTTGTAACTTTACAAACTTGCCTTCAAACAATACGTTCCTCGTGCCAGACTTAACTGTGAGCTATAGCATCATCATCATTAGATTTAGACCTGGACGACCACCGTCACCGAACACCTAAACCTCTTGCACACATGATGTTCGCTGAATCTCGATCAAAGTAGAAACACTGAAGTTTCAGAAGAAGAAAATCTTCAATGCAGGTACTTTTTCACAAATTCCAACCCCCGGACACACCACACTCTTATACACCTAGCAAATCCAGCCACCTCCTTCCGTGACAACACATTGAGTGAAACTCACTTGAGCAGGTCGACGCAGCCACTCACTTGAAAAATTCGGCCGAGCTCATTGAGAGCCAGAAGCGGGGCAGTCGCTGCTGCTGGGAGGCGAGTCCGAGGGAGGAGAAGAAACAAAAGTCTGTAGAGAGAGAGACAGCTAATAAAGAAGTCACCGTGGATGATCTCTGGCCGGGGATTTGTGGCACTCAAGTAAAGTCATCCGATAACAAAAATCGGATGAGTTCATCAAGAAGCTCAGATGGAGCTTACTTTAGTGAAACACCTCCGAGTTGGCATGTAAGACCTATTTTCTCCCTCATAGCTATTGTGAACTACTAGTTATTTTGTAACTATCAATTAGTTGCAAGAAATAACGATATGGCATTGGATGCTCTAAGCCTATTTTCCCCGAATCCCCGGCCGAGAACATGAACCAGATAACACCCTTATGCCATACGAGAAGTAACCAAATAAATGTTGTCTACCTTAGGCACTTCCGTTGGGATCCAAGATAACCTCCTAAAGGTCTCGGTGTCACAATATCTACTACTGGTGTAGATTTTAGTTGGGGTCCCATTCGGAAAAGAAACTCACATTCTGAGTCCAGAAACGCCACGCCGTGATGCCGGTCCCTTCGATGGAGCAGCTGCAATCGCCGGGGACACAGAGAAGGAGGCAGCAGCAGGAGAGATTGCGAACTCCGAAGCAGACGAGGAAGGAAGAAACAAGAGACTAGAGACGAAACCTTGAAAGCCTGGAATGAACACCAAACCCCAGTTGGATACAGAGTTTGCGTTAACGTTTTTCCTTTCATGCTCGTGGAATGCCTCTGTGAGCACACTAAACCCTTGCGACTTGGTTGATTCTCATTCTTTCATCTTAGGCAGAGGGAGGCAAAGAGACGAGACCATTTCTCCTGGTCAAAGAGGAATTGGAGAAACCAGGATATTACTTCTGGCGTCCTGGTTTGAACTCTGAGTGCAAGGCTACCTTAACTTACTCTTGTGGAATGTCCCTTATATAATTCCATGGGAATATATTCTCACCCTTCTTTCTCGGAAAGAAGAAGAGAAGAGACTTATTTTGGTGTTATAATGAATGAGAAGCAGGAAAACTTCGAGCAAGTTTTAAAATGTGATATCCATTTTACCCTAATTTCTCCAGGAAATAGACGAACTGTGAACTGCAATATAGTCTATGTTTGTAGTTCCTTGTGATACTGGCATGACAAAATTGAGGGGTCACGGCAATCAGAGGCTTTGCCAAAGCTCGTTGACAAGGGTCGCTTATGATTCAAAACGTAATCGAATTTCTTTGTCAGCGGCATGCAGTTTACTAACAAAAATATATCACACAACCAAGAATGCTCTCTTCCAACTGAACCTAGGTGCATCTTGCAAGCAAACATTGTGATGTTGCTTTGATTGAAGTGACTGTGTATGGAACAAGCACATTCATTAGGAAATGTAGATTGAAGAGACACATAGCCGTCTACACATAGACATTGCTATCGTCCTTGTGAAATTTTTTTCTAAAAAAATATTGAAATTTACTGCAAAAGTATATCTATTAAAATATACACTCTGGTACTGAATCAATGATCGTTGACAAAATCACCAGATAAAAGTCGTTGAATCGTGTTCATATTTATAATACTGCAAAACAGAATTCCTATCCGATGGTTTATAGATTATGAGGAATGACACCAAGATGACTCCAGCATCTATAAAACACCAAAATAGGAGCAATCTCTGCAGAGTGTTTGGATGCCAAACAAGTGCAAAGCACAACAGTTTGTGCATCCTTCCTCGATCCCTTCCCTTATCAGAAAAGATAAGTTATAGACAGTTCGCACTTCACCTTCTTGGTTAAACTCACAAATTAGCCCACAAATGCCAAGAAAGGATCTTTCAAGCACCAATAATAAACCGTTAACTCTATATCGCTTGTGAATTGAAGTCGAAGGCTACAGTGCAGGTCCTTGAGCAAACATTGATGGAGTTTGCAATGTTACTGCAAGCAATGCAAAAGAATTACCTCAATCCAAAGTAATTGCCTTGAATAATTACAACCAAGCCCACTATGCCAATGAGAAGAAAAGGGAAGTTTGAAACAACGTTGAGTGACTTTGGAATCCCTGCACAATACGGCACCAAACAGATGAACCAAGGTTCCTGCAGAAGCTGTGAACAAATGTTGGACCGGTATAAAGGTGAATGCATGGTATGAATAATCAACATCAATAATGGTATCAAAACTGGCCCATGGGTTTCAAGGTGAGGGAATCTTTACATACCCAACCTATTATTTTGGTCAAAACCATTCTAAACCATATTGATACAGGGCAATTTTGCCTAGGTATGAAGGTTCTTGCATGGTACATAGACCCGACTAGTATCCAATACAAATTACTTCGGGTGGAAGCGTACTCTCTTCCAAATGGAAATCACCTAGATTATACAGGAATTTATTTGAAATCTCCCAGCTGTAAATTCAACATGCATCCTCACAACCCTCCTGATGCTCACAATTGCACAACCATCACAACATAGAATACCCCATTTTGTCAAAACAGCCGATGACGGTGTCGAATTATGTGTGCATGACTGTCCAGTCTCAAACTTAATGTGTAATGTCATTCGCCATCAATGGTCCTTCAAGCTTGGAGGTTTATTCTGCTGTTTCTGATGAGAATCTGCATACCCTACATATAATATTGAACTACATTTCTTCTGTCGGAAGTTTTCTCTGCCATAGATTGAGATGTGAAATGTTGACTTAATTACAGTACCTGTGATTTGTGAGTGTTCAGTACTCCAACTATCAGATTCCCAACCCCAATCACGAGAACCCTAATTAAAAAACACGAAGTCCAGTGTCACTGATATGAATAAGTAAATCCAGCGCTACCACCATCACAACCCTCTAAATTCATACATCATTAACACTTATTTCAAATTGACTAAATCACATTAAACTACATCAACATTGAATCAGTGCCTACCAAACATAGGGTTTCAGTTTGAAGCTTATGTTTCTACATTTCTGTGCACCGTGGATGATCTCTTACATCAGACGGGTTTTTTTCCACAGATAAGCATGGTTCTCACACCTGCAATTCAACCTGGACGGAGGCAGAACAAAAGCACCAAAAAGGACTACTAAACAAGGGCAGTGTCGGTAGGCACACGCACTGACGCCGTTGCTGATTCTACCTGAGATAGTAGAAGCTTTCCAAGAAGACAGACACCTCGGCCTTGTTTCAAATCGCCTCCCTCTTTCGCTCGTCCCACCAATCCTCCAAACCCTTATCTGCAGGCATTGCAGTGGTCAAAGCATCAGCAAGAGCTTAGCTCAAATCGCTTTGAAGGTGCAATTTAGCCATCGATGTGTAGAGAAAGAATTGAACAGCTCCCTGGATCATTGAAACTTGGAGCCTATGGGAGAGATGACACTTTAAGTTTCGCTTCTACCACGTTGCTTGGCTCGGCGCGTCTGCTCCCCCAAGTTTGCCCTGCGTCTTCCTCGCAGGAGAGAGACGGAGGAGGACCGCGTCAGAGGAGGAGGAGGAGGAGAACTGGATGGATGAACATCTGTCGGACGGATGTAAAAGTGTCGGGTGATGAATTTCTCATGTGCAACCCTTTCATGTTGACAGTTAAAGTATGTGACACTACCAGATCTCCACACATCTAGTTTAAGGGCCGCTTTACACCTAGAGGCAGGGCCAATTTCCCTTGAGGCCGATTGCACAAAATTTCAGCCTTTTTTGGGTTGGAGGCCGGCCTCTACTACACATTATAATAAGATTATACCGGGGGCCAATTTTCCCATATGTAAAGGCCCTCGGGCCAAGAAGCCAAGCTGATTCAAAAAAATTAGCCTAATCCAACGGATGTAGCATAATCTAAGATAGAGCCTTTAGATTCCACATAATCCAATGGATCTAGTTCACTTTAAAAAATTATACTTTATTTAAGAAGATTTTTTTAGTGGAATATGACATTGGCCTCTAGGCCAAGAATTGGCCTTCCATTTTGGGTGCACCCAATTCAACGAGCTCGGGCCGTGTCATAACATACATTTTTTAATTTAAAAAATCATACCACCAAATCGGCCCGGCCTCTAGATGTAAAGGGGTTGGGGCCGATTTGAGCCTTTTGACCAATCACAAATGAGGATTTCAAGCCTCTTACACAACGAATTGGCCGGCCTCTAAGTGTAAAGCGGCCCTAAAGAGTTTGCCGATAGTGTATGTGACATTAAATACCATAAACGATTTAAAACTGATTTTCAGTGCTTTGATATCATTTTTAGAGTCACGTCATCTAAAACCAGTCATTAATTGGCTATAGAATAGGTCGATGTATTTTCACCTTACTAATGGTTGAGTTCGGTAAACACCACAAATCCTAGGCCACCTCTCCATTGCCAAGGTTGCATTGTATCGTCTACTTTTACTAACTTGTGGCCGTTGGTGGCTTTCTTAAATTTACGATTAGCCTTACTAACCCACACTGTTCATTTGCTATGAAGTGAAGGTTGCAAGGCCATACTCGTAAACTTTTTTGTTGAAGAAAACTTGTTGATGTCACTTTAAAGATCAAATCTATCCACAACAATTGATAGTGTCTTCAAATGACTCGGTGAATTTTATGTGAGCATTCTAAAAATTTAAGTTAAAATTTAATTCTTCATAGGACAAGACTATAGAGCTTTGGGTTGAAACTCTTTAGGTCTTTAGAGCACATGTAGGTTTATGACCTACCAAAAGATGAGAGTTGAAAATGATTTTATTATGGTCAATACAATTTCTTTTAAGGGTTTGAAGAAGAAGTGGAACTAATTTAAGACACAATTTATGAGTGAATGTTTTATATAATATAAGAATTTTGACAAATACGTGAATATAGTTGTGCATGCACATGCGTGCGTGTGTGCGTGTGTCAGAGTTTGATTTGCATTCAGTATCTTATCAATTGTAGAACTTTAAAATATTTCAATTTCATTGACAACCTAAAGTCGGAGATGGTTTATGGCTTTTGTGATGAGCTCCGAAGTGCTCAATTATTAAAGTTTCAACCATTGTTTATGGGCATGTTTTATACACATACATGTCAAATATTGGATGTTCTATACACATACATTTCTATCCACTAACTCAGAGTTAAATTGAAGAGGAGGATTGGTTGGGTATGGGTATGGTTGGCTTGGCTTTGAATTTGGTGTGCATGCAAAAAAGAGAAGGAAAAAAATGCCATTTGTGGTTAGTTGCCCATAATGACTCTCAAGTAGGTTAATTACCTCAACACTTCGATACTTGAGAATGGAAGGTGGTGGTGTGCACACATACTAAAGAGCAATCTTCTTCAAGAGGACTTCTTCATTCCACTATGCAATCACAAATTTGCACTTCAGCCATGTGGCCAGAGAATACTTCATTTTTGTCATGGGATAGATCCCTTGTTTTTAGTTTGTATGTTGAAATCTTTGTCACATAGAGTTGTACTAAACTAAATATTGTATTTCGTGTCATATGGTATTTTATGTCAATCTGATAACTTTGTTTGATGACGCCGTTCTTATGAATGAATGAACCAATATTGTCATAGATGATGGACGAGTTCATTCATTGGCCAAAACCCTACCTTCTCTTGTCTTCTATTATTCTATAGGTTGCGCACAAGGTAGAAATACCCAACCCGTGAACTACCCTCTACATGTGCAGTAGACTTCCATCATAATAGTGAAGTGATATTTTCTTAAACGAAGGATTGCGAGGATGGTAACTTGAAATGCATGTACATTCAACCAAATTTGGGTGCAACGAAGCTTTTGGTCTACATGGGGTGATTGATTACTCTCGTACGACATTCTTCTTGATTGAGAATAATATCTCAAATGATATACTTCTCATAATATATATTTGGTCATGTTTGATTACCATCCATCACAATTTAATGTACTCATGAATTAATTGGTTTAGGTGATGTTCCATGTGGAAATGAGCATTAGTGTGTTTGGTTTAAGGAGAATCTAGTGAACAAGTAGGGGGTTTGACAAACTTTCCACTTTGAAAAATTGTAGAATTTTTTTTAACAAGGAATAAAAATGTGCAACAACTTGCATTCTTCATGATTCCTTCTCTTCTATCTTGGAAAATTATCTCAAGATTTTAGGACCAAATCTTCAATGCGAATCACCTTATTTTCACGGTTTATGGAGTTTCTACCTTAATGCATGAAACCCATGCCAATCATTGAAACAAAGTTTGGCATAATTTGCATCCTAGCAAATTTGTGATGAATATTGTCATGGATGAGATATCACTTAGTAAATGACAATATTTGCAACACTGTAAATTTAAAATCCCCATATTTCATTAAGAAGAATGATAAATAATGTTGGGTTAACATTTAGTGTTGGTAACACTACACCAGGGTTTACAATTAGTATTGAGCAAGACAACTAGAATTGGTGACACTAAATACATTATTTAGTGTAGTGCTAACAATTAGGGGACCCAATAAACTAGAACGTTGCCCTAGTTGCAACAACCACAAAAGAATGCAAACACCATGTAAAATATATCCTAATACAATACTTGCATGTGTATTCCACTACTTCTCAACTACATGCATCACCTTCATTTGACATGCCAAGTCTTGGGCAATGAGCATGAATGAGTCAAAAACTATCACCATGTTTGTATGTCCTCTTGGCCGTTGAGTTGAATATGTCGATAAGGGTCATCAAAGTGGCATCATCGAAGTGAGGGTTAAGCATTAGTTTGAACACCAAGATGTGGAAATTGACAATTTTGTGCAATCTCAATTTTCATTTCGTAACCTAGCCTATGTTTGTGTGTCTAGGATAAATTGATTGCCTTTGCATGTTGCCATACAATTTCAAATCTCCCTTTTTGTATCATCAGTTTGTGAATTCGTATGTCTGAAGTTCTAAAACCACAAGAAAGTTAGTGGCTATATGTTTTTTAAATAGTTTTTTATTTTTAAAAAATTGGGTTAGTCGCCACAATTGGAGATACTTATTTTCTTGAGTAAGAAAAGGAGGCCATGGATCTTTGTTAACGGTACTTAGAAGTTACCTATGTTGAAATAGCCTTAGAAGTAGAAGTATATAGGAAAGGATAAGGATTAGTTGAAATAAAGAATGAGATAAGGATAAGAGAGAAGGTTCTAATGAAAAACAAGCATTGTTGAAGGTGTGGCTAAGACTTGAAGTTGAGATAGGGTGGATGAAAGTATTTAAGAGGAGAGTGAAAAATGTTGGGTGTTGTTAAGGTAGAATTTAACACTATGTTTTAAGAACCTAAATGTCCATAGTAAACCAACCCATCAAAAACTGACTAGTTGGTCACAAATTATCGAAAGGGCAAAAATTGCCAATTTATTAGTTGACATCAAATATGTCCCTAATGCAATTAATTGTTAGAACGTCCACTAGTTGGTTTATATTGTTTTATTATTGAACAATTTATTCAATTATAATAATTATTTGTTGTTAGTAACTTAGTTGGTCAGAAAATGACTTGTAGGTCCAAAGTTATTAAATTGGCATTGCGAGCCTTTTACTAGTTGACCGTTTTTTACGACCTCAGTGCGCCAACTGGTTATGAACTGGACATTGGGCAAAAACACGTCAGGACAGCTAGTTGCAGTGTTTTGACAGGGTGGCAACCTACCAAGTTGACCCACCTAGTAAGTAGTTGTTTTGAAGTATATAAGGATTGTCCTAAAGCCTTTTGGCTCTCTTAGTACACATATGCGAAGATAGCTTAGACTTTTAGAGAAGGTGTGTATGCTTGTGAGTTTTAGATTTGGATGGGTAGCGTCCTGGAAATGTATGGCAATCCGGATGGACTATAATCAGTAAAGTGTTGAAAGAGGGATTTGAATGATAGATTCATTGTGGGTAATGTTTCCGACCAATTGTCCACCAGACAAAATTTCATTGGGACACTACTACTATCCTCTGTCCAGAATAGACACTGTAGTGATCAGTTACCAATGAAAATAACTATAAGTTGAAGGTTTGGATAGTTGTTATTTAAATATCAGTCGAGTCCTTCATTGTTGTCTTTACAGTGTGTGTGTGTGTGTGTGTGTACAACATTGGAGTCTTATTTTGTTGGTATTGATTGGTTGTTTTCTATACATCTTTTGTGTAGGAGAATTGATTCACCATAATGTATGGAATGGGTGTTTATTCCACCATAATGGTTATTGTGTGGACCCAAAATGGCTAATTTTAGAAGGGGGGGACCTAAAAAGGATGTAATGATAGGTGGGATGCAGTAGTTGGCCGCATAGATGATGTTTCATACCACTTGCGATTAGTTTTGGGTGCCATTTTGTGTGCATTCGTATCCATAGTAGGATATCTTGATGCTCAAATTCAGGTGACTCTAGTGTACAAATAAGAAGTTTGACTTACTTGCCTCTTTGAAAAAATGTAATTAATTATTCACAAAAAAATAAAATTATGAAACAACTTGCATTCCTCATCATTTCTTCTACCCTATCTCTGAAAACTATTGCACAAATTTCAAGCCACTCTTTCTGGCTAAATCAACTTATTTTCACCGTTTTCCGTATATCTACCTTAAACGCGGCCGGGGATTCGTGGCACTCAAGTAAAGTCATCCGGTAACAAAAATTGGATGAATCCATCAAGAAGCTTGGATGGAGCTTACTTTAGTGAAACACCTATGAGTTGGCACGTAAGACCCCCTTGTTCTCTCATAGCTATTATGAACTACTAGCTATTTTGTAAATATCAATTAGTTAGCAAAGGGCCATGATGTGGCTTTGGATGCTCTAAGCCTAATTTCTAACCCCTCATGAGTTGTCACCAAGGCCATGATGTGGCTTGGATTCCACGTGGTTATATTAATAAATATTGCAAGTTGTCAATGTGTGCAATATTTGCTAAGTGGTTATGACGTGTCGTCATAGCCATTTTTTTTAATTTCTTTCACAACTCTTTTATTTTGCACGGGTGTAATTGCTTACACATTTGCAAAATTCAAAACTAAGACATATCATTTTATGATAAATTGGTTAACTATAAAAATAAGTTCAAAATAATAACTATTGTCATTTCTCTATTATCTAAGTATATATATGTTGAGAGAAATATAATATAATTTATTTGGAGAGATATAATATACATCATATTATTTTAGAGATAATATCATATGTGATGATGATAAATCATTACACTACATCGGATAGACTATAGTCAGAACTTAGGATTTTCTGAGTATACCCCATCTATAATGTTATCCCACAAGTCTAATTCCAATTAAAATAACATTTATTTGCACATTATATTATATTATCTTAAATATCATATTTATCTTGATATATATCATTTTTTGGGATATATTATATACTTTATCTTCATCGTTTCACTTTGGTCGTTTTATGAACATTACACCCATTTATTACTTTTGTCTTTTATACCTTATCTTAATTTTATTACAAAAATCATCATCTCAACTCCTTTTAGTTATAATAGACGATGCAATATATTTTTGGATTTCTTTAGATACCTTATCTTGTAATTTGTATATTTAGAGATAATATCATATGTGATGATGATAAATCATTACACTACATCGGATAGACTATAGTCAAAACTTAGGATTTTCTGAGTATACCCCATCTATAATGTTATCCCACAAGTCTAATTCCAATTAAAATAACATTTATTTGCACATTATATTATATTATCTTAAAGATCATATTTATCATTATACATATCATTTTTTGGGATATATAATATACTTTATCTTCATCGTTTCACTTTGGTCGGTTTATGAACATTTACACTCATTTATTATTTTTGTCTTTTATACGTTATCTTAATTTTATTACAAAAATCATCATCTCAACTCCTTTTAGTTATAATAGATGATGCAATATATTTTTGGATTTCTTTAGATACCTTATCTTGTAATTTGTATATTTAGAGATAATGTAACGTGTATTACATATTTATTGTTTATTGTTTATTGTTTATTTACAACCTCTCATTCAACTAGGACTCCTTTACTAGAAGACTATAGGCGCTACCCTGAGTGCTCTAGCAGTCCTAAAGGTAAAGGGAGTTAACTAGTTGAAGCTATGGTTTTACACTTGGTTCTACCTCGTAAGTAACGACCAAATGTTAGTTAAGTGCACTTAGAATTATCCTTAAGGCATGGAAGGAGAGCTTGCTAGCATATACTTAACTACTAGTTGGAGGTGGCCTCAACTCATAGTAGTATCTAGTATATAAGCTCTAAGGTTGGGAGGAACATGCCTCTTGAATCTCATAATATTTGAGAACGTTACATTGGTATCAGAGCCGACGCTCTTGTACCTTGTTTTCATTTGGGTTTTTATTAACTTCTGCTGTGTAATTGTTATGCTGGTAATTTTTCTGGAAGGTGTTGCGATCCTGGGGGGTCGCGTCTCGCCTCGTCTCGTCTCGTCTCCTTCCGGCCTAGCAGAGGGAGGCAGCCTGCTGCCTGGGCAGTGAGCGTCGCATAGGAGAGTTACGTCGTCTCCTGTGGCTCTCAGACACGAGGTTAATTTTTCTGTTGGGGAAAGCTACTGAGGGATAGAATTGTTTTGTTTCTTGTTTTGGTTTTTATTGTACAGGACCGCGTGAGCAGTCCCGCAAATTTTTGGCATTGTATTTTGTGTGTTTATGTTATGGCCATCGAGGATATGGACACTTCTGGACCGTTAAGGGAGGATAGTCCTCCCCAGGTTTTCCCAATTGGCACATCCTCTTCACCGAGTGATGCAAGTATCCGTAGTTTGGTGGTCCAAGCTATTCATGATTACTGCAATGGGAAATTGATTGATGACTTAAGTCAATTTCAGCGTGTAGAGCAGCAAGGTGAAATAACCTTCTCGATTGTGAACACGCATTCCAATCGCTTGGAAGCATTGGAATGCCAGGTCCAACTCTTGAAGAAGTATAATGAGGGGGACCGTTCTAAGTCCCCCACAGCTGCTGGCAAACCGGAACGGTTCAAGGATAAGTCCAAAATTACCATTCTGGCTTGGCTCAACCAAATGAAAAAGTTCTTGGTTGCACGCCAGATTGCTCCTGAGGAGTGGGTTACAATTGCGTCAACATATCTGGAAACCAATGTGTCACAACATTGGGATATGTTTGCATTGGAGTTGGCAGCGGATAAGAAAGATCCGCAGCTCTGGGATAACTTCTATGATACATTACTCACTGCTTATGGCAGTGTCAATCAGGAGTTGGTTGTCCGGAACAAGCTTCGTGTTCTTAAACAGAAGGGTTCTGTTGAGGACTATGCAAATGAGTTTCAGCAGTTGTGCTCACACATTACTAAAAATCATGTCTCCCGGGGAGATAAGATTGAGAGATTCATATCAGGGCTCAAGGAGGATATCCGCAAGAAGGTCTTGGTGGATCCTAAGGGCGATGGTGGGCCATGGGAGGACATCAAGCGTTTCATCAATTATGCAGTGACTATAGACGCTACGTACACACAAAATGCAAAAGGACGGGACAATGATAAGTCTCATTTTGATGCACCGGTTGTCAAGACCAATGGCCACACAGGGCCGATTAGAGACAACAAGTCTCGCCGCTCTGAAGGCCGCTCTTCCGCCTTTTACAAGAAGAGTAAGCAGGGTAAAGGGAAGGCCCCTTCGGCAAGAAGCACTGACAAAAATGATGGTCTTTGTTTTCAATGTCACAAGGAAGGACACTTGGCTAGAGATTGTCTTGATGGCAAGAAAAGTGCTGAGCAGCAACCTGCAAAGAAAGACAATAAGCCTTTTCACAAGTCCGACACTTAGGCAGTGGGCTAGTGTCAGGACATGTTCAAGTTTCGGAGGGTGTTTTTGATTTGCCTAGTGATGCTTTGGAAGTGATTCATGGCTTAGTCAATAAGCAATTTAATGTAATCGTGTCTGATATTTTGAATAAAAACATTATTTTGCCAACTCCGTTACTCCCACTCAGTGATGTGTTAGATGTGAACTCCAAAGTTTATGGAGCGTTCTCATTGATTATACCATCAGTGGATGATTTGCAAAGTTTCTTGACATCTTATTAGCACGGTAAAGAGGGAGCGCCCTATGAGACCGGTGCTTGTTTTATTGTTGACAAACGTAAAGCAAAAAGTCTTAAGAGAACTCTACCAAGATTTAAGTTGATCCATCAATTTGAATCAAACTCAGTACAGTGGCATGTTTATTTGGATAAACCTAGGCCACGTGTGTTGAATCAACTCACTCTGTCTTCTCAACTGATGATGAGTTTCTCAGGGCAAGTAGCTCATCATGATGCATCTGTATTAATGGATAGTGCCGCATCACATTGCTTTATGAGTTCTGGTTTTGCTAAGACCTTCGGGTTACAAGTGAAAAATGACAGTAACACACTGGTATTAGGCAATGGTGAAGAAGTCCAAACGGACGGCAAGATTAAAGTTCATGTTAGAATACAACAATATCAAAGCCAAATTACTTGCATGGTGGCAAAGTTAAGTGAAGGCATTGATTTGATATTGGGCAATGATTGGTTAATGCAGCACAAGGTACGCTTGGATTTTGCATCTGAATGTTGCGTGTTGTATAAGGGCCGCCGTAAAATGACACTGCATGTGAACCCAGTGCAATGTCAGAGTCTAAATCCCCATAGACTCACCACCATGCAATTCAAACGGTCAATTCGGAAGGGAGCAACGTCGTTCTCAGTTCAGTTGACCGCGGTTGGAGACGACGTAGAGGACACAGTGGCAACATCTTATGCCATAGTGTTGGAGTAATATGCTGATGTTTTTCAGCCCATACCTACAGGGTTACCTCCAGAGCGGGAAATGGCCCATACTATTCCTTTAGAGCCAGATGGCAAGCCGCCATTTAGGCCGATCTATAGGTTGAGTCCTCTCGAGCTACAGGAGGCCAAGAAACAGATCAAGGAGTATTTGGAAAATGGATGGATAGAACCTAGTTCATTGCCCTATGGGTCTCCCATCTTGTTCGTCAAGAAAAATGATGGAGCGCTGCGAATGGTGGTGGATTATCGGGCACTTAATAAGCAAACGGTAAAGAATTGTTATCCGTTGCCTCGTATTGCTGATCTTTTTGACCAGTTAGCCGGCTCTACAGTATTTTCATCTCTTGATTTGGCACAAGGTTATCACCAGATTAGGATATCCGAGGAGGATGCTCCTAAGACGGCGTTTAGAACATCGTTTGGTCATTACCAATTCAAAGTATTAAGTTTTGGATTGACCAATGCACCAGCAACTTTTCAAGGAGTAATGAATCGTATTTTTCACAAGTTCATTGGAAAATTTGTTTTGGTATATCTGGATGACATCTTAATTTTTTCAAAGAACGAGGAGGAACATGTCAGTCATTTGGCACAAGTACTTCAAATTCTACGAGAGAATCAGTTTTATGCAAAGATGTCTAAGTATCATTTCGGAAAGAGTAAATTGCATTATTTAGGACATGTTGTTGGCAAGGAGGGCATCAAGGTGGATCCTAAGAAAATTGAGACTGTGGCCAAGTGGCATAGACCTCTTGAAGTCGGACAATTACGATCCTTCTTGGGGCTTTGTAATTACTTCCGCATATTCATACATGGATATTCCACCCTGGTTGCGCCTTTGACTTCTTTGACGCGAAGCAAAGTCAAGTACATTTGGACTGACGAGTGTGAACGCGCTTTTGAGAATGTTAAGTATGCTTTAATACATGTACCAGTTCTGACCTTACCCAAGTTAGGGGAGCCATTTGAGGTCGTTAGTGACGCTTCTTTACACGGAGTAGGGGCCGTCTTACTTCAGGGAGGTAAGCCCATTGTTTTTTAGAGTAAGAAATTTTCTCCCGTTGAGAGAAATTACACTACTGGTGAACAAGAATTTGCAGCAGTTGTGCACGCCATGCGAACCTGGCGGTGTTACCTAGAGGGTGCAGATTGCACGATCGTCACAGATCATAACCCTCTGGTGTATTTAAAAATACAACAGACGTTATCAAGGCGTCAAGCTCGGTGGTTGGAGTTCTTGGAGCAAAATTTTGTCTATAGATGGGTGTATAGACCAGGAAGGATTAATATGGCAGATCCTCTGAGTCGGAATCCACTAGACCCGGGTGACCAGCCAGCCTTGATGGCACCGCGGTCTGCTCCAAGTAATTCGGTCCTTCAAATGGTGGCTGCAGACGCTAGGCGAGGTGATCCTGTTGAGCAAGACAACAATCCGAAGGGGTACCCGGAGTTCGTCAGTGATTAGAAGTTATATCAAACTATCATTGTCGGGTATGCTCTTGATCCTTGGTTCTCAAACCCGCACAATCTGAAACATTTTGTTTATGAGAATCACATCTGGTGGTATGAAAATGCGGTTGTGGTTCCAGATGTGTCATTCTAAGGATCGAATATCAGGTCATTTTTGCTCCGTGAGTATCATGATGTAATGTATAGCGGTCATGTAAGGGTAACTAAGACGTATAAGAGGGTGCGAGTAAACTTTTGGTGGCGTGAGATGCAAGGATCCATCAGAAGCTATATAAAATCTTGTAAGATTTGCCAAAGGAGTAAGGGCCCTACTTTTAAACCAGCAGGCCTTTTACAACCATTGGAGATTCCTGATAGAAATTGGGAAGTAGTGAGCATGGATTTTATCTCTGGATTGACTCCATCTGCTAATGGTTATGATGTCATCTTTGTGTGCGTGGATAAGTTGTCCAAGATGGCCCACTTTATGCCAACCACCACACACGTTACTGCTGAAGGTACGGCAAGGTTATTCCGTGATCATGTATATAAGTTGCATGGTCTACCCAGGGTAATCCTAAGCGACAGGGACGCTAGATTCACAAGTAGGTTTTGGGATGCGTTGCATGGTCTTTTGGGGACAAGGTTGGCCATGTCCACCGCATTCCATCCTCAAACTTGTCGCAACCCTTGCTAGCCCCCCTTAACAATCTTGCCAATTTTCAATTCTAGCAAAGGTTACGAGCGCTAACCATTCGCATTCCGCCATGCTAATGGTTAGCTCCTCCTACCCCGGACCTTATAGTTCATAGGAGGGAACCAACCCTCCTACTTTGCTTTCGGGACTCACCCCTTAATCGGTAACCCATTCCTAGATGTGGACTTCCATCCATGGAAGTCCAATCCCATGTTGATCATCGCATTGCCGGAGCAACACTACAACAACCCGAACCATACTAGGCAACTATGGCTTCACAATGGGCCAATGCCCATGGAGGCCTTGCCGTTCGGCCTCGGGTGGGTGAGGCCACACCACCTCACCCATATAAGCTTCTAGGACTCTACGCGGGGCCCCTACCCCACCGTCAACCAACCTCTTGTCTCTCTACCAAGAGTTGGGGCCAAGTGGACATTTTCCCTTAGCCGCTGGGCCTAGAAGCCCCCACAGCTTCAGACCATCATAACTTCCTTGTATGATGTCTGATGCTAACACTTGACCACTCCATCTTCATCTACGCTTCACGTAGATGCCGATGCACTCCTCACTTGCCCCATTCGGGCAAGTGGTGAGGAAGTTATGCCTGTTTGAACCTTGGCAGTCCCGGGAATCACTCCCAGGCACTGCTGTACCAGGGCGCTGTCCCGGGACAGCGCCCCACTCAAATGGCCATAACTCCTAGCTCACACCTCCGATTGAGGTGTTCTTGAGCATTCTAGAATCACCACGCCATGAGCTACGCATAGCTCATGGCCTTACCCTTGTGCCTCCTAGTCTCCGTGGGTGGGAGGCGTTCCCAACGCCCGGGGCCCTCACCCACACTAGGATCACTTGGGCCCTCTCACCAACGGCGCCACAAGTCCCGGGTGTCACTCCGGGGTCCCCCTTGTGCCCATGGTGTTTCGGGCACTCCTCATGGAGAGGTGCACGACACTCACCCCCACCAAACGGAGTCGATGCCCTCATCGACTATACTCGTAGTCGGCACACCAATTCTCAAGTTGCCATCCTCTATGGTGCGGCATTGTGTTTACCTTAGGGCGCGACCCCCACAATGCATCTTCAAATTTGGCATAGTCCCAAAGGTGTCGTTCCTAGGTGGTCCGTTAGCGACCTTGGATCTCTTATCCAAGGACCTAACCTATACTAGACCCACCTACTTTGGGACTCACTTGGGTTGCCCCTCCTTTGGGGCCTCCCCCGTTAGGCTCCACTAGCCTAACGTGACACATCTAGGCGAGACCTCAACGCTTCCACTAAGTTGTCTCGGTTGCAACTCCGAGATGGCTTTCCATTGTTAAGCCACGCCTCGATCGCACGGGGGTGATGCCAAGTCCCGCCCGACTCGGTTCCCACTTTGCTCTTTCGAGACATGGGTTCATGACTCCCATGCGCCAACTCTCGTTAGCTCGCGGGTAGCACTTTTATGAGCACGCGCCATCACCTTGTCCCCGCCCGGACAAGCCCACAACTAAGAAGTTTCTTGGTTTTATCCAAGGCCCCTCCAAGCCATGGCCCCCAATTACTCGGCTTACCCAACCTAGTTTGGCATATCTATTCCCCCTCTTCCATTAACCAAGCACAAGTACAAGACTAGGACCTCATCTCATACTTTTCTCTTTGCACCACTAAAGTTTGGACTTTATTCCCTCAAGCCAAAGAACAAGTTCATGTTGTGGCGTAATTAACCTCGAAGCTAAGTGTGCTACTAGCGTCTCTCCCCCACTAAAGGAGATTGATGTCCTCATCAATGCCTACGCTTCATTTCATTGGAGTGTCTAGGCTTAGTTTCTTCAAAGTGCTTTACCAATTCCTTGCCGTTCATCATGTCTCTTGCCGCTACCCAAACGGCTTCTTTCTCATGGTATCCTCACCAATTCACCAATTACTCCTTTGTACATTTTCTTTCTTTTTCACTTGGGCTTCCTACACTTGAGGATGCCCTCCTACCTCATGTTCCAAATGACGTCCACAAGGTCGGGAGGTGGCCTAATCACTTGCTTGTGATCGGGCCACAAGGTGTTCTCCTTAAATGGCTTTAGGAATGAGACATGAAATGTCGGATGCACTTTGATCTTGGGCGGTAATTCCAACTTATACATGTCCTTGAACATTTGTTCCACAACGGGAAGCGGAGTTCCAATTTTGGACATGTACATTGGAGTGAGGCCTTTCGGCTAAGTGAAGTTGTTTACATTCAACAACACCTTTTGGCCCACCTCATTCTCCACTTCGCGTCTTCCGGCATTGATTTGCACTCCGTAGCACCTTCGGGCTTTCTCCACCAACAACTTGGTCATCTCCAAGACTTGTTTACCATCCTTGGCCAAGTCCTCACCATCTTGGTTGAACTCTAGTGTTGAATGTGCCCCCTCGAGAGCTAGGTTAATAGGTTGGAGCGCATCCACTCCATAAGCCACCACGAAAGACCACCCCTTGGTAGCCAAGTGCGTGGCTACATTGCAATTACACTCCGCTCGACCCACATAGACCGCCCAATCTCCTTGGTCCGCCCCCACCAAGTTCCTCAAGTATTGCTTCAAGACTACATTCACATGCTCCGCTTTCCCATTCATTTGGGAATGCAAGGCCGTGCTAAACCTTAGTTTCATTCCGACCTCCTTAGAGAAATGCATTGAAAATGCACTTGTGAACTTTGGATCTTGATCCCACACAATCACTCTTGGCAACCCGTGGTGCCTCAACCATCCTTTGAGAAAAGGCTATGCGGTCTCCAACGCGGTGGCGGTTCCCACAATCGGCACCATGTGCGCCAACTTGGCAAACCGCTCTACCATCAACAAGATGGCATCATACCCATGTGACTCCGGCAAACTTGTGATCAAGTCCATGCACATACTATGCCATGGCCCCGACGGGATAGGCAACGGTTGCAAGAAGCCGCCTTACTTTTGGTAAGAGGCTCGGTTCACTTGGCACTTCATCCAAGCCTTCACAAAGTGGGCTATATCCTTCTTTATGCACCGCCAATGGTACCCCCATGACACCATTCTATGGCGGCTTTTTCTTTCTCCTCTATGGCCGGCAATAGGACTATCACATTCTTCCTTCAAAACCGATAGCCTCAACTTGCCTTGTGGCACATACACCCGACTTTGTTTACACTTGAACAATCCGTCCACCAACTTAACCTCTTTGAGCACCTTGCTCTTGCGAAGCTCACCTAAAAGCATTTGTGCTTTGGGGTAGTAAATTTACCCCTCCCGTATCTTGCATCACAAGTTTCCTTCGCCGGCACACATTAGCCACAAGGTTTGGATGGTTCTCATTGCTTGGAACTCTTCCCGTCTACTTAGCGCATCCGGCACCACATTTCCACGGTCCGGTTTGTGGATTAAATCCACCTTCATAAGCGCCAAGCTATCATGCCAACGCAATGACTTGGTGCTCACTTGCGCTTGTATGTCAAAATACTTTTAGGACACATTGTCCATGTAGACCTTTGCTTTGTGCGACCCCAAATAGTGTCGCCACATCTTCAAGCAATGCACTACGACAAAGAAGTTCTTTGTCATGAGTTGGTTGTCTTCTTTGACAACCATCGAGCTTCATGCTCCCATATGCAATGGCCATCCATCTTACACAAAATCCACCATTGGCAAAGTCATTCATCCCCGTATGCACCTCAAAAGGTTTGTCAAGCTCCGCGAACTTGAGCACGGGCGGCGAAGAGAACTTGCTCTTAAGCTCCCCAAAGACTTGGTGACAAGGCTCATCCCATTCTTGGGATAGTCATTTCTTTCACGAGTCACACAAGGTCGGACAACCATCGAGCTTCATGCTCCCATATACAATGGCCATCCATTGTGCATCAACATCCACCAATGGTAAAGTCACTCGCCCCCATATGCACCTCAAAAGGTTTGTCAAACTCCAAAAACTTGAGCACGGGTGGCGAAGAGAAGTTGGTCTTAAGCTCCTCAAAGACTTGGTGGCAAGGCTCATCCCACTCTTGGGATAGCCATTTCTTGCACAAGTTGGACAAGGTCGAACAACCATCGAGCTTCATGCTCTTATATGCAATGGCCATCCATTTTGCCTTAACATCCGCCAATGGTAAAGTCACTCGCTCCCGTATGCACCTCAAAGGTATGTCAAACTCCGCGAACTTGAGCACGGGCGGCGAAGAGAACTTCGTCTTAAGCTCCCCAATGGCTTGGTGGCACGGCTCATCCCACTCTTGGGATAGCCATTTCTTGCACAAGCCGGACAAGGTTCGACAACCATGGAGCTTAATGCTCTCATAAGCACTGGTCATCCATCTTGGATCAACATCCGCCAATG
This sequence comes from Polytrichum commune, assembly GCA_950295325.1. Taxonomy (NCBI): domain Eukaryota; kingdom Viridiplantae; phylum Streptophyta; class Polytrichopsida; order Polytrichales; family Polytrichaceae; genus Polytrichum; species Polytrichum commune. Next base: position 27,670,920 of record OX485803.1, read on the forward strand.
ATAAAGTCCTTCGTCTCCATGTGCACCTCAAAATGCTTACGAAAACCCGGAAACTTAACCACATCTTGTGAAGGGAACTTACTCTTGAGCTCCCCAAAGGCTTGGTGGCAAGGCTCATCCCACTCTTGGGATAGCCATTTTTCCCAACATGTTGACTAAGGTTCTAGCAACCTTAGAAAAACCATGAATGAAGTGGTGGTAGTAGTTGTCTAGGCCAACAAATGACCTAAGCCCTCTTCTTGAATCAAGGGCCAATTCTCTTCTTGGATTGCCTTGACATTCTTCATGTTCGTCCACCAACTTCCTTTGTCACCACCTACCTCAAGAACTCAATCTCTCGTTGAGCAAAGTTATTTTTCACTTCTTGGCGGTAACTTTTTGGGCAACACATTGGTGAATACATCCTTGTATCTCACCAACATCCCACCAATGTGGTTTGGAGGAGGCCCATCTTTCCTAGCCTCCCCATACATTCTTTGGAGTTGCTCCAATTGAACCACGACCATTATGTTTTCTATTTTTCATTTGGTCCATTAAGACCAAATTCAACTTGGGTCCTCCTACCATAGGAGTCCTTGTCAATTTGAACTTCAATTCTTTGCCATTATGACACATCATAATGCACCGCAAGCTCACCGGCTTGCACCTCACATCTATCATGTGAGTTTCAAAGTAGGCGGCCTTCACAATGACATGCATTTCATCTATTTCACATGGTGTGAAATTTTGACAAAAATCCAATGTCCCACATTGAAAGGTTACATGCATCGCGGCCTCCTTTGTCTCATGCGGTTCGCCCTTTCCAAACCGCACCTTGGTGGGCTTGCTTTCTCTATCAATCGGCAAGCCCCAACTCCCTTGTGAGTTTTGGGCTCAAGAAGGAGTGGTAGCCTCTTTGTCAACACATGAGACATTTCTCCCATTCATTGAGCCTCAAGGTACAAAAGATTTGGCCTTGGCTTAAGGCTACTAGCCTTGGCCACAATGCCATCGTCTTACATTCGGTCCTCGGCAACTTGGCTTGGCTTGGTCCGCAAAGCCAACTTTAAACATTTCGTCCGCGGGACAAATTGGTTTGGCGCCACAAAACCAATTTCTAATAGTTTGTCCGCAAAACAAACATGTTTTGCCTTGGTAGCACAAAGCCACCTTCCCACACTCCGTCCGCGGCACGAACATGAATTGCCTTGGTAGGACAAACCCACCTCCCAACATTCCGTCCGCGGCACCAACATGTTTTGCCTAAGTAAAATGGACCAAACAATTTGCACTCATTTCTTTGGGACCTACTTTGGCTAAAGCCACTTGTGGTGATGCGCCGCCACACTTCTCTTTGGGACCATCGGCTTCAATGCTCTTGCAAACTTGATGGTCCCCACCATGTCCTCAAGAACCCTTAGGGACTTAAACAAGGCATCCACCACCCACTTTTAAAACCCCACCTAAAAGGATGCATTTCTTAGAAAGCTCGTCCGTTTTAGGTGTATCCTTCATTTGTGCGTTTGAATAGCGCACATAGGCCTTAAGAGGCCCCGGGTGCCTCATTAGCACCAAATTCATTCCAACATCAATACCTTCCAAGCATTTCGAATTGGAATTTCAATCCAACATTAATGCCCTCCAAGGTTTTGGGTGCTTTCGGTATTCTAGGCCCCAAATGTTTTTTGAGGTTTGAGGGAGCCCTTTCAAAGCACTCCTCCATTTTCCTTACCAAATCCACCCTCATGCCCACCATTGTCATTAGAACCAATGGTATGGTCAAATTCCACATGCACATGATCCTTGTTCCAATTTGAGCCTCACAACCCTTTTGGAAACCCCGGGCTCACCATCATAACCCGCATTTTTGATAGCCATGTTTCCCTCAAAGTGCGAGCTCAAAACTTGGAACCCTGCTCTGATACCAAATGTCGCAACCCTTGCTAGCCCCCCTTAACAATCTTGCCAATTTTCAATTCTAGCAAAGGTTACGAGCGCTAACCATTCGCATTCCGCCATGCTAATGGTTAGCTCCTCCTACCCCGGACCTTATAGTTCATAGGAGGGAACCAACCCTCCTACTTTGCTTTCGGGACTCACCCCTTAATCGGTAACCCATTCCTAGATGTGGACTTCCATCCATGGAAGTCCAATCCCATGTTGATCATCGCATTGCCGGAGCAACACTACAACAACCCGAACCATACTAGGCAACTATGGCTTCACAATGGGCCAATGCCCATGGAGGCCTTGCCGTTCGGCCTCGGGTGGGTGAGGCCACACCACCTCACCCATATAAGCTTCTAGGACTCTACGCGGGGCCCCTACCCCACCGTCAACCAACCTCTTGTCTCTCTACCAAGAGTTGGGGCCAAGTGGACATTTTCCCTTAGCCGCTGGGCCTAGAAGCCCCCACAGCTTCAGACCATCATAACTTCCTTGTATGATGTCTGATGCTAACACTTGACCACTCCATCTTCATCTACGCTTCACGTAGATGCCGATGCACTCCTCACTTGCCCCATTCGGGCAAGTGGTGAGGAAGTTATGCCTGTTTGAACCTTGGCAGTCCCGGGAATCACTCCCAGGCACTGCTGTACCAGGGCGCTGTCCCGGGACAGCGCCCCACTCAAATGGCCATAACTCCTAGCTCACACCTCCGATTGAGGTGTTCTTGAGCATTCTAGAATCACCACGCCATGAGCTACGCATAGCTCATGGCCTTACCCTTGTGCCTCCTAGTCTCCGTGGGTGGGAGGCGTTCCCAACGCCCGGGGCCCTCACCCACACTAGGATCACTTGGGCCCTCTCACCAACGGCGCCACAAGTCCCGGGTGTCACTCCGGGGTCCCCCTTGTGCCCATGGTGTTTCGGGCACTCCTCATGGAGAGGTGCGCGACAAAACTGATGGGCAGACGGAACGGGTAAACCGTATCCTGGCGGATATGTTGCGGCATTATGTCAACCCAATGCAAGATGATTGGGATGAATTCCTTGCAGTAGTTGAATTTGCATATAAAAGCTCTTGGCAAGAGTCTGTACGGAATACTCCGTTTGTCCTGAACTATGGTCAGCAGCCCCGGACACCAATTAGTGGGAACATCAGGTATCAAGTCCCTGCTGCGCAGAATTTTATCGAGCATATGACACATGTGATTGGCGAGGCCAAAAAACATCTCATTGCTGCGCAACAACGACAAAAGTTCTATGCTGACAAGAACCGACAAGAGGTCTCGTTCGAAGTGGACCAGCAAGTGCTAGTAAGTACTGCCAACATTAAGTTGAAGGTCCCAGGAGCTCGAAAGCTTTTACCAAGGTGGATTGGCCCATTTCGGGTGGTGCAAAGGATAGGGGTGGTAGGATACCGCGTGTAACTGCCAGATACATTTAAGATCCACGATGTCTTTCATGTGTCACTTCTTAGGCCTTATGTGGCCGATGGCAGGGTACAGCCTCCCCCTCCGCCAGTCTTTGAGGAAGATGCATCTTATGAAGTAGAACGCGTGCTTTCACACAAAGATAGAGGGTCTCGTTCTCGCCCCAAGAAATTCTATCTTTTCAAATGGCTCGGATATGCACTTGAGCATAATTCATGGGAGCCCGAATGCAACTTGAGTGTAAAAGTCCTCAAAGAGTATTGGGATGCGGTAGCAAAGTCTGAGGTGAGACTTACACGCCATGGTGTTAAGCGTGACCGCGAAGCCCCAGCTGTGCAAAAATGTTTGAGGCGGAAGGTATCTTCGGGGTAGGCGCCTTTTGTTCTTTCAGGCTTGCACAAGATCCTGTAAACGGGGTGTTATTATTAACTTGTTTCACCCTGCCAATTGGCATGGAGCATGGTACAGATACAGATCCCATGGCTCGCTTAAATTAGTGGTGGTTTTGACTATATTTGTTTTGATGCACTACGATTTGGGATCATTCATGAACGCGGACGTTCATTCCTAAGTGGGGAGGTGTGTAACGTGTATTACATATTTATTGTTTATTGTTTATTTACAACCTCTCATTCAACTAGGACTCCTTTACTAGAAAACTAGAGGCGCTACCCTGAGTGCTCTAGCAGTCCTAAAAGTAAAGGGAGTTAACTAGTTGAAGCTATGGTTTTACACTTGGTTCTACCTCGTAAGTAACGACCATTAGTTAAGTGCACTTAGAATTATCCTAAAGGCATGGAGGGAGAGCTTGCTAGCATATACTTAACTACTAGTTGGAGGTGGCCTCAACTCATAGTAGTATCAGTATATAAGCTCTAAGGTTGGGAGGAACATGCCTCTTGAATCTCATAATATTTGAGAACGTTACAGATAATATCATATGTGATGATGATAAAGCATTATAGTACATCGGATAGACTATAGTCAGAACCTAGATTTTCTGAGTATACCCCATCTATAATGTTATCCCACAAGTCTAATTCCAATTAAAATAACATTTATTTGCACATTATATTATATTATCTTAAATATCAAATTTATCTCTATATATATCATTTTTTGGGATATATTATATACTTTATCTTCATCGTTTCACTTTGGTCGTTTTATGAACATTTACACTCATTTATTATTTTTGTCTTTTATACCTTATCTTAATTTTATTACAAAAATCATCATCTCAACTCCTTTTAGTTATAATAGATGATGCAATATATTTTTGGATATCTTTAGATACCTTATCTTGTAATTTGTATATTTATGATTAATTCTATATATTGTGTAACTTATTTTTTAAAATATTTTGCGACCACCACAAATAGATTAATAATAAATATATTACAAATTGACCCGCAATAAAAATATTCTGGTAATTTTTATATGATTTTTTATTCATTTATTATATATTCCCTATCTTACAACCCATCAAACATATCCAATTAAAATTTACTTAAGTAATATAGTACAAGGTTATTTATTTATAGACTATAGTTTATCTTGAGCAATTGATGAGCACAAGAATTTGCACCTGTAATCATGAATATTATATTTGTTTGTGCTTCAAACTTTACGAAGAAAGTCGTTATAGGCTTGATTTGGATTTGCTAGCAACCTTGAACTGGTCGCGTGTTTTATATCATAGGAGAGGTGGGCTAGCAGAAAAATTAAATAATTGAGACCAATGTACATTAGTGCCAGTAATGGATCAAGTTGCAATAGGTACCCCACAAACTAACCATCCCAAGAATATTTTTTTGTTTATATAAATAACCTTTGTGAAAATGAAATGATATTGTTTTTAAAATCCAAGAAGCGAATGGCTTATGGCACTAGGTGTACATCAAGATGGTGTCAAAAAAACTAATTTCCTAGAGTAATGAAGTGTAACGGCATTTGTTAGATCTAATAATGTATCATGGAAGAGGCACCATGTTGTATCAATTCAATGGTCTGATTGGAATTGACACTTGAGACAACTTAGTCTAACATTATGAAATAGGAAAATTAATCTATCTCTAATGGAGTTGTAGCAGGGACACTCCAACACAAAATATGTTTCATTGTCAACTGCATTTGGGAGACATAATTAACATATTCATGTTGTAACCTTAGAAATTGAAATAGAGAACAACATGATCAAGCATCGTTCACATCAACAATTCACATTCACAAAATATCACAATTTATGAACGAGATGATTATGATGATGACAACACACAAAAACCTCTAAAGTATATGTGTCTAATTCCAACATGACAATAATTTGGACACCTATATTTGAATGGTATGTGGTTGGGCATGGATCAAAAAATGGACTCCAAAAAGACTTGTCTTTAAAAAAGATCGTGAATATGTGCTTTAATAAATAATGTTATCATTTCTTGTGTCAATACTCAACAAATTGGTGGGGAGGATGACTATATTTGACCATTTAAGGAGAACAATAATCTTCACTTTGAAGTTGAACAAGATATTCATATGAGCTCCAAGAATCATGAGAAAATAGACTTCAACCTCGATTTAGATTTGCTAACCATCTCGTACTAATTGTGTGTTTCATATCCTAAAATACACATGCTTGTTGGAAAACCAAGCCATCTACGTTAGGGCCGTTTCACATATGGTCCCAAGTCCCACTCATATTAGCAAACCCCAACACGGAGGCAAACTCCCAACTTGTGAGCCTTAAGTGCTGTCTTAAATATGGTTGAATATCATTGTAGTCAAATCTTGATTATTTCATGTAAATATATTCACGGGATTTGGATGGAGAGTTGGGTCTAGTTTTTGGCTTAACCCAACTCGCAACACAAGTCCCAAGCCCTATATTGGTGTGAAGCCCAACGTTTATGATCTCTTCCTCCAAGTGTAATTGAAGAGTGTTATGAGTCCTTACCTTTCGATTAACTTGTGTGAGGGCTGGAGTTCGGCTACTTCCCCCCGAATAATCCTTCTTCTGATTAATCAATCTCATGTTTTAGTGTATGAAAACTTATTTATGTGAAGAAGATTTCTTGGAGGAAGCCGACCCTCACGTTGTTGACAAGCGTGTAGCAATGACACCATGGTTGTTGGGCGAAGAGTTGTAGTCTGGGAAAATATGGAATGAACCTACCAGATAGGAAGCATTAATGTGGATCGAATTGGATAATCTTACCATGAGAATCAGAGCAATTCTTGTTTGAGAGATTCTAATCGGGATTAATTCTCCCGTGAGTGAGTAGATATTCTAAAGATCATTCGCGGTGGCCATCGTCTCTCGAGAATGTGAAGAGGCAGAGGAGGTGGAGCGCCGAAGCGAGAAAGGTGAGTCATGGAGAGGTAGAGGCAAGTGCGGCTTATCCCATATTGTTTGGGGGAAGGCTCAAGGGCAAGCATATAAGGAGGAGTGGCTAGCACCATGTTCGAGAACTTGACACTGACTTGGAATTGGTTACTGGTTACTTGTTACTAAGACTATGGCCCACTCTGGTGAGAGAGGTTACTTGGACCTGGTGATTGGATATTGGCTCTTGAGACTAAGGTTGGACACTGAGACTATGGTCACGCCTGTCTAGTAGACTATGCTCCTAGGATTAGACTCTTCGCTTAGGCCGGTTCGCTTAGCTTGGTTCCCGTTACTTGTAACTAGACTTTTGCAAGTTGTAATAATTAATTTTAATACACTAAATTAATGTCATGTGACTTTGGGACTTAGGACTTGGAACCTGTCCGAACCGGCCCATAGATAGAAAATAGTTTTCCAAACAAGGAAAAAAAACAACAATTAAACTTTAAACAACTATATGATATTTAATTATATAAGATAAGAGTATATTCTAAAGTTATTTATTATGGATTCCCTATCTTATAACTCATTATGTATATCCGATCAAAACTTAGATAAATGATCTAGTAGAAGATGATATAACTTGGCAAGATAGTCTATCTTGTGATAGTTTATCTTTTGTTCATTATCATGTATATCTTATATCATATAGAATATATAGAATATTTTATATTGATATAATTTTATATTAATAATTAATTAATTAATTAACGATGATATTATATTATTTAAAGGTTTTATCATAGGTTTGTATAATGATAGACATGGTACGTTTAAGTCCATATAATTAATATCATATGATGTCATCTCATAATATAATCTATATCCATGGTGTATAGATATAGGATTTAGGGTTCAAAGTAATGAAGATTATGTTTCTACATTTTATTTGCCAATCGTTTTCTCATTCATCCAATATGTCCACTATATAAACTTCATTTTAGGGTTTTCAAGGTCTTTTTCTCTTGTACCACTTCCAAGGTATGTTTTCTCTCTATATTTTGCTTTTGTATTGAGATATGATGTCATTGGATAAGGTATATTTATAATTTTCTTAGTTACATAGATATTGGATTTAAAGACTATTTATCTAAAGATAAATTGTATATCAGTAAAATATTTAATAAATATTCAGTATATATATAAATATTTTATCTATTTGAAGTTATTTTTGTTAAGTTTGAATATAGATAACTCATTAGATAAGGTATTGTACTTTATGTAATCTATGGATAGTGTGCGTGATTTGTCCAAGATAGATTATCGTCAAGATTATGGCTAACTCTATGGTCATCCAATCGCCCTACACGGGAACCTTCAATCACCGCCACTTGCAATGGGCGAAATCTACTCGCGGAATGCGACCTTGTAGGGTAGCTCGCATTCCATTAGATCGTTTGGATGATTTTCAAAAATGAGAAAGAATTGGTGATGGAGGCATGAAAATTTTTTGGACTATTCACAAAATTCGGAACGTTCCTCCACCATGTGAAGATCCAACGGTCCAAAAGCATATTCGATCGACATCAAGTCTTGGACACATAACGTAAGATACCTAACTTGGATATGAATGTGGATAAGGTATAGTCAGGTTCTTTTTTTGTGATATTACTATATATTAATATTTTTTTGTATTATTTCAGATATCATTGTTCATATGGCCCTGAAGACAATAGAAACAAGAAAGAGATGAGACAAAATCATAAACGAGGATGTCTTGCACGATATTCTATCAAGATTGTGGCTAAACCCGCGGATACGGTAGAGATAGCCTATTTCCATGAAGAACATACTCGAATGGATGGAATACCGGCGCATGACGTGCAAGATCCGGATTCTTCGGCTCGATCTTCCGCACTCGCTACGCGATGGTCAGATTCCTTGAAAACCTATATTGACAATAGGTTGATGAGCAGCCTTAATGCACGTCAAATTTATGATGAATATCATCAAGTGTTTGCGGATCGATCACGGATGGGTTATCCCATGCGCAAAGATGATACTCTCCTTTTGAAAAACATTTGAAACATTGAGCGTACATTTTTACGAGGTAAGTGGAAGCGACACACTAACGAGGCGAAAAGTGTTGATTCGTGGATTACGGAAAATCAAAATGATATTTTCATTTTACAAGAGTCTATGTGTGGATGGAAAAAATATGGCATTTGTGTTGGGTTTGCAATCACATGAACAATTCAATGTCATGTTAAAGTATGGTGATAAGTCCGCTATATCTATGGATGCTACGTTTGGAACTAGTGCGTACAATTATTTTCTCTACACACTTATGATATTTGATGTTTGGTGCAATGGGTTCCCAAGTGCATGGATTATAACAAACAAACAAGATTCCGAGAGTCTCATTGTTTTTTTGAAGCCTTTGGCGGAGAAGTTACGAGCGGCCCAACCGGCATGGCGCCCTAATGCTTTTATTGTTGACAATGACGAGGCCGAATACAATGCTTTGAGGTACGTATATTATATTTTTAATGTTGTATGAATTTAGCCTATCTAATTTTTACTTTTTGTTTGGTCTGAATATATCCTATCTAGAATCCATATCATCTTCATTTTTCACTGAATATACACTATCCAGATATAGTATCCTAGCATTTGTTTTTGTATACCCTATTCAAATGTTTTATCATTTTTGTTTTTATTTATCTTATATATTTTTAATATTTTTCATTGTAGCTACTTATTTTGTCTTATTTAGTATGTAGACGTATATTTGGGGAGGAGGTCCCTATATATTTATGTCAATGGCATGTTTTGAAGTGGTGGAAAATAAATGCTTTAGCAAAGATGAGATCGGATGAAGAATCTCGAGATTGGATTTACTATGGATTGCGGGAGGTGATGTATATGGACATAAGATGGAGAGAAACTGAAAATGAATTTATCGAACGAGCAAGAACGAATGCAAGATTTGTCTTTGATACGGCAAAAGACTACCGGAGAGCTCGGATTACATCATCGATGGATTCTCGGGGAGCACAACGAATAGCTTACGAATTAGAACGAGACCTACACAACATTGATGTATTTTAAAATTATTTTGAGGGATGGTATGGTGATTATGGTAAGTATCAACATTTCATACTGAGAAAACCTAGAATGATAAGATATTGTAAATTTAAAATTTTATGGATAATAATATTGGATAAGGTATTGTTAAAATTGTGATTACAATAATGTGATATGCAGGTATATGGACAAAAGAAGTAAGAAAAATTTCTTATGCAGGACAAGACACAAATTCATCAATAGAATCTTACCATGGCGCAATGAAGAGATGATTAGATTTCACCACCAAGGGATTGCGAGGTCGGCGGCTCGATTGGCTTATCACAATGCTGACAATTACAATTCATAATCATTATACACATCTTTTGGCAATGATGAAAGCGGGATTGATAAAGAATGACATCATGACGCTTAAAATTTGAGAAACCGTCAATTTGTCTTACTCCATCGACGAGGAGTGGATTCTTGAACCGACAAATGAACGCAAATATTGGATGTGTCGAAGCACTACATATCCGGAGAATTGGTATTCTCTCGCTTATCCATATCGTGATTATGCGTGTTGTGATTGTGAGTACGCAATCCGAGGAAATTTTTTGAAAACATCAAGCCGCAATAATATTGAAAACAACGGATGTGGACCAAGATTGTATAGTTGAATATTGTGGCACGTACTACGGAATGGCTTGTGGAGGATTGGTGGAGATGTTCAAGTCGGAGAGAGGATTTCGTGACGAAGATGGATTAGATGACGATGTCATTATTGATTTGAATGATACATGTTCCGATGTGGCATCTAATCTAGATGATTTGGGGATTGGGGTAGAGCTCTCACAAAAAGATGACACAATTGAAGTGAATGAAGATATTCTTCATGCAAAAGTGATCAAAGAGCACGCAAAAGATTACAAAAAATTCGAGAGATTGATTGAAGGAAACGGATTACGGAGCACGCTACTTCCGAATTTCGTGCGTTATTGAATCGGATGTCGGAATTATGTCTCGCGGATTATCAAGGAACATTCATCCGGAAACCCAATTTGCGAAATTGAATAGGGGTATGGGTAATTCAATCCGTAGAAAGCAAGGATGGTGTGAAATGATGCTCTCAAAAAAATCTCGCCAATTGAATACTTAGTTAGATTGATTGTCAATATCTCGGTTCTTTTAGGATGTTTTATCGCCTTACATATTATTGTAGGTGAATATTTTCAACATCGTATATAATAAATAATTATATTTATTCATATATCTTATTCAATTATAATATCTCTTATCTATATATTTATCTTTGTAAATGCAAAGTGATAACAATTATAGATAGAATATAAGATATAGGATATATGATAGGATATAGACTTTAAGGATAATATAAAAAACAACAAAGATAAGGTATATTCAGAAAATGACTACTTCCTGACTATACCCTATCCATATGTACATCGTTGAAAATGCAAATGATAACCATTATGAATAAGGTATCGTTGTTTTACACTTTAAAGATAATATGAAAGCAATAATGATAGGGTATACTCAGAATATGATTACCCTCTGACTATAGTCTATCTTACAACCTAAACCATAAGACTATTGTATACTATACCGTATTCATATGTACATCGTTAAAAGTGTAAATGATAACCATTATGGATAAGGTATCGTTGTTTTAAACTTCAAAGATGATATGAAAGCAATAATAATAGGATATACTCAGAATATGATTACACTCTGACTATAATCTATTTTATAATCTAAACCACAAGATTATTCAATACGATACCCTATCCATATATTCAGCAAATACATGTTACATTATTATAGCCTACATCACATTCGAATGCATAAGATTATTTTGTATGATATTTTACCCATACACTTATCAAATATTTAAACATATAAATATTTTCATATTTTTATATATATTGGAAAAATATAGAACAAAAATACTGCCATCACTAAATTCGAATAGCTACATCTTCTTATTTTTATTCATCTTCTTCATCTTTTTCATCATCTTCGTCTACCGAGTCTGCTTCGTCACTATTATCGGGATTTGGCGCCCTCCAATCCATCTCATCATCGCTTGCTCGGGATTGTGAATCCTGAGCCAATGTCGCTCCTCGCTCAGCTTTAAGTGCACAAATGCTCGAAGAAGATGCGCGAAGACGGGCTCTCAACTTGACATAATGGTCAAGGAAAGTCTCAAAGTTTTGAAAAAATTCCATCTTTTTGTGAACATGCGCTATGGTATTATACTCCGCGAGTTTACGAAAAGTAAGATCGCGAATATTCGCGGATTCTTTCATTTCGTACCGTTCGCGAATAAATGCAGGTGCAAGAATAAACATATATGGCAACCTCGACTTGGCTATCCGGTTACGAATTGGTTTGCTTCGCTTGAACACCGTCCACGTGGCTGGATAAAAAAGAGCATCATCCCACGCCGCAAAGCCGAAATTACCTTTGACCGAACGGATAAAAAATAATGCAAGAGGGGGTAATTACTCTGGCAAAGGATTTTCAGCCACATCGCGAAGCATATTGTCCCATTGTCGCTCGGCGGCGATAGCCCACCTCGACTTTGCTTTTGCGTCTTGCCGTTTCAGCCTCGCAACTGGATTGGAGAAAGCTCGAAGATTGTTCCTTCGATTCTCCTCTACCGCGGTTGTACGCGTTCTCGTGGGGCCCATCATTTGCGGTCTACCTCCTTTGCCACCGCCCTCAACATCAATAAGACAATGATCATTTAGTAAATGTTTTTTTAATTTTTGTTTACTTACGTAATTTTTTTTACACTCCACCCAAAGACAATAGAATTTCTTGCGGGCGGCTTCTCCTCGGATAGCCCAATGCACATCCATTTGAGCAACCCCGTCGGCAGGGAGCTCACTTTTCTGTAAATGCGGCAAACCTTTGGAGGCTTCATCTTCATCCATTCGGTTGTAATTTGTTTCCTCCTCTTCATTCATTGCATTATTCTCCCTTGTTGCCTCAATAAGAGTTGATGATGAAGTCAAACTCAACTGAATAGGTGGAACATCTACAAAAAAGATAAAATATAAGATAAGATATCGCAATTTTTCACTTTTATGGATTACAACAATCAATACACCGGATATGGTATTACAAAAAAAAATTACAAAAAAAAACCATCTTTGTCATTCAAAGAGTAGCAAAGATGGTTAAATCATTACCTTGCGAATGACCTTGCACCGTTGTTGCAATGGTACAGTCCGAAAGTGCAATGTTCACTATTGTTGGGAGAATTGGGTCAGTGTTGAGAGCCATTCGAATTTCTGTGGTTACCGGAGATAGAATAATTGGAATAAATGCCATAGTTCTGCACAAAAATTCAAAAAAAATAACACATAGTCAATGATGGATGAATTTACTTAGACGCCAAGAACCCCAAGCTATTCTAAGTTACCCTCTACATATAACCCCATGTCCATGAATGATATCAAGCATACATTTCATAAGGTGGAAACCTCAACGAACTATTCTATTGCCGAGCAGTGTATCTTGTTTTTCAAAGAAATGAAAGTGGAAAATGGCATTTGAAAGATCAATTTACTTTGCAGGGGTTCAAGTGAGGATGAATCAGATCTTTAGACAGAAAGAGAGGGAAAGACGATGTTGAGCGAGGGCAGACATGAATAATATAGGAAACTTGTTTGAAACAGAGACCTTCATTGCACTAGAAACCATAGTCAGTCCAGATTCTAGTGTTTACAAGTCCAACTGGTTATATGTTGCACCAGGACCTCATATTCTAACATGTTTCAGAAGTTTCTGAATCTCAACTTAATGCACGTGGTATCTTGACACATGTGTTATGAGCATGCCATGTCCAAGTGCATCAAACAACAACAACATGAGCTTACATCACCAAAACAACAGCTTCCGAACACACATCTACTTCTTCCCTCACTCCTACACCGCAACGTGAGAGCCTTATTCCTGGTGTTGATTTCATGATGATTCAAGAAAGAGAAGATAATATCTGTACCAAACATACATTTTCAATAATCCTCATCCCTGAGTAGTACTGCAACGATAACCACTGGGATTTTGAGCATGTTAATTAATACTGCCAATCCAGGTGCATCAAACAGAAGCTAAGCTAGCTGTAAGCTTGACAGAAGCTAAGCTTCATATTTTTGTTTCATGACTACTAAATACATGAAGCTAAGTGACATCCTGAGTACTTTAGTTTCAAACAAAAGCTAAGCTAAGTGACTAAAACATGACCAACACTCAACGATCCTCCTTCCCTCACTCCTACTCCTCAAAAGTGGGAGTTTGCACATGAAACCAATGCAACTTGACCTTCATCAATCCTGCGAAAACCATTGAGACATCTGAACAAATCCAAGTTGTGACTTGACGTCTAGTAGCAACTGCAACTCAAGTAGGGTAGCAATTCATATGGCATGTATTATGTAGAGAGGATCTTCCAGACATAAGGAGATGGGTGAGTGATTTGATAGGGCAGAGCAAATAAGTGCTAACATTTGCTACAAGACACAAAACAATATATTGGAGAGAAAAAATGTGAGGTGAAAGTGTAAGAGGAATACTCAAGAGGGGAGAGAAGAACCCGGAGAGTTGGGAAAGAGCCGCTCACAAAAAGATGTTTGGGTGAGAGGACAAGGAGCCTTAAATGGCTTAAGAAAATGACTTGCTAATGTATTAAAAAAAAAGCGGATGAGTAGTCATGGGTTGGCAACCCATAATGCACCCACTTACTCATAAAAATATTCGGACTAATAGTGATGGGTTGCCAACCCATGATGCACCCTCTTGCTTCCATATGAGGCATTGCTTTTTATGTCTAACTCCTTTGTATTATCGCCTTAAGTATTAAATTAGTCTTGGATTATTTTGGAACTACTAAAGGTTGGTATTAGCGGAACCCTTGAGACAAGGAGCCGGCGACGTAAGGAAATGTCTAAAATGTTTAGCTCATCCGCAAAGATGGATGAGCTCTCACTAATGATTTTACTTGAGTGCCACGAATCCCCGGCCCTTAAACGCGTGTTTATATCCAAGAAGAAGTGGGCTCGTTGTCAAAGTAACCATTTAAGAGCCATCTACCTTACTAGCACTCAACTTACCGGGGCCGGGGATTCGTGGCACTCAAGTAAAATCATCCGTAGAAGCTCATTCATCTTATTGAATGAGATCAACCACTTTAGAATGACCCTTATGGTGTCGGCTCCTTGTCTCAAGGTGACTAAACTTTTGTGTCTAAAACCATCTCAACCTAATTAAAAGGGTGTTGATAAATACAAAGTTTTGTGCACCTAAAATTGAGTGCCTAGTGTAGAGCAAGTGGATGAATCATGGGTTGGCAACCCATCACTATTAGTTGGGATATTTTTAAGAGCAAATGGGTGCATCATGGGTTGCCAACCCATCACTACTCATGCGGTTATTTTTAAGAGATTAGCATGCCATTTTATTAAGCCATTTAAGGCTCCTTGCCCCCTCATCCTCTCATCTTTGTGTGAGCGGCTCTTCCCCCAACCTCCCGGGTTCTTCTCCCCCCTCTTCATTATTTCTCTTACACTCACTTTTGTCATACTCTCACATTCTCTCTCACATCACTCACCTTGCATTCATTTTGACAATGTATTGTTTAGTGTATCATAGCTTAGCAATTGCAAAGTTGAAATGTAGGGAGAAAATGTTAGCACTCAACTTTTTTGAAATCTTGCAACTTGTATTTTGATCTATGAAATCATTTTTCTTCTTGTATATATAATGTTGTGCATTTGCTTAGACTAGGTGCTCAATGTATTAGAAGTTGGCCTTGGAATTGTTGTAGTGCTAAATGGATGTAGTAATTTCTCATGCTATCTATCTTCTTCTGCTTCTGTGAATTCAAACTGCTATGTGTTATACGTGCAGAAAGGTCACTCATACTTTGGACATATTTGATTTTTAAATTCAACCTGCTCATCTGTAACTAATCTCTGGTTCATTAGAAATCTAGTGATTAGATTTAGATTACTAGATTACAGATTACTAGATTACTGATTACAGATTTACAGATTTAGATAACTTATCTGTTACTGTAACTTATCGGTAGTGCCTTGTGTCAATTTACGGGAGAGAAGGGGAAGGATCTACCCGTAGCTTACGCTAGTAAGCAATTGACTTCCGCGGAGAGGAATTACTCCACTACGGAGAGAGAGTGTCTAGCCATGGTATTTTCGGTCAAGAAGTTTAGGCACTATCTTATTTGTAATCCGGTAGTATTTTTTGTGGACCACATGGCCATTAAGTATTTGGTCAACAAGCCGGAGTTGAGTGGAAGGTTGGCTAGGTGGGTTTTGTTACTTGAAGAGTTTGATTACACGGTGGAATATAAACCGGGTCGCATGCATTTACAAGCCGACCACTTGTCTAGATTGTCGGAGGAGATGGACACTACGCCAATAGACGATAGCCTCATGGATGATAGATTGTTTGTAGTCACGTCCACACCGAATTGGTATGCCGGAATTGTAGAATTCTTGACCACTCAACAATTACCATCCGAATGGACCAAGGAGGAGAAAAGAAAGGTTAGAGTCAATAGTAGGCACTTTGCCGTGATAGGCAATAGATTATTCAGGAGAGGAGCGGATACCATCTTGAGAAGATATGTATCGCACGTAGAGGTTCCGGATATTCTAGAGGCATGTCATGATAGTGCTTGTGGAGGACATTTTTCTGGCCAACTTGCCGGCCAGAAAATCCTTAGAGCGGGTTACTTTTGGCCTACATTATTCCAGGATTTACACGACTATGTTAAAAGGTGTGATGTTTGCCAAAGGTACGCTAGAAATGACCTTAGGATGGAGATGCCATTACACATTTCATTACCACTAGTTCCCTTTGAGAAATGGGGAATAGATTATGTAGGGGAGGTCCATCCCCACTCTTCAAGGGGGATGGCCTACATTGTTGTAGCTACCGAGTATTTGACTAAATGGGCGGAGGCTAAGGCGGTCAAAACCGACACGGCCGTACATGCCGCTACATTCATGTACGAAAATATCATTACTAGGTTTGGGGTCCCAAAGATTCTAGTTAGTGATAGAGGAACTCATTTTCTTAATGACCTCATTTCCGAGATGACTCAAAGGTTTAAAATCGACCATAGGAAGATAACTCCCTATCACCCTCAAACTAATGGCCAAACCGAGCGAGTGAACGGAATTCTAGTCGGCATTTTACGCAAGACGGTCATCGACTCAAAGAGAGATTGGGACGTAAAGCTAAACGCGGCTTTGTGGGCTTATCGGACAACTTACAAGGTGACAACACAAGCAACTCCGTTTTCTTTGGTGTATGGTATTGAGGCTACACTTCCTATTGAATTTGAGGTAGAGTCATTAAGGGTTGCAATAGGGACACGCCTCAACGACAATGAGTCTTTGAGAAATAGGCTAGAGAATCTAGAGGAGAAGAGGCGGAGGGCCGCTCAACACATGGAGGCAATCCAAAGACGAAGGAAGGTTATTTTTGACAAGCGTCACAAGAAGAGAGCATTAGAGAGAGGAATGTTGGTTATGCTCCAAGACGGGAAAAAAAAGGATTTTCCGGGGAAGTTTGATGCGGTTTGGTTAGGTCCTTACATTGTGGCGAATACATGGTCTAATAACTCGGTGCAATTGGAGACACTCAACGGACAAAGCTTTCCGACGCGAACGGCCGGAAGTAGGTGCAAGCAATTCCACACATGAAAATGACTTGACTTCAAGCAAGACATTCTAGGAGTCGATCCCAGATGGTCGCCAATAATGTGAGCCCAAAATTGATGCCCACATTGGTTGTTAACACTTGTAAAACATTACAAGTGATGTTTTGGTGATTTATGATTATTCACAAAAATATAAAAAGACTGAAGCTTGAAGAAAGCTTAGTTTGAAGCATTAGGCTTTTGTGGAGTGGATTTAAATAGGAGAAGGATAAACCTTGGTAAAGTGTGGTAGGTAGAAAGCCAATGTTAGTTAAATGTTTGAATTAGGATCCTTGTTGATCATTTGAGGGAGGAAGGCTTAGGAGATAGGATTAGAGCCTACAAAGTAGGAGGAAATGTCGAGGGCTTATTGTGAGCCTTGAGGGTGCTCACCCCCTCAAACTCACTATATAATCCCTCATTCTTCCCTCACTCATCCTCTCTTTCCTTCGTGCTCCTTGGCACTCCACGTGTTATAAGTGTGGGTGCATGGGAAGCAAGATAGGAGCACGTGTGTATGCATGGATGTAAGGTTAGGAGCCAAGGCTAGTTGGCCTTGAAGAGGGCTTGACCTCTTGTTAGTAATAGTTGGGCGTGAATGATTTAAAGTTTAATTTATGGCTTTGTTTGAATACTTGGATTTACATTGATTAGCCTTATACTTATGCGGATGTGCAAAGTCTCTTATTGGAGCATTTAGTTTTGTTGGACTTCATATGAATTTTTGAGAGCCAAAAAACCGAGACTATGTCCAAACTTCTAAAAACTAGTGAAAAAATGTAGATTCAAAGGGAACAGCGTAGAATTGCGACCATATATTTTTTTGCAGTAGAAATATTATTGCATATTCGTGTAGAGGACTTCATTACCTATCCATGGATACCAAGAACTCATTTTTTGGACTTCATATGAATTTTTGAGAGCCAAAAAACCGAGACTATGTCCAAACTTCCAAAAACTAGTGACACACTCTTATAGTTTTTGACTTATGATGTTTAGACTTAAAGTGTTGGATTCATTAGGTAGGAAGGGGTGTGTGTAACTTTTGAATGTATTGGTGATTGACCATTGAGGTTGAACTTAGTAATGGAAGGTGAAGGCCTGTAAAGGAGAGGCCACCATAAGTTACACAAGTATTTGTTAATACTTAAACTTATGTGCTTCATGGAATCAACAAGCGAAGGTTCGTGCAGTAGTGTGGAATCAACGGCGAGGACTCGATTCACACGAGGGATATCTTTGAAGGCATGCGTGGCCAAAGCGGCCGGGTGGACTTTAGAGAAATACAAGCATATGACATTACCCGAGATTAAGGAGTGTAAGAAGACATAGTATAGACTTGGCTAAGTTGCGTATATTCCAACGATAGATTAGAATCATACATTGTGTTACAAAGAGAGAAATCTCTACATGTCATTATAAACTTCTCCATTCGGGCTAGGACGAAATTGAAGGGTGGAGGCTTTTTGGTGACACTCCCCGTCGACGGGGTTGCTCAATTGGATGTACATTGGGCTATTCGAGGAGAAGGTGCTCGGAAGAAGTTTCATTGTCTTTGGGTGGAATGCAAAAGAAATTATGTAAGTAAACAAAAACTAAAAAAACATTTAATTAATGATCATTGTTTTCTTGATGTCGAAGGAGGTGATAAAGGAGGAAGACCACGAATGCCGGGGCCCACGAGGACGCGTTCAACCATGGTGGAGGAGAATCGCATGAATAATCTTCGGGCTTTATCCAATCCGGTTGTCCGGCTAAAACGTCAAGACGCGAAGGCCAAATCTAGATGGGCCATCGCCGCCGAACGACACTGGGAGAATATGCTTCGAGATGCAGTTGAGAATCCCTTGCCAGATGAATTGCCCCCCCTCGCCATGTTTTTCATCCGGTCAGTCAAAACTAATTTTGACTTTGCCACGTGGGGTGATGCTCTTTTTGATCCTGCCACATGGACGGCCTTCAAGCGAAGCAAATCCATTCGGAACCGGATTGCGAGATCAAGATTGTCATACATGTCTACCCTTGCACCCGCGGTTTCCCGGAAACGATATGAATTGAAGAAATCCGCAAACATTCGTGAACTCGCTTTTCGTAAGCTCGCGGAATATAACACCGTAGCGCATGTCTATAAAAAAATGGAGTTTTTTGGAAATTTTGAGGCATTTTTTGAGCATTATGTTAAATTAAAAGCCCGTCTTCGCACATCTTCTTCGAGCATTCGCGCCCTCAAAACAGAACGGGCCGCGGCATTGGCTCGTGAAACGCAATCCCGAGCAAGCGACGATGACATTGACTGGAGAGCGCCAAGTCCCGAAAATAGTGACGAAGCTAACTCGGTGGACGACGAAGAAGAAGAAGAAGAAGTAACATTAGGAAACTAGGATTTGTGGTATTTTCGAGCATATATGTATTGTTTTAAAATATAAATAAATATTCATTTTTTCATTGTTTTCAATATAATTTATAAAATATAACATAACAATACCTTATCCATCATTATTATCATTTTGCATTTCTGAAGATAAACATATGGATAAGGTATCGATAACAAATATCGTATGGTTGAGGTTTCTAAAATAGGGTATAGTCAGCAACTATTCAATTTCTGAGTATACCCTATCATTGTTTTTCATATTATCTTTAAAATGTAACATAACAATACCTTATCCATAATTATGATCATTTTGCATTTTTGAAGATAAGTATATGGATGAGGTATCGTTATGTTATAAATATCATGTGGTTGAGGTTTTTAAGATAGGGTATAGTCAGTAACTATTCAATTTCTGAGTATATCCTATCATTGTTTTTCATATTATCTTTAAAATATAACATAACGATACCTTATCCATAATTATGATCATTTTGCATTTTTTAAGATAAATATATGGATAAGGTATCGTTATGTTATAAATATCATATGGTTGAGGTTTCTAAGATAGGTTATAGTCAGTAACCATTCAATTTCTGAATATACCCTATCATTGTTTTTCATATTTTCTTTAAAATGTAACATAACGATACCTTATCCATAATTATGATCATTTTGCACTTTTGAAGATAAGTATATGCATAAGGTATCGATCACAAATATCATATAGTTGAAGTTTATGAGATAGGATATAGTCAATAACTATTCAATTTTTGAGTATACCTTATCATTGATTTTCATATTATCTTTAAAATGTAACATAACGATACCTTATCCATAATTATGATCATTTTGCATTTTTTAAGATAAATATATGGATAAGGTATCGATCACAAATATCATATAGTTGAAGTTTGTGAGATATGGTATAGTCAGTAATTATTCAATTTTTTAGTATACCTTATCATTGATTTTCATATTATCTTTAAAATGTCACATAACGATACCTTATCCATATTTATGATAATTTTGCTTTTTTGAAGATAAGTATATGGATAAGGTATCGATCACAAATATCATATACTTGAAATTTGTAAGATAGGATATAGTCAGAAACTATTCATTTCCTGATTATACCTTATCCTTTTATTTTACATAATATCTCTAATATACAAAGCTAAGATAGTCTATACATAATTATCATCATTTAACATTTTAAAGATAAGAGTAGGGATAAGGTATTGTATACAAAAACAGTGATGAACACATGAAAACTAACAAAATAAAATTAATATAAAATTTTATTATATATGATGCTAAATATCTTCACCAATTGTAATAAACATCAAAATCATATATACGATTATAATAATAATCATAAATATCATAAATATAAAACTAATTATTTTTACTAAGGATTACATGAACGAGGTCTTTTCGAAAGCATTCTTTCATATCACCCTTGTTTTCTACGAATTGAATTACCCATACCCCTATCCATATTCGCGAATTGAGTGTCCGGATGAAGAGTGCCTTGGAAATCCGCGAGACACAACTCCGACATTCGATTCAACAACACACAAAATTCGGAAGTAGCATGCTCGGCCATTCGTAGTCCGTGCCCTTCAATCAATTTTTGAAATTTCTTATAATTTTGTGCGTGCTCTTTTATAACTCTTGCATGAAGAACATCTTCATCCACTTTAATCACGTCATTCTCTTGTAAAGATTCGACCCCAATCTCCAAATCATCTAGATTAGGTGTTGCATCGTGATTCGTGTCGGTTGAATCAATGATGATATCTTCATCCAATACATCTTCGTCACAAAATCCTCTCTCCGCCTTAAACATCTTAAATAACCCTCCACGAGTCGTCCCGTAATATGTGCCACAATATTCAACTATGGCATCTTGATCTACATCCATAGTTTTCAAAATTATTGCGGCTTGATGTTTGTAAAAATTTCCTCGGATTGCATACTCACAATCACAATACGCATAATCACGATGAGGGTATGTAAGTGAATACCAATTCTCCGGATACGTTGCGCTTCGACACATCCAATGTGTTCGTTCACTGGTCGGTTCAAGAATCCATTCCTCGTCAATGGAGTAAGACAAATTGACACTTTCTCGAACCTTGAGTGTCATGATTTCATTCTTGATCAATCCCGCTTTCTTCATTGCCAAACGGTGCGTATAATGATTATGAATCGTAGTTGTCAACATTGTGATGAGCCAATCAAGCCGTCGACTCCGCAATCCCTTGGTTGTGAAACCTAACCATCTCTTCATTGCTCCATGATAAGATTCTATAGATGAATTTGTGTCTTGTCCGGCATGAGGAATTTTTCTTACTCATTTTGCCCACATAGCTGCAACGCACATACTTATATTTAGAATCTAGATGATACCTTATCCAATATTCATATCCATGAACTTATCAATGCACTATACCTTATCATACAAAGTAATGTCATTGTAAAGTGTTGAAACTTACCATAATTTCCATACCATCCTCAAAATATGCTTGAAATACATCAATATTGTGGAGGTTTCTTTTCAATTCGTAAACTATTTGTTGTGTTCCGCGAACATCTATCGTTGATACAATCCAAGCTCTCCGATAGTCTTTTGCCGTATCAAATACAAAATTTGCATTTGTCTTTGCTCGCTCAATGAAATCATTTTCGGTTTCTTTCCATATAATGTCCATATACATCACGTTCCGGAAGCCGTAATAAATCCAATCCCGAGATTCCTCGTCCAATCTCATTTTCGCCAAAGCATTTGTTTTCTAACACTCCAAAACATGCCATTGACACAAATATATGGGAACGTCCTCTCCAAATACGCGTCTACACGCAAAATAAATAAATAAACATATAAGGATAACAAAATGAGGATAGACTATATGTAAAAAAAAATGTTTGGATAACATATTCAGATAGACTATATTTTCAGATAAAAATAATTTTGATTTTGATTTTGATTATGTAAGTTGTAAAAAACAAATTAGTAAATTGGGATAGAGTATATTGATATGAAAGTAAAAGAATATGATACACCCACCTCAAAGCGTTATGTTCGGCTTCATCATTATGAACAATGAAAGCATTAGGACGCCATTCCGAATGCGCCGCTCGTAATTTATCTGCCAAAGGCTTTAAAAAGACAATGAGACTCTCGGAATCTTGCTTATTTGTTATAATTCACGCACCGGGAAACCCATTGCGGCAAGCATCGAACACCATAAGTGTATAGAGAAAATAATTGCAAGCGCTAGTTCCAAATGTAGCATCCATAAATATAGCGGATTTGTCACCATACTCTATCATGGCATTGAATTGTTCGGGTGATTGCAAACCCAACACAAATGCCGTATTTTTGCCATCTATACAATTTGACTCTTGCAAAATAAACACATCATCTTTATTTTCCGTAATTCACGAATCAACGCTTTTTGCCTCGTTAGTGTGTCGTTTCCACTTACCTCGTAAAAATGTACGCTCAATGTTTCGGATGTTCTTCAAAAGAAGAGTATCATCTTTACGCATTGAATAACCCATCCGTGATCGATCCGCAAACACTTGATGATGCTCATCATAAATTTGACGAACATTAAGGCCACTCTTCAACCTATTGTCAATATACGTCTTCAATGAATCCGACCATCGTGTAGCAAGAGTGGAAGGGCGTGCCGACGAATCCGGATCGTACACGCCATACGCCGGTGTTCCATCAATTCGGGTATGTTCTTCATGGAAATAGGCTATCTCTACCGTATCCGCGGGTTTAGCCAAAATCTTGATAGAATATCGTGCAAGACATCCCCATTTATGATTTTGTCTCAACTCCTTCTTGTTTCTATGGTCTTCAGGGCCATATGAACAATGATATCTGAAATAACATATATAAATGTTAATATATAGCAATATTATAAGAAAATACATATATCTGACTATACCTTATCCAAATACATATCCAAGTTAGGTATCTTACGTGATGTGTCCAAGACTTGTTGTGGATCGAACTTGCTTTTGGACGTGTGGAAGAACCTTCCGAATCTTGTGAATTGTCCAAGAAATTTCCATGCCTCCTTCACCAATTTTTTCTCCTTTTTGGAAATCATCTAAACGATCTAATGGAATGCGAGCTATCCTACAAGGTCGCATTCCGCGAGTAGATTTTGCCCATTGCAAATGGCGGTGGTTGAAAGTTTCCACATAGGGCGATTGGATGACCATAGAGTTAGCCATAATTTCGACGATAACCTATCCTGAACAAATCACACATGTTATCCACAAATTCTATAAATTACAATACCTTATCTAACGAGTTATCCATATTCAAACTTAACAAAAATAACTTTAAATAGATAAAAGATTTATATATATACTGAATATATATTAAATATTTAGCTGATATGCAATTTATCTTTAACAAAATACAAATAGTCTTTAAATCCAATATCGATGTAACTAATTTTTTTTTTAAATATACCTTATCCAATGACATCATATCCCAATACAAAAGCAAAATATAGAGAGAAAACATACCTTGGAAGTGGTACAAGAGAAAAAGACCTTGAAAACCCTAAAATGAAGTTTATATAGTGGACATATTAGATGAATGAGAAAACGATTGGCAAATGAAATGTAGAAACATAATCTTCATTACTTTGAACCCTAAATCCTATATCTATGCACCATGCATATAGATTATATTATGAGATGACATCACATGATATTAATTATACGGACTTAAACGTACCATGTTTATCATTCTACAAACCTATGATAAAATCTTTAAATAATATAATATTATCGTAAATTAATGAATTAATGAATTTTTTAATATATAAATATATAAATTTTTTAATAGCAATTCATAAATATTCTATATATTTTATATGATATAAGATATACATGATAATGAACACAAGATAAACTATCACAAGATAGACTATCTTGCCAAGTTATATCATCTTCTACTAGATCATTTATCTAAGTTTTGATCGGATATACATAATGAGTTATAAGATAGGGAATCCACAATAAATAACTTTAGAATATAATATTGTTTTATGAAATATAATGTTCGCAAATCATGTATCTATTGTTAGTCCAATATGGTGGTTCATCAAATGGTCATGTAGGTCCTTCAAATTTTAAGTTTCACCCAACTTAAACCCAAACCTAAACCCTAGACCATAAAAAACATTAAGGTTATACGTTGGAAAAAAACATAAATCCCAAATTAGTAAGGTTCCAAAATGATAATAATTATAATATAATGCTTAAAGTTGAACATTGGTATATCATTATATAATTAAATATCATGTAGTTGTTTAAAGTTTAATTGTTGCTTTTCCTCCTTGTTTGGAAAACTATTTTCTATCTAAGGGCCGGTTCGGACAGGTTCCAAGTCCTAAGTCCCAAAGTCACATGAGATGTGTAGATAGGATTTTAGATTGGGTTCCAATTAAGAAAACCACACAGGGAAGACCAAATGAGTGTCATGTGTTACATCTAGAGATCACCATGAAGTTAATTGATAGATCACAAGGGAATTAAGGTGAATTTAGGACAACAAACTCCAAGGTCAAGGCACCTTGGTTGGATCCATAGTCTCTTCAATTAAATATCCAGGGACCATAGGCCATACCACAGGTTAGGAGATAGGTCAAACACACATGACACTCTTACCTTTATGCAAATAGATTAATGAATTAAACTCAATATCACAAACATGAATTGCTTCTTTAGTCCTTCTAGACTTAACGCCATCAAATTGAATTGAGTGTATTAAAATTAATTATTACAACTTGCAAAAGTCTAGTTACAGGTAACGGGAACCGAGCTAAGCGAATTGGCCTAAGCATAGAGTCTAATCCCTAGGACCATAGTCTAGTTAGGCATGACCATAGTCTCAATGTCCGGCCATAGTCTCAAGTAACCTCTCTTACCAGAGTGGGCCATAGTCTTAGTAAGAAGTAACCAAGTAACCAGTTCCAAGTCAATGTCATGTTCTCGAATGAGGTGCTAGCCACTCCTCCTTATATGCTTGCCCTTGAGCCTTCCCCCAAACGATATGGGATAAGGTGCACTCGCCTCGATCTCTCCATGACTCACCTTTCTCACTTCGACGCTCCACCTCCTCTGCCTCTTCACATTCTCGAGAGATGATGGCCACGGCGAATGATTTTTAGAATATCTACTTACTCACGGGAGAATTAATCCTGATTAGAATCTCTCAAACAAGAATTGCTCTGATTCTCGTGGTAAGATTAAATCCAATTCGATCCACATTAATGCTTCATGTCTGGTAGGTTCATTCCATATTTTCCTAGACTACCACTCTTCTCCGCCCAACAACCACGGTGTGATTGCTACACGCTTGTCAACAACGTGAGGGTCGGCTTCCTCCAAGAAATCTTCTTCACATAAATAAGTTTTCATACACTAAAACATGAGATTGAGCAATCAGAAGAAGAATTATTCGGGAGGGGGGGAAGTAGCCGAACTCCAGCCCTCACACAAGTTAATCGAAAGGTAGGGACTCATAACACTCTTCAATTACACTTGGAGCAAGAGATCATAAACGTTGGGCTTCACACCAACGTAGGGCTTGGGACTTGTGTTGCGAGTTGGGTTAAGCCAAAAACTAGACCCAACTCTCCATCCAAATCCCGTGAATATATTTACATGAAATAATCAAGATTTGACTACAATGATATTCAACCATATTTAAGACAGCACTTAAGGCTCACAAGTTGGGAGTTTGCCTCCGTGTTGGGGTTTGCTAATATGAATGGGACTTGGGACCATATGTGAAACGGCCCTAACGTAGATGGCTTGGTTTTCCAACAAGCATGTGTATTTTAGGATATGAAACACACAATTAGTACGAGATGGTTAGCAAATCTAAATCGAGGTTGAAGTCTATCTTCTCGTGATTCTTTGGAGCTCATATGAATATCTTGTTCAACTTCAAAATGAAGATTATTGTTCTCCTTAAATGGTCAAATATAGTCATCCTCCCCACCAATTTGTTGAGTATTGACACAAGAAATGATAACATTATTTATTAAAGCACATAGTCACGATCATTTTTAAAGACAAGTCTTTTTGGAGTCCATTTTTTCATCCATGCCCAACCACATACCACTCAAATATAGGTGTCCAAATTATTGTCATGTTGGAATTAGACACATATACTTTAGAGGTTTTTATGTGTTGTCATCATCATAATCATCTCGTTCATAAATTGTGATATTTTGTGAATGTGAATTGTTGATGTGAACGATGCTTGATCATGTTGTTCTCTATTTCAATTTCTAAGGTTACAACATGAATATGTTAATTATGTCTCCCAAATGCAGTTGACAATGAAACATATTTTGTGTTGGAGTGTCCCTGCTACAACTCCATTAGAGATAGATTAATTTTCCTATTTCATAATGTTAGACTAAGTTGTCTCAAGTGTCAATTCCAATCAGACCATTGAATTGATACAACATGGTGCCTCTTCCATGATACATTATTAGATCTAACAAATGCCGCTACACTTCATTACTCTAGGAAATTAGTTTTTTTGACACCATCTTGATGTACACCTAATGCCATAAGCCATTCGCTTCTTGGATTTTAAAAACAACATCATTTCATTTTCACAAAGGTTATTTATATAAACAAAAAAATACTCTTGGGATGATTAGTTTGTGTGGTACCTATTGCAACTTGATCCATTACTGGCAGTAATGTACATTGGTCTTAATTGTTTAATTTTTCTGCTAGCCCACCTCTCCTATGGTATAAAACACGCGACCAGTTCAAGGTTGCTAGCAAATCCAAATCAAGCCTATAACGACTTTCTTCGTAAAGTTTGAAGCACAAACAAATATAATATTCATGATTACAGGTGCAAATTCTTGTGCTCATCAATTGCTCAAGATAAACTATAGTCTATAAATAAATAACCTTGTACTATATTATTTAAGTAAATTTTAATTGGATATGTTTGATGGGTTGTAAGATAGGGAATATATAATAAATGAATAAAAAATCATAAAATTTTTACCAAAATATGATTATTGTGGGTCAATTTGTAATATATTTATTATTAATCTATTTGTGGTGGTCGCAAAATATTTAAAAAATTAAGTTACACAATATATAGAATTAATCATAAATATACAAATTACAAGATAAGGTATCTAAAGATATCCAAAAATATATTGCATCATCTATTATAACTAAAAGGAGTTGAGATGATGATTTTTGTAATAAAATTAAGATAAGGTATAAAATACAAAAATAATAAATGAGTGTAATGTTCATAAAACGGCCAAAGTGAAACGATGAAGATAAAGTATATAATATATCCCAAAAAATGATATATATAAAGATAAATTTGATCTTTAAGATAATATAATATAATGTGCAAATAAATGTTATTTTAATTGGAATTAGACTTGTGGGATAACATTATAGATGGGGTATACTCAGAAAATCTTAAGTTCTGACTATAGTCTATCCGATGTACTGTAATGCTTTATCATCATCACATATGATATTATCTCTAAATATGAAAATTACAAGATAAGGTATCTAAAGAAATCCAAAAATGTATTGCATCATCTATTATATCTAAAAGGAGTTGAGATGATGATTTTTGTAATAAATTTAAGATAAGGTATAAAATACAAAAATCATAAATGAGTGTAATGTTCATAAAACGACCAAACTGAAACGATGAAGATAAAGTATATAATATGTCCCAAAAAATGATATATATAAAGATAAATATGATCTTTAAGATAATATAATATAATGTGCAAATAAATGTTATTTTAATTGGAATTAGACTTGTGGGATAACATTATAGATGGGGTATACTCAGAAAATCCTAAGTTCTGACTATAGTCTATCCGATGTACTGTAATGCTTTATCATCATCACATATGATATTATCTCTAAAATAATATGATGTATATTATATCTCTTCAAATAAATTATATTATATTTATCTCAACATATATATACTTAGATAATAGAGAAATGGCAATAGTTATTATTTTGAACTGATTAGTATAATTAACCAATTTATCATAAAATGATATGTCTTAGTTTTGAATTTTGCAAATGTGTAAGCAATTACACCCGTGCAAAATAAAAGAGTTGTGAAAGAAATTAAAAAAATGACTATGACAACACGTCATAACCACTTACCAAATATTGCACACATTGACAACTTGCAATATTTATCAATATAACCACGTGGAATCCAAGCCACATCATGGCCTTGGTGACAACT
Organism: Polytrichum commune; assembly: GCA_950295325.1. NCBI lineage: Eukaryota > Viridiplantae > Streptophyta > Polytrichopsida > Polytrichales > Polytrichaceae > Polytrichum > Polytrichum commune. Next base: position 27,700,113 of record OX485803.1, read on the forward strand.
CATGAGGGGTTATAGAAAATAGGATTAGAGCATCCAAAGCCACATCATGGCCTTGGTGACAACTCATGAGGGGTTAGAAATTAGGCTTAGAGCATCCAAAGCCACATCATGGCCCTTTGCTAACTAATTGATATTTACAAAATAGCTAGTAGTTCATAATAGCTATGAGAGAACAAGGGGGTCTTACGTGCCAACTCATAGGTGTTTCACTAAAGTAAGCTCCATCCAAGCTTCTTGATGGATTCATCCAATTTTTGTTACCGGATGATTTTACTTGAGTGCCACGAATCCCCGGCCACTTACCGGCAAGTCCTACCGTATTGCAACTTCTGCCGAAATACACAAGGTTTCGCCTGACACGCATGAATCCTCACGGTCCCACCCACTCAAGGTTTTTTCACGAAGAGTGGAAAACCAATTAATTAGTGCCGACGGTATATGAATGTCTGGTTTGTGCAGTACTAATTCAATGGGTCGGAGCAGTATGCGTTGTGATTGTTGGATTGAAGAGTTGAACTTAACTTAGTATTAGCCAGATTTTTTATTGGATATTTGCAACTTAGGTATCAGTCTCCGGATGTGTAAGTTTGATGTGCTAAGTTTAGTGGAGACGATGAGGAAAGCATCAGAACAATCGATTTTGTGTTGAGGAGGAGCTTGAACTGTTTTGTTGGAAATTTTGGAGCAAGGGTTTGCTGAATTAGGTTGGAAGTTCAAAAGGGTGAGGATGATGGAAGAGAGAGGCCAGAGGGCGGCAGTATAATTCACTGCGGCCTGCCTACTCGTGGTGCTAATGCTTGTCACTCCCAAAATCCCTCAAGATCAAAAGTATCATAACTTTGCAGACAAGCGAAACTTCTTCGGTTAGCCCTCTCTCACTCTCTGTTAAATTTTTGAGATGATGAGAACAGCAACGAGATTTTAGGTGTTAGGGGTGGAGCTGAAATCTGCCAAACACTTGCATCATTGCGCCTAATTGTCAGAGTATGTAGGCTCCAATTGCGTGTCATCTCAAAATGCAATTGACTAGGGTTTACTGAACAGAAATGTAGAAACATAAGCTTCAAACTGAAACCCTATGTTTGGTAGGCACTGATTCAATGTTGATGTAGTTTAATGTGATTTAGTCAATTTGAAATAAGTGTTAATGATGTATGAATTTAGAGGGGTGTGATGGTGGTAGCGCTGGATTTACTTATTCATATCAGTGACACTGGACTTCGTGTTTTTTAATTAGGGTTCTCCTGATTGGGGTTGGGAATCTGATAGTTGGAGTACTGAACACTCACAAATCACAGGTACTGTAATTAAGTCAACATTTCACATCTCAATCTATGGCAGAGAAAACTTCCGACAGAAGAAATGTAGTTCAATATTATATGTAGGGTATGCAGATTCTCATCAGAAACAGCAGAATAAACCTCCAAGCTTGAAGGACCATTGATGGCGAATGACATTACACATTAAGTTTGAGACTGGACAGTCATGCACACATAATTCGACACCGTCATCGGCTGTTTTGACAAAATGGGGTATCCTATGTTGTGATGTTTGTGCAATTGTGAGCATCAGGAGGGTTGTGAGGATGCATGTTGAATTTACAGCTGGGAGATTTCAAATAAATTCCTGTATAATCTAGGTGATTTCCATTTGGAAGAGAGTACGCTTCCACCCGAAGTAATTTGTATTGGATACTAGTCGGGTCTATGTACCATGCAAGAACCTTCATACCTAGGCAAAATTGCCCTGTATCAATATGGTTTAGAATGGTTTTGACCAAAATAATAAGTTGGGTATGTAAAGATTCCCTCACCTTGAAACCCATGGGCCAGTTTTGATACCATTATTGATGTTGATTATTCATACCATGCATTCACCTTTATACCGGTCCAACATTTGTTCACAGCTTCTGCAGGAACCTTCTGTTTGGTGCTGTATTGTGCAGGGATTCCAAATACACTCAACGTTGTTCAAACTTCCCTTTTCTTCTCATTGGCATAGTGGGCTTGGTTGTAATTATTCAAGGCAATTACTTTGGATTGAGGTAATTCTTTTGCATTGCTTGCAGTAACATTGCAGACTCCATCAATGTTTCTCAAGGACCTGCACTGTAGCCTTCGACTTCAATTCACAAGCGATATAGAGTTAACGGTTTATTATTGGTGCTTGAAAGATCCTTTCTTGGCATTTGTGTGCTAATTTGTGAGTTTAACCAAGAAGGTGAAGTGCGAACTGTCTATAACTTATCTTTTCTGATAAGGGAAGGGATCGAGGAAGGATGCACAAACTGTTGTGCTTTGCACTTGTTTGGCATCCAAACACTGTGCAGAGATTGCTCCTATTTTGGTGTTTTATAAATGCTGGAGTCATCTTGGTGTCATTCCTCATAATCTCAAAAGTAACGCAGTTAACTATTATTGAGGTTTGCATACCGCCAAGTAGAGCTAGAGTGTTTTGTCACTATCACTGGCACCTCCCTGCATATGTTTTGAGGTTGCGATCGCTTCTCCCTCTGCAACTCCCACAATGATCTCATCCTCGATATCGGAAACCTCCTCCTCCTCACTTTAGCTGTCACTCTGCAATAACAAACATCCACAACAGAATGAAACACAACAGATTCAACCTACCCAAACCATCCTAGCAGGAATCATGCTGTTGTGTGTCCTTCATTGCGAGATTCTACAAGTTCAATGCTGAAGTGAGCACATCTGTGTATTCTTGTCATCTGATCACTTCGTTGTATGCAAGGGGATAGGGTGAGAAAGTGCAGTTTCTTCTTGTTGCTAACGGCAATAAACCATCGGATAGGAATTCTGTTTTGCAGTATTATAAATATGAACACGATTCAACGACTTTTATCTGGTGATTTTGTCAACGATCATTGATTCAGTACCAGAGTGTAAATTTTAATAGATATACTTTTGCAGTAAATTTCAATAATTTTTAAAAATTTATTCCCATGGATGATAGCAATGTCTATGTGTAGACGGCTATGTGTCTATTCAATCTACATTTCCTAATGAATGTGCTTGTTACATACACAGTCACTTCAATCAAATCAACATCACAATGTTTGCTTGCAAGACACACCTAGGTTCAATTGGAAGAGAGCATTCTTGGTTGTGTGATATATTTTTGTTAGTAAACCGCATGCCCCTGACAAAGAAATTCGATTACGTTTTGAATCATAAGCGACCCTTGTCAACGAGCTTTGGCAAAGCCTCTGATCGCCGTGACCCCTCAATTTTGTCATGCCAGTATCACAAGGAATTACAAACATAGACTATATTGCAGTTCACAGTTCGTCTATTTCCTGGAGAAATTAGGGTAAAATGAATATCACATTTTAAAACTTGCTCGAAGTTTTCCTGCTTCTCATTCATTATAACACCAAAATAAGTCTCTTCTCTTCTTCTTTCCGAGAAAGCAAGGATGAGAATATATTCCCATGGAATTATATAAGGGACATTCCACAAGAGTAAGTTAAGGTAGCCTTGCACTCAGAGTTCAAACCAGGACGCCAGAAGTAACATCCTGGTTTCTCCAATTCCTCTTTGACCAGGAGAAATGGTCTCGTCTCTTTGCCTCCCTCTGCCTAAGATGAAAGAATGAGAATCAACCAAGTCGCAAGGGTTTAGTGTGCTCGCAGAGCCATTCCACGAGCATGAAAGGAAAAACGTTAACGCAAACTCTGTATCCAACTGGGGTTTGGTGTTCATTCCAGGCTTTCAAGGTTTCGTCTCTAGTCTCTTGTTTCTTCCTTCCTCGTCTGCTTCGGAGTTCGCAATCTCTCCTGCTGCTGCCTCCTTCTCTGTGTCCCCGGCGATTGCAGCTGCTCCATCGAAGGGACCGGCATCACGGCGTGGCGTTTCTGGACTCAGAATGTGAGTTTCTTTTCCGAATGGAACCCCAACTAAAATCTACACCAGTAGTAGATATTGTGACACCGAGACCTTTAGGAGGTTATCTTGGACCCCCAACGGAAGTGCCTAAGGTAGACAACATTTATTTGGTTACTTCTCGTATGGCATAAGGGTGTTATCTGGTTCATGTTCTCCAACTGCTACAAATTAGATTTACACAACAGATTTACATATTTTGGTTAGATGCTTTCTGATTTAATTGGGCTTAATTAGGATTAATCAGGATTAGTCAGAATTAATTAGACTTAGTTGCATTCAATCACAATTAATTAATTTAAATGCATATAAATAATTTATGAAAGTAGAAGGTATTAACTCAAATAATATAAAATAATATAAACTAAAAATAATAATTCATTAATTTATATTTTCATTTTAGAATGACAAAGTCCCTTTCAATTGTAAGTCACAAAAATTATAACCTTAGTGCTAATGAGGATTTCGTAATATTTTTAATTTCCAAGTTAATTACATGCTTTATTGGCAATTTCACTTTGAAAATGAAATCCAATCAATTGCTCATTTACTCAATGGAAGTGAACATATATATTGGATTTGGGACCTTGAAAATGAAGTGCACTCAATATGGGATTTGTGGATAAGTGGCCTTCAAGAATGCAAGGACAATAATTTTTTCGAAGTCGGGTGGGCGGGCAACAGTTTTCGGTCGGGTCCAGAAAATTTGACAGGTGGTTGTCCTAGCCTGAATATTCCTCCCCCGAAAAGTTCGTTGGGGGGGGGGGGACTTAACGTCCACCGTTTTGCATTAGCAAATCTATGTTGAAATGTTTACAAAAACCAGATTGAACATCACACCTCTCTTGATTTAGTTATGGTTATCATAAGTGCATGTTTGTTGATTTCTTAACCAAATATATAGGTCCTCCCAATTGTGTTCACTATTGAGTATAGAGTAGTTATTAGATTAGAGCTATTAGATTAAGGCTATTAGAGTAGAGTGTAGAGTAGTTATTATTTGAAGACGTAGTCCAATCTCGTTTAAACTTGTGTCTCTATGATGTTTTCTCTTTGATCCTCACCAATCCAGATACCAATCAAATATAGGGGTCCAATTAAGAAAACGAGTCACTTAAGACCTGTGAGCCAAATTTTTGGTCTCTTAGTTCAACTATGAGCAAAGAGACAGTAAGTAGATGAAGTTCATCCAGCCGGATGAAGATAGTTGAACTATAGACTAGGGAGTGGTTAGAACTATAGGCACGGGCTTAGGTGCCCTTAGGTAGTTAAGATAACTATCGTCTTCCTCGCCTCTGTAAGAGAGCAGGCGAGGGAGAGCAAGGCAGGCAATCTTGGATTATTGTTGAGCGAAGAGAGAAAACTATGAACTGACCTCCCTCAGCACCGAGAACGGGCGAGGATAAATAGTTAAACTATCTTCTAAGTAAAATGAGTGATCACTGCAGTGATTGCAGGACATTGTTTTCTGTGAAGCTTATTGTTATTTCTGAATTTTGAGTTATAATGAAAGATTGAGAAGTGGTCGAACTATCGATTGTATGGGAAAACTATTTTCGATGTTTGCAATAGAGATGTATTGTGGAGAGATCCTGAGCGAGATTGTGTGACGAGTGTGAATGAGAGAATGAACCTGAGTGTGACTACGTGGAGTAGACTGACGAAGAAGAGTGTGTGAAACTATCGTCAATTGTTGAGATTGTCATTGGTTGAATTTGCGAGTGAGAACGATGCTGATTGAGAGTATGACGTGGAATTTAATGAGAGGATGGAAAGAGAATCAAGAGTGAAGAAGTAAAACAGGGTAGTGAGAAGTCCCTGATACTATGAGCGAAACGTGTGTGGAATGAGAGGAATATGAGAGGCAAAAGAAATTGAGAGGAGAAACTATTGGCAATTGTGATACCAGAAATTGTGTAACCATTATCGGATGAGAGGACTGGATCATAGTTGAATTACCTGGAGTTGAGTGTCAGATAGGGAGAAGGTCAAATGAGATAACTATTGTTTGACCGAGGAGTATAGTTGTCCGAATAGGAAACCATCTGTTGAGAACCATACGAGGGTGAAATCCAGTAAAACTATAAGCAGAGAAAGTTATCTATAATGTGGAGAGAGCAAGGAATTCTGAAACCCTCGGAGCAGAGCGATGGAATGTTGGCAGAGAGGGAGAGATTGAGTATAGAGAAAACTATATTCGGGTAGCCCTGGGAGAGAGGCGTACCTGAGAGAGAGAGAGAGAGGGCGAGGGAGTTGAACCATCGTCAGGTGAGGCCTGAAGGCCAAGTGTCGGGTTGATAGTGTAATTATTGATGATTGTTTAGGCCTGAGATAGGTACTGAGAGGAAGGGTAAGGCCAGAGGCCAGCCCATAAGGAAAAATGATTATTGTTAACCTGAAGCGAGACAGTGAGGAGCGATGTGATGATAGTGCAGCCGAAAAGAGATCATAGTTGAACCTGAGATTTAGGCTGATAGAATTATCATTTGAAGAGTGAGTTTAAGGAGAGATTCTCAATCAATTGAAGTGATGAGAAATCACTTCTGATCAATTGATTAGGGAAGAAATCGAGGGATGTGAGAGAGATTGAATGGATGTAAGATATCATTAACTTTGGATTATAAAGGAGACCTAGGCATAAGTTAATCTAATCTTAATTAAGTTTTAATTAATAATTAGTCACGAGGAGAGATCTTTGAGTATGGAATGCGATTTAATCCTTTCAACTATTGTCTTGTGTGTTACCCTGGTTGTTGTTGTTGCAGGTTGTGCAAGGTGACCAAGACTATAGCTTGACGGATAATGGTTAATTGCATAAGTTGTGAGTAGAGATTAAATTTGAAGATAAGGAATGAACAATTGTTTTGTATTGGAATTAACATTGACCAAATAATGAAGGAGTGGTTTTGAATTGAAGATACATTGGCCAATGGTTACCAAAGACAATTGTGATACTCAAAGACTATTGTTCTTGAAAGACTATTGTTCTACAAAATCTCATGACGAGATGGTTACTACTGAGACTGACACACATACCCCACTGAACGAGACACAGTGAGAGGAAACCAAGAGAGAAAAGGAGAGTAAAGACATATCAGTCATGTTCTAGAGTGAATATAGCAAACCTTTGGTATGATTAATGAACTATGAAGTGACAAATGCCTGTAATAGACACCAATTAAGTCTTCCTTGAGAGTCTGTACCCTGGGTTTTGGGTTATTTAAGTGAGAGCAAAAACTAACTACAAGACCCATCTACCTAAATAGGACACATGTATTTGAGTGGTACAATCCAGCCTTGATATGTGTTAGAGTTGGTTTTCATGTAGGCCGCTTGCCCACCAGAGCGGCCTACATGACAACTAACCCTTACCTTGATAAGTGTTAAAATTGCATGTGTGTTAAGGAAGATTGCTTCCCTACCCCCCCCCCCCCCCCGAAAATGTTTTTTTGAAAAATCCCAAAATGCAATGTTAAGTGTTGATTTTTAATTGTTAAGAGAATTTGCAAAAATTATGTTGCATGTAAGTGTTACAAATTGTCTATGCTACCCCCAAAAAGTTTTAAAGTGTTAACACCACAATAGTGCTACAAGTTCCCTTGCTCCAAAGTGTTAACATACATATAGGATGGAATGTATGTGGTTTGGTGTAGCTCCAAGAACAGACACTAAAAAGACATTTGTTTACACAAGATTGGATTGTTTGCTCTAAAATATGATAATTATTCTAGGTTGAATTGTTAACAAAATTTGGGGATCTATATGACCATTAGAGAGCACGATAGTCTTCAATATGATAATGAATAAGATATGCATATGAGCTCCAAAAATTAAGAGAGAAGTGGCTAAAGTCTCAATTTGGATTTGCTAGCCATTTTGTACAGATTGCATATTTTAGAACATGAGAGAAGTGGGCTAGTCACAAAAAGTAACCATTTAAGACATAACCACCTTAATAACAGTGGATTTACATTAGGGTCTACGTCCAAGACACCCCTAGAGTATACTTTACTTTTGGACTCAAAATTGGATCATTGGACACAAGCTTGAAGATTGATTTTGCAATTTCGGATGAGTATTTCCTTGAGTGGGGACTGTCAAGATTTGGTGGGAATGTGATGCCACATTAGTGCCACTTCGTTTTCCATACCTTGACTAGAACTTTAGTGTAAAACCTTTGTTTTCAATAAAACATTCTCAACCAAGAGGAAAACTCAATGTCAAAGTTTCATTGGTCGTGGACCCTAGTGTAAACATGCCCTAGGTTCTAACAATAAGGGTCAACTTTACCACATATGAAATACAAACTGATGGGTGTCAAAGATTAACAAGAGAATCATCAGTGTTTATTTTGGTTGGCTCTCCATCCAAGGTGGAAAACCACCCAACAACAATAAAGGAATTGTGTGATTGGTTGTTGCAATGTATTTTGGGCCCGGGTGAGGCTAAGTGCCATGATACATGCCTTTGTTTAGGATTGGAGACAATATTCTTTGAGGGCCTTCTAATTCTTGTGATACCCGTTATGGGATTACATATGGGCTTACATATGGGCTTAGACAAACCCGAAGGTAAAGCAAGACTGCAAGTCACATTGGCGGCAACATCGAGGTCTTCGTTCCATCTTTAGGAATAAAGGGAGCGCAACATATGGCACATGGAGGTTTGTGTGTTAGAGACCAAGACCACAATGTTGTGCTCATACTTTACGTGACCAACTACCACACAATCTTGATGTGTGCCTATGTTGTGCTTGCTTACATGTTTTTAGCAATCCGGTAGCCTTTGGTCACGTTCGTGACAATGTCAGTCGAAATTGATAGATGTCAAAGACTACATGTCATGGTCAAAAGTCACTTTGACATCATGGCATATTTTGTCCCCCCCCCCCCTTTGTCTTCATTATGAGATATAAATTTTTGATGGCCAATAGAGTTATCTGCTAACCCCCCTAAACACCTGTTGAGTTGGGGGAGTTAGGGGAATCACCCGTCGGTAACCAAAAAGCCAACCCGTTAACAAGATCTAAAAAAAATGTGGACCCACACTCCTTTCAAGGTGTGGGAGACCTTCAAAACATGTTTGACCCTAGGTTCCCCATACAGAGTGGGCCCATCAAGGTTTTGAGACCGGGTCTAATTGAAGGCCAGCTTCCACATGCGGCAGGGGTTGGAGTTGTGCTCCTCGTGACCTAGGCCATTTGCTGTGGTTCGCGTGAGAAGGAGCACATGGAACTTTTTCACTTGTGTCCCAATGGGGAAATTTCTCAAAATTCCCTTTCATATCCCGTGGTTCATAAGGTTTGGAAGGGAATGTGGAAAGAGTGGGAATTTTGCTCATGTCCCTTGATTGATAATGAGAATGTTCAGTTGAACATGGGAAATTGTGTAGATGGGACTTTTTGTATGGATGATGGGAATATGCTACTTGGGAGTTTTTTCAAAGGGAAATTTTAAAAAAAAAAGCAATCATATACATTCCATAAACTTGGACTAACCTATAAGTAGGCTCTTCCCACTTCTAGATGAGATCTAGGAGTGTTGACAAATGGACTTGAACCTTGGACCTCAATACCCTACTCCACACCTTAGCCATTGACTCATTTCACATTACATGTGGATCTAGAGGTTTTTAAGCAATTTATATGAAAAGCCGGCAATTACCTTGTAATGTAAGAATGTAGAAATTAAAACACCTCTCCTCCATCCAACATAGAAACTTGTCCCTTACGAAGTTTTGGCGGATTCATCTCGGATAATTTAACCTAGACTAAGATGGGGTCGTTGAACCTAAATCCGGTGTCTAAATGACTTAAAATAGCAAATTGAGTCTTTTATTATTATTTCAAGGCTTCTTGTTGGATGAATGAAAAACACTTGTAGGCGGTAAAACTCTCTCTCTCTCTCTCTCTCTCTCTCTCTCTCATAGGTAATTACTTATGAAGGTAACTCACATCGTGATTTATACTAGTTCTACAAGATCTCTAAATTGAAACAAAGATAGAACATTCTCTCATGGACATTCCAATAATAAACATGCAATTAGTATGAGATGATTAGAAAATCCAAATTGAAGTTATATGTAGTCACATTTCCGATAATTTTTGGAGCTCATAATGATACGTTATTCAATGTCAAAGCAAAAACCCTAAACTGGCGAAGATAGAGTCAAGTGTGGAGGGGCCGTCATGTTTTGAAATAAAATATTGTATTCCCACTATTGAAAAGTTGAAATTGTCCCTTTGATTGAGAGGGACAATTGTGAGATGATACAAATTCTCATATTTGATGCATCTCACTTTGGTTTGTCCCATGATGATTCCCCTCTATCATGGGACATGCAAACCTCCCATCTATAACATTGGGACCCATGGAATTTAAGGGGTATGTCCCATGTTCTTCCCATGCGACACAGTTGGAAGTTGCTTGTGGAGGAGGAACGCGCTGAGTGCAATGCGACGCCGAGTGGAACAGCAGACGCTCCTTATCTTCCCGAGCCTGGCCTCACCTTTGCGTTAGGTGAATTCTCGGACATCTCCAGATGCTGCTGATGATGCAGTTTCGGCCGGCTCGGCAATGGCCGCTCGCAATTGAGCAATCTTCCTCCTCCGATCAAGTATGACCAGAAGTGGACAATTGGAGTTGATAAGTTTTATATAAAGTTGATGAGCCAGGCATAGTTTTGGTAGGAAGTTTCAGAAACCTAGACCCGGTCTCATTTCGGCTCGCAATTGAGCAATCTTCCTCCTCCGTTGTCTCTGTTCCGTGTTAAGGATTCGGAGTAGGAAGGTGGTGGTCAAGTGGTATCGATTCGGGGGGTCAAGATCCTGGCTGTACGCAAAGAAAAAGGAAGAGGAAGAGAAAGAGGGAGGAAGATGAGGTTGTGTAAGTAGCACAGTCTTAGGAAGATAATCTTGGCAGCACGAGTTTAGGGTTTTCAGTCACGGTTTCGTGGAACTTCAATCCTTGATGGCTGCTGGAGAGTGCCGTGGATCCTTGGGGTAGGATTTACGCATGTGGTATTTATGTGCATGGTCTGTACTTGTCTTAAGAATCCTTTGTTTAAGAATCAAAATCCGAAGCTCAGCTGTCACGTTCAATATGTAACTGCGGGTTTCGTAACTGCGGAATTTATTCGAAAGAGGATTTGGATTCGGATTGTCTAGACTTAGGGCCACTTCATACTTGGGGCTGGATTGAGGGCCGGCCTGAATCCTCAAAATTTGGGTCAATAGGATCGCTCGATTTCATCAAATCGGGCCCAAGGGCTTTATACTTGGGGCCGGCCCGAATACTCACTTATCCCATGTGGCGTCCTAGATGGCACAATTTTGGCGCCAAACCATCGGGCCCTAGATGAGAGTTTGGGACGAGCTTTTCCTCGGCCCGAACTCCCATTTAGGGCCCGATTGGGTTCCTCCGTTGGATTGAGCTCATCTTGTCTGTTAGTCATTAGGGGGTAAATTCTTTTCCTCTCCTCTTCACTCCACTTCTCTAGTAACACAACAATTAGCATAAATACGATTGCATTAGACTAATAAGGCAATAATTAGGGCGTTAATCACACACAGAAGATAAAAATGAAACATTCAAAGCATTTAATCAAGCATAGAGTATGGCTTAGGCTATGGGTTAGTCTAATAACGCATCAATTAGCTAAAATGTGATAGCATTAGGCTAATAATACAACAATTAGGTTGCTAATCACACACTTGAGATGAAAATGAAACATTTAAGCATTTAATCAAGCATATGGTATGACTTAGGCTATGGGTTAGTCTAATAAGGCAACGATTAGTATAAGTATGTTAGCAATAGGGTAATAACACAACAATTAAGATGCTAATCATATAGTTAAGATAATAATGAAAATTTTAAGTTGTCAATCAAGAATTTGACGTGCAATAGGCAATTGGTTAGTCCAATAACATAATAATTAGCACAAATATGGTAGCATTAGGCTAATAACACAACAATTAGGGTGCTAATCACACATTTAAGATAAAATTGAAACAATTAAGCATTTAATCAAACATATGGTACGGCTTAGGCTATGGGTTAGTCTAATAAGACAACATTTAGTATAAATTTGGTAGCATTAGGCAGATAACACAACAATTAAGGTATTAATTATACATTTAAGACAAAAATAAAACATTTAAGCCGTTAATCAAGAATATGGTGTGCCTCCTAAACTACACCCAACGGTTAATTTATTCATTGAACATGGTAGATAAATTTATGAGAGCATTTTGACGCTGGAATAGATTCAAAGGTTCCAATTTAGTCGAGTGGGACCCAATTTTGATTCACTAACCACAACCCTATAGATGTCATCCCCCATAGTATTAAGTGTCGTGAAACTTAATTGCCGATAACACCGAACATTGACCATGGTAAGTTCTATGAAACTTAACCCTCAAGACCATTGGGCCTTAGAATTGGGCCTCACCACTTTTCATGTGACAAGGTTGGGCCCCAAAAAAATTCATAAAGTGGGGCCGGATTGAAGGCTTCATTGGGCCGGTGCTCCGGCTGGCCCCAGGCTGTGTATAAAGCCGCCCTTAACTAATTACATAGCCAATAGGTCGATCATTCTTTCATCTTGTGGTTCTGAATCTTACCCTTCAAAAGAAATTTAATCATTCAGCTTGTGTATGCACACTGCATGCCGCACACATTCGATATAACCTGGTAGTTTTCAATGTAGATCATTCATCCTAGGCCTCTCTTCATGATGTTATCGAAACATAGTCATCCTTTTAATATGCCACTTATGTCATGAAAAACCTTTGATTTTGTATACAAACTTGAACTGGAAAGAGGACAAGAATTTGATTACACCCCATGCAAAGCTGATCTCTGGAAGGAAGAGTCATGCTAAATCTTAGATTCCTAGTATCATTTCAACTTTGTTTATTGTGTGACCTGACAAAATCGAGATTTGTATCTCCTGATTGAAAAATCATATGGAGACGGTTTGGATTGTTGATGAATACTGGATGCTGAATTTTGGAATTTGTCCTTGTGAATCATAGTGAACTTCGTTGCAGGGTGTGTTGCATTGGAAAACAACCAGTTTCATCATCAATTTTTCCTGCAACTGTTCACCAAGCTTGTGAGCCATGAAGTTGTCGTGGGCTAATCTTGTATGGAGGCTTAAATTGTAGACCACCAAATGAGTAGGAATTTTAACCCACAGAAACAAGACGTCTGCTGATTAGGAGAAATGTGTTCTTGTTGTATTGTGAGAATATGTGTCTGAATGACGTGTTTCATTATTGGGACAGTGGTGAATATGAAGGGCTTACAATCTCTTCCTAATTGGTTTTATTGGAGGTGATCCCTTCATATTACTGTATAGCATTAAATTGTGAATTAGCGGCACCTAAAACAATCTGAAAGTTATGTGCATACAAAAGTACGTTCAATTCTTGATGGTTGCTGGAGAGTGAGGTGGATCCTTGGGGTAGGATTTAGGCATGTGGTATTTATGTGATTTGTACTTGTCTTAAGAATCCTTGTATTTATGGAAGATGTTGATTTTGTGTATCTTTTTATGAGCATCACTGGTTCCAATAGTGGTGAGTATATATGGAAGAAGATGGAGATGAGGCCGAGGACGCTAATGGGTTGTCATTGCCACCTCACCCATCGAAGGCACCTAGGCGGGGATCAAGACCTATTGTGGATTCTCTCCACTTATCATGTCTAGTAGCATCCTGCAACATTCATTTTGCCAAGTATTGTAAAGGTCGCAAGCAAGTAACCTAGCTTGTACCTAGTCTTGTGTGGAAGGAAGTGTTCAAAGAGTATAAGGATCATTATACCGACTCTCCTTTTGTTGAAAAGACCTTGAACGATTGTTTAAGAGAGACCTTGAAGGAGATTAAAACATGCACTAGTAATGAAGACAATTCCAACAAGGCCACTCTTCTATGCGATGAGGTGTTGGAGCAACTAAAGTGCACCGATGGTCATGCGGCGTGGAATGTGTTGAAGAGACGGCAATCCATCATCGACCATTTGTGAGGCCAAACCGCCCACCCTTAAGCGTCCTAGTCCGGGTGAGGGCATGGGGATCACATTCATCCTAGCCTAGCCAAATCATTCCAATGCCATTGACTTCCATTGCATCTCACATCATTGGTAGGTACCCCAATTTATTCCACAACAAGATTACAAGTGTTAAGAAACACTCTTTTCTATTATGGCATTATTGGCTCCCTCCCTTACAATTCCACACAACACAACCACACGTCCACCCCCTAATAACACCTTATAATGCCGGTGTTCACCTAACTTGCTAATGAGCAATCTACCTAAATAAATATTATGTAATAACTAATTTACTAACTAAACAATAGCTAGTAGAAACTATTAGTTCCTTCCCCCTACACCACTTTGGTCTCAACCCTCAACCGGTCACCGTCAAATCCCACATTCGGCCCTTTAGACCAGCTGCCTCCCATATCAGGCCCTTGGCCAACTGCCTCCAATCTAACCTTGGTCTTAGACCAGCTGCCTTCCATATCAGGCCCTTGGCTGACTGCCTCAATCTAACCTTGGTCTTAGCCAGCTGCCTCCATATAAGGCCCTTGGCCGATTGCCTCCAAAGCTAACCTTGGTCTTAGACCAACTGCCTCCCATATCAGGCTCTTGGCCGACTGCCTCCAAAACTAACCTTGGTCTTAGACCAGCTGCCTCTCCTATCAGGCCCTTGGCCAACTGCTCCAAAGCTAACCTTCGTCTTAGACCAGTTGCCTCTCCTATCAGGCCCTTGGCCGACTGCTCCAAAGCTAACCTTCGTCTTAGACCAGCTGCCTCTCCTATCAGGCCCTTGGCCGACTGCCTCAATCTAACCTTGGTCTTAGCCAGCTGCCTCCATATCAGGCCCTTGGCCGACTGCCTCCACAGCTAACCTTCGTCTTAGACCAGCTGCCTCTCCTATCATGCCCTTGGCCAACTGCTCCAAAGCTAACCTTCGTCTTAGACCGGCTGCCTCTCCTATCAGGCCCTTGGCCGAGTCCTCAAATCCCACACTAATCAACTATATGTCTAAGTTCCCCCTAATCAACTATATTTCTAAGTTTTCCCTAATCAACTATATTTCTAAGTTCCCCCTAATCAACTATATTTTCTACCACACTACACCACACACACACACACACACACCCACACCCAAGAGAGAGAGAGAATGAGAGAGAGGAGGAAGGAAGGAGGGAGGGCATCCAAACCACAACCTCCTTAGCATTCTCCTATTTAGTAGGACCTTACCTTATCCACTAACTCCTTACCCCTAAACCAACAAGAACATGTTCTAATTCAAACATTTAAATCAAAGGCACTTCCCCTTGCCTCATCAAACACTACTCCTCTAATCAAAACACTCCCTAATGCCACTAATCCTCTAATTAACCACACAAAATGGCTTAAGGCCTAAACATAAATCCACACTAAGCCTCACTCTTTTTATACTTTCGATTGTTTCAATAACACTCCAATTGTAATTCTAATTAAATTCTAAACATAAAACAAATATGAGTACTCATTTTGGGCTCATACCATTACTCGCCGAATGTTTCAAGTGGTGATTTGGAGTGCTTGACACCGGTGTCACCCGGTGCACAAGATTATTCTAGGGGCGTGAGAGGCTTATTTGCAAAGGATGTCAAAACTCCCATAGAGAAACCTCTCACCAAGGCTGAGATGTTATCCGCACAATCGAGGAGTTTTGTTGCAATTACCAATCATTTGACTAATGATTTTAGCAAAGAAGAATTGTTCCTTGCAAAAGCAGAGGAGAGACGTACAAAGGCACAAGCGAAGCAAACCTTGCTCGTATAGAGTCAGAGAAGCGTAGAGGAGAGTTCGTTGAAGAGAAGAAGATATTGCAAAAGGTTAAAATTTTGGAAAAGGCTCATGATCTTGGAGTGATTTTGGAGGAAACATTCAAGTCAAGAGTGGCCAACCTTCTCGTCTCACAGAGGCATATTGGCTGATTTTGCATTTTTAATGTCATTTTTGGTAATGTGAATACCACATAGGCTGATTTTACTCTACTTGTGAGGTTTTGAATTATGTGAGTCACAAGAAAGCTGATTTTGCAATTCTCACCCATTTATCTCATATTCGTAGTTTAATGTCATTTTATGTCATTGTGAAAGCCGTTACTCAAAAAATGTATTCGCATTGACATGGTTGATTTTTGGCATGTTTCAGAGAGACGTGGCCTGGAACTCCAATTTTCCTTTGTTTGTGGCATGTTCGTCGTGCATGGCAAAAACACTCTTGTTACAAGATCAAAGACATTGTACGACGTGCAATGGTCCTTCAAGAGTTGGGTCTCATGATGTATGATAAGACATCACCTAGTGGCTTTGAATCAACAACTTGGGCAAAAGATAAGCTAGACGAGTTGAGCAAAAAATACCCTGAAGAAAAAGACTTTTGGACTTTTGGGATTACATGCAAAAGCAATGGCAAAGTAACGGGAACTGAGTGACCGAGCTAAGCGAAGAGTCTAATCCCTAGGACCATAGTCTAGACGGGCGCGACCATAGTCTCAGTATCCGGCCATAGTCTCAAGAGCCAATAACCAGTCACCAGTTCCAAGTAACCTCTCTCATCAGAGGGGGCCATAGTCTTAGCAACAAGTAGCAAGTAACCAGTTCCAAGTCAACATCTTGTTCTCGAACGAGGTGCTGGCCACTTCTCCTTATAAGCTTGCCCTTGAGTTGTCCCCCAAACAATATGGGTTAAAAGGACTGCTCCTCCTTCACTCCAGTCTCCTAACGCGCATTCGGAGACTCTGGGTTGACGGGAGATGACGTATTGGTGAGCTCCACAGCCATGGCGTGGGCATGAGGGGATGGCATGGCGATGGATGGGGCCAGTGTTCCGGCATTGCAGTGTTCCGGCGACTAAAGTTCGGGACACTGCGCAGTGTCTCGGGCGTTAGCAAGGTACGACCGTACCCTAAACCCTGGGGGGTCAAATGGGCTAGGCACCAGCGCGGGGCCCACGTGCCATGGTGGCCACACGTGAGCCAGCTGTGCGTTACTACATGGGATTTAGCCTTCCCCGAGGAATGACCATGCACTCCAAAGTCTTGAAGAATTAAATGCAAGCGGTTGTTCTTCCTTGTCAAGCTTTGACTTCATTTGATGACTCGGCAAACGTGACAACTTGAATCTTGAGGATTATAACCAACTCCAAAGCCTACCTACATCTCTTGGTGGGTTGAAGAAGTTGAAAGTATTATACATATCAAATTCAAGAGGAGAAAAATTTCCCTAGGGATTTTGGGGAACTATAACGTCTTGAAGAATTCAAGGCTAGCGGAATTACTTGGGAACTTGTAAAACTTGACAAATTTGCATCATGATGCTTGTAACCAACTAGTGTGGAGTAGTGTCCATAATGGTATATGTAAACTCGAGATGAAGCCCCCATGGTCTTCTTTTATATATTTATGCACAATTTGTGCAAGAGTACTTCAAACCTCAATTTTAATTTTGGAGGTGCAATATTGCTTGATACTATACCTTTTCTTCGTCAAACACGACTCCAAACCGATCATCCCCTCCTATAAGCACACAATTGCTTACCCACAAGCACGCACATAATCGTGTGAGAAGTGGTAATTTTGCCATGTTTTGGAAAATAAAATAATGGTTGACAAGATTTTGCATCAAGCCCGCATCAAATAAGTGGGCCTAACACAAAACTAGGAGACCATGACATTTCAAAATCTGAAAACGTTTTATATTTCATAGCTCAAATTTTAATAGGGCCCACATGAATAGGATGGTTATGAAATAGCATTTGTTTGAAAGTCAGACTTTGCACATGTTTTTACACTATACTTGAAGGCATGTGACCACTCAATGTCCAATTTTAGTTTTCTATAGTGCAACCTTCAAACAAGTTTCTAGGGCCCTCACCATTTCATGGTCATGGCCGATGTCATCCATATATCAAGAAATAAATTATCAGAGCTAAAGATGGCCAATGCGACCCGAATGTGTGGTAGAATCTGTTGTGCCCTTTGAGTTGCACCCCCACCATCTTACCGAGGCAAATGGGGTATGGTGGATATAAACATGTGTCATAATTAGGTCTCATTGTACTAATGTAGGGTGTGCTGCAAAGTGTTCCTTAAGAGTATGTAGATGCCAGCAGACAAGATCTCACCACAAAAAATGACTTGTTTAGATATGGTGGACTTATATGTTTTTGTGGCTCACCTAATTTAAAAGTAATGCGGGTTCCAGGAACTTAAAATGGTTCATAGTTGGAGAGCTCTTCTTACTTTGGCCTTGTTGCTACCCGTGAATATGTGTGATTGAAATGAGTGGGGAGGGGGTAGGATGGACTTTCCCTACTAATATTTCAAGGTGAAATGAGTGGAAGAGTATCTGCATTTGTCAAGCATGTGGTAGAGGTAAAGACATATGAATCATGGGGACTAATAGGAGGATATTTTTGGACCACGATGCTTGAAACACCAGTTGTGCAATGTCTCATGGGTAACGTTGGAGGGAAATTCTGATAAGTGGGTTTCCAGAAACATGAAAAAGGATAAAAAAGTGAAGGAGACAATTCTTGCTCCAAGCATGGTTTGGGAGCCTCGAGTTGTAGTGCAAACCACTACACTAGATACGAAGGCGTACACTAAATATCAATAACCCTATGAAAGTAAGTAACATTAAATGTAAACTCAAACACTGTTTTCTCAACTATGGTAATATGTGGAAGTTACATGTTTGAATTTAGTGTTAGTAAGGATATTAAAAAAGAACAACAATGATAAAAGGAGAATTCCAACATACCTTTCAGCATATCTTCTGACAATATTGTCAAAGAATTGAAAATTAGTGTTGAGCAGGGTAGGGTGGCAACAACATTAAATATAATCACACTCTAAATATCATGTTTAGTGTAGTGATGTTGACATTTTTGATGGTGGCTACCCGTTGGTGCAAGTATGGCCAGAAAGTGGTCGAAGGAAACAATCATCCCCAGTATGTTGGTGTCTGCTTCTTTTTTGTCAATGTGAATGACATGGTGTCTGTAATCTACCTCTCATAGCCTCTACTTTTGCATGTGTTGCATGGTGCCTGGGGTCAGGAGCCTTCACTTTGTTACCATCCATGAGTTCAACTGGGATTTCTCTCACTTTGATGAAGCCTTGTGCTAGTCCATGGATTATGTAGAGGCCAGTCACAACTCTAAATGAACCATACTTTTCTGACAATAATTGTGTTGCTATTACCTGCAGGAGCTACTACAAGTGTACGAATGTGGGTCTCCCTGTCCGCAAGCATGTGGAGAGAGCTTTTAATGATTATAAAGCTGTGATCACCACGTATGAAGGAAAACACAACCATGATGTATCTGCTGCTTGCAATAGCGGACAGGAGGTTGCAATGCAGACTGCAGTGCTTGTCACAACAACTGCCAATTCTTTGCAAGACCAAGGAGTTAGGTTAATTTGGCAGTCGCAATTTTGGTGAGGATAGTGCCTCTGAAGGAATGAAGGCTGGTGGGGACATTGAGTTGGGAATGGGTGTGGGTATGGGGCCCTGGATATAGGGAGCCAGAGAGCAAGGACTAAACAGAGATTCTGCTCCTACTGCTATTGCAATTAGCCTTTCTGCATCTTCCAATGATGTAAGGTCTCCAGTGTAACGCATGGAACCGTTTTCGAACTCTTTGTTGCAGTTTGTGCGGTTCCACCAAAACATGGCGCTTGTGGAGTCTATCTCCTCTTACAGGATACTCGAGTCCTTAGAAACTTACAAATGTTTTTAGTTGTAGATGGATTTGTACAAAATCAACACAGACTGCTATATAATAATGGTTGTTAATAAGAGGACTCACACTAATTTACCAGTTAGGATTCGTTTATTATATGTTGGGTGATTGTCTTTGGACATTTTGATATGATGGGAATAGTCCTCTTTGCATTATAATCATAAAATATGTTTTTTTTAGTTCAAGTTACCCACAAAAGGACTAGCTAGACACAAGTTTGTGTTGCTAAAACATCCACCCATCCACTGAGAAGGCCCAACCCAACACTAACCCATCCAGTGAGAATCCCCACCCAACACTAACCTTTGAGCACCCCAACTCAATACCGACCCACCCTCACCCATTGAATGCCACCCACCTACAAATAACGAATGGCGCCTCTTTGGCCACCAGTGGACTGATGTGGCATGCATGGATACGGCAATGGGCTAGCGAAACCGGTTGTGCTGACCATGTGGATAAGTATGTACCCGAATGCCACCTTCATATGTGCCCTATACCCGAACCGATACCCAACCAGGTTTATGATAATGCACAATGCCACCTGATACGTCCACCCTCATTAGGTTTGTCCGGTGACTGGTATGCACCACCCGTGAACGGGTAACTTATCATGCCCTCCATATACACTGATGAGGGTCGCGTCAACACATGATAGGTGAATGACATGTTTGCAACCACAACGGTGGCAATCTTGGTATGTCCACCAATATAGGTAGGTGGTGCGCACCACAAAGTACACCAATTCTGCCACATGTTACCAAGAGGCCACTGATGAATGTCACCCAAAACACAATCCATCCTACCCATAATGGCATATTGGGCAAAGGATATGCATCACCCCAAAGATGGAGATTGTTACCCACAGAAGACCCAGGGGGTTGAAAACAACAATATTGGATGCATCACCCTTCTTTCGACTAGGCCATCAAGACCACACCGATTGATTACTACCACCGGATTTTAGTGATCGTTTCCACTGTGATTCTTGCAACCCTATATGGTTGATTTGGACAGGTATTCTTGTAGTGTAGATTGGTGATGGAGTTGAATTAACTAAGGAGAGTAGTGTTGTTTTCATGCTAGTTCATTGTGTTTACACCTTAGATAAATTTGGTGGAGGCCCAACTTAACAAAGAGCACAAAGTCTAGCCATCACCCTCCATCATCTCTTCATTTTTGTGTCATGACTTAAGGCAAGTCATAGCATTCATTGTGGTGGTTAGCATATAGCCCTTAGCGTAAGTGCCATTACAAATGAAACTTACTAGTTGTTGTTACAAGTACCTTGCCAAAGCAAGGGTACTTCTAACCAAAAAAAAGTGTGTATTTCTTTACATAACGAATAAAATGAAATAAAACAACATCAGTGTGTTTATTTACGCCAACATGAATGGGAGCCGTTCTTCCTCATTTCATAACAACCCAATGATCTCTTTCACTTTGAGGCATAGGCTAGTCATCCCCTTGAGCCCAACTTATACAACCTCAAGGCTATCTTGAACGGTTGTGATAACTACACCTATGATCATCATTTAGAGTACTTGTGATTATAAATATTATGTTTAAATTATCTCAAATTTTGTTGGGTCTGGTTCATAAATGTAATAGGAATTTTACCATAACTTTGCATGTACTTTTATATTCCGTGGGGCCGTGTGGGGGGGTCACTCCCGTACTTTAGAAAACTACATGAAAACAAATATAGGGTCCGTTTTAAAGTTGTGAGCTACAAACTATAAAACTTGTACTTGTAACAAAGCTCAAGCTACATATTGAACTCTATGGTAAAAATTAGGGTGTTTATGTATTTGGTTGTTTATAAATTGATCATGTTAGAAAAAGTTTTAAAACCAACATACCATAGGGCTCGGTAGGTTGGGGAATTAAAATAATATATAATAGGGGCCCACACTATGGATGAGCGCCATTGGATGACATCTCATGGATGTCTCTTGGTAGTTGGATGTAATTTGTTGGGTTAGATGTGGGAAGGCTCCCGACCGGTTTGCGCATTTTGTTTGGCTTTGTGAGTTCCCACTTATGATTTGCGAGAGTAATTTGAAGTTTTTTTGTTTGTGCAAACTCCCACCATCTTGCAAACTTGGTGAATGTTGATGGTTGATTGTGGAAGGTTGGACAGTAGGCACACATGCATAGTTTCATTCCTCAGGTGTGCCCATCCCAAGCTTCATCTTTCCTACTTTCAATTTTTTGCTCACTTGGTATATGGGTTGGGTTTTGAATTCTTGTTATGATTTCTCATACTTTTTTGGAAGCATAATCAACGTTGAGGAATTGGACAAGATCAACAATAGGTATCCGTATGAGCTATACCAACTATGACTTGAGGTACTCGGTTCTAGTGAGGTTGTTAGTGACAAACCAGGTTTGTAATGTCTTTGTAGTTGAGATTGTTATCCCTTGCTAATTCTTATCCTAGTCCAAAACTTATTGGATCTTGCGAGTGTTGTTGAGGGCAACACATATGGAAAACTTAGACCATTACTTGAAGGTATTCACATTGTAGATTGGCCCTTCCAATCTTTGATAATTAGAATAGATGCAAGATAAACTGCAAGCTTGAAGGGCTCAATAGAGTTTTTTTTGGATGTATATGTTTTGCCACTAGCTGATCCCAACCTTGAATCCATAAATTGCATGCATGTGGTGGACCTAGATTTTGTTTATGACTCCCAACAAATTTTATAGTTCATAGCAGAGGTGGTCAAAATCCAAAATCTTACCCTTCTTGATGACTATGACCAACCATTTCCTTCACTTGTTGCTTCTAGAGTTAGTGGTGAGAGCATTGACCCATGTGGCATCGTTACAAAATCCACATTGGTGAGTGTTGCAATTATGGCTACATAATTGCTAGTCAAATAGAAACTTAGGACAAATTTAAAACTAATAACCTTGGAGGATCACCAATGGCACTTGAGGTCTACGGACTAGAATTTTGTGGGTTTAGCAAAGGTATATTATGTGGAGTGTTGTAAAGGGTTCGGATCCACCACTGGAGATCATTCCAAAAATAAAATCCACAACCTCCTTGCCAATCATTTAAAAAATGTCACCTAATGTCTAACATGCATATTTGTAATTGGTGCTGAAGAAAATAAGTCTAGTTTAGTGACCATCCCCAATCACAAACCTCTAAAGGGTTTTCTATTGCCTTGACCACAAGTGACCATCAAGCACATGCGGTTGAAGACATTCATATACTAAAGTGCAATGAACGAAATTAGTGGCAATGAGAAAAAACCATTTGCTCTAGTTGGGGATCCTAAATTGAAGGAAGTCAAGTTTTGTTGGGGACTTGGGAGATAATTGAAGGGATTGTGGATAACAACAAGTGAATATGTGATGTTTCAAAGAGCGGTCTCCCCTCTCTTGTCCTAAACCCATTTGTGCATGGATGATTGTGGTTCACATATTGGAAGAAATATGCATTTGGACCTCTTGTATATTACCCACTTTATTATATAACTGATTATGAACCTAAAAGTAGAAATACAACTAGGTTTATATGAATAATATGCATAGTATTTTTACAAAGCTAGGATAGATGATACATGTACCTTGTGTATATTTAATAATCCCTATGCATAATTAATACCCCGTTATGTGGACCCACGTGGGTTCATACTTTTAACAATGGGTGCACCCTTTGAGGCAGTGGATAGGTCTAGGGGTTTGTGTACATATCAAGTTTCTATACTCTTGGGTAGGTCATTTTTTTTTGTCCATTATTATGATGATGAAATGATAAAATTATATATTTTACAATGTAAAGATTTTGTTGACATCTCACATTCTACAATTTAACACATCTAATGAATTTGGAAACATGGATTTGCACTTCAAATACCTAGAATGTCCAAATGAGGTTAAATTGTCATGTCCATGAGAGTGGAGCTCGTAAGTGGTTTTTCTTCTCTTCTTCTTGTGATTGCTTCTTATTTTGGTAATGAGATTGTTCTTGCAAACCATGGTGTTTTGAGGGTTGTTGTAGCATCAACGTTTGGATGTTGGTTTGGGGTACCCATTATTATTTTCAACATCAATACATTCCGACTACTACCTTTCCTCTACTTCTACATTATAACTTACATTGTGGTTCAACCGAGTGGGTTGGTGTTTCGTAGTGACAGCCATCGCCTACTTTTGTTCATACTAAATATGAGAGTGGATCAATATATGTCTTGTCAGTTTGATTGTCTAAAGTCAGGATAATGATTAGGCATTGAAATTGAGATGTGATTGTGTGGTATCCTTTATCTCTCAAGGAGAAGTTAGAGTGAAGAAAAAAGGAAAGAACAAACATAAGTTGGCCAAAACACTAACCACCAAGACTTGGTATATGGGAAGGGTCCATAAGATGCGTTGCAAAATTGGCATAGGTGGATTGAGTATCGACAACCAATTGACTTATTGGACTGGCCTTCCAATATGGAATTAGGATGATTAAAATATTAAAATAAGAATGGGTCAATGTGGACCTATGATTTGAAAGATCACTTAATGGTAAAGTTAGAAATCATCATTGCATTTGCTTCAATGACTTCTCGGGGGGGGGGGCACTCCCTTGTATATTTTGCATACACCTGCGAAAATGACCTATTAAAATGGGGGCTATTTACCTATGAGAAAGGATTATAAGGGATGCTAATTTTTGAAATAATGGTAAATTGTTGTGATTATTTGCACCCTATTGGTAATTATAAATTCTTGGATGGTTGATTTTATGGTACCCTATATTACTTATATGTCCAGGCTTCCGGTGGTGATTGCTTGATTGTTTTCGATTGTTTGGAAGCCGAATCCTCCAATTGTTCCAGGGCCTCGGAGAAGCAGAGTGCCACTCTTGCACCAAGTTGAGGTTTGCCAACTAGGGTTGACGGAGGCGGGGGCGAGAGAGGGCGGGAGCAGAGTCCAGGGAGTTCTGTAGAGGAAACGGCTAATTGCCAAGCTTTCTGGAGGTAGCTTGGATTTTTCAATTTTTACCCGAGAGTGGGCCTAGAGAGTGCAAAATTTATTGGTTGATAGCCCCCATTTCCTAATGTATTTAGGCAATTAGCCGGCATTTTTTTTTTTCATTTATGCAATTTCTGAAAGGTCTAAAGTGGGGCCGGTTTTATATTTTGGTGGCAAAGTATTTAATTTTTGAAACTATCGTTTTTTCTCCATGCTATTTTATATGTACCACTTAGGTAATTTAATGATGTTTTGTCAAATGCTATATTACATATAATCATGTTTCACAATCCCAGAGCACCCTATACTACATCTAATAATTTTACAAATTTTACGCCAAATTTTTATACAAGACCCTATATTTTATCGCACGTAGTTCCTACGTTTTTCGCCAGTGCCCTCCCCCCCCCCCCCCCCGAGAATGACTTATATTGTAGAATTGTTTTGTTTGGGCTACATTGAATGGATGAACGAGTGTTCAATAATTTCATCAGTGATAAGTAAATATGTCTTGCTAAGAGTAATTTAGCCATATCTTTCACATAACTTTCTAGCCATATACATATGATCAGGTTCTAAATGATTTATTATTTATTTTCACTTGTGTATGTATTCGAGGAGATTTTCCCAAAATGGCTCATGAATTGATCATGCCACTGTATTGAATGTGAGTGCTTTGCAAAGCTTAGCCTCATGGATATTGTATGCCTCATTTGGGCATTAACTGATGGATCTCCCATGTTTTGTCCCTCGCTAGATTTCTTGAAATTAACTTATAGAATGTACATGTTGCCATGATAACCTTCTTGATGTAAGAATTTTGAATAACAACGTTACAACCATGACCCACTCTCATTTTACTATAGCGGCCTTGGAGGT
Organism: Polytrichum commune; assembly: GCA_950295325.1. Lineage (NCBI taxonomy): Eukaryota > Viridiplantae > Streptophyta > Polytrichopsida > Polytrichales > Polytrichaceae > Polytrichum > Polytrichum commune. The sequence goes on from OX485803.1 coordinate 27,725,692, forward strand.
GTAAGGTTGGAAAATGAATATCTTTTAGTCTTATCCTTTTGAGGACATAGGGCTGAATGTACATCATGTATACACAATTTCTACAAGCCCTACCAAGTCCCTAGATGATTTTTTTTTTAATTTTAATTCCTAATTTGGAGGCTTGGAACTTTATTTGTACGTTGTCTTCTAGCAAGGAGAAAATAAAAGTACACTTATATGTGATATAAATAATAAAAATACAATATATGTATATTGAATCCATGGCACTCAAGTTGTGTATTTGAACCTAAATGTTTAGTATCAATAAGGCTATCAATTGATTTGAAAAGGGCACTTGAAGAATAAGTTAATGTTATATAGGTTCATTAATGACACGAACGTTAATGACATGATAAACGTTAAAAATGCAAGTGTGTAACCTAATACACGTTTTCGTGCATGGAGAAGTCAAGGTTTGGTCTCTTAAATGCTCAAGGGTGAACCCTTAAACGTCACCAAGACCTCAACAAGCCTTTACAAACCATGGAAAATGAAATTTGTTGCTTGTTAATTCCATTCTTAAGTCACATTTAGAAAGGTTACCCTTATCGAAATAGCTTATCCTTGTAGTGAGGTTCTCCGATTGAAGAAACATGTTAACAACAGATATAGACACGGTAAAGTGCAATGTAAAATAAAACATATAATCCTTGTAACGTTTAGTATTTTAAACCACCATTTCTACATATGTGTGTATGTTTATTTTTGTAAATTTTCTTTTATATATATATAAAATGGACCCCTTACTTCTTCAAAGTAGGCACAACATAGGTTAGTTTGAGCACACTTTACGCCTTGTCAAGAGGATAAATTTAGATTTTGACAACCTTATGTTACAGTTCTTATGTGTTTTGCAAAATTTTCTTTTGTGTGAACAACATTTGAGCATTGAATGTCATTGAAGTCATCTCTCTTTCAAGAAAACTTGGAATTTTTTTGTTAAGGGTATCCCCCTAGAGAACCATTAGTTCTTGTAGTTTTGAAACTACAAGATTAATTTTGTTATTAGCTATGCATGTCACCCATGCTTTTAGACAATGTAAGTTGGGACTCATTGCAAGCCAATTAGAATCTAACAATAAGAATCTAGAATAAAAAGGTTACCCCTCATAGTTCTATGGTAATCTCCCGCTTAAGTATGCACTTTGAACCGGAGTTGTTGATGCGCACTTAGTTGGTAGATGCGTACTTTACTAATATCGCTTTCTAAACCCTCTGATTCGATGAATTGCAACAGGAAACGGATGAAACTTGAGGCAACCTGCTTGACCGAAGCCCAACGATGTGAAATCATTGCAAGTTGAGCAAGCCGAATGTGCCGAGCAAGCATGCGCTAAGGCGGGAGTGTGAAGTTAGTGAAGGTGCTATATGGAAAGTTATGGAAACGATGCGAATTGAAGAAGAACCACCTATTGATGACGAAATCCAACCTACATAGACATTTGCTGAATCCAAAAGTGCTACTGACTTCAAAGGCTTTGAAGCTCTATTGTCCTTGACATTGACGACCAATTACTATGCTCCGATGTTCAAACAAAAGCTGGGTAGATGTATGATGGGCCGTGACGATCGTTTGAGACGTTTCAACGAAACGTTAACAAATTGACAATGAATGTCAAGCGTAAAAAATTCATGCATTCACGGCAAACAACTCTGCATGACATGTTCAAACAATAAAGTACGAACCCTGATTTTTGTCAAAAATTGTGCGCACTGAACTAGGATGTGTACTTAAGCGGGTGCATACTTAAGCGGGAGATTACTGTAAAACCCTAGCGTGGAATTATTTTAATGTGAGCCGCTATACTTGTCTAGTCAGGTTGGAATAACGTGGGTCCAAGACCCAGGTCTTCCCTTAACCTTCCTTGAGACTTTTGACAAACACCTCAAATAGACTAAAGTAGTCACCTTACATTTTGAATTAATAAATTACCCATTTGTTTTCATAGAAATAACTATTTTTCTACTAAAAATTTAGATAGTTTAAAAATGATATTGCCCATGTTAATTCTCATTATGAAAATTAGTGTGGGCTCTAGAAAATTAATACAAAGCTCAATAATAGGACTATTTAGTACACCTATCATAACAATGTGATATTTTGACATTATAGTCTTTGGCCACAATTTTATGTTCGTTGTTTATTTGATCTTTTGGCACTCACAAGTTTGCATCATTGGCTATGGTCTTTACATACAATGTTGGCTAAACCCATATTATGAAATACATAGTTAGAGTTATCGTCTAACTAATCATGTGTTTGGGATGGAGTTCAATCATGAGTTATCCATCCGACCCTAGTTTGACAAATAAGTGTTAATTGTGCCTATTCATAGTCGACCAAATAAATGGGCGATTGACCCTTGAAAATTCAAGGTGATACAAGGGCATGGACCACGGTGGGCCGCCCGGTTCCCATATTCAGACCCATGCTAGGTGGCCACGATTTATGAATGATGTCATTGGTTGATGTTATCACGTGGGGGCGACAAGGCCTAAATATGGGCGTTTCCAATTAAATTCACGTTTCCAATGGTAAATTAACGTTCCCACGTGACTAATGTGGTGCTTTTGGGCACCCCCCTCCGAGGGAGCCTAAAAATACCGCACAATCCCTTCGGTGAGGGTGGCCTGCCTTAGCAGGTGCCCAAGCCGAACCCGGTTGTTACGATATTTAATGGGTGTGTAGTGTTAGTGGAGGGATTTGGTAATCGCGTCGTATCCTTCCGATAGGTTGTGCCTATGTATTAAGTGCTTAGGATAATTATCAAGTTTTCTAACCTAATGTCTACTCTATCCTAGTCTACGTGCAGACGCACCAGCCTTGGGATCAAGGCAACCTAACCCTACTGGATGAAATAACCTTACATTTTACCTTGGGCCACCTCTAATTCTTTACTTCTTTTATATTAAATTATCTAAACGGGGGGACCTTAATTAAGTCCCACCTTCTCAACCTTTATTATTAGTTTATGGTTAATTGAACAAAGCCTATATTACTAAGTTCATAAATTATGGCATCACCACCTACCTGTTTGGTGCACGCCCTAACCCGAACCCTTCAAGGCCCTGTGCGGGTCTCTTGAAGGTTGTTTGATACTTACACCCTCCGATCTTTGCCGTCGGAGGGGTAGTCTCAATCCTCCAACTTAAGTTTCCGGTTAGTTTTTTGCCCACGGGGGTCGTACAAATTGTGTTGGTTATTAATTAGTTTAACACGGTTTGACCACAAAAATTCAACTTGATGGGACTGGGAAATAAGGCAACCTGTGTGTTCAACCCGTTGCACAATCTTCAAGGGTTGGGGCCATCACCTCCAACCCTTGGGGCCAACAACATGATGGTGGTTTCGTGGGTCATTACTTCTACTTTACCACCTACAAACATACAGAGTGGTCATGCCGGTGATTAATCCGGCTTCACCACACACGAACGAGCTATGAATAGAAAGCTACTACCACAACATTTAACCGAGAGGCTCCGCACACATGGGAGTTGGACTTCCCCTCGGCGGCTAGGTGGGTGATGCCCCCCTAGCCTTACATGGATAGTTGGGTTGGGGTGAGAATATACCTTTGTCGCGCTCCCTCCATTCCTAAATTGAAGGGTGTAGGGTTAAAATGCTTACCGATTGACTCCCATCTTGGCTTGGCGATGGTTGGTGCGGAACCCGTACTCCATCGCTCGGCCGCCCACAACACCAACTCGTACCCGCCACCTTTGGATAGACAAACCTCTTCTTGTAAGGCAGCAGACACCCCTTCGCTTAAACGGCCATAACTTTTGTTCAAAAGCTTCAATTGGAACAATTATTAGTAATCTAAAAAGCTAACAACAAGAACTATCACTCATCCAATTATCAAAGCAACTGCATGTACCTTCTTAAAGATATAAGCCTACAAAGTCAGCTCTTAGAATTCTAGAGGCAGCTGGGCTACCTTCATTCAAACATCCATAACTTTTGCTTATTAACTTAGATTCCAGCAAGCTTAGACTTTCTAGAAACCTTAAAATCAGATCTACAAGTGCCCCAAATATCAAAATAACTGCATGAGTCCTCTTGCAAGTATGAGCTTACAAAGTCAGCTCTTATATTTTAGGAGGCAACTAGGATACCTTTATTCAAACATCCATAACTTTCACACCTTAAATCTGATTGTGACAAACTTATACTTTATAGAAAGCTAACAACAAGAACTATAATATATTCAAATATCAAAGCAATTGGATTATTTCTCTTTTAGTTATGCGCATGCAAAGTCAGTACTTGTAGTTTGAGAGGCAGCTAGAACACCTTCATTAAAACACTCATAACTTTCACAAATCAAATTAGATTCTAGTATGCTTATACATTCTAAAAAACTAACAACAAGACCTATAATATAGGTAAATACAAAAGAAATTGAATGACTTGTCTTTTAATTATGCACTTGCAAAGTCAGCGCTTGTAAATTAAGAGGCAGCTGAGACACCTTTATTCAAACACTCATAACGGTTGCTCTCTAATTCTGATTCTAACAATCTTAGGCTTTTTGGAAAGCTAACATAAAGGGCTACATTCCATCAAAATTTTAAGGCTAAATTTTAATTTTAGTGTGCACAACACTCGTTTGAAAGTGGCACAGCAACTTAGGGGTGTGTTCAAAAACACACTACCTTCTCTCAAGAGTTCTAACTATTAGAATTCTAACTTATGCCTATCGTGAATAAGTGGGAATGGTTTTCTCCTTCTAACTACAATTCTAGAGGGCTTCGCTGTGCAAAAAATAGAAAAAATTAGAGAGAGATTGAAAGGGGAAGAGGGGATTTTTATCACCCTTCAAAATGAAGGGTTGGACCCCTTCTCCCTTCCGTTCACCGAGGCATCCCGTTCCTTGAACGGTGGCAACCAAGCCCTCGGAGGTGAATGGGGGTGAGGGGTGCCACCTCGCACCCCACTTGCTCAAGCCCTTAGAAAGGCTTTTCCATTTCCATTTGGAATTCATTTTTGGTTGGCAAGGGTGGCAACATGGCCCCCTTGCCTTAGTTGGCAAAATTCCTTACGCTCGTAGTTGTTACTTTCTTTTCTTTCTTGGCCGCTTTCGGAATTACCCTTGTTTTGCCGCCACTTGACTTTTGCTTGCTTGATTTGGTTGTTCCTAACTTAACCTACCTACTAACTAGCCTACTACTTCACGCTTCCGATTCGGGTAAAGGGCATTTCCCTTTTACCCTTTCGGTTCTAATTTCTATTTGCCCAAGAGTTTAACCCAAAAGTAAAGCTCCTTTAGCCAACCTACCTTAATCTAAATGGTTTGTGCTAAATTTCCCTATTATTCATCTAAGGGTTTTGCTAAAACACCTCAATTGTGAGCCAAATTGCCTTTGGGGGCAATTTTGACGCTCACAACTAGACAATGTTCCCATTGACTTTTTAGGGTTCCCACATGACAAATTCAATGTTTCTGGTGACATCTCTACGTTCCTACATGACGTAGCTTACAAAATAAAGTCTCCAACGATTCAAATGGGTTCCTGATGACAAAATCGGCGTTCCGATTCATATATGAACGTTCTCGCATGATGTAGCAAATTAAATAAAGTTCCCTACATTTAAAACAGATTCCCAATGATAGAATCAACGTCCCGTTTCCCATATCAACGTTTCCACATGCTTTAGCCTATAAACAAAGATCCTTGTGCTTTAAAAATGTACAATGGGGGCATTTACAACATAACATTAAGTATTAAGTCCGGATTGACCTTTTTAAAAGGGCATCAAACCGGCGCGTGCTAGTTTGATGCTCTGTCAAGAGCAAAGACAACACTAAAGAAATCACTTTTACTTAGGTTATTTTTGATCTATTTGGGTAGTTACTTTTAATGCTTAGAAATAATTTTGTCGGTCTCTAGGACAAAACTAATACCAAGTGGTGGTAAAGGTTCTAATCTAGGCTAAATTACGATCTAAATAGCTATAAAGCAACGAGAAAGTTTGTGAGGTCAAAAAGGTAGTTGAACTTTTTGGAAAAATCTCCCAAAACCTGCATTGGAAACCTCTTTGATATTTTTTTAAAGCTTCTATATTTGATTCATTATGCATTCATTCACCTTTGCTTTGCAACCGTTTCCCTTCTTGTTGAGGTAAATTTGTGGGTACTCAAAGGGTACCTTCCTAGCATTGTTACTTAATGTTATGGATTGGGATACCAAGAATGAGTGTCTAATGGTTAAAAGAACTAAAGTATATAACTTTATGTAGTTGGTATGCTTAGATTTGTATTGTGGAGCATATTTTATATTAAACCTATATTTAATACACTGACAAAGTTAAATTACAAGGAATAGGGTTATCGAAGATATCATTTTGATTCCTTAATAGACATCTATGGTTGTTGTTAGAATTGTTCACCTTAAGGTTAAGAAATGAAAATGACAACGAAAATTAATTAACATGATCCCAAATTTTTTTCCTCACACTTATTGTTCAATCGTGTACCAATAGAACTAAAAATGTATTGCATACCAATTGTATAGCTTTACATATGACACCAACATGGCCAACATTACACAATAATATGGCTACATGAAAAAAGAATGTTTAGAATTATAATTGGATATAATACAATATATGTATGGGCACATGACACTTACACCAAGATACTAGGATGCAAAACATAAAATAACTCACCTCCAATGTACACTGCAATAATACAATTGTCATTGATGTGTGGCCCAAACAAGTTCTATGACATTTCTACAAGTCTTATGACCTATCTACTCATTTCATAAAAGATTTATATGTTAATAGTTATTATATATGTATATATATATATATATTGATAAATTTATGACTTATCTACTTAGTCCTTTGTCCCAAAAGTTTTACTCCAATTGTCAATGGACTTAAAAATAAAATTACCGTTTCTCCTATGCATTTGGGATTGGAATTGGGATGCGTTACCCACTTGTAGTTGGATGTGCATGCCTATTCATTTGGTGCATTATTGGATTTATTTTTATACCGTCATGATATAATTTGTTTACACATTCCTATAGTTGGTTGCTCGTGTATTATTAGTCATTCATGTATTATTGGTCGTTTATATATTATTAATCACTCGTATATTATTAATCGCTTGTTTATTATTGGTCCTTCATGTATACATTTACAAAATGTCACAATTCAAATATTCTCATTATACCAATACGTATGTCCACTTGCACCAATAAATATGATGAACTTTGTTGATTTGGGATACATTCTCACTTGCAATTTTTGTTGCATATGTAGTATTAAGTTTTTTTTTTCTTAGGTGTATAAATATGAGTACATCCTCATCAAATAGTGATGAAATTTTTTTTTTCTAAGTATGATATACAATCATTTTCTAGTTCATCTAGTAGAGACGAAGACATGATTTATAAGTAGGATCAAGAGACGTTCATGTTTTTACAGCTCGCATTCGTAGCAATTTGTAACTCGTCCGAGTTCTTCAATGCAAATGAATTGGAGGCAGGAGATCATCCTTCTGTGAATCTTGCGGAAGGTATTTGGGATCAATGAGCTAGTGCGAGAGCAAATCCAATACAATTCCAAAAAATTGCAAATTTCACACTTCATGAATTTGAATATTTGTGCCTAGATGTGTGCCCAACTACTACCGCGCACACACGTACCACATGGGAGCTTTTGGGGTGCTGGTGGACGGCCCTATAAACTCACTCCTCAACAACGAATTCTATCTTTTCTTATGTTTTTGAAACATGACAACACATCAATGTTAAATGCATTTCATTGCAAATGGTTTACGAGTGCATTAAATGACAACACTATATTTGTTGTATATTTTATCAATGAGGCCCTTGAACATGAAATAAAGTGGTCTGATAATTATAAGTGAGAAAAACTAGGTCAACAACATCCGACTTTTAAGGGTTGCATAGGGTTTATAGATGACACATTAGTAAAGATTCACTGTCCTTACAAGGATCTAAACCATACATTGTTTTTTAACGGTAGGAAAAAAAAAATTATTCAATCAATAACACAGTGGTTGTTGTCCATAATGATTTTTTCATATACATTGACCCTAGATATCTTGGGTCATTTCATGATGTGTCTTGCTTGCGTGCATCCTCATTGGATATGAACTGGAGAGATTACTTTACGGGCACACAGACAATTATTTTGAATATGTTCTGGGTGACCCTAGCTATCAAGGTCGAGACTAACACATTGTGCGAAGGCTAGGGCGTCAAAAGTAAAATTTCTTAGCTAATAATGATGCTATAAATGCTTATAATAAGATGCATGCATGTTTCAGGGTACGAGTGGAGTGGGGTATAAAGGGCGTTAAACGCAAAATGGAAAAGATTGCTAAAAAGATTTGACTCCACAAAATCCAAGTATATCCCCTTGTTTAAGGTTGTTTGGTACCTTACTAATTACTTACACTGACGAAGACTAGACTTCACTTACCATATTGAAGAGTGCAACGATGACGAAGATGATGATGGTTGGGACGGTGACCTCTAATGTAATATTAAATTTTCGGGTCCATGGTTATATGTATGTAGATTGAGGGTGTGCAATTAACATATTTGGTTTTATACATTTATTGACTATGTGGTGCACAACAATTGACCGGATTTGACTCAATTGATCTATTATATAAACCAATCGTCCCATTGACCAACAAGGGGGAAGAAAATGGTTGTGCAAGTTGTGTTTGAGAAGCTTAACAGATGGCCACTACACTAAATAAGATATATAGTGTTTGATTATATTTAATGTTGTTACCACCCTACCCTACTCAACACTAATTTTTAACTTTTTGACAATTAGTGTTAGAAGCTATGTTAGAAGACATTATGGAATTTTCCTTTTATCGTCGTTCTCCTTTTTTTTCATATCCTTACTAACACTTAATTCAAACATGTAACTTCCACATATTACTATAGTTGATATTAAATGTTTGAGTTTACATTTAATGCCACTTATCTTCATAGGAATATTGATATTTAGTGTATGTGTTCGTATTTAGTGTATCAAACACTAAATATCCTCTTTAGTGTAGTGGTGCAAGCCATACATCGAAGGTGGTAACTAGGTAAAATTGTGAAATGGAAAGAGGTCCAAAGGTGAGGCCTATATAACTTCCACATTGGAAGGCGGCATGGAGGGGATGCTATTTAATATTTTATGCCACAAATAAACCATCAGAGTGTCTTGGAGCTAACAACTGCTATGACACCCCATACACCGCACTTTGCAGTGCGGAAGATTGGTTATAAGGGGAGCTACAGTAAATATTATATTTAGTGTTACATGGTATTTTATGTCACCATGGCAACTTTTTGGATGAAACTTCTTATGAATAAGTGAGCAAATGTTGTCATGGATGATGAATGACTTCATCCATTGGCCAAAAACCTTACCTTCTATTGTCAGCAACTTGTGATGTGTGGATGATTGAAATTTGGATGAAAAATCGCTTGATAAGTGACAGTTTTTGCAACACTGTAAATCTATTCTCCCCCAAAAAACTTACAAGGAATGACAAATAATGTTGGGTTAACATTTAGTGTTGGTGACACTATACTGCGGTTTACAAGTAGTATTGAGCAAGGCAATTAGAATTGGTGACACTAAATATCATATTTAGTGTAGCTTTCAATGGCGAGAAGCGACCGCTAGTTATTGATGAGCTGGTTGAGTTTGAGAAATAATCGGTTGAAGTCGAAGTCTTCAGGAAGCTACCCATCATATTTAATGGAAAGCCCACTACATTTGATTGATATGTGGATCGGTGAGAATCAAAAGAGCAAACATCATAAAGACACATGTTAAAAGAGGTTGGACTATGTCAGTCAAATATTAATAACTACTCTACACTCAATAGTGAACACAATTGGGAGGACCTATGCATCTAGTTGAGAAATCAACAAACATGCACTTCCGATGACCATAACAAAATCAGAAGAGGTCCAATTTTCAATCCTTTTTTACATATGTTTCATCGAAGATTTGCTAATGCAACACAAGTTTTGTTGTGTAAATATAATCGGTAGAAGTTGGAGAACATGAAAAACAAACAAAAGAATACCCACATACCTTATATACCACATTTGCTTCCTATGCCTTGTATATGTGTGTGCGTGCGCTACATGATGGACTTGATATGTTGTTGTGTTATGTCTCCGCTTCATTTTTATTTTTTGTGAGACCATTTCACATAAGGTTAAATGGTTATTTATCCGACTTGCCCACTTCTCCTTTGATATGAAGCATGTGACTAGTGTAAGATTGCTAGCAAATTGAAATCAAGGTTGTAGCCACTTTCCTAATAATTTTTGGATCCCATGTAATATCATAGCATTATCAAAGTGAAGATTCTCGTGATTGATAATTGGTCGTATAGGTCTCCCCCCCCTTCCCCCCTCCGACTTATGTTGACTATTGAGCCTAGAATCTTGAGGCGATTACACCCCCTTACGTTTTGTAATCACGTGCGATAATGGGGTATTTAATGAGGGGATATTTATGCACCTCTCAATATTTTCCCCCTCCCTATTTGTAGATGAAAAGCTACTTTGACGTATTTTCTAGCACCCTATATTTATTTGTAATTGTTTAGAGAAGCTAATTTTTGGCACGATATTTTCTTTATAAATTATACAAGTACCTAATAGTGGATGGAATACTATATCATTGCAAAACCGACTATGTGAGCAAGTTACAATCATTCCATACCATTCAAATTGTCATTCATTTGGTTTCAATTAGTAATACCAATCCTAAACCATTCAAAGTACCATTCAAAACACAACCAAGCACGTAAGACTAGTTAAAGGGTTACCAATAAACATGGAGATGACAAACTATACAAGTTGAAATAGACAAGCATTCAGCGAGATCCCACCTGTTTAGCGCCGTTGTAAAACCCAATGGCCGTTGAGGAGCGCTAACACATTCCTTCCCCAAAAAAATTCCCACGACATTTCTCTCCATACTAATGCGCTTGATTCAAATTTGGACAAAACTACACACTTCTTCATCCAAGTAGTCAAACCCATAAGGATTCTACTGATTCTACTACACACTTTTAGGGGGATCCTACTGATTACTAAAATGGAGGAATTTTCCATCACCCTATTTTACATATAATCATGTAGGGGACATATTTCCAATGCTACGGTAGATCTAACAAAATTACAAAATTTACCCTAAACGAATTAAATTGACCCTATCTTTTTATCTCACTTGGTTTTCTAAAATTCCGATAGTCACCTCCCCGAGCCTAGAATGGTCAACATATGTTGAGCATGCAATCCAATTTATCTTGTACACATGTCTTTTGCTAATTGTTTTTGACGTCGCTCCACACCACATGACAAACCACTAAAATATAGGGTTGTCTATATTAAGCTTATAGGTGCCTCTTATTGTTCACATCCAAAATTAAGGGGATAAGGTACTATGCAGGTGCTATTTAGTCGCTTTACTTAATTGGATCAAAGAACAAACACCATAAAGACTTTTGTTTAAAAGAGAATGCACAACATATTTGTGTTTTATTAACTACTGCACACTAAATAAGGTAGACGTGCCTCAATCGAGCACAAAAATAATTTTGTACACCTATATTTGAGTGGTATATGGCTTGGTGTAGCTCCAAGAATGGTTACCAAAAAAGATGTGTTTAAAAGAGGTTTGACTACATGCTCAAAGTTTGATAACGGCTCAAAAGTCATTGTAATTGGGGGCAACCTCTATATTAAACACTGAACCAACACAAGATTGTTCACTTTGTTAATGAATAAGATATTCAAGTGACCTCGACAATTTATGAGGAAAGTGGCTACGGCCTCAACTTGCACTAGAGTCAAACCACCTATTCTCGATCAAGACCCCATAGGGAATCTATAGGGTGCTAGAATTTAGATTAGGTTGGGTTTAAATTTCGATCAAGCCAATAGTGGCATGACACATGTCCTTGGTTGTGAGTGCTAAATTGGGGAGGAATTCATCTCAAAATGAGTGGTTATGGCAGACTTAATACATTGGTAATATGTTCAGGCCAACTTTTGGTTTCAAAAAATCTTAGTAATTTTGCACCACCTTATACTTCCAAATTTGGAGTAGAATCTCTTAAGTGATTGGTTATGGGCACCTTACTATATTAGCATGCTTCATATCCTAGGAGAAGTGGGCTAGTCAAATAAAACACTTATCTATGCGGACAATGGATAAGACATTGGGAGCAAATGTGTCATGTAACTTGTGGCCCCACATTCTCACAATCATGAAGTGCTAGGCATGTTTGTAATATGTTGTTCAAGAAGCACTCTATCTTGTTCAAAAGCAGGGACAAGACCAAGATAGGTAACACACATGGATACACCTATATGACCATAATGAGTGGTGAGAACTTTTGACTTAGAACTTCCATAATAAATTGTGATATGGTTTATATCTTGTGAGTTGCATGGCTCCCAAACCCACGATAGATATATAATCTAGTGAGATGGTCAGCATATAAAGTGGATCACTCTAAGTACCCAAGCTTGCCAAAGTGTCCACAATTAGTTTTGTTACCTTTACCGCAATGTTTCCCTCACACAACTACTGAAATGATCACAAATTTGAATGCATGAGTCATCCTCTATACCTCATGAAACGCTCATATCTCAAGGAGATTTTTTTGTCAATTTCATCATATTATGGTTGCAACTTTCCATCAATGCATACTCTTTCTAACTTCAATCAATTGCATGAAGTATCTCATCAAATCAATGAGATTTGTGAGGTGAGCATGACAGTGATTTTCAATTTATTTCTTATTCTTAACTTCATCATAGAAAGACTCAAAGTACTATTTCACTTATCGTATAAAAGTGATCCCTTGATGGTGCCTCGCAACCTCTATGTTGTGGTAACTATCAAAAAACTCTTGAAAGTGCTTTACCCCTCAAGCAACTTTTTTAAATATGGCGATCAATCACCAAATTGTACTTCAAATGTCATTTCTGTGAATTTTTCATGTTTTTTCATGGATAAAATCACTAGATAATATTCTTGAATATCACAAAAATTAGATGAAATCGCCATAATTGAGAGGAATGTGGACAGAAGTGGATGAATTCTATCATCATCATCCATATGTGGTGTCATCACCACAATGAATGTAGCCAACATTGTTCCCTTGAGAATTCAAAAACAAACAACCATTGCCCTTTAAGTCCTTTTAGGCATGCAAGTGTTGACACTTACAATTTGAGGGTTGTAACTTGGTGACTCCTATTGAAAGCACGAGCACTATACCTCATGTCAAAGACATGATTCAAACTATGATATGAAGACCTAGTTTAAAGGTCATTGGGTGTAGTTTAAAAATAAGAGGACTTAAGATCAATGCCTTTCATTGTTGAAATGTTGTTCGTAAACAAATAAAAGTTGTTACAAAGCACAAAAGGATCACTACCATAGGTGAAATCTCAAATCTCAAAATGTGTCATCTTTACATGGAACATGTGTACATTTAAGGTTTGATTGTAAATATTCATGGACAATTTACATCAAGGTGTCATAGGATGAAATTGTGGGTCGAAGTGCAAAACTTACCTATGTAAACATAGTTTGAAGAATTGAAGTAAAAGTCATGTGTAGAGATGGTGATTTCCAATACTCAATATTGTACTTTTAATTATAAGTAGAATATAATTATACATTACATTACACCACATCTACATCCTATATATAATGTATTTCTTTGATTGGAGAGTGTCATCAGAGAACTAAGCTACTTCAACAAGGGTCATTTTCTTAGAAATAACTAAAAATAATAATCATTATCTTGTCTTGTATTGTCTTGAATGCCCCATTGGGGCCTTTATGACATGTTTGGGTTAATAATAGTTTTCAAACACGATTCAAGGGAGGTGTTACCAAAATGACTGAGTTATTTCAACAATGGTCACTTTTCTAAGAAATGATTAAAAATAAGAATATAATGTCTTGTATTGTCTTGAAAGCCTCATTGGGGCCTTGGGGACATTTTAGGGTCGATATTGGCTTCCAAACAAGATTTAGGACAAGAGTGGTGTAAACTATGTTTGTTTTGTTTGAACAAGCAACATCATCTTTGAGCATCATCATTGAGCATCATCAAATCATTTCATGTCAATATTTGACTATATATGCATAAGGATTAATTTCACTTGAAGTTTGGATTGATGGACTAAGTTATGAGTTGGGTGAGATAGACTTTGAAGTTGGAAAAATCATCTTGGAAAAATTCTCGCAACGCATTTTAAGAATCATTGGGAGAGATTGCATTTACAAAAGGCAAAATAGTTGCACACATGAGGTGAGATCGTAATATCCGTAGAATGATTAAAGGGAAAAATCAATGTCGAAACATGTATGGAAGAAACCATACCTCAAATCATAGAGTCATCCTCCCATTAGATGGTATATCTAGCCTTGGAAATAGTTGTTGATATGCCCAAATATTGTTATATTTGTGGACAAAGGTTCCTTGTGATAAAGGTCAATTTTGAAGGAGGTTGAACAATTTTATGATAAACTTGCATTCTACATGACCAAATTATATCTACAAATACACAAAATTGATTTCTAAATGTCAATGCTTACAATGGGCAATTCCTTAATGCTTTATGCCATCACAAATACACATATTCCAACATTGTGGATCATTTGATGTGCATAAATGTTGTCTATTTCATGAATGTGAAATAATTTTCTCATATGGGGTGTGTGTTGTTATATCAAGTTTGTCTATGTTAACTAGGATTTCAATAAATATGGACCAAGACATGTCCAAAAATAATCATGCATTTGAGGGTATTGATTTGTTGTCAAGATATGCACATTTCCAAAAAAAACAATTATTTGGGAAAAGAGACCCCAAAATAGGACAAAATCTCTAATCATATATACCTTCAATAGCAATGTGATCAAATAGTCACTCAAGATGTGTAGTTTCACAAATAACACAGTGGCCATGCAACTAGAGTGTGCTACAATAAGAGATGTTACTAGTGGGAGTGCTATAATGTGAGTGGTGAACGATAACACATGAGCAGCAAGGGAGGGAAAATAATTAGAAATACAAGCATTAAAACCCCATATCCATGGTATTTTAGTAAAACATACATATATTTTAAGAACCCCCAACAAAACCCAAAAGCTGCCAATGTACATGGTAGATGCCGCCATTAAACTCAATAAAAAGATAGCACTTTGCCGCAACACTAGCTTCCTAAGGATCTCAAAGAGTTTCACACCTGGACCCTCACAAACACCACTGAACCCACCAACCATCCTACTCAGCCCAAGACGACCAAATCCCGATGACCATATCCTTTACGTCATATAATGTGAATGGAGAATTTCAACATATTGCAATTATCCAAGTGAATGCCTAACTATACTCTAAAACTCAACAACTGGAAGGTGCCACGAGGGTTTGTAATAGAGTTTTTGAAATGATGTAAGAGTCAATATAAGACTATGATCACATGCCAAGTATCGAGAACGTTGTACATATAATCACATGCCAAGTTTTGAGATTGTTGTACATATGATTAGATGCCAAGTTTTGAGAATGTCCCTAATGTTAAGGAATAAAGAAAAATTGCTCACACAAATCCAAGTCCACTAGTTGGGGCAATTTTTTTTTAAATGAGAACTCAAATATTGTCACACCTCCAACCACAAATTATCCAATCAAATCATATTCGATCCAAACAAAAAGGTGGTGGATGGTATTGACACCTATCTGTCTATGTAAACTAGTGCAACCAAATCATCAAGATCAACACACTCAACCGCATTGTCTTCTATGTAAGGGTAATGAGCAATTCCGACAAACCTACAGGAGGATTTGGTGTCCATGCATTTTCCAAACTTTGTTGTTCCCCAAAATCCTCCGGAAGTTCTTGCACAGCTAAGTCTGATAGGTCTAGAAATCTCAACTCCGTGAGCCCACCAAAAGATGTAGTTAGCCTTTGATGTTGGCAACAACGAAACATGGACAATGTGTCCAACTTTGTCAACTAACCCAATGATTCCTTTAACCTTGACAATTATTAACAAACTTTGAAGTTTAGAAGATTGTGTACTTCTTCCCCTTCGGAGTTTCATATGCCTAGAACTCTTAACTACGTGAACCCACCAATAAATGTAGGTACTCTTTGAAGTTGGCAACTAACCCAATGATTCCAATAACCTTGACAAAGAAGAACAACCACTTGCATTCAAGTCTACAACACTTTGTAGTTCCCCCAAATCCTCTGGAATTTCTTCCACTCCTCAGTCTGATATGTCTAGAAATGTCAACTCCGTGCGCCCACCAATACAATGTAGGTAGGCTTTGAATTTGGCCACAATCAACAAGTCCAATGTTTCCAAGTTTTGCAACCAACCCAATTATTCTGGTAACCTTGACAAGGATAAACAACCACTTGCATCAAAGTCTACAACACTTTGTACTACCCCCAAATCCTTTGGAAGTTCTACCACTCCTCAATCCAATGTTTACAAATGTTGCCCATGTGAGCCCATCAATACATGTGGGTAGGCTTTGAAGCTAGCCACAACTAGCAAGTCCAATGTTTCCAAGTTTTGCAACCAACCCAATTATTCTGGTAACCTTGACAAGGATAAACAACCACTTGCATCGAAGTCTACAAGACTTTGTAGTTCCCCCAAATCCTCTGGAAGTTCTTTCACTCCTGAGTATGATATGTTTAGAACTTTCAACTTCGTGAGCCCACTGATAGATGTAGGTAGGCTTTGAAGGCGGCCACAATGAGCAAGGTCCAATCTTTCCAAGTTTGGCAACTGACTGAATGAATCCGGTAACTTTGACAAAGATAGACAACCACTTGCATCGAAGTCTATAAGACTTTGTAGTTCCCCAAAATCCTCCGGAAGCTCTTCCACTCCTGAGTACCATATGTTTAGAACTCTCAACTTCGTGAGCCCACCAATACATGTAGGTAGGCTTTGAAGTTGGCCACAACGAGCAAGATCCAATCTTTCCAAGTTTGGCAACTCACCCAATGACTTTGGTAACCATGACAAGGAAGAACAACCAAACGCTTTGAATACTACAAGACTTTGTAGTTTCCCAAAATCCTCCGGAAGTTCTTCCACTCCTGAGTGCCATATATCTAGAACTCTCAACTTTGTGAGCCCACCAATAGATGTAGGTAGGCTTAGAAGGCGGCCACAACGAGCGAGCTCCAATCTTTCCAAGTTTGACAATTGACCAAATGAATCTGATAACTTTGACAAAGATAGACAACCACTTGCTCTGAATTCTACAAGACTTTGTAGTTTCCCAAAATCCTCCGGAAGTTCTTCCACTCCTGAGTATGATATGTTTAGAGTTCTCAACGTTGTGAGCCCACCAATCGATGCAGGTAGGCTTTGAAGCTTGCCACAATGAGTGAGATCCAATGTTTCCAAGTTTGGCAACTGACCAAATGATTCCGGTAACTTTGACAAAGATGGACAACCATTTGCTTTGAATTCTACAAGACTTTGTAGTTCCCCAAAATCTTCCGGAAGTTCTCCCACTCCTGAGTCCGATATGTTTAAAATTCTCAATGTTAAGAGCCCACCAAGAGATGTAGGTAGGCTTTGAAGGCAGCCACATCGAGCGAGGTCCAATCTTTCCAAGTGTGGCAACTGACCAAATGATTCCGGTAACCTTGACAAGGAGGAACAATCACTTCCATTGAAGTCTACAAGACTCTGTAGTTTCCCAAAATCCTCTGGAAATTCTTGCACTCTTGAGTACGATATATTTAGAACTCTTAAATTGGTAAGCCCACCAATAGATGTAGGTAGGCTTTGAAGGGGGCCACAACGAGCGACGTCCAATCTTTCCAATTTTGGCAATTGGCCCAATGACAAGGAGAAACAACCACTTGCATTGAAGTCTACAAGACTTTGTAGTTTCCCAAAATCCTTCGGAAATTCTTGCACTCTTGAGTACGATATGTTTAGAACTCTCAACTTGGTGAGCCCACCAATAGATGTAGGTAAGCTTTGAAGGTTGCCACAAAAAGCGAGGTCCAATCTTTCCAAGTTTGGCAATTGACCCAATGATTTTGGCAACCTTGACAAGGAGGAACAACCACTTGCATTGAAGTCTACAAGACTTTGTAGTTCCCCAAAGTCCTCCGAGAGTTCTTGCACTCCTGAGTCCAATATGGTTAGAATTCTCAACATCGTAAGCCCACCCATAGATGGAGGTAGGCTTTGAAGGCAGCCACAACGAGCGAGGTCCAATCTTTCCAAGTTTGGCAACTGACTGAATGACTTTGATAACTTTGACAAAGATAGACAACCACTTGCTTTGAATTCTACAAGACTTTTTAGTTTCCCAAAATCCTCCGAAAGTTCTTTCACTCTAGAGAACGATATGTTTAGAACTCTCAACTTCATGAGCCCACCAACACATGTAGGTAGGCTTTGAAGCTGGCGACAACCAAGGAGGTACAATGTTTGCAAGTTAGGCAACTGACCCAATGATTCCGGCAACCTTGACAAGGATAAACAATGTCTCGCCTTGAATACTACAAGACTTTGTAGTTTCCCAAAATCCTCTGGGAGTTCCGTTATTGTTGAGTCCGATATGTTTAAAACTCTCAATTTTGTAAGCCCACCAATGGATGTAGGTAGCTCTCGAAGATTACAACATCCTTCGAGGTTTAACATGTGCAACCTTGGAAACAGAGTCTGCAACATAACAACCACATTCTTGTGAGGTTTTTTTTATTCAGTTATGGAAAATGAAAAATGGCAACAAGACCAAGTGAACCATGAAGATAATAAACATGCAAATAATTTATATCAACAATTACTCTATCATTGTAGAGCATATCAATGGGCAACCCAATTATGACTTATACCAATTTTAATCTACTCATTCCAATCTAGGAATAGAGAATTAAGATGCAATATAGGAAATAATACACCTACTATTTTCTTCATAACCACTTTTACTCATAAAACTCTTACAACAAGTTTTTCATCGAAACCCACATAACTAGACTTCATTACGTCATCTCTTCAATACATAAAACTCATTTTTTTTATTTTTAAGGTTCACAATCAATGCATCAAGTTCAATGAGACTTTTACCTGTATTTCAAAGTCTTTAGGCCAAATACAATGAAGGTGTTTATTGTATGCAAGATCCAACACGATTAAGTTGGGTAATTGCAAATCCTTGGGCAACTCAATGAGATTCAAATGCCTCCATTGCAACCATCTCAATTCCCTTGACCATTTTGAAAAATCGCCTTCCACATCACAATCTTCCAATATGAGAATTCGGAGTTCATTCAAACTTGCAAACTGTTCAGCTTGCCAAATTGCTTCAATTCCGTTTCCTCTTTTTTGAATTCCACTTGTTGTGAGTCCTCGCACTTTTTCAGTACCCTGCGAGACAAACCTGACATATATAAACAAACTCCTTTGTTGCAAAGTACTTAATACTCGTTATACCTTGGAAACAAGTACTACTTATCATTTGTGCATCAAATTGTTCCATAAACATCAACTAAAACATCTATATGATTACTCCTCTTAGCTAGGTTTTATTATATTCTTAACATAACTATCCTTCCAACAAATAAGTTGCCTTTATTCTTGTGCACAATGATACATGTGTTGTGAGTCAACATAAGAGATTTCAAGGGAATTTGATGACATGGACAAATACATGTGGTAAATATGTCAAGGTCGTCAAGATTGTTACCTTGTTTTGTTCAAGAACTTTGATGACAGATGAAGGATTGCACAAGTGGCTTTGCTCCCCTTCATTCCGTGGTGATTTCTTCATGACCACATCACGTCCCATGTCTCGCAAAAGATCATGCATAGTAAGGAAACCATTCTCATCCACCTTAAGTAGACACCTATCAATAAGCTTGCACAGTGATGTAGATGCTGGGCTAAAGAAATCATCTGAGTTCCAAAAATCCAATGCCGCGTCCTTTGGCGCACTCACAAGAAAGAAGGCTATATCCAAAAACATTTCTTGTTCAACTTCACCAAGACTAGTGTAGCTCAATTTGAGACAATCCAAGATATCTTTACACTTGTGGAGTGATGTGATTGCCTCATACCATAATGTTTCATCCCCCTTTTTGTCAAACAAAAACCCTCCAATAACTTCCAATGCTAAAGGTAAGCCACCACATGCCTTTGCTATGTGACTTGACAAACCATGAAGTCTAGCACTTGGAATATCGTCGTGAAAGGCACTCTTCATAAAAAGTTGTAGAGAATCTAATGGGCTCAACACTTGCACCTCGAACAACTCCTTCTCTCCAGCATCCCTCATTATGTTGTTCAATAGGTTTTGATCGCGAGATGTGATCAACACTCGACTCCCTCCAGCAAGATTATTCATATCTGGTATAAGCTCATCAAATTGACTACGTTTTACAATGTTATCAATGACTACAAATATTTTTTTATTCTTGATTTGCTCAAAACAACGCTCAAAACCACCAATCTTTTTCATATCCTCTTGTAGCAAGTCCCACACCATTTTTGCTTTAAGATTCTCCATGTTTGCATCCTTCACATCCTTCAAAAAACTTCGACAAATAAAATTGTTTTGTTCATTGTATACGTGTGTGGCAAGAGTCGTTTTACCAATCCCTCCCGTGCCAGTTATGCCTACAACACCCACAATCTTGCCCATTTGATTCAAAATGTCCAACACCGGCTTCGATGATTGCTCTAAACCCACCGGGTACCGCGCAGTACGGAGTTGAGCTGGGGCAAAAGCCATCAAGACTCTAGCCACAATATCTTTCACGAGTGCAAATTCATCTCTGCGACCCCAAATATCCATTGGAAATCAATGGGATACAACACATTGTACAATTCTATGAACACATCACTAAGCAACCATAAATGATGCAATATTAACAATTTTGAACGTCTAATCGAATTTTACACTAAGCATTTATAGAGGTCCATGCGGTGCTTACTTGTACTGAGAATGTTGAAATCCTGTAAGATAAGAAGCTTTCAATAGGGCACTCTTCCACCTCTTTACATCCTCGTGTCGTTTTTTTCCCAAGTGTTTTTTAAAAGCATCAGCAAAGGGTCCACTTTCGATCCACCGAAGATGCTCATGCTCAACGTCTTGAAAAAAAACGGGGATAACCTTCTCGGGGCTTTTCATCATATCAAACAGCTCATTAAGACAATATTTCGATTCAGCATAACCCTTAGAGAAGATTGCCAAATGCACACGAACCCCATGGAGAGCTTCATTGATCGACTTCAAGGCATGATTCCCCTTAATAAGAGATTTAGCATCCAAAAATGGATGACAACCACGTAAACGAAGTAAACCATACAAGTGAGAAACAAAAGAACGTTTTACATCCGGTCCGCGGTGGTTCAAAAAAACATTATAACAACCCAATGCCTCTGGGCTCAAATCTAGTGAATCAAGCTCCATCACGTAGTTGACATCCTCCGTTTCGTTTTTCATTTTGTTTTTGTTTTTTTCATTTTCAGATGAAGCACTCCCTCTGTTTCCCATTTGGATTGTCCTGCACCGATAATATCATAAATGTATCCATAAACCAAATAGAGAACACAATTCCAACTTTATTTAGATCCTCATGATGGATCGAAATCATATGTGCACGAACCTCATTACCATATTGTTGCTAGAGAAATAGCTGGTACAACCCTCCTACATAATCCTCTTCTTACAAACCCCAACACATCATTGTCACAAAGTGAATGATGTCATTGACTTCACCATGTACACATGTTTGTGGGGCATACACCTACAACCCCTAAACCCCACAAATGCCTCAACATCTTAATATTGTGTCTCCATTGCATTCCAATAAGGTAGGTTTATTGAAAGGTCTAACATTACATTTTACAAGAATTAATCTTACTCAAATTTATGTCCTTAGTAGTTGGATGATAACAATTTATAAGAAACCAAAAAAAATTCGTCACATAGAAACCTATTAGTTTGTACAACCATTCATAAGATCATTCCTAGCCCATTCTCAATACTCGGACTATCACCAGCAATTTGAACCGTAATGTGAAACCACTAGGCAACACAAACTAAGTGACTACTAACATCAAGGTGAAATCATGATACAAGAAGATGAGCTAGAAGTAGAAGGAACTTGGATACACTCACTTGATTGGCTACGTAGTCTCCTTCCAAGGGTCAAATTGGAAATTGGAATCGCTAATAGTTGGATAATGTTGTCATCACCCCATTGTTTTTGAGAAAATCCAAAATACTATATGCTTTGTAGCCAACTTCAACATGCAAAGCGTGTTGCCCTTTGATTTTACAAGATACATGAGGATGAGGATGCCCCAAAAAATTAATTACAGCTTCCCTGCAATCAATCACCAAAAAAAACGATTGTAATGAAATGCCTAAAAATAGATTGAAATAACACGTTGATCAAACATCAATCCAAAAGAACCGCAAATTGGAGAACTTGTTTTAAATGATCCAGAAGAAGCTTGTAATTGGCTTAAAATGACTAATTGACACTCAACAGTTTTTTGAAAACCTAACACCTCAAGGGATCTGTTGGGAGTGCGACACATGACCAAAAAAAAAATCACCAAAAAGGTTGCTAGACTAGAAATTGTTCCGCATAGATTTTGTCAAAAGTGTACCAATGAACCACATAGACAACAAAACTTCAACTCCATGTACATCCTCATAATAGATTGATAGATTTCATACATGCATGGACCTACTTACCATGTGCAAAAACCAACACCACAGTCATCTCAAAAACAAACAACCCCAATCCACAAGAATTGTTGCTAGAGAAAGACCCGGAACAACCCTCTTGTCGGCACCCTTCTTACAAACCCCAAAACATGTATTGCCACAAAGCGAATCATTGAGTTAACCATGAACACACATCATACTCCACAATCAAGAGGAGGCGTTTTGATCCCTATATCCCAACAAGGGCCTCAATATCTAAAAATTGAGTCTCTGCATCCCCATAAGATAGGTGAATTGAAGAGTTCAAGAGGATATTTTACACAAATAACTCTTACTCCTATTAAATTTGTTCTTCATAGCTCAAAATATAATAATTTACAATATTACCATAAAATAATGACAAGAATATTCGTGCCAATTATCTAATGAAGCAAAGAAACCACATGCAATCCAGGACTCCCTGCACATACTTCAGCACTTTGGAAATTGTTGCAGATCCCTCAATAGCAAGTCTCTCCCAAAAACTCCAAAGAAAATCACCGCACTACAATTATGCTTCCGGATATGTATAAAACTAATAAAGAAGTCACCATGGATGATCCTCTTACATCATAAAGACTTTTGTCCACAATTATGTACAGTTCACACACCTGCTAGATGTCCAACACTTCACATGGACAGAGGCAAAACAAAAGCCCGAAAAGGATAACTAAAACAAGGCAGTGTTGGCCTAGGGTGGCAACAACTGGGATATATTACAAGGGTCCTCGGATGATAAGATCATTTCTGAGCTAATAATAATTCTATAATAATGTATTGAAGAGTTGTTATAAAACACGTCAAAACATGAGTTGGACCATAAGGTACATGGGTGTAATTTGGTTCGTTTTTCATGTTCTCCAACTTTCACCAATTACATTTACATAACGAAACCCGTGCTACACTACCAAACATGCAATGAAACATATGCAAAAACCATATTGAAAATCGGACCTCCCCTTATCTAGATATGGTTATCAGAAGTGCATGTTTGTTGATTTCTTCATTGGATACATAGGTCCTCCCAATTGAGTTCAATATTGAGTGTAGAGTAGTTATTAATATTTGAAGACATAGTTCAATATCTTTTAAACATGTGTCTTTATGATGTTTATTCTTTGTTCCTCACTAGACCACATATCAATCAAATACGAGGGTCCCATTAAGAAAAACAAACCACTTACTGTCTACCTTACTGTCTATACCGTACATGACACGCTTGTAATTTTCTCTATCCCAAAGGAACGTACTAAAACATTGGCATGTACTCTAAATGAAACTCTCACAACAAAATCTCCCTTTGTGACCAGCCCTGAGTCATATCTAAGCATGTCTAGAATCTTTTTAGTTGGGTCATCTGGTAGGTCATGCCCTCATGAATGCCATTGACATGACATTGCTTGTTTATTCGTGATTGATTGCTCCTCTGAGAGCTCAAGGGATATCTACATTGTTCCAATTTTTCATCCATGGAGACGCAACATATTCAATGACCTGATTGGTAATGACCAATAATCAACTTGAGTAGGAGGATTACTCAATGCTTCCATCAATACATGAGATAGTTCAATTACTGTAGGCGACAATAATTTTCTAGAGCCTATGCTGATCTTCATAATAAAAATTAATGTGGGCCACATTAATATACAACCCCCACTAAGAAAAATTCATAGAAAATTAGCATGGGTAACAATAGTTGTTATTCTAAAAACTTAATGAGGTGATTAGTTCAATATTCAATGTGTTGGTCAGAAGTCTTATTGAAAACTTGGGGGATGACCCAAGGTCTTGAACCCATGCTAATGTTACCTTAACTAGAAAATTAGTGTGGCCCGAGCTAATTTTCTCCATCATAATTTTCCACCCACACTAATAAAACTATTTAATGCAATTATCTAGTCTTTCTAAGTTACTCCTTGTTCTAGCATTCAATCATTTGGAACCACAATAAGCATCAATGCCTCTAAACAGATTGCTTGTTGATCAGT
This sequence comes from Polytrichum commune, assembly GCA_950295325.1. Taxonomy (NCBI): domain Eukaryota; kingdom Viridiplantae; phylum Streptophyta; class Polytrichopsida; order Polytrichales; family Polytrichaceae; genus Polytrichum; species Polytrichum commune. The sequence continues at coordinate 27,750,515 of OX485803.1, forward strand.
TCGGTCTGTCATTTGTGTCCTACACCGTTACACCTATTACTGTGGGCTGAGAGTTAGTATGAGTAGAAAATACCATAGCCCATTCTATTTTATGCACATGTCAAATTTTAGGATGACTTATGGTTTAGTAAAGTATTAGCATCGAAATGTAAACTAATAGATTGTGAACAACTTGACATTACTCAGATAGTAGTGTGTGTTCCATGGGCCCCTTATACCTCCACTGCAGTTTCAAGTATCTTATGGTCAGATGCCAACATCTTTGGTCGCTCTGGGGCCGGGTACCGAAGTACTCTAAATGAACAATTTATCCTTTTTGTATTGAATTCCAGTGACAAGATTTTCTTGGATATGAGAGTTCCATCCCATTTGGTCCGATAGCTGTCAAACCTCTTGTGCACCCTATTCACCGAGGACTCTTCAATGGTAACAGGCGTGATTACGACCCTGAGGTGTGGGAATTCCCCAACGTGACAAAACTAAACGAAACAAAGACCTTTCCTGATATTCATTTGCAACATTTGCAACTAATACTGGTATTACAAACAGTCCATTGAACCATTTGGGTGGACATGACAAAAGGTGGTGAAGTGATATGGCTTTTAATAGCCATTGCACAAAACAAAAATGACTTAGAACATAGTCGGGACTTTGTACTGAAGCCAACTGGCTATTGTAACAATTAGAGTGATTAGTTCCCCAATTCATGCAGATTCAGTGAGTCTATACTGACAACTTTGTTGATGTCTCATCATAGATTTCCTAGTGCAACACAAATTTCAGGACTTATAAACTGATCAATATAAGCTAAGTCACTGACTAACAACTGCATGCCTTACAGGATTGCGTACCAACACAAAGCAATACCTGGGGTTGTCCAACCTACAACTGCAACAAATGTACCCATGATTCTGAGTGAGGGCAATTACCCATAATTGACATTGCACGAGATTACTCACCTGTACATACTAACACCCCCATTGACGTATCCACGACCCCGGAGCACAATTATTAGAATTCCAATGCACTAGAGGCTCTTTCTCCCGTTCACCAATCAAGAAAGACATTCATAAAGTCGCAATTATAGCATTCAACGCAACAGGCCTACTGAATCCTCCCCACAACTTGCTTGCCATTGTCCGCATTTCAATGTCGGCCATCTCTGCCTGTACCAAATAACTGATGACGAATCAAAGAATGCAAGCACGCAAGGCCACAGACAAGTCATACCGACATAGTACTACTTCCAGAAATTGAGACAAGAGAGTGTGATATTCTCCCCAACAATTCAAGAAACTTACAGAGATGACTTCGTACACATTGACCCACCTTTCACTTGTGATGCGACAAGTCAACTTGCCGACACTAACAAGGGCAGGAAGGAATTCAGTGCAACTTTTGGCAAAGAGCCAAGATAAGATAGTCCAGGAAAACGTCACCACTACATACACACCTTCCTTCCTTCTCTCATTTCAACATCCCGGCACTAAAAACCCATTAATAGACTTACCTACCGATCAGCAGAAGGCAATCCACAACAAACAGACTCTTCACAGGCCACGGAACCTTCTGATCTTTCTGGCCATGACAGTGATTAACCTAAGTTTACCTACTGTGCACGAAACTTCAATGTGAAGATTGACTATCAACGAAAGAGATGAAATCATCAATAGCCTTGAAGGATGAACCTTCATCATTGACAGAACACAATTTCAAGTCTATGCAAGAAATCACAGCTCACCTGCTCTGAACCGAACGATGGACGATTGGAGACAAAGTTCCTCCGATTTCTCTGCCATAGGGCTGCAATTTAAGTTGACTTACCTACCGATCAGTAATAACAAATTCACAAACAGACTCACGCGTCACGGAGCCTTCAGAATATTCTCAGGCATGGCAGTCATTTAGTTAAGGTTATCTACTGTGGACGAAAAATTCACTGTGACCATTGACTGCCATCGAATTTGAGGAAATCATCAATAGCCGTAGAGACCAAACCATCATAATTGCAAAACGCAATTCAAGTCTGTGCAAGAAACCACGGCTCATTCCACCTCTGCTAAAATGGTGGACAATTGGCGATTAACTCCACCAATCCCTCCGCTGCCGAGCAACAACAACGTTAACTTACCTACCGATCAGCGAGAGGCAAACAATTCACAATTCATAGATCGCAAGCAAACTCTTCATTAAGCCTTCAGAATCTTTCTGGATATGGCAGTAATTGAGTTAAGTTTACCTGCTGTCTAAGAGGACTCACTGCGAAAATTCACTGCTGCCATCAAATTAAAAGGAAGAAACCAGCATCTACAGCCGTAAAGACCGGTCAATCATCATTGCCTAAACGCAATTCAAGTCTGTGCAAGAAACTACAGCTCACCTGCGCTCGCTTGAATGATGGACAGTTGGAGACTATGTCCACCGATTATCACTCCCGCACAACAATTCCAAATTTTAAATACCATAATATTTCAGCTTCAAGTCAAGTATGCTAATAGCTGTTGTACCTATAATCACCATCACCACCAAAGTCAATATGATCAAAGACTAAAACTTGCATGATGTTCACGAGGAATGCTTGCTTTGCACGGGAATTAAATCCCAAAGCATTATCGAACTTGGAAAACCACCTTGCCCAGAAATATCACAAGAGGGTCCATACTGTACAAATATTAGCTCTGCTCCAAATACTTAATATGAGATAATCATGGGTGAAGGTGTTACCGGCTCTGGTGAGGGCACCAAATCCTGGGCTTCCAGTATAAGGTTCCGTACTATTTTAATGTGTGATGGTGTATACTATGGGCCACAACAATAGTGCATCAAAGGGGTAAGTCGCACTATAAGTATGCCCCCAGAATTTACCATAAGTGTAGCTAGGATTTTCAGAGTTCAAGACTATTTCCATCAAAAGAGAGCAAAACCATCGAAAAAAAGTTACAAAGAGGATGCAAAGCAATGTGGGAAGCAGATAAAGCCAGAGTGAAGACGAGAGTGATGAACGTACATGAAGTCAAACATTTCCACCTGTCGTTTATCCTGCTTAACAATCCACAACAAAAATCGATTTCAGACAGCTCTCCCATGTAGCAAACACCCAAGACTAGTATTCAATAAATAAAAACTCAAGACCGCCATGACACAATTCCTACAACAAACCTGACTTCCACCTTCAGAGCCGCATCTGAAATTTTCTAATCCAACTCTTTCATCCTTCCGAGCTCCAATTTCTTCGTTTCCTCTTCTAAAAAGTGCCTGCAACGTGCTGATTCATGCTATGGTCAATGTCGTTTGTTCTCTGGAATTTTCGAGGGTTCATAAGGGGAAGAGAGGGGGGGATTTGGCACTTACATGTTCATGAGCGAGGAAATTGCCAAGTACTCTGTAAGTTGAGGTAGAAAGGTTGTTTGATTGAGTACTTTTCGACCATATCTAAATCGAATTGCTCAAACTCTTAGGAAGTTGAGGGAACTTGCTTGTCTTATTAAGTTCATTTATAAGACGGGAGGAAGAAGGTGGAGAATTCGACCTCTTCAAAGTCATTTTCTGTTCCATCTAACACTTCAGAGAATATGTGAAACCAGAGCTAAACGCCAGCTTCAAGCGATTCCTCAAGATGGCAACTCTAGCTTGGAGCTCAACCCCCGGACACACCACACTCTTATACACCTAGCAAATCCAGCCACCTCCTTCCGTGACAACGCATTGAATGAAACTCACTTGAGCAGGTCGACGCAGCCACTTACTTGAAAAATTCGGCCGAGCTCATTGAGAGCCAGAAGTGGGGCAGTCGCTGCTGCTGGGAGGCAAGTCCAAGGGAGGAGAAGAAACAAAAGTTTGGAGCTAACAAAGAAGTCACCGTGGATGATCTCTTACATCAGACGGGTTTTTGTCCACAGATATGCATGGTTCTCACACCTGCAAGATGTCCAACAATTCAGCCTGGACGGAGGCAGAACAAAAGCAACAAAAAGGACTACTAAACAAGGGCAGTGTCGGTAGGCACATGCACTGACGCCGGTGCTGATTGTACCTGAGATAGTAGAAGCTTTCCAAGAAGACAGACACCCCCGCCTTGTTTCAAATCGCCTCCCTCTTTCGCTCGTCCCACCAATCCTCCAAACCCTTGTCTGCAGCCATTGCAGTGGTCAAAGCATCACCAAGAGCCTAGCTCAAATCGCTTTGAAGGAGCAATTTAGCCATCGATGTGTAGGGAAAGTATTGAACGGCTCCCTGGATCATTGAAACTTGGAGCCTACCAATCCTCCAAACCCTTGTCTGCAGCCATTGCAGTGGTCAAAGCATCACCAAGAGCCTAGCTCAAATCGCTTTGAAGGAGCAATTTAGCCATCGATGTGTAGGGAAAGTACTGAACGGCTCCCTGGATCATTGAAACTTGGAGCCTACCAATCCTCCAAACCCTTGTCTGCAGCCATTGCAGTGGTCAAAGCATCACCAAGAGCCTAGCTCAAATCGCTTTGAAGGAGCAATTTAGCCATCGATGTGTAGGGAAAGTATTGAACGGCTCCCTGGATCATTGAAACTTGGAGCCAATGGGAGAGATGGCACTTTAAGTTTCGCTTCTAGCGCGCTGCTTGGCTCGGCGAGTCTGCTCTCCCAAGTTTGCCCTGCGTCTTCCTCGCAGGAGAGAGACGGAGGAGGAGGAGCAACTGGATGGATGAACATCTGTCGGACGGATGTAAAAGCGTCGGCTGATGAATTTCTCATGTGCAACCCTTTCGTGTTGACATTTCAAGTATGTGACACTACCAGATCTCCACACATCTAGTTTAAAGAGTTTGCCAATAGTGTATGTGACATTAAATACCATAAACGATTTAAAATTGATTTTCAGTGCTTTGATATCACTTTTAGAGTCACGTCATCTAAAACTAGTCATTAATTGGCTATAGAATAGGTCGATGTATTTTCACCTTACTAATGGTTGAGTTCGGTAAACACCAAGAATCCTTGGCCACCTCTCCATTGCCAAGGTTGCATTGTATCGTCTACTTTTACTAACTTGTGGCCGTTGGTGGCTTTCTTAAATTTAAGATTAGCCTTACTAACCCACACTGTTCATTTGTTATGAAGTGAAGGTTGCAAGGCCATACTCGTAAACTTTTTTGTTGAAGAAAACTTGTTGATGTCACTTTAAAGATCAAATCTATCCACAACAATTGATAGTGTCTTCAAATGACTCGGTGAATTTTATGTGAGCATTCTAAAAATTTAAGTTAAAATTGAATTCTTCATAGGACAAGACTATAGAGCTTTGGGTTGAAACTCTTTAGGTCTTTAGAGCACATGTAGGTTTATGACCTACCAAAAGATGAGAGTTGAAAATGATTTTATTATGGTCAATACAATTTCTTTTAAGGGTTTGAAGAAGAAGTGGAACTAATTTATGAGTGAATGTTTTATATAATATAAGAATTTTGACAAATACGGTAAATATAGTTGTGCATGCACATGCGTGCGTGCGTGCGTGCGTGCGTGCGTGTGTGCGTGTGTCAAGGTTTGATTTGCATTCAGTATCTTATCAATTGTAGAACTTTAAAATATTTCAATTTCATTGACGACCTAGAGTCGGAGATGGTTTATGGCCTTTGTGATGAGCTCTGAAGTGCTCAATTATTAAACTTTCGACCATTGTTTTTGGGCATGTTTTATACACATACATGTCAAATATTGGATGTTCTATACACATACAATTCTATCCACTAACTTAGAGTTAAATTGAAGAGGAGGATTGGTTGGGTATGGGTATGGTTGGGTTGCCTTTGAATTTGGTGTGCATGCAGAAAAGAGAAGGAAAAAAATGCCATTTGTGGTTAGTTGCCCATAATGACTCTCAAGTAGGTTAATTACCTCAACACTTCGATACTTGAGAATGGAAGGTGGTGGTGTGCACACATACTAAAGGGCAATCTTCTTCAAGAGGACTTCTTCTTTCCACTATGCAGTCACAAATTTGCACTTCAGCCATGTGGCTAGAGAATACTTCATTTTTGTCATGGGATAGATCCCTTGTTTTTAGTTTGTATGTTGAAATATTTGTCACATAGAGTTGTACTAAACTAAATATTGTATTTTGTGTCATATGGTATTTTATGTCAATTTGATAACTTTGTTTGATGATGTCGTTCTTATGAATGAATGAACCAATATTGTCATAGATGATGGACGAGTTCATTCATTGGCCAAAACCCTACCTTCTCTTGTCTTCTATTATTCTATGGGTTGCGCACAAGGTAGAAATACCCAACCCGTGAACTACCCTCTACATGTGTAGTAGACTTCCATCATAATAGTGAAGTGATATTTTCTTAAACGAAGGATTGCGAGGATGGTAACTTGAAATGCATGTACATTCAACCAAATTTGGGTGCAACGAAGCTTTTGGTCTACATGGGGTGATTGATTACTCTCGTACGACATTCTTCTTGATCGAGAATAATATCTCATATGATATACTTCTCATAATATATATTTGGTCATGTTTGATTACCATCCATCACAATTTAATGTACTCGTGAGTTAATTGGTTTAGGTGATGTTCCATGTGGAAATGAGCATTATTGTGTTTGGTTTAAGGAGAATCTAGTGAACAAGTAAGGGGGTTTGACAAACTTTCCACTTTGAAAATTTGTAGAATTTTTTTTAACAAGGAATAAAAATATGCAACAACTTGCATTCTTCATGATTCCTTCTCTTCTATCTTGGAAAATTATCTCAAGATTTTAAGACCAAATCTTCAATGCGAATCACCTTATTTTCACGGTTTATGGAGTTTCTACCTTAATGCATGAAACCCATTCCAATTATTGAAACAAAGGTTGGCATAATTTGCATCCTAGCAAATTTGTGATGAATATTGTCATGGATGAGATATCACTTAGTAAATGACAATATTTGCAACACTATAAATTTAAAATCCCCAAATTTCATTAAGAAGAATGATAAATAATGTTGGGTTAACATTTAGTGTTGGCAACACTACACCAGGGTTTAATTAGTATTGAGCAAGACAACTAGAATTGGTGACACTAAATACATTATTTAGTGTAGTGCTAACAATTAGGGGGACCCAATAAACTAGAACGTTGTCCTAGTTGCAACAACCACAAAAGAATGCAAACACCATGTAAAATATACCCTAATACAATACTTGCATGTGTATTCCACTACTTCTCAATTGCATGCATCACCTTCATTTGACATGCCAAGTCTTGGGCAATGAGCAAGAATGAGTCAAAAACTATCACCATGTTTGTATGTCCTCTTGGCCATTGAGTTGAATATGTCGATAAGGGTCATCAAAGTGGCATCATCAAAGTGAGGGTTAAGCATTAGTTTGAACACCAAGATGTGGAAATTGACAATTTTGTGCAATCTCAATTTCTATTTCCTAACTTAGCCTATGTTTGTGTGTCTAGGATAAATTGATTGCCTTTGCATGTTGCAATATAATTTCAAATCTCCCTTTTTGTATCATCAGTTTGTGAATTCGTATGTCTGGAGTTGTGCAACCACAAGAAAGATAGTGGCTATATGTTTTTTAAATAGTTTTTTATTTTTAAAAAATTGGGTTAGTCGCCACAATTGGAGATACTTATTTTCTTGAGTAAGAAAAGGAGGCCATGGATCTTTGTTAACGGTACTTAGAAGTTACCTTTGTTGAAATAGCCTTACAAGTAGAAGTATATAGGAAGGGATAAGGGTTAGTTGAAATAAAGAATCAGATAAGGATAAGAGAGAAGGTTCTAATGAAGAATAAACATTGTTGAAGGTGTGGCTAAGACTTGAAGTTGAGATAGGGTGGATGAAAGTATTTAAGAGGAGAGTGAAAAATGTTGGGTGTTGTTAAGGTAGAATTTAGCACTATGTTTTAAGAACCTTAATGTCCATAGTAAACCAACCCATCAAAAATTGACTAGTTGGTCACAAATTGTTGAAAGGGCAAAAATTGCCAATTTATTAGTTGACATCAAATATGTCCCTAATGCAATTAATTGTTAGAACGTCCACTAGTTGGTTTATATTGTTTTATTATTGAACAATTTATTCAATTGTAATAAATTTTTGTTGTTAGTAACTTAGTTGATCAGAAAATGACTTGTAGGTCCAAAGTTATTAAATTGGCATTGCGAGCCTTTTACTAGTTGACCGTTTTTTATGACCTCAGTGTGCCAACTGGTTATGAACTGGACATTGGGCAAAAACACGTCAGGACAGCTAGTTGCAGTGTTTTGACAGGGTGGCAACCTACCAAGTTGACCCACCTAGTAAGTAGTTGTTTTGAAGTATATAAGGATTGTCCTGAAGCCTTTTGGCTCTCTTAGTACACATATGCAAAGATAGGTTACACTCTTAGAGAAGGTGTGTATGCTTGTGAGTTTTAGATCTGGATGGGTAGCGTCCTGGAAATGTATGGCAGTCCGGATGGACCATAATCCTGGAAAAAAAACGAGTAGTAAAGTGTTGAAAGAGGGATTTGAATAATAGATTCATTGTGGGTAATGTTTCCGACCAAATGTCCACGAGACAAAATTTCATTGGGACACTACTACTATCCTCTGTCAAGAATAGACATTGTAGTGATCAATAACCAATGAAAATAACTATAAGTTGAAGGTTTGGATAGTTGTTATTTAAATATCAATCGAGTCCTTAATTGTTGTCTTTATGGTGTGTGTGTGTGTGTGTGTGTGTACAACATTGGAGTCTTATTTTGTTGGTATTGATTGGTTGTTTTCTATACATCTTTTGTGTAGGAGAATTGATTCACCATAATGTATGGAATGGGTGTTTATTCCATCATAATGGTTATTGTGTGGACCCAAAATGGCTAATTTTAGAAGGGGGGGGACCTAAAAAGGATGTAATGATAGGTGGGATGCAGTAGTTGGCCGGATAGATGATGTTTCATACCACTTGCGATTAGTTTTGGGTGCCATTTTTGTGTGCATTCGTATCCATAGTAGGATATCTTGATGCTCAAATTCATGTGACTCTAGTGTACAAATAAGAAGTTTGACTTACTTGCCTCTTTGAAAAAATGTAACTAATTATTTACAAAAAAAAAAAAATTTGAAACAACTTGCATTCCTCATCATTTCTTCTACCCTATCTCTGAAAACTATTGCACAAATTTCAAGCCACTCTTTCTGGCTGAATCAACTTATTTTCACCGTTTTCCGTATATCTACCTTAAACGCGTGTTCACATCCAAGAAGAAGCGGGCTCATCGTCAAAGTAACCATTTAAGAGCCATCTACCTTACTAGCACTCAACTTACCGGCAAGTCCTACCGTATTGCAACTTCTGCCAAAATACACAAGGTTTCGCCTGACACGCATGAATCCTCACGGTCCCACCCACTCAAGGTTTTTTCACGAAGAGTGGAAAACCAATTATTTAGTGCCGACGGTATATGAATTTCTGGGTTGTGCAGTACTAATTCAATGGGTCGGAGCAATATGCGTTGTGATTGTTGGATTGAAGAGTTGTATTTTAACTTAGTATTTGCCAGATTTTTTTTTGGATATTTGCAACTTAGGTATCAGTCTCCGGATGTGTAAGTTTGATGTGCTAAGTTTAGTGGAGACGATGAGCAAAACATGAGAACAATCGATTTTGTGTTGAGGAGGAGCTTGAACTGTTTTGTTGGAAATTTTGGAGCAAGGGTTTGGAGCAAGGGAAGTTCAAAAGGGTGAGGATGATGGAAGGGAGAGGTCAGATGGCGGTGGTGTGGAAGGGGATTTTTGCCCTATGCAAGACCTCAAAATTCAGTTCATTATGAGCTGAGATGGCTATTTTCCCCAATATTTAATTAAACAAAACACTCTAGATCTCCTCCCATTTATAAAATTTCAAATCAAGTGACTTAGAAATCGAGCATACAAAAATATCTATCACAGATGTAGGCGGTGCCACTAGTGAGAGTGGATTATTTACCACTAGCCTAGAGTATGTGACGAACTTTAGGGAATTGTGAACGTTGATGGCATTCAAATCACATTCCCAACAACAATATTAGCTTCAATTCAAGCATTGTGAATTGTACATTGTACATTAAAGTCAATTTGAAGGGGATTTCTCCACTATGAAAAGTTTACCTCAAATCATCCCAGTGTCAAGTTGAGACCTTGGGTAGGTCACTCTATAGGATTTTTGTGCAACACGTGCGGTGGAGGGTTTTTTTTTAAGGGTTATTTACTTCCAAGGCACAAATTAAGAGCTCCGTGTAATTACTTAATTCTCTTAAATGGCCATTTTTGCACCCTACCATTACTTATATTGCCCATGTTATTGTAATTTTTTGTAGTCTACATGCATTTTAATTTTAAAAAATGAATTATAAGTGTATTTAATGCAAAAGTGGTGGGAAAAGCATGGCAACATAAAAACATATAGCATATATACCATTGCAAAAACTAAGTACAAAAACTTATCACACAAATGAAAGATTTGTGGTTACCAAAACAAATCTCAACTTGTGCAAAATATGTGTATCGTTAACCACGTCACATAAGAACAAGTGTGATAACATGATGCATATCATTCCAAGACCATAACATGAATGATATCATACAATCGCATGTGATGAAGAACACAAGGATACCTAAGCATAGTGTACTTTAAATTTTGCTTTAAAACTTGCAATTTTACATCCCATAGAACATAACCTTCATGCATTAAAAAAAAACTTAGAGTGGAAACACAACAAGAGTGAGCTTGTGTTCACAAATACAACACACACCTTGTAAAAATCTAACCCAAACACCAAAAAAATCGCAACCATTGCAACTATGCAGAAGTCATGTGGTTCCCTACAAGTTTGTTGAGGTGGGTTTAGGGTATGCAAAACAAAACAAACCTTTGTAACCCTATCCCATACCTTAGTGTCCAATGATTCGTCAATTAAACAAGCGATTTATGACCAATAAAAAACCTACAAACGTCAAGATCTAAGAGTAGGGGTTACCCAAACCCCCACATTGTCAACTGAACCATCACCATAATGGACAAAGTATTCTTGTGGCCAACATGATTTGAGTTACAAATGGATTGCATAGAGGTCCGTTACGTCAAGGTATGCAAAAGAGCTCGTGCAAAGGCTCCATCTTTTGCCAAATCCTACATTTATCGTCATTGTCCTAAAACTCAAACGGCCATTCCAACGGTGATTTCTCTTCAAACAAACTTTGAGCAAGGCATACATTTCTCCGTCAAAAACCTTGAACTTGTTGTAATATTGCGGCACAGTAGAATCACCCTCCATAGTTCACATCCGTAAACAACAACACGGTCACCCACCAAAAACACTACAATCAATTACAAGCCGTGCAAAGAAATTCTAAACCCTAAACTGCCTTCAAAACAATTGTAAGACCTTCACCCAAGAAAATTGAAACCCTATATGGAACTTCACGGCTGCCCCTGATCCTAAAGCAACTACAAAGGAGACTCTACTAAGCAGATCCTATACCAACTAGGACAAGGCATACTTGCTGGACTTTGTTATCATAAGCTTCACCAAGGAGGAGCTTCAACAAAAAGTTGCTCACAAACTCGAGGAAGAAACAAAACCCTAGGTGTTTTGTACAAACAACAGTGCAGGAAGATGACCAGTAATGGGCGCTTTGATTTTCATCCATTTTGGACAAACAATGAGCCAATTTTCATTCATCCCTCATGAGGCATGCGTACAAAATTTATCCTACTAAACATACATCCTAGGATCCTTGTATTCCACCCCTATATTATTTTTACAAAAAAATGAATGGCCCACATTTTAAACCTATATACCTTACTTGTAATGAGATTTATTATTTTTAACGAACCCTTCATTATTTGGATTTTTTTAATAAATTTTATGTCAAACAATTTTAATCCTTCCTACATTATGATGCACGTCGTTTTTGAAATGCACTAAGTGAACTACCTGAGGCTGAGATGCATCAAAATTAACCCAATATTTAACCAACCAAAGCATCAGTCTTCGAGATTTGTTGGGGCAAATTGTTCATTCACATACATGCACAAAACAATTATGGAAATACATCCGCAAGAGACCAAGAACAATGGTCTTGTCAGCCTTGTACTTAGCCTCCACCACCTCTCTCATCATCATCTTAGTTGTAAAGCCTTTCCGGTTACAAAGGAAATTACAAGAACAAGACCGAGCTTAAGTATGTAAGTGATTATAGGACGTTCTCCTATTGTTATGAGTTATGTTTTCAAGATACTTGAGTTGCAGTTTATAATACTTAAGTTGCCTTGTATTACGTGTCATTTCAATTTCTAGCATGTCAATTGACGTGTGCTTTTTTTCTTCACAAGTCATAGTATGTGTCAACTTCTAAACTGTGCGTGTCAATTGATGTGCATTTTTTTGTTTGTGCAAGTTTTTGCATGTCAAAAGTGAAAAACTTCCAAAAACTTTGTCAAACATATACACTGTAATTAAGTCAACATTTCACATCTCAATCTATGGCAGAGAAAACTTCCTACAGAAGAAATGTAGTTCAATATTATATGTAGGGTATGCAGATTCTCATCAGAAACAGCAGAATAAACCTCCAAGCTTGAAGGACCATTGATGACGAATGACATTTCATATTAAGTTTGAGACCTGGACAGTCATGCACACATAATTCGACACCGTCATCGGCTGTTTTGACAAAATGGGGTATTCTATGTTGTGATGTTTGTGCAATTGTGAGCATCAGGAGGGTTGTGAGGATGCATGTTGAATTTACAGCTGGGAGATTTCAATAAATTCCTGTATAATCTAGGTGATTTCCATTTGGAAGAGAGTATGCTTCCACCCGAAGTATTTTGTATTGGATGCTAGTCAGGTCTATGTACCATGCAAGAACCTTCATACCTAGGCAAAATTGCCCTGTATCAATACGGTTTTGAATGGTTTTGACCAAAATAATAAGTTGGGTATGTAAAGATTCCCTCACCTTGAAACCCATGCGCCAGTTTTGATACCATTATTGATGTTGATTATTCATACCATGCATTCACCTATATACTGGTCCAACATTTGTTCACAGCTTCTGCAGGAACCTTGGTTCATCTGTTTGCTGCTGTATTGTGGAGGGATTCCAAATACACTCAACGTTGTTTCAAACTTCCCTTTTCTTGTCATTGGCATAGTGTAACCCTTCAAGTCAATTACTTTGGATTGAGGTAATTCTTTTGCATTGCTTGCAGTAACATTGCAGACTCCATCAATGTTTGCTCAAGGACCAGCACTATAGCCTTGACTTCAATTCACAAGTGACATTAAATTAACGGTTTATTATTGGTGCTTGAAAGATCTGTTCTTGGCATTTGTGTGCTAATTTGTGAGTTTAACCAAGAAGGTGAAGTGCGAGCTGTCTATAACTTATCTTTTCTGATAAGGGAAGGGATCGAGGAAGGATGCACAAACTGTTGTGCTTTGCACTTGTTTGTCTTCCAAACACTCTGCAGAGATTGCTCCTATTTTGGTGTTTTATAGATGCTGGAGTCATCTTGGTGTCATTCCTCATAATCTCAAAAGTAACACAGTTAACAAATTATTGAGGTTTGCATACCGCCAAGTAGAGCTAGAGTGTTTTGTCACTATCGCTGGCACCTCCCTGCACATGTTTTGAAGTTGCGGTCGCTCCGCCCTCTGCAACTCCCACAATGATCTCATCCTCGATATCGGAAACCTCCTCCTCCTCACTTTCGCTGCAACTCTGCAATTACAAACATCCACAACAGAATGAAACACAACAGATTCAACCTACCCAAACCATCCTAGCAGGAATCATGCTGTTGTGAGTCCTTCATTGCGAGATTCTACAAGTACAATGCTGAAGTAAACACATCTGTGTATTCTTGTCATCTGGTCACTTTATCGTATGCAAGGGGATAGTGTGAGAAAGTGCAGTTTCTTCTTGTTGCTAACGGCAATCAACCATCGGATAGGAATTCCGTTTTGCAGTATTACAAATATAAAAACGATTCAACGACTTTTATCTGGTGATTTTGTCAACAATCATTGATTCGGTACCAGAGTGTATATTTTAATAAATTTGAAATTTTTATTTCCATGGATGATAGCAATGTCTATATGTAGACGGCTATGTGTCTCTTCAATATACATTTGCTAATGAATGTGCTTGTTACATACACAGTCACTTCAATCAAAGCAACATCACAAAGTTTGCTTGCAAGACGCACCTAGGTTCAGTTGGAAGAGAGCATTCTTGGTTGCGTAATATATTTTTGTTAGTAAACCGCATGCCCCTGACAAAGAAATTCGATTATGTTTTGAATCATAAGCGACCCTTGTCAACGAGCTTTGGCAAAGCCTCTGATCGCCGTGACCCCTCAATTTTGTCATGCCAGTATCACAAGGAATTACAAACATAGACTACATTGGAGTGCACAGTTCGTCTAATTCCTGGAGGAATTACGGTAAAATGAATATCACATTTTTAAACTTGCTCGAAGTTTTCCTGTTTCTCATTCATCATAACACCAAAATAAGTCTCTTCTCTTCTTCTTTCCGAGAAAGCAAGGGTGAGAATAGATTCCCATGGAATTATATAAGGGACATTCCACAAGAGTAAGTTAAGGTAGCCTTGCACTCAGAGTTCAAACCAGGACGCCGGAAGTAACATCCTGGTTTCTCCAATTTCTCCTTGACCAGGAGAAACAGTCTCGTCTCTTTGCCTCCCTCTTCCTAAGATGCAAGAATGAGAATCAACCAAGTCGCAAGGGTTTAGTGTGCTCACAGAGCCATTCCACGAACATGAAACGAAAAACGTTAACGCAAACTCTGTATCCAACTGGAGTTTGGTGTTCATTCCAGGCTTTCAAGGTTTTGTCTCTAGTCTCTTGTTCTTCCTTCCTCGTCTGCTTCGGAGTTCACAATCTCTGCTGCTGCTGCCTCTTTCTCTGTGTCCCCGGCGATTGCAGCTGCTCCATCGAAGGGACCGGCATCACGGCGTGGCGTTTCTGGACTCAGAATGTGAGTTTCTTTTCCGAATGGGACCCCGACTAAAATCTACATCAGTAGTAGATATTGTGACACCGAGACCTTTAGGAGGTTATCTTGACCCCCAAAGGAAGTGCCTAAGGTAGACAACATTTATTTGGTTGCTTCTCTTAAGGCATGTGGGTGTTATCTGGTTCATTTTTCATGTTCTCCAACTTCTACAAATTAGATTTACACAACAAAACTTGTTTGCATTAGTAAATCTATGATGAGACATTTACAAAAACCATATTGAAATTTGGACCTTCCCTGATTTAGTTACAGTTATCAGAAGTGCATGTTTGTTGATGTCTTAACCGGATATACATGTCCTCCCAATTGTGTTCACTATTGAGTGAAGAGTAGTTATTAACAGTTGAAGATGTGGTCCAATCTCTTTTAAACATTTGTTCTTATGATGTTTGCTCTTCGATCCTCACCGATCTAGATACCAATGAAATCCAGGGTTGAATTAAGAAAATGAGCCACTTAAGACCCATCTACCTAAATAGGGCAGATGTATTTGAATGGTACAATCTACTCTCGATATGTGTTAGAGTCGGTTTTCATGTAGGCCGCTCGCCCACCAGAGCGGCCTATGTGGAAACTAACCCTTTCCTTGATAAGTGTTAAAATCGCATGTGTGTTAAGGAAAATTGCATTTCCCCAAAAAGATTCAAAAATGCAGTGCAAAGTGTTAATTGTTAATTGTTAAAAAGAATTTATAAAAATCATGCTCCCCTCTTCTATGAACTCAGCTCGATAAGTGTTAATTTGGATGAAAGCGAGGCTTTAACATTTTATAACTTGGATGAAATTGACAAAATCCTTAATCCTACTATCTAACTAGAACAACTAGCATTGGTACATGCAAAGAGTGAAACTAGACCCATTATAAATGCACATGTGTTCATCGATTATAAATTGGAATTTGATCTTCACAATCCCTACATACCCATTGAGGAGGAAAATATAAGTAAATTAAACAATAAAGAAGTTCATTGAAGAAGTTCACAATATGCCAATTGGTGATGTGATGGTAGATAAAGTAGGATTCAAGGATGTTGAAAGTGCATTAGTGACCTTCAAACAATTCTCGGAACAAAGACCTACTAATGTTTGACTTCTCTAGAACATTTGAACGAACACTTTGAAAGAAAATAGGATCTTGGCATGCACAAAATCATATCAAATTACTATAGATTTGTTCTTCGATTACATTAAGATGTATGATGACATTCATATCTTATTACTTTCATCCTTTATTTATAAATGCTATTGTTTTAATTATGTAGTCACATAAGTGGTATTCATGTAAGTGTTACAAATTGTCTATGCTACCCCCAAAAAGTCCTAATGTGTTAACACCACATAAGTGCTACAAGTTCCCTTGCTCCAAAGTGTTAACATATATATAGGATGGAATGTATGTGGTTTGGTGTAGCTCCAAGAACGGACACCAAAAAGACATTTGTTTACACAAGATTGGATTGTTTGCTCAAAAATATGATAATTATTCTAGGTTCAATAGTCCACATAATTCGGGGACCTGTATGACCATTTAGGGAGCACGATAATCTTCAATATGATAATGAATAAGATATTCATATTAGCTCCAAAATTTATGAGCAAAGTGTCTAAAGTCGCAAATTGGATTTGCTAACCATCTTGTACATAATGCATATTTCAGAGCATGAGAGAAGTGGGCTAGTCACAAAAAGTAACCCTTCAAGACATGTATACCCTAATAACAGTGGATTTACATTAGGGTATGGGTCCAAGACACCCTTAGAGTATACTTTACATTTGGACTCGAAAGTGGATCATTGGACACAAGCTTGAAGATTGGTTTTGCAATTTAGGACGAGTATTTCCTTGAGTGGGGACTGTCAAGATTTGGTGGGAATGTGATATCACATTAGTGCCACTTCATTTTTCCATACCTTGACTAGAACTTTAGTGTTAAACATTTGTTTTCATAGACATTCTCAGCCAAGAGGATAGCTCCATGCGAGAGTTTCTTTGGTCTTGGACCCTAATGTGCACACACCCCATGTTTTCATATTAAGGTTTAAGTTTATCACTTATGAAATACAAATTGGTGGGTGTGAAAGATTAACAAGAAAATCACGAGGGAATCATTTTTTGTTGGCCCTCCATCCAAGGGGGGAAACAACCTGGGAAAATCACAAAAACAAATGGGAGAGTGTTGGACTCATGAACATGTATAATGTGGTTGGAGTCACACCAATCACATACTTAGAATTCGGAGTGTTGATCAACATCATCTCCAAGGAGGACATCACTTATTGTGTCACAATTGGCGATGTCCCGCATTGCATGTGTTGTGACTTCACAATAATATCATCTCAAGCATTGGGAAAGAAAAGAAAAAATGGGTGTATTGCAAGCATCTTCATACTGTGTTCATATTTTTGCGCAAGGTAGATTACAACAATGACAACTTCATTCATGCGTTGACATTCACCTACAACGAGGTCATACAATTACTCGAACGTGCCGGTGTTGTAGAGTGTGAATAATGTTCCCAATATATGCTCATCTACATGTTTAAGAATGTTAATAAGTGACATGTATTGGTGTGTATTGTTATAATAAAATTCAACAATGGGTTGATAGTTTTTCGAGTACCCATGGTAATAGGCCCCTTCACTCTTATCATTTATGTTCATCTACATGTTTAAGAATGTTAATAAGTGACATGTATTGGTGTGTATTGTTATAATAAAATTCAACAATGGGTTGATAGTTTTTCGAGTACCCATGGTAATAGGCCCCTTCACTCTTATCATTTATGTTCATCTACATGTTTAAGAATGTTAATAAGTGACATGTATTGGTGTGTATTGTTATAATAAAATTCAACAATGGGTTGATAGTTTTTCGAGTACCCATGGTAATAGGCCCCTTCACTCTTATCATTCAAAATGTTAGTACTCTAAAATGGTAAAATGACAAATGAAGTAGTGCCAAACTTAGCATATGGACTTTCTAACTGTTGGTATTTACTAAATTAGGCATCATTGTTCATATGTTACTACTCATGTCTTAGCTTCCCTCGTGTTGCTAGTCTACATCTAGAACTAATATTTATTATTTCTATCATAGGGTTCACCAATACAAGTGCACATATACATTTTCATTATGTCCATATTCTTGCATAAGTCTAGATTTACTTTAAACATTTAATAAGTGTGTATGTACAAGTTGCGGGTAGGGCTAGGGATTTGTATACGTATTGGGTGTCTTTACTTTGGAGATGTTTATTTGTTTTCCCATTTTGATGAAGATAGTATGAAGACTTTATATATTTTTCATGATTTTGGATACATCTCACATTCTACAAATACATCTCTTGAATTTGGAAACATGGATTTGCACTTTAAAAACATAGCATGTCCAAATGAGGTCAAATCACAAAGGACCTCAAGTGCTCAATGTCCACCGCAAGCCTATTAGAATCATTATTCTCCTATTAGAAAGTGTTTGCAAGCTTAGACACATGCAACTTACAACCAGTTCATGTCCTTGTTCTCTATCAACAAAGAGAAATGAAAGAGAAATAAATGCATGTCTACACATGACTCTACCCATGCTGTAAATTTGATAATAAATACAATACCCTTTTGTATTAATAATTCCTAGATTGCGTCATCATATATGGTAACTACACCTGTTTGTGATCCTTATCCAAAAGTTTCTTCTATGAAAACTTGCCTAAACATAATCTAAACATGACAATCCAAAATGAATTTTAGACATCCATGTAATCAACACATCTTCTTTATGTTTATTGATTTCATACGACATACAAAAGTACATCCTAAAATGTATTAAAATTCTATTATATTTGTGAATAAGATCCAATTTTTTTGAAGATCATAACTTTCAAATGATATTTAAGTTCATAAGTGTTTTGATGATGTTTAAAGGTGTAGTTACCACAACGGTTCAAGATAGTCTCGAGGTTGTATAAGTTGTCTCAAGGGCCAAAGTTTCGAGGTTGAAGCGATCGTTGACTTTGTTATGAAATAAGGAAATACAGCTCCCATTCACATCAGTGTAAACAACGCACTCTTATAATGTTATTTTATTTTATTTGTTATGCAAAGAACTCCACAGTTTTTTTTGGTCAGAAGTGGCCTTTAAGAAGTACCTTTGCTTTGGTAAGGTACAAACAACAAATACAGTAGTAAGTTTCGTATGCAATGGTGTCCAACCTAGGCTAAGGGCCACTTCACACACGAGACTGAGAGCCGTGACCATTACAATTCAAGCACTCTCATTGGTGGAAAAGGCGGAGCCGGTCCAAGTTCGCTTCACACTAGGCTTGAGGGACCAACGGAGTGTGTGAATGCAAGATGGATGTAAAGCCTACGTGGAATCCTACATGGCATCGAATGGATCATGTTTCATGGTCATTTGGACTATTTTCAAAACTACTTTTGGAGGTAGGTCCAACACAAAACCAGGAGACCATGGCACTCCGAATGCTCACAACCATTGGTTTATTCTATTTTATCATGCATGAAGACTTGCATGAATAGAAGTTCATTGAAATAGCATTTGGTTGGGGGCCTGGTCACATATTACTTCACACTACGCTTGGGGGTCCGTGACCACACTACATGAGTTTGGAGGTGCCTTGGGACGGCCTTTTGGACACTTTCTTTTGGGTCTCTCACAATTTCATGGTCACGGCTCTTGGTGCGTGTGTGAAGTGGCCCTAAGGGCTACATTCTAACCACCACAATGGATGCGATGACTTGGCTTAAATCATTACCCAAAAATTGAAGAAGGTGTGGAGGGTGATGGGTAGATGTAGTGCTCTTTGTTAAGTTGGGCCTCCACCAATTTTATCTAAGGTGTAAATGCAACGAACTAAAATAAAACAAAACTACTTTCTTTGGTTAATTCAACTCCACAACTAACTTAAGAGACTACGCATTAGTATGAGACCCAATTATGATGAATCAACCTTAAACTTATCACTCATTGTCGAGAAGAAGTCTATGGGCGATGAAAGCAGCTTCTGGCTTATGATGAGGCCACGTTGCATGTGCTTTCTCGACCGTCGGATTTGACCGATGTAACCCTCCTCCCCTGATCTCCTCCGTTCCTGCCACCACCACTGCGTGTGCAGACAGACAGACAGAGAAGACATACACTCACTCTCTTCACCTTCCCGATTACGATTTCTTTGCCGATTCTCTTCTTTGTTTTCCCTCTTCTTTGTTGCTGCTGCCGCTGCTGCGTTTCTGCGATCAATTGACGATGAACTTTGATACATTTCTGTTTACCCTGCAGGCTCCTTGTGTTCTTCGCATGACCTGCGGACTGAATATAAATGTACCAGGAGCAGAGGAAATAAAGTGGAAAGAGATAGTGCGTTGATTTGAAATTCCCTCATCGTTGTGGAATGAAGTAAATTAGGGTTATGGGCCTATTGTCTCTTGATCCCACGACAAAAAAAATGCACATTGCTACAATTCGTGGAGTATCAGAGTTCTCCTATCTTTGTCATCGTTCCAGGATATGAAACCCATTTTCATTGTACTCTATTCACTCAAAATTGCGTGTCGGGTGGTATAATGGAAAGTAGGGTTTAGGGTTTTGGGATGATCTAAATGCAGGGCGATTCACCCGGGTCTGCATCGGGGAGCACAATTCCGGTAGAGGACAAATGGAGGTTGTTCGTCTCTCTGAACCAGGTACGGGGTGCCAACAAATCATGTTGGGTTTCTTGAGCTTTTAGGCATTTCAATCTGGATTGTGGAGATCCCACAACTATTCGGTATTCAATCATTCAGCTTTCGGTGGTGAGTTGCAGGAGAAGTTGCAGGGCTTGTTTGCGAATTTCTGGAGGTCGTCATTCATCAGTTGTTGTGCATCAGAGAGCTTTATCCTCCAGGTATCTTCTCTCACTTGACGATTGTGGGTCAAAGTTTGTTGTCTCTTTCCTAGTCAGGAAATTTTCCATAGACACGGGGTGACATTGGAAACGACTTATGTAGAACCTTTAAACAGTTGCCTGCGATCCAACTGAGTGATGTGCATTGTTTTCTTCTATTGTAGAAAATACGGGTAGGAGGAGTTGTGTAGCGAATTGTGCTCAGATCCATGCGTGACTCTGTGTAGAAACTTTCGAAAGGCGACGGCACTTCAATGTTCCGGTGCAGTGGGCTCGTCACCCGGATCTGAGGGAGTACATCCATTCCGCCGTTACAAACCTTCACTCCCACATCCAGCAAGTACGTCATCATTCTTCTTTTTATCCTGCAAATTGCTGATGTTCTGTGAAAAATAATCTCGTAGCTCGTTACGAGACGGCTAGGGTTCACATTCAGGTCGCCTTTGTTGCTTCTATTTGCATTCCGCACTTGAAGGTCACCAATTTAAATGAGCAATGATGATACTAATGCCATGTCTTGGACAGGGTGTTGTGGAGAAGGTTGCCCTTCTGGTTACAGATTCCAATCGCATACCCGTAGAGAATTTTGTGTTCAAGGTATCCCTGAAGCAGCTTTCAAAGGCAGGCGTGCCAGCACAATATCTTGAATTTGCCCTGCGAGGCTTCCTGCTCAAACTGTCTGTCTGCAGCCCGTTGCTCTCGCCTTCCATACCCTCTGGTATAATAGCACCATCTTAAAGCTTCAATCACCACTATTACTTATTTGTTTTCCATGATTATGTGCTATCACTTTGATTCATGTACCTCTATGTTAACCAGGTAGTTTAGTAATTTTAATAGGGAAGACATTTTTACTAGTTTCTCCAAAGACCTTCCTTTCGAAGGATTCAAGTTAAGATAAGATAAAGTTTTGATAGATAGGTCAACAGAGGAACTCTCTGCCTGGGGGCAGCTTCGAATCGAACACTTTAGATTTGAGACAGTCTGAGCTAAGCCAGTTTTTGGCTAAGGGAGTGGCCGTCTGGAGAGACTACTCGAACTGTGCACCCACCATACTTGTACACACCCGCTGTGGCAGAGTATTGCATATCTGAGGCCTTCTTTGTTATAGCGTCAGGTCTGTATTCCCTGCTTTTGATTCATGTCTTCGGCTCATTCACAGTATTTACTGGACCTTAACACTCCAAAAGCCTTGCGCCTTTTTTCATGGTTTTTTGGTTACCTCTATCTGTAACTGTTGTCCTAACCTTGACACTTACAAGGGTATTATGTGCTATGACGATCATGTGAGACTCATGTGTATTGGAAGATAGTGTTAGGTTGCAACGGTGACATTGTCCCATATGGGTTGTCTACGCTGGTCCTAACCCATACATATAAATAAAGGCATAAGGGGAGGAGCTAATCACTCTCTCCATTGTATGCAATCCTTGTGTGTTGTGTTCTACCTTTCTACGCTGATGTCTTTGCTTTCTCCTCTCATTTCCCAATAGGTTATGGGCCCACTTTGCTTTAGAGCTTAGAGATCAACTTAGGAGGAGGTAGGAGAGAGCCGGATCTGATCGGAGGCGATTTGGAGGTGTTTCAAGCTTTTGGTGGAGTTTTGGAGTTTTGGAGCACTTTTGGAGCGCCTTGGAGCATTCTTGGACACTTGGACCAGCGTGGAGGACACCTTAGGTTGAGGTTCATTGTATCTTGAGTGTTTATGTGAGATCGATTCGCATTTTGAGGGTTTGAGGTGTTTTGAGTTCCAAAAGGCTTAGGTGTGGCTTTTTGATGGTTATGTAGTTATTAAGCTTAGTTTTGGAGTGGAAAGGTGCTGACTTGAGAGATCCATCCATTCTATGCTTACTTTGAGGTGTTTTGAGTTCCAAAAGGCTTAGTTGTGGCTTTTTGATGGTTATATAGTTATTAAGCTTAGTTTTGGAGTGGAAAGGTGCTGACTTGAGAGATCCATCCATTCAAAACTAACTTTGAGGTGTTTTGAGTTCCAAAAGGCTTAGTTGTGGTTTTTTGATGGTTATGTAGTTATTAAGCTTAGTTTTGGAGTGGAAAGGTGCTGACTTGAGAGATCCATCCATTCAAAACTAACTTTGAGGTGTTTTGAGTTCCAAAAGGCTTAGTTGTGGTTTTTTGATGGTTATGTAGTTATTAAGCTTAGTTTTGGAGTGGAAAGGTGCTGACTTGAGAGATCCATCTATTCAAAACTAACTTTGAGGTGTTTTGAGTTCCAAAAGGCTTAGTTGTGGCTTTTTGATGGTTATATAGTTATTAAGCTTAGTTTTGGAGTGAAAAGGTGCTGACTTGAGAGATCAATCCATTCTATGCTTACTTTGAGGTGTTTTGAGTTCCAAAATGCTTAGTTGTGGCTTTTTGATGGTTATATAGTTATTAAGCTTAGTTTTGGAGTGGAAAGGTGCTGACTTGAGAGATCCATCCATTCAAGACTAACTTTGAGGTGTTTTGAGTTCCAAAAGGCTTAGTTTTGGCCTTTTGATGGTTATATAGTTATTTGGCTTAGCTTTGGAGTGGAAAGGTGCTGACATGAGTGTGTGAGAACCTTGAATTAATTCCAAAGTTTAAAATCAAATTCTAAATTTTTCGAGGGGTTTTTAGCCCTCGTGGTACATTAAGTGAGTGGGAGCTTGCATTTGAGTTGCAAAATGGCTTCTAGTGAGGGCGATGGCCACATCACGCTCGACAAGTTCGGCGGCGACAACTTCAACCTCTACAAGTTCAAGTTGGAGATGGTGATGTCCACCAAAGACCTTTGGGAGATCGTGGAGGGTTCGGAGTTGCCGCCACCGTCCACGGCGAGCGACGAGGTCAAGAAGGCGTACGAGCGTCGATGCAAGAAAGCCTTCGCCATCATTGCCACGAGCTTGGTGGACAAGGAGTTGGCGCACATCAAAGGGTGTAAAGGACCGGCGGAAGCGTGGAAGACGTTGTGCAACATCCACGAAACCAAAAGCTTGTCCAACATCTTGTTCATTAGGCGGAAGTTTTTCACCATCAAGATGGACGAAGGCGCCGACATCCTCGACCACATCAACAAGGTAAAATCTCTCGCCGACCAACTCACATGCTTGGAGGTGCCAATGAAGGACGAGGATGTGGTCATGACCTTGCTCGATAGCCTACCGCCTTCATTCGACCATTTGATCACGGCGTTGGAGACGCGCCCCATGAAGGAGCTCACGTTGGATTTCATCACCGCACGTCTCATGCACGAGGTGTCTAAGAGGAAGGAGAAGGAGCCTCAAGGAGACGATGCGGCCATGTTGTCCCGCCAACCTCGCACGTTCGACAACAACGAGAGGCGAGGTGACGGCCCGAGGTGCTACAATTGTGGTAAGTTGGGTCACCTTGCTCGCAATTGTCGATTGAAACGCAAGGTGAATGCCAACATCGCGAGGTGGAGCGATGATTTTGCATTTGTTGTGAGAGATGGGGCGTCTAAAACCTCCACCACTAGATGGATAGTTGATTCGGGGGCCTCGAACCACATGACACCGCATAAGCAATTTTTCGACACGTACGAATCCATTTCGGGCCGTAAAGTGTTTATGGGTGACAATGGCATCGTAGAGGTCTTAGGCAAAGGGTCCATTCTAGTGGAAACACGTGTGAAGGGTCGTGCACGGAGCATTAGAATGCACGACGTGCTTCACGTGCCGGACTTGCATTCCAACTTGCTTTCGGTGAGCAAATTCATATCGCGGGGTTTGAAAGTGCATTTCAACACGTTGGGATGCGTGGTGAGGGCGAGCAACGGCGAGATGTTGGCCGTGGCGTCGTTGGAGTCCAATTTGTACCAATTGGACACGAAGGTGATGCATGAGGCCGAAACGAGTTCTTTGGCGCATTCGGAGGCCAACTCGCATCCTTTGGAGCTTTGGCACAAGAGGTTGGGGCATCTCAACGCCAATAGCGTGAAATCGCTCCAAACCATGGTGAGCGGCATGGACGTGCAAGCGGTGCCGAACGACGTGCATTCGTTCGCGTGCGAAGGATGCGTCCAAGGCAAGCAAGCGAGGCGTCCGTTTCCCACGGAGGGAGGCACCCGCGCCACCAAGATCTTGGAGCTCGTGCATTCCGACGTGTGCGGGCCGATGAAAACGCCGTCCATCGGAGGGGCAAGGTATTTTCTCACCTTCATTGACGATTTTTCGCGCAAGATTTGGGTGTATGTGCTCAAATCCAAGAGCGAGGTGTTGGCAAGGTTCAAAGAATGGAAAACCTTGGTGGAGAGGCAATCGGAACACGTAGTGAAGGTCCTTAGGACGGATAACGGCAGGGAATACATTTCTAAGGCATTCGACGATTTTTTAAGCAAACATGGCATCGCACGCCAAAATTCTTCACCCTACACGCCGCAACAAAACGGGGTGGCCGAACGGGCCAATCGCACCATCGTGGAGATGGCGCGGTCCATGATTCATGCCCAACGCCTCGGCCACGAATTTTGGGCGGAGGCGGTGTGCAATGCGGTGTACGTGCGCAACCGGTGTCGCACGAAGGCCGTGGAAGGTAAGACGCCCGAGGAAGCGTGGAGCGGGAGGATGCCGCACGTCTCCCATATGCGCGTGTTCGGTTGTGTGGCTTATGCGAAGGTGCCGGATCAAAGGCGAACGAAGTTGGACGCGAAGGGCGTCAAGTGTTTGTTCCTCGGATATTGCGAAGGCACGAAGGCATACCGGCTCATTTGCTTGGACACTAAGAAAATTATCAAGAGTCCGGACGTGGTGTTTTTCGAGGACAAAACGCATTTGGAGGATTGTCCAAGTGGGAGCGTTGACGAAACACCGGCGGTCAAGGTGGACATATCCGCCAAATCGGACGTGGACGAGTCGGAGGCCAACGGCGACGATCCTTTGGAGGCGCACGAGGAGCCCGACATCGAGGAGGAGGATGATGCGGAGGCCAATATTCCGGCCACGAAATCCACTCGTAGCGCGGAGGCATCGAAACTTGACTACGGTAAGAAACCCGCAACCAAAGCACCTCCACCACCGCAACATAGCAACGAAACCATGGGCCATTCTAGGTATCCGGATAGGGCACGCAAACCGCTCGGGGAATGGTGGAAGAACCACATTCCGCCGCCCCAAGACAAAGAGCATGCAAACATGGCAACCATCGGGGAACCTAGAAATGTGAGAGAGGCCATTCAATCGAGTGATGCGAGCGAGTGGGAGTTGGCTATGCAAGAGGAGTTCGAATCTCTCATTGCCAATGGCACGTGGGAGTTAACTCCGTTGCCGAAGGGCCGCAAGGCCGTGAAGTGCAAATGGGTGTTTAAAACGAAAAAAGATGCGAGAGGCGTGGTGGTTCGTTTCAAAGCAAGGTTAGTAGCAAAGGGGTGCTCGCAAGTGGAAGGCGTAGACTTTAGCGAAACCTTTGCACCGGTGGCCAAATTCAACACCATTCGAGTCATACTCGCATTGGCGGCGGCCATGGGCTTGGAGATACATCAAATGGACGTGAAGACCGCATTCTTGAACGGCGAATTGGACGTGGTGATCTACATGGAGCAGCCGGAGGGGTTCGTGCAAAAAGGCCGAGAGCATCTCGTATGCAAGTTGAGGAAATAGCTCTACGGATTGAAGCAATCCGGACGAGTATGGTACGAATGCATTCACGTGTTCTTCGTGAATAGAGGTTTTACGAGGAGCCATGCGGATCACTCGTTGTATGTTCTACAAACTTGCGACTACATTGTGATTGTAATCATATATGTAGATGACCTCATCATCTTGGCAAGCAATGTGGACGTGATCAACGAGTTGAAATCTAGCCTCGAGAAGGAGTTCGAGATGAGCGACCTCGGCGAATTGCATTTCTTCCTCGGAGTCCATTTCGAGCGGGATAGGAGGACGCGCACCATCACCATGCATCAACGAAGCTACATCGAAACCATTTTGGAGCGATTCGGCATGAGTGATTGCAAGCCCATCTCAACCCCGCTCGACACCAAGACCTCATTGGCCAATGTTTCGGAGGAGGAATATGATGAGCATTCACACGAAATGAAGGACATTCCGTATCAAGAAGCGGTGGGGTCGTTGATGTACGCAATGGTGGCCACAAGACCGGACCTCGCATTTGCGGTAAGCGTGGTAAGCCGGTATATGTCGAAACCGGGTCCGATGCATTGGATGGCGGTCAAACGGATCATGCGCTACTTGAAGGGCACCTTAGATATGAAGTTGCGCATCGGAGGCAATCATATTAACGTCAAAGGTTATTCGGATGCGGATTGGGCCGGCGATGTGGAAAACCGTAGGTCCACGTCCGGGTACGTATTCTTTGTTGGAGAGGGAGCCGTTTCGTGGAATAGCAAACGGTAACAAACGGTGGCACAATCAACAATGGAGGCGGAGTACATGGCCATGAACCGATGCACGAGGGAGGCCATTTGGATAAGGCAATTAATAGAGGATGTAGGTTGTGTACAAGAGGAGGCGACGACCATCATGTGCGACAACCAAGGTTCTATGGCATTAGCTAAGAACCCAACCAACCATGATAGGCCGAAGCATATAGATGTGCAACACCATTTCATTAGAGAAAAGATTGAAAACAAAATTGTAGAGTTAGAATATTGTCCAACGCAATATATGGTAGCGGACATTCTAACAAAGGCTTTAGCAAGAGATAGGCATGAGGGGTTAAGTGAAATAATGGGGTTGGAGAACAATGCCGCCTCGCAAAGTGGGAGTATTGGAAGATAGTGTTAGGTTGCAACGGTGACATTGTCCCATATGGGTTGTCTACGCTGGTCCTAACCCATACATATAAATAAAGGCATAAGGGGAGGAGCTAATCACTCTCTCCATTGTATGCAATCCTTGTGTGTTATGTTCTACCTTTCTACGCTGATGTCTTTGTTTTCTCCTCTCATTTCCCAATAATGTGGTCTACTGCTTTGTTGATGTTGAATGGGGGAAGTGATTTGTTGACTACTAGCTGAATCTGATAGATCCCACTTACAAACTTGTGGCAGATTGTTCCTGGGAGCTTGTTGCGTACATGAAAGAACTCTCCACTGACATTACCAACAAAGGGCAGTTCTGGATACCAGCTGATAGCGAAGGATGGCATCAGGGTTTCACAATCTCAGCCATCAAGTCAATGCAAAGTGAGATTTTGGACTTGCAGTTGTATGTAGAGCATCCTGTTGAAGAACCATCAAATAGAAACTGAAAAGAGGACCAAGACAATGTGAATGAAATATGTTTCTGGAATGTGGGTGGCCTATCAACATGCCATATTAGTAGATCATCTGGTCCTCACTAGACACCTAAAGGACAGAAATTGTAATGACTACTAGTATAAGTGTATATAGGACCAAAAATTGTGAGAATATTTCAGGCATCCATGAACTTGAATGTGTTGACATACATAGTGTCTGTGGTTACCACAAAGAGCAATTGCTATCTGCAACAGAATAGCTCAGCAAGGCAACATGACAATGGCAACATGCAAAAAACGATTCCATTTGAACACCTAAATCACCCAAATTTTGGTACAAAAGTAATCTAAAAACTCATTGTGCAACTGTAAATTGTGCATAATGATGTGTTTTAATACTGCCTATAATAGAGAGTTGCAAATCTTTCAACCAAAGGCTTTGAAGAACCTCAATCCGGCCGCACTTATTTGTGTAGCCCTTCTCTGTTGCCTAGTTCAAAGACGATGACTCCATCAAGCCCTTTACCGTTTTCAATCTAGAAAAAATGCTATATACTTCTGGGTCAGAAATGTACATCCTTCATAGATCATAGAACCTTTCCTTCGTCGCTCAGGAAGAAACTCTTGAGGCCATGGTAAGGTTAGGGTTTAAGAAGAGACTCTTTTGGACAGCTCCGAAGTCTGGTAGAAGAGATTGCAAAGAGGGGTTACGCTAGAGATTTTATTGTTGGTGAAGCTGGACCAGAGGAGGATAGTGGTGTAACCCGAGCATTGCTCTCCAACTACTCTCGAACTCCGCTTGGGATGACTCCATTGCCAACTTCTCAACGATCTCCTGGTCGCAAAGGAGATGCAATCATGATGGAGGCAGAGGTGAGTACTCTTTCACATTCAAGGACAGTAATGAGAATCGCAAGGTGGTTTCTTTTGTCATCACCATACTACAAGAATAATAATGCAGTAGTACTCAGAAGAGTCCCTTATGTCAATATTAGGAACAAGTTTAACACAATGTGTATTTGGTATAAGGGTACATTTTAAACGTTGATGGTGGATAGTCTAGTTATCGTTGTTTCTTTGCTAAGTGATGTGGGCTGGATCTATATAATGTTCAAGATTGAAGCCCTCATATGAATTTCATTTTGAAGGGATCTCAAATTTCAACTCTTCAGTTCAAGGGTTCAAATCCAAGACGGCAATTCAAGAATATAGAAATGAAATACAAAACTCATATTAAACTTGTGCATGAATTATATGGTACATGTTTCCAGTACAATGTACAAAATTAAGAATCAACCATCTAACTCTACTTCTTGTAGTGACAATGCCCTATGCTTGTTGGTTCTTGTGGCAGACATATTATAATGAAGACTTCAAGTGACGTCTTCATTTCCAATTTGGGGTTGTTTTGAAAGAGGTATATTTTGAAGGGCCAAATCGTGTTTGAAGGGCATTGAAGACTTCAATCTTGGAACACTGGATGTATAGTGACCAAAGTAATATCAAGTGTGACCACTAAAGGATGCACAAATCTTAGTAAGAGCGTCTGTTTGTCATCCAACATTTATTGAGAATGGGGTGCAGTGGCCTTGCTAGCAACGGGCAGCTGGCTAAAAACCTCGTGGCCTCCTGAAACTGATATTTTTACTGCTCGCCGCCCTACAGTAAGATAAATATTGGACCTCATGCTGTCCGTCGGTTGCCAACTATGTCAATGGATATCTTGGATCACTACATTAAAGTTATCTATGATCCTGTAGATAAATATCAGGCAAGTACTTACATATTGGGGATTTAAGTTGTACATGTGTAACTATAGATACTGTACAGTTGTAGTAATATGCATATATATGCCCACGCACACACACACACACATATACTTTGTCAAGAGTGGTGCATAGACCTTTCTCAAAACATTGGATAATCTTCATACAATTCCATCACACCATATACTTTCATGGAACAGTCTTTCATGGCTTCGTGCCAAATTTTTATGTGGTTAATCTTAATTTTTGTGTGAAGCATGTCTTTAAATTCCTACATATGTTTTGGGTGGAGTTGGGAGCAATCATGGCAGGAAAATGGTTTACTAGCATTTTCTTTTGAGATACAAGTCTGAAGAATAGAAACCATAGTGCAGCTATGAATTCTTTAGCTTGCTGGGACCAATTGTTTTGTTGAAGTTGATGTGTACTTTGCTTTGCTACTCGGTTGCTCTAATTAGGTGTATTTCGGTTGATTTCGAGGTCTTGTATCCTATCTTTATTTCACAGTTGACAACCTATGTACACAAAGATAAGACGCCTCGTGTACATTCTCATTGTATTTGAAATTCAGAAGGCTAATGCAAGATTATTGCAATAATAGGGTTTGTCAGATAGCATTGTGTGGGCCAGATTTCAATACCAAGAACAAAGGTGAAACAATTCCATATTGTTTTGTAGTTGTTTTGATGATTTTTTTGGTGTAAGCATCAATACCTATTACCCAAACAAACTCTCTGCTTTGCCAACTTCCTTGCGGACTTCTTCTCCCACCAGCGGTGGGCCTTTGGCCCCTAGCAGCTCGTTTTATCCACCAGACGCCATTTACCACATGTTCGAGTACATTGGGCATGTTTAGGTCTAATATTTTATTTCTAGAGACATGGATGACTTGGGGCCATTTTGCATCATGGCCATGGGGTCATGACCGTGAATTTGTGAGGGCCCTTGAAACTTGTTTGAAGGTCACATTAGAGAAAACTAAAACTAAATTTTGAGTGGTCACATGCCTTCAAGTGAAGTGTAAACACATGTGCAAATGACTTTTCAAATAATTCCTTTACCATCCTACTTCATATCAAGTTATGAAATATGAAGCATGTTGAGATTTTGAAATGTCATGGGGTCTCTTAGTTTTGTGTTAGGCCTACTTACTTGATTTGGGCTCGACGCAAAATCTTGTCATTCGTTAATTTTTTAATCCAAAACATGACAAATTACCACTTTCCTCATAATTGTGTGGATGCTTGTGGATGATAGGTGGAGATTAATTTGTTTGGAGTCGTGTTCGACGAAGAAAAGGTATAGTATCAAGCAAATTTTTACCTCCAAAATGGATTTTGAGGTTTGAAAAAGTATATTCGCACAAGTTGTGCACAAATGTATAGAAGATGACCATGGGGGCTTCATATCTAGTTTACATATCCCACATGCATTATGAACACTACTCCACTCCACTTGTAGAAAGGGTAGGGTTTTCCTCCCAAACGTCACATTGAATAGATGTGCATTATTGATGCCATAAACGAATTGAAGCGATCGCATAACATTAATCAATTTCTATCAACCATTTCATTATAATAATATTAAGTGGCAGTGCTACATCCAAATCTCACTTGTTTCCCAAGTTGAATAAATCTACTGACAAACATATGTAGAGTTTAAGTATAATTCTAGCACCTTAGATGACATATTCTCGTGCCCACCCAACATGGTCACTTGTCTTAATAAAGTTATGCATATTTTTAGAAAACAAATGAAATACTTGCCGACATATTGATGAGAATAATATTTAAGCATGTTGGCAAATTAGTATGTTGATGGCCATCCTTGTTTCTAATGAGAAAACCTATATGTGTGGCCTCGCCAAAATAACCAAGGTCGTTGGAATCCTATGATACCCATTGTAAGACATGTAATATTCCATGTCACACTCCTAAACCATTCTCTATAAATTTCAATATCATTTTGGGTGAAATTCTACGAAATGAAGATGAAATGAAGTGGAGCCACCACTCGTTTCTCAACCAATGAGAGAATTTAGAAAATATTGGTCATGACCCTTGGTCATTGGCAGGGTCAAGTTCCATGGAGCGAACCGGGCATCATGGTCCAAACTATTTTGTTGACTTCATGGGCGAGGGTGTGATCACGAGGTTCATTGTATGCTTAACGTTGAACCCCCCACCTTCCTTTGGATTCGAAGGTCTTAGACTATGAGGTCCATTGACCATGCCACATGTGTGGTCGAGTGAAATGTAAAGTTGTGATTGGAGGATAGCTTACATGTTACATAAAAAAGGTGACACCCTATCCAATTGAACGGGGGGAAATGACGACAAAGTGCACACTGCACACATTCTCACCCCTTTTCATGGACCTTGCGAGTTTGTGAGGGCATGGAAGGGGAGGGGTTCTATAATGGAAGGGAGCATTTCTAGGCATATAAAAATGCTTGTCACCCCCTCTCATGGAACTTGTTCCTTAGATAACTTGTTTAGAACCTTTTTTTGTTTTGACAAATGGTATTTTTGTTTAATTAATCCTGATAACTTTCAACACTCGTGCATAGAGGTGACAAACAAAGTATGATAAGATTCTTATAAGGTGAAACATGTCAGTGCTTTAAACTTACTTAAAACTTAAAGAAATCTATGAGACTTTTCTATTGCACTCAAACATGAGAGCATAAGGGGGTTTTGACCCAAATTCAACCCCCAAATTTCAGTTGACTTCATTAGGCAAGTAGTTGTTGTTGTTTGCTTTCCCTCCCTTTGAATGAATTGAGGCCACTTTACAATAGAGCTTGAGGGCCCTTAACCCATAATATTCACATTATGCAATTGGTCAAGAAGCAAGAGACTGTCCAAGTTCACTTTACACTAGACTATTAGGGCATGTGGAGGGACCAAAGGAATTTGAATGGTTGAAAAATCTTCATGGAGCAACATTGATAACAAGTGGATATTGTTTCATGGTCTAATGGACATTATGTTAGGCCTACAAAAAAAGAAGTGGAATCGATGCAAAACTGGGGCCATGGCAAACAACTAATAAATTGCCATTAAGTCTTAGAAATACGATATTACCATGAAATCTCAGACTACCTACTATTTTGAATTGTTTATAGAATATGATACCGTCCCTCAATGTGGTCTACTTTCACTTTACGCCGAGCTTGAGGACCCATCAATTACAAAACTACATCTATTTCCTACAAGACGGGCTTAATTTGGATGATTGCTGAGGGCCCTTAAATTTTTATGGTCACGGCTCTTGGTCTGTGTGTGTAAAGTGGCCCTCATCTTCAGAACACATATTAAATTCCTTAAGCATTTCAACAAACTGAGAAACTAATTAAATGACGCCCAATCGGAACCTCGCGTAGGGTAGCCCTGGCAAGCCGCCAGGTGTGGAGTTTTTGAAATGGCGGGGCCCACATCGAACTAAGCTACAGTCTAACCTTGATAATGTCACCCTTGTTAATAGAACACCTTGATATTGTCACCTAAAAGTTTGAAACCGATTTTCATAGTGTAAAACTACCTCATTATTATCCCTATCACCTTTGATAATGTCACTGTTTTTTTCCAAAATCCATAGTGTAAATGTGATAATATCAAGTATGGATGGATTGTATGGGTGGGCATGGGTTCGATATTATTGTTCATGGATGAGCATGGGCTAAAGCAAAGCATATTGGAAGGGGTCATTGAATGAGCTCTCATTCAATGCTTTCGGCATAGTGGGATGCCGTGTGTGATTTCGATTTGGTACGTGTTTCGGAGTCTGTGAGCCCAAAATGGTGCCCACATGTGTTCTTAACCCTTTGAAACCATTAGAAGTTATGTTTTGATGTTTTATGATTATTCACAAAAATATAAAAAGAGTGAGGCTTGAGTGAAGTTATGTTTAGGCCTTAGGCTTGTGTGGAGTGGTTGATTAGAAGTTTAGCGGTATGAAGAAAGTTCCTTAGTTAGGTGAGCGTAGTGTGTGGTGAACCAAGGGTAGCTCCTTGAGTTAAATGTTTGAATTAGGATCTATGTTGTTGGTTTAAGAGTTGAAGGCTTAGAGGATAGGATGAGAGCCTACAAAGTAGGAAATGATCAAAAGGCTTATCTTGAGCCTTGGGGGTGCTCACCTCTTCCCTTTCCCCTCCCTATATAATCCTCACTCTCCCTTCTCTCCCTCTTTCTTTCTTTCTTGCTCCCTTGGCATCCCATGTGGTGTGAGTGTGGGTGTGTGTGGAACAAGAAGGGTGCACGTGGGTGTGCAAGGTTTCAAGGTGGAGAGCCAAGACCAACTAGTCTTGAAGTTAGCTTTACATTGTTTAGATGTAGTGTTTGACTTAAGACATTTAGAGATAAATGCTTAGCTCATGGTGTTCAATTTATAGTCTTAGATTCACAATGTTTAGATTTATAGTGTTAGACCATAGCACTTAGATTCATAATGTTTAGATTTATAGTGTTTAGACCATAGTGTGTAGACCATGTTGTTTAGACTTATAGTGCTAGATTGGTTAAACATTCGGCCGGAGGAGAATTCATTCTGGAGAGGCTGCTGGAGTGCCGAGCCTGCTGGAGTGCGGGACTGCAGAGTCAGCTGGGTTAGGCTAAGCTAGCCGGTGGACTGGCAAGCTGGTTGGCTTAGTTAAGATAAGTAAGTTGGCAGCTGGGTTAGGCTAAGCTAGCAGGTAGCCTGGTTAGCCGGTCGGCGTAGTTAAGATAAGTAAGCTGGCAGCTAGGTTAGGCTAAGCCAGCCGGTGGACTGGCAAGCTGGTTGGCTTAGTTAAGATAAGTAAGCTGGGATGCTGGCTAGGCTAAGCTAGCAGGTAGCCTGGTTAGCCGGTCGGCGTAGTTAAGATAAGTAAGCTGGCAGCTGGGTTAGGCTAAGCCAGCCGGTGGATTGGCAAGCTGGTTGGCTTAGTTAAGATAAGTAAGCTGGGATGCTGGCTAGGCTAAGCTAGCAGGTAGCCTGGTTAGCCGGTCGGCGTAGTTAAGATAAGTAAGCTGGCAGCTGGGTTAGGCTAAGCCAGCCGGTGGACTGGCAAGCTGGTTGGCTTAGTTAAGATAAGTAAGCTGGGATGCTGGCTAGGCTAAGCTAGCAGGTAGACTGGTTAGCCGGTCGGCGTAGTTAAGATAAGTAAGCTGGCAGCTGGCTAGGCTAAGCTAGCAGGTAGACTGGTTAGCCGGTCGGCGTAGTTAAGATAAGTAAGCTGGCAGCTGGGCTAGGCTAAGCTAGCAGGTAGACTGGGTAAGCCGGTCGGCTTAGTTAAGTTGAGGGAGCCAGTAAAGCTGGGCGGTAAGTCGAACTATGAAGGCCGGATATGTTGAGTTAAGCTGGTTCTAATTGATAAGGCAAACCAACTAGGGTTAGTAGTTAGACTTGCAAATTTAGGGTGGTTGGGCTAATCAAGTTAGGAACAACATTGACTGGTGAACTTGGGAGTGAATTGCGAAGAATTGCGGAAGAAGATGTAACGCTAAGTGATGAGAGTGATGAGTGTTTTTTAACACTTGTGTACTCATCACATGGAGTCAACAAGTCACAGCTTCAACGAGGTGATGAGCATTAGTGAAGAATCAACGGCCAGAACTAAGGTTTCAAGAGGGAAGTCCTTAAGAGCATGTGTAGCTAAGGCTGTGGGGTGGACCCTTGAGGCGGCCAATGCTATACCCACTCAAGAAGATTGTATTAATAAAACATCATGACTTAAGAGAAGTTGGGGGTTCATTGAGATGGGACTTATATCCCATGTTGCTACTTTTGGTGTGACACATGTGAGTCTCAAAACCATCACCCGGACTAGGACGCTTAAGGGTGGTGGGTTTGGCCTCACAGAGTCCAAATGCTCAATTCTACATACTCGCAGTTGTCTGTAAGTTGAGGCCAAAGGTGGAAGTTCACAAACACACACATACATCTTGCTGATTTCTCGACTCACAGCAACTTGGTGGTGGTGGTGGGTTTCTTCCCCTTACATCAGAGCTTGCATTTCACAACTTTGAATATTTCGTTCTAAGTTTTGTTCTTGCTCTTGCTTGTATATATGTTGATATCAGTAATTTTCCTGAAGTCTTGAATCCATATATTTCTTTGCTCATTTGGAATGGTGGGACCATTGGTCATAATTCTCCGCAAATTTGTTGTGATCACCACATTAGAGCACACGGTGAATTGAGTGCCTAGACAACCAGCAATTGAACCTCGGCATCTACCAGAAGAATTATTTAGCAATTTACCTTCAAATTTTGAAACAAATCCTGGGATTTTTTAGTGTTCATTTGGGGGAATGGTTTGGAAAAAATAGGTACTTCCAATGGCAAGTAAATCCACGGGCAAACGAGTGGATTTATCAACCTCTGATAAGAGGAAAATTTGTGAAGTCCACAAAGCTCATCCAGGTTTGAAACATGAAGACCTTGCACAATATATGGTGGATCAACATAAATTCAAGCTTGTGGATCGGACCACTATTTCCAAGATTCTTCGTTCAAAAGAGAAGTGGATGAACGTGGATACATGTGTGCGTGAAGGCAATGTACGACGTGCTTGAGTTGGAAAATGGCCTCAGCTTGAAAAAGCTTTGGTTTTATGGTTTGGACAGGTCAGAGCACGGAGGGGAGTAGTAACTGATGATGTCATTATGCAAAAGGCTAAGGAATTGAGGGGGGGGGGGTGCTATCATGTGAGCTGTGAGCGGTGAGCAGTGAGCAATGAGCAGTAAGTTGTGAGCAGTGAGGGATGAAAAATATTTGGAATTACACCCAATATTATCCTATAACCGTGGTATTTTGGCACAATTGATTGCGTATTTGTCTATAATATTAAAAGTGGGGAGTGCAAACAAAATGCAACAAACCTAATGAATTTATTGCGATTCTACTTTCAAAATCAATAACCACAAGATTGGCATGAGAGTTTCAGGATGAATCTTAACATTGTTGCTAGATTCAACAGAACAAATGCAAACACATTTCAAGTATTGAAAAATGAATTGATGGAGGCGTTTTGGGGGGGGACTAAATTATTTGGGCATATCGTTTATGAATAAGAGGAATTTGCTCACATAAAATTAGTCTCCACTAGTTGTGGTAATTCAAAAACAATGCAAAGCAGTGGCTTCAATTTTTCTATTCTATTGGAATGCCAAATCCAATGTCATTTCACATTTCAAACCAACCATATCCAATCCAATCAAGCATATGGTG
Organism: Polytrichum commune; assembly: GCA_950295325.1. Classification (NCBI taxonomy): domain Eukaryota; kingdom Viridiplantae; phylum Streptophyta; class Polytrichopsida; order Polytrichales; family Polytrichaceae; genus Polytrichum; species Polytrichum commune. The sequence continues at coordinate 27,787,646 of OX485803.1, forward strand.
GATGGTATTTTCAACTATCTAAATGCCCCCATTGTCCTCTGATGCCTCTAAATGAAACAACATCTCCACATTGGGATTAAACTTGCGAGATTTTGGCCGACGTGGAGGTGTCGATGTGGCTGATTGTGCAAGAGCAATGCTCTACGCATATACAGGGAGCAACAACGACCTGGGAGGAGATGACAATTGCTCCATCATCTTGCCAACACTGCATTTAGATATACACGATGAGGGTTAGTAACTTTGACGATACATAAGTTTACAAATAATCATAAATTCCAATAGGTTGGGCAAAACTCACGTACTCAAACGTGATTTCCTTGCTACTTTGCGAGGAGGTTCATCATTCTCCTCCAATGAAGGTGGTTGTGATGATTGACCAACTACGAGATTTTGAGATGAAAACTTGCAAAGCGGTTGAAGTAGCTTATTGCAGATTAGATCATCTGCCTCATAAGCAACAAGATGGCATCCACTTTTACGACATGCGTGGACAGAGGCACCTGAAATGAAATTTTTAAAAACAATATTCAGTATATGTTTTATAAGCATTACAATGCATTGGATGAAAGAAAGTCTATTGAATCATTAAGGTAGAAAAACTGTATGTCGATGGTACATATTAAGATTGTAAACCCATCGGTAGAAGTTGTGACATCAATGGCTACCGCTTCAAGCTTACATGAAGCCTCAATAAACATCTGCATTAAGATAGGATGTTTTTCACGAGCTCCTCGCCAAGGCACAAAACCATTGATTAGTTGAGTTTCTCAGTTGTGTAATTAAAATAGACATCATCTTCGCCAACACATACACCTTGCTTTTCGAACTCAATATTTTTGTTGAATGATACTTTCACATGTGCATTCTTCTCACGACAATATAACAATATTCGGAATTTGAGTAACTGCCACAAATGTAACCGCTTCCACCCGGCAGAATGATGAGCTCCAACCTCTTCCAACCAATGAGCTTCTCTTCATCGGATCCAGATTGCTTCCAGCGCAGCAGCTGGGTGTGTGGTAGCCTCGGATTGTGTAATTGTTCGTTCGCCGAAGTGGGGGATTGCTCATCAACTGACCAGCAAAAAACCAACCTTGCCAGTGCGTGTTTTCCAACTCCGAATTCACTTTGTTTCTCCCTGGAGTTGCGGCTTCAAGTGCACATGAACCAATGTTGGCAACATTCACCACTCGAACCACCAGCTCCGCAATTCCCTCGCAGCACCTAATAACCAAAGTTGCATGTGGACAGTTCGAACCGCCCTCTCCCCTGACAAGCGTTGCTTATCCATGCTGCCTCCTCCCCACAGCTGCGAAAGCCTCCAGCCTCAGCCCCTGATGAAGTTCACCGAATTACCGTAGCAGCAACTCAGCGCCGACTCATTTGTCCCTCTCGGCAAAGTAACTGAATGTGGCTTCCTAGGGCTCCAAGCTGCTGGCCGAATTCGGCCACCCTCGCCTCTGTCTATCACTGTATTTGGCCAACTGCATGAGAGGTCACCCTATGGTGAATGTGCACACAAGTGTACAACCCTTTGAACCTAGCAGCCACCGCCTAACTTCGATGAGTCGAAGCCCTCCCTCGTCGACCAAAGAATGCTCCGCCCCCTGTGGCTCCACCCTCTGCTTCACCGTGAGAAAGAGAGAGAGGAATTGCAGCCTCCTTTTGAGCCTTCCAGGGACCCCCAGCCTGGATCCGAAAATCAAGCTCTAATCCGAATTGAGAAGGGATTCCCCCCCCCCCTTACCCAATCATAGCTTTAGCCTAATACAAACAATACTTCAAGCTCAACCCAAAACAAGCCTAGCTTAATACCTAGCCTAAGTCTCTTAACTTAAGTGTCCCCAAAAGTGAATTAAACTAATTACTTGTTTTTAGTCTTTTCTCTTTTACTAACTCAAATTCAATCCTTAGCTCAACAATAGTTAACTTTAAACACATCACTTTTTTTTGTATGCTTTTGCCTAATCAAACAACACGAATTCTAACCTGGTTTCCCTAATTTTTAAGCTTAAGTAGACATGTGGGCACAATCTTGGGCTCACAATTGGCCAGGTACACGAATAGTGGTTATTTTCTGAAGATTCTCCAGCGTGAGTTTTGGTTTAGAGTAGGATGTCTTGTGTTTATTAATTTGCATACAAAAATATTCATAAATTAAACTAAATTTTTTTGAAACACATTACAATGATTTTAGAAAATTTCACATAAGAACATACCTCCACCATGAAATCATCTCCATTTGCAGGATCCGTTACTGCGAGCATATTATCAAATTATTATTTTTAAACAATATGACAATTGCAGCTGTAGCTTTGGCCAATGGTTCTTTTTGGTCATTCATCTAAAACAATGGGCAATTTCTCTAAAGTCTTGATTTTCAACCTGCTATTTTTTCAAAGTCAACACGAGAAGTTTTTGGGCATAGTCATACTGGGTCCTCATGTTTCCAAGTCCAACAGGTTACATGTTGATATCTTCAACAATTTCTTTATTTATTTTAGGAATTTTTTGGATTTATCACAAGTGCATTCGTAAGTGTTTGCAAGTCTCAAACTTCACCTACAATTTGTAAAAATCAACCGGGAGGTTCAAGACATAGTATGTCGCGATCCTAGTGTTTCCAAGTCCCACAGGTTACATGTTGATAATTTCAGATTTTTTTCTTTATTTCAGGTATATATGTTAGATTTATCAAAAGTTCATATGTGAGTGTTTGCAAAGTCTCAAACTTTGCAAGTAATTTGTGAAAAATCGACCGGGAGGTTCCTAGACATAGTTTGTTATGATCCTAGTATTTCCAAGTCTCACAGATTACATGTTGATATTTTAATATTTGTTTTATTATTATTTCATGTATATATGTTAGATTTATCAAAAGTGCATATGTGAGTGTTCGGAAAGTCTCAAACTTTGCTTGCAATTTGTGAAAAATCAACCGGGAGGTTTCTGAACATAGTCTGCCGCGATCCTAGTGTTTCCAAGTCCCACAGGTTACATGTTGATGATTTCAAGTTTGAGTCTTCTTATTTGAGGTGAATTAAGCACAAATGTGGCAAAATTCTGCAAGTACAGAATTCTGTCAGTTGTACTTTCGTTGCCGAAGGTACAACTGACAAAATTGTGCACTTGTAGAATTATGCCACATTTTTGTTGGGTAAATGTGGAAGGGGTGATCAGGCCTCCCTCCTCATTTAAAGATCAATGGTTTCCTTTAGGGCATTTAAGGCTTTCGGCATAGTCGTACTGGATCCTAGTGTTTCCAAGTCCAACAATTTACACGTTGAAAATTTTAGATTTGTTTTATTATTATTTCAGGTATATATGTTAGATTTATCAAAAGTGCATATGTGAGTGTTCGGAAAGTCTCAAACTTTGCTAGCAATTTGTGAAAAATCAACCGGGAGGTTTTTTAACATAGTCTACTGTGATCCTAATGTTTCCAAGTCCCACAGGTTACAAGTTGATGGTTTCAATTATTTTCTTCTTCTTTGAGGTGTATTATGCACAAACTTGGCAAAATTCTGCAAGTGCAGAATTCTGTTAGTTGTACTTTCGTTGCCGAAGGTACAACTGACAAAATTCTGCACTTGCAGAATTCTGCCAGATTTTTGTTGGGTGAATGTGGAAGGGGGTGATCAGCCCTCCCTCTTCATTTAAAGATCAATGGTTTACTTTTGGGCATTCAAAGCTTTGGGCATAGTCGTACTGGGTCCTAGTGTTTCCAAGTCCAACAAGTTACATGTTGAAAATTTCAGATTTATTTTCTTCTTATTTCATGTAAATATGTTAGATTTATGAGAAGTGCATTTGTAAGTGTTCGAAAGTCTCGAACTTCACCTACAATTTGTAAAAATCAACTGGGAGGTTTATGAACATAGTCTGCCGCGATCCTAGTGTTTCCAAGTCCGACAAGTTACATGTTGATGATTTCAAGTTTGAGTCCTCTTATTTGAGGTGTATTATGCACAAACTTGGCAGAATTCCGCAAATGTAGTTTTTTTTTTTTTTTTTTTTTTTTTTTTGGTATTATGCACAAACTTGGCAGAATTCTGCAAGTGCAGAATTTTGCCAGATTTTTGTTGGGTAAATGTTGAAGGGGGTGATCAACTCTTCCTCCTCGTTTAAAGAACAATGGTTTGCTTTAGGGCATATAAGGCTTTTGGCATAGTCGTATTGGATCCTAGTGTTTCCAAGTCCAACAAGTTACATGTTGAGAATTTCGGATTTGTTTTCTTCTTATTTCATGTATATATGTTAGATTTATCATAAGTGCATTTGTAAGTGTTCAAAAGTCTCGAACTTCACCTACAATTTGTAAAAATCAACCGGGAGGTTCAAGACATAGTCTGTCGCGATCCTAATGTTTCCAAGTCCCACAGGTTACATGTTAATAATTTCAGATTTTTTTTCTCATTTAAGATATATATGATATATTTATCAAAAGTGCATATGTGAGTATTCAGAAAGTCTCAAACTTTGCTTCCAATTTGTGAAAAATCGACCGGGAGGTTCCTAGACATAGTCTGTCGTGATCCTAGTATTTCCAAGTCCCACAGGTTACATGTTGATATTTTCATATTTTTTTTATTATTATTTCAGGTATATATGTTAGATTTATCAAAATTACATATATAAGTGTTCAGAAAATCTCAAACTTCAATGGCAATTTGTGGCTTTGCCCATGGTTCTTTTTGGTCATTGGGTGCAGGCTCATTCAAAGTGATAGGATTGTCAGAATTGGAGATGGATGCATCTACAATATTGTTGAAAAATGAGTCCATTACACCCGCACCCCAAAGCCATTCTCTTCGCAAGGTTAAATTGGAGGTAGATGATGTGATGGTCCTTAGTGATTCAGATGAAGATAGCATCCAAGTGGTGAACATTGCACGGACTTCGTCTTATCCATTTCAATCTTTGTTGACAAATATTGTTGACAAATGAGTCCATTACACCCGCACCCCAAAGTCATTGTCTTCGCAAGGTTAAATTGGAGGTAGATGATGTGATGGTCCTTAGTGATTCAGATGAAGATAGCATCCAAGTGGTGGACATTGCACGGACTTCGTCTTATCCATTTCAATCTTTGTGTTCCTTTCCTTCTACATTTTCTATACAATTTTTGTTTGGCAATGACCCCTCCCATTACAGACCACTGAACTCGAGTATTTTTTATCAACACATACCTTCCACAAAACCTCATGTTTATCCTACGTCATCCATATCTAATGTCCATGTATTAGAAACCTTCAAAATCACTAAGTGTCGTAGAAGATCCAAATCCGATCTTACAAATATTGACTTTGATAACATTGTTATAGAGGATGTGAAGTATATGCCGTATTTTTTCAATGGGGATGTCATTTTCATTTTGCCACCGGTCAAGACTGAAATTCCAGATGCTTATGATAAGGTGATGGATGGCATGGACATGATTTACGATGGGTATGTTTGGTGCAAATTTAAAATAACAAACATTCAAAATGATTTTAGTTTGATTTTTCGGAGGTCTTCATGCGTTGGTCATCTCCAATGCCCTAACGACTCGTGTGAGTATTTTTCACGAAATGGTCGAGATCGCAACTCTATTGAATGGATTGGTATTACACCCACTCATTTCATGATTGGTACAGACCCACCAGAGAAATCTAAGGTTCAATGCAAGGTTTGTCATACCGCTCTCATATATCTTGATGTTTGCTATGCAAAAATTATATACGTGCATTCACAATCGTCAAACATGTCCCGTGTTTGTATTCATTTGGGTGTTCACAACTACCCTGTGTCTAGTGAAGTGTGTCGTGAATCACTAGACATGGCTTACCAATGTGTGGCAAATGAGGTGGCTAAAACTCCAACTGCAAAGAACTCAACTATTGTTATGGTTGCTAGTAAATAATTTTTGGCAGATTACATCCTCAAATCCCCTCTCATAGGAGAAAATAACCATCTTCATGGAGCATCCTTGGAGGTGGTAATGGATAAATTCTCCACTTTGGCTTACCCTAACTGTAGGAACTTCGTGGCGGGTTCCAAATGTTTTGTTCGTAGTGGGATGGGTTCCTTGGATAGCATCATGGCGCTGAAAAACCACTATGGGTTCAAATATGTACATGATACTCGGTTTCCAGAACAAAGATAAGGTCTTTGTGTTCAAGATGTTTGTGGATCTTGCTAGAAGTGGAGTCGATTTGGTGAAGCGCATGCAGTATGGAGGAGACATGGAAAATTTGTGGATCATGTTTGACCATGTGAAGCGTTTACGAGACTGGACTACAATAGCATGTCATGTCTACGATAGCAAACATTGCAAGGTTCTCACAATAGCATATTGCCATATGCAATCGAAGGATACTCGGGCCCAGACCATTTTTGGGAAAAATTTAAATGTTGTCATGTTGGAGAATGGTGTTCCTAATGTCAATTTCAAATGATTCATGGTGGATAGTGCCCGAGCAAATTGGATTGTTGTGAAGAAGATTTACGAGGATGGTGACCCATCTGTTCCCCTCAAGGGTCGCGAGCGTACATGTCTTTTTCATTAATTGGTCTGCCAATTTGGATAAAATAACACAAAAATACATCCGACCTTCATTGCAACATGAGCACAAATAACTTTGTAAAGATTACAAGGATGCCAAGAGTTTGGAGGACGCTGACATCAAATACCATGTAATACGGGCATGGTGGTTGTCATCAGGGCAGTTCTTCCTATACACAAGTGCCCCTCCTTTATAGTTGATGAAATTGTTGTGTCATTTCATTTTTTAAACTAAAAATATCTCCAATATGTACTACAAGATCTTACTTTGGATCAATGCCCTGAGATGCCAACTTGCAATCTAGCAGAAACAATACATAACAAGTGGTTGCAACAATCACGAAACAAAATGACATGTTTGTACAAGGCAACCGTGGATGACATGATCTGCGCATTCATGCAAATCGCAAATTATCGTTCTTGGCTTAAAAGGGCTCTTCAAGGAAAGGGCCAGATCAAGCATCATTGAAGCTCAAAGTTACAGCACACACCGGTGATCCCAAACTTCTTGTAGAGGCAATGAGGTCATATCATGGGACAGAGGATCTTAATACAAAGAATTGTGCACTGGAGGGCTCTGAGTTGTTTGGATCAACCAAGAGGAAACTAGACTTACCACTTGGATCTGAGTATGATTTTCATCACCCTGACAAAGTGAACTACTCCATCCCTCACCTAATACAATGTCAACGAGGGCGCGCATAGATGAATCCTTCAAGCGTGATGAGAATGTGGTGACTCACACCACTAATGTCTTGGAATCAGAATGTCCTAAATCCCAATGGTATATTTCACGATTGCCTTATCCGTCCAAGAAAGAATGTCAAGCATTGCAGGCAAATACTGGACATCCATGTTGGGCTAAAGTTGGGAAAAATACACATGGCACACTTGCGCCAACATACATAGGCATGAAAAAGGAATACCGTTCCAACAACCACATTCCGACATATTTTTGGTTTTTTGCAGATGACATAAATCGATGTGTAAAGGGGAGCAAGAAGAAATGGGTGTTTGATTGGCCAAATCTCCCTAAGATGTGGCCGGTGAAGGTTAATACAAACCTTACACGGGAGGAGGTGTTTGCATTGGAAGATGTTGGGTTTCAACTGCAACAGAAAGAGGCATTGTCACCACGTCGTCGATTGAGAACAATGACAAACCTCCCCATCCCTCGTTCACATTTCCGTGTTCCTCCAAACCCAAATGTGCATCCAAATACACGGTTTTCCAAGGCAGTTTGACGGAACATGGCAACACCATTATCAGAGCACATGAATAAATGGGACAGCGCATTACACATGGATGGGTACTATGTGGTTGGTGTGACTCCCATTCCATACCCTGGATATGGATGCATCATAACCATAGTTTCCAAAGAGAAGAAGACTTACCTTGTCTCCATTGCAGATATTCCGCAATGCACTTGCCTGGACTTTGCGAAAATGTTGTCTTTGGCAGTGGGAAAGAGGGGTCAATGGATTTCATGCAAGCACTTGTATTACGTGTTCATGTATTTGTGCAAGGTTGACTATGCCATTGACAAGTTCATTCATGCACCGACATTTAGCTACAATGAGGTGATGCGACTTCTTGAGCTTGCAGGTGTTGCAAAAAAGGTGTAATAGCATAGGGGTGAAGGGCATGGACGCAATTATTCATCATTTCTACATATATAAAAATATTTTTGTATATCCATTTGAAATGTATGTAGTACAAATTGATGGTACAACTAAATAGTTGTTTGTCACAATAAAGTGCTCGACATTTCAATGGCGCACTTGACATGTCAATAAAATGCCTATCACCGTGGATCGACAAACTACTTGAAATCCATGGTAATAGGGCCAAGTTCAATATTTTGTTTGCCCACAATGTTATTTTCATATTATATAATCCAACTATATTGGAATGTTTTCTTTAAAAATCCTATAATTGGTCATTTTTTTGCTGACTGCTGACTGCTCACCGCTCAATGCTCACATGCTAGCTTCCCTCGAAATTGAGGGTTTCATTTGGCATATCTAATACCGAGTTCAGCTTTCTCATGGGTGGTTGCAAAATTTCAAAACTCGACATGGAATAAAGTGTTATTATCTGCATGGAGAAAGTGGAGATGTGGATGGAGTTGGAGTTGCATTGGCCATGGCAAAGATCCCATTCATATTGAAGAAATATGATCCAGAAGACATCTTCAATTTTGATGAGACAGGTTTGTATTATAGAGCTTCTCCTTGCAAGACTTTGAATATTGGGAAGGCGAAAGGAAATAAGAAACATAAGGACCGTGTGACATTGGGGCTTTGCACTAATATCTCAGGGAAGGAGCGATTGAAGCTTGTTTTCATTCACAAATCAGCGCATCCCAGATGTTTTCCTCGGAGTTTTGATCCAAATAGTACAGTACACTATTATTCTAACAATTCAGCCTGGATGAATGGTGATGTTTTTACACATTGGGTGAAGAGTCAGAACCGAAGAATGACACTGAAAGACATAAAGATTTGTATTATTATGGATAATGCAGGAAACCATGATATTCATGGTGAGTTCAAGAAAGTTATAGATGGGTTTAATGCTTTTGTACTCTCCCATATCACTATCTTGTTCCTTCCACCAAATGTGACTTCAGTTGTTCAGCCTTTGGATCAAGGAGTAATTGCAGCATTCAAAATGTGCTATAAGCGCAAGCTTGTTGCCTGGACTTTGCAACAAATTGATAACAACTCAAATGAAGATTTGGGGAAATTGAATGTTGATCTATTTCAAGCTATGCTATGGTGTGTGGCGGCATGGCATGAATTAGATGATCAAATCATTAGAAATTGTTGGAGAAAGTCCGCCATATTGCCTATAGAGTGGAATGCAAATATCAACAATTTTGATGAACGTATGAAGTCCAAAATGGAGGAAGCAGCTTTGGAATTGGGCAATCTCATCGCCGCATTGAATTTGGGGTTGGATGTCGAAGGCAAGCCTGTAGAAAAGCTTTGTCCTTTGGAGTACATAAACATGGAAGGTGAAGATGATTTTCAGGTGGAATATTCTACTGAGGAGCTTGTGCAATTAGTGCAAGATGGCGAACATGTTCTTGATTCCATGGAAGTAGACCCATTGATTGTTGATAGTAGTGACGATGAGTCTAAAGTAGTGAAGCTAAGCGATGCACAAAAATATGCTAAAGATGTTTTGAATTTTATGGCTAGCCAAGGTTCTCAGAGTTTCAACACTCTAGAGTTGTTAGGAATGGAAAAAATCCATGACAAACTCATTAGAATTGGTGTTGCACATTTAACATCAACAAAACAATGTGACATTAGAAGCTTCTTTGTCTCTAGTGAGAGGTCTTAACCTGATCTCAATGACACATTATGATGTGCTCTTGTTGTTATTCACAATTTTGAACTAGATGTTACATTCAAAAACATTGAAGTCTCGTATTTGTTATTTTCTTTTTTACATTGTAATTTTATTTTGATTCTTTACCTATTTTTTTGATAATATCACATTATGCACTAATCTTCAAATTGTGATGTAGTAAGTTTTTGCTATGGCTCAAAACAACAAAACCCAGGGAACAAAGTCTCCAGGAAAACTGAGATAGTGTCTATAAGGGTTAATGTCACATTGGATTAAGGATTATAATAACAACTTAGGATCTTTCTTCCTTCATTCCTTCTTAATTCCACTTATTCCCCACTCTTATGGTTCCTTGTGCTTCCTCCGTCAAAAGTGATTCTGTCCTATCTTTAAGGAAAGTTTCTATCACTCTATGTCTTTGACCTATTTCAGTCGTGAAGCTCAAAAGCTTGGCAAGTAGTCCTTGGCAATTCGTCAGGACCGAAGTCCGGGGTAATGTCTTTTTGTAACCACATCGTCTTTGCATAACAAGAATTGAGCTTTGCAATAACTTCGAATTAATTCATCTTAATTTAACTTACAGTCATTCGGCCATCTTTACAAGACTGTAATCATCATCTTCATCTTCGACTGATTGGCAACTTGTCCACACAAATTCCCACAGCATTATATATAATCAATGCATCAACAATGTAGGCGATATTCCTTGATTAAGACCTAATTACATTTTAAGCTCGAAAGTATTAGCCTTTGGTAATGTCTTACACTAAGTAGGCAATTCTCTTTCCTGAGATGGTAATGTCTTTTGCAGCTCACGCCTGCAATAACTCGTCTCGTCTCTGCAGTCACTGCAACGGCTACACGCCAGGTAATGTCTTAGAGTAGGCCTTTGGCTATGCTCCCACGAGCGGCCTCTCTGTTCTCTTTCTCTCTTCTCTCTCAGGGACGACACCTGCTAAGCCTATAGCCCTACAGGACGTTACTCTCTCAACTCTCGCTCAAGGTCTCTCAGTAACCAGATGGGCGATAGCCAAAGGACTCAGGCGATAGCCATTCCTCGACGCTTCGGCTCTCTGTCCGAGCAGGCGATGGCCCTAACCTCGACTATTTGCCCTCACAGACTTCTCTCGACACAGCCTATTGCCCAGGCCTTGCCTCACGGAAGTTACAGACTTCCAAGACTCTACCACTTACTGCCTAATTGCCAACGCTCTTTATCCTTCTTGCGGTCATTGCCTTTGTCCTTCTCTCAGGCAAATAGTCCTTAACCTGTGCACCAGGCTGAGAGAAGTCTCTCTCCTGTCTATGGCCATATTCAGACTCCGACTCCTCCTTCTTTCACTAGACTATTGCCCTTCTTTCTCGGCAATCAGCTTTTACTTCATTGACATGACTCACTCACAAGACAATGGCCATAGTCCGACTTCGACCATTGCTATTACAAAGACATTGCTTCTTTCTTCCTCGCCTTCTTGGCGGATGATATGTCTATTCCAACGCTTACGACTATTGCCAAACATCATACAAGACAGTAGCCATATTCAAACACCAAGATCAACAATCAAAATTCCACTTCAGTCAATTGCCACTTTAATTCTCAATGTCAAGTTCTCCAAGATAACTTAGAGTCCGAATCACTCGGCTCTTTCAACTAAGTCTGCATCTACAAGCTTCCTGCTTGGCCAATTGTCTATAGCCGAGCTCAATCACTGAGCTTCGACGTTCATTGCCTATTGCTATCCTAAGCTGAGACTATGTAAGATTTTGTAAAATGGAAAATAGCATGTCTTGGCGATGGTCAGCCTCCTCCTTATCAGCGGGGGAGGTGAAGGCGGTTGCAACCGTCTAGGAACGACTATCGCCCTCGTTTCACACTGGCGATTTGCCTTTAAACGACTATTGCCGCTAATTGTCACTAATTTGAAAATGGTAGCTCTCTAGCTAGGCGATAGCCCAAAAATTGCGTTTACATGTGACATTATCAAAAATGTAACACCTTGTTTATATCACTCTTTTTGGTGAAACGGATGGTGTGACATTATCAAGGTTAGACTATAATGGTAAAGTTAGAAATCATCATTGCATTTGCTTCAATGACTTATATTGTAGAATTGTTTTGTTTGGGCTACATTGAATGGATGAACGAGTGTTCAATAATTTCATCAGTGATAAGTAAATATGTCTTGCTAAGAGTAATTTAGCCATATCTTTCACATAACTTTCTAGCCATATACATATGATTAGGGTCTAAATAATTTATTATTTATTTTCACTTGTGTATGTATTCGAGGAGATTTTTCACCTATGTATTTGTATGTATATCATTTTTATGAAGGGGCCAATCTTGTATATTAGGGTATTAATTTTATGGTCATGCACGCACATGGTTTCCGATTCTGATAGTGAGTGCACCCCCTGAGCATGCCTAAAAAGACCTAAGGGGCAATGGTTGTTTGTTTTCAAATTCTCAAGAGAACAATGTTGGCTACATTCATCGGAGTGATAACACCACATACGGATGATGATAATAAAAATCATCCAATTTTGCACACGTTCCTCTCAAAGATGGCAATTTCATCTAGTTTTTATGATATTTGAGAATTTTATCTAACGATTTTATCCTTGGAAAACCATGAAAAAATCACACAAGTTGTATTTCTATAATTTGAAGCACAAATTTGGCAAAAATTCGGCATATTTAAGAAATGTTGAGGGGCAAAGCACTTTCGGGAAGAAAATTATAGGTATCACAACATTTTTTGATGGATTTTAGTTCATGAGCAACTACACTAAGCAACAAATTTAGAGTGGCCCACACTATTCATCATTGACGAACATAAATCATCTAGAGTAGCCTACAATGTTAATCATTCAAAGTGGCCCACACTGCACTAATCAAGTATTTAGGGCCATATTGTATCTTATATCACTTACAAGTTTTCTCATAACATTATTCAGATCCATAAGAATTTTATGTGGGACTGGCAGTATTTTACAGAATATTCCTCACACTCATACTGAATGTGAAGAATATTTTGCAAAATATTGTTAGTCCCACAAAGTGTTGTTATGGATTTAAACAATGTTATGCTAATGACGCTTCTTATGAATAAGTAAACAAGATATGTGATCCCGACTTAAATTCAGTTCATCTACTTTTGGTTTGTTACATTCTGCATCATAAGAATTCTATCATAAAATATTGCCATAAATGATTGAAATTTGGATGAGAAAACATTTAGTAAGTGACAGTAATTGCAACATCATAAATTTGTCTACAATGCCCAACTTTTTTGTTGACAAGGAATGACAAAGAATGTTGGTGATATTGAATGGGCGATTTACAATTAGTATTGAGCTAGCCAATAGAATTGATGATACTAAATACATTATTTAGTGTAGAGAGAGGTTTCATATGACATTTGGTGTTACATGACAAGTCATGGAGACCACTCCAATCAACATGACACACCAATTTGAATGCCACAACGCATCAAAATTTTGGTGTACCATGGGAGTTGTGGTAAAAACTTGCACCTCATAATTTTTTTGTTAATTCATGTCAATTGAGTCTCAATAAACTAAATGAGGTTCAATTTAGCTCACAAAAAAACAAACAAGAGCTATTCGATGTTTCTATGTGTTTTCACCCTCCCCCATGGTAACTGCCATGAACCTTTGCTTAGTTGCAATCTTGTTATTTTACATGGTTTTCTACTCTAAAAAATGCAAGAAAATGGGAAGATAACCTCCCTCAATAGTGCTCTCCCAAAATGGCTCATGAATTGATCATGCCACTGTATTGAATGTGAGTGCTTTGCAAAGCTTAGCCTCATGGATATTGTATGCCTCATTTGGGCATTGACTGATGGATCACCCATGTTTTGTCCCTCGCAAGATTTCTTGAAATTAACTTATAGAATGTACATGTTGCCATGATAATCTTCTTGATGTAATAATTTTGAATAACAACATTACAACCATGACCCGTTCTCATCTTACTATAGTAGCCTTGGAGGTGTAAGGTTGGAAAATGAATATCTTTTAGTCTTATCCTTTTGATGACATAGGGCTGAATGTACACCATGTCTACACAATTTCTTCAAGCCTTGCCAAGTCCCTAGATGATTTTTCTTTTAAAAAAAATTAATTCCTAATTTGGGGGGTTTGGAACTTTATTTGTACGTTGTCTTCTAGCAAGGAGAAAATAAAAGTACACTCATATGTGATATAAATAATAAAAATACAAGGTATGTATATTGTATCCATGGCACTCAAGTTGTGTATTTGAACCTAAATGTTTAGTATCAATAAGGCTATCAATTGATTTGAAAAGGGCACTTGAGGAATAAGTTAAATTATATAGGTGCATTAATGACATGAATGTTAATGACATGATAATAGTTAAAAATGCAAGTGTCTAACCTAATACACGTTTTTGTGCATGGAGAAGTCAAGGTTGGGTTTCTTAAATGCTCAAGGGTGAACCCTTAAACGTCACCAAGACCTCGACAAGCCTCTACAAACCATGGAAAATGAAATTTGCTTCTTGTTAAGTCCATTCTTAAGTCACATTTAGAAAGGTTACCCTTATCGAAATAGCTTATCCTTGTAGTGAGGTTCTCTGATTGAAGAAACATGTTAACAATAGATATAGACACGGTAAAGTGCAATGTAAAATATAACATATAATTCTTGTAATGTCTAGTATTTTAAACCACTATTTCTACATACAGTAGAACCTATCTAAATTAATATTCTTGGGACCGCCCATGCCGATTAATTTACGGAGGTTATTATTTTATGGAGGATTAATTTAGACAGGTTCTACTGTATGTGTGTGTGTTTTTTTTTGTTTTTTTAAATTTCTTTATATATATATAATGGATCCCTCACTTCTTCAAAGTAGGCTCAACATAGGTTAGTTTGAACACACTTTACGCCTTGTCATGAGGATAAATTAAGATTTTGACAACCTTATGTGTTTTGCAAAATTTTCTTTTGTATGAACAACATTTGAGCATTGAATGTCATTGAAGTCATCTCTCTTTCAAGAAACTTGGAATTTTTCTGTTAAGGGCATCCCCCTAGAGAACCATTAGTTCTTGTAGTTTTGAAACTACAAGATTAATTTTTTTATTAGCTATGCATGTCACCCATGCTTTTAGACAGTGTCAGCTGGGACTCATTGCAAGCCAATTAGAATCTAACAATAAGAATCTAGAATAGAAAGGTTACCCCTCATAGTTCTACGGTAATCTCCCGCTTAAGTATGCACTTTGAACCGGAGTTGTTGATGCGCACTTAGTTGGTAGATGCGTACATTATTAATATCACTTTCTAGACCCTTTGATTCAACGAATTGCAACAAGAAACGGATGAAACTTGAGGCAACATGCTTGACCGAAGCCCAACGATATGAAATCATTGCAAAGATGAGCAAGCCGAATGCGCCGAGCAAGCGGGCGCTAAGGCGGGAGTGTGAAGTTAGTGAAGGTGCTATATGGAAAGTTATGGAAACGATGCGAATTGAAGAAGAACCACCTATTGATGACAAAATCCAATCTACATAGACATTTGTTGAATCCGAAAGTGCTACCAACTTCAAAGGCTTTGAAGCTCTACTGTCCTTGACATCGACGACCAATTACTTTGCTCCGATGTTCAAACAGAAGCTGAGTAGATGTATGATGGACCGTGACGATCGTTTGAAATGTTTCAACGAGACATTAACAATTTGACAACGAATGTCAAGCGTAAAAAATTCATGCATTAACGGCAAACAACTATGCATGACATGTTCAAACAATAATGCATGAACCTTGATTTTTGTCAAAAATTGTGCGCACTGAACCAGGGTGCGTACTTAAACGTGTGCGTACTTAAGCGGGAGATTATTGTAAAACCCTAGCGTGGAATTATTTAATGTGAGTTGCTATACTTCTCTAGTCATGTTGGAATAACGTGGGTCCAAGACCCAGGTCTTCCCTTAACCTTCCTTGAGACTTTTGACAAACACCTCAAATAGAATAAAGTAGTCACCTTACATTTTGAATTAATAAATTACCCATTTGTTTTCATAGAAATAACTATTTTTCTACTAAAAATTTAGAGAGTTTAGAAATGATATTGCCCATGTTAATTCTCATTATGAAAAATGGTGTGGGCTCTAGAAAATTAACACAAAGCTCAATAATAGGACTCTTTAGTGCACCTATCATAACAATGTGACATTTTGACATTATAGTCTTTGGCCACAATTTTATGTTCGTTGTTTATTTGATCTTTTGGCACTCACAAGTTTGCATCATTGGCTATGGTTTTTACATACAATGTTGGCTAAACCATATTATGAAATATTATGCTCATTAGAGTTATCTTCTAACTAATCATGTGTTTGGGATGGAGTTCAAATCAGTGTGCCAATATTAAAAACATGCAATTAGTGCAAGAGATGATTAGCAAATCCAAATCGTGCCAGTATCCACATTCCTCATAATTTTTGGAACTCATATGAACATCTTATTAACTATCAAAGTGAAAATTCTCATGCTCATTAAGCAGTCATGTATGTGCCCCCAATCACGTTCACGTTCACGATTCAATGCTTAGGATATATTTCGAGCACGGAGCCCAATCTGTTTTAAACAAATGTATTTTTGGTGGTGTCCAGATTTTTCCTATGTTGGATTCAGACACGTCGACCTTAACAAACCCCAGAAACTAATTGAAAACCTAAAACTCCACCCACATAGCATCATCACCTGTCCGACTTGATAGGTTACACCATTACTACTACCCAAGCTACAAATGTAACACTCCTCATCACACTGACACATGCATTCACGCTGTTTCGCAAGACCCCAGAAACAATGAGGACAGCAGATCACCGAAACCCAACTGCAAATTACACAACCTCACAAACCACAACTTAGCAGCTAGGAAAGTTGAAAACCGTACCGAGAAGCATCCCCTGCGTGGCTGTCCACACTGAATCCTTAACCACAGCTGCTACCTAATACACGTCTCCACTACACATGCATCCCCGTTCTCTCCCAAGGCATTCGAGAGTAGCAGAAGACCGAGGACTTCGATGACGTTGCGGAGCAGGATATTCAATCCCAAGCAGAAGGAGGAAGCTGATTCAGAGCATGTGCTCTACTTCCTTGGGTTGGGGATGGAAAGGGTTAAGGAAATGGATGGGAAGTGGAAGGGGCAATTATCCCATATCGATCGGCGGCGGGAGTGGGTCATCTCAGTATATAAAAAGAAGGAGGACGCTGCAAACGCATCACTACGCTTGAGGCAACGATGCAGTTAATGATGTGAAACCGAGACGCGTCAATTGCTGGTTGAAAACTATTTCCAAACCCCCTGCGGTGCCCGCGAGGGCACCCCAGAATTTCTGAAAGGCCTGCCGCAGGCTCAGGCCTCTACCAAAAGAACACTAAATTGGACTGCATGAGCCCTAGATGGTTACTGTTAGCACCATAGCTGGTTCGTGCAAAAATAATTCCCAAATAAAAACCCGAGAAAAATCAGAAATTATGAGTCCAATCAAACGAATAAGTGAAAATTTACATTAGAAAAAAATGAATAATGGAAAATTTGGACTCTTCTAAGCTCCAACCGTGTCAACGTGTTATAAGAGGCTGCATGATTACGCGTTAATGGCTCGGCGTCTTGCTCACGAGCTTCACGAGGTTGCTCAAGTCACGGGACAAAAAACACCGAGCACTTCCCAACGCTACCCATAAAATGCCTTGCCTTCATCTTGCTTAGTAAGTGTAAAGGAGGGGCTCATGAGGGCGAGGAGACCCAAAGGCTTATACACCGGGAGCAGCTCTACCAACCTATACCTAACCATCATTTTTGTGATTTTATATTTGCAAATCATGTTGTTCTCATTCGTTAAGGGGTTAAGATACACGTTGCTGGATTTTGTGTTGAGAGCGTGGGATGGCTTGAATATGCTTTGTACAGGGTTGGTGATTCTACAGTTTTCATTATGTTCACCCTCTGTCTGTTTAAATTTCCAACTGAGATTCTGGATGTCAGGATTTTGGTGCATTTTTGTTGTGAATTTGTTTGATATAGGACAAGAAGGATAAGTGATAAGGGTCTATTTAGTGAGAGCAAATTTAAAACAATCCAGGTCTGATGTGCAGGATTTACCTGCAGAGGTGATAGAAGCTTAGCACAAACGCTTGGATGAACTAAAGCAACAATCTGATCAACATGCCACAGCTGAGCTTGAGCGAAAGATGTCCCTGCGCTACCGCAAGGTTAAATTTTCTGGTAACCCAGTGATTATGTGCATCACAGATTACTCTGCTTTGGAATTGAATGAGGGAGGACCTAAACCTTTGATTCTTCACAACTTTAGTTTAGCAGTTTCACAACCAAAAGTCATGAATACTATGTCACTAGAATTTGGGTTCACTCAATTGATAAGATAGAGTCTGGTGATTGACTTATTACAGAGAGGAGAAAAATTGAGCGCAGAATCAAGCGAACAGAAAAGCAGCAGAGAACATTGTTGGACCACCCATTTGAGGATAGTACACAATAGCTGTGAGCCCTAAACCACCACCCTTTGTGCGTCTGTGTCCGGGTGTGGGCTAGGCACTCACATGTATTGAAATACTCATTTTTCCCCAGTCAATCCATTCCAAGCCATGAGGAACAACACCGAGTGCACACACTCTTCATAATCAAATGTCATTAAGCCACGACATTATTATGAATGCTCAAAACCATAATGAGTCTTAATTTCCCAACCAAGTTAGATTTTTGGTAAACACCTACAATTTCAGCCGAAGGCATTACACATGTCTAAGCATTGAGAAATGCTTACACTTGCTCATGGGTGAATAGAGTCACAAGTTGGCTTCCGAAGTCATCTACCACACATCACCTAATCCAATCTCAACCCAACTGAACCCAACTTGCCGGGTGCCCCTAACTACGACTCCCCTGTTTTCCCAAGCCACCTAATTTCAGTGCCATGTGTCCCCTTCTGCCCCAGACAGCCCGAGGCTCCCCTGGAGCTGGAAGTTCAGCTCCATACCCTGCCTTATGAGCCCGTCCACATCCACATATCCACTTCCCTCTGGCCCAACGGAGTCAGCGTTTTCCCCCACACTGAAGCCTTTGATCAGCTCCTCCCAGGTTCCTGTCTGCCCTTGCAGACGCAATGCAACACGGTTGAGGGAGATCTTACCCTCAAACCCGCCTAGCCGCGGCCCTGAGTGCGGTGATTCAGTGGTCCAATGTTCTTCCTCCACTTCCACTCAAAATCCCTCCCCTCAACCTCGTTCAGCAGATCAGAAGTAATGTGCCTTCATGCCTTGCCGCCCAATCTACATTTGATTGGATCAGGTCCAGAATTCTTCACAAACCACCGCATTCTCATGAGAGAGTTCGGAACTCCCACCTTCATCACTAATCTAATTCGCTGAGCAGGGTAAGAGTCGATCAGGTTCTCAGTCGAATTATCCCATTTTCCTTCTTCAAGAGACGGCGGTGCCTGCATTGTTCGTCCCAGTCCTTTAATCCCTGGACCCAACTGGTGTATGCTCAAAATTCCTTCTACAACTGAGAGCTTGCTCCTCTCCCTCGCAACCAATTCTTGGCTCCCTCAATCTACCCCTGAATCACAACCCACTTCCCTGTTCTACCCAGTGGCGCCGCACCGGCTACTTTCCCTGCCGTTCTTCCGAGAGAGAGATAAGAGATCCAGCCTCTCGCACTTCAGGGCTCCCCCCTCAGGAGCAGAAATTGCGACTCCCAATCCACCTGTGAGGCACCCCCCATCCCCAAAACCAGCGATGCCAAGCCCGAGAATGGACAATAATCTGTGGCATAAGAGCAACCTACCCCCACACGTCCTAATTACTTGTTTTTGGCATTTTCACACATTTTAATCTAAATCCAGCAATCCTTGAACTTCAATCCCTCCTAACTCCTAAGCCATTACTCAACACTTATACTAACCCTTAGCTAACTGTAGTATGTTTTTGCTATGTCTTAAAAAACAAAACCCAGGGAACTAGATCTCAAGGAAGACTGAGCTAGTGTCTATAAGGGTTAATGTCACATTGGATTAAGGTTCTTAATAACATTATGTGGTAATTCTCATTCTTTACTCTCTTCAATCTTAACTTATCCCATTCTTACTCTCTCTCTCTTATTAATTCATTCGTGATGGTTCCGCCGTGAGTGTTGTCAGTCCTATCTTCAGGTAGGTGCTATCACTCTAAGGCTTGGACCTAATTCAGTCGTGAAGCTCAACAACTTGGCAAATGGTCAACTAACTCATAGGCGGGACAACACGTCCAAATCACGTCTTTTAAGTAACCATCTTTGTCTTTATTTGTGATAAATTATGCTTGTGATCAATTCAAATTAATTCCTCTTAATTCACTTACAATTACCGGGTGAGTCTTCAGAAACTGTAACCACCACCGTCATCTTCCGATCAACCTGGTAATCCATCTCAAAGAACATCCCTTCCATCAATACATCAAACATGTATAATTTTATCAAGCTATACCCATTGATTAACAAGCTTTTATTATCCAAAAGATTTACATATAGGTAATCTCATCTCATAAGATAAAGTTTTCTTTTGACTACATTGGTATTGTCCCTAGCATCTCTCACTCAAACTGTCTACCCTCTCTTATCCTGATTGGCGATATGCTGCTGACTTGCCCAGGAGATATCCTATCTTAGGTACTTACCGCAAGGTAAGGTCTACAGTGGCTATAGCTCTCAGTCACGGCTATGGCCTCTCACCTTCTCTCGGGTAAGGTTCTGCCTATCTCAGGCCTCTTAGACTATAACGCTCACACACTGGCTATTTGCCTTCTCTGAACCTAGCCTAAGTCTTAGTCCCTCTAATTATTGCCTTAGATCCATACTCAGGCTATTGGCCTTTCGTCTCTCCTCTTAGGCTATGGCCTGATGTTATCTCTTTCACTCTCATTTGCCTGCAATAGTTTTCTTGGTGGCCTCTTGCCAGAAAACTCAAACTCTCATAATGTGCGGCCACTCACTGGCTTTGCACACCGACTCAACAACTTCATAAAGTATTGCTCTCAGGATATATGCTTGTGTCTCAATCTCAACATACTATTGCCTCTACCAGTATCGTCTCTTACGAATCTCTCACATTTCAACTGTTTCATTCTTTTCTCAGCCTATCGCCCAAACATATTTGCTTATCCTCGACTTAGCCTTTTAGCGATCACATTTACACTCTCTAACATAGTCTTACTCAAACTGACTCTTCCTTTCCCCTCTTACAACTCAAGAGCACTCCTAATTGTACTTCCAGACCATTTTACCCTCTTGACAGATTATATGCCTATTTCGACACTCTTGACTATCGCCAACAAGTTTCACTGCTTAAATTACTTTGTTGGCATAAATTCCAGGTTAAGACAAACTCTCATCACTCTCTCAGCCATAACTCGAGACGACTTGCTTTGCATCAAACAACCACACTTAGTATCAGAATTCATTACACAAACACACCAAGACCCTTGCTCATCAAAATAATACTTTGCTCATATTCAAATGTTATATTGCCAAAGACTCAATCACTGAGGTCTGATGCCGCTAAAGCCTATTGCTACACTAGGAGACTATGCCTGATTTCTAACTTTGGAAAATAGCCTATTCGATTCTTGGTTCGCCTCCTCCTTGTGCTAACGAAGGGGGAGGAGTTGGTTAGAAGCCATAACCGCTTCTTGATGGCGATAGCCTCCGACTGCCGCTCGGGATGACGTTCAAAGTCTATTTGCCGGATTCATGAATGTCATTAAATTTTGAGAATGGCCTAATTCGGCTAGGCGATAGCCAAAAAAATGGTCTTACACTAACCTTCGAATCAATTCTTCAAGCCTCCAACCCAAAAATAACTTCACCATAGCCTTTAAACTCAATCCACGCCTAAAGCTTGAAAGCCTAGCTCTTTTATTTTTTTGATCATTCGATGTTATTCAAAAGCCTAAAGTTCTAATCATTTTAGGATCAAGAACAAATGTGGGCACAATATTGGGCTCATAGCAGCTCGCAAACCTTGCTGAACAGCTTCATCTCCTCAAAGAAGATCTTGAGTATGTTTGAGTATGTCATTCAGTTACTCTCACTTCCTTCCGAGTCTTGAGCCTTAAGAGTCCATGATAACCATGAGTTGTATCTTTTTGCATTATGGACTAGTATGGATATATGCGGGTTGGGGGAACAGACGAATCTTGTTCGTACACATCAATCTTGTTACAGTCTGAGGTGTTTATTGTGTAACCTTATTTTCTTGTTTCCTTTGGTTGAGAAGCTGGTGGCATTGATTTCAAGTGTTCTTCTAGTTTGAATGTTTGTTGAGTCAGTTGGTGTTCTTGGGTTAGAAGTTGAAAAATATGACTTGTCTCATGCACATCAAAGTAGGATTTGAAGCCGAGTTTCTCATTTGTAGCTAGAGCTCATGCAAATTGTAGTCTTAATTTGAAGTAGTCATTATGGTAAGTGCATTCTCATCATACTGATCCTTTTGCAATGATTATTTATCTTGGGAATTGCAGTATTTTCCAAAGACAGAGAAGTACATCTCTTTGAACATGGGGAAAGATGATGATGAGCTTGTGAAGAAGCGTATAGAGTTGCGTGAAAGAATCAAAGCCAACCTTCTAGCTGTGGCAGTTGCTGGACTTGATCTAGAAGGTAGTTCAAGTTTGACAAGGTTCAATATCCACATGTGTTCTTGGGATTGCTATATTCTACTATGTAGTGAGTATTTCAAGAGAGATTGAAGTTTTTGTGGCAACTGATCCATTTTTTTTTTGTGGGCACTGCAGACACGGGCAGTGAGGATGAAGCAATGGACATGATTGAAGATGATTCCTTCATTGCAGGCTCCTCCAGTGATGATGCCAATACTTATGATGAATGGATTGACAAGAGTCCAAGGTGAGGATAGAGTTTGATAATGCTACTGCAATTGAGTGTTCTTATTATTATTTTCGGGTTGAGAATTTAGGTTTGTGTTTCAAGACAGGATGCATGGGGTTTAACTGGTAACTTGGAAATGTAATTAGAGTGGATTTGGATTCTTGGAACTATGTTCCTGGATCTTGACTTATTTGTTTAAGTCCGGTTTTTCAGAAATCTATCTTAAGCATAAATGCCTGTGAGTGAGATCATGTAGACAAAATTACATTTTGATTTGGATTTTATGTGTGGATTGTTGATTGCAGCTTACTGCCTTAACATAGCTCACTTTACCTTGCCTTGAATGTTCTTGGTTATGAGAAATCTAGTTCTTTGAATCCATACTAGTTCAATAGAACCTAATTGTCTATGTAAGTTACTTCACATTGTGAGAGAACTCTACTACATTCATAAAAATGAACATCATATGTAGACAATGATGATAATGTTACGTAGACAATGGTGGTTAGTTGAATGACTTGTGCAATATTTAACTTTATGCGTAAATTCCGAACACATTTATGCAAATGAAAATTTGTGAAATAATACACTTACACAATCAAAATTGTCATTTCTTTCTAGCTAGATTTCTAATAGTAATCATACTGCTTGAAGAAATAGACTTTGGCAATTCAACAACCTTTGTCAAGCTCTCTTCCATAACAGTGTCTAAAGACACTTCAACGTCTATATCCTCGTTACACTCTATGTTGTATGTCTGAACCTCCTCTTCAATTGTCTTGAATAATGGTATATTTATGTTGTCCAACATAGCTTACTTCTGAAATTTCTTGTCAAAAGCACGTAGGAGTCCAGTTTGCTCCCAACCCTTAAAGACCATAGCAATCCGACTTGAGACATTTGTCCATGCAACATAAAGTCATTCACATATGTGAGGCTTTAGTTTGCTCATTTTGAAGTTCATGTGAACATCCTCACATGCCTTCAGTTGCTTTGTTATAACCTCCATAGTATACTTGTTAAATGCTTGTCGAAATGCATGTTTGAACGGTCATTGAATAATAGCATCTGCAGGCTGATAGATACTTGTGCAATTTTTTGGAATATAAAGAATGTGAATTTTGGGATGATGATTCTTCATTCACTCCCAAAATTCCTTGCTGATGTGAACAATCCAGCAATCGATGAGCCAAATCATCTCTTACATTGTTGGAAGGTTCAATAGTTCCACTTGTGAGTCCTTATACGGTACCAATATCTTCTTCACGAACTCTTTGCATGTGTCCAAAGTAGACCAATGGTTATGGCTGAAAGTCAAATTCCATCCTGCATGTTCACAATCATATTTCTCATTTTCTAACTTCGGTAGACTTCTGTTAGTTATCCCTTGGAAAATTGCCTGAAAAGGGAGGCATTTTCCACTAGCTGCAGGAGATACTGCCACAGTAATTTGTCATTTATCGTCTTGTCCATGTATACTAATATGTTTAGCACCCTTCGTTTCCCATGTTCTACTGCCACCTGTAGGAATAAGATGTATCCCGGTTTAGTCAGTGTTGACAACTAATTCCGAAGGAATGTTGTGACCACTTACCAAATATGCACATCTTTGAGCCATAGCCTTCCCTTGGTCCTCCTAATCTTTTGGTGGTTTTCCTGCCGCACTGGTTGCTACTCGGTAACTCCAATTCAATTCATTCTTCACAAAAAAATTTAGTCCAAGGATACGAAACACTAAACGAGGTCTTGTGCATGCCTTCTAAGAGTTCTGGAGCTTTCTCTTTGATTATGGCCTTTATAAGTGGTTGAATGCAAACTGCATATAAAGGTTGGCCTGCTTTTCTTTGATTCCTAAGAATGGCACAAATCTCATCCTTCAAAATTTGATTAGATTCCAAGATTGGGCAGCGTTGTGCAGTTTTGGCAAAGTATGTGCCAAAATTGACATACCGTTTATAGGTCTCCTTCAAATCTCCATTCGGATGAAACCATTCCCGCATAGAGCTCATAGATAAATTGTCATAAACACAAGAAAAATCTCCTAGTTTTCTATAAGTTGACCTAAGAAAATTCCATACCTCTGTGATAATACGATGTTGTTTTACAACCTTGTAAATAGGAGGCTGGAGAGTAGGGGTGAATCAATTGGTGTATGAACCTCTAACCTTCTTTGGCTTGATAATTGGCTTCATCCTCTCAACCTTTGGCTTCATTAGCATTGCTTGTCTCTCCTTCCTTGGTCTCCCTACTGGCCGCTTGAATGTCTCCTTTTTGGACCTTGATTGCTCCTCCTGCAATCTCTCACTCAAAGCGGCAAACTCTCTCTCTATATCCATCTCCCTCTTTTCCTTGCTAATAGGGATAAAAGAAATATCAACCCGTCACTGTTTTGGTGCCATTTCTAACACTCTTCTCACACATATCAAAGTGCAAATACATACAAAAGACCTAATACATACATTGTGCAAAGACGAACAAGAGCCGCATTAAGTAACGTTAAGGTGGATACTTAGGTCTAAGGCCAAGAAGCCGCCACGAATTAATGAAAAAAACAACAACCTACTTGCACAACTGTTGGACCTTAATGAAAAGACGAATAAATATTTTTAAAATCATAGGATTGATGAAATTGCATAAATTATATTTTTCGTTGAAGAACCTTATTTTTCAAAAATAAATAAATATTCGTTTTGAGGTGCACGAACCAACTATGGTGCTATGGTACTTCCCCTCGATTCTATAGAATAGGAATGTGGGGCCACAAGCCTAAGTGGATGGGGGCTTAAGGGCTGCTTCACACTATGGCCGTCCAAGTCGAGAGGCCATGGGATTAAAGCCCAATAATAGCCAATAAACCACAGGAATTGGGGCCTTCGGCCAGGCATAGTGTGAAGCTTCCAAGAGGCCAAGCGCAAAGTCCAAACCTTTGCCCATGAACTCCCACGGTCTCTCGACTTGGACGGCCATAGTGTGAAGCCTCCAGAGGCCAAGTCCAAAGTCCAAAGGAAGAAGGAGCATCCCACTTTATTCCCTGACCAAAACAACCCCTCCAATTTAACGGCCAAGATCTTGTCGATGTTTGATTTTTTTATGAAGAAAAAATCGACGGCCTCTCGACCATGGTTTGGGTTTCCATTCCCGTCCGACCCAAACTTCCTACGAGAGGTTGTTGCCTTGATCAAAAAGTAGGCATATCAAATTGCAACGACCTTTGGACTTTGGCCTCTAGAATGAAGGGTCGAGAGGCTGTACTCTTGGTTTCTTGCAATCGGATTGGTGGGAATCGACGGCCTCTCGACCTTCGGCTATAGTGTGAAGCGGCCCTAAGTGGCTTGTTTCGTTTTCTTTCTTAATTGGACCCTATATTTGATTGGTGGTATGTGGGTTGGTGGGATCAAAGAACAAACATCATAAAGACAAATGTTTAAAAAAGATTGGGCTACATCTTCAACTATTAATATTTTCTCTACACTCAAATAGTAAACACAATTGGGAGAACCTATGTATCCAATTAAGAAATCAACAATTATGCATTTCCGATAACCATAGCTAAATTAGGGGACGTCCGATTTTCATTCTGACTTTTGCAAATGCTTCATTGTAGATTTGCTAATGAAACACAAGTTTTGTTGTTTACGTCTAAAAGATTGAAGTTGGAGAACATGAAAAAGCAACCAACTAACACCCACATACCTTAGATACCACATTTGTTTCCTATGCCTTGTATATGTGTGTGCGCTATGGTGGACTTGATGTGTTCCACATAGGTGGTTTTGTTGTGTCTCCACTTTATTTTTTTATTTTTGGAGAGACCATTTCAAATAAGGTTAAATGGTTAATTATCCAAATTGCCCATTTCTCCTTGCATACGAAGCATGTGAATAGTGTAAAATGGTTAGCAAATTGATCTCAAGGCCATAGCCACTTCTCTCATAAAATTTTGGAGCTCATATAGTATGTTATTCGTATCAAAGTCAAGATTCTCATGTTCATTAAAGGTCGTGTAGCCCCCTCCAATATTTATAAAAAAATAAAAAAATAATGATGACTTATTGAGCTCCGAATGGTTATCACAGGTTGAGCATGCAATCCGATTTCATTTGTAAACATCTATTTTTGGAGCCACACCGCACCACAAACCCCTAAAATATAGGTGTCATAATAAGACAAATAACCCAATAATGGTTGTCTACAATAGGCTTATAAGTGCCTCTTATTGTTGGCATCCAAAATTAAGGGTATAAGGTACTGTGTAGGTGTTATTCAATTACTTTTCTTACTTGGATCAGAGAATAAACACCGTAAACACACATGTTTAAAATAGAATGGACTACCTCCTCATGTTTTATTAACTACTCCCCATTTTATAAGGTAGACGTGCCTAAATTGAACACAATAGTAATTTGTACACCTACATTTGAGTGGTACATGGCTTGGTGTAGCTCCAAGCATGGATACCAAAAAGACATTTGTTTAAGAGAAATTTAACCGCATTCTCAAAGTATGATAACCATTCTTCTAGTACTAATAGTCACTATAATTTGGGAGGGGGTGTCACAACAACCTTCACTTCATTAATAAATAAGATAATCATGTAACCTCCAGAATGTACGAGGAAAGTGGCTACGGCCTCAACTTGCACTATTTACACGCTTCATATCCTAGGAGAAGTAGGCTAGTCAAATAAAACACTTATCTATGTGGATGGTAGATAAGGCATTGGGAGCGAATGTGTCATATAACTTGTGGCCCCACATTCTCACAATCACGAAGTGCTAGGCAAGTTTGTAATATGTTGTTCAAGAAGCACTTTATCCCGTTCAAAAGGTGGGGCAAGACTAAGATAAGTAGCACACATGGATTCGCATATGTGACCATGATGAGTGGTGAGAACTTTACACTTAGAATTTCCATAATAAAATGGGATATGGTTTAAATCTTGTGAGTTGCATGACTCCCAAACCCCTTTAAATATGTAATGCAATGAGATGGTCAACATATAAAGTGGATCGCTCTAAGTAGCCAAACTCACCAAAATGTTCATGATAGGTGATGTCACCTTTACCCTAGTTTCTCCTCACACAACTACTAAAATAATCACAAATTTGAATGCATAACTCCTCCTCTATACCACATGAATTGTTCGTATCTCAAGAATTCCTGTTTATTTTTGGATCAATTTCATCATATTATGGTTGCAACTGTCCATCAATGTATAGTCTTTCTAACCTCAATCAATTGCATGAAGTATCTCATCAAATCAATGAGATTTGTGAGGTGAGAATGATGGTGGTTTTAAATTTATTTTTTATTTCTAACTTTGTCATACAAAGACCCAAACTTTTTTTTTACTCATCGTATAAATGTCATCCCTTGATGGTGCCTCACAACTTTTTATGTTATTTGGGAATACTATCTAGCAATTTTATCCATGGAAAAACCATAAAAATTTCACATAAATGATATTTCTATATGTTGAAGTACAATTTGGGGATAGATTGCCATATTTAAAAAAATTGCTTGAGGGGTAAATCACTTTCAAGAGTTATGTCGTGGAAACTATCAAAAAGCTTGCTATTGACCACACCTCGGCTAGTCTCTCATTCCGCCAATCCGTTGCCATCATCACCCAACATTGAAATCGTTGCAAGAATCACAAACTTGCAGGCTTGAATGACCACATGGTAGGTGAATTCGTCCGCGTCCTCATCGTTGTTGCTCTTCGAATGATTGCCCACGTGATCACATATCCGTCCGTGTAAGAATTTTCTTTGGCGGCGGATGCCTCAACTCATTTTGGGGTTCTGATGCTCAATCAGCGCGCTCGAATGTGTTTAAAAGGGAATTTGATCAATCTTCATATGGTTCTGTGAGCCCAAAATGGTGCCCACATGTGTTCTTAACCCTTCGAAACCATTAGAAGTTATGTTTTGATGTTTTATGATTATCTACAAAAATATAAAAAGAGTGAAGCTTGAATGAAATTATGTTTAGGCATTAGGCTAGTGTGGAGTGGATTTATTAGCATGAAGAAGTTCCTTAGTTAGGTGAGGGTAGTGCATAGTGAACCAAGGGTAGCTCATTGAGTAAATGTTTGAATTAGGATCTATGTTGTTTGTTTGAGGGACAAAGGCTTAGAAGATAGGATGAGAGCCTACAAAGTAGGAAATGATTACAAGGGCTTATCTTGAGCTTTGGGGGTGCTCACCTCCTCAACTCACTATATAAACCCTCATTCTTCCCTCTTTCATTCTCTTTCCTTTGTACTCCTTGGCACCCCACGTGTTATAAGTGTGGGTGTGTGGGAAGCAAGAGAGGAGCACGTGTGTGTG
Source organism: Polytrichum commune (assembly GCA_950295325.1). Classification (NCBI taxonomy): domain Eukaryota; kingdom Viridiplantae; phylum Streptophyta; class Polytrichopsida; order Polytrichales; family Polytrichaceae; genus Polytrichum; species Polytrichum commune. The sequence continues at coordinate 27,816,839 of OX485803.1, forward strand.
CAAGGTCTCAAGGTGAAGAACCAAGACTAACTAGCCTTGAAGTTGGTTTGACATTTGTTAGGAGTAGTCTTTGGTTTGAGGCATTTAGAGCTTAGCTCATTGTGTTTAACTTATAGAATTTAGATTTATAAAATTTAGACTTATAGTATTTAGAGTGTTTAAGCCTAGTCAAGCTTGGGGCATTTAGATTTATGACATTTAGATTAATGTGGAATTATTAGTGTTTGATTTAAGTAGATTAGCCTAGGCTGGTACTATCTAACCAGCATCTGCTGGGCTTACCCGGTTGCGGACAGCTGCTGGGCTTACCTGGTTCGGACAGTTGCTAGGCTTACCCTGTTGCGGAGAACTGCTGAGCTTACCTGGTTCGGACAGTTGCTGGGCTTACCCGGTTGCAGACAGCTGCTGGGCTTACACGGTTGCGGACAGCTGCTGGGCTTACCCGGTTGCGGAGAGCTGCTGGGCTTACCCTGTTGCGGAGAGCTGCTGGGCTTACCTGGTTCGGACAGTTGTTGGGCTTACCCTGCTGCGGACAACTGCTGGGCTTACCGGTTGCGGAGAGCTGCTGGGCTTACCCTGTTGCGGAAAGCTGCTGGGCTTACCCTGTTGCGGAGAGCTGCTGGCAGGGTTGTCTATTGTGTCGTGACGGAGGGTAATCCCGACATAATGTCGTGCCGTCACGACACGTATCCGTCACAATATTATGCCGGATGCTGTCTTTATCCTGACGGACTTGAATTTTACCGATTTTTTTGTGTAATCACATTAACCCATTTCTGACACGTAGGATTTACAATGTCCACGTGTGATGACATGTCAGCAAAGTAAAGGTAAAGTGGGGAAAAATTTACTAGAGCCCGTCCGCCCCCCCGTCCGCCTCCGTTCCCAACCCCCGTTCGCCCCCGTTCCCCCCCGTCCGCTCCCGTTCACAATCCCCGTCCGCCCCCCCCTCCCCCGTCCGCTCCCTTGTCCGCTCCCCCCCCCCTCCGTCCGCCCCCCCGTCCGCTCCCCCCCGTCCGTCCGCTCCCCCTTCCGCTCCCCCGTCCGCTCCCCCCCGTCCGTTCGCTCGTCCGTCCGCTCCCCCGTCCGCTCCCCCCCGTCCGCTGCCCCCCTTCCGTCCGCCCCCCTGTCCGGTCCCCCCCCCCTCCGTCCGGTCCCCGTCCGGTCCCCGTCCGGTCCCCGTCCGGTCCCCGTCCGGTCCCCGTCCGGTCCCCGTCCGGTCCCCGTCCGGTCCCCGTCCGCTCCCCCCCCCCCCTTCCGTCCGCTCCCCCGTCCGATTCGAATACTATAAATTGAGGGTTCAAGGTGCCATTTTTGCCTCCACTGACATAGTGTGTCTCAAGTCTTTTGATTCTCCTTTGAGGAGTGAGGATTGAATGCGTGAGACCCGAATGCAGAGGATACTTTGTCCAATCTAGTGACTGTGAATTAGGGTTGCCCTTGTGGCACTCTTGAACAGGACCTAGTATGCGATCAAAGTTACTTGCTCTAACTTGTTTGTATTTGCAGGTTTTGTTGAAGTCATGCCACGCCGAAATGATGCATGGGATCATTGGTACGAGGATAAGGGGATGGTTCCCGGTAAATCACAAAGGCAGGTTAAATGTAGGTTTTGCCCGTTCGTCATATCTTACCGAGGAAATAGAATGTTGGCCCACCTTGGTTATAGACCTCCTGTAGGGGGTGCTTGTGATGTTTCCACATGTAGGATGGTACCCCCGCATATTAGGGTCTTGTTTGAACATTGCGGAGGCATTGTGCCCTTACATGTAGGCATTGTAAATGAGGACTCTCCGGTGCCAGATATTGTACCTCTGGAGCCTATTATAGCGGACTCCGTAATTAGTGAAACAGAGCCTTTGCTTATGTCCCAATCCACTCAACATTCTGATGTTGTGATATATGGCACACCTCCTCGTGAACTACGTCAACTCAACATAACGGAGGGGTTCAATGTGTCAACAAAACAACTCCTTGATAGAGCATGGGCAACGGCTTTTTATGAAGCTAACATTCCTTTCAACATTGTGAGACATCCTGCATTTGTTCATGCTGTGCGTGAAACTGCCCGTCATCGAATGCCAGCCTACACACCACCATCGTACAATGCCATCCGTACGAAGTTGTTAACTGATAAAAAGGTTGACCTAGATAGGCAAGTGAAGGAGAAGATGGGGAATTCCGTTGAAAAATACGGTGTTACAATATGTTGTGATGGATGGGACAACGTGCAAAACCGACCTCTCCTAAACGTTCTCCAATGCGGCACAAAGGGAGACGTTTTCTTGGGTACCATTGATACCACGGGAAATCACAAGGATCATGTATACGTTGCTGCTCAAATTCAACCATTTGTGGAAAAGGTTGGTCGACATAATGTGGTCCAGATTTGCACCGACAATGCCCCAGTTATGGCCTCCGCTGCTCGCGACTTGATTCAAGCAAATCCCGTTCTATATTTTCAAGGATGTGCTGCGCATTGCCTAGATCTCCTCTTAGAAGATTGGGGGAAGGAGGAATGGGTGAAAAAGTTGGTAAAAAAGGCGCGCCATATTTGTGTTTTTATCAAAAACCATCATGCTTCTCAAGCTATATTCCGGAGGTTGTCACCAAATCTCTCACTCCGCCTACCTGTAGAGACCCGTTTTGCAACGAACTTCATCATGATAGATCGTCTTCTTCAAGTACGCAATGCTTTGGAAAGAATGGTGGTTGATGAGGATTGGCCTACTCTAATGCGTGATATGAGGAGGAGATCTCGCACCTCTTACATGAAGGGCTCTGCTGTGCGAAGCTTTATACGTTCTGATGGATTCTGGAACACGTGCGAAAATTTCTTGTATATGGTGATCCCGGTTGTTAAAGCTCTTCGTGTATTTGATGGCAAGGCGCCTGCAATGGGAATGGCTTGGAGGGTTATGCATGATTTACAAACCCATATTCGTGGATTCAGTAAACCTCCATTTCGCTTAAGCCCTGAGCTTGCTGCAAATGCTATGCTAACGTTTCAAAATAGATGGAGGTTGATGTTGAATGATCTACATTGGGCTGGAGCGATGTTAAATCCGCTTCTACGTGGTAGGGCCCCACTCCATGAGGATGAGAATTCGAGGACAATCCTAAATCGAGTTCTTCGCAGGCTTGCTCAAGATGAGGACACTTATGTCCAAATCCTCCACCAGTACCAAGATTTCCTTGAAAATCGAGGGCCTTTTGCTGATTCTACTGACCCGAGCGTGCATGCCGCACCTCTCCATGAATGGTGGGATGCAATAGGAGGTGGAGCTAAAGCCCTCCAAACAATAGCAAGACGTATCCTTGCACAAGTATGTTCCGCATCCGCATGTGAACGCAATTGGAGCATGTACTCATATGTTCACAACAAGAGTCGCAATCGCTTGAAGCATAGTCGTGCCGAGGACCTCGTCTACATATATACCAATAGTAGGCTCATTCGACATTGGAGGGGCCCAAGACCTGCGCAATGGTACGAATTGAATGAGGTCCATTCTGACGATGACCTTGACGAAGAAGATGACAATGAAGATGACGTGGATCCAAATGATAGGGCCGGAAATGATGATGACAACAATGTTGATGACATCGACTTTGATTTGGATGACCTCGATTCCGAGAATCATGATTCAGAAGATGAGGATGGCAATGGTAGTGATGGAAACCTTGGGGTGTTTGATTTTGATGAACCGGATGTCCCCCAACATAACGACGGAATGCATGACGATCATGAGGGGTCTATTGGAGGACCGCCTTTTGAAACTCTCCACACTGGACAAGGGTTTCGCCCTGCCCATAATGTTGCTATGGGGGCAAGTGAGAATGTAGGAATTGAAGTAGATTCCTTGCAACCTCGGAGCGATTCTCTTTCTTTTGGTGAAGGTGACAATGTACTACCCGCAAATGAGCCAACGCACGTTCAACAGGATCCACTTCCAGCCCGAATACATTCTGAATCCATGGACGCCTCCCTCATATCCAACCATCGTATAGAAGATCAAACGCCCAATGTTCCTGAAATACCTACAACTCGATTCCGTGCTCTTCAAAGAACTGCATCAACCTCTACGGTGCAAGTGCATGCACAAGGTCAACGTCGTCCTCTCACTCGAAGTATTGCCAATACTTCTAGATTGGGTGTTTCACGTGCAACTGCGGTGGGTGCTACTTTGGTTGCTATACACAATGTTTCAAGAAATGTTACTACAGAGGCGCCACGTCGTCAATCTGTTCGTCGACATGTTGTTGAGAACATACCAATTGCAATTCCATCCGCATCAGTTTCACTTCCACACAGTCAATCCAATGGAACATGTGGCCTTGGAGTTGAAGGCGGAAATACAACGGGGGATGTTTTTATAGATGGAAGTAGAGATGAAGTGCACTCAAGTCGTGGTACGGGTGGAGGGCGTCAGAGAACTACGAGAGGTGTCAAACGTACTAGGAAGAGGTATCAGAGAAGATCGCTTCCGTTTACTGCTGAAGACTACAATGAAGATGGGGGTAGACCACATCTAGATGAAAATGGCATACAGGATGCAGAGGGCTCCCGGCCGACCAAGAAGATAATTTTCTCACAACGTGACCGAGAGTTGCATCTTCGGAGCGCGACTCCCCAAACGGATGATGATTGTAGCACAGACGAGTCTGAAGAGGACCCAAGATGTGTCGAAGCAAATGATCCCACAGTACGGATTCGAACGTAATGGTTTTGCACAAATGTGGTATTTCGGTGCTCCCACGTACTCCCATAATTTATTACTTACGTCAAAATTGATACAAGTTACAACCTTAGGGCCTTCGGTAAGACATTTAGACCACAAAGCGAACGTTACCTTCGAAGTTGTAACATTTTATTATAGTAATAAAATTATTTATTGCATGTTTTTTAAAAAATTTAAAATACAATATGGTTGTCAACTTAGCATTGCAATTAATGTCCAATAACATGTTATGCCTTTATTAATTACTATTTTGTATAATTCTTACTGTGAATGGAGTTTTATGTTTATTTATTGAGCTTCTTAAAGAATATGCTTTTATAAATATTGCAATCCCCTATTGCTCGATTGTACATGCTTCGTTGGTGACATCCTCTTTTTGAGGACCTTTCAATCCGTTTTATATAATTATATCTTTATGTGGTATTCAATATTGACTATGTAGTCAATAGTACTTTTGGTTAGACTATCATATGAATTACTAATATTCAAGTAAGTTTTTAAAAGTTTCGAATAACATTAAAACATGTGGCATCCATATGCTATCTTTTACACGATCTTAGAAATGACAACTTGTCGGTAAATCCTCTTTATATTACATATACTTTGAACATGAAATATGTTCATTGTGTCCAAAGTCTTCATCTATTCCTATACAACTTCCTAAACATGGTACAAAAATGCCTAATCCGAATCTGAATCGAGGTCTATTCTAGCTGAAGTAGATCCTCGTCGTGCTCGTGATGATTCCCCCGCTTCCATGCTTCGCGTTGTTCCACGGGTGACGTATGGACGACTACCAGGAGACAATGGAACGGCATTACGTGGTCTAGGCCCACCATTTAGCCATCTCAATACCGCATCATCCGCAACTCTATGCAAGACTGCATCAATTGCAGCCAACTGCAGCCTGTTCTTGTGGTACCCCACCTCTAACTGCAATTCATATCTCGGATCCCGTTCCGTAGGCATGTCATCTGCATCTTCTTCCAAATCATGCTCCGATACTAATTCGAGACCTGCTGCATTGTACCAAGGAGGATGAATGCCTCTCTTTAATTGTCTGCTGGTTGAATCCCAATGCCATTCAAGAGTTTGGTACAAATTTTTTTTCAAGCCATGATCGGGGGGCTTGTTGGGATACAATTCGTCTGCAACATACAAAATTTGACGTGCATTCCGTGTCCAGTCGCCATCTCTGTTCTCGTGTCATACCTCAACCTTGGCACAATTGTATAACCAACTCCACTCAACATTCTCCCCATCAAACTCTTGAAGATCGAAGGGAAAGTCCCATGGCTTTCATACCCAGTCGTTAGGCATGTAATCCCGAAGGCCAAATTGGAGGTACAAACGAGGGTGGAAGGGTGATCTGCAATGAGGACATTGGCGTTTCTTGATCATATTCCCTATTAGACATTGTGGATGGAATTGGGCCCTACATGATCCAACTTGATAGCATCCCTCTGGGCCAAATGGACATTGGCAAATCGCACATGCGGTTCCGTCGAAGACCATTGTATGTGGATTTGGCCGTAACAACTCACCCCTCATGCGGAATGGATATTCATGCACTTGGGTCACATCCCAATGGTGATCTGGGTCGGTCACTTGACGCCAATCGATGCTCCCGCTTGGCATTGTCCACTCATTATCCCTATCCCACCTACTAGGGTACATCTGCTCATCTTCTGGCCATGACGTGAGCATCATGTTCCGCATTCTCTGATTGCGGTTCCATTCTTTCTGGATGCTCTCAAACTTAGCTTCAAATTGATGAGCCTTGGCCATAGCAAGCAATGTGCTTGTCCTCATATTTTTGCGCTCCACAATCGCATCCAACAGAAATTTCTTCAACCTTGCATTCTGCTCCTCCAGTCCGCCAATCTTGGCTTCGTGATCAACAACCACTTCATTGACCACTTGAAGTTGTAAATGCATGTCCACCACCTCCTTTTGCAAAGCCTCTATCTTTCCTCGCATTACTTTATTCCTCATACATACCTCCACAGCTTGTGACTTTGCAATCTTGGCCTCCTGTAAAGCTGCGTCCCTCTCTACTTCCAAAGACTGAAGGTTAATTGGTGTACTACTTGAACTGCTAGCCTCCCCCATCGTAAGTGTTGCAACTCGATTTTCCAACTCGAAAATCATCGTTTTATACTCACGAATTTCCAACGCATGTTGCTTACGCAATTCCTCCATTCTACTCTCCGTCGGGTCCGCTCCATGTTCACCAAGGTTTACCTCGTCTAGGACCTCGTTAACCACGTCGTTGATCAGGTTGTTGACCTTGACATTTGCCTCCATGCCCTCATCCATATGCTCAAACGCCTCCTCGATGGCCATCTCCACGTCATTGGCTGGTCGTTTACGATTACGTGGTTTTTTTGGTTCCCGACCCTCTGGAATTGGGGCCCAGGCTCGTCCACTAGTCGAGGATTCCTCCTGAACCACTCCGGAACGGGAGTGTATAGAATATCTGGAACTGTGCATTTAGTGAATGCAATTCCAATACCCCCAAATTTTTGACCATGCAGGGTAGCCAAACTTGACCAATCCACCCTAACTCGCAACACGTGCTCCGCATACATCATACACGCCACCGACTTTGGAATTGCACTCTTGGGCCATCTATCCAAATTGGAGATACTTCTAAGTATCGTTAGGAATCTCCATTTTGCCTCCACGTCATCAAACTGCATATAACTCGCACTGATGGCCTTGCAAAGTCGCTCGTGACAAGGTCTTGGCCACAACCGATCAAAGTGAGGGAAACCCACGTACTGCATTGCAGTCTTCACTGACCACGGTTGTGGTACATTCTCCCAACCTGCCCTGGCTTTTTGGTTGTTGTCATCATAAACATCCCACTCCAACCCAGCGGCCTTGCGTACATGTGATCTGTGACAACCTGATCCTCCACTTGCCATGTCTCCAGATCCTCCACTTGCCATGTCTAGAAATCCTTCACTTGCCGGATCCACCCAAATTGTAGTTTCTAATTCTAATTTAGAACTCTAATTTTTAAATTACTAATTGCACTTCATAATAGTGCTACAAAATATCCAAGCATACACTTCAAAATAGTGTTGCTGTGGAATTAGTTCAAAAATGTCGTTAAAAATTAAAGTACAAAAATTCAGCACACCCTTCGAGCACCCCGCTACCAGCGCTCACGCAGAGGCCAGTTGACTGGGCGCGTCACAAGGAATATGCCAAAAAGGCAATATGCCACGTCACAAGGGAACGGGTCCACGTGGATCACACCCACAAACAGGTCAGTAAAAAAAGTATAAAAGGATCCCAAAAAAAGGATCCTTAACTCCTCCGAGCACCCCGCTAAACCCCGCACTCTGTAGTAGAGGAGGGTCGTCCGGGCGCCCACAAGGAGTGGAGTGGGGTATGTAAGTGGTCCCCTCCACTTATATACCCCTCTATCCGCTCCCCGTCCGCGCCCGTTCCCCTCCCAGTCCGCACCCGTTCCCGCCCCTGTCCGCACCCGTTCCCCTACGTCCGCCCCCCGCGTTCCCCTCCAGTCCGCACCCGTTCCCTACCAGTCCGCGCCCGCGCCCGTTCCCCTCCCAGTCCGCGCCCGTTCCCCGCCCAGTCCGCACCCGTTCCCCCCCAGTCCGCACCTGTTCCCTCCCGTCCGCGCCCGTTCCCCGCCAGTCCGCACCCGTTCCCCTACGTCCGCCCCCCGCGTTCTCCCCAGTCCGCACCCGTTCCCTCCCTTCCGCGCCCGTTCCCCCCCAGTCCGCACCCGTTCCCAAACGTCCGCCCTCTCGTTCCCTACGTCCGCCCCCTCGTTCCCTACGTCCGCTCCCCTCAGTCCGCTCCCACGTTCCCCCCGTCCGCTCCCCCCCGCCCCCCCCCCTTCCGCTCCCCCCCGTCCGCTCCATGTTCCCTTACGTCCGCTCCAACGTTCCTATAAGTCCGCCCCATGTTCCCCTACGTCCGCTTTAGAGTTCCCCTGCGTCCGCTCTAGCGTTCCCATACGTCCGCTCCCGAGTTCCTTTGAATCTGCACTTTTTAACTTTTTTTGGAAGTTTGGACATAGTCTCGGTTTTTTGGCTCTCAAAAATTCATATGAAGTCCAAAAAATGAGTTCTTGGTATCCATGGATAGGTAATGAAGTCCTCTACATGAATATGCAATAATATTTCTACTGCACATTCCCGCGTCCCCCCATCCGCACCCCATCTAACTTAGGCCCTTCGCAAATAATATATGTGCCACTAAATATCATTACCGGTGTACTTATCCACACAAAACTAATGAAGGATCCCTCAAGCAACAAAGTAACCAATGTAGTATGATGACCAACAAATTATCACCCCTATGGAGACAACGATGCACAAGTAATGACTTTATTATTGCGACGACGGTACAAATGCCCTTTATAAATCACATACATGAACAAACCATGCACGATTTAATATTCCTCTTCATTCCGTCAACTTGACTTCCGCCATGGCAACCTCGTAGATGCTTGTGGCTTCCGTCGAGGGTCCATTTTTGGGAGAGGATTCGGTCGAAGTAAATCAATATAGCTAATCGTTCGGTCTTTCATCCGTTCCTTCAATGGTAGCCGATGAGGCGATAATCCTCTCCTTTTCTTACGAAAAGGCGAAGTCCTTGAAGATTCTCTCGCTACCTTGACATCTTCAATGTCGATTGAAGTCTCCTCCACATCCACATCCCCGGGCTTCTCCAAAATATCCGCACACAAATCAATCAGATCATTTAGATCTCCACCCACGCATTGTGTGTTGTCATTCTCCACCGCATCGATGTCAAAGTTGTCCGCATATCGTCGTTGGTCCTCCTCCGCCTTCATCCTCCAAGCTTGTGTAGATTGTGAGAAGGGAGTCATGACATACTCATCACGAAATCGATCCCTAGCACTTCTCTCATCTCTCTCACGCTCGGGTGATGGATTGAATGGAATATCGGGTTCACCTAAATTTTCTATCTCCTCATCACATCCTAGACCCTCAAACATGTCTCTCTTCTCTCCCATCCTATCCATGATACTGTACCCTCGTTATATGTATGAGTCTAAATGCTCTACTTATATATTGAGCTCAAAGGATTTTATGAAATATACAATATTTGATGTAATCCAAGATGTAGAGGATCCAATTCTCGTTGGTAGGATAAAGACAACACAATAGGAATAAAAAGAAAGTTGGTGAAGTCAAAAAGTTAGTTGCACTTTTTGAAAAAGTCCCCCGACACCCGCATTGGAAACCTCTTTGAAGCTTCTATATTTGATGGGTTGTCCTTTCATTCAACAATTCACATATTTGAGCTTCAACCTTAGTGGTTCGTATGGTTTCACAACCCACACGCATTCGAATGTCATATTAATTCAACAAAGTACATATTTGTGCTTCAACCTTTGTGATCCATATGGTTTCACAACGCATATTAGGCATCCGAATGCCATCTTCATGCAACAATTCACATATTTGAGCTTCAACCTTAGTGGTTCGTATGGTTTCACAACCCACACGCATCCATTTGCCCTTTCATTCGACAATTCACATATTTGTGCTTCAACCTTTGTGGTTCATAAACCCTAAACCCTAAACCCCTAAACCCTAAACCCTACGTCATTCCAAATTGCTACCACATATGTGTCGTTGTTTTGTTCTCACAGTCATGTAGAAGTGTTTGCATACATGGTTTGAGGGTTTAGGTTCCCAGCTTTCCAACGAACCCACCCGCTTTTTTTTACGATGCCTACAACGAAAATTAAACGTTCGCAAATCGCGAGGACTACTTCAAGTTGGCACAATCTCTACTTAGACATATAACTTATGGTATACATTGGGGTTTTTAGAAGGGGTCATGAACGCACGTGATTCTCAAACATAATGTAGAGTGCATCCCCCGAGTTCCTATAGGCTTCATAAAGATATCTTACCAACACCTTACACAAATTAGAACATTCTAGAAAAACAAATTAATATGGTCCACATTGATATTAAACTAGGGATTTGGTGTGGGCTTAAATTTAATGTGGCCCACATTAGTGATCATTTGGGGGGGGGTGCACTATACTAAATCCGTATGAGTATATGTGAGTGCACAAAAGAGGTATTGATTTGAACTTTGTTGTATTATGTATTATTCTTCACAAAATTATAAGTTGTAGTTATGTAAATATATAGAATAATTTAAAAAAATATACAACATCTCTACTAACTTGTATGGTAGTGTCACTAGATTTTATAGAATAAGGTTTATTTTATTTTAGTATTGGCTTAAACTGGTACATAAAAAGAACCAACCACAAGTGAACATACGATCTTACATATCATTTGATGGTAGACTTCAAAACAATAATTGCATTAGCTTTTATGACATGTATTACAGATCAGAGTATGGGAGGATTGAATGGAAACAGATGCTTAGGGACTTGGAAAAAGCCCCGGACGTGGCCTACCATGACATTCTTAACAAATTTGATTTGATTTGGGGGGTCAAAGGTCTTATTGTGACCCGTAGCAACTTAGTCCCTACTTGGAAGGATAGGCCTCAAATGAGCATTATTTCTAGATTTCCACTTAGGCTGCGCTGTTTCGGCTGGGTTGGTTGTATTTTGAATTTGAATTTTCAATTTGTGCCAAAAAAAAAATAAGACATGTATTGCAAATATAAGGGCTGGTTCACAATATGGCCAAACTTTGAGAGGTTCAACATTTGGACCAATGAAAATGCTGAAATGCCCAAAGTCCGTCCTCTTGGCCTTCACACTAGAGGCCGAAGTCCAAAGGACGTGGCCTCCAAAAGAGCCTAGGTGGCAACACTTTTAGGAAGTTATGGCGCCAAGAGTTCGGCCTCTCGAGCAAAGATTGGGTATAGCAAAATGCTCAACCCAAACTTCCGTCGAGAGGCCGAACTTTTTTTTCATTAAAATAATCAATCATTGATAAGATCTTGGCCGTTAGATTGGAGGGGTTATTTTGAGCAAGGAATAAAGTGGCATGCTCCTTTGAGTTTGGACTTTGGGATTGGCCTTTGGAGGCTTCACACTTTGGCCATCCAAGCCGAGAGGCCGTGGGAGTTCATGGCCAAAGGTTTGGACTTTACGCTTGGCCTTTGGAGGCTTCACACTATGCCCAACTAAGGCTACCCTTACTATATTTTCTTGGCTATTTTCAGTTCATTTCTTTGGACTATCAACAAAGTTGGGCCACTCAATCGCACGGCCTCTCAACTTGGACGGCCAAGAATATGTCCAAACTTCCAAAAAAAAGTGATTGTGAATTATATAAATATAAATATAAGCAATTGTGAAGATTCCTTGTGAGAGAATACCATTCATAAAATTGCACACCCAATCAAAACTTTATTCAATATCAAGTTTACAAATCACGAGTGAATATGAATCAATGTAACTGGATGTGTAGTTTTTATCATCCATATTATGGTTGTATTTCATCCGTTAAAGTTTATAGAGTCAGAATTACAAAGAAGGGAGTACCATTTTGTTAACTGTTAACACGTTTAACATTTATAGTGTGCAATATGTGGGGAGTAGAAGAAAGATAACATTTAGAGATGTTTTGGATCACGTGTACAACCGATATAACTATTGCAATATTGTGCTCAACTTTAGTTAACTAGATATAACTATAGTTGACTACATTTTGTGGCATACCAAAATTAGAATAAATATAGGTAACTGCATTTTTTCAAGACATATCACAAACAACTATAGTTAACTTGAACTTAGCACATGGATGTGATAACAACGATGTGAAAGAAGGATGTGGCCTCACGAGAGGCGAGAACCTTGGTTAGCCTCCCATAGACTTCTTCTCGATTATGGAGCAAAGGCCTCATGGAGTCACTAGAAGAAATCTTGTCCATTTCAACCGGCCTTGCGACTAGGCCATCATAACTCGCACCCAAAAAATGCATAAACAAATCAATTTGGTTGGCAACCGGGGGGGCACCCTCCATGGGTACACCACGGGTACCTTCCGGATGCCAACAAATTGATTTGTTTATGCATTTTTTGGGTGCACGAGTCGCGATGGCCTCGGTTGAAATGGACAAGATTTCTTCTAGTGAGTATGAACATTGCACTAAGATCCATAAACCTTATACAATATACAAGTTTTGTATAAAAAAATGATGGCTTTATTTACATCTCCAACGGTTACAAAATTGGTATGATTCAAAATTGCTGCAAAAAAAACAAAAAAAATCTATTTTGCAGTGTCACGGAAGCACATTGTCGGGTTAACCATGTTGTATGGAGGGGACTTCAAAATGTTCACTACGTGTGTGATAGTTGACCTTTCCGCTGGATTGGTCTTCGTCAATGAATCCAATGCTAACTCAAACCGCATATTCAAGCCATTTGGATCACTGTTTAGCTGAAACAAGGGGGAAGTCGCATCCCTGGCATAAATCTTCTTTGCCAAAGCACCCACTGAGAAGGACTCCGATAGAAACGTGTGCCTATGTTTCCGAGCCATCCTCACCGGAGAGGTGGATGTTCCACGCTGCCCTCGTACATGGAATAATTCTGGACCAGCACAGTTGTATTTTGCTTTGTGCTTGTTCATCTCATCCACTGAATCTTTTCCATAGTTGGAGGGTGCGTCTTCACCTCCCCAGGATGCCATGCCCCAATCACACACACCAATGTAAACCGTGTTCTCACGGTCTTGTGGGAAATGCAGCATGACATTGTTGGGATTAAGGTCATTGTGCAACACGTCATGCTTGTGCACTACATCCACAATACACATTAGAGCCCATGCCAAATAAGCTCGATGCCTTCGATATACAACCAACCGTTTCCGTGCTTCAAAGTCTGGCCCATGCATGTGAAGGATTGTGCGCTCGTGGGTTTCCAGAACGCTGAAGTCATAGATCCTCATGTTTTTCAAGGAGCCTCCATTCCACCACATCGAATAGGATTCGTATGTTTTCATATTGAGGTATTGTAGCTTGATTACCCCATGATGATCTACTGGACACGCCAATGCTTCAATTGAACGTTCCTTTCGATTCTCCAAACTATTCGTGGCCTTCATGGTCTTCCCAGCCCACTCTATCCAGCTAGGGATGAATGATGCTCCATGAATTGCGACTTTCCGCACCACTCCGAAGGTCCCTTGGAAGATTTCCTTATCCAAGGCTTTGATCTCCGCATTCCTAGGCAACCATATGACACCCTGCCGGCCCTGAGTGGCAATGTTGTCTGCCATCTGCCTGTCAATAAAAATGGGAAGGTTGCGGGCGGATGTTCCTTTTGCTGCTATTACGCCTCTTTTCCAATTCTCTAGCTTCATGTACAGCTCGGACTTCCTGCCACTACTACTTCCCTCGCTAGGATGCACAGCATCATATGCCATTGTTGGATTGTAGATTGCTTCCACGGCTTGTTGTTCAATCCAGGTGCCCCAATCGCTCATGCCCCTAGCATCTTCAAACTCCGCTCCAGCCGTGGCTTCCGTGAGAATAAGAATCAAATCGTTCCTCACCAAATCCAACCCCTTTGTACCATCATTGAGGTATTTTTTTTCCAAATAAACCATGCTGTTATTTCTAAACCACTCCAACAGCACGACCCTACAATGGTTTCGAGCCTCATCGATCCGCGGGTCGCGTTTGCCTCTATTTTTCCTTTTCCTCGATTGCGAACCTGAAGCCCCGGATCCCTCCTCCATCCTTTCCGAAATTGCTGGGCGTTTTTGTCCCCGTCTTTCACCATGCTCCGAACCCTGAGGTACATCACGTGCAGGGCTCTCCGGTCTTGATGTCCGCCGTGTCGGAGATCGTGGTGGCACGGACTCTCCATGAGTGGCTGCATTTATATCGGTGGAACTGCCTGAGCTTGGTCCCCTTCCTGTTCTCCCTCTATGTCCATTGTTTCCCCGACTCCCACGTGTTCCACGGCTTCCACGTGTTTGGTTGCCTCCTGAATGGTCAACTGCAAAGAACTCTTCGTCAAACCAAAAAGGATCTGGACGTGGGGGACGTGCTGTAGTGCTTCCACTTCCGGCCTCGCTTCCCGTACCCTCTCCAGTATGCGCAAGTGCAGTGCTTTGGAGCCAAGCACGGTGCAGCCTCGTATCCTCGTCTTGGTAAGGAGCAATGTCCTCCCCCTCCATCGTGAAAAAAACCGCGTGAGTGAGTGAATGTAGAAATGAGTGCGTGAATCTGGAAAAAAAATTGCGAGGGTTCCCCCACAATTTGCCCTGCCCTCCCAAACCCCCTGAGACCCGCGCGGTGCCGCTGTCCTTGGGACGGCAACAAGGTCTCGGGTCCCTTTGTGGTGGGAGGAGAGGAAAGTGAGGGGAACTAAAACCCCACGGCTTTATATAGGCAAAGGGGAGCACAATCATTATGGGATCCCGGTCGGATTTGACATGGGGCACGAAAAGGACGTATGGGGAACGTGGGAACGCGGGGGCGGACGGAGGGAACGAGGGGGCGGACGTAGGGGAACGAGGGCGGACGGAAGGGAACGGAGCGCGGACGGGAGGGAACGTACGGGAACATGGGGCGGACGGGAGGGGAACGTGGGGCGGACTGGAGGGGAACGCGGGCGGACGGGAGGGGAACGTAGCGCGGACGGGAGGGGAACGTAGCGCGGACGGGAGGGAACATGGGGCGGACGGGAGGGAACGTGGGCAGACGGGAGGGGAACGTGGGCGGACGGGAGGGGAACGTGGGCGGACGGGAAGGGAACGTGGGCGGACGGGAAGGGAACGTGGGCGGACGGGAAGGGAACGCGGGGCGGAAGGGAAGGGAACGCGGGGCGGACGGGAAGGGAACGGGTGCGGACTGGGGGGGAACGGGCGCGGACTGGGGGGGAACGGGTGCGGACTGGGGGGGAACGGGCGCGGACGGGAGGGAACGTGGGCGGACTGGGTTTAACTCGGTAGGGAACGGGTGCGGACGTTAGGAAACGGGTGGGAACGTGAACGCACGGCGGGGGAACGTGGGGCGGACGTGAGGGAACTTGGGGCGGACGGAGCCCTCCGCGTTCCCCCGTCCGCTCCAGCGTTCTCCCCCCCGTTCCCAACCCCCTTCCGCCCCACCCCCGTCCGCTCAACCCCCACCCCCGTCCGCTCCACCCCCCCCTCCCCCGTCCGCTCCACCCCCTCCACAGTCCGCTCCACCCCCTCCCCCGTCCGCTCCACCCCCCTCCGTCCGCCCCACCCCCGTCCGCTCCACCCGCTCCCCCGTCCGCTCCACCCCCCTCCCCCGTCCGCTCCACCCCCCTCCGTCCGCCCCACCCCCGTCCGCTCCACCCCCCGTCCGTCCGCACCACCCCCCTCCCCCGTCCGCACCACCCCCCGTCCGTCCGCTCCACCCCCCTCCGCCGTCCGCACCACCCCCCTCTCCCGTCCGCCCCACCGTCCGCCCCCGGCCGCCCCACACCCTCCTTAGTCATATTTTTCTACTTTGATTTTAACAGAACCCTAAACACAATGGCAAAATGGTTTACTTGGCAAGGGAAATATGCACATCCACGTCGGCGTTTTCTGCCACATAGGGCACCACCTTGGCAAGAAGGTAAGTATTTTACCCACCCTAGTCCATTCCCCCTATGTTGACCCTACGTGGACCCTATTGTGTCGTGACGGAGGGGTCCGTCACGACACGACCTGACATGACGGCACGACACCGTCATGACGTCGCGATAGACAACCCTGGCTGCTGGGTTTACCCTGGTTCGAACAGCTGCTGGGCTTACCCGGTTGCGGACAGCTGCTGGGCTTCCCTACATTGAAACTCACCGACTATACTTGGTTTTTTTTTTGGGTTAACCAACTAAGTTATGACCAAACTTAATAATAGTTTTGATAGTTAAGCTAGTTAAGATAGACTAACTAATAAGCTAGTTAGTTAGGCTAGTAGTTAGAATACTTGGTTTAACTAGTTGTTTAGTAACTACATTAAAGGGTTGAACTTGGGAGGGATTTGTCAGGGCTTAAGGGAGAGGAGCCGATGATAAGTCATGTAAGTGTTTTTCAACACTTGCATTGAAGACTTAGGTGCATCATGGAATCAACAAGTTATAACCTCAGCGAAGTGTCGTGTACTAGTGAAGAATCAACAGCTAGGACTAAAGTTGTATGAGGGAAATCTTTGAAGGCATGCCTGGCAAAGGCGGTAGGGTGGACTCTGGAAAAGGCCACGGATGCACCTGTGCAAGGGAAACACACTAATAAAATGTCATGATTTGAATTAAGTAGAAGCTCATTAAGGTAGAACACATATCCCATGGTTACTACGAGTGTTTATGTTACACATGTGATCTCTAAACCTATCACCCGGACTTGGACGCTTAAGGGTGGTGGGTTTGGCCTCACAGGTTCTCGTTCCACCACATAGTTGTCAACTATGTCAAACTAATGTCGGCGATTCTTGATGCAATGTATTCATCGTGGCGTGATAAACTCATTTCAATCAGCTCCAATGGAAAAATACAATGACTGGTCAAACCAGAGGCATTGTCAATTTGCTTGAAGATCAGTGCACGAATCCCATTCTACAAATCCGGTGTGTTGCACATCAGTTAGACCTCATCGTCAAGAAAACCACTCTATATGTTGACGATGGCAATTTCTACAAAATTGCCCATTTGTTTTCTGTTCATTTGCGTGCGCAGGTGAACCTTATTACTGAATTGGGATCGAAATGCCCCAAAGACACCACCCGATGGGTCGCGTTCGGCAAAATGTTGCAATTGAAATTGAAACACTGTCACCGTGTGCCTCAACATGTGCAAGATAAACAACCTTTACAAGCTCCTTTGGGTGTGTGGTGGATTATTGCTACAGCACTATCACCTGTCTTTGATTCCATAAGCGTTACCGTGGCCACAATACAAGCGCAAAACTTGGTCATCTCGCAACATCGCCAGGAGGTCACCAGATTGATCTCTAGCCTCTGCATCGATTTCAGCATCCGCACAACGGCCGATAATTCGCTAGTTGGCGTCAATTTGGCGACAACTGTGTCGACCAACGATTGGTGGCTAGAGAAGATGTCAATTGCCCTACATATCCAAAACCAAGGATCTTGGGCTCGCGATCTATTCAAAGTTTACCTGATGACAACAAGATTCGTGTTGTGAAGGAGATCGGAATTTTCGTCATATGGATCATGTCTGATGGTTCAAAGGTGCAAGGTGAGCGCAACCACAACAACGCCGCCAAAACCATTGAGGCACCGCCAGTCATGCCCGCCGAATAAGTAAAGATGCGAATGGGTGCTTTCATCAGCGATGTCCTTGATCCGTTCCGTCAACATTTGGAAAAATTTTGATCGGCTGAACAAATTGAAAAAATCGAATGTAATCATAAGGATTTACTCCTTGCCTATACCCGCGAACTCTCAGTCAAGGAAGTTTTGGATGCTCACCATCACAAAATATTCTTCAATGATGCGTGGGACAGTGTTAAGCCCCGTTTCCTCACCCTCCGCCAATTTTGTGGCGGATTGGCGTCCGCGTTCCCCAACACTACATTAGTTGAATCCGATTTCTTTGTGGTAAAGTGGAAGAAAGATGTACATTGTACAAGCTTAACCAACCTATCCTTGGCGGGAGTAATGCATTCCAAGCAATTCGACGTTTTAAGCGGCCTTTTCTAATACTTTCAATAAAGATGCCAATTTTGCCATATTTAAGCTCCAAATTGTGCCATAATTGATTTATTCATGGCATATATGGCATTTGCCATATTTTATGAGGTCTGGCATACATGGTAGATGTTTGCTTCTAGATATCATGATCCTTCAAGAAATTATCGAATGCCTTGGAGTCGAACTCCCCGCCATTGTCCAAACAAAACGTTTTGATTTTGTGCTCCGATTGTGTCTCTATGAGTGCCTTAAACTCCTTAAACTTCTCAAAGCATTCCACTTTGGATTTCAATGCATTCAACCATACCCTCCTTGAAAAATCATCAATGAAGGTTATAAAATACCTTGCACCGTCCATGGATATGATCCTCAAGGGGCTACAGACATCGGAATGCACAATTTTCAAAAGCTTGGTCGCTCGCCTTCCTTCCTCGTACAGAAACGCAACCCTATGTTAACTGCCTTCGATGTACGCTTCACAAAGTAATGAAGGTGTGGAGCAAGAAAATTTTCCAATGTATATACCATTTACCATATTTTGAAGGATATGAATACCTTTCACATTCAAATGGCCAAGGTGACGATACCAAACCTCGAGCGTAACATCTTCGATTGAAGATTGCACCAAGTTGGCCACTTCCACTTTGTGCACCTTCACAAAATTGATTTTGTACAAATTGTGTTCACGTGACAGAATCTCAATGCCTTCACCATCGCAAGATTTGACAATGCATTTGTTTAGGTTGAATTGGATATTTAAACCACTTGACACAAGTTTATTCACCGAGAGCAAATTGATATGTAATTTGGACGCATGGAACACATCATTAATACGAATTTGGTTGATTTTATCTTTCAAGATTTATTCGACGACAATAGATCTCATTCCCATTACTTGGACAATGCTATTATCACTCATATGTACATTGCGTGAACTGATTACCTCATACGTATCAAATACAACACTATGCCAAGTTGTGTGCTTGGAGGCTCCCGAATTCATAATCCACTTGCACATGCTTGTAGAATGTGCTTCATTATGCATTACAAATGCGTGGTCATCATTATCTTTTGTATTCTTCGTTTGTTTTTGTTCCTTGTTCTTTACTTTGTAACAAAATCGTACAATGTAGCATGGTTTACCACAATAAATATACAATTTTACGCCTTGATACAAAAATGAGTTGTTGGCTTTGTTTTGTTGCAACATTATGCCGGTATCATCATTTTGGGGTTCTTTCTTCTTACGCTTCGACATCTCGTACATCAAATGCGCTATCATGTAGTTTTTCGTAAGTTCCTTCATGGACATCGTCTCCATGGTGGTAATCAAGTATGCATACGACGTCGGCAAGCTTTCGAGCAAGGTCAAGACAATGTCATTGTTTTTCACGGGTACTTCTAAACAAGTGAATTGATCCGTGGGCACCTTGATCTTATTGATGTGGTCTAAAAAATTGTCGCCCTCTTGTATTTTACACGTGAAAAACTTGTGACGAATGAAGAGCATATTGGACAAATATTTTATCTCTTGAATGTCACAAAAGACAAACTCTTCCACGCCTCCGCAAATCCTTTACAACTTTTGATGTGCGCAAGTTAGTTGTCCGCCAAGTTGAGGCCAATGATGGTCATGGCTTTCTTGATGTGTCATTAGTATTTCTTCAGCACTTTGGGATCCGTATTGGAAGGTGGAGCTTTTTCGGATCCGTCCACAATATCTTAAAGATCCATGGATCCCAACATCATTTAGATTTTGAACTTTCAAATGTTGAACTTTCCTTTATTAAAATTGTCAAGGATTGTAGTGGCCTTGCTCTCAAATAATGTCATTGTACGCTTGGATATATTCTCAAAACATTCAAACAATATATTTTTTTACCCTAAATGCCGTACATTCTCAAATTTTCAAATAAGTTCATTTAAATCACTTAAACAAAATCTCCTTCACCTCAATTGCCTTACACTATCAAATCATTCAAATAAAAATTTCTATACCTCATGAGAGTTCTAAGGACACTCAAATGATTCAAATAATATTTCTTCAACTCAAATGTATCTCACACTCTCAAAAAAACAAGCCTCTTAAATCATGTGCTATTGAAATCTAAACACTTTTAAAGCTCTTAAAAAAGCTTTTGAACGCTCAAAACATTAAGTCAATTGCTTTAAAGTCTAAATACCTCCAAACCTCTCAGATAAGTATCTCAACATTCAAATCTCTCAAATCATATATTATTTGAATCTAAACACCTTCAAAATTCTCCAAGAAACCCTTGAACACTCAAAACATTCAAGTCAAATGCTTGAAGTCTAAACACCTCTAAACCTCTCAAATAAACCTCTAAAAACTCAAAACATTCAAATCAAATGCTTGAAGTCTAAACACCTCTAAACCTCTCAAATAAACCTCTAAAAACTTAAAACATTCAAATCAAATGCTTGAAGTCTAAACACCTCTAAACCTCTCAAATAAACCTCTAAAAACTTAAAACATTCAAATCAAATGCTTGAAGTCTAAACACCTCTAAACCTCTCAAATAAACCTCTAGAAACTTAAAACATTCAAATCAAATGCTTGAAGTCTAAACACCTCTAAACCTCTCAAATAAACCTCTAAAAACTCAAAACATTCAAGTCAAATGCTTGAAATCTAAACACCTCTAAACATCTCAAATAAACCTCTAAAAATTCAAAACATTCAAGTCAAATACTTGAAGTCTAAACACCTCCAGACCTCTCAAAGAAACCTCTAAACACTCAAGAAATTCAAATTACATGGTTTCGCATCAAATATACATTCAACCGAAAAATTTAAATTTTTTAAAATACTTACAACAATAAAATACGCCCTCGAACACCTCCAATGCTCCGAAGCACCAACTGCTTAAGATTCACTTCACAACCTCAAATGCAATCAAATATCTAGATGAATCACTTGTATAGTGGGCCCATAACCTATTGGAATCAATAGGAGATAAGATTGCACAAGCATAGACACCTATACAAAGGCATATGAACAATGCTTAAAGTGAGATGGTCCCTAGGATGGGAACATGATAGTTTTATTCTAACCTTATTTTTTTCATGTTTTTTCCATTATATTTCTATTGACTATGAGCAATCTAATGTTCTATCCTCTACATAACCATTTTCTTCCTCCTCTCCTCCATAATCCATCACTTCCACAATATATCCTATTGAAAATGTGGAGGGCGGTGGGGTTTCTTCATCCACTACGACTACATGCAGTTGCAATGATTACATTTGTCAAAACTTTACGTAAAAACGATGAAAATAAATACACAATTTAACAAAACACCAAATGGTCACACAATTTGGTAGATATACCTTTACATTATATGTGGCTCCTCTTTGTTGTCTCTTTCCTCCATCATTTTCCTTACCCGTTACATCGTTTGTATTTGGTCACTTATATTTTGCAATTCTCATTATTGGCCTCCTCAACTCCCATGTGGTTTTCATGTTTTTCTTTGGCCTCCTATAATAACATGTGCCGATTTGAAATTTCTCCACCTCCGTGATTCTACTATTTTTTTCCAAACTTGTGGACGGACTCTAATATTGAATCAATTTTTTTTTTCCTCTTCATTATCTTTATTCACTTCTTGTCTCTTCATTTTGTTCTGTTGTTCTTCTACAGTGACTGTTCTCATTTTTGACAAGTGGTTGGATAGAGAGTTGCAGTCAAATTTCCTTCTTCCACGAAAAACAACAGACATGTGGTTCATTCCATCCTTTCGTATTCTATTTCCCCTCCGTCTCAGCAATTTCATCTTAATATCTTCACGTGTTGAAGCCCTATCCCATTCAATTCCTTGCATTAATATAATCTTTTCTTTCGTTGGATTTGTTGGGTAATAACAAAATATGACCTGCAACTACTCACACAAAATTTAAAATTTTGGAATTCATCAAATTTGCTGCAATTCTCCTTACCATGACAATATACATTTTTTTGTTACATTGATCTTTACTTATCACCCTTTTTGGCTGATGCTTAAACACCTTCCATTTTTGATTTCGTTGCTCAAATGCATGGTTCCACAACAACACAACCCTCCACACAATTACATTTAGAGACGGTTGGCCTTGCTATCCACTTTGTCTACGCAAATGGGCTAAACTTGTAATTAAGAGCTCTACCTCTAGCTCTGTTATTTGCACATCTAGGGGCTTCGCCTCCAAGATTGTCAATATGAAAAATCGGAATCACTAGATCATCCGTGTTGACATCCCTCTTCCAAGTAGTTAAGGTTGCATCTGCCATCATGTCATGACTCCTTTAACATTTTGATTTGCTTGTGGGATTTTCTTCTATTCAATGTTTGGAGAGGAGGTTTGGGGACCCTAAACCCCAAGGGGATTGCCGACATTGTCTAGGATCATCTTCTTACCTTCCAGATTTGAGGCTATGATGTTTGGCATTTTTCCTATACGCATGGGTGATTCACAAGTAAGTACATAATTACTATTGATAACTAACTACATAACTAGTGGTAATGACTATGATAAATCTTAGTTATGACTTAGATGACTTGTCTTAGTCACGTTTTCTATAGTAATGATTAATCTTAGTCATATTGTTTAAACTAATAACTAGTCTTAGTTATATATTCTAAGGTTTTGGGTTTAAGGTTACGCACCTTTGCTGCGGATCGTTGACTTGGTGGCGGTGTACGCTCTTTGTCCGACTTTGTTCTCTCATTGTTGTTGTCGTCCCCACTGTCTCCGGTGTAGAGGTCGTCTTTTTTTGGTCTAGCATTGGATCTAGTTAGGTGTTCTTTGGAAGAAGGTCCACAACTTGGTTTAGAATGGCCACTATGAGGAATTGACCTTTTCATGCCCGGAATAGGGACGTCCCTAGAGTCCTCAAACATGTTAGATAATAACCTTGACATTCAAATCAAAATAACATTCGAAATATGTGGCATTCTAGCAAATCCTTGGAATACCTCTTCCACATGCTCTTCTGGTAAATTGGCTACGAACCTCAGTATCACATGTACAGATGAAGACGGCGAGAGTGGAGGTATTTGAGCCATTTTTCTGCAATAAATGACCAATGTTGAGACAATAATTATTCAAAGGTTAGAAACACCTAGAAGCAAGCCTCACACCTCAATATAGCAACATAACTTCAACCAAGGAAATGAAGAAGAGGGCCAAACACGCTAGACCAAAACGGAGAATGCCTTGAATTGCATAGAAACATTTGGAAATGGATCCGAGATCATGAAATGATCTTTCGCAATTATATGACATAAAGGACAAGGAAGCAGATAGACAACAACTCACAAATTACACATGCCCATGTAAAAAATGCATGGGTGCAAAAATGTTGTCAAAGAAAACCATCCGTAAACATTTTTGAGTGTACAAACGTGATCTTGAATTCAAGAAATCAATCTTAATATGTTTGTTAGATGTTGTTGATTTTATTTTATTTTCTCTTTTGAGCAGTATCTAAGTGGGATGGTGCGTAGCTTGCTATGTTGCATTCAAACATGTAGAAAATGCAGCGACCTTATATGCAGGCTGCAACAATTGCTGCTTTATAGTCTTTAATTTCACCTACTTTACTGCTCCAAATGGAGGAAGAACCTAGTTCATTTAGCGACCAACAAAGGTTGGCACGTAATTTTAGGACGGATACTTTTCATGGGCAATGAGGCTCATGAGCAAATCCGAAACTTCCTCGCTTTACATATTGGAATAGGAAGTGGGAGGTTAGAGTGCCAAGGCATCTATACATGAGATGAGGTGTATTTGCATTGCAAGCAAGAAAGGCCAAGGATGAATTATTGCCGTTTGTAGGGCAATTGTTTTTTAAACAGAGTTCATAAATATGTACAAAGTAAACCCATGGTATATAAAATATGTACTACAACTAAAGAAAAACCGTCTACCAAGATGGTGATTCATTCATAACTCTATTGAAAGGGACGAGATTGCCATTGTGCAGTGGAATTATGTGTCGTTGCCTACATTGTAGAACCCCAAAGTTTGGGGATATGCCATGTTGTAGCAACACGGGAAATTAAAGAATGGGATAAGCTATTCACATATTACGCAATAAATTGAACCGTTGTAGTGGCCTTAAGTGAGGCATGGATCCATTGTTTCATTTGGCATAATTCAGTGAGAATAAAGGCATTCTAGACTTTGGATGTGTGAAATTCTCACTAAAACCAACTGCTGTAGTCGACTTTCATACGGATGACAAAACGTAGTCATTGTTTTGGACTCTAGGACTACAAACTTTGAAACCATATGGTTGACTAAATGTAGACCTTAATTTTGACTCTATGACTACAAAATTTGAACATGCTTACTTGAATCTCCAAATACTGAATGTAAACATGAAGAATTCGTAGTTGTACGAATGATAACATATTGTCTACACAAGTTCAACAATAGCCTACCACAATTAATGATGGACTTGAGGATAACAAAGATGCCAATGTCATGGAGGAAGAGCAATTTGAGGAGGTAAAGCTCATGAAGGTCCTAGAGGAATAAATAAATCCATCATACAAGGGTTCTTGAACAATGCATTTAATTGCAGTGATTCTCTTCTTAAATTGCTTCACAATTTTTGGAGTATCAAATACATGTCCAGATGATTCACACTCTTCATATTTGATCGATTAATCCCTTATTCAACATATTCATTTGCATTTCCCTTCATATGCAGCAAATGTTTTTTGTATATTACTAGAAAGATGGGAGGAAGATTATTTTACAAAGAAAACAACAAAGCTCAAGAGTATTATAAAAAGAAGACTGGAGACTTGAAATGCATAGTCTGACATATGGCAAGGATAAAGAACATCATGGCCTAAGGTCCATATCCACTTCCATTGACATGACACCTAGTGCCTTGTATTGAGAGGATGCAAGGTTCTAACTATGGAAGACGTTGAACCGTGTGGTGGACATTGTGGAAGAAGATTCAGATTTGGAAGATGATGTTATCTGACATTAGGAAAGGTGGTGGCATGGAAAAAATAGTAGGTATAAGTGTATATCATGCATTTTGTGATTGTCTAGACTATGTATTTGAATATTGCAAAGCCAAGAAATAAACAATGATGTTGTATAAAAGTAATAAAACTCAAAAACATTGCAAATTGATTTAAAAAAATGATTGTATTGTCAAAATTCAATATACAATCAACAAAAATACCATTGTCATAAAAAATTTATTGAAATGATCAAAGAGCAAGGAATCACCACAGGAATAAATACGAAGAAATCCAAATCCAATATAAAAACTATTCATTATTAGGACTTGAAAATCATAGTCAACTAAGTATTAATCTTAGTCATGCGGTCCATTATGACTATGAAAATAAAAAAATATTGTGAGAAAACATGTTCGCAACACGTTCTCTACACAGTTCCCAACTAGGTCTTGTCAGATATAATTAAAAGCCTAGTCATATGATGACTAAAGTCATTTCTAGTCATCACTTTGGATCAACATGATTGCCCTAAAACCGACAATTAAATCCAATGATATAGCCGTAGTCATTTTTTCGTGTTTTCCTTGTACTCAACCTTCAAGGACCAATGTTGCCAAGTTCGCCAACTGACCGAATGATTCCCGTATTCTTGACAAGGCGGAACAACCACCTGCATTGAAGTCTACAAGACATTGTAATTTTCCAAAATCCTCTAGAAGTTCTTGCACTTTTGAGAACAATATGTCTAGAACTCTCAACTTCATGAGCCCACTAATAGATGTAGGTAGACTTTGCAATAGGTGACAATTATTGAGGTCCAATATTTTGAAGTTGACCTAATGATTCCAATAACCATGACAAGGTGGAACAACCACTTGCCTTGAAGTCAACAAGACTTCCTAATTTTCCAAAATCCTCCGGAAGTTCTTGCACTCCTCAGTCGGATATGCCTAGAAATGTCAAATTCATGAGCCCACCAATAAATGTAAGTAGGCTTTAAAATTGGCCACAACCTTCGAGGACCAATGTTTCCAAGTTTGGCAATTGACCCAATGATTCCCGTACCTTTGACAAGGAGAAACAACCCCTTGCATTGAACTCCACAAGACTTTGTAGTTTCCCCAAATTCTTCAGAAGTTCTTGCACTCCTAGGTCCGATATGTCCTAAACCCTCAACTTTGTGAGCCCACCAATAGATATAGGTAGGCTTCAAAGCTAGTCATAACGACAGAGTTTCAATATTTTCAAGTTTCCCAACTAACCGAATGATTTCGAAAACCTTGAAAAGAAGGAACAACCTGTTGCATTGAAGTCTACAAGACTTTGTAGTTTCCCAAAATCCTCCAAAAGTTCTTGGACTCCTGAGTGCGATAAGTCAAAAACTCTTAACTTC
This sequence comes from Polytrichum commune, assembly GCA_950295325.1. Lineage (NCBI taxonomy): Eukaryota > Viridiplantae > Streptophyta > Polytrichopsida > Polytrichales > Polytrichaceae > Polytrichum > Polytrichum commune. The sequence continues at coordinate 27,843,586 of OX485803.1, forward strand.
GTGAGCCCACCAACAGATGTAGGTAAGCTATGAAGCCGGTCACAACGATGGAGTTTCAATATTGTTAAGTTTGGCAACTGACCGAAATATTCCGGTAACCTTGACAAGGAGGAACAACCCCTTGCATTGAACTCTACAAGACTTTGTAATCTCCCAAAATCCTCCGGAAGTTCTTGCACTACTGAGTGTGATAAGTCAAGAACTTCCACATTCGTGAGCCCACCAATAGATGTAGGTAGGCTTTGAAGCTCGCCACAACCTTTGAGGACTAATCTTTGCATGTTTGGCAACTGTATGAATGATTCCGGTAACCTTATAAGTAGGAACAACCCCTTGCATTGAACTCTTCAAGGCTTTGTAGTCTCCCAAAATCCTCCTGAAGTTCTTGCACTCCTGACCCCAATATGTTTAGAGCTCCCAAATTTGTGAGCCCACCAATAGATATTAATAGGCTTTGATCTTGGCCACAACCAAGTTTCAATATTATCAAGTTTGGCAACTGACCAAATGATTCCGATAACCTTGAAATGGAGGAACAACGACTTGCATTGAAATATTCAAGACTTTGTAGTCTCCCAAAATCCTCTGGAAGTTCTTGCACTCTTGAGTCCGATATGTTTAGAAATCTCAACTTCGTGAGCCCACCAATACATGTAGGTAGATTTTGAAGGCGGCCACAACCTTCCAGGTCCAATCCTTCCAAGTTTGGCAACTGACCCAATGATTCCGGTAACCTTCACTACTAGAAAATCATGACCAAATCAACAAAAAATCAACAGATCTTTGTTGATCCGGGCACTGCAATGACCGATTTAACTGATTTTTGAATTTTTGTAAAAATCAACAGTTTGCTGCCTACATTTTTGTTGATCTGAATAGTACAATGACCAAATCAACAAAATTTTAGTAACTGTAGAATCGGTTTGGAATCTTTTTGGAATATTCTAGAATCTATTGGAATATTGTAAAATCTTTTTAATCTTTTGCAATTTATGGATTTGTAAGTGTATGGGTCTGGAAATAATTACGAATTCAAAGGTGTGTAAATATTATAAATATTATATTAGTTGATAGTTAATATTATATATATATATAAATATGTATATGAATTAATATTAATATGTATATAATATATGTAATATATATATATATATTCGTATATTTGTATATAATGTATATGTATATAATATATGTAACATATATAATATGTATGTATATAATATATGTAATGTATATAATATATGTATATAATATATGTAACATATATGTATATATTAATATGTTACATATATGTATATATTAATATGTATACATTTACTGTAAATATATACAGTATATATTTACTGTAATTATCTACAGTATATATTTACTGTAATTATGTACAGTATATATTTACTGTAATTATATACAGTATATATTTACTGTAATTATATACAGTATATATTTACTGTAATTATACTGTAAATATATACGTAAATATATTGTAAATATATACTGTAAATATACTGTAAATATACTGTAAATATATACAGTAAATATACTGTAAATATATACAGTATATAATTACAGTAAATATATACTGTATATAATTACAGTAAATATATACTGTATATATATACATCAAGTAGGTAGTAAAGAGAAAATAGTGGTCTTAGTCTAGAAAGTTTTAAAACACTCCATTTATGTAATGTGTGATGTGATGACCTATTGGTTAAGGCACATGTGTGGGTGTCACTTGGTGCAAGGTTCGAACCTCGTGGCCGTCAATTTTGGCCTTGGTCTTGACACCTAGGTAAGTGGGAGGTGGTCTATTCTTAGAGGTGAGGTATAGGTTGAGGGTCATTTGGGATGGTTTAGGAGTTGCAGTACTGTTATCTTTTAATTTTTAATTTTTTAATGAAATAAAAAAAATAAAAAAAATAAGTTTAAAATAAAAATCTTTTTGTGACCATATCAACAGAAGAAATCAACAAAATTGTGTTACATCATGTCCAGGTCAACGCGTCCTAAGTAACAACCGCGACCAACGCCGTTCTGTTGATCCGGACGCAGAATTTTCTACTAGTGCTTGACAAGGACAAACAACCCTTTGCATTGAAATATTGAAGATTTTGTAGTTTCCCAAAATCCTCTGGAAGTTCTTGCACTCCTGACCCCGATATGTCTAGAATTCCCAAATTTGTGAACCCACCAATAGATGTAGGTAAGCTTTGAAGCCGGCCACAACTTTCCAAGTCCAATGTTTTCAAGTTTGGCAATTAACCGAATGATTCTGGTAACCTTGACAAGGAGGAACAACAACCTCCATTGAAATCTTCAAGACTTTGTAGCCTCCCAAAATCCTTCGGAAGTTCTTGCACTCCTGAGTGTGATATGTTTAGAACTCTCAACTTCGTGAGCCCACCAACAGATGTAGGTAAGCTTTGAAGGCGGCCACAAAAAACGAGGTACAATCTTTCCAACTTTGGCAGTTGACCCAATGATTCCGGTATCCTTGACAAGGATACACAACCACATGCACGAAAATGTTCAAGACTTTGTAGTCTCCCAAAATCCTCCGGAAGTCCTTGCATTCTTGAGTGCGATATGTTTAGATCTCCCAAATTTGTGAGCCCACCAATAGATGGAAGTAGGCTTTGATCCTTGCCAGAACCGTCGAGGGACAATTTTTTCAAGTTTGGCAACTGAGCAAATGATTCCGGTAACCTAGACAAGGAGGAACAACTATTTGTGTGGTACCATTTTTTGGTCTCAATGCTTGAGTTTTAGTTTTGAGATGTAAATGAATGTCAAAATTTTACTCAAGACTAGTGAAGTAGTGAAGTATTAGACATTTAGTCATTCTGAAGTGGAAACAGGCTAGGAGAAAAGAATTTTCCTTGCTGCCCGGAGTTTAGAAGGATATTAGGGGGCATGGAATTCACATGTGACAATTAGAAGTAACACTTGGAATCCTAGCTGTAGATAGTCACCACCTTTTGAGACAGGAAAGAGATAAGAGGAAGGAGGAAGAGGACAAGGGAGAGGGCATTGTAATTTTGATCCTCCTCTCGTGAAGAGAGTGAATTCTTAAACTCTCAGGGTGTGAAGCCCTTGAATTTATGTGTACAGCACCTTTTTATCAATACTAATTGCCATTATCAAATCCCTCTCTTGTGAATTGTGAATGTGAACTTTAAAGTCATGTGAAAGGATATGTGTGTGTGTGTCTTGAAGTTGTTACCATTGTGAAAATGGGAATTGTGAGCATTGTGGTGAATTTGGAGTTGTGATTCAGGAGTGTGAAACTCTTGAATTGAATCGTATGTGTTTTATGTTTAGATTGTGAACAGTCTTATATAGAGTTACATGGACAGTGTCTTAAGATTCTAAATTCTAAATATAAAATTGATGTGTGGAAAGTGAAAGTCCTCTCGGGAAGGGAGTAAGTTTAATTGTGACGTTAATCTCAAACAAAGTGGTGATCTCCTTCTCCTGTGAAAGGAGTAGGATTTTGATGAGTGCTTTTAAATCTCGTGAAGAGATATCTTATCGGTATCGGAGTGTAAAACTCTAATTGGAATTGTGAAATTGTCTTGTGGGTCAATCTTTAAATTAATTGTGTGGAACTTGTAATTGAAATGCAAGTCTAATATGGCAACTTATTAAGTTAAGATCGGGTGAATGTGAAATTCATCTCTTCTCTGTGCATTCGACCATGTGAAGTGGTCGAATTAATTATAAGTTATTAGAGGTGAATCCTGACCAATGAGGAATGGACAGGAACTTTAATTATCTTCTGAACCTTCAAAGCTTACGTTATCAGTCAGAAAGGCTTAAGTAATAGATAAGGGAAACATATAACTAAACCTTGTCGAGAGAATAAGGAAGTGCACTCCTTCAAATTCCCTGCAGAGATTGAGATACATAAAACATAAACTTTGTGTTACCCCTGTAAAAGGAGGTGAGACTGGTTATGTGTTCTTATGTGTCCGGGATAAGAATTTAACTTATATGGGAAGGGGGAAAAATTCTCTTTTACACTCCTGAAGAAAGAATGGAGAGAGTATCTGAAAGCTGTGCATAAGGGTGATCCGAGTAAGTCTAATCGGTAAACCTTTGCCTTAATTGAAGGAAATAAACTGATTTTTCAGCTCTCATTAGCTTTGAGACCTCGTAGAAGAGAGCCCGTTTAAGTCATGGAATTTATCAGATAATATTAATCCCTGTGGTCGTTTGCTGGTAGCATTCTGTGAATGCGAAAGGAATGTGAAATTCCGACAGAGTTAGATTTCCCTGTGAGAATCCGATCGAGAAAATCACTGAAGAATTCGGACGAGAGCGACCTGTTTAATTAATCGATAAGTCAATCAGCAAACATTCTGGGTAATGTAGTCTGCTTCAAGGGGAGCAATTAATTGTGATATCTCTTTTCGCGTCGTGAGTTCTGCGAAGGAAATGCGGGGCATTTAGATTGTGTAAGGACAATCGATTCACTCCTGGGGAAATCGGCTTACGGCTTGAAGAATACGAGAATACCTGGGATAGTTCATTCTTCTCTCTTCATGAAGTTAGTTTCTGATGAGAGCAGAGAGGACTCCTGAAATGGTTTTGTTGAGTATTCGAGAACGCACTGATTGGAAGAAGGAGAAGCCCATCAGTCAATCTCATGAAGAGTAGATCACCGGAGAAAGGATGTTGCATCCTGTGAGAAAGGGAGACGTGCTGTGTGTGATCGAAGGTTGAAGTTGTGAAGAAAGAGTCGTGAGCGGAGCAGGCGCGAGAGGACCTGAAGAGAAAGCTAAGGAGTGAAGAGGAAGCCGCGGTCGGTTATCCCATATCGATTGGGTAAGAAGCCAAGGGCAGGTATATAGCCTAACCCTTCCCAGTTGCTAATGTGTCCAGACGCTTCCCTTGGCACACCCAGACTCGTCACTTGGAACTGTTACTGGTTACTTGACTCTGGTTACTAGACTCGTTACTTGGTACTGGTGACTAGACTGTCTATTTGACTCGCTACTTGAGACTCTGGTTCTGGATTCTAGACTCGTGACATTTAGGCCGATTAAGACGCTTAGACTCGTTCGCTTGCTCGCTTAGACTCGGTCCCGGTTACTTGTCACTAGACTTTTGTTAAGTATGACAAAATGATAATTTATTTTATGAACCCTTAGTCTCTTTATAAGTTAAGTACTACTCGCAAGTGAACCCTAAGTGCAGATGGGAAAGTAAATTCTAAGCTAATTGACCATCAAAAGCAGTTTGTAATCATTTCAATCTATCAATTAATCTTATAATGACACACTAAAGTTACACCTGACACTTATTTGGTCTTCCCTGGGGTTTTTGAGAGATTGAACCCACACCTAAAATCCTTACTACAATTTGCATAGAATTCTTCAAGGCTTTCAAGTCTCCCAAAATCCTCCGGAAGCTCTTGCACTCTTGACCCCGATATGTTTAGAGATCTCAACTTCACGAGCCCACCAATAAATAAAGGTAGGCTTTGAAGCTGGCCACAACCTTCCAGGGCCAATCTTTCCAAGTTTGGGAACTGACCCAATGATTCAGGTAACCTTGACAAGGAAGAACAACCACTTGCATTGAACTCTCCAAGATTTTCTAGTCTCCCAAATCCCTCCGGAAGTTCTTGCACTCTTGAATGCGATATGCCTAGAAATCCCAACTTCGTGAGCCCACCAATAGATGTAGGTAGGCTTTGAAGCTGGCTACAACAATCAAGTTTCAATATTTTCAAGTTTGGCAACTGACCCAACGATTCCGGTAACCTTGCCAAGGAGTAACAACCAATTGCATTGAAGTCTACAAGACTTTGTAGTTTTCCAAAATCCTCTTAAAGTTCTTTCACTCTTGAGCACGATATGTTTAGAACTCTCAACTTTGTGAGCTCACCAAGAGATGTAGGTAGGCTTTGAAGTTGGCAGCAATGATCCAGGTCCAATCTTTCCAAGTTTGGCAACTGACCCAATGATTCCGGTAACCTTTGAAGTTGGCTATAATGATCGAGGAATAATCTTGCCAAGTTTGACAACTGACCCAATGATTCCAGTAACCTTGACAAGGAGTGACAACAACTTGCATTGAAATCTTCAAGACTTTGTAGTCTCCCAAAATCCCCCGGAAGTTCTTGCACTTTGGATTGTGCTATATTTAAAACTCTCAACTTCGTGAGCCCACCAATAGATGTAGGTAGCTCTCGAAGATTGCAACATCCCTTAAGGTTTAACATACGCAACCTTGGAAACAGAATCTAGAATATAACAACCACATTCTTGTGAGGTTTTATTTTTTATGTACAATAAAAAATGCCAACAAGACCAAGTTAACCATGAAGATAATAAACATGCAAATAGTTTATATCAACTATTGCTCTATCATTGTAGAGAATAAGAATGGGCAACCCAAGTATAACTTGTACCAACTTCAATCTACTCATTCCAATCTAGGAACACAAATTTAAGATGCAATAGACGTAATGTTACACCTCCTATTTTCATCATAACAACATATTTTTCACAAAACTCTTATAGCAATTTTTTCATAGAAACCCACGTAACTAAGACTTCATTAAGTCATATTTTTAATACATGAAACTTACACTCATCTTTATTGTAAAAGGTTCACAATTAATGCATCAAGTTCAATGAGAGTTTTACCTGCATTCCAAAGTCTTTGGGCCAAATACAATAAAGGTGATTATTGTATGCAAGATCCAACACTATTAAGTTGGGTAATTGCAAATCATGAGGCAACTCAATGAGATTGGAATGTCTCCATTGCAACCATCTCAATTCCCTTGACCAGTTTGAAAAATCGCCTTTCACGTCACAATCTTCCAATATGAGAATTCGAAGTTCATTCAAACTTGCAAAATGTTCAGCTTGCCAAATTGCTTCAATTCCGTTTCCTCTATTTTGAATTCCACTTGTTGTTAGTCCTCGCACTTTTTCAGTACCCTGCGAGACGAACCTAACATATATAAACAAACTCCTTTGTTGCAAAGTACTTCATACTCATAATACCTTGGAAACAAGTACTACTTATCATTTCTGCACCAAATTGTTTTGTAAACTTCAACTAAAACATCTACCTGATTTCTTCTCTTCACTAGGATATATTATATTCTTAACATAACTATCCTTCCAACAAATAAGTTGCCTTGATTCTCGTACACAATTGATACATGTGTTGTGAATCAACATAAGAGATTTCAAAGGAATTTGACAACATGGACAAATACACGTGGTAAATATGTCAAGGCAGTCATGATTGTTACCTTATTTTGTTCAAGAACTTTGGTGACTGCTGAAGGATTACACAAGTGGCTTTGCTCCCCTGCATTCCGTGGTGATTTCTTCAGGACCACATCACGTCCCATGTCTCGCAAAAGATCGTGCATAGTAAGGAAACCATTATCATCCACCTTAAGTAGACACCTATCAATAAGTGTGCATAGTGTTGTAGTTGCTGCAGAACTAAACAAATCCTCTGAGTTCCAGAAATCCAATGCCATTTCCTTTGGTGCACGGACAAGAAAGAAGGCTACATCCAAAAACATTTCCTTTTCAACTTCACAAAGACTATTGTAGCTCAATTTGAGACAATCTAAGATATCTTTACTCTTGTGGAGTGTCATGATTGCCTCATTCCATACTCTTTCATTATCCTTTTTGTCAAACAAAAACCTTCCAATAACTTCCAAGCCTAAAGGTAAGCCACCACATGTCTTTGCTATATGGCTTGACAATTCGCGAAGTCTAGGACTTGGAATATCGTCGTGAAAGGCACTCTTCATAAAAAGTTGTAGGGAATCGGATGGGCTCAACACTTGCACCTCGTACAACAACTTCTCTCCAGCATCCCTCATTATGTTGTTCAATAGGTTTTGATCACGAGATGTGATCAACACTCGACTTCCTCCAGCAAGATTATTCATATTTGGTATAAGCTCATCAAATTGAGTACGTTTTACAATGTCATCCACAAATACAAATATTTTTCTTCTTCTTGATTTGTTCAAAACAACGTTCAAAACCACCAATGTTTTTCATATCCTCTTGTAGCAAGTCCCACACCATTTTTTCTTTAAGATTCGCCATGTTTGCATCCTTCACATCCTTCAAAAAACTTCGACAAGTAAAATTGTTTTGCTCATTGTATAGGTGTGTGGCAAGAGTCGTTTTGCCAATCCCGCCCGTGCCAGTTAAGCCCACAACACCCACGGTGTTGCCCATTTGGTTCAAAATGTTCAAAACCACCTTCGATGATTGCTCTAAATTAAACCCACTGGGTACCGCGCATGATGCAGTTGAGCTAGGCCAAAAGCTTCCAAAACTCTAGCCACAATATCTATCATGAATTCACATTCATCTCTGTGACCCCAAATATCCATTAGAAATCAGAGGAACTCAACACATTCTATGATTCTATGAACAAATCACCAAGCAACCATAAATGATGGAATGTTAACACTTGTGAAAATCTAATCAAATTCTACACTAAACAATTATAGAGGTCCATGCAGTGCTTACTTGTACTCGGAATGTCGAAATCCTGTAAGATGATAAGCTTCCAATAGGGCACTCTTCCACCTCTTTACATCCTCTTCTCGATTCTTTCCCAAGTGTTTTTCAAAAGCCTTAGCAAAGGGTCCACTTTCGATCCAACGAAGATGCTCAGGCTCAACACCTTGAAAAAAAACAGGGATAACCTTCTCGGAGCTTTTCATCATATCAAACAGCTCATTAAGACAATATTTTGATTCAGCATAACCCTCAGAAAAAATCGCAAGATGCACACGAACCCCACAGAGTGCCTCATTGATCGACTTCAATGCATGGTTCCCCTTAATAAGAGTTTTAGCATCCAAAAATGGATTACAACCGCGAACACGAAGTAAATTATACAAGTGAGAAACAAAAGAACGTTTTACATCCGGTCCACGGTGGTTCAAAAAAACATCATAATGGCCCAATGCCTCCATGCTCAAATCTTGTGAATCAAGCTCCATCCCTTTGTTGACATCCTCCGTTTTTGTTTTTTCTCCCTTTCCGAATGAAGCCCTTTGTTTTTGTTTTTTTTTGGTGTCTTCATTTATTTCCTTTTCGAATGAAGAGCTCCCTCTTTTTCCCATTTGGATTTGCCTACACCAATAATATCAAAAATGTATCCATGAACCATATAGAGATCACTATTTCCACTTTATTTAGGTTCTCATGATGGATCCAAATCATATGTGCAACACGCTCATTACCATATGCAAACCAACACCAAAGGAATTGTTGCTAGAGAAGTAGCTCCTACAACCCTCCTACATAATCCTCTTCGTACAAACCCAAACACATTGTCATAGAGTGAATGATGTCATTGACTTGACCATGAACCCACATTTATGGGGCATACACCTACTAAACCCCAACAAGTGCCTCAAAATCTTATTATTGAGTCTCCATTGCATTCCAATAAGGTAGGTTTATCGACGTTATATTTTACAAGAATTGGTCTTCCTCATATTTATGTCCTCAATAGCTAGATGATAGTAATTTTATAGGAAACTAAATAAATTCGTCACATTGACACCTATTAGAATCTACAACCACCCATAAAATCATTCCTAGTCCACTTTCAATACTCAAACTATGACCAAGAATTTGGAACTTGTAATTTGAAACCACTAGGCAACACAAGCTAATTAACTATTAAGAACAAGGTGAAATCATGATTCAAGAAGACTATCCAAGATTAGAAGGTACTTGGATGCACTCACTTGATAGGCTATGTAGTCTCCTTCCAAGTGTCCAATTGAAAATTAGAATCACTAAATGTTGTAATTTTACAAGACATGAGGATGAGGATGCCCCCAAAACATCCATTACATCTTCCCTGCAATCGATCACCAAAAATGACGACTGTAATGACATGCCACACAATAGATTGAAACAACACCGTTGATCAAACGTCAATCCAAATGAATTGCAAATTGGAGCACTTGTTTTAAATAATCCAAAGGAAACTTGTAATTGACTTAAAATGAACAGTTGACAATCGGCAAATTCTCTAAGAACTTGACACTTGTAAGGATGAAATTATGTTGGAAGTCCCACATTTCACATGGACAAAGGACCAAAAAACTTCCAAGAGGGTAAGTAGACTAGGGTAGTTCAATGCTCCATCTGAATTGTTCCACACCAATTTTGTCAAGAGTTTACCGATGAACCACATAGACAACAAAACTTCAACTCCATGTACATGCATGAACGTACTTAACATATGAAAAAACCAACACCAAAGTTGTCTCAAAATCAAACAACACCAATCCACAAGAATTGTTGCTAGAGAAAGAAGTGTAACAACCCTCATGTAGGCACCCGTCCTCCAAACCCCAACACATTTATTGCCACAAAGTGAATATGTCTTTGAGTTCACCATGAACAAACATCATACTCCACAATCAAGAGGAGGTGTTTTGATCACCTACGGGACCCTAAATTCCAACAAGGCCTCAACATCTCAAAATTGAGTCCCTATTGCATTTCGATAAGGTAGGTGAATCAAAAAGTTCAAGAGGATATTTTACACAAATTACTCTTACTACTATGAAAAAAATTCTTAATAGCTCAAAATATAATAATTTACAATATTACCTTAAAGCAACGACAAACATACTCAAAAGAAGCACTCACTTGACCCTCATTGAAGAAATACAAGGCAATTGGATGCACCCACTTGATTGGCTATATATTCTCCTTCAAGTGTGAAATTCGAGTGATAAAGACTCACTATACATCATATACACATATCGTCACCCCAACATTACTAAGGCTCTCCAATTGCTACACCCTTGCAACCAAATCCAAAATGTGGACAATATGTGGATTGTGTTTCCTTTATGATTTTGCAATACACATGAAGACCATGATGCACCCTGAAATTCAAACTTTCTATCAAAACATGAATTACATCTTTCCTACAAACAATGACCAAGAAAGATGGCAGCAATGAGTTGCTATGCACAATGGACTGGAATAAGACAGTTGACCAAACATCAAAACATGGGAACCCAAATTAAGGAATTCATCTCATAATCAACTCGAAATAAAACGCAACAAAGATTGGAACGACACCATTGTTTGATAGTGGCATCACAAACCCCACCACACGATTCTCAACCTCCACTCACTTTAAGGGAGCCAAAAGCAAGAGTAGAATCTGATAGACCCCTAAGCCCTTACACGTTAATAATTTGCTTCAACATATCACAAGGTGGTCTCTCCCTTTACTCAGGACTACAAAATTTTCAAACCTACACACCTGCATCCTCTCTTGAGCCGACAAGACCCTTTGAATTAGATGAATATTGACTACCGACAGAAACCACATGCAATCAAGCACTCCCTACACATACTTCCGCACTTTGTAGATTGTTCCAGATCCTTCGATAGCAGGTCTCTCCCAGAAACTCCAAAATAAAACCACCACACTACAAGTATGCTTCACAATATGTAGACAACTAATAAAGAAGTCACCATGGATGATCCTCTTACATCAGAAGGACTTTTGTCCACAATTATTTTAGGGTTCACAAACCTGCCAAATGTCCAACAATTCACATGGACACAGGTAAAACAAAAGCACCCAAAAGGACTACTAAACAAGGGCAGTATTGGCCCAGGGTGCCAACAAGTGGGATATACTCCAAGGGTCCTCACATAATAAAACCATTTCAGAGCTGATAATAGTTCTATAATAATGTAATATAGAGTTGTCATAAAAAACTTCAAAACATGAGTTGGACCATAAGGTATGTGAGTGTTCTTTGGTTCGTTTTTCATGTTCTCCAACTTTCACTCATTGGATTTACACAACCAAACCCGTGCTACAATAGCAAACCTACGATGAAACATCTGCAATAACCAGATTCTAAACCGGACTGAAAGTGAACAATTTATCCTTTTTATATTGGATTCCAATGACAAGATTTTCTTGAATATTAGAGTTCCATCCCGTTTGGTCCGATAGATGTCACACCTCTTCTGCATCCTATTCATCGAGGACTCTTGAATGGTGACAGGCGTGATTACAACCTTGAGTTTTGGGAATTCCCCAACGTGACAAAACTAAACGGAACAAAGACCTTTCCTGATATTAATTTGCAACATTTGCAACTAACACTGGTATTAAAAAGAGTCCATTGAACCATTTGGGTGGACAAGACAAAAGGCAGTGAAGTGGTGTGGCTTTTAAAAGCCATTGAAGAAAACAAAAATTACTTAGAATATAGTCTCGACTTCGTCATGAAGCTAGTTGGGTATTGCAACAATCAGAGTGATCTGCGCCAATGTAGTCTTACAATGTTCCAGCTCACAACATCTAGGGGTGCATCAAAGAAAGTAGTGCCATTCAATTCACACCCACTCCATAAGTAGAGAATAACTTTGGGGTCAATTGCAACTACGGTAGATGGGTCTTAAGTAGCTAGTGTTCTTAATCCGACCTCTAGATTTGATTGGTATGTGGTTCAGTGAGGATCAAAAAGCAAACATCATAACCATGCATGTTTAAAAGAAATTGGACTCAGTCTTCAAATATTAATAACTACTCTACACTCAATACTGAACACAACTGGGAGGACCTATATCAACCAACAGTCAACCTAGAAACTAAGGTCTCAGGGGTCCAAAGTACAACCTACCTACACTATTTCTGTGAGTGCTAATTGAGTCTACAAGTCATTCTTTTATATCTACAAGTTCGAAACTCTATTTAGTGCATTATCTTATGTCAAGGAGCTAAAATACATTCATATATGACATTGACAATCAATACTCTAGGCCACAAGCTCTTGTCACATAGTTTATTATCTGTACGACAATAAACTTATGAAATTCAACAAATTTTCAACCATGCTTTGGATGTGACTCAAAATAAACTTTCCAGTAAACCCTGAAACATGTGCATTTATACGCATAACCAAGGCATCAGATCACAACAAAATTCTAGTCTACATCTCTTTTAGGATCAACACATATTGTTGATCTATCCCTGCACTATTTTTGCCTAGAGGCGGGGCGGCTCGGAGAATTAAATCCCCGACCCAGAGAACCAAAGGCCGGGCATTGCAGAATCATGCCCATGCCTCAACTTGACTCAAGTGCGCATGTTGTGACTATTTGCAAAAATCACTATCAACACAATGTGTAACCCCCAAAAAAGACCTTAACACTTGCATCTCCCGCTAGCACCGCTCACAACCCCAAATAAATCAAACTCTATACCTCACTATGACCCGCAAAGCCAAACACATCAAACTTTCCTTCTCTAATCTCACCCATTATTGAAAACCATAACAGTCCTAGTACTAGTCACCTTACATGACTTTCCAGTTTCTGCCATTTGACATCAACAAACATTAAAATATAATATATAGATATATATAGCTCACAAGTGACCCACTCTTCACCCTCCTCCTCACTGAAAGCAGAGCCAAACTCAAGAAGAAATAAGTTCTTAAGTCACGTCCCCCAAAATTCAACATCTACAGCTTGCCATGACCCAAAACTCTATACCTCTCACCATGACCACTCTCCAACCTTTTCCTTTTCATCACTACAATTTGCACAAAATTCTACACCAAATCCCTTCTGTCCTCCTACCTAAGCCTCCTCATCGTAATTATGATGACGCCACACACACTTCGAAAAAACACCGACACCAAAATTTCATGCCACAAATTGAAAAATCTTTCCACCTCACCATCACAACTCTCCCACCCTCTTCTCCTCCACCTCACTGCAATCTGAATCCAAATTCTCAAGGAGAACACAATCAATCACAACTGCAAAGTCTTCAAATTAAACCGCCTATATCCTCTTTTGAATTGATGACACCATTTGAATTAGATGAATGTCTGCTACCGACAGATTCCAACTAGTGACAAATTTGGAACATGAGCTCTTGTAAAGAATTTAGAGCGCCAAGCCCTCTCGGCGGGTTTTACCTCAGGATTCATTGTACCAATCATCTAATGAAGGAAAGAAATCACATGCAATCGACCACTCCCTACACATACTTCATCACTTTATAAATTGTTGCAGATCCTTCAATAGCAGGTCTCTCCCAGAAACTCCAGCAAAAATCACCACACAACAAGTATGCTTCAGGATATGTTTACAACTAACAAAGAAGTCACAATGGATGATCCTCTTACATCAGGACTTTTTTCCATGATTACGTACTCCAAATACTCCAATTGAACAATTTATCCTTTTTGTATTGAATTCCAGTGCCAAGATTTTCTTGAATATCAGAGTTCCATCATGTTTGGTCTAGTAGCTGTGAAACCTCTTGTGCACCCTGTTCATCGAGGACTCTTGAATGGTAACAGGCATGATTACAACCCTGAGGTGTGGGAATTCCCCGACGTGACAAAACAAAACGAAACAAAGACCTTTCCTTATATTAATTTGCAACATTTGCAACTAATATGGGTATTAAAAACAGTCCATTGAACCATTTGGGTGCATATGACAAAAGGCGGTGAAGTGATGTGGCTTTTAAAAGCCATTTAACAGAACAAAAATCACTTAGAACATAGTTTGGACTTTGTACTGAAGCCAACTGGGTATTGTAACAACCGTAAACTAGTAAGGTTATGTCCCACAGCGTAGTTCTCAATATGTGCACAATTAGATGAATAATTTGCCTCTCCAACCTAAACCTCTGCATCTTATGTGACATCTACTTACTAATGGAGGTGCACAAGAATCACCTTCTGAATTGCTCTTCAAATTGATAGACTTTGAATTATAAAACATGCAATCGCATCCATGTCGCTTCACAACCATAGACCTCCAAGAATAACTCTTCTGTTCCACAAAGACTAACTTGTGAATTCCAGCATGTGCGCATTAATAAGTTGAATACTATACCTCTCAGCCCCCTAACTGCAATGAAAGGATGATACCAGGACATAATGTCCATCAATGGCTGCTATCGTCCTAATATTTGACATGGGTAATAGTGTTGGAAGGCCATAATTGAAGATGAAAACAACGAACTCAAGTTTTGTGCCCATTGGAATCCGCATCTATTGTGATGCAATAGAAAATGGTGGAAAGAATTTTGACCCGGCTTACATGTTGCACTAGCAAAGATATCATTGAGGTTCAATGACGAGAGACTTTTGAGAGAGGATTATCACAATTGCAGAATCCCCTAAACATGTGCACTGGAGGTGCAAATAGGAATTTTCTCAAAGTTTGCAGGTTGTACCTTGAAGAAATTTTATGGAGCTTTGCAATGATTTCGGCAGAAAAGTTGAAACATGACGACCACTGTTCCTAAACTGTTACACGAAGAGGACAGTGTAACAATAAACGTACCACTTATATTATTGCATCCTAGGTTTGAGGGTAATCGTTTCCACTCAGTGGCCACTTTTGAACGCAGTTTCCTGGAAAGAGATTACACCCTCGATTTTTGAAAGAATTCGTAAACAATCTAGTGGGCCACAACACATTTTCTGAATGTGGTGGATATGTATTACCTCTTCCTGATGGAAACAAAGAGCAGGCAATGCTAGAATCTGACTCTGACTCCGGTTCCTTCGAGCTGGCTTAGCTAGTCAATAATTAGTTTGTAGCTTTACAAACTTGCCTTCAAACAATATGTTCCTCGTGCCAGACTGACTGTGAGCTATAGCATCATCATCATTAGATTTAGACCTGGACAACCACCGTCACCGAACACCTAAACCTCTTGCACACATGATGTTCGCTGAATCTCGAACAAAGTAGAAACACTGAAGTTTCACTGACATTATCAATTGCACCATAAGATACCTAGAACCTTATCAATACAAACTAAGAATGTTTAATTAATTTCTTTACATAATCAAATAGTTGTAGTATTCAAATTATAGTTATTGAAATGTATAAGTTGTGACCAAAATCAACATGTTATGGCATCATGCCAAAACATTAAGCAATGATTTTTAGAACCAAAACAATGTCTTAAATATGGGAGATTATATTTATGTGGGTGTTCAATGTCATGATGGATTGCTCTTGAACTAAATTTTGTAGAAAATGATTTCTTCAACTTCAAACACTCACACAACCCCCTCGCCAAGAACAAAAATCCACAGTTCTTAAGCACCAGAGTGTTGAGCTTTCTATTTCCTTGAATATTTGCAATATTGTCCAAACAATGATCCTAGACAAATTTTGACATGGGACAATAATTCCATTCATCCCTCACATACACTCTCTATACATTTTTGTTGACAATGGATTATAACAATTCTCAAAGTGGAAAATTTAAGTGCAATTGAATTTTTCCTCCTTATGTGGAATTAGGTTGGTTTGAAAGAAACGAACTCGTAATCACTTGCTTCACCCCAAAAAATAACGAATTTTGTCAATTAAACCCAATATCACAATAAGTGAAGAATTACAAAACCTTTCACCGTCATACAACTACACATGACCCCAGGTACGCAACTCCCATATTATACGCAGGGGGCATCGTACTTAAAACGGCTTAGAGGACGGCTTTTGTAAAAATTATATCAAATTAAAATGATAAAAAAGTTGGGTGAAGACCAAATTAAATAAAATAAGATGAAAAAAAGTTGGGTTGCATATTTATTAAGCCTCCCATTAAAATTATAAGCCACGAATAGTTGCCTCCCATTAAAATTATAAGTCATTCACAATGTTAAAATTTTATTAAAAAGTCCAAAAATTTGGGTAGTTTGACCTATGGTACATGTATTAAAAAAATCATATAATTAGGTTTTTAATGCAATTATATGCTTCAAAATATATTCATTTCCTATATATGATTACATTTTTGGATTCCTTGTTAGAAGGGCTACAAGGGTTTCATACATTAAAACAAATTGTAGTATCACTCAATATTGGACTAAAACGCATTATAAGTGATTATAATCACGACCATATAATATGGGAGTTGCGTACCCGGGCACATAACTATGTAGCAACCTACTTGTTGCACATGCAATTACCCAATGCATTTGGTATTAGTGGATAATTACAAGTCATCCATGCAACAAAGATGGACATGTGATTGCATATTGTGATGGTTTGTTTGTGGATAGTGCAATGGTTTTTCCTAACACAATTTAAATAATGAAGTGGATATGCACTTCCTATAGGGAGAGTACATACCTATGCATGGACGTGACTTCCAAGTCATATTGAGATCAACCTTTAAACGCACATCATGTTTCTCACAAGACATCCTGAACCAAATGATTTTTTTGCTTCCAAAGTGTTGGGGCAAAGCAAAGCTCTTTGGTAACGTCCCAACTCCACAATGACCATGAACGAAAATATAAACAATTCGACCTTGCTTTTGTATCATAAATAGGTCCAACACCGCTAATGCCTTACACTGCCATTAGCTACAACATGGGGATTGCAACAAGCAAACATGTAATGCATGAATTTTGGACAATTCCAACTGCCATTATGAAAGTAAGGGAATGTAATAATGCTTAAGAAACATGGGATACAAACATTTCAAGTTGTGGTTGATGTGTTGTTACTTTTGTTATTGTCTTTTCATGTTTTTGTCCCCACTAGTGCACATCCCTTATTAATTTTGAACAAGTGGTATAACCAAAAAGATTTAAATGACAATTTAATTTGTTTTGAGTTGATGTGAAATTATTGGAATACATGACTAACCATGTGCAACTATGATAGTTGTAATTTGAGCAATTTTTGAAGGCAAAGTCTATCAAATATCCAAAATATTATACAAGCATGTATGATTAGAGTGGTCAAACTGTTAGTTGCATACCTTTTAATCTCCAAATATTAAGCCTCCAAATATTAAGCCCAAAGTCTCTAGACTAGCTTGGCTTGATGGATTCACAAACTGGACCAACGCAAGCACCTCAAAAGGAACTCGCTCCTTAAATAACACTAAAACTACATTCACATGATCATGCTATTAAAAGTACATAATCTTTGAGGATCGGACAAGTTCATGTCACTCATAATCTCTACCACCTCATTTGGGTTGGGTCACATCAATTGTCATCGACTCACTATTCAAAAATCGGCTGATGTTTATTATCACGTAGTAAAGTTTGTTGTACATCTCATAACATATTTGAACAAAATTTGACTATGGCCTTACATGGTGAAGGCACCACAAATACTCAAGCGGAACAAAGTTGGAAGGTGAAAGTCTACCACATATCTAGATTTCTCATCAAGCAATCGAACTCTCCGCTTGTTAAACATTATGTCTTATTTCTTGGTAATCTAAGCGGCACTTGACTGATCTGGCTTGGCTTGGCGGATTCACAAACGACATGACCACCTCACCCCTGGTGAGATGCAACATATCCTCTAGCAAATCAAATTGGTTCAAAACAAGACCGCAAATGTCCCTCATGAACTTTATGACCCAAAAATTGTTGTGCTTCCTGCAAGCCATGCAATGTTCCTCAAAGTTGGAAGTGCTTTCGACTCAACAACAAGCTACATGTGGATCCTCACAAGGAATCATGCAACCACATAGCAATCTTGAGATACAGAAAAATATGCAGCTTTGTGAAAGGATCGTACATACCTATGAAAGGCGCGACTTGGTGTTTAGATGCTCCTTCAAATTGACATCCCAATCCTCATGAGGCTTGCGGAAGCGAGCATCCATAGAGTCCCTCCTCATGTTATCCCTTGCCCCCAAAAGTGTCGAACCAACGCTGAACCACTACCCAACTCAACAACGAGCTAGTCTCATCACCAAAAAGAACCACCAACAAATATTTGCTTCCAGGCGCGTTGCTTCCTGTTTACTCTGGTCCTCTCAGCATGAAGCACACCAACTTCAGAGATCCGCCAAATCATGGAACACAAATTGAACACTTGATCATCAGGACCAATGGATTGAAGCAAGAAACTCCTGAAGGGAGGGTCACAGTTGCACTGCCTTTCGTTCATCAATCCGAAGTGGGATAAGAGGAGACCAGCCAGGAAGCAAAGTGGAAGAGGAGGGCAAAGAGTAGGAAAACGCCCATGAGCCTAAGCATGAGAACATCAGCGCCCTTCAGGAGCCACGAACCAACACTAGGAAAAGCCTGTATGGGAGTGGGTTGATCGTGAGAGCTGTGGTGGAGAAGGAGAGCCAACCACACAAGCGGAAGGGCGGCTATGGCGGGGAAGAAGGTGGGAGCAGAGTGAGTTTCCTCGGCCAAGTCCAGGTTCATAATGCATGGGCATCACCTGGTCACCTGGCTTGGTTGTGCCTTTTGACCCAGCATGGGTTACCGATTTTTTTGGAATCCTCCCTCTCCTGTAGCTCTCACGCTGTTCAAAGTGTCTGCAATTTGGCGAGATTCGCACTCAATGTGAGTATATAATTGTTCTGCAGTGGGTTTGAGAGTGATAGACACGTTTAAATAAATCAATGTGATACTGTTTCAAGTCTTGCCAAGTCCAGGCACGCATTGAGCGATACTTACGACTTTGGTTACAAGATTCTTGAGTATTCATGACTCCAGCTTTGCTGCCCGAATTCTCTCTACTTATTTTACTCGAGATTCGCCTCCTTTGTCCTACCGAGGATGTTAAGTTCCCCCCACGAAGTTTGTTGGGGAGGAAGATTCGGGCAGGGGCAGCGGTCCGTTCAAAAAATCAAGATTCTCTGGACCCGATCGAAAACTGATGCCCGCCCGCCGGACTTCGAAAAAACTATTGCCCTTGCATTCTTGAAGCCCGCTTTATCCACAAGTCCCATATTGAGTGCACTTCACCTTCAAGGTCCCAAATCCAATATATATGTTCACTTTCATTGAGTAAATATTAAGCAATTGGTTGGAATTTCATTTTCAAAGTGAAACCACCAATAAACAATTTAATTAACTTGGAAGTTAGAAATATTACAAAACCCTCATTAGCACTAAGGTTATGATTTATGTGACTTACCATTCAAAGGGTTTGTGTCATTCTAATTAATGATAAGTTATATTTACTGGATTTAATTCCAGTAAATCATGATTAATTACAGTAAGTACATTTTATAATTACTTAGGCTCAATTAATTTGGTAAGCATGCTTTCTGATTTAATTGGTCTTAATGAGAAATAATCAGGATCAATTAGACTTAGTTACATTCAATCACACTCAATTAGTTTAAATGCGTATGAAAACTTTGTGAAAGTAAACACTATATTCGTTAATTTGAGACTTTCTCTTGTCTCAAATTAATATGTGGACCACAACAACGTGAGTTCACCCGAAATTATATTGTCAACAATCTCAAATATATTATCAGTCTAGTATCCCAAAATCAATGGTTGGCGATATAAGCACATTGGGTAGAGCTCTTGAAACCAGCTTCACCAACAGAACCACAAGGGTGGAGCACTTGAAACGAACCTCACGAAAGAAATCATATAGTATAATGGCTATTATTAGCATATGAAGTAAAATATAGATACAACGACCTTGGAAGCGTCGTGCAAAAAATGCATATTCATTCAACCCAACAATTTAGTCCCAAACAAAATAATAAAATAAATATCACATTTGTTATGAAATATTGTATATGGATATTCATCCAACCCCAATGGAGTTGGAGTGTTCCTAAGTTCAACCCACACTCTACTTTTATTTTGCAGAGCACACATATGACTAATATGTGCCTACTATAGTTACATATGGAACTATAATTATTATGATAACACAATCCTACCAACTTCTCATTCAACGTGGCATGCTTCTTGTTCGATCCGAGCAAGGTTGTCTTTAGCAAAAGCTATGTACTTTTGAGGGATGGACACTGATCCACTATGATTTTTCCGTGGTTTCCATGCTATGAATATGGAATCTGTATCTATCCAAGATGGACCGTACACAGAATCCACCTTCCACCGAAAGTTTGGGTTTGTATCCCAACCCGTGTAATGCCGAACCACATCTTCATTCTGTGCCATCGGTCGGTAGTACTCCACCTCAATTTGCTGAAAATGAGGGCTAGAAGTTACAAAATTTGGTTTGGACAAAGCTCTTGCCACCCACACTGGCTTTGCATATGTCTCATCTCCAGGACGCAAAATGAGCATATAGCCTTCATGACAATCCACTGCAATGCGGAAAGATGGTGGAGGACGACTACTAGCAGGCCCCACGTAATGGTTGTCCACATCAAACTCCTCTCGAACCTCTCCATTTCCCAAAAGACCAAAAGATGAGAGTGGAAAATGATTTTATTATGGTCAATACAATTTCTTTTAAGGGTTTGAAGAAGAAGTGGAACTAATTTAAGACACACGTTATGAGTGAATGTTTTATATAATATAATATTTATGACAAATACGTAAATATAGTTCTATAGTTGTGCATGCGCATGCGTGTGTGCGTGTGTCAGGGTTTGATTTGCATTCAGTATCTTATCAGTTATTAAAATTTGAAATATTCTAATTCCATTGACGACCTAAAGTCGGAGATGGTTTAAGCCTAGGCCTTTGTGATGAGCTCCGAAGTGCTCAACTATCAAAGTTTCAACCATTGTTTTTGGACATGTTTTATTCACATAAATGTCAAATGTGTGCACACATACTAAAGAGCAATCTTCTTCAAGAGGACTTCTTCTTTCCATTATGGAGTCACAAATTTGCACTTAAGTCATGTGGCTAGAGAATAATTCATTTTTGTCATGGCATAGATCCCTTGTTTTTAGTTTGTATGTTGAAATCCTTGTCACGGAGAGTTGTACTAAACTAAATATTGTATTTTGTGTCATATGGTATTTTATGTCCATTTGATAACTTTTTTTGATGACGCCATTCTTATGAATGAGTGAACCAATATTGTCTTAGATGATGGACGAGTTCATTCATTGGCCAAAACCCTACCTTCTCTTGTCATCTATTATTCTATGGGTTGCGCACAAGGTAGAAATACCCAACCAGTGAACTACCCGCTACATGTGGAGTAGACTTCCATCATAATAGTGAAGTGATATTTTTGAAACGAAGAATTACGAGGATGGTAACTTGAAATGCATGTACATTCAACCAAATTTGGGTGCAACGAAGCTTTCGGTCTACATGGGGTGATTGATTACTCTCATACGACATCCTTCTTGATCGAGAATAATCTCTCATAAGATATAACACTATATTCGTTAAATTGAGACTTTTTGGGCATTTTGAGACATTCACAGAAATAAGAACAAGGATAAATGGAACACATATTGGTGAAAGTTGTAAGATGCGAACACTTTGAAGCGGGTGTTTAGACCAAGAACCCCATTAATAATTCATATTTGTGATGGTTTAGGGTGAGCAATCCAAACCTTAGACCAAATTGAAGGGGAAATCTTAAAACATTCATATTATTGCACACAAAATATGAGAGCTTGTATGAATATGGTTTAGGTAGGGCAATCCAAACCATAGATCTTATTGAAGGGGAAATATGTTAACCAATATAATATTGCATACAAAATATTCCAAACTCATATTTGTGATGGTTTAGGTAGGGCAATCCAAACCTTAGACCATATGGAAGGGGAAATCATGTGAGACTTATATTATTGCAAATAAAACATACAAAGTATGGCATGTAAAATGCATAGCATGCTAACACCACACATCCATTGGATAGTGCGACCCAAAATCATCTTGCCTATGGCCCAAAACCCTATGCCTACTATGGCCTATCTAGCCTTGGAGACTGCCTATTTTTATTTTGCATCTTTTTCTTTTGCAGCGGCTTCTTTTGCTCGCATTGCTTCAACATTCCTGAAAATCTCCGCCCCGCGACTATAGCCAAGCTTGGGGTGACCGCCATCCATAACACATTTTGGATTCCGTCGGCCGCCCGAAGTATACGACGAAGAATTCGAATACGATGAAGTGGATTGTCTAGCATTTCTGGTCATGGAGTAGAAACGCTCCAACTCGATGGACGCACTAGACCGGTCCGCATAGGTTTACGGGTTGGAGCAACCTGCAACGCGTCAATGCAAGAACACATGTGTTAGTTTAGGGAGGAAGACCCAAACGTGTCACACGTTCATTTTTTAAGTGCAAAATGATTGTAATGCGCGGTTAACCATGTGTTTGGGGGGGGGTTCACCTTGTCACCGGGGGCGTTCCCGTCCGAGTTGGCGAGGAGGGGCAAGGCGTCCCGCAAAGGAATAGGAAGGGTGCCACTCTTCGTAGGCCGAGCGTCCATCCGCAGCCGCCGTTGAGGTGTAATACTGCCGCCGGGCCGAGAGGGGGACACCTGGACGCATTTGCGATCTATGCCCTTGAGCGGCGACGGGGACGGAGATCGCCGGAAGATTTGCTTGGGTGGGGGGCTATCGACGACGTTGGCGTCAATAGGCTCCTTGGAGTAGTCGATGGTGGACGCGGCATCGTAGACGGTCTCGTAGAAGAAGCTCGCCAAGTTTGATTCACTGATGACCTCAATCGAGGGCTCCAAACGCTGATGCCAAAACCCAAGGGAAGGGGGGGGGAGGGAGGAGCATGTGAAAATTGATATACATTCGGGGCATAATATATCACACAAAATGGCACACCATGTAGTATCTCAAATGAGTTTATTATATTTTGCGTGAGAGTACAACTCTCTGTACATATAGTCCCTCGGATCCATGTATCTCTCGCCTATCGGATTACAACTAAGGAACCGGGGCACGGGTAGTCCGCTCCCCACGAGCGTTTGAAGGTACTTAATAAGGTCTAACAAAAAGCGGTCTCGGACCTTCTCGACCGTCCACGTAGGGCAAACTATGAAGTTGGAGGTCGGGTTCAAAATGTTTTTGGAAGCGCTGTCGTCCACCATCAGGGTGTTGTCACGGGTGGGGCGAACATCGTAGGGACAACTGTGAGGCCAAACCCACCACCCTTAAGCGTCCTAGTCCGGGTGATGGTTTTGAGACTCGCATGTGTCACACCAAAAGTAGCAACATAAGATATACGTCTCATCTCAATGAACCCCCAACTTCTCTTAAGTCATGATGTTTTATTAATGCAATTTTCTTGAGTGGGTATAGCATTGGCCGCCTCAAGGGTCCAACCCACGGCCTTAGCTACACATGCTCTTAAGGACTTCCCTCTTGAAACCTTAGTTCTGGCCGTTGATTCTTCACTAGTGCTCGTCACCTCGCTGAAGTTGTGACTTGTTGACTCCATGTGATGAGTACACAAGTGTTAAAAAACACTCATCACTCTCATCACTTAGCGTTACATCCTCTTCCGCAATTCTTCGCCATTCACTCCCAAGTTCGTTCATTCTTCGCCATGGCACCCTTAAGTGCTTGATCACAATCCCAACAACTTAACTACAAGTTCCCCCCCTTGATATCACCTTATGATGCCTTGTAGTCAACTCCCTAGCTAAATGCTCATTACCTAATTAGCATTAGGTAATATTCTTATTAACTAACTATGACCCAATCTAATGTCCCAGCTGTCTAACTTTTGAACCCAATACTGTATTTCCAGCAACTAAATACTGTATTTCCCAAAGCTCTAAGAGCTCAACTCCTTAGAGGAGAAAAAGCTTTAAACTCAATATGAATGTGGATGCTACAATTCTAAATGCCATGATTCCAAACACTATAAATCTAAATATCATGAATCTAAATTCTATAAGTCACATACAACAAGCTAAGCTCTAAATGTCTCAACCAAAGACTACTCCTAACCAATGTCAAACTAACTTCAAGACGAATTAGCCTTGGTTCTTCACCTCGAGACCTTGCACACACCCGTGCTCTTTTCTTGCTTCCCACACACCCACACTTATAACACGTGGGGTGCCAAGGAGCACAAAGGAAAGAGGATGAGAGAGGGAAAAGTGAGGGTTTATATAGTGAGTTGAGAGGGAGTAGGTGAGCACCCCCAAGGCTCAAGATAAACCTTTTGATCCTTTGCTACTTTGTAGGCTCTCATCCTATCCTCTAAGCCTTCAACTCTTAAACCAACCACTTAGGTCCTAATTCAAACATTTAACTCAAGGAGCCACCCTTGGTTCACCATACACTACGCTCACCTAACTAAGGAATTTTCTTCACACCCCTAAACTTTTAATCAACTACTCCACACGAGCCTAAGGTCTAAACATAACTTCATTCAAGCTTCACTCTTTTTATATTTTTGTGAATAATCATAAAACATCAAAACATAACTTCTAATGGTTTCGAAGAGTTAAGAACACATGTGAGCACCATTTTGGGCTCACAACAACCGACCATGTTGGGACGCTGGTCCCATACGACTGGCTTCAAGACCTTAAGAAATTGATTTACGGCGGGGTTGTTGGGCTTCTTCACAACCCTGCCGTCGGGGGTGTATAATGTTTTACAAGACTCCTGTCCTAGGACCAAGCAGGGCGGTTGGAGTCCCTTGAAGATGAACTCCATGACCGCCTGGGTGTTCTCGGACTTCATGGAGCTCCACACGATCACCCACCACTTAGATAGGGCGACCTGCAGGAAGCGCCGAAGCCACGGCCGGAGGTACACTAGCTTGCTTTTGATGTACGCGGGGGGTCCGTCGTAGTTCCCGTCCTCGGGCTTGCAGAATGGCACCGTGGGGGCCTTGGGACAGTGCACGCATTGGATGAGGACCCCGTTGAGGTCTAGCACCAGGAACCGCGTCTTGGGCGGCGGAGGTGGCACGGTTAGAATTGGGGGAACCACCACGCTGTCCTCCACGCTTCTCGGAGAGGACCGGTGGGGAGCCACGACGCTATGCTCCGAACCCTGCGGCGACGAGCGAGAGAAGGCGGCGACGACTATGTTCTGCTATGTCCATTTCAAGCACAACGAAATATTTACGCAAACACAACAAGCATTTGAACCATTGGCGGCAACAAAAACATACAAAGGGAACAACTCACAAGATACATTTGAACACACGTGGGCACACGTGGGCACACATGGGCACCAAAAATAATAATTTTATTTTTACAATTCTCTATGTACAATTTTCCTAGGGATGGAACCGCGGTGAACGAGCATTCACACTATCCTAATTGTACATCTACAAAATTGCCTGTGAGTGCCGCGCAAGATCGAGCATAGTCGAGTGCAGGCTCACGGAGGGATCGTGAAGGGGTGGCGGGACCACGGAAAGGGCGAAAGTATTGGGCATGGGGGCATCGGGGGGTCGGGATCCAGTTCCTCCTAGCTAGGGGGACAACACCTCGCCAACAAGACAATGACCCAGGAGGTTTGGGTCGTTCGACCCAATCTGGGAGGTCTTAGTACATTACCTCGCCCTGGTCATGTCTGGATGACGTGGAGCCCTCGACCGTCTTTGCTGCCCCCCCTTTATCGCCACCGCCTTCTTCAACTACGTCAGCAACCTTCTCCTGCAAAGGCTCACGATCAGGCCCTTGTCCAAAACCAATCTCCACATGTGCATCATGCATGGTTTCATCGACTTGGTTAGGAGTAGATGTATCACCAGGCCCTTGCCGGCCTTCAACATCTAACATGGCTATGTCTTTTTGACACCCATCTTGGTCAAGGGACGACTGAGCTGCAACAGGGTTTGGATCGCCCGACCGAAACTGTCCTGCATCGGGATAGTTTCCTTGGGGCACTACAGGCGGGGGTGTGTTTGGCTCGGACGACCCAAACATCATAGGGTCGTCCTGCTGGTGAGGGGGAGCCATCACTATGGGGGGCCGAAGTGGTGGAGGGCCCAAAGGTGAGGAGGCTCCAGGGACGCGCTAGATGTTCGGATCGTCCACTTGCTGTACTGGGGCGTAGGGGACATGGTGTGGCCGCATCATATGTTGGAAGCTGAAGGACGATTGCGGCACAGGCTGTTGAGGGATGCTATGCGCAGGGAAGCCGGGGGGCAAGTGCGGAAAGGCGCTGGAGGGAGCCACAACCAATCCTTGCGCCCACATTGTGAACCCTTTGAGTGGTCCACCACTCCGCGGGATCACTTTTAGTTAGAATGTTAGCATTAAAAGTTAGAATTGATAGGGAATTTAGGAAAAATTAGTTCATTTAGCATTTAGCCTAGAAGAAGGAAGGTCAAAATGAAACTAAGTAGTGCTAGAAGATAGCAAAGTAGAAAAAATGTGCTAGCTAGTAAAAACAACTAGCTAAGCAAATATTAGTAGATGCTAGCTATTAAGCAAATGTTAGTAGATGCTAGCTAAGCAAATATTAGTAGATGCTAGCTATTAAGCAAATGTTAGTAAATGTTAGCTCACCAAGTGTTAGTTTATTAGTTAGTGTGAGGCACACAAGACTATTGGAGGTGTTTTACGTAAGAAGATAAAATCGGCTTGAAGACTTTTGAAGACAAAAAAAGAAAGAGAGCAAGGGGGCTACTTGCCCACTTGCCCCCTTGCCAATTCGATGGCGAAAAATTAGAAAGATTTCTAGGTTCCCCGTCGGAGCCACCACGGCGAGAGGGTGGCAACCTCAACCGGGAAAACCCCCGACACAAAATTTCGGGAAAGGGTTTGAAAAATGGATCCGGTGGAGGAGGGGTCCAACCCTTTTGTGAGAGGGTTTAAAAACCCCTCCTTCCACCTTGTAGCTCTCTCTCTTTCTCTAGTTTTTGGGCGAAGCCCTGCTTCAATGTAGTTAGGAAAAAATCCTTTAGCATGTATTCTCAATGGTCTAAAAGAAAGGCTTGAGAACCTCCTCTACTCTCTCTTCCTCTAATGCTTGGGCGAAGCCCTGCTTCAATGTAGTTAGGAAAAAATCCTTTAGCATGCATTCTCAATGGCCTAAAAGAAATGCTTGAGAACCTCCTCTACTCTCTCTCCTAGTTAGAATGTGTGTTTATTAACACACCAACAAAATGATTCCTTCTTTGTAGAGGTAGGTTGGATGGTAGAGTCTTGAGTGGAGGCATTGTAGACCTCATCTGCCAATGCCCTGAAGGCTTAGTTCAGAAGCTATAAAAAGATACTTATTATTTTTCTCTTAGAGAGATTTCCTATAGCTATCCATAGCCGTTTCCCATTTGTGATTTGGTTAAGATGACAATTAGTTATGAATTTTCAAAGATGGAGTAGAAAAAACTGGGTGGTCTTGTGGGTAGCGGCTGCTGGATCAGACCTGCGAGCCCAATAGGAATTTTAATTCCAAGAAGTTATATTTTTCCCAAGTAGAACTTTTGTGTAGCTTTCCAAAATGGCTTAGAACATTTGATTTGAGCATGATTTGAATTAGATATGAATTGTGCAAGATGGGACACATAGTTTGAGAACTTTTGGTTGACTGCTGCATTACAGAGGACCTGCTGGGTTCACTTCGGCTTACCTTTCTAATCACATATTTTTATCAAATACATCTTTTTAATATCTCTCCAGGGTCATATAGAACGTTTTATTTGAATAAGATTTGAATTAGATATGAATTGTTGAAGGTGAGATACATAGTTTAAGTCTTCTTGATTGACTGCTGTGTTACAAGGAGTCTGCTGAATTTTTATTAGCTTAACCTGCTAATGTCATAATTTTTCCTAGTTAGAGCTTGTTCATAGCTTTCCAATGGTATAAGGAAAGCCTAGATCCAAGTAGTAAGGAATGTGCTATGAATTTTTGAAGTTAGAAGGTAGATAGGTGGGTTGGAAGGGTCGGTTGAATCGACCTCACACTTCCAACCCTCATAACTTTTGCAAATCTTATCCGATTCAAGTGATTTTTAGATCATTGGAAATATAATTAGGTGCACTAAGTATAAATATTATTCTTGGGATTAAATTACAGCGCAGAATAAATACTTTATATTTTAATTGTTAACTAAGGTACGCTTACTACCAAACTAGTTACAAAGAAGGAGGCAAGGTCGATGCTAGGGAAGTGGAGCAAGGAAGGAGATAGCGGCTCGGCCTACATCGAGCCCAAATCAACCGAGGAGAATTGAGGTAAATTTAGTAACGCTAGCCTTCCATTTAGGGTTGGAGGGAGCGCGGCTAAGGTACACATCTATAAACCCACTCACCTATCTCGTAAGGTCAAGTGGCTTGACCACTTGACCGCCAAGGGAATACCCAACTCCATTGTTTTCGGGGCCCTTGGT
This sequence comes from Polytrichum commune, assembly GCA_950295325.1. NCBI lineage: Eukaryota > Viridiplantae > Streptophyta > Polytrichopsida > Polytrichales > Polytrichaceae > Polytrichum > Polytrichum commune. The sequence goes on from OX485803.1 coordinate 27,872,638, forward strand.
ATGTTTTGTGGTAGTAGCTTCATTTATTAGCAAGTTTCGTGTGTGGTAAGTCGGATTAATCACCGACACGACCACTCTGAATATTGTTGGTGGAAAGGTGGGGTTAATGACCCGCGAATCTACTATTATGTTGTTGGCCCCATAGATTGGGAGTAATGGCCCCAATTTATGAAGATTGCGCAACAGGTTGAACCTACAGGTTGTCCGTCACCCTGGTCCCATTGAGTTGCATTTCGTGGTCTATCCAGTGTAAACACATTTAACAATCAAAACATACAAAATAAATCGTAAATCCTTGTTGGCAAGAGACCCGAATCGGAAACTTAACTCGGTAGAGTGACACCACCCTTCGAACCATTGATGTCCGAAGGGTTTGAGATGTTACTCGACCTTCAAAGGACCTGCACGAGGCCTTAGAAGGTTCCGAGGTAAGGGGTGCACCAACCAGGTAAGGGGTGATGCTTAATATGTTAATGTAGTGAGTTAGGACGTGCAAACAAAAGTAAGTAATTAAGAAGGAATTTGTGTGAAGGGTGGGACTTAGACCAAGTACCCCCGCTTAGAAAACTAAATAGAACTAAATAAAGAAATAGGAAGAATTGAATGGTCCATCAAATTGTCGTTATTCCGTTCGTTGAGTTAGGGTGGTATGAGTCACACCCGGTTGGGTGTATTAGAACCATCCCAATTCACAAATTAGGATTGCCTTGGTTTCAAGGCTGGTGCGTCTGCGCGTAGAATAGGTTGTAGGTTAAGGTTAGAACTAGATATGAAATTGGTTAGTGGAGTTTAAAGCCACACTAGTAAAAAACTAAGGTCCAACCTCCGGAGGTACTACGACGCATATTTAATCTCCCTTAAAAATCTAACTACTCACGTTATACACCTATCATCCGGGTTCGGCTTGGGCGCCTGCAAATGCAGGCCACCTTCACCGAAGGGCTTGTGTGATACTTTTAGGCTCCCTCGAAAGGGGGTGGCCCAAAAGTACCACACACATCCCTTGTATCACCTGCGATATGAGATCGACGCTCGATGGAGGTTGGGCCATCGCCCTTTGTCGTTCCTACTCCAACAGCAGAGCCCTTAACTCTGCTACCTTGTTCCGCATTGAGGGTTCTTCTGCGGCAGCTTTTTGGAGGCGGACGCGTTGCTCCTCGTCCCTCCGCATCTTCTCATTGGCCTCCTCCACGGTTAGGACTTCGGGTTTCATCCTAACCATGCTTGCGAACGCTGTCGGGGAAGGGGGATCCGATCTGAGCCGTTTGGCGAGCTCAATGTCGTCCTCATCCTCACTGCTTATGGTGATCGTCTCCTCCACTACGTAGTCGCCGTAGAGCTTCTTCCCCTTCACTCTCCTTCTCTCCCTGAACATCGCAGTCGCGTCTCTGGAGAACATGTCCCTAGCATCGTCCACCGTGAGGACGGGCACCAACTTATTTTGCGGGGTTGCCACCCGCATAGCTTTCTTCCGTTGGGGGGCTTCAGATTCCTGCGTGTACCCCGTTGCTCCTTCTTCGACCTTCCCTTCGGCCTTCTGCTCCTCTTGTTCCTCTTGTTCCTCCTCCTCCTCCTCCACCTCATCACCCGGCCCCCGAGATGAGGTACCCGGATGCAATCCGACGAGCGGTTCGGGTGCTCCAACCGGCGCCCTCATCACAAATTCCTCGGGGTTGACACGCCTTGCCATATCCATAGGGTTTTCACCTCCCTCTAGAATCTCCTCGACGTAGCTCCCCGGGATCCAATCTAGGATGTCCATTTTCTTTGCAATGGCTTTTTGGGTTTTGTAAAATTGAAGATCATTGTCCTCTATATAGGAGTACACCTTCAAACCCAACATCTGCACATTCCAAACACAATTTGGATCAGAAATACGCTCATTAAATTACACCAAGAACAAGAAAAAGAAACAATAAGAGAAAATCAAGACAGAAGGTTTGGGTCGCTCGACCTTAACTATAAACGATTATTTTGCAGTCCCTTACCATGCCAGCGTAGATAGGTTTGGATCCCCCGAAGACATTGAAAATTGAGTTCCCTCTTCTTGTTATAACCCTCATAATCCGCAAGTAGAACTCCATCCGCAACTCGTCGGCAGTATAGTTGGCGTACTTGGCCTCGTCGTACAGGCTTTTGCTCGCACCCAACCCCTCTGCAACTTGGAAGAGTTTTTCCATCCGATTTATAGGGTGGTTGTGGTGCTTTTGGGCACCCCCCTCTGAGGGAGCCTAAAAGTACCGCACAATCCCTTCGGTGAGGGTGGCCTGCCTTAGCAGGTGCCCAAGCCGAACCCGGTTGTTACGGTATTTAATGGGTATGTGGTGTTAGTGGAGGGATTTGGTAATCGCGTCGTATCCTTCCGATAGGTTGTGCCTATATATTAAGTGCCTAGGATAATTATCAAGTTTTCTAACCTAATGTCTACTCTATCCTAGTCTACGCGCAGACGCACCAGCCTTGGGATCAAGGCAACCTAACCCTACTGGATGAAATAACCTTACCTTTTACCTTGGGCCACCTTTAATTCTTTACTTCTTTTATATTAAATTATCTAAACGGGGGGACCTTAATTAAGTCCCACCCTCTCAACCTTCATTATTAGTTTATGGTTAATTGAACAAAGCCTATATTACTAAGTTCATAAATTATGGCATCACCACCTACCTGTTTGGTGCACGCCCTAACCCGAACCCTTCAAGGCCCTGTGCGGGTCTCTTGAAGGTTGATTGATACTTACACCCTCCGATCTTTGCCGTCGGAGGGGTAGTCTCAATCCTCCGAGTTAAGTTTCCGGTTGGTTTTTTGCCCACGGGGGTCGTACAAATTGTGTTGGTTATTAATTAGTTTAACACGGTTTGACCACAAAAATTCAACTTGATGGGACTGGGAAATAAGGCAACCTGTGTGTTCAACCTGTTGTACAATCTTCAAGGGTTGGGGCCATCACCTCCAACCCTTGGGGCCAACAACATGATGGTGGTTTCGTGGGTCATTACTCCCACCTTACCACCTACAAACATACAGAGTGGTCATGCCGGTGATTAATCCGGCTTCACCACACACGAACGAGCTATAAATAGAAAACTACTACCACAACATTTAACCGAGAGGCTCCGCACACATGGGAGTTGGACTTCCCCTCGGCGGCTAGGTGGGTGATGCCCCCCTAGCCTTACATGGATAGTTGGGTTGGGGTGAGAATATACCTTTGCCGCGCTCCCTCCATTCCTAAATTGAAGGGTGTAGGGTTAAAATGCTTACCAATTGACTCCCATCTTGGCTTGGCGATCGTTGGTGTAGAACCCCTACTCCATCGCTCGGCCACCCACAACACCAACTCGTACCCGCCACCTTTGGATGGACAAACCTCTTCTTGTAAGGCAACAGACACCCCTTTGCTTAAACAGCCATAACTTTTGTCCAAAAGCTTCAATTGGACCAATTATTAGTAATCTGGAAAGCTAACAACAAGAACTATCACTCATCCAATTATCAAAGCAACTGCATGTACCTTCTTAAAGATATAAGCCTACAAAGTCAGCTCTTAGAATTCTAGAGGCAGCTGGGATACCTTCATTCAAACATCCATAACTTTTGCTTATTAACTTAGATTCTAGCAAAATTAGACTTTCTAGAAACCTTAAAATTAGATCTACAACTGCTCCAAATATCAAAACAACTGCATGATTCCTCTTGCAGGTATGAGCTTACAAAGTCAGCTCTTATGTTTTAGGAGGCAGCTGGGATACATTTATTCAAACATCCATAACTTTCACTCTTTAAATCTGATTTTGACAAACTTATACTTTCTAGAAAGCTAACAACAAGAACTATAACATATTCAAATATCAAAGCAATTGGATTATTTGTCTTTTAGTTATGCGCATGCAAAGTTAGTACTTGTAGTTTGAGAGGCAGCTAGAATACCTTCATTAAAACACTCATAACTTTCACAAATCAAATTAATCACTATATTCGTTAATTTGAGACTTTTTCTTGTCTCAAATTAATATATGGACCACAACAACATGGTCTAATGTTTGGGTCGTCCTACCTAAACCATCTTGATATGAGTTCTTAATTGGGTTCTTGATATGAACACCCGCTTCAAAGTATTTGCATCTTACAACATTCTCCAATATCTGTGTGATTTTATCCATATTCTTATATTTGTAACTGTCTCAAAATGCCCAAAAAATCCCAAATTAACGAATACAGTGATATTAGATTCTAGCATGCTTATACATTCTAAAAAACTAACAACAAGACCTATAATATACGTAAATACAAAAGAAACTGAATGACTTGTCTTTTAGTTATGCGCTTGCAAAGTCAGCGCTTGTAAATTAAGAGGCAGCTGAGACATCTTCATTCAAACACTCATAACGGTTGCTCCCTAACTCTGATTCTAACAATCTTAGGCTTTTTGGAAAGCTAACATAAAGAGCTACATTCACTTAAAATCTGAAGGCTAAATTTTAATTTTTGTGTGCACAACACTCGCTTGAAAGTGGCACAGCAACTTAGGGGTGTGTTCAAAAACACACTACCTTCTCTCAAGAGTTCTAACTATTAGAATTCTAACTTATGCCTATCGTGAATGAATGGGAATGGTTTTCTCCTTCTAACTACAATTCTAGAGGGCTTCGCCGTGCAAAAAATGGAAAAAATTAGAGAGAGATTGAAAGGGGAAGAAGGGGTTTTATCATCCTTCAAAATGAAGGGTTGGACCCCTTCTCCCTTCCGTTCACCGAGGGGTCCCGTTCCTTGAACGGTGGCAACCAAGCCCTCGGAGGTGAATGGGGGTGAGGGGTGCCACCTCGCACCCCACTTGCTCAAGCCCTTAGAAAAGCTTTTCCATTTCCATTTGGAATTCATTTTTGGTTGGCAAGGGTGGCAACATGGCCCCCTTGCCTTAGTTGGCAAAATTCCTTACGCTCGTAGTTGTCACTTTCTTTTCTGTCTTGGCCGCTTTCGGAATTACCCTTGTTTTGCCGCGACTTGACTTTTGCTTGCTTGATTTGGTTGTTCCTAACTTAACCTACCTACTAACTAGCCCACTACTTCACGCTTCCGATTCGGGTAAAGGGCATTTCCCTTTTACCCTTTCGATTTCTAATTTCTATTTGCCCAAGAGTTTAACCCAAGGGTAAAGCTCCTTTAGCCAACCTACCTTAATCTAAACGGTTTGTGCTAAATTTCCCTATTATTCATCTAAGGGTTTTGCTAAAACACCTCAATTGTGAGCCAAATTGCCTTTGGGGGCAATTTTGACGCTCACAGTGGTTGTGCACCTTCAGCAAGTTCACTTTGTACACAAAGTACAAACACAATACATTCACGACCTTTGTTTTCTTGTCTTTCAACGTCGTGTAAGACCCCTCCGCCGGAGCAGCAATGTAATGAGATTTAGAGACAGCATAATCAGGTTGTAATTTCCTCACAATCTCATATACCTGCTCCGCCCTCCTATCCTCGACTATCCACAACCAAATGTCGACCTCTCGGAATTTGGGGCTTGCATAATCGACGAACTTTGATATGAAGGGCTCATAGAAGGGGGTGCTCATAGTACCCTCAAACAAACTTCCAGGAATGTTTCTGAAATCTATCATTCCAAAGGGGAATCGATCCCCAACATTCATCCTAATCGCCTTCCGAGCGTCGACGCCAGGCCATCCCTGGATTTTTCAAGGCTCTAGGGCGACAAGGTTGAAATGTGCATCCCCCTCAAAACTGACAAGCTTCTTCTCCTTTATGAAGTTGGAGAAGGCACGCGTTGTGTGATCTGCAAGAGCCCGGTTCTTCCCACCCTTCACCAGCTTTGACCGTAGGAAGTCCTCCCCCGCTTCCCTTATCAGAGCTGCCATAGAAGCACTGGTGAATTTGTACTCCGCCTTGAACGCTCTCCAGTTTGCCTCGTGGACCTCGCCATCCACAAAAAAGGTTCAATTCGGGGACTATCTTGTGTAGCTCTTGGACGATGATAGTCTTCTTCTTCTTATTCTCTGTCTATTCCTTCATTGTGTAGCATGAAGGAACGAAGGATTTTGGCTTGGAAAAAACTATCTTTGGGTGCACCCAGCATCTCTTTGCCGAGGGCTCGACATGTAGTATGTGGGTTGCCGCCTTCCCCATTTCGGTCTCCGAGAGGCCTTGGCACTACAACAAAACACGTCTTTTATTCCCGCACCCACTTCACTGCATGTCTTTTATTACCATAAACAGTAAACGGTTGAAATTGTTGAAATCCACCTTTACTGTCCTCATATCTGAGTTTACTTCGGGGTGTTATGGTAGTCATGTGGGACAAGAATGTGCTTGGGAACGCACTTGAGAACGTGTTCGGGAACGTCAGAGAACATTCATTACTACGGATAGTAAAGTGGTCGATTTGACCGTGTCACTTCAAAATGTGATGTGTTTTTGGGTTTTCCATAGAATGCTCACAAAAGAATGGCCCGTTTATTTTTGCTAACATATAATGAAATATACATATTCGACCACAATATGAGATTACTACATATGCAAGATATTATAATTTAATCTAGAGGAGCATGACCATCTTCTTCAAGTGCAGCTTCATCCTCGTCTTCAGAAGACGGTTCATGGTCGTTTGTGTTCAAAGCTGCGAGCACCTCATCACTGCTTAGAGCCACAACCTCATCTAATATTGGGTCAGTTGGGGTTGCATCATTCTCTAATGATGCTGGTTTCAATCCACAATGGTCTCCCGTATTGCCTAAAGATAGGCATCCTATGTCTGGTATTGAATCTTTTGTAGAAATGACTCTTGCTCCCCTTGGCTCTTTTCGTAGAACCACCTTCCATCCATGATTGTTCAAGTCGTCCGCAAAGAATACCTGCTCGACGTGTAGTGGAAATGCGAAAGATTCGGCTGATAGTGACACTAATCTATCAAAATTCACTAGGCTAAAGCCATAATCGTCTCGCTTCATGGTAGCATTATGCCCAACCATATTTTCCATCACCCAATTGCAATACAACACAACCAGTTCATACATACCATAGTCCACGGCCAATATTTCCTCCACCCATCCCACATACTCCAAGTTTTCCGCCTTGAAGTCCCTGTCATGTACACTGGACCGGCAATGTTGGGAGAATGTGGCGGCCACGCCAGAGTCAACCGTGGTCAAAGTTCCTTTCGCACTACGCACGCGGATATGATTTCCGAAGACATACATGGAGCGGTACGATGTTGCTTGGCTAAAGGGTGGAAGAGACAATACTAGCACATCTTTTTCAATCGCCTCTCCCGCCTCTTTGGCGCGAGAAACAACCGATTTGAACCACTTGGGGAACCCTTCATCTCGAAGGTCTTCAGGATAAACAATCCGGCCATTTCGTTTTCTCCTCCGATATTTTGCACGTTCCAGTTTGCGTTGTGCCATACTTGCAGTGTGACGCCTGTACAATAAAACATTTATGTAATGCCTTACATGTTTACGCGAAACACTAACTCAGTGCGTACATAAGGGGCTTGTACAGTTACTACGTAGAGTTATGATTCTCATTCGTTATTGCCAGAGAATACTAGAGGCAGTAATGTTTTGTAATATGACTTTGTCATGTTACTGCATAGAGTTTAAAATTTAACTATTGTGATATGACCTATACAGTTACTACGTACAGTTATGGATATACTGAGTTTTTAATCGAAATTACTAGAGGCAATGATCTTCTTGTAAGTTGACTTTGTGTAGTGAGGTGCAAATGTTTGTAAGTGCAAGAATTTCACAATTGCATATTGATGCCTGTAAAATAAAACAATTTGTTCGTGTCTTACTCTCTCCACGGCTCTAAGGGAGCCACATTATTGACCACAAATTCGTGTATCCAGTCGCGTATCTTTGGTGTTAGTATCTTTGGTCGCCCAACACCTTCGAGGATTTCGTCGTTCATTGTAGGGTCCTCCTTATCGTCCCATACCCTGCGACTTGTAACAGTATATGATTGCATGTACTCTGTGCAAAAGCCAAGCACTTCATCTATGGCGTATCCTTCAGCCATACTAGCTTCGGGTTTTGCGCGATTCCGAACGTAACCCTTCAATGTTTTCAGGTACCTCTCCATAGGATACATCCAACAGACATGTACTGGCCCACAAATATCTAGTTCCTCCACCAAGTGCACCAAAAGGTGCGTCATGACGTCAAAAAATGCCGGTGGAAACTTTTTTTCGATCATGCACAATGTAATGGCCATATCCTCTCGCAGGTCGCTCATTTCTGATGGGTTGATGGTTTTGGCGCACAATCGTTTGAATATCCGGCTCAATCTTATTATACATATACGAACGTCCTTTCTCATGATCGTGCGTACACAAAGAGGCAAGACTTGCTGCATAAGGACATGATAATCATGCGATTTCAATCCTTTCAGACTCCCATCCACGTGGACTCTTTTTCTCAATTGGCCAACATAGTGAGTAAGAGTTTTCAGCTGCCACATAACATCCACAAACACATACGGGATTTGCGGCAATGTCATGCTTCCTTGTTTTTTCCCCGGTATGGGCCACAAATGCGGCCTTATGTTGGCTTCTTTCAAGTCCATGCGAACCTTTAGTGTATCCTTCTCTCCAAATAGGAATTTCATGAGACTCTCCGTTATGTTTTTCTCGCAATGCATTACATCCAGTGTGTTGCGTATAAGAAGGCCATGTTTCACAAAAAATTCCAGGTTAAGTAGATTGCATTCTGTTGCATACCATATAACTGAATCATAGTAAGTGCAACAACAATTGTTGCACTATATGACTATACCACTACTTAGTTCAGTAATGGAGTATGAACATGACTACAACTAGTCATGTTCAATTACTTTAAATAGTCATGTTCATTCACTTGTTATAGACATGTATTACTTCCCATAGTCTATTACTTCCCATAGGACATGACTTAAACCACTACTTAGTTAAGTAATGGGGTAAGGAGTATGAACATGACTACAACTAGTCATGTTCATTCACTTGTAATAGACATGTAATACTTCCCATAATCCCGGTGTACATTTACTTCGACTGTAATACAATCAAATTACCATCTTCGTAAACTTCTGATATTCAAATAAAACCCATAACATATGCTCATCAATTCGGGTAAAACGAGTTTTCGGTATGCACCTTCCAATATGGTAACGCATAAAGTGCGTTCTTCCTCTTCACTCCATGCTCGTCGATTGGATCCAATTTGTCTCCTTCCTTATTGATCGGCGACTCTAGCAACCAATCTTGTCTTTGTTTAGCAAACCGCAAAATATCGCGTGACAACAATGTCTGCGGGGGACCTCGGCGTTCCTCTCCTCCATCAAAACTACTTTTTAATCGTCTGTAAGGATGGTTCATTGTCAAATAACGACGATGACCGAGATAAACATTTTTGCCCAATGACTTGGACCTCCTCGTTGCCACATTTGGCCCACACGCAGGACAACCCCGGTACCCCTTCGTGACTTGCCCGGCAAGCAATCCATATGCCGGGAAGTCATGAATGCTCCACATAAGAATCGCCCGGAGCTTAAAATTTGGGTTCGTATTGTATATATCCTCTACACTTTCATAGGCCTTCTCCAAAATGGATCCGTCCTTTGCAATCACCCCTTCCCACAATCTTTGTAGTTCCTCCACCAATGGAGCTAAGTACACATGTATGTTTTCATCTTTCACGGATTCTTTGCCGGGAATGATTAGGGATAGCATCACAAAAAACCGCTTGGTGACCAACCAAGGTGGCAAGTTGTAGTTTAGCAATACAACTGGCCATGTAGAGTGACTTAAAGATTGATTAGAGAAAGGGTTGACACCATCCAACGCTAGTGCCAAACGTAGATTCCGGGGTTCCTTCGCAAACTCCGGCCACCTTGCGTCCACGTGTTTCCATGCCTTTGAATCCACAATCGATCTTATGGTGGAATCCTTGCTTTTCCCCTCAATATGCCACGTCATAAGCTTGGCTAGTCGTTTGCAACGGTACATTCGGAGCAACCGAGGTATAAGAGGGAAGTGTCGCAACACTTTCACTGGAATGCTATCCGAATTCGGAACATACCGAGATTCCTTGCATTCCGGACACACTTTTGCGTCTTTGAGTTCGTTCCTAAATAAGCAATGGCCATTCTTGCACGCATGGATAGTATTGTAGCTCAAACCCAACTTCTTCACCAATCTTTTGGCCTCGTAGTGTGATTGAGGACAAGTGTTTTCTCTTGGGAGTAGATCATGTTTTAGCAGTTTCAACAACTCGTCGACACATGCGTTGGAAACTCCAAAAATGGTGCACACATTAAGGATCATGAGAACTGCTTGTAACCGGTTGGTAGGGTTGTTCTTGAATAGTGGGGTGTTGGCTTCTTTCAATAAGTCCTCCGTGTTGTCGGCAATGTCGTCATTGACCTCATCACCTACATGGGAATGTGTATTGGCCAATTCATCCAAATCTTCGTGAGTTCCCTGAAGTTCTTCCTCAATTCCCTCTTCATTTGGAGTGGTATTTGTATATCCGGGCAAACCATCAAACCTCTCGAAACATTCGTGGACCATCCGGATTACCTCCACTTCCTCATTATTATCCCGCAACACTTCTGCATTTTCGTGTGCAACAATGTCTTCGACTACTCCTATTTCCATATCATTATTTCCTTGTGCCGTCATGTACCTCCTTCCTTGGGTCGCCATACATATGTCTTTTTGGGCAATATAAATGTCATTGTTGACCTCCTACATATGCACCATGAAGAAGAAAACAATATATTTTCTCTTAGTAACCTTATGTATTTACAAACATTTGAGAATCTATAATTGATGACCATCCCAAAGGGAAAAAGCAATCTTCTGTGCAAGCACGGTAAACTGGACAGGACCTGTAGCATTCCTGGAGTGTAAGTAGATCATTACTATATATAGTAATAGTATGGTTGTGGCAGCTTAAAAGCTATGCACCATTACTATGAACAATAACACATTACTATGCACTATTACTAGTAACAGTAGCACATTACTATGAAGTATTACTATGAAAAGTAGCACATTACTATGCAGTATTACTATGAAAAGTAGCACATTACTATACACAGTTGAGATTAATATATGACACCCCATCACAACTCTTAGCTGCTCCAAGTACAAGACATAGTGGTGAAATTGCTGATGCATTAAATTCGAAAAATGTCTCAACAAAATCGCGGGAATTTAATTCACGGAGTAATGCGCATACAGCTCTTCTCCTGCCTCTATATCCCTTGATGCAATTGTCATAACAAAGTCCCACTCGTTCTCCTTCCAAGGTTTGGGAAGCATACTATACTCCCACACTACATTGCCAATTTCCTCTCGCCCTATGGAGCTGTTGATAAATCCAGCAACATTGCCCTTCTCCACACTTCCGTCTATGTAAATATCTTCCTCAGCTTTAAGGACATAACTCTTGAAGCTTGGCACAAGACTTTTCATTTTTCTGTATTCTGACTTGCTATATTGGGGACCTACAAATGGCAAGAGAATATCTCCTTCTTTTGCGGAATCCATGGCAAACAAACCCCAGCCCATAAATGAAAATTTTGAAATTTTCACCACCCAGTGTCTTTGGTGAAAACTGAAAGTGGTGAACTTCGGTATGGGCCCATTGCACCACTGCCCATCGAAAGCTCCACGCCTCCAATTCATCAATTTCAGCTCCTCCTTAGTGTAATTTCTCTTTTGGGGGACATGTTTTGGGGTTGTGGACTCTTTAAAAAACAATTGAATGGCCACCTTGGCCGCGGCCTCAACAAAGGGTCGTCTTTGTGCCTACACGAAGGGAATCAATGTTACGTCATAATTCAATTGCCTCGTTTACAATACAATATAATTCGAAAATGACTATATATTTTACTCACCAATATGGATTTCGTAAATGCGGAGTCACGTTTGTATCGACGAAGATGTTTTCGTATGGTTGTTCTTGACAATACCTTCCCCCCTGCACACATACTACAAGGGCAACGATACTTTACCAATCTTCTTTTGTCCGCTTCTTTTTCTTCCAAGTCCCATAGCTCCAAGTCCAACATTGCACGCCTCGATATTGCATCCATTTTGATTCTGCATCAAAGTAAATGAATTATAGTAGAAAGAATGTGACCTTCAATTAGCGGGTTAAAGATGTTGGCACAATTCAAAAATCAAATTCACCTGCAACATCCTTTGCACCACATTTGTTGTAATTGGTCTGGAGATCTTAAATTATGGATTCCTTTAACTTAAAGTTCACGTTTTTACTTCATGTAGTAAATGACATTACTTCACATTGTCACATTACTATGACATTACTTCATGGAGTAAATAACATTATTTCATGACATTACATCATGAAGTAAATGACATTACTTCACATAGTGACATTACTTCACAGTTGAAAGGGCAATTATAGAACATGTGAATCCTAAATCAACACATTAAATCTTGTTATATTTAGTGTACATTGTATTCTAGCGATCAACGTAGAATTGTAGTCGCACATTCTCTTTCAGTACAAATGTTATTTCATGTTCGTATAGAGGACTTCATGACCTTTCCGTGGACAACAAGAACACAATTTTTGATGGACATATGCATTTTTGAAAGCAAAAAACCGAGACTATGTTTGAAAATTTCCAAAAAAAAAAATGAAAGGTTTCAGATTCCAGCGAACAGCGTAGAATTGCGGTCGCACATTCTCTTTCAGTACAAATACTATTTCATATTCATATAGAGGACTTCATTACCTATCCGTGGACGCCAAGAACATAATTTTTGGACTTCATATGAATTTCTAAGAGCCAAAAAACCGGCACTATGTCTTAAAATTTCCCAAAAAAAGTGAAAATGGCCGAGTTCCACACTTTTGCATTCAATTAAAAAATATCACTGTAACTTGAAATTTAAAATATAATCAACATCAATGAGAATGGTCGACATTCTTTGATATATTATGGTTTTAAATTTATCAATGTATGGTCCATGTTACGTGTCGGGTTCAAATAAAAAAATTGTATCAAAAATGGCTCATAAACAATGTAGAATTACTAAACACCAAATTCGTGCATGTAACTTCCACATATTACCGTAGTTGATATTTAGGGTTTGAGTGTACATTTAATGTTGCTTACTTTCTTAGGGTTAGTGATATGATGTGTTTGCGTTTGTATTAGTGTATCAAACACTAAATATCATATTTAGGGTAGTTATGGAAGGTGTAGAAAAGTCAATTTGACGCATATCCACCCCAGCGACTTCCTCTTCCAGCTGTATTTGACTTGACAAACAGGGGACCATAGTTACTATATGCAATCTGGTGTACATACTTACGCAACCAAAATTACCGAGCTTTATTACTATGCACTATTACTAAAATCAATACATGAGGATGGAACAGGTAAAACCTTTGTGAGGACTTTGTCTTGCTAGTTTAGGGTATCGAAATGAGGGGAGGAAAAACATCTCCCGAGTCTTGCTCGCGTGCCACAGCTCCAGAGCATTACAAACTTAGCCTTCTACGCATGCTTGCACCCTCAAGTACGCATGCTTTCACCTTCTGATTCACACTTAGCCTCCACGTTGATCCCGAAATGCTCTCGGTGTGTGTGTGCTCAATTGCTGATTGAAGCTCCTGCAATGAGAACAAAAACGTGGGTTGTGGTAGCGGATACAGTAGACACATGAACTGCAAGGATGAATACGTAACCTCGTTCATCCCATCCATAGTAAGCTTAGGGTTTCAACGTTCACTCTTTTGTGAGGCTCGGAAGTCCTGTGCGGGTTTCAGGAGACACTCTTTTGTGAGGCCCGATTGCGGAAGTCCTCTGCGTGTCTCGGCGTCAGCACGGTGTGCGCGTTTTGCAAATTTGTGATCAAGCTTTCCCTTTGAAGCCATCAATCTCTAGCTCCATCGCCGCAGAGTGTGAAAATAGTCTTTCACTGGGATCTTTGGGAGCAGGTGTGGCGTTACTTGAAAGAGGATTCAGGGAGCGGTGTGTGTTGGTTGAAAAGGAGAGTTTCTGTGTGCATAAAATGAGGTTTGGTGAACTTGGATTTGTGCAGAGCTAAAGTTTGATTTAAGTCTTAGGAAGGTTTGTGGAGTTTAGAGTTTTATGTATTGTCGGCACAGAGATTTTACCCTAAACCCAAATCCGAATCTCTTAGTGTAGCCATTACTTAGTTTTGAAGATTATTCAAGGTGAATATACGTGTATTTCCATAGTCGGGGTTTTTCTTCTGCCTGGGCTTTTTGTCTTGTACCTTTTCTCTTGTGGATCTGTGACAGAGTAGTTGTGTCCTTTTATTTTTTTGTTTGAGCTTACGACAGGTAGTCATCGACAGTGTAGCATTCTTTTCTGATGATAGTTGTGGGGGGGGGAGGAATTCCAGTTTTCCCCATGCTGAGCAATAGCTTGGAGAAGAAGAACCCAAAGAATATTTTTTTCCCAGGTGGGGATTGGGATATCAGATTGAAGAGGTGAGGCGAGGTGACGTTAGGTTTGGGCTCGGCAGCAACGAAGTTTTGAAGTGTTGGAATTTCCCAAGCCGTGATGCCGCACTGGTGGACTCCCTGCATTGAAGCATATCCTATCAGGTGAGCTGCGTTTTGGAACCCTAAAAATCATCAGGAGAAAAGGGCTTTGATGAGCAATGGACTTGAATTCTTGCCAGAATACCTTCTTTGTCAATTTTAATACCTTGGGTTCTTGAAAAGATCTTTTGATTACTGTCTGCAGCATCTCACTGTACGATCCCGGTGCAGCCATGGATGTCGAAGTTTTCGGCTGAATGGAAGTCTATATCTTTTGTGTTCACAAGTCAACGATTTGAGTCCCTGAAAATGTGTTCTTTACATATGAGATTAGTTTACTGGATTATAGGATGGTGGGCATTCAGTTTGGGATTTATTCGGTCATGAGGCTTTGTAGATGGTTGCTCATATTGTGTGTGTGTTTAAAAAAAGAACAAGAAAAAGCCTTTTTGAGCTTGTGGTTGTCTTCATGGAAGACCAGCTTGACCTTTTCCTCTTTGTTTGTTTGTTTGTTTGTTTGTTTGTTTGTTTGTTTGTTTTGTTTCAGTTTGCACTTCACAGTGTGCCAACGTCTGGATTTGTGTTCCCATCAGATGAACATCGTTGTAAGTTTTCGATTGGTGTTCGAGTACTGCAACAGGAAGAAATAATACTCTTGTAGTTCCAGTCTTGAGATTTTCTATATATACTTTGTCCATGTTAAGCCTTCGTTGCTGCTGCTGGTGAGCATCTATTGTGTTGCAATGGCCATGGCCTGAATTTAACCTCTATACTGAGCACCCATGCATAAAAGAACAATTGATCCCATATCTCAGTTGCCGTTGGTGCCATTAAGATTGCATTCTTTCTGTTTATTTACACATTGACAGTAGCCCCTCAATCTTGTACATCGGGCCTCTTTCGTGAGACGTGTTTTCAAAACGTCAAGCAAAACACCTGCGTGTTGTATCCTGTGTGTTGTATAACTTTCAATGCCAACCCTTAACCTGTAGTCCATCCTCCTCCACTTTCACACCTGGCTCTAAACTTGTACTGATGGCTTCATCTCACAAGCAATGAGTCCTCTTTTAATTTGTCTCCCCTGCATGCATTGAGTCTCGCTGGGTTCTTCAAACTGGGCTAGCTCTTAACATTCGAGATTTTGCAGTGAACAGTGAGCGGGGATTAGCTACAACATTTCATTGCTGTTGGAGAAGGGAAGCTATCAATTGAGGGTGAACATACATTCAAGTGAAGCGTGGCAAAACCGATCCGCTTGACAGCTTTTGTATGTATTGTGCAGGCGTACTCATATCGTAACGTCATACCATTGCTTTCTTCTGACTACCATGTAATCGCCTTTGACTGGCTAGGCATGTACCAAACCCCCACTAAATCGCCTCAACTGCATACTTCAGATATGATAGGTCAGTAATTGATATAGAAGAACAGACATGTTATTGAACAAGTTGCAACAAGTTGAGATATAACAGGTTTAGTTTTCTTTCTTTCAGGTTTTGGATATTCGGACAAGCCACAGCCTGAATACGGCTTCAATTACAGCACAGACGGTGCGAGTCTTTGTTATTTGTAGTTCCAATGTAGTTACTGTTTTTCTTGCTGGAAGTGACTGCTTTGTTTGTGGTCGGGCTTTCAACCTGAATGGTCTTACGCATCTCTGAACTGCTTACTTTGGGCTCGTGGAGACGGTACATTCGATATGGAGCAGGTTCCTTGCTCAGGTTGTTCAACCCTCTCTTCTTTGGTTGGTTAAGATGGACTAGGGGATTTTGTCCTTGTAAATCTCTTGCTTCGAGGACGTGCTCGAAGTATGGGACAGCACATGGAGGTGTGTGTGCCTAAAACATTCTCTTCTATTTAATAATAATTGCAAGAGACAAGCCCGCAGATTCATCTTACATCGAGCCGTTCGTTGTCATTTAAGAAGTTTATTTTATTTTATTTTCAGTTTTGAGGATTGTTTGATGGCCTTCCATGAGTCATAATTCTTGCCTTTACACCCCCTCCTATGTGGTTAGACCAGATTGCGAGGTTTGGTTGACTGCCAATCCTAAACACTGACCTCAACTGCTTTGAAATGTACCAGCTCTGGTGAGCTACGAGAGTGTTTTTCCTTAAATGTTCGCGTTGGGAGTTAAAAGTTCAGCTGAGGCGGTGTTGCGACGATGTTGTTCACTTGAGGTGGCAACTCTACAGACTGTGTATATGATTTCTCTGTCAGAATTACGATCACGTAGAGACAGGTAAGTGGTGATCAGAGAGATGATGTTGATGTCTGCGTCAGTGCAGATTTTGTGAATTTGTTGTTGCCTTGGAGGAATATCATAAAGGGCCGTATTGTTGACCATTGTTTGTCATACAGTTTTTAAACATGAAATTACTGTAAGAGGAGCAATCTCTCTCACATCTCATCCGGATCAAACGTTGCCACAATCGATGACCGAGGAGCATGCGTAGTTGAAGTGTAACTAGTCCGCGAAAAGTCTAGAGTTATTGTGTGTGCTTGGGGAGAAAACAAAGAATGCCAATCTGTAACAGTGTGTCCAGGGAGATCTGTGGGCATAATGATCAGCCAAAATCGCAGTGTTTTTTTAAGTCCCAACTGGTTACATGTTGTGATCGTTCAAGGTTTTTCTTCATGAAAAGTTGGGTATATTTGCCAGATTCCTCTACACGTGATCGATAATCTTCCTGAGCTCTTGAAACTTCGGCCAGTTGTTTCTCAAACTCAACCGGTTAATCCGTAACGAGCAGTTGGTTCTCTCCATTCATTTGATGGTAAGCAAGAGGTCGTTGAATCTGGGACGAGAACTCAACCAACAAGTGATTTGTGCTGTCTAGTTTTAAAACTTAGCGACGCTAGTCATAAGCTTGCCACCATCGATTCTGTCTTAGTTGAGGCAGTTACGAAGGGGCTATTGAGCTTGGAAATCCCCTTTTTCATTCTTTAAATCAAGCTCTCTGCGTATACTGATAAGAATGCAACTCATTGCACTGAATTGTAATTTGAACTTGTATGTCGGATAATTCCTCACTGGGTACCATCAGAGTCAGAGAATTGGTATGATATACAATACAAATTCCCCCCATTATGATGGAGTGCAAGACTTTCTTTTCTTCATTTTTTATAATGATGTGGCCGAGTGTGAACTTTAATCGTGTGGTGGATATAATGTGATTCTCATGGTCAAATATAGGCACTTTGTATATAAACTGATAAGTATGCAACCCATTGCTCTGAATCGTAACATGGACATTTAAGCTGGAAACTTCATCGTTGAGTACCATCAGAGTCAGAGAAATGGCATGGTATACATTTTAAATTGCTCCCCATTTTGAGGTAGTGCAAGTATTTATTTTCTTGGTGTTTTCCAATGATGTGGCTGAGTATTAGGACTTCAAACTTTCTCATTCCATAACAATGTTTCTGCAACTTCTTGACTTCTTGCATCTCGCCGAAGAAGCTAGCCTCTCCCCACCAAAAATACAATTGAGCTTTTCTGTTTGAAATAGTTATTCCTTGATTGTCCAGGAGTAAGAGGTGTACAAGGGTGATCGCAAGAGTCTGTACTATTATGGTTTGAAGGTTCTCCTTGTCTTAAAAGGCTCAATTCTTTATTTAGATACTAGTAAATGATTATGAGATAATGGTATTAAATTGAACATTGCTTTCTAATGATGATGCCAACAGGTCATGCCACTCTATGAAATAAGCCAGACAGCTGTTGAACATGCTCCTCAGTGCTCATAATCCTTATGTGCTTGTTCGACTAATCAAGAATCCACTTAATAATGGGTCAGGAGTTGAAGTCAATTATGTCACATATTGATTCCATTTATCTTGCAGTATGATAGGAATGGGAAAATGCCAATTTAATTATGCTCTTTAAACGTAAGAGCATCTCCTATGTATTGAATTCAGCCAAGAGATTGATTCTTATACGAACCTGGAAGTTGAGAAGGTGGTGGCATATTTGTAATATTCATCATCAGCATCTGTTACTTTAAACCTCCTACAGCTCAAATTGTCTAGGGTCTGCAGTTTTAGGAGCTGAACGTCATCTTCAAGCTGAAAGTTGGTAGCTATTTCTGCAGGATGGAAAAGTTTCGCAACTAGAGCATGTGTTTATCCGTGGAAGTAAAGTAAGGCATGTACATATTCACTGCATACTTTTATGGGTTCTCAGTATGGTATTATCCTATACATGATTTTCTCACAGCAATATTGGATATCTTCAGAGCAGGACAGCATTTGCACAAACCCTATATGCATTTAGTGGGATTGTTTTTGGGCATTGAGGCCAGATAGTATTTAAGTAGCAGCTTTGATTTCAAGCAAGGAACATGTAACCTAATAACCTTAGTTTAAGCTATTAATTCTTTCCCTTGTTAGTATTTGGGATCATTCCAAGAGGTTCATAGAAGAGAGGTCTTTGTGAAGAGCTCATATGTTCAAAGAGTAGTTGGTTATGTTCATGTTCTATTCTGATTATAGATTGCTAGTGCATAGAGTTTCATTTGATTGGAACATGACATCATATGATTGATTCGTGGGTTTTCATGAGATTGACTACATGCTCAAGATGTAGACACCATTCTAGGCTCAATTGTTCAATATCTCAGCTATACACTTACAAACCTGCATAGGTTTGATTGCGTCAGATTTGACCTCCAAATGATGACTTGTAATTGTATGCAGCTGTTCTTCTTCCACACATCAATTGTGTGATAGTCGGCATTGGAGCCCGCTATGCCTCCCAAGTTCCCCTTTCATACATTTTCCAAATTTTTGAAATCTCGGTGTGGAGACAGAGAGCCAATTAGACTCTACTCATGTCCTGCCTTTTTAATTATCTGCACACATGCTTCCGTCAAATATGCACATTGCACATTTCAATTGGGGGAGCGAATAAAAAGAGAAGATTAAAACACCGTTTTGCAGCACTGTAGGAAACGTGTAATTGTAGAGGAGACGGAATACGAGCAACTGCGGCGGCTTAAAATTGAAAGAAACAGCAGGAAGTTGGAAAGCTTGGGCTTTCCAGCATTAGCGGCGGCGATCGCACCGGCACCTCGGAAAGATCGGTAAATCTGCCTTCTTATTCAAAGTACGTCATATCTTTGTCTTTGAAGTATGCACTAGGAACTATTGCGCCCTCAAACTTATCGCATGTATTTGTGTCATTACTGCAGTTCTCTTGTCACAGTCGTACATGTACCGCACCTCGACTTTGTATCCTTGTATACTTTAATATTCTACTCCTAGATTAGGGTGGTTTTTGTCAAATGCGAGTCGCTATTATGGATCACAAGTTAACCACCTTACTCAGTGAAATAGCTTCATTGTCCGATGAAGATGTCCAGAAGTTGTTTATTGAGGTTTCCCAATTCCCTGCAATACATGCCTGTATGATAACCAAAATGCAAGAGCTATTGGCTCATACCTTCGAGGATTCCAGGACAATCTCGGAGTCCTTGAAGCCACCTAGGAGGAGTTGCAGGTTATCAACGTTACCATCAACCTCAACGCACATAGAGGCACGAGATTGTCGCAACCCTTGCTAGCCCCCCTTGACCATCTTGCCAATTTTCAATTCTAGCAAAGGTTACGAGCGCTAACCATTCGCATTCCGCCATGCTAATGGTTAGCTCCTCCTACCCCGGACCTTATAGTTCATAGGAGGGAAACCAACCCTCCTACTTTGCTTTCGGGACTCACCCCTTAATCGGTAACCCATTCCTAGATGTGGACTTCCATCCATGGAAGTCCAATCCCATGTTGATCATCGCATTGCCGGAGCAACACTACAACAACCCGAACCATACTAGGCAACTATGGCCTCACAATGGGCCAATGCCCATGGAGGCCTTGCCGTTTGGCCTCGGGTGGGTGAGGCCACACCACCTCACCCATATAAGCCTCTAGGACTTTACGCGGGGCCCCTACCCCACCGTCAACCAACCTCTTGTCTCTCTACCAAGAGTTGGGGCCAAGTGGACACTTTCCTTTAGCTGCTGGGCCTAGAACCCCCCCAGCAGCTTCAGACCATCATAACTTCCTTGTATGATGTCTGATCATAACAACCAACCACTCCATCTTCATCTACGCGTCACGTAGATGCCAATGGACTCCTCACTTGCCCCATTCAGGCAAGTAATGAGGAAGTTATGCCTGCTTGAACCTTGGCAGTCCCGGGAATCTCTCCCAGGCACTGCTGTACCAGGGCGCTGTCCCGGGACAGCGCCCCACTCAAATGGCCATAACTCCTAGCTCACACGTCAGATTGAGGTGTTCTTGAGCATTCTAGAATCACCACGCCATGAGCTACGCATAGCTCATGGCCTTACCCTTGTGCCTCCTAGTCTCTGTGGGTGGGAGGCGTTCCCAACGCCCGGGGCCCTCACCCACACTAGGATCACTTGGGCCCTCTCACCAACGGCGCCACAAGTCCCGGGTGTCACTCCGGGGTCCCCCTTGTGCCCATGGTGTTTCGGGCACTCCTCATGGAGAGGTGCGCGACAGAGATACTAGCAAGGAAGATGGTTCGTGCAGTGAGCGATTTGAAAAAACTGATAAGGATGCAGACTATGTTCTAGAATCGGAAACAGAGGCATCCGAAGAGGAGTGCAGAGAACCCATTGCACCACAAGCAAAATTGGTAAGTATCATGCTTTCCATGGCCGTTCATCATAGTTTTGTCTTTGCATTTTCTAAATTCTTCTTCACCATGCATTGAGCTTTACTGGGCACAATACTATGCATAGTGCCACATTACTATGCGCAATAGGACATTACTATGCACTATAGTACATTACTTTGCACAATACTATTCACAGCAGGACATTACTTTTCATATTACTAGACACAGTAGGCCATTACTATGCGCAATAGGACAGTACTATGTACTGTAGGTCATTACTCAGCATAGTAGAACTTCACTTTGCACAGTAGAACAACACTAATCATTATATGACCGAGACGCCTTTATGAATTTGTTTTCAGACTCCTCACAATCCAAGAACTTGGTCAGTGAGGAAGAAGAAGATGGCTTCAAACCCTAGGGCGAAGAGAGCTCTACCCGTTGATGATGTTGGAGACTGGGATGAAGATTGCGACAACGAAGAGGATGGGGAGGAGGAAGGAGACGCGTATGATTGGAGCAAGCCAGTGTTGATGGAAGATTCCAGAGATTATGGTAGAGTGCGGGGGAAGCAACCCCAAAGGGATGATGGTGCTTTGCACGAAGATGGTGGTGCAGCCAAATTGGCGCTGGAAATAGAGAAGAAGCTCAAAATTATGAAAAATGAACTGGCTATGCAATCACGCCTTCACCCAGCGAGGTCACGTAGCAGCGACGAAGACGAAGACATGATCGGCAAGGAATGGGTAGCGAGACGAAGAGAACCACATCATAATTCGCAAATGAAGGCCAAGAGGAGGGCTGCCAACAAAGCGTGTCGGGAGCAGTTTGAGGAGAGAGCGCGGGATGGAAAACAACGATTTGTAGTAGATCTCGATGATAATGGTGTTCAATTCGTTTTCATTTCCTTGTATGATGTGCGTATGGAACCCCCCATGGAACTAGCTAGCAAGATTTTTGGGCATAGGTGGTTGAGGTCCTAGTGTTTCCAACTCCCAACTGGTTGTATGTTGACATCTTCCAGGTTTTCTTTATTAGTTGGTGCATATTCTACAATCCCTCTAAAACAATCTTTAATTTTCCTGAGATCTTGAAGTGTAACCAGCTATTTCTGAAACTCAACCGGTTGATTAGCAACTAGCACCTGATTCTCCCCGTTCATTAATGAACTTCCCATCACCATTTTGGGTTGTTTTAGATTGTAGAATCTCCTACAGGTTTTGATTTGTAATTGGATTGTATACTAGAGTAGAACATTACTGCATACAGTAGAACATTCTAGTATCACATTACTATGCACAGTAGTACATTACTACGCACAGTAGGGAAGTACTATATAGAGTTGTACATTACAAACCACAGTAACTACTTGCAGTTAACATGCACAGTTGTACATGACCATGCACAGTTATTTTGCATAGATCCATATTATTATATACAGCTGAACAGTTAGGTAGTGGCTAATGTGGGTGGTCAATGTGGATTGTGGTTGATATGGATTGCTATGCAGGATTTCCCAGTGGTGTATATAGGCCACAATGGCTGAATGCTCTGCGTGGCTACTCCAGCGACTTAGACTGGAGCGTCGACAACATAAATGACCAGGATGGGACAGCATTGGACAACATCCATACGCGCATGAGGGAGAACTGGGAATATCGAGGATACAACGGGGAACCGCGTGTGTTAAGGTATGAGGTATTGAAAACCAACCTTGCCCAACAGCTAAAGAGCAAAAGAACGCAAATGAAAATGCGAATTATGAAAGGTTTGTGTAAACCAGAATCTATCCGGCTTGATCATTGGTGTAACATGGTGGAGCTCTGCCGCAATCCGAAGAAGATCGTGCAGGCGAACGTTATGAGGGAGGCCCGGAAATGTGTGAAAAAAGTGTCAACATTCGGCCGATCCGAGGGTGAGGTGCGGGCACGGCTGGTAAGCACTTTGGCAACTCCGAATTAGTTTTTTACATTTATCGCACGATTATTGGTGAAAGTAGCAAATGATGTGCAGTTGTTGTTATGATTTTTGCTAACTCACTTTCTTTGTGTAGGCGGCAAGTTTGCAGAGGGACCCCCGCCAAGAAGAGGTGGAGGAGGAGCTTGAAAGGCCCAAGAACACATCAAGGTTAAAAGGCGGGCGTCCAGCGTCGTCCACGTTGTCAAAGGGGGGGGAGGGATAAGCGATGCACAATGGGGTTTAGGATTATCTCCTCATGTAAGTCGAACGAGGAGTGCAGGTATTGAGGAGGTAAGGGCAGAGGTTCGGCAGTTGGATGAAAAGTTCAACAACATTCAGAGCTCGCTTCTTGCAGTAATGACAAAGCTTGGGATACCAGTGGAAAGAGAGGTAGGCACACCGTCACGCGGAGGACACCCTTGCAGTGTTGATGCGGGAAAATCCAACTCTCGGAGAAGTGTATGTCCGCTTGCACGGTCAGCTTCAAAGGAGCCCACAAGCAAGGTAGTAGAGTCTGGTGGTGCAGGTGATTTGCCAATCGTGGCGAGCCCCGAAATCCCCTCCGGGTCCCAGAAAACCTCTTCGGAGCATGAGGACTTTGAACATGTACGCAATATGGGCGGATTCTTCTGAAATCACTTTCATGTAAATTTTACTCCACATAGTTAAGTAGAGATTACGCCATAAAGTGAGATGTATATGCCATTACTGGATTTGTTTACTATAAGCAGTCAACGCGCTTACTAGGTGTAGTAATGGATTTAATTCGTTATTGTCCGGCATTACTATTGGCAGTAATGACCCGAATGTAACTCACAGTGACATAACTGGTGGCAGTAGAACATAATATCACCAGGCTTAGTTATATGGCCTTATGTATGTGTTGAACTAAATCATAACTGGTGTAGCGATGTCTAATGTGCGCAATAGAAGTCGACATCCACAGGTAAATGAGGTTTCCAACGATGCAATTCGACCAGTTCGGGCGCCATCGAGCAGCCAAGGCATGAGTGCGCATGGTGGGGATGGCAAAAAAGATGCTGCCCCTAAACAGAAGCGTGCACGACTGACTGAAGGCGAGAAGTTGACATTGGAAGCTCTGCCAATTTTAAAGAAAGGTGACGTTGTAGAGAAACTGAGAAGTAGCCCATTAAAGAACAAACAGGTGGTGGACAAACGTCGGGCGGATAAACCTCCCCTTGCCACCAAGGCTTCAAAGAAGACCAAAACCGGCCTCGAATTGGTACGCACTTGCTAGGAAACATGCAACGATATTTTGTTGTTGAACTCATGACCTTGCCCTAATGTAATTCAAACACTAACACGTGGTTGTTGCACTTGTGCAGAATGCGGGGGATGTGGTTCATATCTGTGGTCATGAAGAGGAAGACTTGAAGACGACATTCATTGGAAAGGGTATTATAAAGAACCTAGCAGGTGGGATGTTGCACAATAAGGTGATTGGCGGTGGCTACATATCTCTCACATTTAAGGAGACATATAAGGACGACTATCCCCTATGTTTTCCCCTCTCCGAAGACGACCCTCTAATCACTACAATCGGCAACGCCAAAGGCCACTATGTTCTTTGGCCAAATGATTGTGTTAGGTTGTATGCACCTGCGTGAATGTAGTGTGGACTTGTAGAGCAATGTTGATATTCAGACTTATAGAACCTCGGAGTGTAGTATTTATCATTGCTAGTAGTGAAATGTGGAACATGAATGACATACTATTTGTACCCTTATGAATTTGGTAGTAGAACATTGGAACCATGTTTGTGTGACTGCACTTGGTGGAGGAATGTATTATGCACTTCACTGTATGTCGTAAATGAATGTTAGTTTATAGAATCAACTTGCATCTCAAAGTGAAGCGACCATCCATTAGATGACTCAGCATAGTATTGTTAGTATGAATAAGCAAATTATTTTGTAAATGCCATTAACATCTAATTGTGATGAGTTGACCTCATGTTACTAGTTGTAGTAAGTACAGTCATATGCATCCAGAACATGTCACTTTGCAAAGCCATATAAAGTTCACTACCAGTTAGTAGCAATAATGACATGTGACAACCATATGACTCCACAAAGTAAGCCAAATAAAAATGGTTGATACAAAAGTTACTACACATAGTAAAGTAGGTCCATCCGCCAAATAGTGAGAAATATATGCTATTGCCAAAGATGTTTACTAAAACCAGTCACATGCACTTACTATACCGAGTTATGGATGTCATGCGTTACTGTCTGTGATTACTAAGGGCAGTGACGTGGAGAATTCAATTCATTACCCGTAAGATGACTTTGTGTAGTGAAGTGCGAATGTTAGTACACCCCTACATGACTACTTTATTGCACATAGTAAAATGGATATTACGCCATAAAGTGAGAAATCTATGTCATTGCCAGATTTGTTTACTATAATAAGTCACATGCACTTACTACGTACAGTTATGGATCTCCTTCGTTATTGTCCGAGATTACTAGAGGGAGTGATATGCAGATCTTTTTTCATTTCACATATATGACTTTGTGTAGTGAAGTCCAAAAGTTAGTACACACCTACATGACTTGTCCGAGATTACTACAGGGAGTTATATGGTGACGTGTATTATGTTGCTTATATTGACGAGGCATAGTGAAGTAGGACATGACTTCATGAAGTGAAGCACGCGGAGCACCCCAAACTTCACTTCCATTGGGAACGTGTTCATTGGGAACGTCTTGTCCGACATTACTATGACCAAACTTTACTGCTTGTCCGAAGCGACTGGTCGTTTCTTACGTCAGTAAAGTCTGGGTTTTCTCACTCGTAGGAGTGAAAAAACCCAGTTGTAAAAGACGTGTTTTGCTGTAGTGTGGAGTGTTCGAAAGAACTCTCTCATTAGAGGTTTCAACTGCTTGAAACGTGCGGTCGAGTTAAAAAGCAGGCATGTGTCGGGATCGATCAGGTCCCCCGTCTCGTGCTTCTCGAACACGTTCTTCCACTTCAACCATACATGATCGGATGTTGTTATCAAATAAATTTCTCCTCGCAACTCGTTGTATTTTTTTTGCTTATGACTTGCATTATCAATAGAAGAGAATTTGTTTATCATTTGGTACTTGAAGAGCTGCATATGGACATAGAAAACGCGTGTTAGATCTATATTTGTTATTTGTTCACTTTCTTAGAGGAAAGTGATGAATAATAACTCCTACAACAAGAGTTTGGGTCGATCGATCCAAACCATACTCACCTCCCACTTTGGATTTTTGTTTTTTGCATTCTCCCTCTCCTTGGGAGGCCTGCCGTAGAACTCCCACACCTCCCTTGACGCCATGATGTTGCGAATCCACGCTTCTTGTTCCCCATGTTGAAGTAGCGGGAGATGTCGCTCAATCTAGTTTCGTCATCTGACCACACCACCAAGGCCTTCCACACCTTCAATTTTTCTTTCTGGTGATTGGGATCTTCCCACTCGGTCATGAGTTGGATTTTCTTCGATGCTTCCACGCTGTGCTGGCCATCAATTAGCCAAAAATCACCCTTCTGAATTGACGGCCACATATCCTGGGTGGGCATTCTTTTGTGTCCATGGGGCATAACTACGATAGTTTGCCTATCGTCTTTGAATTGCTCGCTCACTATCTGCGCGATTATTCAATCCACGTAGGCATCTTCCTTTGCCCGAACACACTTTTCCGGCGGGGCTAGGTGGCACTGAGCAATGTTGATGTCGAACTTGAAGTCCCTACCCATGAAGAAACAGTGCGAGCACTTGGTCGTGAAATTGTTCACGATTTTTTGGATCTCAGACGCGTCCACTTCTTGCCCGGGCTTTGGCATGCGCAGCTCTGGGGAGACTGGCTCATCAGTCATAACTGATGCCGATTCTCTTTGCCTCTTTGAGGGAGTTGTCTGCCGGCTGTTGGATGGCGTCGGTGTCTCACTATCAGCCGATGTTTCTGTAGGCGTAGTTCTTCTTGAATCAGCGGGAACCGGTCGCGGCTTCCTCACTGTTTGAGGTCTGGACGAGCCTGCGCCTTCTTCAGTTGTGGCCTTCCTCCGCACCGGTTGTTGTGATTTGGACTTGCTCTGTTGAGCCTTGTTTAACGTATTGATTGTATGTTTGAGCTTGGTAAACCTGGTTGCCACTTTCGTATTTGAAATGCTTGCATCTATGAAGACATACTCCGGTTTAATAACGTCTGGCTCAACGCAAGAGTCCTTAACGTACAAGGGATCAAATGGCTCGGAGAATTGGTGCATGAACATATGTGCACTCTGCATTGCAGAATTCTCAAGAATGACGTCGATATAGTCACCTAGAGCCTGTACTGACGCCACCTCCCACCCCGTCATAGTTGCCCATGTGTTTTGATCCACTGTCCCAACCTTCACCACAAAGAGGATCTTGAATTGCGATGCCTTGACAACTTGTAAGGACCACGCAATGACGAGCCCGTCCTTGGGCACGTATGACTCATCTTCAGGGGTTTCGTGTTCCTGCCATACCATATCTGGTGCGAGCGAGAACCATCTTTCACCAGGTCTTTTTTTGGGGGCCATCTGCAAGGAAAATCACACCACTGTTAGTTTCGGTCGGGCGACCCAAACTATCAGAATGGATGTCAAATATGCACGGGTAGATCACTTAGTGCATTTTAAAAACGACGTGCGGCATAATATAGAGAGGATTAAAATCATTTGAAATAAAAATTATAAAGGAATTCCAAATAATGAAGGGGCCATTAAATGTAGACAATCCCATTATAAGTAAGTTAGATGGACATAAAACGTGGGCCATTAATTTTTTGTAAAATTAATATAGGGGCTGAAGATAAGGATCCTAAAAGGTGTGTTTAGTATGGTATGTAAATGGGTTTAGGACTCACGGGGATGGATGATGATTGGGAATTCTGTCTGTCCAAAGTTACTTAAAAGGAATATAGAGTACAAATTATTGCAGTGACTTGGA
Organism: Polytrichum commune; assembly: GCA_950295325.1. Classification (NCBI taxonomy): domain Eukaryota; kingdom Viridiplantae; phylum Streptophyta; class Polytrichopsida; order Polytrichales; family Polytrichaceae; genus Polytrichum; species Polytrichum commune. Next base: position 27,900,756 of record OX485803.1, read on the forward strand.
CAATATAAGTAATGGAAGGGTGCAAACAAATGGGCCATTTTTGAAATTTAAGTAATTATAGGGAGGCTTTAATTCAGCCCTTGAAGGTAAATAGCCCCAAAACAAAAAACCCCCAGCCGCACGTGGTGCACAAAAATGTCTTAGAGTGATCTACCCGTGCAAATATGTTGAGGTCACACAACTCAAGCCGCGTGAACTTTGATAAATGTCAATAATTATCTGGGATTGGGAGTTAGCTTGATCGTGTAATACGATTTTTAAAATACTTGGTAAAAAACTTCTTCCCAAGTGTTTTCGTGTTTCCAAGGGCATTTACATTATTCATGTAGATATCTTGTACACCGCGCTTATTTTGTTTTTAGTATCTTCTATTATGGGATCAATATGAATTTCGTATCTCATAGTTTGGGTCACTCGATCCAAACCTGCAGTTGTGTTTGGGTCGCTCGACCCAAACCAGTTTCCGTACACTGAAACAACAAAAATTAGTTGTGAATAATATGTATTCTCGACTAATTCTTGTTGTTTCAATTTACGATCGCTAATGATACATTGCTTATTATGAAATGCTTGTTATAAAATGCTTATTAAATGATGCTTATTATATAATACATGTGATAGAATGCTTAGAATAGAATGCTTGGGATAAGTATAAGAAAAACAAACTTATGCACCAAAAACGTTACCTGTTCTTGCAAGCTTTAGAAGAAGCTTTTCTTGCAAGCTATTTGTGTAATTGGAATCTGAGAAGCAGTTGTGTTCTAATCTCACAAATACTGGAGACTCTGATGAATCTTAGACCGCTCTACAGACGAAATGAACTAAACTTTTAATGTCGCAACACTCTGTATGTAAAGGTAATGAGATTTGAAGATCCTAAACCCTCAACACTCCGAATTTCACAAACTCACAACCCTCAAAACTCTGAATCTAATCCTTCAAGCTATCACCAATCTGATAATAAACCCTCAACACTCAACACTATAAAGCTCTTAAACCCTCAACACTCTGAATCTAATTCCTTCAAGCGTCAACAATGTAAATGCTAAACTTCAACACTCTAAACTCAACACTCTAAACTTCACAACCTTCAACACTCTAAAGCTCACTCCTTCAAGCTATGAACATTCTAAAGCTCCTAAACACTTCACACTCTGAATCCTTAAACCCTCCACACTCTGAAACGCACAAAGTATCAATACTCTTACGAATAAACCAAAAAGAAGAATCAGACAAGAACCTATAGCATCTATACTCGCACGATAGAAGACCATAATGTGGAATCTACATGCTCAACCAAAAGAATGGAGGGAGGAAGAGAATGGAGGGAACGCGTCGTTTCGTGGAGGCGGCGCTTCCAAGAGTGGCGCGGAGCTCACTTTAGGTGAAGAGGTAAAAAGACCCAGGTACGGCAACCTTTCGGGTTTTGTTCCCCTCGGGAAAAGGCCCTAAACCCCGGCTTTAGGGCACCCCTTGAAACCCTAAACCCACGCAAATAGGTTCACGGGGCAGCTGTAATCCCTAAACCCTTACCACCCGACCTTTGGCGGCATTTAATTTGTTCCGAAACAGGTACATATCCTAAGGTTTTTCACATAATTTTCAATTTTCCAAAGTATTTGAATTATAGGCTCCTAAGTTGTTTACCGACTTTAGATATTAAGTAACACAATTTATTTCACATTCATCTTTGTCATCTGTGTTGATCATCTTTCCCAACTCCGGTTTTAATGTATTGAATTAGATTGTCCTTGATTGGGATTGCGTACATTGAAATTAAGCCATTACGTGCTTTATAATTTGACATGTGTAGACATATGGAATCACAAATGCTCAAAGGTAATTACACGGTTTAATACTATTAGTATGGTACCATTTGTATGGTTTGATAATATGAATACGTATTTTTATTTATGTGATGGTTAATGTTGGAGGACAAGGCTGTAGCCTATCATAGATCACTTAAAAAGTAGCTTTACACTAACGCAATTATACAAGTTTATGTATTGTCAATTATTCTAATATGGAATTACGCTAATTGTATTCATACCTTATCATAGTTTTTTGTCAAAAAGAAAAAATCGGTTGTTTGATTTATATCATGGAACATGAATATATTTATATGGAAGTTGTCATTTAAAGTAAACAAGAGAAGCATAACGATTACAATTGTAACCCTTGCACCCCCTTGGAGTTCAACATCATATGAAGCCATTGAAGCAATCACTTTGTTGGTCAATGGTCGTTACACATATACTAGGGTTTAGGGTTTAGGGTTTAGGGTTTAGGGTTTTCAAATAAGAATAATAAATTGGGACTTGTTGCACCACAAGCCATAAATGATTGGCACATAGGTCAAATGACGAGGCCTCAGTGCTTGTAAAATTATTTACAAATGTATTTAGTTATGACAACATTTCAATTCAAGGACATGGAATATGGTTGTGTGGTCGTTTACAAGAAAATTCACTAAAGCAAACATGTGATCTAGTGGTCACAATCAAGTCATCCTTAGTATGAGGATTCTAATAACAAGATTATAGTACATACAATCTTTATCATGTTAATATCTTATTTGAAATAATGAAACACTATATACTTATGAAAGGTACATGATATAATTTTGTGAATGTTATAATGACATACATTTCCAACTTTACATGCTTTGCTCACAAACACTGCTAAAGATAAAATGGTTTAGGGTTTAGGATAAGTTCAAACATCCTTGGAAGAGTGGAGTAGAAAGTGATATGTGTGCTTGGAATTTCATAAATGACTTCCACAAAGGTTGGTCATTGTCGCACTTGCATGCTTGATAATGGAGCAATGTTGTGTGCACACATTACAAATTAGTTTTTCTCATTTGCACAATGTCATGTTTGTTCTTTGTTGTTAATATCATATACTTCCTCTTGCAATGGTCTCAATAGCTACTTTAGCTGTTGTGTTTAGTGTCTTTTACCATATGGAGTTAACCCTTAAAGGACATATGCTTTCCCGATACCACACCCAAAACATCTTTTAAAATTCATTTTAAGCATGATTAACCAATTAATTTACATAGGCTCTATTCTAAAGAAGTATAGATCTTGCTAAGGTGCTCGATTTGGCATTCTAAACCCCCATTTGGTGCAATGGAGTAGAAGTTTTGAACAAGATTCTCCCAAAATAATACCAAGCCCGTGGGGCAACATTGTCCTTTAAGGGTTAAACATTGTTATCATTTTTTTGTGATAATATTTGTTAAAATATAGCATAAAATGTGAGTTCAAGTAGAATAATGTCTTGACACATAATTTACTATGTTCCTAAGATGGATGAAAGCAAAGTTGTTGGGGATGATATTTCTAAATCGCTTACCACATATTTATTTCCTTTAATGCACTTGCTAGAATACATGTGGCTACGACCCTTCCTTCCAATGGTGCAAGTCATATTCACTTCAAAAAATAAAAAATGGATACAATATCTCAAAGAGTGACAATACATATTTATTCTACACACATAATATATGTCAATTCTAGTGATCGGGGAGATTTTTGGGCATATCCGGTTGAGATCCTAGTTTTTGGAAGTCCAACTGGTTACATGTTGGCATCCTCCAGTTTTCCTTTATTAAATGGGGGTCAATTCTTTAAATTCCTCTTAAATTATCGGTAAATTGGATGCAGTCTTGAACTTCTACCCGTTATTTCTCAAACTCACCCGGTTCTCCCTGATCATTGGTCACCTCAAGTCACTTGATGGTTGGGGCACCGAAGAGCCACGCTTAGTACCATTTTTTCTATTATAAACAAGAAGCGGGAAAGTCTGTCAGAAAGTTTGAACTAATGGCTAAAGGAGAATCAAGCGGGAAAGGTATCCAATGAGGAAGCAGAGGGAGCGGAGGCGGACAGTATAAAAGGCCCGCCTTCCCGAAAACATGGTCATTTTTGCTCCTCTCTCGCTCCTGAAATTGTAGGAAGCTCTCTCACTTGGAGCTCTATTACTAGGTTAGAGCATGCTAGCATTCATCACCAAGCAATCGCAACATCCATCCATGACTTTAATTTCCCAAAGAGCCTATCTATAGACAATGCTATATTCACGCCGCATTCGACGGCGGAATTTTAGGGTAGTTTGGGTCAGTCGACCCAAACCCACCCCCACATGAGGCAGGTACTAGGGTGGACACAGAGCCCATCCTGCCCCTCAAGGTTTGGGTCAGTCGACCCAAACCTATACTCTCATGAGGCAGGTACTAGGGTGGACACGGAGTCCATCCTGCCCCTCAAGGTTTGGGTCGGTTGACCCAAATCCACCCTCACATGAGGCAGGTACTAGGGTGGACAAGGAACCCATCCTGCCCCTCAAGGTTTGGGTCGGTCGACCCAAACCTATACTCTCATGAGGCAGGTACTAGGGTGGACACGGAGTCCATCCTGCCCCTCAAGGTTTGGGTCGGTCGACCCAAACCCACCCTCACATGAGGTAGGTACTATGGTGCACACGGAGCCCATCCTGCCCCTCAAGGATTGGGTCGGTCGACCCAAACCTATCCCCTCGTGAGGCAGACACTTGGGTGGACAAGGAGCCCATCATGCCCCTCAAGGTTTGGGTCGGTCGACCTAAACCTATACCCTCATGAGGCAGGTACTATGGTGGACACGGAGTCCATCCTGCCCCTCAAGGTTTGGGTCGGTCGACCCAAACCCACCCTCACATGAGGCAGGTACTAGGGTGCACACAGAGCCCATCCTGCCCCTCAAGGTTTGGGTTGGTCGACCCAAACCCACCCCCACATGAGGCAAGTACTAGGGTGGACTCTGAGCCCTTCCTGCCCTATAAGGTTTGGGTTGGTCGACCCAAACCTTATCCCACAGTGGGCATGTACTAGGTTTGACTCAGAGCCTATCTCCCCTTACATAATTTGGGACGGTCTACCCAATCCATCCCCACTGTGTGGGTGCTCTCTGTTATGAGCCTGAACCCATCTTGGGAAAACGTTTGGGTCGCTCGACCCAATTTATTCCCACTGTGTGGATAGACTCTGGATGACCATGATCCCATCCTGCCATAAGGTTTGGGTTGTTCAACCCAAACCATCCTCACTATGTGGATGGAGTCTGGATGACCATGATCCCATCGTGCCACAAGGTTTGGGTAGGTCGACCCAAACCCAGCCCCACCGTGTGGATGGGCTCTAAATGATAGTGTGTCCATGTGGTACTTTTGGGCCACCCCCTTTCGAGGGAGCCTAAAAGTATCACACAAGCCCTTCGGTGAAGGTGGCCTGCACTTGCAGGTGCCCAAGCCGAACCCGGATGATAGGTGTATAACGTGAGTAGTTAGATTTTTAAGGGAAATTAAATATGCGTCGTAGTACCTCCAGAGGTTGGGCAATAGTTTTTTTTACAATTGTGGCTCTAAACTCCACTAACCGATTTCATATCTAGTTCTAACCTTAACATACAACCTATTCTACGCGCAGACGCACCAGCCTTGAAACCAATGCAATCATAATTTGTGAATTGGGATGGTTCTGATACACACCAACCGGGTGTGACTCATACCACCCTAGTTCAATGAACGGACTAACGACAATTTGATAGATCATTCAATTATTCCTATTTTTTTACTTAGTTCTATTTAGTTTTCTAAGCGGGGGAACTTGACCTAAGTCCCACCCTTTACACAAATTCTTTCTTAATTACTTGATTTCGGTTGCACCTCCTACTTCACTACATTCACATATTAGGCATCACCCCTTACCTGGTTGGTGCACCCCTTATCTCAGAACTTTCTAAGGCCTCGTGCAAGTCCTTTGAAGGTCGAGTAACATTTCAAACCCTTCGGACTTCAACGGTCTGACGGGTAGTGTCACCCTACCGAGTTAAGTTTCCGATTCGGGTTTCTTGCCAACAAGGATTTACGATTTATTTTGTATGTTTTAATTGTTGAATGTGTTTACACTGGATAGACCACGAAATCACAACTTAATGGGACTAGAGTGACGGACAACCTGTAGGTTCAACCTGTTGCACAATCTTCATAAATTGGGGTCATTACTCCCAATCTATGGGGCCAACAACATAATAGTGGATTCGCGGGTCATTAACCCCATCTTTCCACCAACAACATTCAGAGTGGTCGTGTCGGTGATTAATCCGACTTACCATACACGAAACTTACTAATAAATGAAGTTACTACCACAAAACATACCAAGGGCCCCGAAAACAATGGAGTTGGGTATTCCCTTGGCGGTCAAGTGGTCAAGCCACTTGACCTTACGAGATAGGTGAGTGGATTTAGAGATGCGTACCTTAGCCACGCTCCCTCCAATCCTAAATGGAAGGCTAGCGTTAGTAAATTTACCTCAATTCTCCTCGGTTGATTTGGGCTCGATGTAGGCCGAGCCGCTACCTCCTTCCTTGCTCCACTTCCCGAGCGTCGACCTTGCCTCTTTTTTTGTAACTAGTTTGGTAGTAAGCGTACTTTAGTTAACAATTAAAATATAAAATATTTATTCTGCACTGTAATTTAATCCTAAGCATAATATTTATACTTAGTGCACCTAATTATATTTCCAATGATAAAAAAATCACTTTAATCGGATAAGAATTGCAAAAGTTATGAGGGTTGGACATGTGAGGTCGATTCAACCGACCTTTCCAACCCACCTATCTAACTTCTAACTTCAAAAATTCATAACACATTCCTTACTACTTGGATCTAGGTTTTCCTTATACTATTGGAAAGCTATGAACAAGTTCTAACTAGGAAAATTATGACATCAGTAGGTTAAGCTAATAAAAATTCAGCAGACTCCTTGAAACACAACAGTCAATCAAGAAGACTTAAACTATGTATCTCACCTTCAACAATTCATATCTAATTCAAATCTTATTCAAATCAAACGTTCTATATGACCCTGGACGACCATTACGTTGGGCCTGCTAGTCAACGTCCCCCACCATCTTTCCGCATTGCAGTGGATTGTCATGAAGGTTATATGCTCATTTTGCGTCCTGGAGATGAGACATATGCGAAGCCAGTATGGATGGCAAGAGCTTTGTCTAAACCAAATTTTGTAACTTCCAGCCCTCATTTTCGACAAATACAAGTGGAGTACTACCGACCGACAGCACGGAATGAAGATGTGATTCGGTATTATACAGGCTGGGATACAAACCAAAACTTTCGGTGGAAGGTGGATTCTGAGCACGGTCCATCTTGGGTAGATACAGATTCCATATTCATAGCATGGAAACCACGGAAAAATCATAGTGGATCAGTGTCCATCCCTCAAAAGTACATAATTTTTGCAAAAGACAACCTTGCTCGGATTGCACAAGAAGCAACCCATGTTGAATGAGAAGTTGGTAGGATTGTGTTAGCGTTATTATAGTTTAATATATAATTGTAGCAATATATATTACTTATATGTGTGTTATTTAAAATTGGGGCAAAGTTTGGGTAGAACTTACGAATGCTATATTGTTGGGGGGTGGATGAATATCCATTTACTATATTTCAAAACAAATGTGAATTTCATCTTATTATTAAGTTTGGGACTAAATTGTCAAGTGAAGAAATATGCATTTATTACATGCATTTTGTATGTTGCAATGTTTATATTTTATTGAGAATGCTAATAATAGAAATCATTTTATATGTTTTTTTGGGTGAAACTTGTTTGGAGTGCTCTACCCAATGTGTTTTTGTTGATGATGTTGGTGTTGAGTGCTCTACCATATGTGCTTATGTCCACACATCATAGATTTGGGATATTAAAACATATAATATATTTGAGATTGTTGACAATATAGTTTCGGCATCATCATGTTGGTTGATCCCTACATTAATTTGAGACTGGAGAAAGTCTCAATTTAACGAATATAGTGTTATATACTTCTTGATCACCAAAACATTTGGTCGTGTTTGATTACCATCCACCACAATTTAATGTGCTCATGAGTTAACTGGTTTAGGTGATGTTCCATCTGGAAATGAGCATTATTGTTTTTGATTTAAGGAGAATCTAGTGAACAAGTAAGGGGGTTTGACAAACTTTCCACTTTGAAAAATTGTAGATTTTTTTTACAAGGAATAAAAATATGTAACAACTTGCATTGATTCCTTCTCTTCTATCTTGGAAAATAATCTCAAGATTTTAGGACCAGATCTTCAATGCGAAAGACCTCATTTGCACAGTTTATGGAATTTCTACCTTAATGCATGAAATCCATGCCAATTATTGAAACAAAGTTTGGCATAATTTGCATCCTAGCAAATTTGTGATGAATATTGTCATGGATGAGATATCACTTAGTAAATGACAATATTTGCAACACTGTATATTTATAATCCCCAAATTTCATTACGAAGAATGATAAATAATGTTAGGTTAACATTTAGTGTTGGTGACACTACACCAGGGTTAACAATTAGTATTGAGCAAGACAACTAGAATTGGTGACACTAAATACAATATTTAGTGTAGTGCTAACAATTAGGGGACCCAATAAACTAGAACATTGTCCTAGTTGCAACAACCACAAAAGAATGCAAACACCATGTAAAATATACCCTAATACAAGACTTGCATGTGTATTCCACTACTTCTCAACTCCATGCATCACCTTCATTTGACATGCCAAGTCTTGGGCAATGAGCATGAATGAGTCAAAAACTATCACCATGTTTGTATGTCCTCTTGGCCGTTGAATATGTCGATAAGGGTCATCAAAGTGGCATCATCAAAGTGAGGGTTAAGCATTAATTTGAACACCAAGATGTGGAAATTAACAATTTTGTGCAATCTCAATTTTCATTTCGTAACTTAGGCTATGTTTGTGTGTCTAGGATAAATTGATTGCCTTTGCATGTTGCAATATAATTTCAAATCTTCCTTTTTGTATCATCAGTTTGTGAATTCGTATGTCTGAAGCTGTGCAACCACAAGAAAGATAGTGGCTATATGCTTTTTTAAATGTAAGTATCCTTCGGTCTCACATGTTTCTCCAAATGTTGAAGATGGTAGACCAATCCATTGCATCTACTTCAAGCTCACAAAGAGAGACCCGCATAAAAGCACACCTATTGTGCAAGTGGCTTTTGATTGCATTTTGGTTGGAAAATCTTCTCTCACAAATAGCTATACTTGATGGAATGAGTATAACTTCCTGCCAAAGTTGCATAATTTTAGGCCAATTTGTGTGCCATTCCAAATTGCTACCACATATGCACCAAACCTCAAATGTTGTTTTGTTCTCACACTCAAGTCGAAGTGTTTCCATAAATTCCAAGAGTTCTCCCTTACACATGTCACTTTCTTCTACAGTGCATTGAAACTTCAACAATATCCTCTCAAGCCACAATTTGGTATTTGTGATTTGGTCACTATCATCATTTGGATAATTACGAGGGTTGAAAAGTTTGGTTGCATTGAATACTATAACGTTTGGGAAACGATCATTCAAAGCATGAACAACTCTTTGCACATAAGATGCACCCAGTAATATGCAATGTTGTAGTTCATTGGGCCCATCAGTTGCCAATGCATGAATAATACTCCCTCCGTCTCATAATAATATCGTGATTTGCTTAATTTGGCTGTTTTAAGGCCAGTTTGTCTCCACACTTTGTAACACGCTTTTAATGCTGACTAGTAATTAACAACTACCAAATTAAGTTGTTAATGTAGAGCCAACCTAGTTCAAGAAGCAGCAAGGAACTTACAAGGTCCTTTTTGTGCACGCCTTTGACTTGTCATTTATTGTGAAACAACCTTTTTTAGCAAATCAAGGTATTTTTTTGAGACAGATTTCTCAAGCAAATCACGATATTATTCTGAGACGGAGGGAGTACAATATCTTGTATTGAAGGGGATTTTTTCCCTATGCAAGACCTCAAAATTCAGCTCATCTGAGCTGAGATGGCTATTTTCCCCAATATTGATCAAACAAAACACTCTAGATCTCCTCCCATTTATAAAATTTCAAATCAAGTGTCTTCGGAATTGAGCATACAAAAATATCTATCACAGATGTAGACGGTGCCACCAATGAGAGTGGATTATTTACCACTAGCCTAGAGTATGTTACGAACTTTAGGGAATTGTGAACGTTGATGGCATTCAAATCACATTCCCAACAACATTATTAGCTTCAATTCAGGCATTGTGAATTGTACATTGTACATTACAGTCAATTTGAAGGGGATTTTTGCACTATGAAAAGTCTACCTGAAATCATCCCAGTGTCAAGTTGAGACCTTGGGTAGGTCACTCTATAGGATTTTTGTGCAACACGTGCGGTGGAGGGGTATTTTTTTAAGGGTTATTTACTTCCAAGGCACGAATTAAAAGCTCCGTCTAATTACTTAATTCTCTTAAATGGCCTTTTTTGCACCCTACCATTACTTATATTGCCCATGTCATTGCAATTTTTTGTAGTCTACATGCATTTTAATTTTTAAAAATTAATTATAAGTGTATTTAATGCAAAAGTGGTGGGAAAAGCATGGAAACATTAAAACATAAAGCATATATACCATTGCAAAAACTAAGTACAAAAACTAAGTACAAAAACTTATCACACAAATGAAAGATTTGTGGTTACCAAAACAAATCTAAACTTGTGCAAAATATGTGTATCGCTAACCACGTCACATAAGAACAAGTGTGATAACATGATGCATATTATTCCAAGACCATAACATGAATGATATTATACGATCGCAAGTGATGAAGAACACAAGGATACTTAAGCATAGTGTACTTTAAAATTTGCTTTAAAACTTGCAATTTTACAGCCCATAGAACATAACCTTCATGCATTAAAAAAAACTTAGGGTGGAAACACAACAAGAGTGAGCTTGTGTTCACAAATCTTGGGGGGGGGGCAGTGTGTTAAAAAGTTAAGGATATAGGTGCAAACAACCACTATTTTATAGGGGGGTATTACTTTCAATTCTCTTATTTTCTCCACATGCTATCATTATGTAATTTTCTACTTTGGGTTAATAGAAAAATGGCTTGCATTACTTATAATTCCAAATTACTTATTATTCCATACCCTATAGTACTTTAAAGATGTCCAATGCCATTTTTGATACCCTATATTACTCTTAAGTCCATTTATAATTTTTTGCCCCCATGTTTTTAAAATACCCTGTGAGCCCAAAAGCATGTGCCCACATGTGTTTTAAGTTTAGACTTGATTAAGGTTTGAGTTGGGATAGCTTATTATTTTATTAAAACATAAAAAGAGTGAAGCTTGGTTCCCGGGGGAAGAACTGCGTTTAAGGTTAGGTTGGTGTGGGAGTTATCGTTAAAACTTCCTAAGAAGTTGAGCTGGGAGCTTAATGGCTAGGGGAAGCAATTAGGATTAATGACGGAGCAATGGTTAGAGGGGTAAATGATTAATGTAGTTTTAAAGGGTTAGCAGGTTAAATGAGTGATGTGGTTTTTACTGATCTTGGGATTAGTGTGTGAAAATTGAACCTGCTGGCTTGAACCGGTGTGGACAAAGGTAGATCAGTTAATTGGCCATTATGGGCATGGCCACTGGTAGTTTAGGGGGGAGGCGACTGTGACCTAAGAAAATGCGGATTCAGGCGACTGAGTTCGGTGGCTGGGTCGGTTGTGGCTCTGCTTCGAGTTCCTCTCTCTGTTTTCTCGAGGATAGGCAAGGAGGCAGATTCCTTGCGGCTGGCGAGCTCGTGAGTAGAAGGAGGCAGAATGTGAGAAGATGGGCTGAGAGATGAAGCGGTTGAGGAAAAAAGGGTAATGGCTGCAATGCCGCAGCTAGATCAAATTTGAGGGGGACTCCAGATTTGGGTGTGAGCTCCAGTGCAGGGAGGTCGAACCTCAGTGTGTAATGAATTCAAACGATTAATGCTGGGCGGGGGACTGGTCATTTGAATTCAGGGACTTGCTGCTGACTAAATTGGGTGGGGAATGAAGGCAATGCTGGAATCAATCGACTCTGGCTGCAATCAGGCAGCAGAACTCTTTGGACCTGCCGAATTCAAGCTCGGTTGCAGAATGCGCTCTTAGATGCAGCATTCATGAATCAATCCCAAGAGCAGCTGAAGTGCACATGGCGCAGATTGGGGGTGAGGTAAATGGCAACCTTTGATGGCGAATGGGTTGGGAACTCAGAGGTGAGGGGATCAGGGCCTCTTGGCCGCATGCTTGTAAGGAGGGTGCCGCAACCAATGAGCCCTTCACGCGGCCAGCAAGCACCGAACCTCGGACTGAAGGGAGTCAGTGCCCATGACGGGCACTGACGGGTGAACAGTGGCAGTGAACAGCGCACAATCCTAGGCGACCGGTTGGGTTCTGGTTCTCCGAGGGGGGGGTTCTCAAGGACTGATGGCTAGTGGGCATTAGGGAAGGTAGTTAGTTTTGTAAGGGAAGGGGTAGGGAATAAGTAATCGGGGAAAAGGGGGTTGGTTCTGGCCCCCACCCTACCTTGCCCAGTGTTTGGGGATTTGTGGAATTAAGTGTGGGAAGAAAAATGCAATGATCTCAAGTGTGGTACATTAGAGTAGGAATGAAGAGCATTTATCAATGCTTATACCTGAGACTTGAAATAAAATGTTACTTGTGATGTTGCAATGGGTTGAATAATTATCACTGAGTAACCACATTCACAACGCTAACTAGGTGATGTTAGCCACAAACTCTCACCCGGACTACGACGCATAAGGGTGGGGGTTTAGGGCTGACATACCCTATCATTTGTTCTCACGTATATTGCTACTCCAACCAATGTGTCGCAACCCTTGCTAGCCTCCTTAGCAATCTTGCCAATTTTCCTTTCTAGCAAAGGTTCCGAGCGCTAACCCTTCGCATACCACCATGCTAATGGTTAGCTCCTCGTACCCCGGACCATATAATTCAAAGGAGGGGAACCAACCCTCCTACTTTGCTTTCGGGACTCACCCCTTAATCGGTAACCCATTTCTTCGATGTGGACTTCCATCCATGGAAGTCCAATCCTATGTTGATCATCGCATTGCCGGAGCAACACTACAACAACCCGAACCATACTAGGCCACTATGGCCTCACAATGGGCCAAAGCCCATGGAGGCCGTGCCGTTCGGTCTCGGGTGGGTGAGGCCACACCACCTCACCCATATAAGCCTCTAGGACTCTACGCGGGGCCCCTTCCCCACCGTCAAGAGACCTCTTGTCTCTCTACCAAGAGTTGGGGCCAAGTAGACATTTTCCTTTAGCTGCTGGGCCTAGAAGCCCCCAGCAGCTTCAGACCATCATAACTTCCTTGTATGATGTCTGATGCGAACACAAAACCACTCCATCCTCATCTCCGCTTCACGTAGATGCCGATGGACTCCTCACTTGCCCCATTCAGGCAAGTATGGAGGAAGTTATGCCTGTTTGAACCTTGGCAGTCCCGGGAATCACTCCCAGGCACTGCTCTACCAGTGCGCTGTCCCGGGACAGCGCCCCACTCAAATGGCCATAACTCCTAGCTCACACCTCCGATTGAGGTGTTCTTGAGCATTCTAGAATCAACACGCCATGAGCTACGCATAGCTTATGGCCTTACCCTCGTGCCTCCTAGGCTCCGTGGGTGGGAGGCGTTCCCAACGCCCGGGGCCCTCGCCCACACTAGGATCACTTGGGCCCTCTCACCAACGGCGCCACAAGTCCCGGGTGTCACTCCGGGGTCCACCTTGTGCCCATGGTGTTTCGGGCACTCCTCATGGAGAGGTGCGCGACACAATGACTACCCCCCCTGAGTCACAAATACAACACCCACCCTGTAAAAATCTAACTTGAACACCAAAAAAATCGCAACCATTGCAACTATGCAGAAGTCATGTGGTTCCCTACAAGTTTGTGCAGGTGGGTTTGGGGTATGCAAAACAAAACAAACCTTTACAACCCTATCCCATACCTTAGTGTCCAACGATTCATCAATTAAACAAACGATTTATGACAAAAAAACCATACAAACGTCAAGATCTAAGAGTAGGGGTTACCCAAACCCCCACATTGTCAACTGAACCATCACCATAGTGGACAAAGTATTCTTGTGGCCAACCTGTTTTGAGTTACAAATGAATTGCATAGAGGTCTGTTACATCAAGGTATGCAAAAGAGATTGTGCAAAGGCTTCATCTTTTGCCAAATCCTACATTTATCGTCATTGTCCTTAAATTCAAACGGCCATCCCAACGGTGGTTTTTGTTCAAACAAACTTTGAGCGAGGCATACGTTTCTCCGTCAAAAACCTTCAACTTGCTGTAATATTGCGGCACAATATAATCACCCTCCATAGTCCACATCCGTAAACAACAACACGGTCACCCAACAAAAACACTACAATCAATTACAAGCCGTGCAAAGAAATTCTAAACCCTAAACTGCCTTCAAAACAATTGTAAGACCTTCACCCAAGAAAATTGAAACCCTGCATGGAACTTCACGGCTGCCCCTGATCCTAATTTATTATTGATGACTAACTACATAACTAGCCGTAATGACTATAATTAATCTTAGTTATGACTTAGATGACTTGTCTTAGTCACGTTTTCTATAGTAATGATTAATCTTAGTCATATTGTTTAAACTTATAACTAGTCTTAGTTATCACTACAAGAGAAACAAGGGTTTTTAGTACAGTATTTTAGCATGCATGTGCTAATTGGACCAACACTTCATGAAAAAAAGGAAATCGACATGTTTCTAGTATAAGTGTTGGAAAATAGTCATTGTGGACACATTGACGCCCCGATATTGTTTATAGGACGACTCACATCGTCCTATAAACAATCAGACAATTTGCCCAATAGATTTTGTGAATTATGAATGTAATTTTTAGGGCGTATGTGGAAAATCATGTACACAGTAAATAGTAGACAATTTCCAGTATATAATAAATAAAAGTCCATTAATAGTAAAATAATATACTGTAAATAATAAACAAGAATAACACACCATTAATAGAACTAAAATAATAAATATCAGACCATAAATAGTAAATAATATACTATATACAGTAGATAAGAATAACATACTGAAAATAATAAATAA
This sequence comes from Polytrichum commune, assembly GCA_950295325.1. NCBI lineage: Eukaryota > Viridiplantae > Streptophyta > Polytrichopsida > Polytrichales > Polytrichaceae > Polytrichum > Polytrichum commune. Next base: position 27,915,807 of record OX485803.1, read on the forward strand.
TAAACTATATAAAGTAGATAATAATAAAATACTCTAAATAATAAACAAAATACCATTAATAGTACTAATATACTATGAATATTGAAAATTACATATCAGACTATAAATAGTAAACAATATACTATATACAGTAGATAATAATAACATACTGAAAAGAATAAAGATAATAATAAATAATAAACATCAGACGATTAATAATAATAATATACTATAAATAGAAAATATTAAATATCATACCATAAATAGAAAATAGTATACTATATACAATAGATAATAATAACATACTGAAAATAACATATAATATATATAATATATAATAAATAATAAACTTTAATAAAATACTATAAATAAAATACTATAAACTATAAACAGTGAATATTAGGCAGTACATAGTAAATATGATAATATAAATAGTAAATACGAGGCAGTAAATAGCAAATATGAGACACTTAATATTAAATAATAGGTAGTATACAACAAATACTGGATAATAAATTATAAGCAGTAAATAATAGACAGTAAATAATATATGCCGTATATAGTTGATATTATATTGTATATAGTGAATAAAAAATAAAAAGTAACCTGGGGCCTCTATATATATTATTTTAAATACTTTTAGTATATCATGCGCGGAGTAGTGGCTTAGTGGCTAAGGCCTCTATGAGGGAGCCAAGAGGTTCAAGGATCAAATCCCTTGGCCCCCCCCCTTGGCTTAGCCTACTAGGTAAGTGTCTAGGCACTTAGAACTATAGGTGCTTATAGATGGCAAGGCTCGGGAGGTGAGGATTGGACTTACTAATGGTGGATATCTCTTTTAAATGGCACTCATTTATTATAAAATAGGACCACTCATTATTCAACATATCAACCAATGATAGTCCTACACATGCATGCACGCTTTAACGTTAAGTAATAATTTAGTATGGAGCCCGTAAAACTTTTAGTATATTTAGACATCATAAGCAATGGTCCTAAACATATTGGCTATGTGTAAATAGACAATCCATGGGGTGTAGGGCATGGTCCCCCAAGACATGTCGTAGACAACACGCTTTCTAGTAATATATGTTATTAGGTCACGTCTTTGTTTACTTCAATAAATGTCTTATTACATGTCTAGATTGTACACAATCTCTAGTAGTGTATATATTCTAAGATTTTGGGTTTAAGGTTACTCACCTTTGCTGCGGGGCGTTGACTCGGTGGCGGTGTACGCTCTTTGTCCGACTTTGTTCTCTCATTGTTGTTGTCGTCCCCACTGCCTCCGGTGTAGAGGTTGTCCCTTTTTGGTCTAGCATTGGATCTAGTTAGGTGTCCTTTGGAAGAAGGTCCACAACTTGGTTTGGAATGGCCACTATGAGGAATTGACCTTCTCATGTCCGGAATAGGGACGTCCCTAGAGTCCTCAAACATGTCAGATAACAACCTTGACATTCAATTTAAACCAACATTCCATATTTGTGACATTCTAACAATTCCTTGGAATACCTTTTCCATATGCTATTCCGGTAAATTGGCTACGAACCTCAGTATCACATGTACAAATGAAAACGGCGAGAGTGGAGGTATTTGAGCCATTTTTCTACAATAAATGACTAATGTTGAGACAATAATTGATTCAAAGGTTAGAAACACCTAGAAGCAAGCCTCACACCTTAATGTAGCAACAAAACTTCAACCAAGGAAATGAAGAAGAGGGCCATACACGCTAGACCAAAAGGGAGAATGCCAAAGAATAACGGAAGATTGAAAAACAACACATTGGAGCAAAAGTGGAAGCGGCCACAAAAATAAGTATTTGGCCATAGAATTACAATAAAATTTGCATGATAATAAGGTAGGTAACCCACGGGGATAGGGTAGTCAGTGACTTTAATGAGAAATGTCTTCAATGTGCAAGAGAGATTATGAATAGCAATGTCATCAATTAAAGGAATAACTTATGATGACATTATAGGAGAATATAAAATTAATATTGAGCATTCAACTTGAAATTTCCTTTGCAAACTCAAATCATTTTAATTATGTCATTTGCGCCCAATCTTCACATGATTAAGTTAAATACAAACCCTCCAATAATAAGCAATTAAGGTAAAAAGTTGTGGACACACCGACGTCGTAGTGAATGGCAATGGCGGCTTAAATGGCGGTTATAGATGTACGGTTTAGGTGTGTAATAGGTGGCAAATGTATTAGGGTTTAGGGTTTCTCTTACATGTCATCCACGTTAGATGTAGGTTTTAGGTTTTCTATTCTTGATGATTAGATGTAGCCATCGGTTTACAAAGAAAATAACTATATTTAGTTATGGTTGTCCTATATGTATGACTAATCTTAATCACAAATCCTCTGTTAGGTTTAGGTTCTTCTCTATTACTTATTATATTAATGACTATTGGTAGTCATCTATTTGCTTTATTGAGCACTATACCTAGGCATAGACTTGATCGACTTCACTCATTGTGAAATTCTAAATAATCCAATCATCAACCATCGACTTGTATATGTCATTCACATATTGAAAATGCATACCGGCGAGGCATAACCTACACCGACAAATCCATGAAATCTATAGCGGCCCACCTCAAGCTCTTCAAAAAACAACTTCTTACCACTGTGGACTACATCGAAAGCGTAGCAAAAGATTCAGAAGGTGCACCTCATGATGCGAACATGGATACATCAAACTAATAGGTACACACAACGACCCGGACGTACAACACAAACTACAATAGTATATTTTAATACTCCCAAAAAATACACAAACAACAATAAGGTATTTATAAGTACCACCAACACAATAGAAACATATAACTCCAAAAAATATATAATAAAATTAAAAAATAATCCTAAAAGACTCAAAACCAAAATGAACACAAATCCAAAAGACATATACCAAGCCATTAAACAACTCTTCCAAAAAACCAACAAAGGACATACAATCAATATACTCAAAATAGACTTAAATACAAAACCTAATAAAAAACAACAAAAATGCTACAAAAAACCACTAAATCCGATAAACAAAATAAATATAACAAAAATAAACACACTATTTACTAATGCTCCAAAAAATTTACAAACACTTAACACACAAATGAAAAGCAAAACAAAACTAATTACGAGATATCTCAAAACAAATAACACACACTCCCATAAACACACAAACTACTACATAAGACACCACAAAAAACATCAAACGGCCTCGGCCTACCGGCCTCCCCATAAAATAAAAATACTAAGATATTTATATTCCGAAATCTTTAACCACGCTTATAACACAGTTACAAAGCCTATACACAATCATACCAAACACATACACTACCTCCTTAAATATACACAAAAACTAATACATGCCCTACCTAACTTATTCACCACAAGTAAATATATATTAATAAATTATTATAAATTATGCAAGAGAAATCCAAAAGTAAAAAATTACCATGGATATCACTTTATAAATAAGTTAGCTCTATTAAAATGTGGGGACATTGAATCTAATCCGGGACCAATGCCAAACATGCTACACAAACACCCGACCATACACAAAAGAATAGTCAATACTTACTTCATCCTTAACACAATAAAACATCATCCAGAGTACCAACATCTTGCAAACTCATTTGCCCCTATATTAAAAAATGACCATCCTTTACACCAACAATCAATTCTGACATTCCCATATCTCCACCAATACATACAAACGCAAAACCACTCACCCCTACCACACCTATTATATGCCATTATTATAACCATAAACCCCTCAATAAATACGTGCAACAATATACTAGCTCAACCTAACACCTATCAATTACACATAGAATACACTAATACACTAATTCACAAGTTGGCTAACCTCAACAACCCCCCAGAAAGACATATCCCTACGCAAAACCCATGCACTAAATTTATTGAAACAAACCAAACCATAATAGTCCCTCAGGATTCAATCCATAAAGAATTATACACCTTCATACCAGGGTTGTCTATTGTGTCGTGACGGAGGCTAATCTCGGCATAATGTTGTGCCGTCACGACACGTATCCGTCACGACATTATGCCGGATGCTGTCTTTATCCTGACGGACTTGAATTTTACCGAATTTTGTGTGTAATTACATTACCCCATTTCGGACACGTAGGATGTAAGATATCCATGTGTGATGACATGTCAGCAAAGTAGAGGTAAAGTGGGGAAAAAATTACTAGCGCCCGTCCGCCACCGTTCCCGACCCTTGTCCGCCAAAAAAAAAAAAAAAACCTGTTCCCGACCCTGTCGCAACCCTTGCTAGTCCCCCTTGACAATCTTGCCAATTTTCAATTCTAGCAAAGGTTACGAGCGCTAACCATTCGCATTCCGCCATGCTAATGGTTAGCTCCTCCTACCCCGGACCATATAGTTCATAGGAGGGGAACCAACCCTCCTACTTTACTTTCGGGACTCACCCCTTAATCGGTAACCAATTCCCAAATGTGGACTTCCATCCATGGAAGTCCAATCCTATGTTGATCATCGCATTGCCGGAGCAACACTACAACAACCCGAACCATACTAGGCAACTATGGCCTCACATTGGGCCAATGCCCATGGAGGCCGTGCCGTTCGGCCTCGGGTGGGTGAGGCCACACCATCTCACCCATATAAGCCTCTAGGCCTTTACGCGGGGCCCCTACCCCACCGTCAACCAACTTCTTGTCTCTCTACCAAGAGTTGGGGCCAAGTGGACATTTTCCTTTAGCTGCTCGGCCTAGAACCCCCAAGCAGCTTCAGACCATCATAACTTCCTTGTATGATGACTGATCATAACAACCAACCACTCCATCTTCATCTATGCTTCACGTAGATGCCGATGGACGCCTCACTTGCCCCATTCGGGCAAGTCTTGAGGAAGTTATGCCTGTTTGAACCTTGGCAGTCCCGGGAATCACTCCCAGGCACTGCTCTACCAGTGCGCTGTCCCGGGACAGCGCCCCACTCAAATGGCCATAACTCCTAGCTCACACCTCCGATTTAGGTGTTCTTGAGCATTCTAGAATCACCAAGCCATGAGCTACGCATAGCTCATGGCCTTACCCTTGTGCCTCCTAGTCTCCGTGGGTGGGAGGCGTTCCCAACGCCCGGGGCCCTCACCCACACTAGGATCACTTGGGCCCTCTCACCAACGGCGCCACAAGTCCCGGGTGTCACTCTGGGGTCCCCCTTGTGCCCATGATGTTTCGGGCACTCCTCATGGAGAGGTGCGCGATACTCACCCCCACCAAACGGAGTCGATGCCCTCATCGACTATACTCGTAGTCGGCACACCAATTCTCAAGTTGCCATCCTCTATGGTGCAGCATTGTGTTTACCTTAGGGCGCGACCCCCACAATGCATCTTCAAATTTGGCATAGTCCCAAAGGTGTCGTTACTAGGTGGTCTGTTAGCGACCTTGGAACTCCTCCAAGGACCTAACCTACACTAGACCCACCTACTTTGAGACTCACTTAGGTTGCCCCTCCTTTGGGGCATCCCCCGTTAGGCTTCACTAGCCTAACATGACACATCTAGGCGAGACCTCAACGCTTCCACTAAGTTGTCTCGGTTGCAACTCCGAGATGGCTTTCCATTGTTAAGCCACGCCTCTATCGCACGGGGGTGATGCCAAGTCCCGCCCGACTCGGTTCCCACTTTGCTCTTTCGAGACATGGGTTCATGACTCCCATGTGCCAACTCTTGTTAGCTCGCGGGTAGCACTTTTATGAGCACGCGCCATCACCTTGTCCCCGCCCGGACAAGCCCATAACGAAGAAATTTCTTGGTTTTATCCAAAGCCCCTCCTAGCCATGGCCCCCAATTACTCGGCTTACCCAACCTAGTTTGGCATGTCTATTCCCCCTCTTCCACTAACCAAGCACAAGTACAAGACTAGGACCTCACCTCATACTTTTTTCTTTGCACCACTAAAGTTTGGATTTTATTGCCTCAAGCCAAAGAACAAGTACATGTTGTGGAGTAATTAGCCTCGAAGCTAAGTGTGCTACTAGCGTCTCTCCCCCACTAAAGGAGATTGATGTCCTCATCAATGCCTAGGCTTCTTTTTATTGGAACCTCTAGCCTTAGTTTCCTCAAAGTACTTCACGAATTCCTTGTCGTTCACCATGTCTCTTGCTGCCACCCAAGCGGTTTCTTTGTCATGGTGTGCTCACCATTTCACCAAGTAGTCCTTTGTACATTTTGTTCCCTTTTTACTTGGGCTTCCTACATTTGAGGATGCCCTTTTACCTCATGTTCCAAATGACATCCACAAGGTCGGGAGGTGGCCTAATCACTTGCTTGTGATTGGGCCACAAGGTGTCGTCCTTAAATGGCTTTAGGAATGAGACATGAAATGTCGGATGCACTTTGATCTCCGGCGGTAATTCCAAATTATATATGTCCTTGAACACTTGTTCCACAATGGAAAACGGAGCTCCAATTTTGGACATGAACTTTGGAGTGAGGCCTTCCGGCTAAGTGAGGTTGTTCACATTCAACAACACCTTATTGGCCCACCTCATTCTCCACTTCGCGTCGTCCGGCATTGACTTGCACTCCGTAGCACCTTCGGGCTTTCTCCACCAACAACTTGGTCATCTCCAAGACTTGTTCACGCTTCTTGGCCAAGTCCTCACCATCTTGGTTGAACTCTAGTGTTGAATGTGCCCCCTCGAGAGCTAGGTTAGTAGGTTGGAGCGCATCCACTCCATAAGCCACCATGAAAGACAACCCCTTGGTCGCCAAGTGCGTGGATACATTACAACTAAACTCCGCTCGACCCACATAGTCCGCCCAATCTCCTTGGTCCGCCCCCACCAAGTTCCTCAAGTATTGCTTCAAGACTCCATTCACACGCTCCGCTTTCCCATCCATTTGGGAATGCAAGGCCGTGCTAAACCTTAGTTTCATTCCAACCTCCTTAGAGAAATGCATTGAAAATGCACTTGTGAACTTTGGATCTTGATCCCACACAATCACTCTTGGCAACCCGTGGTGCCTCAACCATCCTTTGAGAAAAGGCTATGCGGTCTCCAAGGCGGTGGCGGTTCCCACAATCGGCACCATGTGTGCCAACTTGGCAAACCGCTCAACCATCAACAAGATGGCATCATACCCATGTGACTCCGGCAAACTTGTGATTAAGTCCATGCACATACTATGCTATGGCGCCGACGGGATAGGCAACGGTTGCAAGAAGCGGCCTTGCTTTTGTTAAGAGGCTCGGTTCACTTGGCACTTTATTCACGCCTTCACAAAGTGGGCTACATCCTCCTTTATGCACCGCCAATGGTACCTCCAAGACACCATTCTATGGCGGTTTTTCCTTTCTCCTCTATGGCCGGCAATAGGACTATCACATTCTTCCTTCCAAATGGATAGCCTCAACATGCCTTGTGGTACATACACCCAACTTTGCTTGCACTTGAACAATCCGTCCACCAACTTAACCTCTTTGAGCACCTTGCTCTTGCGAAGCTCACCTAAAAACTTTTGTGCTTTGGGATAGTTAATTTACCCCTCCCGTATCTTGCCTCACAAGTTTCCTTCGCCGGCACACATTAGCCACAAGGTTTGGATGGTTCTCATTGCTTGGAACTCTTCCGGTCTACTTCGCGCATCCGGCACCACATTTCCACGGTCCGGTTTGTGGATCAAATCCACCTTCATAAGCGCCAAACTATCATGCCACCGCAATGACTTGGCGCTCACTTGCGCTTGTATGTCAAAATTCTTTTAGGACACATTGTCCATGTAGACCTTTGCTTTGTGCGACCCCAAATAGTGTCGCCACATCTTTAAGCAATGCGCTACGGCAAAGAAGTTCTTTGTCATGAGTTGGTTGTCTTCTTTGACAACCATCGAGCTTCATGCTCCCATATGCAATGGCCATCCATCTTACACATAATCCACCATTGGCAAAGTTACTCACCCCCGTATGCACCTCAAAAGGTTTGTCAAGCTCCGCGAACTTGAGCACGGGCGGCGAAGAGAACTTGGTCTTAAGCTCCCCAAAGACTCGTGACAAACATCATCCCACTCTTGGGATAGCCATTTCTTTCACAAGTCGCACAAGGTCGGACAACCATCGAGCTTCATGCTCTCATATGCAATGGCTGTCGCGCACCTCTCCATGAGGAGTGCCCGCAACACCATGGGCACAAGGGGGACCCCGGAGTGACACCCGGGACTTGTGGCGCCATTGGTGAGAGGGCCCAAGTACTCTTAGTGTGGGTGAGGGCCCCGGGCGTTGAGAACGCCTCTCACCCACGGGGACTAAGAGTCATGAGGGTAAGGCCATGAGTTATGAGTAGCTTATGGCGGTGGAATTCTAGAATGCTAAGGAACACCTCAATCGGAGGTGCTAGCTAGGAGATATGGCCATTTGAGTGGGGCGCTGTCCCGGGACAGCACCCTGGGACAGCAGTGACCTGGGAGTGGTGCCCGGGACTGCCAAGGTTTGAAGAGCCATAACTTCCTCAATACTTGCCCGAATGAGGCAAGTGAGGGGTCCATCGGCATCTACGCAAAGAGTAGGTGACGATAGAGCGGTCGCTCAATATCATCAGACATCATATGTAGAAGTTATGGTGGTCTGAAGCTGCTGGGGGATTCTAGCCCCAGCGGCTAAGGGAAAATGTCCACTTGGCCCCAACCCTTGTAGAGAGACAAAAGGATACTTGATGGTGGGGTAGGGGCCCCGCCCAAAGTCCTAGAGGCTTATATGGGTGAGGCGGCTTAGCCGACCGACCCCCCCGGAGCATACTTGGCAATGTGCTCCGGGTAGTTGTAGTCAGCGAATTTTATTTGGGCGATTCTTCGCATTTAATGCTATAATCTAAATGATGCCACGAAATTCCCTATTAGAATAATCAAATCTAGGTGTCCCCAAATCGCCCAAATCTACCATGAGTAGAAGCAGTAAAGCTCCTCCATGCTGCCCCCACCTCCCGCCCATTCCGTCACGTCGCCGTTAGGTCACCTCGCCAACCCTACACATCGGCGGCCCATCCCTCCACTCCGCCACCTTATGTCGCCGGAATCTGCACGTCGCTCCTGGCCATTCGCGGCCGCCTGATCATATGGATGAAGCCCTTTCGCAGACTGGCAGATTCATCCGGTGGTTCCATTCGCGGCGAACTTGTGCATTGTCCACTCTCTCCAGACTCCAGACTCCAGATCTGATAGACAATGCTGTGCATGGTTGTTATGTTGAGGCCGTCAAAGTTGGAGGCTTGGAGCCACATTGAAGTCTGGGCATTTTTTAGGTAGGGTTTGTGCACAATTCTCACTGCATTCACTAATGAGGATGAGGATGGGTGTGGCTATAGGGAGTGGGCGTTACAGAGCTGGGAGTGGCGACATCTTATTTATGGAATCTGCAATCAACAGGTATGTGCATTGTTGTTTTGCGAAGTGGTATGTGCAATTGTTGTGTGTGCATTGTGTGTGCATTGGTGCATTGTATGTGCATTGGCGTCGCCTTTGGCCGATCCGGTTTTGTGTGATCGCCTATTGTGTGTGCATTGGCATCGTCGCCTTTGCCCGATCTGGTTTTGTGTGATCTCCTGGTGTTCGCCTCGCCGCGCCACTCCACATCGCCTGGCTACCTGGGAGTTGGTTTTGTGTGGTCGCCTGTGGATCTGTGATCCCCTGCTCCGGCAGTTGCAGTGAGTGTAGGTGGCAGTTGCTCTACCATGGCAATGGCTCCTGCATCTGGTTCTGGAAAACGTCCCTCATTCAAGCAGAGGGTGTTGATGATCACCCCTGGGGGAGAATTATCAACTGCCGCAATGCAAGAGGTTGTCCACATCTCTTCAACCGCGTCTGCAACCATTGTTTCTCCCACCCCACTGCATGTACCTGCTTCATTTGAGGCTAATGCATTGGACATCAGTGGCTCCCCAATCACTGTCGATGCGCCTTCAAGTGGTGGTAGCAACAGCTTAGATGGCTTCCATGAGCAATCAGACACCCAATTGCTACCAACCTCACATGAACCTCCAACAAAGAAGCGAAAAATTCCGAAAAGAAGGTACCTCCTAAACCCTAAACCATGGCTGTATTTTTGGCTAAGATTATTCAAAAATGTCGTCTCAATTTCCAATTTCTAAGCATGTGTCATTTCAATTTCTTTCTTGAGGGCCTCAGCATAGGAAGTGTCCCTAAACCCATAATGTTTGGGGAGACACGTGCGTGGCGGGTTTGGGTCGGGTATAAACCCCCCCCCCCCCCCCCCCCCTAGAGCAGGTGGAGCGGGCCCTTCCGGTAAGGGCCACGTTTAGGCCTTCCGGTGGACGCCAAGAATAAAACCTTCCACAACAACAAAAAAAGCAGGTGGAGTGTTTTATTCTTGGCGTCCACCGGAAGGCCTAAACGTGGCCTCTACCGGAAGGGCCCCCTCCACCTGCTGGGGACGGGGGGGGACGGGGGGGGGGGGGGGGGGGGGGTTTATACCCGACCCAAACCCGCCACGCACGTGTCTCCCCAAACATTATGGGTTTAGGGACACTTCCTATGGGGATTTTTTTGGCATTATGAGGATATGTTCTTGATGATGTCTTGTTTCTCACTGGTTTAGGGTGGTTTTGGTGCAGATTTCAAGAAAATTGGGCAGCAAAATACCCATGGTCTCAACAGGACCCTGAAGGGGATGGTACATTTGACAAAGTTCGATGTATCATCTGCTCTAAAGTAAATGGCAGAGACAAAATACTGGATGCAAAAGATGACAACCTGAAAAAACACCAAGAATGGAAGAGAGCACTCAGCGACTTACCTTCTTTGAAGGTGAAGAAAGGTGAATGGTATTGGGACCATAATTCCATCCACAAGCGTGCTGAGAGGACATTTGCAGCACTACCTGTTAATGATATTGGAACCCTAGTTACAGCTGGGGCTCCTCCAAAACGCAAGGAAGTGCAAATGGCAGTCATCTTCCACTTGTTACAATTTGGAAGACCTATGACTGAATATCCACCCATGAAGGAGCTGTTACAATTCCTGGGCGTTCCTAAGGTCAGAATCCTTCATTTCCTTTCAGTTTCTGTTACACATGTTATTAATTTTGTTTTGAAACATCGTGTTGGTTAGTAATGGCACTTGAGTGTATGTGCAGGTTCCATTGAAGCATTGGACCGAGGGGTCGGGTTGGGAAATGGCTGAGAGTTTGTTTAACGTTGTGCAAACAAGGACAAAAGAAGTAGTAAGTACAGCCCTTTACTTCTCTATCACTTGCGATGAAGTCACAACGTTGGACAACCAATCTTGGATAAGCATGCATGTTTACATAATTCAAGATTGGGAAAGAGTGCCAATGTTGTTGTGCTTGCAGCGTGTGACTGAGGGTGGTGGTGCTGATAATATAACCAAGATGATTCTTGGTGCACTCACTAATGAAGGTGGGTTAACCCCACATCAGATTAGAGACCGATTCATGGCATTTGGGGCAGATGGTGCATCGGTTTTGCAAGGGAAGAGGAATGGTGTCACTAACAAGCTGCAGGTTTCTCATGCGCCACACATGCAAGGCATGCATTGTGTGGCACATCGAAGCAACCTTGCAGTGCAATGTCTATCAGATCTGGAGATGGTGGCTAGGATTGAAACCCTACTAGCTGCTTTGCACAAGTATTTTAGTAAGTCCCCAAAACGTCATTTGGAGCTCCAAAAACTTGCTGAATTGCTTGAGTCTAAGGGCAGAAAAATTCTTCAAAATGTAAAAACGAGGTGGATTTCAATGTTGAGTCCATTGAAACGTGTTTTGTCGGAGTACCGCACCCTTTTGGTGAAGATGTACTCTGATCATCTTGTAAAACCAACAATCCCGGCAGCCAAGGTAAATTATGAACTCATGGCTGATATCAAGTCTTTACTGACCTTGGCTGCAGTGCTACCTCTTCTAGAGGCTGTGAAATCCTTGGTTGTCTTTGCACAATCCCCTAGTGTATATGTGTGTGATTTCACAAGGGCATTGAGCCTTTGTATCTCAGATGTGAATGACTTGTATTGCACAAATAATGCATTCATTTCTGATGCATTTTCATGCTTCAAAAAGATATGTGACCTTTCGCATGAGAGCATACGCCTAAGGTGGCATCCAGATGTGAATGATTGTGTTGAGCACTTGGTTTTTGAGGCCCATTTGTCAACTTCAGCCGGTTCCCACCTCAATGCGACTTGCGTTGATCATGTCACACACTTGAGGAGTTTTGTGACAAGAGAATTATTTTATAGAACGATATCGGAGGTGAAGGTCGAGGTTGCAGGTATGTGTTTGTTTTTAGTTTTGTTTGTGTTTTTGCATCTTTTGATTATATCAAGGTTTTGCATCCATGAGCATGGATCTAATGTGTTGGTTTTTTATTGCAGATGCTGCAGCCATGATGGTGATGGAATTGGGAAGTAGGTTTCCCCCTAGTGAGGTAATGGATGCACTGTCCATTGTATATCCTCAATTTTGGCTTGAGCCAGGGCATGAGGACAAACTCACAGGGTACATGAACACTTTGAAGCAAACATATGCTCACACCAAGGATTTCTCTAGCGCTACAAATGTTTGTAATACATGTCCAGCAGTGTTGAGTGCTATGTGTGAGCCCAAAAGGGTGCCCACATTTAGTCTTAGACCTTTGAAACGTTAGTTGATGCACTTTGAAGTAGCATGTTACTTCACAAAAATATAAAAAGAGTGAAATGTTAGTCTTAGAAGTACCATGTTGTAAGAGGCTAGGATGTGAGTTGTTATTGTGTTTTTACCTTCGGAAGGATTTGAGTGAATGAGGATAGGTAAGGAGAACTTGGATTGAGTAGTTAGTGAGTAGGCTAGTACAAATGGATGGAGACAACCAAAGTGACTCAAGAGGCAAGTGCATTCGAATTGGGATGAATGGAGGATCACATGGAGCGCACAAGTGGACCACCTCATCATGGCCACTTAATGGGGAAGGCCCAAGGAAGAATGCAAGGTGGAGGATAAGCAAATTCTCAAAGCACCAATCAAATCACGAGTTAAGCATCGTGGTTTGAATTAAGTGGTGAGCGACGATTTGGGAAAGTAAGGGGAGAAAGTTATGGCGGCGGAAAGCGAAGGAGGCTAAGTTTGGGTTGAAGCATCCCAAGTTTGGTAAAGTGTGGTAGGTAGAAAGCCAAGGCTAGTTAAATGTTCGAATTAGGATCCTTGTTGATCATTTGAGGGAGGAAGACTTAGAAGATAGGATTGGCGCCTACTAAGTAGGAGGAAATCTCAAGGGCTTATCGTGAGCCTTGAGGGTGCTCACCCCCTCAAGCCTACTATATAATCCCTCATTCTTCCCTCACTCATCCTCTCTTTCCTTTGTGCTCCAAGGCACCCCACGAGTTATAAGTGTGGGTGTGGGAAGCCATATTGGAGCACATGTGTGTGCTTAGTTTTTAGTTTGAGAGCCAAGGCTTGTTAGCCTTGAAGAGGGCTTGACCTCTTGGTAGAATTAGTGTTGACGTGAAGGATTTTAAAGTTAATTCATGATTCCAATTTGTGGTACTTAAAGTTCATGTTTTGAATACACGTGGTTGCAAGTTCCATGTTTAAGAGTTGAGCACTTGATGTTGTGATGAGTGCAAAAATATACTTGTGTGGATTAGTTAGTCTTAGTGAAGTTAGGAAATTCTCTCTCCCCCTCTCCTCTCTAGGATTTTAGGATTTTAGGATTAGAGAAGAATTGTGTGATTAGAAAGGGGTTGTTAGTAGAATTAGGGAGATTAGGTAGGAAGATTAGTTGAGGGCTTGAATAATTAGTGAGGTAGTTGGGGATTACAACTACAAAGTTGTGGGTTCATGAAGGAGCTGGGTTTATGAAGGAGCTGGGTTTGTTTAGTTAGAAAGTAAAGAGCTGGGTTTATGAAGGAGCTGGGTTTGTTTAGTTAGAAGCTAAGGAGCTGGGTTCATGAAGGAGCTGGGTTTATGAAGGAGCTGGGTTTGTTTAGTTAGAAAGTAAAGAGCTGGGTTTATGAAGGAGCTGGGTTTGTTTAGTTAGAAGCTAAGGAGCTGGGTTCATGAAGGAGCTGGGTTTATGAAGGAGCTGGGTTTGTTTAGTTAGAAGCTAAGAAGCTGGGTTTATGAAGGAGCTGGGTTTATGTAATTAGAAAGTAAAGAGATGGGTTCATGAAGGAGCTTAGTAGATAGCCTACCTAATTAGCTCATAGACAAGTAGTTAGTTACATTATGCTAGTTAGTGTTATGTGTGGCTTTCACAAGTAAATGTATTTGAGATTGACTATAGAGAATAGTGTTTTTTTTTAACACTTGCATCCTCTCTTTAAAAATAAACCACGTGCACAACTTAATGGAGAATGTGGAGCACTCTCGCGATGACAAGACAAAGGAAGCAAAGACCAAAGGTGCGAGGGAGAGATTGACATAAGTCACATAAGTATTTCTTAATACTTAAAGGCTTATGTACGGTATGGAGACACCAAGTGAGACCTCTTATAGTAGCGATACGGAATACACAAGTGATAGTTCAAGTGGTAGTATAGAGTCAACGGCACGGACTCCATTTAGGAGAGGGATATCCTCAAGGGCTTGTGTAGCTAAAGCAGCCGGATGGACGTTAGAAGCAAACAAAGACAAAATAGCACCCGAGCATAAGGAGGTTAAAATAACATAGTTAACTTGTGCATTCTCCACATACGTATTGAAATTGTACATTGAGTTGTTAAAAGTGAAATTCCAGTTAAATCCAAGACCACTTGAAGGGTGAACCTTGCATTATGGACTCATCCAAGTCCAAATCCAATACCGCGGAGGAATGTGAGCCCAAACCCACTACTCGGACTACGGACGCTTAAGGGTGGGGGGTTTGGCCTCACATAATTGGTGCGTCCGCCGGGAGCGAAGCGGAAGGTAGTTACAAGACTTGGAGGCGACTAGGAGACTTGGAGGCAACTAGGAAAAATTGGAGACACAAACTTGAGAGAAGGGAATGAGCACCCGAAACTCGGTAAATATTCTCTCTGTGGGTTACATTTGAATTCATTGTATTTCAACTATTCCTTGGAATGAATTGCATTGTCAATTACGCAAATTCATTTTTGAGGAAGGAGCGCGGCGAAGGTACGTCCTCAACCTTTTTGGGGATTTGCTAAGAACTTAAAAGGAACCTATAACCGAGTAGCTCATTAAAACATTAGAGGGTAAATTCACCTTAGGACATTGAACTTTGACACTCACCTCGGGGTGAGTCTCAAAGTTTTGGGAGTTGTCATTTCATGCTCTAGATTAAATTAATATTTCACAAAGTTTATGGTGTTGTTACATTGAGTCACGATTGAGGGGAGTGCTAACTCACAGGGGGATGCGATTGCTCAAGGTATGTTTATTTCTTCAAAGTGAACTCATTAACTAATTAAGGAATGCCTTTTGTACTCGTGATTGTTGTTATCCGTTGTAGAGGGTAATTCCCGAATTGTGGATGGTGTGAGAAGTTGAAGGGTGAAGCCTCGACTTTTAACATAATCTACTCGGAAGGTCACCCCCTCACAATCGGTATTGTGGTGAGTGTTAATTTGCGGGAAGGTGCGGAGGTGATGCTCCGACTTAACCAAAAAATTAACATGAACATGCCTATCCCCTATTGGGATTCTTTCACCTAAGTGGGCTTGCAGGTTCTTTTCCTCACCTCCTAAAAAAAATTTATAACCACACCAAGACAAGTGAAAATATTAAGAGGGGAATCGCTAGGATTATGTGTGGTCAAGTGAGGGTCGATCGATTCTTATGGAATGCAAGGTAGGACTCGCTCACAAAAACCAAGTTTGATAGTAGGACTAGAGAAATCTACTCGAAAGAGGCGGTCCTCTAAAATCAGTGATAGATTAGAACAAGATAATGTTAGAATAGAGAGTTGTTTGAACGTCGAACCTAGGACTAGGTCAATTCTAGACACCTTAGAACTTGGAGCTCAACTTGAAGAGGAGATCACTCCCTCCAAATTGAGTGGTGAAACTTCTTCGGAAAATTACACACTTAGAGAAGAATTCCCGGTAGAAGTTGATAGGGGATTGTTGAATAGTTCACCGGTCACCATGGCCGAGGAACGGGGGATGGATCCACCACCCATACCCCCAATTCCGCCCATACCTCCTATACCTCCAATAGACCCATTGGTTAGGCCAAGAGGCCTACCAATTGTGGTTCCACAAAATTTAGCGGCGATGGATATGCCATCTCATCTCCCTAAATTTTATGGGACCAAGGATGAGGACCCCTCTCGGCACATGGAACGGTATATCGAACGGTTGGCTAGCTTCCTCATAACCGACCCGGGTTATTGGTTAGTGTGGTTTCCTACCACTCTAGAGGGGGAAGCCTATGAATGGTATCGGGATCATGCCGAGGGACATTTTAGGGGATGGGAACAATTACAAAGGGAGTTTCTTAACGAATTTAGGCCGGAAGTGGGTCAAAGTACCGCATTAAGGGCATTGTCGTCATTGAAGCAAGGAAGGGAGGAAGAAATTTCGGCTTACATTAGGAGGTTTGATTTAGTGTGCACTAGATTTGTGGGTACCATGCTCAACGACGACACGCTAAAGCAATTTTTCATTCAAGGGTTTTTTAAGTCCGGAACTATTAGGGGTGTTCTAGAAAGGAATCCCTTGACCTTGGCGGATGCCAAGCGTGCGGCTAGAGATATTGAAAACTTGGATAAAGATCACGAAAGGCTATGGAGAAGGGAGGATGAATTGATCCCACAATTCATCCCCATACACCCTAGGGTGGTAGCGGTAGAACCCGCTAAGTATGAGAACCAAATTCCATATGCCATTGTGGACACCGGTCCCCGACCTTTAGCGGTTAGGGAACCGGCACCTCTTTTGGCACTACCGGCCCCTAGAACGGATCCACACTTGGAGGAGGTTGAGAGAAGACTAGGTGCTAGCCAACTAGGATTCCAAGAGGCTATGATAAAACAAATGCAAAGCCTCACGGATCAAATGTCATTAATGATCCGGAGTCAACAACCGGGGCCTCCACCCCCGGTTGAGTCGGGTAGGCATTCTTCCGGATTATGGTGTGTCCAATGTGGCCAACCGGGCCACACGCGTCAATTTTGTAGAAGTGGACAAAACCGTGACCAAAGAGGAAACGGTAACCCACCTCAACAAAATCAACGAGGTCAAGCGCCACCTCACTATGGAAATGGAAGCAATAGAGGACCACAACCTAGAGGGCAAGGTGGCCAAAATTTAGAGAAGAAGGAATTTCATCCCTTTTGTGGAAGGTGGCACGCTCAAGGACAATGTTGGTCCGAAGGTCAAGAGTTTAATTGTAGCAATTGTGGAGGAAGTCATCCCTCGGATACGTGTCGCCAACCGGACAAAATAATTAATGTCCCTTACCCGGTGGCTAATCCACAACAACAAGCAAGGGATAATATGCGAGGTGCTAGGCCACAAGGAGTACTGGCCAATGAACTTAGGCCACCTAACTTATACTATGACCATAGTAATGCTAGGCAAACTTTTCATCCACCGGCGGGCTTGCAAACTACAACCGGTTACATTCCAATACAAAATAGACAAGGAGTTCCACCTAATGGTAGTAACGAGAGACAAGCGCCTCCAACGGATCCGGGACCATCTAACTCCCAAGATGTTAGGTTCATGGATGGAGTGTTGGAGGCCACATGTGATGACATGCTTCCTCTCCCAACGAGAATTGGAGAGGAGCAAAGTCAATGGCCTCCTCACACCAATGCTATTACATATGAGTTAGTGAAGGGTAAGGGTGTGGTTGAAGAAGCACCTGCACTAGCGGTAACTACTAGGGCTAGGAGAGGGGATGCCCCGTTGGAGGTAGGAATAGGAGAGCAAGGAAATTACTCTTCGGATGAAGAGATTAATCTCTCCGAGTTGGATAGGGTAGCTAGAAGAGCTACTAAGGATGTGGAGAGGGAAAATATAATTTTACAAGATAGGGAGAGGACTAATGCGGTACATGACTTGGATAATAGCGATGTGGGTGAATGGGAAGGACCGGGGGTTCCCGTAGACGAATTCGACGTAGTGGGTAATTCTAAGGTGGAAAGATCTACCGGGTACGACTTGTGGGCGGACCTTAGTACACTCAAGGCGGATATTACTTTCGGCCAACTATTGGAAATTTCACCCACGGCAAGGAAAACATTAAAGGAGGGAATGCCGGTACACAAGAGGATGAGGAAGGTGAAAGCTAAAATAGCCGCTAGGATCCAATCACAAGGTGGAAGAGACGTGAAAGCTATAGAAATAGAAGTTGTTATAGTAGATAAGGTGGTTCCTAATGTGCTAGTCGACGGAGGGAGTAGTCTAAATATACTACCGGAGGATACTATGAAAAAATTGGGACTTGGACTCACGGGGCCTTCACCTTTGGTCATAAATATGGCAAATCAAAGTTCGACTACGCCTTTGGGGATGATCAAGGATTGTAGAATGACTACGGGAGGTGAGGAGTACTTGGTCACCTTCCATGTCATTAAAATGCACTCCAACAAGGACACCTTCCCCATTTTGCTAGGTAGGCCTTGGTTGCGGATGGCGAATGCTATGGTCAATTGGGGTGGACCTAAACCATCCATCACTTATGGTCCGGAGGGTAATAGGGTCATAGTGTCCATTGGTTCATTAGAAGGATGGATGAAGAAGGAGATGTATTTGCCATTGGAGAAGGAAATTGATGACTTAAACGAGAATGAGATTGGCAAGGCATTGGTGGGAGTCGTCCATCCCGAAGGTCAAAGGGTTGTTATAGATTCGGGCTCGGGAAGTCTAGGTCCTAATTTTTACAATTATGGGGATAATGGGGATTATGCCCAATGGCTAAGGGAGTACCCCGAGTCCGAGGTTGATGTAATGGTTACATTTCACCAAGTAGGCTTAGGGAGTGAATTTCCTAGTGTTAGTTTAGGAGAGGGCTCATTGTTGGAGCCATGTGAGGTGCTCACCGAGGAAGAGTGGGTTAGCGGTGGGTTAACACCTTGGGTAGATGACGTGGAAGAGGGTGAGGTTAGTTTAATTCATGTAGATGGGACTCAAGAGGAGGATGTGATTATTGAGTCATCGAAATTGGAGGAGCCTTTACATTTCAAGACCACGTCTACGGGGATAGTTGTAGGTCAAGATGTGAAAGATTACCCCAATGTGCCTTCCGATTGGTATCGGAACAAAGAGGAACAAGCACATGTATCGGAAGCGGATTGGCGGTACGTGGATGTGAAATTAAAGAATGGAAAAACCCGACAAATGAAGATGGGCTCCAAATTGGGGGAGAAAGAGGTTAGGGAGTATAGCAATTTGGTGGATGAGTTTAGTGATACTTTTGCATGGTCCTACGATGAGCTTAAGGGAATTCCTAGGGAAATGGTAGAGCACCGGATTCCTTTAATTCCGGGGGCGAGGCCAATTAGACAAAAGGAGAGGAGGATGAATCCTCAATTGCAATTGTTGGTGAAAGCGGAATTGGAAAGGTTATTGAAGGCCGGGTTTATCAAGCCGGTGGAAATCACGGATTGGGTTTCTCCTATGGTCTTAGTAAAGAAAAAAAATGGGAAATTAAGGGTTTGTGTCGACTATAGGAAATTGAATTCGTGCACACAAAAGGATCACTTCCCCTTACCTTTTATCACCTTGTTGCTTGAGGAGGTTGGAGGTCATTCGCGATATACCTTTATGGATGGGTATGCGGGTTATAATCAAATTTCCATAGCCCTCCAAGATATCCATAAAACGGCTTTTACTACACCTTGGGGTACTTTTGTGTGGGTAGTGATGCCATTTGGGTTATGTAATGCCCCGGCTACTTTCCAACGATTAGTAATGTATATCTTCACCGACTTGTTGTTCAAATCCATGACCGTCTTTGTGGACGATTTTAGCACACAAAGTAATGTGGATGATCACCTACATTGTGTTAGGGAGGCATTGGTTAGGTGTAGGAAGATGAGGTTAGCATTGAACCCGGATAAGACATTTTTGGGAGTGAATAAGGGAGTGTTGTTGGGTTATGTTGTTAGTGAGAAAGGTAGAGAACCCGATCCGGATAAGATTGCGGCCATAAGCGACTTGGCAACTCCAA
Source organism: Polytrichum commune (assembly GCA_950295325.1). NCBI lineage: Eukaryota > Viridiplantae > Streptophyta > Polytrichopsida > Polytrichales > Polytrichaceae > Polytrichum > Polytrichum commune. The sequence goes on from OX485803.1 coordinate 27,935,921, forward strand.
CCAATTCCAAGGGGATCTCTAAGTTGTTAGGACATGTGGGATGGTACCGGGAACTTATTCCTAATTTTTCAAAGATAGCGGTGCCCATTACCCATTTGCTCAAAAAGGATGTCAAATTCGAGTGGACGGATGCTTGTCAAAAAGCCTTTGAGGAATTGCGGGATAGGTTGAGCACCTATCCGGTGTTGATACCACCCAATTGGGGTAAACCTTTTCACGTCTATTGTGATGCTAGTAATGTGGCAATAGGGAGTGCGCTTTGTCAAGCAACGGGAGAAAAAGAGAACGATCAACCTATAGCTTATGCGAGTAAGCAATTGACCCCCGCCGAAAGAAACTACTCTACAACGGAGAGGGAGTGCCTAGCCATGGTGTTTTCCGTTAAAAAGTTTAGGCATTACCTCATGTGCAACCCGGTTGTATTTTTTGTTGACCACATGGCTATCAAGTATCTAATTAACAAGGCGGAGTTAAGTGGTAGGTTAGCTAGGTGGGTTTTGTTATTAGAAGAATTCGACTACACGGTGGAATATAAACCGGGTCGTATGCATTTACAAGCGGACCACTTGTCTAGGTTGTCGGAGGAGATAGGAAAAAATCCGGTAAATGATATGTTAGTAGATGATAGCCTCTTTGTGGTCACTTCTACACCGGAGTGGTATGCGGGCATAGTGGAATTTCTAACAACCCACAAGTTGCCCAAAGATTGGACAAAAGAAGAGAGAAGGAAGGTGAGGGTAAATAGTAGGCAATTTGTTGTAGTGGGCCATAGGTTGTTTAGAAGGGGGTCCGATGGTATTTTACGACGATGCGTGTCAAAAACGGAGGTTGAAGCGATTTTAATCGCTTGCCACGATAGCGCTTGCGGCGGTCACTTCTCGGGTCAACTCACCGGGCAAAAAATACTTAGAGCGGGCTACTTTTGGCCTACACTATTTAAGGACGCCCATGACTATGTAAGGAAATGCGACGCTTGCCAACGGTATGCCCGAGACGACCTTAGAATGGAGATGCCTTTACATGTATCATTACCCTTAATTCCTTTCGAAAAATGGGGCATCGACTATGTGGGTGAGATCCATCCCCAATCTTCAAAAGGAATGAAATATATTGTTGTGGCAACCGAGTACCTCACCAAGTGGGCGGAAGCCAAAGCGGTGAAGACCGACACGGCGGAACACGCGGCAACATTTATGTACGAAAACATAATTTCGCGGTTCGGGGTGCCGAAGATCCTAGTAAGCGATAGGGGTACTCACTTTTTGAATGACTTGATTCGAGAGATGACAGAGAAATTTAAAATTGATCACCGGAAGACTACTCCCTACCACCCACAAACCAATGGACAAACGGAAAGGGTTAACGGAATTTTGGTGAGTATACTACGCAAGACGGTTATAGACTCGAAGCGGGATTGGGATACGAAACTAACGGCGGCACTTTGGGCATACCGTACAACCTATAAGGTAACTACGCGTGCTACACCATTTTCCTTAGTCTATGGTCTTGAAGCGACACTACCAATCGAATACGAAGTCGAGTCACTTAGGGTGGCCGTGAGTACGAGACTTACCGAAAGTCAATCCTTACGAAATCGACTAACCGATTTGGAAGCACTTGACGAAGGGAGGAGAATGGCGGCTCAACACATTGAGGCAATCCAAAGAAGAAGAAAAATTACTTTCGACAAACGACATAAGAGAAGGGCCCTAACACCGGGAATGATGGTCATGATTCAAGACGCACGAAAGCTTGAATTTCCGGCGAAATTCAATGCGGTATGGTTAGGACCTTACCTTGTCTATGAGGTCTTTCCTAATAATTCAATTCAATTGGAAACGTTGAATGGTGAGCTCTTTCCTACCCGTACATCGGGAAGTAGATGTAAGGAGTACCGAGCTTGACTAGGCAACTTACCCTTGGAGCAGAGATGTTTGGATTCATCCCCCGATGGTCGCCAATTATGTGAGCCCAAAAGGGTGCCCACATTTAGTCTTAGACCTTTGAAACGTTAGTTGATGCACTTTGAAGTAGCATGTTACTTCACAAAAATATAAAAAGAGTGAAATGTTAGTCTTAGAAGTACCATGTTGTAAGAGGCTAGGATGTGAGTTGTTATTGTGTTTTTACCTTCGGAAGGATTTGAGTGAATGAGGATAGGTAAGGAGAACTTGGATTGAGTAGTTAGTGAGTAGGCTAGTACAAATGGATGGAGACAACCAAAGTGACTCAAGAGGCAAGTGCATTCGAATTGGGATGAATGGAGGATCACATGGAGCGCACAAGTGGACCACCTCATCATGGCCACTTAATGGGGAAGGCCCAAGGAAGAATGCAAGGTGGAGGATAAGCAAATTCTCAAAGCACCAATCAAATCACGAGTTAAGCATCGTGGTTTGAATTAAGTGGTGAGCGACGATTTGGGAAAGTAAGGGGAGAAAGTTATGGCGGCGGAAAGCGAAGGAGGCTAAGTTTGGGTTGAAGCATCCCAAGTTTGGTAAAGTGTGGTAGGTAGAAAGCCAAGGCTAGTTAAATGTTCGAATTAGGATCCTTGTTGATCATTTGAGGGAGGAAGACTTAGAAGATAGGATTGGCGCCTACTAAGTAGGAGGAAATCTCAAGGGCTTATCGTGAGCCTTGAGGGTGCTCACCCCCTCAAGCCTACTATATAATCCCTCATTCTTCCCTCACTCATCCTCTCTTTCCTTTGTGCTCCAAGGCACCCCACGAGTTATAAGTGTGGGTGTGGGAAGCCATATTGGAGCACATGTGTGTGCTTAGTTTTTAGTTTGAGAGCCAAGGCTTGTTAGCCTTGAAGAGGGCTTGACCTCTTGGTAGAATTAGTGTTGACGTGAAGGATTTTAAAGTTAATTCATGATTCCAATTTGTGGTACTTAAAGTTCATGTTTTGAATACACGTGGTTGCAAGTTCCATGTTTAAGAGTTGAGCACTTGATGTTGTGATGAGTGCAAAAATATACTTGTGTGGATTAGTTAGTCTTAGTGAAGTTAGGAAATTCTCTCTCCCCCTCTCCTCTCTAGGATTTTAGGATTTTAGGATTAGAGAAGAATTGTGTGATTAGAAAGGGGTTGTTAGTAGAATTAGGGAGATTAGGTAGGAAGATTAGTTGAGGGCTTGAATAATTAGTGAGGTAGTTGGGGATTACAACTACAAAGTTGTGGGTTCATGAAGGAGCTGGGTTTATGAAGGAGCTGGGTTTGTTTAGTTAGAAAGTAAAGAGCTGGGTTTATGAAGGAGCTGGGTTTGTTTAGTTAGAAGCTAAGGAGCTGGGTTCATGAAGGAGCTGGGTTTATGAAGGAGCTGGGTTTGTTTAGTTAGAAAGTAAAGAGCTGGGTTTATGAAGGAGCTGGGTTTGTTTAGTTAGAAGCTAAGGAGCTGGGTTCATGAAGGAGCTGGGTTTATGAAGGAGCTGGGTTTGTTTAGTTAGAAGCTAAGAAGCTGGGTTTATGAAGGAGCTGGGTTTATGTAATTAGAAAGTAAAGAGATGGGTTCATGAAGGAGCTTAGTAGATAGCCTACCTAATTAGCTCATAGACAAGTAGTTAGTTACATTATGCTAGTTAGTGTTATGTGTGGCTTTCACAAGTAAATGTATTTGAGATTGACTATAGAGAATAGTGTTTTTTTTTAACACTTGCATCCTCTCTTTAAAAATAAACCACGTGCACAACTTAATGGAGAATGTGGAGCACTCTCGCGATGACAAGACAAAGGAAGCAAAGACCAAAGGTGCGAGGGAGAGATTGACATAAGTCACATAAGTATTTCTTAATACTTAAAGGCTTATGTACGGTATGGAGACACCAAGTGAGACCTCTTATAGTAGCGATACGGAATACACAAGTGATAGTTCAAGTGGTAGTATAGAGTCAACGGCACGGACTCCATTTAGGAGAGGGATATCCTCAAGGGCTTGTGTAGCTAAAGCAGCCGGATGGACGTTAGAAGCAAACAAAGACAAAATAGCACCCGAGCATAAGGAGGTTAAAATAACATAGTTAACTTGTGCATTCTCCACATACGTATTGAAATTGTACATTGAGTTGTTAAAAGTGAAATTCCAGTTAAATCCAAGACCACTTGAAGGGTGAACCTTGCATTATGGACTCATCCAAGTCCAAATCCAATACCGCGGAGGAATGTGAGCCCAAACCCACTACTCGGACTACGGATGCTTAAGGGTGGGGGGTTTGGCCTCACACTATGGCACTTGATCGGCAGTTGCATTGGTTTGTTGTGGCTATGGCGAATAATTCTCCTCATGCAATGAGGGCCATGGACACCCACATTTATCCCTTAACCAAACTATGGCGTGCCTTGGCACAATCTGCCCCTTTGAAGGGTATGTTTCCCGAGTTCTTTAAGCTCGCAGAAATTGCGATGATCCAGGTACGGGGTTATATTTTGAAAATATGTTACTTCATTAAACTTTCTCATGCTTTTTGTATTCATGTTCTTGAATGCAAGTTGGTTTCTTACTGACTTTGTCTCTTTGCATCCATTTTGTAGGTTCTTGGGAGCGTAGAAGACGAAAGAACATTTTCCAATGTTTCTTTCTTGAAGAACAAACTCCGCAACCGCTTAACTGAACATTTACCTCTTGCTACAACAATGTTTGCACAAAAACATTACACATTGACATCATTCCCGTACAAGGATGTCGTTTCAGATTGGAGAGCTTGCAAGCCGAAGCGCGGCCGATATGCACTTGGTGTTTGATTTGCATAGAATGAGACATTTAGGGGGTTTTTCCCACTTCTTCATAACTATTTAGAATACAAGGATCTTATATAACTTCTACTTTTAAGAGCCTACATCTCATACGGCTTATTGGCGATGCATGCCATTGTAAATAAAGAAGTGGTTTCCTCCTAAATTTTTTGTGACGTATTTTGTGGGATGTAATTTCGCATATTTACTGCTGCATTTCCTTGTTCCAATAGTGGCCTTGCAATATTTTTTATTTTTCATTTAGCTAAACTTCCAAAAGGCATCACAACAAGTATCGCATTTGCATTTCTCTACTGTCCATTTTAGATAGCGGCAATTTCATTCTACCACACATTTCATCGCGAATGTTTACAATTTCCTTACATGTTCACATAGCCGAAACTGCAATGTAAACAACCATTATAATAGCTATTTCACCCCCCAGTAAAAAATGAAAAAAAATTCGCTGGTTGTAGTGTTGTTTTGGCAACAACACTATATTCGTTAATCAGAGACTTTCGAAAGTCTCAAAATAAAATATGCCCATAGTTTGGGATGCCAATATTGTGGGCATACGGAATATTGGGAACATCAAGAACATAACGATTTAAAAAGTTGCACGTAAAGAATATTCTCATTTCTAAAAATAGAGAATGTCAATTAAAATGCAAACGTGAGCTCCATGTGGAAAATAACAATCGAATCTAAAAAAACAAATGGTTTATGTCATTATAGAGTTTGGGGTGCGCATCCCATAAGTAAGGCTCTTATGAATTTGGATGGCACATCCCAAACGTACCACAATGGAGTGTGACAAGTCCATGAAGTCTATTAAAAACCAAGTCTACTAAGCATCCATGTTTTTCGCCATGAACTCCCACCTATGTTATGTTTACCCATCTCCGTCTTCCGCTTCATATCCATTATCGGCGTCATTTTCCGCAGCTGCAATACGTGCCAAGTTGTCTTTGGCAAAATCTATATGTTTTGGGGGGATGATCATTGTTTCTGTTTTGGAACCTTTGCGCGGCTTCCAAGCACAAAGTATAGTATCCGTGTTTATCCAAACCGGTGTGTACGCTGAGTCCACTGTCCACTTAAAATTCTTTTTGGTGTCCCAACCTAAATAAGTGCGTAGCACGTTCTGGTCTTTAGTACTTGGACGACAATATTCCACCTCAATCTGACAAAAGTTGGGACTAGTTCGAACAAAATTGGGTGAAGACAATGCTTTCATCAACCAAATTGGCTTGGGATGTTCCTCATCCCCTGCTCGTACAAGGACCAAATAACCTTCATGGCAATCAACACCTACACGAAACGACGGTGCCGGTCGATTGCGGGCAGGGCCAACGTAATGCTCGTCCATTGCGAACTCTTCACGAACGTCTCCATTGCTAAAAACCATGGTGTCGGACTCGACAACCGTCAAACGACTTTGTGGCCAAAATCCTTGTGTTAAAGTTGTACGGGTGTCACCACCAAGTGTCATTAGGGCCGAGTGAATGCGATCCCAATACGCAATCAAAGGTTCATGAGTATCTCTAACACGTCTAGTGATGTCTTCCTCACACAACTCTTTCCAATATTCAATGAATCCGGATATGCCTTTGATGATTTCTGGCCCATTCCTTATAGGGTCGGGTTTGCAAGGCTTTGGATCCCCATCCGGGAGCAAACATTTCCCATCATTGTCTTGACGCCATACGAGTATACCATCATCCGGTCCCCAATTAGGAGATGTGCACAAAAGCTTGAATTGCATGGCTGGGAGACCATCATCCCTTATATAGAATCGGAATTGTTGTGCTTTGGTATGCCCCACCAAACGGTCCCCTCCCTTCAACATGTATGACTTGATGAAGGCCTTGAAATCTGGTACTTCCTCAATCATGTGCGGAATTACTGGCATATGGTCCAAATCCATATACGATTTCATAAGAAGAGGTATGGTTGGAAAATCTTCTTCATGCAATTTCATACTCCACCGTCCGAATGATGCATCAATGTCGTCGTGTGTATGTCCCACCTCAAAAACGACACAAACACCTCATTGAAGATTCCTTTCGCCACGAGCAATGACCAAAAACAAAATACGTATCGACATTTGTTGTCTTTCGCGCAATTATCAAGTTGAACGTGAAGAGTTGGAGGCAATGGTTTTGCACAAATAGGTTCTCCCGGTGGTTCTGGCAATGACGACATACAAACCTCCTTCCCCGCAAGCACTGCTTCGTAAAAGGGTGTCGTTCCACAACCATCAAAAAGTGCACGTGATGAATGTAACGGCGGCTTCTCCAGATCGCGCAAGAGTTTTGCAAATGAACCCACTGTGTGGTTAGCATCGCCAGGGTAAAAATCCAACCCATAATGGACATACTTTACGTCTCCATGGCCGTGGGCAATCATCCTTGCGAAAAAAAACAAACGATGCTTGAACAACAACAATAACAACGACAACTCCAAACGGAGGTATGAAATTGGACATTTGGCAAACACACCCAGTAAAATTTGAGAGAATTTGAATACATATTTGTGATTCAATACAAACCTGTGACAGATACGGGCAACTTGAAGAGACCATCCGTGGCCTTAATTTTGCGTGCATAACAAGGGCATGCGGTCTTGGCGTGGTCCATTTTATCATGGATGATTGTTAGAACCTCTGTAGGCCTCATTATGGATAGAGCACGGTTCTTGTAGTAATCTTGACGGTGAGCCTCTTGGTTGTTGACATGTTCAATATATTTTGCTTGGTGTCTAGTGTGGGATTCGGTGCCTATGGGGTGGGCGTCTCGAAGACCTTTGTATTTTTCACACGTCGTACACCTAGCGAACTTGTCCCTAGGTCTCTTCAAAATGTATTCGGCAAGTTGTTGGTTTTTAATCACACTCAACTTGGACAAAGAAATGGGCCCACATCCCGCTATGCGACCCACTTCATTGATGTCCGTTAATATGTTCTTCCATTTTGTACCCGTGGGCAATACCATTTGTACAACTTTCTCCCCTGACGACAATGTCCTCGTCTTGTGGGGCATTGCATCGGCCAATGGAACTATGATGGTGGAGAGTGTCGCGGAGGCTTGGAGTGTAGCCTCCCTAGGTTTCTTTGTGCCCGAATTGCCATGAAATCGAGAGCGGCGACCCAACAATGAATATTTTTGAAACCTATAAAAGTCAGACTTTGACACGGCGTGGATGGTATACCACGCAGTACAACACACTTCCACATTCTCAAGTGTGACCACCTTACGCCCATGGGTGTCAATGTGGACATTTTTGTGGACCTCGAGTTTCTTTGCCGATCTCATACGGAAATCCGCAAGCCACATCTCTTGACGTAGGGACTTAATTTTCTCCCGCGGGAAAAATTGGCAACATTTCCTCTCGCAACAGTCCTTGGCGGACACAAGACGGATAGATTCGTCTCCCAATATGCGATCCCGTCGACGTTCCTTATCTCTACGAGGCACACGGTTAGAATCATATCTGCGTAGGCCTTTGCGAGGACGTATTTTGGCCAACAAAGCTAATTGCGTTTGATTATGGTGGCGCTCATGGTCCAACAAGCTTACTCCGTCATGGAGAACCCGACAAAGAGGCCATCGATGCAAGGAAAATCTCCATGTCACCGGGACGTCAAGCGGAAGCAAAGAATTCAAGATGCACACACCCACATCATCGGGACCAAGGGGATTGGCATCCACACAATCACGGGGATAAGAGTTTCTACATATGCCATCTGCCACCGGGACACCAACATCGTTGAAAAGAACAACATCAAGGCCCACCCATTGCTCCCTACCGAAACCGGCACATAACGGAATGTCATCATTGTCATCCCCGGAACGTATAGATTGTTCGTGCGCTTCAAATGATTCGTGGGAGGATGCATCCACAAACCCACCCATGGCATTTGCCATGCCATGACTATCTGCCGATGGCGAAGATAGTTCACAGTCATCATCGGAAGAGGAAGCTTTTGTGGACAACTCCAATGAACTATATCCAACGTGCATCGCCATCCAACCTAAACAAACCACCAATAAAATGACCAACACAACAACCACCGCAATGCATACAAAAGCGGATATGAGATATGCCTACATATATGGCTCAAAAATCACAAACAACTCTCGCCACACCGTTGCGGGACCTCACATATGAAGACGAACGTGCGTTCGACAACAACCCCATGACATGCAAATCCTACACGGGACTCAGACGTCCCTGCACAACGGAACCCCATTCCGATATATATTACCCGTGAAGGGCTTTGGGTCGAGTCGCCAATAAAACATTGGAAGGGTTGTCCACCACCAAGGGACAACACAAGCACATATATTCACGAACGCGCGGACGAAAACATCAACCCAATATACAATAAAATCTAAATGGGACATATTATAAGAGCACCTAAAATATACTTGCCACTTTATCCACATGCAGTAAGCATCATATTTGATGGGCGAGTGTTTACGAACGATCGTTCGTAAGTTCCAGCCGAAACTTAGGGGCGGATGCAAACGACCGATCATATGTATGTTACAGCCGCGACAGTGTTTGGAAAAAATGATTGGACACGTCCGAATAGAGATATCGGACGAAGCTATTTTGCGAGCGGTGAGCGGTGAGCGGTAACTTCCGCGATATTTTGATTAAAATGTTATTTTAAGCAGTAAGTTTAGGTATATTTGAACTAAATGTATTTTAAGTAATTTTTTTTCTAAACTTAATGAACAGTGGGACCTATGACCGTGGACAATTAAGGACTATGATATAGGAAAAAATGTTATTGTATCAGTGAAAAATATGGTTTAGGGGCTTAAATTGAACATTTGGAACTAATATCAGTAATAAATATGGGTTTGTCTCAAGTCAAACACGTACAGTTTCAGTACAAGGAGAATTAGTGGTACTCCAAAAAGGCCACGCAACTTTGGAAAAGAGAAATACATGTGGTGCGTCAAATGTATTGTAGTGGCCCTTTTTAGTATCACTACATCATGATTATAAAAAATCTTGCATACATATGTTTCTTTAAAGAAACAGAAAACTCTAAGAGTCAAGGTACTTCAATAAACCAGCCTCCAAAACTCGCTTCACTTCGTTGAAGCTAAAACTAGCTGCATGAATGAACGTGTCTGAATCTGAGTCCAAACCACACACTACAGTAAACAAATAGTACAAATGCTTACAGTTGGCCCATTGACCCCTTTTTCCAATTGCTTTAGTCGCCATGTCCTTGAAGTTAGGACAAGTGCATGCTGGCAGCTGCGAAATCGTCAAGTAGTATTGCTGAACCTTTGGGGGCGTGCCGGAATTCAAGGAGACGATGCATCCTAAGGCAGGGGCTGGAAGCATGCACAGTTTGTGCACTTAGGCTTTCAGTGATAGGGCTGAGGCACAATTATTGGCGTGTTTTGTTGACGGGGCCTTCTTGTTGCGCCTAATCAACTTCCCTGAACGCCGGGTGGGAAATTCATCCGGATATGCAGGAGTCGTGTAGCTTGCTAAGTCCAAAGGTAACGGGTGGTCTTGAAAAATTCTGGAAGGTGTCATCTCCTTCCGCTAGGGCAGTCTAAATCCTGCGTTTTCTAAAGAGAGGATCTCTTTGCAGGTTAAGTTGGTCCCCAACTTAACCAACCATACCTCCGGAACGTTCGGGACTGAGACCACCCACCTCCTTTTTGTACCCTTAACGCATCTCTCAATGTCGTCATTGCAGAAAAAGAAGTCTTGAGGGTCCAATCTCTTCTTCCGATAGTTATCCATGAGGCCTGAGTAGGTAGGTGCAGCGGTGCTCTTCCCGTCTTGTACAATCCGAGCGATGCACTTTTTCTTGGTGATTGCTTGTAGAGCGAAGCAAGCCTTCGCAGATGTCTTAGGCAACCGTGCGATGTGCCACTGGGCAGGGTTGCATAATGTCTCCTCAATCGCGGTGACGTGGTGCCGATCCACCCGCTGCGGAGCGTCGTGTGTTGGAAATTGTGGTTGGTCTTCATCTGCAGTTGTGGGAGAATCTGGAGTTGTCACAGGAGGTGGAGAATCGTTCAGTCGGGCAGATCTGGTTTGGACGCGTGGTCGGGATATACTGATCTTGTCTGGCCTGTGAGATTCACGTTCGTCACCGAAAGCAGTATCCGGTTTACGCTTCAGAGAAGCAAATACCTCTTCCCCTTCGAGGTGGGGAGTCCTCGTGCACCACTCGTCACCGCCAGGCATCTTCAAGATGGCCTCATGCAGCGGTTTCGAGATTCCTGTTTTTACGGCAGACCTCTGAGCACGCCTCAACTTCAATTCCTCCTTCGACGGTCCAGTTCCAAGGTTCTCTCCCTTTAGGAATTGGGAATATGCTGAGCACTGCATGAAAGCACGCAGGAAGTCATCGATTGTTGCCACATAAAGGTCGCTGCCCCGATCGCCAGATTGCTGCTTCCACTTGTTGTGGATAGATTCAGCAAGGTTACAGGATGGCATTTCCGCTAGTTCAGCTTCACTTAGATCCTGCAATGCCCATACAGTCCGAATTAGAATAATGACGGAATCAATGTAGTTGAACCATAAAGTGGGAACTATACAGGAAATATAGAGGGAAGTATATACTTACCAACTCCATAAATCCACCCCATTGGCGGTAACGGAAATGCCAGAAGGCCAGCCAGAGCTCAAGTCGAGGTAGACCTTGTTCAGTTGCTGCCCCGGATGACATCCACCATGCCCGAATTGCCAAATACTTTGTCTCGGCCTCCGCCATCGATTTCGCATTCTTATATTGCTGGCATAGTATTCGATGCTGATGTTGCAGGTCTTGACGGATATCGGCCTTGGTATGTTTCTCCAAGGACTGCGTCCAATGGAAAAGACAAGTCCTCTCTCTATCCACCATCTTCTCAGACGCATCTCCACTTCCGTATATGATGCGAACATCATTCCAGTTCGCTTGGGCACTGTCGGCCATGAAACCTTTAAAATTGACTTTGTCCACTAACACTATATTCGTTAATTGGAGACTTTGGAAAGTCTCAAAATAAATTGGACCCGTAGTTTCGGATGCGAATATTGTGAACGTAGGGAACATGGGGAACAATGGCAACATAATGTTCGAAAGATCCATATGTGATGAATATATATGTTTCTAAATATAGTAATTATTTGGGGGATAATCAAAACTACGCCAACACAATATTCCAATGTCACAAATTCATAATTATTTTGTATTTTTTATTTTGTATTGAACAAAATTAACGAATCTATAAATAGCCATCTGATTTTATATCTAGGGACTCTTGGATGCGTATCCCAAACATAACATCTTAGCCAATTATGGGTGAATTGAACGGCACATCCCAAACGCAACAATATTAAAATAATTTGACAGTGTGTATAAGAAATTGCAAATTAGCATTTACAATATAATTATATAGTTTGGACTCCACATCCGTAAACACAAACATATAAAAAACATTTGATAGCGCATGTGAAGTTGGATTCCACATCCGTAAATCAATACAATCATGATATATAATTGTAATCTATAAAATTGCTATAAAATGTGTCTAATATAGTATTCGACCCCAATGTCATATATTTCATGAAAAACCAAGACACATTTCAAATAATTGTGGTCCAACCCTACGTCAATATCATTCTCCATCTTCATCTTCAGCTTCATTTCCATTCTCGACATCGTTTTCTGCAGCAGCAATACGTGCCAAGTTGTCTTTGGCAAAATCTATATGTTTTTGGGGGATGGTCATTGTCTCTGATTTGGAACCTTTGCGTGGTTTCCAAGCACAAAGTATGGTATCTGTGTTTATCCATATTGGTTCGTATGCTGAGTCCATTGTCCATTTGAAACCTTTTTTGGTGTCCCACCCTAAATATGTGCGGAGCACATTTTGATCTTTGGTGCTAGGACGGCAATATTCCACCTCAATTTGATGAAAATTTGGGCTAGTTGGAACAAAATTTGGTGATGACAATGCTTTTACCAACCAAATCGGTTTAGGGTGCTCCTCATCTCCAGGACGTACGAGGATCATATACCCTTCGTAGCAATCAACAGCCACACGAAATGATGGAGCCGGACGATTACGAGCTGGGCCAACATAATGGTCGTCCGCTGCGAACTCTTCACGGATGTCCCCATTGTCGAAGAACATGGCCTCAGATTCCACGATTGTCACTCGGCTTTGTGGCCAAAAACCTTGTGTCAAACATGAATGTGTTTCGACATCGGGTGCTAGCAATGCTGAGCGAATGCGATCCCAGTACGTAATCAATGGTTCGTGGGTATCCCGAACACGCCTTGTGATGTCTTCCTCACACAATTCTTTCCAATATTGGATGAATCCGGATATACCTTTGATGATTTCTGGTCCATTCCTCATGGGGTTGGGTTTGCAAGGCTTCGGCTCCCCATCAGGTAGCATACATTTGCCCTCTTCGTTTTGGCGCCATACGAGTATCCCTTCCTCTGGACCCCAATCCGGGGAAGTGCACAAAACTTTGAATTGCATGGCCGGCAAACCATCATCACGCATATAGAATCGGAATTGTTGAGCCTTGGTATGGCCCACTAAACGGTCACCTCCCTTAAGAATGAATGGTTCGATAAACGCTTTGAAATCGGGCACTTCTTCAATCAAATGCGGGATGACTGGCACATTATCCAAATCCATGTATGATTTCATGAGAAGAGGAATCGTCGGAAAATCCTCCTCGTGCAACTTCATACTCCAACGTCCAAATGAAGCGTCAATGTCATCATGCGTGCGGCCAACCATCAAAAAAGACACAAACACTTCTTTGAAAATGCCCTTGGCTACGAGCAATGACCAAAAACAAAACACGTATCGACATTTGTTGTCTTTGGCACAATTGTCCAGTTGCACATGTAGAGTTGGAGGCAAAGGTTTAGCAAGAACGGTTTGTTCAGGCGGTTCTTGCAATGACGATAGACATACTTCTTTCCCCTCTAGCACAGCCTCATAAATCGGTGTTGTTCCACATCCAACAAAAAGAGCGCGAGAGGATGATGTTGGCGGACTCTCAAGATCTCGTAGAAGTTTTGCAAAAGACCCTACGGTATGATTGGCGTCGCCTGGATAGAAATCCAAGCCATAATGTGCATACTTGACGTCCACATGGCCATGTGCGATCATACCTGAATTAAGACATACAAATGATAAGTACATTCCAATATCATTTATGATAAGGAAATTCAATTTTTCCGCAAGCAGGCCAAGAAAATGAACAAACACTTACGGATGTACATCCGTAACTCTTAACGATGAGTATGTGGGTTCGCAAAAAAAATGTGAAAACCAACGAACCTGTGACAGATATTGGGAGCTTGAAATATCCATCTGTAGCCTTTATTTTCTGTGCATAACAAGGGCACGCAGGATTCGCATGGTCCATTTTGTCATGAATGATTGTCAAAACCTCATTCGGCCTCATTATCGATAATGCGCGATTCTTGTAGTAGTCTTGACGGTGTGCCTCTTGGTTGTTGACATGCTCAATGTATTTCCGTTGATGTCTATTGTGCGACTCAGTCCCTATGGGATGTGCATCTCGAAGGCCCTTGTATTTCTCACAAGCAGAACACCTGGCAAACTTATCCCCAGGCCTCTTCGTAATGTACTCTGCAAATTGTTGATTCTTGATCACACTCAATTTTGACAACGAAATCGGCCCACATCCAGCCTTTTCGCCAACCTCATTAACATCCATAAGTATGTTCTTCCATTTTGTCCCTGTAGGCAAAACCATCTGGACAACCTTTTCCCCCGACGGCAGAGTCCGTGTCTTGTGTGGCATCGCATCCACTAATGGCATAATGATGGTTGATAGTGTTGCAGCCGCTTGGAGTGTTGCCTCCCTGGGCTTCTTTGTGCCAGAGTTGCCATGGAACCGAGAACGCCGTCCTTGCAGCGAGTAGTTCCGGAACCTATAAAACTCTGCCTTTGAAACTGCATGTATAATGTACCATGCTGTGCAGCATACCTCTATATTTTCCAAGGTCACAACCTTACGACCTTCGGCATCAAAGTGCATGTTGCGATGGACTTCAAGTTTCTTTGCAGATCGCATACGAAAGTCCGCAAGCCACATCTCTTGTCTCAAAGATTTGATTTTGTCACGGGGAAATAGTTGGCAACACATTTTTGCACAACAATCCTTTGTTGCTACGGACCTAATAGATGTGTCTCCCAATGTTAGATCTCGACGACGTTGCCTGGGTTCACGGGGCACGTGAACGGAATCATACTTACGCCGACCTTGTCTAGGACGCATTGCGGCGAACAAAGCCTTTTGTATTTCCTCAAAACGACGGGCATGATTCCACAAGCTGACACCATCGTGAAGAACACTTCGCAACGGCCATCGACGAAGAAAGAATCTCCAACCAGGAGGTACTTCCAATGGATGTAAGGAGTTCAAAATGCACACCCCAACATCTTCCTCCCCAAGGGGATTTGCATCAATACAGTCCGTAGGATTTGAGTTCCTACAAACACCATTGGCCACGGGGACGCCGTATCCATTGATTATGACAACATCAAGATCAATCCATTGTTCCTGCGAATAACCCTCACATGGTGGTATGAAATCATCCTCTGCATTGGCGACACCAATTGTAGTTTCCTGTTCCATGACACCTTCAAATTTGCTAGCATAGCTTGACGCCTCCGAAGAGAACTCGAATGCACTATCTCCGACGTTGGAATCCATGGCCACTACAAGTGATCCACATGAAGAGTATGTCAAAATATCCCATTCAATAAATGTCATGGATAGTCCTAACGCTTATTGTCAATGAAACACAATATGAACAATAGTGGATTTCATGACCTGGAAACAAAGACACATTGGTATACGAACGCGCATACGTATATCTCCATGTAACAACATTATCAGTGCAAGCACGCGCATACAGATGTCTTTGTTTGTTCATACTCGGCGGAAAGGTCCAGACAACAAAAACATGACAGTTTTATGGGCGCGCACCCGTAAATCTCTTCGTGGTCAAAGAGGTCAATATCATGCGCAAATGTTTTCGCAAACTATACAACATAAGTATACAGACGTGCGTCCGCAAACATCCGAATGTCAAAAGTCAGTGTTGTCCAAGACACACAGAGGTTTAGGAAACCAAGATGTCCAGGTGCCAGGTTCCTACTGTGTATTATGAATGTCAAAATATTATACTATGACACATAGGGTGATGTAAGCTTAGGGTTTAGGGATCTTATACCTCCATTGACCGTACAGTCTCAATGTAATATTCTACATGGCACATAGTGAAAAGTATGGAACCAAAGGTTTGCAGGTTTACGGACGCGCGTCCGTAAACCTCTCTGTACCTCATTACTAGCACAAATAGGTTTAGGTTACTGGACGTGAGTCAGAAAATTTTCATGACAATACAGTCTCGTTGGTATACTATACATGGCAAGTGGTCATGATGTCAGCTCAGGTGCAATACCGAACAATGGAACAAAAAGGTGCAAAAGTTTACGGACGCGCGTCCGTAAACCTCAATGTACATGAAATAGGTCAAGTATAATTCTCACTGCAATAGATATCCAATCAAGCAAGAGGTTAAAGGTTTACGGACGCGCGTCCGTAAACCTCAATGTACATGAAATAGCTGAAGTATAATTCTCACAACAATAGATATCCAATCAAGCAAGAGGTTTAAGGTTTACGGAAGCGCGTCCGTAAACCTCAATGTAAATGAAATAACTCAAGTATAATTCTCACAGAAATACATATCCAATCAAGCAAGAGGTTTAAGGTTTACGGACGCGCGTCCGTAAACCTCAATGTACATGAAATAGCTCAAGTGCAATTCTCACAGAAATAGATATCCAACCAAGCAAGAGGTTTAAGGTTTACGGACGCACGTCCGTAAACCTCCGTGATTTGCGGCGCCATAATAGGACCATTTCACCAGGAACGATACTTGCCATAAACAAAAATCAATCACTATAAGGATCCAGACAGTGCAATCCACATAAAAATTGGCTCCACTAATGGGTTTATGGCTTGGAATTTAGTGTTTAGGGTATAAAAGGTCCATTGCAATAGGATCTGTACCTGCACGAAATAAACATCCAGAACACTACAAGGGTCCAAGCAGCGCAACCCACATCTGAGATGCAAAAAGAGTCCCTTGGTGGAGGGGTGTCCCCTTAAGTACTGATCGTTTCCCTTGGATCCGTTTTCCAACATAGGATACTAGCCACCATCTACGTCCTATAAATAAAAACCTAACATTACTACATTCCGTGTGCCAGCCTTACAATGGAATGTGTATTCATAGTGGACAACATGCATAGACGATGAGTCCACATAATGACAAAGCAAAAGGCATCTACATATTTATGGTGGACAACAAAGAAAATAGGCTAATAATATATGAGCATTGAACATTGTTGAGGGGTGGTTTATAATATTGAAGTACCTAATATTAAGAGGTCATTGTAGAACTAGGAGACAGAAAATTATAGTGTCGTGTGAAACATCAACCACAACAACAACAATAGTACATGGAGTATAAAAATACGTGTCATTCAAAATTAAACTAGCATCTATTTTATTGTTTTGCATACGATGTAATGATATTCACTCCAATATCATGTTATCTCCTCTCATCTAGCATTTAAACTAGTAATTACATTTGCCACCACCCTACCATCCAACCCGTTTAATTTACCCACTTTTACACACCTATACATAATTGTATTAATACGTACACAAACTTTGAGCGCCTAGATGCCATGAAAATAGCACATCTATTGTCATAGGCACTATGGGTTGCTTTGAAATCAATATTCTCAATTTCCTCTCTTAACCTTAGGGCCCCCTTCAATACATCAACATTTATTTCAAAAAAAATAATACTAGCATTCTTAAATGTACTATACGTGAGACAAAAAACAATTTTTAGTACCCCATGTACATTATCTACAGTATTGACTCAAACAATAGCAGTTGTTGTTCTAAGTAACATTATGAGCCCAACAAAGCATAATGGAGAGAAGGGGAGGGTAGGGTATCCAAATATTATAAAGGCAAGCAATTTTAAGTTGGTGACAGAAGGGGGATACTCTCATTAGTTCATACGTGGTACCCTAAATCCTAAACCCTAAACCCTAAACCCTAAACCCTAAACCCTAAACACTATACCCTATACCCTATACCCTATAACCGCCCACCCCTGAACAAACACGACGACATACGGTACGCATGGTTAACTGAATAACTCCCAATACATGTGTAGCCTTAAGTGGAAGTAATTCAAAACTATATGACTACCTTTAAATTTTGTAAAATAAAACCATAAACATTTCAAATGTGAAGCAAATTTAGGGGTAACCTTACCTTTCATTTTTTTAAATCTTTCTTTGGCTTTAAACCATTTGCTTTAAACATATACTTTTGATGAAAGGTTTTGAAGATCGTATATTGGTATTCTATAATCGAGTCCTAAACACAACTCACCACCGAAAGAAAACTCCAAATATAAACAAGTTTGCAACTACTTATAAGCGATAATACAAGCTGAGGCCTATGTGTGGAAGGATTGGATGGATCCGAAAGGTTGTTTAATGTACAAGAGGGATGTACATTCAACACATACCCATGCATTTTGTTTTAATACAAGCTTAGACCTATGTGTGGAGGGATTGAATTAATCCGTAATGTTGTTTAAGGTATTACAAGCATATGAATTCTCCCCATATCTCGATGTTTTGGTTTTGTTAATTGCGTTTCACAACTTATTGCGATAATTGAGGGATTCACAAGTATTTCTTGGCAAAGTTTCATGAGAATTTGTGGCCAATTGGTATATTGCCCCAATTGCATTTGAATCCCACCTTTGAGAAGAAAAAGAATTCTTATACTGAAGTTAATCAACAAGACATCCTTTTATTGAATATTATTACTATTCTCGAAATATAGAGTCCCCTCCATAGCTCGGGGGGTGCACTGTACTAAACATGTACGAGTTATACGTGAGTGCACAGGAGGGGTATTGATTTGGACCTTGCCGTATTGCATATACATATGGTATACATGTTATAATTTATAGTTACGTACATATATGGAAGGCCTTTAAAAAGTATACAATAATTGTACTTGTATGGTATTGTTACTATACTATATATCATAAGTGTTCATATTGGATAAGTTTTCATAAGGTTTGGTTTGTTGGGAGAGTTTATAGGATGCGGAGGAAGTTTGGCAATCGTTGGGTGGAGTATAGGGATCCATTTGACTTGATGGACCGTCCATCAAACGTGGAGATTGGTTTATGTTGGTATCAAAAGGGGCTAACAACAAGTGGACATATGATCTTATTGATCATTCCATGGTAGACTTAGAGACAATAATTGCATTTGTATACTTATGTTAATGACTCTCGGGGGGGGGGGGCAGTCATTGGTTGGAGTAGCAATATACGTGCAAACAAATGATAGGGTATTTTAAAAACATGGGGGCAAAAAATTATAAATGGACTTAAGAGTAATATAGGGTATCAAAAATGGCACTGGACATCTTTAAAGTAGTATAGGGTATGGAATAATAGGTAATTTGGAATTATAAGTAATGCAAGCCATTTTTCTATTAACCCAAAGTAGAAATTTATATAATGATAGCATGTGAAAAAATAAGAGAATTGAAAGTAATACCCCCCTATATCCTTATTTTTTTAACACACTGCCCCCCCGAGTAATGACTAATATATATGAATGGATGTTTTTTTGTGTATACATATTGTCGCTTGTATATTTATTGTTGCAATTGTATGTGTATTACTTCATTTCACAAAAAATCACTTGTATATATTAGGGGGTTTTTAGAGTATGCAGTGAACGCACGTGATTCTAGGTTTTAATGAAAGGTGCTCCCCCACTCTCCATAGAGGCCACACTAGAAATTGTAGTTAGTTTCTCTCATTGTTTGGAGTTCCAAAATGATATTATTATTATTATTGATGTCATTTAATTGTTGACAATGACATAATAATTTACTCAACCTCACACCCTAATATAATTTCCTAAAATAATGAATACTTTCTAGAGCTCGTATGAATATTTCACTCATTATCAAAAGTGAAGAGAAGAGGCAACGAGATGGCTCATTTTATATTTAGAGTGACATTTAGTGTGACTTTTAACTTGCCTTAGCATAAACATAAGATGTTATTATGACATAATATGATAATAAAATCACCAAACTAAGTATAAATTAAACCCCTATTTCAATAACAAATATAGACCAGTAGGGTGATGCCACGTAAGGGTATAGGCCGGCGATTGGGTGCGACGTTTGGGGTAGGGACACGTGGAGGCACGCCATTGTTTTAGGGTTCCAAGTACTCCAGCTCCCTTTCGCAAGAGCCTCTTCGTGCCTTTCCTTTCCTTCTCTATCCTCTCTTGCTTCTTTTCCTTCTACTTTGCTCTTGCTTCTCTTGCTTTAGGGTTATAGGGTTTCAAAGTGCACCAGCTCCCTTTTGCCCTCCTCTTCGCGCTTTTGCTTCCTTCTCTTGCGGCTCTTGTTTCTATTGTTTCTCTTGCTCATCTTCTCTTTCCTCTCTTGTTTCCTTCTCTTGCTTTTGCTTTCCTTCTCTTGCTTTTGCTTCCTTCTCTTGCTTATCTTCTCTTTCCTCTCTTGTTTCTCTTGCTTATCTTCACTTTCTTCTCTCTCTTCTCTTGCTTCTCTTGCTTATCTTCTCTTTCCTCTCTTGTTTCTCTTGCTTCTCTTGCTTCTCTTCACTTTCTTCTCTCTCTTCTCTTGCTTCTCTTGCTGATATTGCTTCTCTTTCCTTACAATTCAAAACCCATTCTTGCTGGTCAATTGCTGACGCGCGTCAGAGCTAGAGTAAGTTCTCCTTGTTTGCTGCTCATTAGCTTATTAGCTCATTAGCTCATTAGTAAGTTATGCTTGCTACTTGCTTGCTTGTTGCTCATTAGATCATTAGGATGCTCATTGTTGCTTGCTACTGCTCATTAGGTTATTTTCAGTTGTTGATTTCAGTTGTTGCAAGGGTAATTAGTGTTTCAGATGTTGCTCATTAGGGTTTCAGTTGTAGCTTCACCATGTAGTTCATTATATTTTTTGCATACAAATCAATAGTTTCCTTTCACTTGTGTTGCATGAATCTGATTTATGAGCAACTTTTTTTGAGTAGTTCTCAATGTTGAATCATGCATGTGCACATTGAATTACTAGAGGTTTCTGACCTCAATTTTATTGTTCATTGCAGTTGGTATTAGCTGCAGCAGGAGCAGCTAGTTGTGGTTTAGGAGCAAACACTCTAGAAAGGTAAGTTTTTTAGAACATTGCAATTGCATTTTGTATGATTGCAATTTTGGGTTGTTGTGGTTTAGGGCTTAAGGTTAGCATGAGAGAATGTGAGATTCCAGTTTCAAGGAATTCTGAATTTGTTTAGTACTTTGTCTATGGCTACATTCTAAGAATCATTTAGTTATGGACATGTCAGTGTTCTGAAAGTGCCTTATGTTGTCAATCTGCAGTGCAGTGTTTGCTATTGCAGTGAAGTAAGATTGCATTCTTATTTGGAGGGCAAAACCATATTGGACGACAAGGTAAAGTCCCGAAAAACACGGAGCATTAATGAAAACATTGGAATACGCAAACATTACAATAGCCTTTATAATCCTCAAAGTTTACGGACGCGCGTCCGTAAACTTTGTGGATCTTTGTGTAGGTGAGAAACAAGACTCTCAAACAACATATTACGCAAACGAAGCCAAATATTGTAATATTAGGCATATTAAAATAGCCTTTATAATCCTCAAAGTTTACGGACGCGCGTCCGTAAACTTTGTGGATCTTTGGGTAGGTGAGAGACAAGCCTCTCAAACAACATATTACGCAAACGAAGCCAAATATTGTAATATTAGGCATATTAAAATAGCCTTTATAAAACTCAAAGTTTACGGACGCGCGTCCGTAAACTTTGTGGATCTTTGGGTAGGTGAGAGACAAGCCTCTCAAACAATATATTACGCAAACGAAGCCAAATATTGTAATATTAGGCATATTAAAATAGCCTTTATAATACTCAAAGTTTACGGACGCGCGTCCGTAAACTTTGTGGATCTTTGTGTAGGTGAGAAACAAGACTCTCAAAAAATATATGTAGGTGAGAAACAAGACTCTCAAAAAAATATATGTAGGTGTGAAACAAGACTCTCAAAAAAAAAATATATTAACCGTAACTTGAATACATTGATATTTACCACCATACTATCTTTGCGAAGTTTACGGACGCGCGTCCGTAACTTATAGAGATATTTGAGTATATAATATACGCGTTATGCGTATTTGGAAGAAATGTATCTTTTCATTTGGATCCAAAAATGTAATTGAGAAAATTTACAAAACTTTACGAATGCGCGTTCGTAAAGTATGATCTATATCTTTTGCCAAGAATTCTAACTTATCTATCTTATCATTTGCAGATGGCATCTAAAAAGAGACATGCAATTGAGATGTTCGCAGAAGCTCTCATTCCTCCGCTACCAGAAGCCATCAAAGACATAAGTCCCAACGACCATTACAAGCCACAAGATGAAATTGTGGATAATTGGACAGTATTGGTAGAAAAGGACGAGAAAGAAATATTTGTGCTTAGATTTGCATATCAAATGAAGACGGACATAGATGAAGCTAAGAAGTGGATAAAGCTTAAATCGTGGACAGTAGAGTGTGCAGTGGCACAAGGGGATTATGTAGTAATAGACCTTGAGAAGAAAGAAGATCGGGTCACTTTCATTTTGCACGAATCCTACCACCCCTTCAACAAAAATGAGTGTGAGAATGCTAGTACAGATGCGGCTTGCTTCAATCTCCAGACGGAGTTCCAAGACTATGCATGCAATGCACCTTGGACGGGTAAGCGGCTTGGACGACTCTTGAACAATGTAACAAGAGTAAATGGAGCCTTGCTAGAGGCCAGAAAGGGGAAAGAGAAGAAAAAACAAGTCATTCCTGAACGGCCCAAGTGTGTGCCTAAACCAGTGCCGGAATCCTCAAGGCCCTCGCAGAGTGGTGCATCAAGAGGGAGCAGACAGGCGAGTAAACGCTCTCACTCGCAGATGGACTCTGGACTAACAGAGGGTCCGGATGTCAGCTCTACACTGACTGTCGCTCCACTCCTCAAAAAGGGTCAACGCCCTGACGCCGAACTCTCAACAAAAATATTCCAAGAGTTCGATGAGAAGACGAAGGGATGCTGGCCCCTTGGCAGGTATTTTACTTTCGAAGTAGACGTCTACAAATGCCACAAGGGCACCGAAAGTATGAATACCAGAGCAAAATAAGAAAGCGGGGTATGGTGGCAAATGAACAACATCATGAACAACCCCAAGTTTGACAGGCAGACCATTTGTGTGACACCAAAGGATCCTATCATTGAAGTCAACGAAAAAAATTGGCCGATTCTCAAGAATGGAAAGTTCTACATTGTCGACGGCCAACATAGTGTAATGGCTGCAAAAGCTCTCCTTGAAGACGACGAGTGGAAAAGCCCATTAAAGGAGACAATCCGATATTGGAAGGCATTCGTCGTGCATTCCAAGGACTCGAACCAACTCATAGCAATATTTACCTTCATGAACCAGGGGAATAAAGTGAGGCAGTTCGAGGCTTCATGGGCAGCCAACATCGTGGCTGGGAGGACCTTGTGGGTGGAGCACGAATGTCCCCCAAAAGAAAGAGATAATACTGTCGTGAAGAACCCAAAATGGCAGGTATGTTACTCAAATAGATTTACGGACGTGCGTCCGTAAATGTGGCCCTTCTCCTCCCACTGATTCAAATATTTGAATTTAATCTGTACTGAATTCAATGTTCTGATTTCTTGCAATTCGTGCCTCTTGCAGACATTCAGCAATGCCATATTGACAAAGTTCTCGAGTATAGACATGAAGACAAGCGGCATGAAAACAGTGCATGAATTAAAAGGCGAACTCAAGCTCATCACTGCAACAGAAGAGACGTGGTCAATATGGTTGCGACTTTTCGATGCCCATAACAACGGCGACCTTGTCAATCCAGATACGGAGAACACCTACAAGAGCGACTCAAAAGTTAAGGTACCACCAATCCTGCGAGAGTTCTTTCGTCCCCTCCAAGGATTGATGGACTCGGAGCTGTACAGGGCAGCAGAACACATTCTTCTAGAAACTCCTAGAAGAACTCTGCCCTATCCCAAAATCTTTCTGAAGCGGCCGAAGCACATGAAGCCATCCACGTACCACATTAAGGAATGGTGCGATTACAGAAAGAAGAAGACCATGGCTGTAAGGGAGATTAGCAAATTGCTACCCACCCACAACCTCATTAATAGTGATGGTGAGATCGTGTGGGAGAATTGGAGGAAGCTGAAGGGTGAATACCACATCAATGGCGTCTCAATGCGAGCTTTGATAAGAGGGGCATCATCCTTCCTTGCCCAACGATCTAGAAGGAACGAAAAGAAGGGATCCATCGACGAGAGGGAGGCAGGGTTGTACGTTCATTTTCTCGATAGGAAAAAGAACGCGAAATTTGGAGGGTTTGCAAGATTCTGCACGGTCACAAAGGCCATGAAGTTCGGCACATGGGACACCCATGCTTCAAGAGCCTCTGTGAGAGATGACCCCAGGGGTTGCCCTTTCGCCATTTTTGATTTTCGTGCAATTCCTGGAGCTTGGAAACAAGACGTTGTGGGAACACCCTTCTACGACCCCTTCTTAAAAGCCTTCAAGAGCTATCGCTCGCCTGCCCTCTTCGAGCCTCATGTGTGGTTATGGATTGTAGAGCAAGAGAGGTCTACACCCATTGTCCATCTGTACACATCAACGATGGACCTCGAATACGATATGTACCACAGCACCTACATCCCAGCGAAGACAGAAGGGATCACTGTCATTCAAGAGGCAAGGGGGGTGAAGCAAGTGGGAGCTGTGCAGCTATATTTCTTAATACGCAAGTCTTCCCCAACTGGACGATTGCCCATTAAACCACACGAGGTGTTCAGGAAAGTCTATTCGTTGCCGCCACCACATCCCAAGGAGCTTGTTGAGGAGACAATGCATGCAATCTATCCGGCGTTCGAGCTCCGGATGGACTTTTATATAGGGGTCTTGAAGGCTTTAACTGTCATGAGTGAGACAGTTTACAACGTCTTCGGAGGCACGAAGTTTATGTATGCAGCATTGGTGAGTATTTGTTTGTCTTTCAACCCACCTATCTTTTGCATAGTTATTTTACGGACGCGCGTCCGTAAAAAACCCAATATCAGGTGCATGTGAATTTTACGACCGTGCGTCCGTAAAATTGTCCAACTTTTGAGTGGTGGTTTTACGAACGCGCGTCCGTATAATGTGTTGACATCTAACCTCATTTATATGCAATCACCACAATTGTTCTTATCTAATTTTCTTGTTATGGTCCAGATGCTTGGCTTGCAGGTGAATTCTTTTGTGCAGGATTCCGACTACGATGACGCACATACTCACAGGGTAATGGCCTCCAAAATGGATATCCAGGACATCATGGACGTCTTTACACCCCATCCTGTTGTGCCTCTCTCTTCTAGAGAAGAGGCAATGCCCGGAATGGAGACAGACCCTGAAGAGGACCAGGATCCCAGTTCCCCAAGAGTGCATCCCACGACACAAGAGCCTTTACACGGCCTTGTTCGCGACCCAATTAATCCAAGTGCTTTCCTGCTGGGAACAGACGACACGGATGCGCAGGAGGCACGCGTGAACTTCACTCCGATAAGGGTCCCTCATACCCCTGTTCTCTCACCTTTTGGGACTCCCACCTCTCGAGTTGGATTTCCCTCAACTGCGGGTCCATCTCGTGCTCCAGGTGTTATGGCCGAGAAGGATGTGGACCTTGCGGCAGAAGCCGGATGCACCGC
The DNA here is from genome assembly GCA_950295325.1 of Polytrichum commune. NCBI lineage: Eukaryota > Viridiplantae > Streptophyta > Polytrichopsida > Polytrichales > Polytrichaceae > Polytrichum > Polytrichum commune. The sequence continues at coordinate 27,961,617 of OX485803.1, forward strand.
TTCATCTGGAGGGGGATCTCAACATTCAGATCTACCCCCTATGGAGGGGAGGGATGTGTTGGAGTTGATATTGAGGCCTGATATCTCTCTATATCGTGAGAGTCGACGAAAGAGGAACAAGACGCCATACAACGAATACCCTGAAGGCGCGGTCTTGGAGCTCTCCGATGAAGATGAGGATGAGATTAGGATTCACAATGCCATCTCTGCCTTGCCTACGGAGCCTGGCAAGGTGAAGAAAGAGCCGATGTCAGTGTCCGAATTGGACGAGAAGATGGAGAGGCGAATGAAGGAAGAGCTTGACCAACGGCTTCGAGAAGCTAACGAGGAGCACGCCAAAAAGATGGCCGCCATCCAAGCTGAGATGGAGCAAGCTAGGTTGGAGTCTGCTCGAAGGCACGCTGATCTCATGGCCCAAAATCAGCAGTTCTTGGCCCAGAGCCAACAATTCATGAGCTTGATGCAGAGCTTGCAGGCAAGGCCCCAAGTTGTATATGCGCCTCCCGAGGCGGGCATGTCCATGCCCCCCACTCTCATGCGGCCTCCATCTAGTAGCCATGCAGTTTATATACCCGAGCATGCTTATCCAGCTCCCACGTTGATTGTCCCACCCTCTCCCCTTGTTGTCGCCACTCCAGAGGAGCCCTCCTCTCATCCTACAGGAGTGGAGGAGATATCGGCACGTGACATGGCGGGTGCCGCCGAGACAGATGTCAATGAAGGCAACGCCCCCATCGGCGATGAAGATGTACATATGCAGGGCAGCCAAGACTCCACAGATGAGGATCAGCCTTACGTGGATACTCAAGGGTCGCAAGCGGCTGGAGACACCTTGTTGGTGGTCGAAGATCTGGACAATTTTGCGGGCGCGCGTCCGGATCCTGTGCCCATGACGGGGCCAGGTGAGGGAGGCACTGCTGGCGCGGACCTCGCCCCTGAAGAGGTAATCAACCTTTGAGCATGCCTCCCACGTTACGGACGCGCGTCCGTATCTTCCTTGTCTGCCTCCTTCGTGGCGTGTGTATATTATCGAGTTCAATCCTCGACTTCGCCCGACGGGTGGATACAATTTTGTTAGCATAGATTCCATTAACTTCAACAGATATTTTTTTGCGACAATGTATATTATTCACCAAATGTGTATCACCAATTACATTAATACCAATTTTTCAACTGGATGGTTCGGATTATTTTATGGCCTTATAATTCTTTGTTGAGTTTATCCATGCTTGTCAATTGGTTTTCTTGAGTAGTACCATTTACCTAGATAGAATGTTCCATCACAGGGTCCGTCGGAGATATGTCGCAACCCCGCGGGAAAACCAAGCGCGCCCATGATGAAACCGTTCATAATATTTGACCTCAATGGGGTGCTTTGTCATTCCAAACATATCTCGCATAGTGCGTCCAAGGGGCCCTTCCGTAGTCCAGAAGACATGGATTACGGCGGACATTTCGATACTCTCATAAATAAGAAGGTTGTACGTGCCCGCCCCGGCTTGAGGAGCTTCCTTCGTGAGGTCCTTGGCTTCGCCCATGTCATCATCTGGAGCTCTATGCTCATGGACAACACGAAGGCCATCGTCGGTTTCCTTTTCCGAGAACTCGCAATGCCATGCTTGCTTCTCGGTCAAGAACACTGCGATGACCTGTATGACCGTAGTGGCAATATTGTACCCAAGGTCGGAGGAGGTCGTGGGCCTCAATTCTTAAAGGTCCTGAGGAAGAACCTCTGGGTGGGCGTCCCTATGTTGGAGGGGGTTCCCCACGGTTGTTGGCCCACCCCGGATAACACACTCCTCATTGACGACAGCCCGGCAAAGAGTATTCTCAATCCCCCGGGCAATTGCATATTCCCGGATTCTTGGGAAAGCGATAGAAATGACAACTTTCTAGAGAGTGAACTAGGACCCTACATTAGGAGGCTTGCCTATCACCCCGGAAGTGTCCCGGATTTTGTGCTCTCCAACCCAATTGGCAATAGGCCTCTAGGCCCACAAGATGAGGAATTTAGGAGATTGTACGGCTACGCTAGACTCAATAAATTAATATGAAAACTTTGATGATTTTGGGTTTGTACTTGGACTCTCCATGTAAATATCTAACATTTCTCCCCTTATCTTTGTAATGTATTTTTGTGTCTTAGTTGCCTCACCAAGCACCCAAAAGTGTCGTCAATGGCATGTCTGCATCTCAGGCAGACACCGGCTCCCCTTCCCTTGGTATGAGCGACGTTGCAATGCCTTCACTATTCCAATATTCGGCCGTCGATGCTGCCTCTGCTGTTGATTACTCCAAAGACTCCGGGTTTGAAGACGGAGTCGTGGATAGCCCTCCTGCAAAGGTTGCAAAACTCAATTACGCTCCAAGTCCATCTCCATCTTCCCTCCGCAGTGAGAAGCACGTCCGTAACCCACGGTCGACCAGACGCCTTTGCATGGATGAACCCCAAATTGATGTCCCGGCGTTTACGAGCGTCCCTGTTGTGCTTGTGGCCCCCCTCGATGTCCCAGAAGCTCAAACCACCGCCCCGCAGGCCAAGGTGCCCAATTATTGGCATTCTCAAGTTTTTCCTTCATGATTTACGTGTATTAGTGCATTTCATATTCTTGGGTTTTTCGGACTTCCATCCGTAACTTATACTAATCCACGTCATTATATGTATTTATGGTCATTGTTTCAGACCCCAATACACATGAATGTGGGCTGTTCATCCTCGACTTCGTCATTGGATAGGCGAACACTGAAGACTGCTTCTTGTGAGTCTGATCGTTGTTTGGCCCTACGGAAGAGTGAAAGACGTTCGTTTTCCCAATCGCATTCGTATTCCACTTATTCGGTAGGGGGTCGGCAAATATGGGCAAATGGCACATATTCGGGGTCAACAAATACACAAGGTTTTAGCCGCGGACCCGAGATCTTTAGAGCCATGGAGGCCATGAAAGCAAAAGAACGTGAAACCGCCATAAATGCTAATAATAGTATTGCAAAAGCAAAAGTAGTGAGTCGTAATCATGATCCGAACGTATAGGCTATATTAACATACAGGTAGTTGTGGAATTATGTTTCTAGGACTTTCGCCTAATATTGGATATTCCACTTGCATTTTGTACTTCAACCCCTATTCAATAAATATGATATTGATTTTCCATATGCAAATGTTTTCATATATCCCATTTTCTTATTTTTATGTGTAGTTCCATGCATTTGAGTCTCTTATTTGTTTCCAAAATTGGGAACATACCATATTTTTAGTGTTTTCCTTCCTACAAATGTGAAAGCCACGTCTTTAAATAGTCTCAAAATCAACAAAAAGTCTCCAATTACCGAATATAGTGTTCACTCCATGTTGAGCCATGAGAGCGTTCAGGTTCTTCCATACGACTGACTGGGCTGCAACATCTTCAGACTGCATGTCGCATACTGCGATGGTCATGACACGGCAATATGTGGAATCGTACACATGGCAAGCCATTGTCGTCCACGACCTGACCCGTTTGACATGGTCAAACATTATCCAGGAGTTCTCCAGATCACCACCGGATTGCATTCGTTTGACCAGGTCGACTCCGCTGCCCGGTCCAACTTCAGACATCTTGAAGACAAAGACCTTGTCCATATCCGCTCCTTGCCCTGGAAACCTATTCTGCTGCACGAACCTCCAATTGCTAGCACCGCGTAACTTGGTAATACTGTCCATGACTTCAAAACGACGCATAGTCCTGAACGTGGTGACTGCGTTACGAATGTTGGGCGAGGTGAGGTGCTTACACCGATCGAAAACAACTTGCAGCTCGTCCAACTCCAAGATCTTTTGTGGGTCACCTTCTTTAGCAAGGAGGAGTGGGCCCAGTACTTCCTTTGCAGTTTCAAGCACAATAGCAGAGCGAGTGGCTGATGGGGTGCGTTCGACTTGATCCCCAATCAAGGTGTTTGTCAAATCGATGAAGTCCCGATGATCACCTGACTTGACGGGATGGTCGTGAGATCCCAAGTGCACACAAGCCCTCGTCATGTGAGGTGTCGCGGTAACATAGTAGATCTTGGCAGTGCAGACATCAACACAGGTGGGAGGGACGTTACATGATTTGCAAACAACGGTAGAACCACTTGGAGGCTTGGACCCTACTTCAAACAATTTCTCAGATAATCCTTCCCACTCTGTTTCATTCACTTGGGAAGTCCTGTGGTCTCGCTGAAGATACTCACAAGCAGGATTGTCGCAACGGAGGTGGCCCAAACAAGAAGATGTACGAAATAAAAGCTTAAGATCATTCTGAATATTGGTTGTAATTGTGCGAGACCAAGCATGGCCATCGTACCTTCTATCCATTCCACGAAGCAGCTTGGCCTTTGTATTCTGGCCATGGTCACCTAAAGGTGGAAACTCGAAGATAACGTCCCCATCGTAACGAGGGGGAAGGTATTCAACTTGCTGGAGTCTGATCGCATCAAAGTTAATACGAGATAACACACTTTTGGACCGCTTACGAGCTCCAAGGCGCATCAATGAATGAATGATACTGACAACAGGATTACGAGACGGACTAACAGGAGGAGTTGTTTCCTTGCGAACTACTTGTGGAGAGAGCGAAGCTGGGACTTTCCTCTCAGATTTTAGGAATTCAACATCGCCGTCGGAATCATCACTCAACTCATATATTGTATTTAGACCGGGCTCAATTTTGACCCTAGCCAGGACCGGTCTCTCAATGCTAACAGTGGACGACTCCTTAGGTGTTAGAAGTTCAGTCGAACACTCTAACATAGACTCTGAGACTCCATATACACGATATTTTCCAGGCTTCAGCAACCAGAACGCACCGATGTCATTCTCTACCCTAGTTTGACGAATTGCATGTGAAAGTAGACCGGTATGATCGTCAAAAACTTCTTCTTCGACAAAGATAGTGACCTCACGATACTGAAACCTCAAACTCAATGTTGCACAAGTGACTATAGCATGACCGTCTTCACCTAATGGAAAGAGGACCGGAACAGAATGAGGTTCAGCACGAAGCAGGGCCATAGTAAACCACTGAACTCTGAACAAAACAAGTATTGTGAACATTGAAATGGCGAGAATATATAACAGGAAAGAATTTACTGTGCAATCTGGTAATTTATGTACCAGCAAGCGGAATTTCAAAAGTTAATAGAGAATCATGCAGAGTAAGATGAAAGACGGCTGAAAAACCAATTTGGATGGAAGTCCGAGATAGGCAAGAAACCGAATAGTAGAATCCTATAACAGGCATACATATCAAATAGTACAATCCAATAACAGGCATACATTCTAAACATTGTTGATAATAATATATATTGGCAAATAAGGTCATAAGAATGACGGACGCCAAGAATAATGTGGAGAGCATGATAGTAGCTCGGCAATAATATTAGAATGCTACATTGTGATTAACGACGAAGACGCTTATGGGGCCTTTTGCCATTTTTGTCACCGTCATGTTTATGACAATGGTCAATCCCTAAACTATGAACTGCAGTGCATCCTGCGCAACCGAGTCCCTGACCTTGGGGACGTGGGGCCTGCCTTAATAGAGATCTAGAGTAAGTGCCCGGTTTAATAACCCCTACTCTAGAATATGCATGAGTCTGTAAAGTAGACTTGTCCTCTATCAGCGTTGCAACATCCGTCTGCAAAGATGGAGTCCGGGGATGTGGACTATGAACTGCGACCGCCGGAGTAACTGAGCAGTCATGTGGGTTTAGACTCTTCATGTTGTCGACGTCTGGAAAACCATCAATCGCCGATGTGGTGTGGATTTGTGATGAACTAGGAGCACCTAAAGGAGCAAGGCTCGGGAGACTTGAGTCAGTACCCATTGGAGAAGAATATGATGAGATGAGATGAAGGAATGGGTACAAGTAATCGGGTATTATATACACCTAGGGTAGACAGCAATGCCCGAATATTAGATAACATGATAGATCAATTAATAGTCAATAGTTATTTATGTAAATTGTGGACAACCTGTTTCATGTATGAATAGAATGTATTACAATAGAAGTCATCCCTTTATCACCACGAATTATCTGACATGGAAGGATACGATTATGTAGAAAAGGATTTAGCGCCGCCTTTTGTAGTGTATGAATGCAGGGTGGATTAACAAATGATCAATTTAAGTAAGTGCAGATTAACTATCTAAATACAAGAAAATGTGAACATAACGATGGCGCATAGATGTTAATTCTGACAGACTTGAAAACAATATATAAGATGTGTTTGCTCCAGATGTTTGTTAGAGATGAACACTAGGTCGAGAGCAAGAGCAGAACGAGAAGTAAGGAGGAATAGTGAGAAACAGAGGCGAATTGAGAGAAGGCAAAGGTTAGAATCAAGAGTAAGCTTAGGGACGCCGTACAATTTGCGGGCAACAATGGGTAGAAGAGGGGTTACTTCTTCTAAGGGTACAGGTAGAGGTTCAAAAGGGGAAAAGACGTTTGATGTTGAAGCGGTAGCTCCCATCGTTTTATTTCCAGTAATGGAGGAAGACAACCCAGATGACAAAGGGGGCAGTGAGGTGTTGTTTATCAAAAATCCTCATGATATTGTTTTCTTCAAAACCGTAATGTGAACCACTCTCACGGATAATTAGAACAGTTGAGACCCAATAGCTTTCCATTATGTTGTTTTTAGTTTTGGTGATGGAATGTAAATAGGATTTGGATTGGGCATCTGGAACAGGGAATGACACAGACACAACTTCAACCTGGGGCAGCCTCGAGTGCCTCAACATCGGATCATAGTGAGAAACAGGTTTGTGAAGATTGTTTTCAATTGGCGACTTTTATGGTTTTGGGATTAGGGTAATGTTTCTATCCAACGAAAATAGTTTATTCACTGAACAGGGACTCGGAGATTTTGATCGGGACGCAACTGACCTTTGCGAAGGGACCATGGATAATGACGAGACGCAATTCGAGGAAGAGGTAGGCTCCTTGAATCTGTTTTCTGATGTAGGGTTCGAAGAGAGACATTTGGAGACCCGAGCCAGATTTTTGGACACCCGAGAGAGAATTTTAGGTAGAGCGCCACTTGCCACTTCTGGCTATCGGTCCTGAAATCAGATTTCTGAAAGCCAACATTATTCTCCAAAGTGTGTCAGGGTTCCGAGATACCCTTTGGGGGGCTCTAACGTGGGCTGAATTGAGTGTGAAGTGAGTTTAGGGTACACTTAGGTAAGGTTCTGATTAGACCTGAATCTGATGTGAGTGTGAATTTAGTTTAGGTTAGAAGTCAATAAGGTTGTGATAAGGCCTGAATCTGATGTGAGTGTCAATTCATTGTTGGTTTGATGTTGCATAGGTTATGAATAGGCCCGAAATCTGATGTGAGTGTGAAGTGAGGCAAGGTTAGAAGTTGATAAAGTTGTGATTAGGCTTGAATCTGAGGTGAGTGTGAATTCAGTGTTGGTTAGATGTTGCTCAGGCCCGAAATCTGATATGAGTGTGAAGTGAGTAGAGGTTATATGTAGTTTAGGTTGTGATTAGGCCTGAATCTGATTTAAGTGTGAAGTTGGTAAGGCTCATATAAGACCTGAAATCAAATCTCTTGATGTTAGCTTTGTTCAAAATAATGTGTCTCGGAACTGAGACACCCTAGACAAGGGTATTACTGGGCTGACTTAAGTGTGAAATCAATTGGGTTAGAAGTCAATAAGGTTGTGATTAGGCCAGAATCTAATTTAAGTGTGAAGTGAGCTTGGGTTGTATGTTGCAAAGGTTGTGTGTAGGCCTAGAATCTGAATTGTTCAAAATAGTGTGTCTCGGTCCCGAGAGACCCTAGAGAAGGACTTAACTGGGTTGAATTATGTGTGAAATCAGTTTAGGTATAATGTTGTTAAGGTTGATGTTAGGCCTGAAATGAACATTAAGTGTGAAGTGAGTTTGATCAAATGTTGGTAATAATATGATAAGGCCTGAAATCTGATTTAAGTGTGAAGTTGGTAAAGCTGATATAAGGCCTGAAATCAAATTTCCGAAAGTTATGTTTGTTCAAAAAAGTGTGTCTCGGTCCCGAGACACCCTAGACAAGGGTATTAAGTGGGCTGACTTCAGTGTGAAATCAATGGGTTTGAAGTTGCTTAGGTTGTGATTAGGCCTGAATCTGATTTAAGTGTGAAGTGAGTCGAGGTTATATGTAGCTTAGGTTGTGATTAGGCCTGAATCTGATTTAAGTGTGAAGTTGGTAAGGCTCATATAAGACCTGAAATAAAATCTCTTGATGTTAGCTTTGTTCAAAATAGTGTGTCTCGGAACCGAGACACCCTAGACAAGGGTATTAAGTGGGTTGAGTTAAGTGTGAAATCAATTGGGTTAGAAGTCGATAAGGTTGTGATGAGGCCTGAATCTGATTTAAGTGTGAAGTGAGCTTGGGTTATATGTAGCTTAGGTTGTGATTAGGCATGAATCTGATTTAAGTGTGAAGTGAGTTTGGGTTGTATGTTGCATAGGTTGTGTGTAGGCCTGAAAACTGAATTGTTCAAAATAGTGTGTCTCTGTCTTGAGAGACCCTAGAGAAGGTCTTAACTGGGATGAATTATGTGTGAAATCAGATCGATTAGGATGTTGGTAAGGTTTTTGTTAGTCCTGAAATCAACCTTAAGTGTGAAGTGAGGTGAATTTGATGGTGGTAATAATGTGATTAGGCCTGAAATCTGATTTAATTGTGAAGTTGGCAACGCTGATATAAGGCCTGAAATCAAATTTTTGAAAGTCACATTTGTTCAAAAAAGTGTGTCTCGGTCCCGAGACACCCTAGACAAGGGTATTAAGTGGGCTGACTTCAGTGTGAAATCAATTGGTTTGAAGTTGCTTAGGTTGTGATTAGGCCTGAATCTGCTTTAAGTGTGAAGTGGGTAAGGCTCATATAAGGCCTGAAAGCAAATCTCTTCATGTTAGCTTTATTCAAAATAGTGTTTCTCGGAACCGAGACACCCTAGACAAGGGTATTAAGTGGGTTGAGTTAAGTGTGAAATCAATTGGGTTAGAAGTCGATAAGGTTGTGATTAGGCCTGAATCTGATTTAAGTGTGAAGTGAGTTTGGGTTGTATGTTGCATAGGTTGTGTGTAGGCCTAAAATCTGAATTGTTCAAAATAGTGTGTCTCGGTCCCGAGAGACCCTAGAAAAGGTCTTAACTGGGTTGAACTATGTTTGAAATCAGTTGGGTTAGGATGTTGGTAAGGTTTTTGTTAGTCCTGAAATCAACCTTAAGTGTGAAGTGAGTTTGAATCTGATGTTGGTATTAATGTGATTAGGCGTGAAATCTGATTTAAGTTTGAAGGTGGCAACGCTGATATAAGGCCTGAAATCAAATTTTTGAAAGTCACATTTGTTCAAAATAGTGTGTCTCGGTCCCGAGACACCCTAGACAAGGGTGTCTCGTTGGCTGAATTATGTGTGAAATCAGTTGGGTTAGGATGTTGGTAAGGTTTTAGTTAGGCCAGAAATCAACCTTAAGTGTGAAGTGAATTTGAATTGGATGTTGGTTATAATGTGCTTAGAGTTGAAATCTGAAATTTCATTGTTGGTTAAATGATTATTGGATTGTAATTAGGCCTGAAATCTGATTTGAGTGTGAATTTAGTTTATATGCCAAGATGTTGATTACGCCAAAACATATTATTTGACTTTGAATTTAGTTTGGGTTTGGTTGTTGGGAGGGCTGTGATTAGGCCTGACATCAAAATTGGAAAATTAAGCATTGGATTTTCCGCAGAGTTTGGGAGCTACCGATCTTGAAACTTACGTTTCAAATGCTATTGAAGGCATCATGGACCATGATGAGCAGAATGTTGGGGAAGAGGTAAGTACTCACTTAGTTACATAATGTGGGAATTAGTTGTACCTTATGCCATGCAGCTTTGTGTCTTAAATACATACCTATGTTTTGTAGGTCGAGTGCCCCACCCCCCAGGACTCACCGGCAGCGACTCAAGCTTCAAGAGAGACTGCAATTGATCTTGACAGTTCTGATGAAGGACATGACGAGGATGAAGATGGGCTTGGAGATAAGGATACGTTTGACGGGGATGAAGATGAATTTAGATCCCGTCAGAAATTGAATTCCGTGGCCATGATCTCTCAATTGAGAGTCAAACCTTTCAGTTCATCGAGGTTCAATATTCCTTTATGTAGAATGCTTGCCATGCCTATGGTGAGGCCAACACTCTCAACTGATCTTGATAAATTGGAGCAGGAGTTTGTCCATGGGTATAGAGAGGGCTCCTCAGTTTTTTATGTGACATTAACAGATGAAGAAGGCAAAACACAGGAGGTGTCTGAAGCTGATAAGGCATCCTGGGGTCCCATTTGGAATTCAAAAAATGAAGAATTCAATTCCTATCTTCAGTCTGTTCCGGAGTTAGCCGGTTTCAAGGATTTGATGTTCTTTGTATGTGACGGTAACCATAGGCGTCAGGCATGGTTAAATCATATTGAAAGACTTCACAAAACAGATGAGGCCTGGCATTATATGGTGGATAGCATCCTACTTGACACAAAAGGCAAAGTTGGGGTTGTTATGCAAGTGATGCATAACATCAACAAGTAAGTTTTGTTTATTAATTTGTATTTCTTTCTATGTAAAATACTTCTTGTTATACCATTAATGTCATGTGCTAATCCGCCCTTTTTGATTGATAATTGCAGGCATACTGAAGACTCTCACGTCAAGACCAATTTTGTTCACACCCTTTTTAGGATTCAAAAGTATGGTCTTATGCCAATCAAACATTATCAAGACATATTGACTCCATCAGAGATGAAGAGGTGCAAGAGAACTCAAAATGCCAAAAAAACTTGGTACACATTGAATCTTCAAGTATTCACGAACTTCATCTTCCGGGTATGATCTCTATAATATGTACTACATTGTTTTAATCACTAACATATTGTCATTATCTAAAATCAAATGATCACCTAGGTTACAGTATACTTGGATGACTAACTAAGTCTACCCCTGTGCAGCATGAACTTGGACTTGCTGCAGATGAGGGTGTTCGACAACTTGTGGAGCAATCAGATGTAGAAGTGTCCGCCGCTGAAAAAGCAACCGCTATGAAAGTTGCTACAAAGAAAAGAGCCAAGGCACTTCATAAGAAAATGTCGAAACTAGTTGCTCTGGCAAACCCGGACTTGACGGATGGATGGCTTCGAGAGGTATAAACTCTACTCTACAAGCACATTTTTCAATCTTCATGTTCTTTAATGACCCCTGAGATTCTAATAAATAGCTATATGTTTCACAGATTGGACGTCACTATAGTCTTAACTCAATTACACCCGAGCTCAATATGGAGAAATTGCAGTTGATCGTTACTGCAAAAGCATCGGCCGCTTCTAAGGTTAAATGGTTGGAATATTTAAACTCCTCTGCATCTACACGTGAGGCCCGCAAACTGCCCCCTAAGCCCACCAACGAGGAGAAACTGGGTGCATTTCTAGCTAAGGCGTGCTTTTGGGCCGGAGTGAGTTAATACTTCCCAATCAATTCGTTTAATTTGTTTGTCTTGAGGCCTGAAAACTGTTTGGGTTATATGTTGCTTAGGTTGTGATAAGGCCTGAAATCAAATTTCTGACATTAAGATTTGGTCAACAAGGGTCTTAAGTGGGCTAAACTAAATGTGAAATCAATTGGGATAGATGTTGCTATGGTTGTGATTAGGCTTGAATGTGATCTAAGTGTGAACCGAGTTTGGGATATTTTTTGCTTAGCTTGTGATGATGCCCGACAGCTGATTTCAATGTGAAGTGAGTGATGGATAGACTTTGGTACGCTTGTGAATAGGCCTGAATCTGATGTGAGTGTGAAATTTAAGTGTCATGTTGTAAAGGTGTTTAGTAGGCCTGAAATCAAATTTCTGAGAGTAAGATTTGGTCAAGAAGGGGTGTCTCGGTCTTGGACCCTAGACAAGGGTCTTAATTGGGCTGAAGTAAGTGTGAAATCAATTGGGTTAGATGTTTCTATGGTTGTGATTAGGCTTGAATTTGTTTTAAGTGTCAAGTGAGTTTGGGTTATATGTTGATAAGGTTGTGATTAGGCCTGAAATATGATTTAAGTGTCAAGTGTGTTTGGGTTATATGTTGCTTAGGTTGTGATTAAGCCTGAAATCTTGTTTATGTGTCAAGTTGTTAAGGCTGCTATAAGGCCTGAAATCAAATTTTTGAAAGTCACATTTGTTCAAAAAAGTGTGTCTCGGTCCCGAGACACCCTAGACAAGGGTATTAAGTGGGCTGACTTCAGTGTGAAATCAATTGGTTTGAAGTTGCTTAGGTTGTGATTAGGCCTGAATCTGATTTAAGTGTGAAGTGAGTAGAGGTTATATGTAGCTTATGTTGTGATTAGGCCTGAATCTGATTTAAGTGTGAAGTGGGTAAGGGTCATATAAGGCCTGAAAGCAAATCTCTTAATGTTAGATTTGTTCAATATAGTGTGTCTCGGTCCCGAGACACCCTAGGCAAGGGTATTAAGTGGGCTGACTTAAGTGTGAAATCAATTGGGTTATAAGTTGATAAGGTTGTGATTAGGCCTGAATCTGATTTAAGTGTGAAGTGAATTTGGGTTATATATTGCTTAGGTTGTGATTAGGCCTGAAATCTGATTTAAGTTTGAAGTTGTTAAGGCTGACATAAGGCCTGAAATCAAATTTCTGGAAGTCATCTTTGTTCAAAAAAGTGTGTCTCGGTCCCGAGACACCCTGGACAAGGTCTTAACTGAGCTGAATTATGTGTGAAATCAGTTAGGGTAGGATGTTGGTAAGGTCTTTGTTAGGCCTGAAATCAACCTTAAGTGTCAAGTGAGTTTGAATTGGATGTTGTTAATAATGTCATTAGGCCTGAAATCTGATTTAAGTGTGAAGTTGGAAACGCTGATATAACGCCTGAAATCAAATTTCCGAAAGTTAGGTCTGTTCAAAATAGTATGTCTCGGTCCCGAGACACCCTAGACAAGGGTATTAAGTGGGCTGACTTCGGTGTGATATCAATTGGGTTAGAAGTTGATAAGGTTGTGATTATGCCTGAATCTGATTTAAGTGTGAAGTGAACTTTGGTTATATGTTGCTTAGGTTTTGATTAGGCCTGAAATATGATTTAAGGGTCAAGTGAGTTTGGGTTATATGTTGCTTAGGTTGTGATTAGGCCTGAAATCTGATTTAAGTTTGAAGTTGTTAAGGCTGACATAAGGCCTGGAATCAAATTTCTGGAATTCAGCTTTGTTCAAAAAAGTGTGTCTCGGTCCCGAGACACCCTAGACAAGGGTCTTATGTGGGCTGAATTAAGTGTGAAGTGATTTCAGATTAGAAGTTGATAAGGTTTTGATTAGGCGTGAATATGATATAAGTGTGAAGTGAGGTTGGGTTATATGTTGCTTAGGTTGTGTTTAGGCCTGAAATTTGAATTGTTCAAAATAGTGTGTCTCGGTCCCGAGACACCCTGGACAAGGCATTAATTGGGCTGGATTATGTGTGAAATCAGTTAGGGTAGGATGTTGGTAAGGTATTTGTTAGGCCTGAAATCATCCTTAAGTGTGAAGTGAGTTTGAATTGGATGTTGGTAATAATGTCATTAGGCCTGAAATCTGATTTAAGTGTGAAGTTGGTAAAGCCGATATAACACCTGAAATCAAATTTTTGAGAGTCACATTTGTTCAAAATAGTGTGTCTCGGTCCCGAGACACCCTAGACAAGGGTATTAAGTGGGTTGAATTAAGTGTGAAATCAATTGGGTTAGAAGTTGATAAGGTTGTGATTAGGCCTGAATCTGATTTAAGTGTGAAGTGAGTTTGGGTTATATGTAGCTTAGGTTGTGATTAGGCCTAAAATCTGATTTAAGTTTGAAGTAGGTAAAGCTGATATAAGGCCTGAAATCAAATTTTTGAAAATCACATTTGTTCAAAAAAGTGTGTCTCGGTCCCGAGACACCCTAGACAAGGGTATTAAGTGGGCTGACTTAAGTGTGAGATCAATTGGGTTAGAAGTCGATAAGGTTGTGATTAGGCCTGAATATGATTTACGTGTGAAGTGAGTTTGGGTTATATGTAGCTTAGGTTGTGATTAGGCCTGAAATCTTATTTAAGTTTGAAGTTGTTATGGCTCATATAAGGCCTGAAATCAAATCTCTTAATATTAGCTTTATTCAAAATAGTGTGTCTCGGTCCCGAGACACCCTTGAGAAGGGTATTAAGTGGGCTGACTTAAGTGTGAAATCAATTGGGTTATAATTTGATAAGGTTGTGATTAGGCCTGAATCTGATTTAAGTGTGAAGTGAGTTTTGGTTATATGTTTCATAGGTTGTGATTAGGCCTGAAATTTGAATTGTTCAAAATATTGTGTCTCGGTCCTGAGACACCCTGGACAAGGTCTTAACTGGGCTGAATTATGTGTGAAATCAGTTAGGGTAGGATGTTGGTAAGGTATTTGTTAGGCCTGAAATCAACCTTAAGTGTGAAGTGAGTTTGAATTGGATTTTGGTAATAATGTCGTTAGGCCTGAAATCTTATTTGAGTGTGAAGTTGGAAATGCTGATATAACGCCTGAAATCAAATTTCCGAAAGTTAAGTTTGTTCAAAAAAGTGTGTCTTGCTCCCTAGATACCCTAGACAAGGGTATTAAGTGGGCTGACTTAAGTGTGAAATCAATTGGGTTAGAAGTTGATAAGGTTGTGATTAGGCCTGAATCTGATTTAAGTGTGAAGTGAGTTTGGGTTATATGTTTCTTAGGTTGTGATTGGGCGTGAAATCATATTTGATTTTGAATTTAGTTCAGGCTAAATGTTACTTAGGTTGTGATTAGGCCTCAGCTGAATTGTGCATATGCGCTTATTTGAATTCGGGGAGCTTCTATTATATTTTCTTTCCACAGATATCCGAGCAGGCTTCTATTATCTATGAAGATACAGTGCGTCAAGATAGACCGGTTATCAACTTTGAAGTACCCACCGAGCCCTTATCCTTGGTTGCATACATCGAGGATTGTAGAATGAAGTTATGGGACAATGCATTCCCCACCTTCTTTCGAGGGCAGGATGCTTTTAACAAAACTCACGAATTTCAGGGCTTCAAAGGAACTGACTTGATTGTGAGAAGAGTACTCTTTCGGTAAGATTTATCCTTCTCCAACTAGAATTCTTGTATTTGTCATATTGATTTGGTTGTTTACATGGCATGTATTTTGATTGCAAGGTATATAACGATGAGGTTTTTTTTAACCCGCAGGTTTTTCAAGTACGAGCTCCTTGCAAAAGGAGCAATAACAAAAGAAGATCTCCCAATATTTCTCTCTACATGGCTTGACAGGTCGAACTCAACGTGCATGTTCTCTGCAAATCAGCAGCGGACGTGGTCTACCTCGCATCTCACAGGAGGTGGATGGTACCTCGACTGTGCTCCTAGTTTCACTCCTTCCTTTGAAACTGAACTTAGGAATTCGAGGGATGCAGTTGGTGACTCTTGTGTTGAGATGGTTGATTTACAGGGCATTGAAGACGAGCACGAGAGGGCAAAGGCCCTCTCGCGACGTCTAGAAGAAGATAGGAAGAAAACGCTTAAGGTGAAGGAAGCTGAGGAGAAAGCGGCCCAGAAAGAGATGGCAAAACTCCACAACTCTCTGGAGAAGACTAACAAGAGGGGGAAGAAGAAGATGAACCCCCCTCCAGAGCCAGAATGTAAGAGCCCACCTGCGCCTAGTCCTACACATGACTCTGGTTCTCATGCTCCAATTCAGTCTAGAGGAACCAAACGCGATTCCTCCTATGAGCAGTTAAGCCAAGGAATCCCTGTTTTCACATCGGTTGAGGAGAATGATGGCCAAGTTGGGGAGTGGATTAAAAACTTCTCACTATAGCAAGTCCTTGGTGGCGACACGGGCAACTTGAGTCCATTATATGACGAGTTAAAGAGCTTCATTTCTGTCGCGACCCTTGCTAGTTTTTCTCCACTTAGCTCAATCGCTTTCCAACTCTAGCAAGTGTCCCGAGCGCTAACCTGCACATCCCACGCACATGCATGGTTAGCTTTCAAAACCGCGGACCTTCAATCCCATATTTGGTCACCAAACCCTCCTACACATGCATTCGGGACTCTTTCCCCTTAGTAGGTAACCCATCGCTAAGGTGGACTTCCATCCATGGAAGTCCACTCCCTACTTGGTCATAGTGTTGCTAGGACAACACTACAACCACCCGGAGCACATTGCCAAGTATGCTCCGGGGGGGTCGGTCGGCAAAGCCGCCTCACCCATATAAGCCTCTAGGACTTTTGGCGGGGCCCCTCCCCCACCGTCAACATCCCTTTTGTCTCTCTACCAAGAGTTGGGGCCAAGTAGACATTTTCCCTTAGCCGCTGGGTCTAGAAGCCTCCCTGCAGCTTCAGACCTTCATAACTTCCACGTGCAGTCTCTGAATCTAACAACCAACCACTCTATCGTCATCTACATTTCACGTAGATCCCTATGGACACATCACTTGCCCTATTCGGGCAAGTATTGAGGAAGTTATGCCTGTTTAAACCTTTGCAGTCCCGGGAGCCACTCCCAGGCCCCTGCTGTTCCAGGGCGCTGTCCCGGGAGAGCATCCCACTCAAAGTGCCATATCTCCTAGCTCACACCTCAGATTGAGGTGTTCTTTAGCATTCTAGAATCGGGACGCCATAAGCTACTCATAGCTTATGGCTTTACCCTCATGACTCCTAGTCTTTGTGGGTGGGAGGCGTTCTAAACGCCCGGGGCCCTCACCCACATTAGGATCACTTGGTCCCTCTCACCAATGGCGTCACAAGTCCCGGGTGTCACTCCGGGGTCCCCCTTGTGCCCATGGTGTTGCGGGCACTCCTCATGGAGAGGTGCGCGACACTCACCCGCACCAAATGGAGTCGATGCCCTCATCGACTATACTTATAGTCGGGCACACCAATTCTCAAGTTGCCATCCTCTCTTGGTGTGGCATTGTGTTTTCTTTAGAGCGCTACCCCCACAATGCATCTTCAAATTTGGCAAAGTCTCAAAGGTGTCGATCCCAGGTGGTCCGTTTAGGAAAACCCCGGACATCTTGTCCAAGGACCTAAACTACACTAGACTCACCTACTTTGAGACTTACTTGGGTGACTCTTCCTTTGGGGCCACCCAAGTTAGGCTCCACTAGCCTAACTCTATCATTTTGACACAACTAGGTTGGACCTCAACGCTTCTACTAAGTTGCCTCGGTTGCCACTCCGAGATGGCTTTCCTTTGTTAAGCCACGTCTCGATCGCACGGGGGTGATGCCAAGTCCCGCCCGACTTGGCTCCCACTTTGCTCTTTCGAGACATGGGTTCATGACGCCCATGCGCCAACTCGCATTGGCTCGTGGGTTGCACTTTTATAAGCACGCGCCATCACCTTGCCCCCGCCCGGACAAGACCATGGCTAAGAGGTTTTTGGTTTTATCCAAGACCCCTCTAAGCCATGGTCCCCATTACTCGGCCTACCCAACCTAGTTTAGCATATATATTCCTCCCTCTTCCACTAACCAAGCACAAGTACAAGACTAGGACCTCATCTTATACTTTTCTCTTTGCACCACTAAAGTTGAACTTTATTGCCTTAAGCGAAAATGAACAAGTACATAATGTGGAGGACATTGCCTCCAAGCTAAGGGTGCTACTAACATCTCTCCCCCACTAAAGGAGATTGATGTCCTCATCAATGCCTACGTTTCCTTTTGTTGGACCCTCTAGCCCTAGTTTCTTCAAAGCGCTTCACTATCTCCTTGGCATTCACCATGTCCCTTGCCGCTACCCAAGTGGCTTCTTTCTCATGAAACCCCCGCCACTTCACCAAATACTCCTTTCCTTTTCGCTTGTGGTTCCTACACTTGAGGATGCCTTCTACCTCGTACTCCAAATGATCTCCTACAAGGTCGGGAGGTGGCCTAATCACTTGCTTACGATTAGGCCATAAGGTGTCTTCCTTGAACGGCTTTAATAGTGAGACATGGAATGTCGGATGCACTTTGATCTCGGGCGGCAACTCCAACTTATAAACATCTTTGAAAACTCGTTCAACAATCGGAAACGGACCCGCAAATTTTGACATGAACTTTGGAGTGAGGCCTTCGGGCATTGTGAAGTTTTTCACATTCAACAACACCTTTTGGCCCACCTCATACTCCACTTCGCGTCTTCCGGCATTGACTTGTTTTTCATAGCGTTTTTGGGCTTTCTCCAACAACAACTTGGTCTTCTCCAAAACTTGTTCACGCTTTTTGGCTAAGTCCTCACCATCTTGGTTGAACTCTAGTGTTGAATGTGCCCCCTCGAGAGCTAGGTCGGTAGGTTGGAGCGGATCCACTCCGTAAGCCACCTTAAACGGCGATTGCTTGGTCGCCGAGTGCGTAGCCGAATTGTAGCTAAACTCCGCGAGACCCACATAGTCCGCCCAATCTCGTTGGTCCGCACTCACAAAGTTCCTCAAGTATTGGTTCAAGACTCCATTCACACGCTCCGTTTGGCCATCCGTTTGGGGATGGAAGGCCGTGCTAAAGGTTAGTTTTGTTCCAACCTTCCGAAAGAAATGCCTCCAAAATGCGCTTGTGAACTTTGGATCTCGATCCGAGACGATTACTCTCGGCAACCCGTGATGCCTCCACCATGCATTGAGAAAGAGCTTTGCGGTCTCCAACGCGGTTGCCGTTCCCACGGTCGGCACCATGTGTGCCAACTTACTAAACCGATCCACCATCACGAAGATGGCATCATAGCCTTGTGACTCCGGTAAACTCGTAATAAAGTCCATGGAAACGCTATGCCATGGCCCCGGCGGGATAGGCAACGGTTGCAATAAGCCGGCTTGCTTTTGATAAGAGGCTCGGTTTAATTGGCATTTGACACAAGTCTTCACAAAGTGGGCGATTTCTTCTTTCATGCACGGCCAATAATACCTCCTTGACACCGCCGCTATGGTGGTTTTTTCTCCTCTATGGCCGGCGATGGGACTATCATGTTCCTCCTCCAAAACCAATAGCCTCAACTTGCCTTGTGGCACATACACCCGACTTTGCTTATACTTGAGCAATCCGTCCACCAACTTGATCTCCTTAAGCGCCTTGCCTTTGCGAAGCTCGCCTAGAAACACTTGTGCTTCGGGATCGTTGACGTACCCCTCCCTTAACTTACGATGCAAGTCACATTCACCTTTGTACATTAGCCACAAGCTTTGACTTGTGCCCATTTCTTGGAACTCTTCACGTCTACTTAACGCGTCCGGCACCACATTATCACGGCCCGGTTTGTGGATCAACTCCACGTTCATAAGCGCCAAGGTATCGTACCACCGCAATTGCTTGGCGCTCACTTGCGTTTGTGTCTCGAAATACTTCAACGACACGTTGTCCGTGTACACCTTGGTCTTGTGCAACCCCAAATAATGTTGCCACGTCTTCAAGCAATGTACTACGGCGAAGAGCTCCTTTTCATGAGTTGGCCATCGTCTTTGACAACCATCGAGTTTCTTGCTCTCATAAGCAATGGGCCGTCCATCTTGCATCAACACTCCGCCAATTGCAAAATCGCTCGCATCCGTATGCACCTCAAAAGGCTTGTCAAACTCCGGGAACTTTAGTACGGGCGGCGAAGACAATTTGCTCTTGAGCTCCCAAAAAGCTTGGTGACAAGGTTCGTCCCATTCTTGGGATACCCCTTTCTTCAACAAGTCGGACAAAGGCCTAGCAACCTTAGAAAAATCTCGAATGAAGCGGCGGTAGTAATTGGCTAGGCCAAGGAACGACCTAAGCCCTTTTTGAGTCGATGGCCGCTTCCATTCTTGAATCGCCTTTACCTTTTTCATGTCCGGCTTAATTCCATCCTTGGTCACCACATGGCCTAAGAACTCAATTTCATTTTGAGCAAAATCGCTCTTCTCCCCGTTAGCATACAACTTGTTGTCCCTTAGTTTTCGAAGCACCACCTCAAGGTGCCGTGCATGCTCCTCCGCCATCTTGGAATACACCAAGATGTCGTCGATATAGATTATTACGAAATCGTCGGTTTCCTCTCGAAAGATGGTATTCATAAGGGTTGTGAATGTCGAGGGCGCATTACACAACCCGAAAGGCATCACCAAAAACTCGTAAGACCCATACCTTGTGCGGCACGCCGTCTTTTCAACATCTTCATTCGCGATTCGAATTTGATAATACCCGGATTTTAAGTCAATACGACTAAAATACTTAGCTCCCGCCAATCGGTCGAAAAGATCATCAATCCGAGGTAGCGGGTAGTTGTTTTTTATAGTCACCTTATTCAAGGCCCTATAATCGATACACATGCGTAACTTGCCATCTTTTTTATCCACAAAGAGCACCGGGGCCCCATATGGTGATTTACTCGGCCTAATGTAACCTCTTGATAGCAAGTCATTGAGTTGCTTCTTCAATTCTAGCAACTCTTTTTGGTTCAATCGATAAGGTGCCTTGGACGGTGGCTCGGACCCCGGGATCACCTCGATCTTGTGATCGACTTCTCTCGTTGGCGGTAACTCTTGGGGCAACTCGTCGGCGAGTACATCCTTGTACCTCCCTAATACATCGCGAATGTGCTTTGGAGGAGGCCCATCGGTTTTAGCCTCCTCGTGAGTTCTTTGGTGTTGCTCCATTCGGACCACCACAACCATTTGTACTTTGGACATTCGGTCTATCGAGACCAAATTCAACTTGCCTCCTCCCGCCATAGGAGTCCTCGTCAACTTTAAAGTCATTTCCTTGCCATTACGACAAACTACAAGCCGCACCGGCTTGCGCCTCACATCCACCGTGTGAGTCTCGAAGAAGGTGTCCCCCAAAATGAGGTCCACCTCATCCATTTCACAAAGTGTGAAATTCTCCTTAAACTCCAACGTCCCACACTTTAAGTTCACGTTCAACGCTACCTCCTTCGTCTCATGCGGCTCGCCCTTTGCGAACCGCACGTTAATGGGCTTGCCCGCTCTACCCGTTGGCAAGCCCAATTCCTTCGCAAGTTTCGGGCTCATGAAGGAGTGCGTTGCCCCTGTATCAACCAAGCATGAGACATTCCGACCATTGATTTCGGCTTCAAGGAACAAAAGACTTGGCCTTGGCTTAAGGCTACTAGCCTTGGCCACAAAGCCACCTTCTAGCATTTGGTCGGCGGTACAACCACGATTTGTCTTGACACTCACCTTGTTGTCGGGGCACGCCGCTTGAAAATGACCAAGTTTGCCACATTTGTGGCACCGCTTGTCCTTCATGTCGCCTCCTTTAATTCCTACATTGGGTGGTTTTCCTCCTTGGTAGCCACCCTTGGTGGAATTTGTCCCGTCGGGTTGTCCTTTGAAATGGTTGGATGGCCCAAATTTCTTGCGTTCTTTGCCTCGAGACATATTTCGACTCGAGCCGCTTTGTTGTGCGGGGCCGCTTGACTTTCTTTCGGGGCCGTCGGCTTCAATTCTCTCCGCAATCTTAATGATCCCCGCCACGTCCTCGGGAAGCTTTGGAAACTTGAACAAGGCGTCTACCACCCACTTTTGTAAGCCACCTAAGAAAATGCATCTCTTGGCAAATTCATCCATCTTAGGTGTAGCATTCATTTGGGCGTTAAAATCGCGCACATAGGCCTTAAGGGACCCCGTGTGCCTCATTTGCACCAAGTTCATTCCCTCCCGCAATTCTTGGTACTCCGGCGTGAACCTATCAACAAGCAATTCCTTGAAGCCGACCCAAGTCAAGTTTGCCACCAACTCGGGCTCTTGTTCTTTTTTGCTCGTCCACCATTGGAGCGCATGGTCTTTCAAAAAGGTCACCGCTATGGAGACCTTGTCGTCTTCATCGGGCCTTTGGACATCGTAGTAGTTGTCCATTTCCAATAAAAATTCTTTGACCTTTCTTGCCTTACCAAGCCCCGAAAAGGTACTTGGCATATTTACCTTGGCCAACTTCTTTGTTGAAGAAGAAGGCCTAGCCCCTTGCATCATAAGGAGCTCGATCATTTTGTCTTGGCGAGCTCTCTCGTCCTTGACACGCTTGAGCTCTTGATTCACGGAGTCCATGAACTCAAGCATTTTGAGTTGGAATTTTAATCCAACATCACCACCTTCCAAGCTTTCGGGCGCATTTGGAAGTCTAGCCCCCGAATTTTCTTCGAGGTTTTCGGGACCCCTTTCTAGGGACTCCTCCACTTCCTCACCGGTTGCACCATCATCCCCACCATTGTTAATAGACTCAATGGCGGGGTCAACATCCTCTTCAACATGATCTTTGTTCCGTTTTGAGCGTCGCAACTTTTTAGAAGTCCCCGCCTCACCATCGTTACCCGCACGTTTGGTAGCCATCTCTCCTTCAAAGTGCTAGCTCAAAGACGAAACCCTGCTCTGATACCACGTGTCGCGACCCTTGCTAGTTTTTCTCCACTTAGCTCAATCGCTTTCCAACTCTAGCAAGTGTCCCGAGCGCTAACCTGCACATCCCACGCACATGCATGGTTAGCTTTCAAAACCGCGGACCTTCAATCCCATATTTGGTCACCAAACCCTCCTACACATGCATTCGGGACTCTTTCCCCTTAGTAGGTAACCCATCGCTAAGGTGGACTTCCATCCATGGAAGTCCACTCCCTACTTGGTCATAGTGTTGCTAGGACAACACTACAACCACCCGGAGCACATTGCCAAGTATGCTCCGGGGGGGTCGGTCGGCAAAGCCGCCTCACCCATATAAGCCTCTAGGACTTTTGGCGGGGCCCCTCCCCCACCGTCAACATCCCTTTTGTCTCTCTACCAAGAGTTGGGGCCAAGTAGACATTTTCCCTTAGCCGCTGGGTCTAGAAGCCTCCCTGCAGCTTCAGACCTTCATAACTTCCACGTGCAGTCTCTGAATCTAACAACCAACCACTCTATCGTCATCTACATTTCACGTAGATCCCTATGGACACATCACTTGCCCTATTCGGGCAAGTATTGAGGAAGTTATGCCTGTTTAAACCTTTGCAGTCCCGGGAGCCACTCCCAGGCCCCTGCTGTTCCAGGGCGCTGTCCCGGGAGAGCATCCCACTCAAAGTGCCATATCTCCTAGCTCACACCTCAGATTGAGGTGTTCTTTAGCATTCTAGAATCGGGACGCCATAAGCTACTCATAGCTTATGGCTTTACCCTCATGACTCCTAGTCTTTGTGGGTGGGAGGCGTTCTAAACGCCCGGGGCCCTCACCCACATTAGGATCACTTGGTCCCTCTCACCAATGGCGTCACAAGTCCCGGGTGTCACTCCGGGGTCCCCCTTGTGCCCATGGTGTTGCGGGCACTCCTCATGGAGAGGTGCGCGACAATTTCTAAGGTACCATACTGCTCAACAACTTTGCTTTGTTTATGTTTTCATTCAATTCTAATTCTCAAGCTGCGGGGTCCCATGAATGAGTTCTCAAGTTTCTTTCAATCATTCGTAGGTCATCATTCTCATTACAATGACATCCAACACATTGCTTTGTTAGTTTGATAAATTTATTTTCATGCGCAGCACTCAAGTGACAAAGGCCGACGCTACAAAGGATCTGCTGCGGAAGTACCCTGTGTGGACTTGATTCTTGCAGATCTTCCAGAGGGCCTTCCTGTTCCAGGAATTTCGAATCCACCTTCGTCTATTCCCGCCTGGAACATAGAACCTGAGGATTGGTTTCAAACAATCTTTGATTTCGCAGACCATCACCTCCAAGACGATGGGGCGATAATTTTGTTCCATCCTTTTCGAATGTCTACGAAGTCAATCATTCTTGGGTACTGTTCCACGTATGGATTTGTTGTTCGCAAAGAGTGGTGGGGGATGAACAAGCTTCACCTGACGTCACCAATTAATCCAGTCTTGACTGTGAGTTCATTTTATGATATGACTTATTGCTAATTTGATTGATAGTTGTATCTTATGTTATTAATCTTGTGAAACTAATCTTCCATTTCATTTGCTGGAATGTGCTTAATGATTTTTATCTTATTTCGTAAGTAAAGTAATTAACTGTTTTTGTAATCTGCAGACCATGAGGTTTGGAATAACTTTAGTTGTGAGGAGCATTCCGGAGGTGCGTGCTTCCAGATTTTCCTTTCAACATATCCCTGCACTAGACCGTCACGGGGTTGATGTGGCACGGGATGACATTCTCCAGAACTTGGTGTCAAGGGAGGATCAGTTAATGGATGGATCCACCCCTTGGCGTGGTCCTCGCGAAAAATCCCTCGCCCTTATACAAATGCTCATTCAGGCATCTTCTTCACCCGGGGATATTGTTCTAGACTGCTCTACAGCTACGGGTACGTTGAACATCTCTTCATGTTTAAGTAAATAACCGTTGACCATTTCATGCTAATTAATTTTTATGTTGTTTGAGAACTGAACTTCATTGTTTTCTTATATTGCAGGAGTTTCTATTCATGCGTGCCGCAATGTGAACCGTCACATTGCGGCATTAGAGGCTGACAAGGCAATTTTTGAAGCCTTGATCGCTCCTCTAATTCGATCTGCTTCGGCCATAGAAGTGAAATCAAGAGATGTTGTCATGTCAGAGGATCCAGATAGCGAAATCATTGTTGTTCAGAAGATCGTGAAGAAGTCAAGGTTTAGTAAGTGAGTATACAGTCTAACCTTGATAATGTCATCCTTGTTAATAGAACACCTTGATATTGTCACCTAAAAGTTTGAAACCGATTTTCATAGTGTAAAACTCCCTCGTTATTATCCCTATCACCCTTGATAATGTCACTATTTTTTTTCAAAATCCGTAGTGTAAATGAGATAATATCAAGTATGGATGGATTGTATGGGTGGGCATGGGTTCGATATTATTGTTCATGGGTGAGCATGGGCTAAAGCAAAGCATATTGGGGATCATTGAATGAGCTCTCATTCAATGCTTCGGCATAGTGGGATGCCTTGTGTAATTTCAAATTTGGTACGTGTTTCGGAGTCCAAATGCTCAATCCAAAATGGAGGAAGCAACTTTGGAATTGGGTAGACTCATTGCTGCATTAAATTTGGGTTTGGATGTTGAAGGCAAGCATGTAGAAAAGCTTTGTCCTTTGGAGTACATAAACATGGAAGGTGAAGATGATTTTGAGGTGGAATTTTCTACTGAGGAGCTTGTGCAATTAGTGCAAGATGGCGAACAGGTTCTTGATTCCATGGAAGTGGACCCATTGATTGTTGATAGCAGTGATGATGAGTCTAAAGTAGTGAAGCTAAGCGATGCACAAAAATATGCTAAAGATGTTTTGAATTTTATGGCTAGCCAAGGTTCTCAAATTTTCAGCACTCATGAGTTGTTAGAAATGGAAAAAATCCATGACAAACTCATTAGAATTGGTGTTGCACATTTAACATCAACAAAACAATGTGAAATTAGAAGCTTCTTTGTCTCTAGTGAGAGGTCTTTACCTGATCTCAATGACACATTATGATGTGCTCTTGTTGTTATTCACAATTTTGAATTAGATTTTACATTCAAAAACATTGAAGTCTCGTATTTGTTATTTAAAAAAAAATTGTAATTATATTTTGATTTTCTACATATTTTTTGATAATATCACATTATGCACAAAATGTGACATTATCAAGTATGTCACACCTTATTTATATCACACTTTTTGGTGAAACGGAGGGTGTGACATTATCAAGGTTAGGGTGTAGCTACTATTTCTACTACTAGTGATATATTTTCTTATTTGCTTTCATTTGAGGCGGTTTTATGACCATGTTGCCATTTGCATTTGCAGAAGCGGTAATTTGAGATACCCTAGTCACCGCCCTTTTTTTTGTGACCCTAAGTTCTATCCAAGCCCTCCAAAGTCATGGCGGCTCCCTTCATACGCAAATGACGTTGCCAATGATTTAGCGGAAGGTTCATATCGTACATTTAGACCTAAGGAGTTGATGCTAAACGGTATAGAGTATGTTGATTTAGAAGCTGTTGAGTCTGAGGATGAAGGTTCTTCAGATGCAGATAGTACAGATTCTAAAGTCTCTGTAGCATTATTTGAGCATTGTGATTTCGATTATATGTCTTAGGTAGAATTTTGTGTCTTATTGCTTGTATAATAATATATTTTTGCATTTGATTGTTAATTGTCCGTTTAGTGCGGTAATCTTTATGGTTTTCCTTAGACAGTGAATTATATTTTGTAATGCCTTCTTACACTCTTACCCTAAACCATCCTTCCACTCTATTATTCAATAAGACATAGAGGTAAACTACCTCATTATCCACCATAGCATCATCCATGTAACAAAATTCAAAACAAAACCCAAAAAAAATAAAGAAATGTAGTTGTAAAAATATAGATCAAAACATGAAACAAAGACTAAGGAAAACTAAACCAAAAAATTAAAGATGATAAGTATAGAATATGAATACGTTTTTTAGAATTACAAAAAATACGAAGATAGACTAGAAGAAGAATGGAAGAATAAAAAAATCAGAAGATAGAATGGAAGGAGAATGGAATAACCCAAAAAATGCTTATGCCTAAAATATGGACATCATCCTATGTTTTTTGTTCAAATCAAACATCAAACTCCAAGAAATCCGAGACCATATCCAAAGTGGCCACTCCCACATGAAATCTGAACCACTTGGCATGCCGAGACTCAACCTGAAACCAATGATTTGATGTCAAATTTATGGAGTCAGGTTGAATGTAGCTAAGCATGAAACCCAAACATGGCATGCCCACATTCAACCGGAAACCATAAACTTTAATTCACCCTAAACATAAAACCCCTAGGCCTTGTCCAAAGTGGCCATGCCGAGACCGAACATGAAATCTAAGCCATTGGGCATGTCGAGACCCAAATTGAAACCAATGATTCGATTTTAAATTTATGGAGTCAGGTTGAATGTAGCTAAACATGAAACCGCAACATGGCATGCCTACATTCAATCTGAAACCATAAACTTGATCTCAAATCAAACAGCAAACCCCAAGGCCAACAGACCTCGGATCCGAGGCCTTCTGCAAAGTAGCCCCTCCACTTGAAATACCGAGACCCACCCAGAAACCACCAACTTTAAACACAATCAGAATTTAGGGGCTCAAGCCATGAGGCCTCGGATCCGAGGCCTTGTCCAAGTGGGATTTAGTCCACCTCAAATGACAACCTGTAACCATCCGAGACCCATTCCCAACCTACAAACCTTATACCCAGTCTGAAATGATACCGCAGCCATGAGGCCTCGGATCCTACGTGGTCTCCAAGTGGGATTTAGTCCACCTCAAATGACAACCTGTAACCATCCAAGACCCATTCCCAACCTACAAACCTTGTAATAGAAGGTGCAAGCAAATCAGTATAGGTCCCTCACCCATGGTTATAGGTTCTTTTTGTCAATAAATTTGTCAATAAATATTTCAAAAGTTAGTTTTACACCGCGGTCATAGGGCATGTTTCACCACACAAAATTTCAATATTCTAGAAAACTTACCGCTCACCGCTCACCGCTCGCAAAATAGCTTTTCCCTAGAGATATCTATAGCCACGTTACAGGGATACATGAAATCCAATAACCAGTGGAAAATGACAGTCGACATCTATCACTAAAATCATGATTGCATAGATACGAACGAGCGTTCGTATCTATCATAAACACGGTGTAGTCCTCTACACATGCTTGCGTCAACAGGTCTGTTGGTGGATGCGTGGACGGTGGACAGGTGGTATTTACGAACGTGCGTTCGTAAAATTCAACTAACATAATTCTCCGCGGACACAAATGGTAGTGAGAAATACGAACGCCCGTTCGTATTTAACTTGCATATTGTTAACGTGGCCAATGCACGGAAGTGTATAAATTAAGGAATGTTTTTGGATTCTTGAAAAATAATCCCAGGTGATATTTACGAACGCACGTTCGTAAATATCCCATCATCAGATGTTCCGTTGGAGAAAACGGTTACACGGGAACTCATGCGCGTCTGGGTCTTGAAGGCAGATATACGAACATACGTTCGTATATCATCGACACAATTTTCGTGCCTAGTTCTGTCTATAAGTAACTCAATGTTGAGTACGGTTGTGATCAACTTACGAACGCACGTTCGTAAACAACTCACATCATATCGATGTACCTATTGTACATGTGCTACCAATTCACGTTTACGAACGTGCGTTCGTAAACGTCCGGTATTTGCGGCGGTATATACGGGTATGTGCAGTCTGTAGTGGACCTGGGAGGTGTAGGGTTGGCGCACAAGAAAATGGTTTGAGCGCGTTCCAGTCAGGTCTGTGGAGCGCACACTTGGATGTGCCGCAGAAAAGAGCTCTTCTGTGGGGGGGAAGAGCTTTAAGTACCTTCCCCCCGATGGTTCAAAATCCCTTGGATGCTATTTAAAAAGCGGATTCCCGCCGCCTACTTTGACCTAACAATATGCCATTCCATCCATGCGCAATATATAAATAGCATTATGTATGGAACATGTCTTGCGTGCACGCAACATATTGTAAATCTATAAATCCGTCGCACACCTTAGTTGTTACCAAGGTCGCACGAAAATATGTCTATATGTCTATATGTCTATATTTATATGTATATATATGTATATTTTACTATTTTACTATTTTATATATGGGTTATTATATTATATATATATGGGTTGATGGGTTAACATTGAGTATTAAATTATTTACGACTAAGGTGTGAAGTCCAAGTGAATTGATGAAGGTCTAAGTGATATATATATTCACACACACAATGAGGTAAGAGTGGCTAAGAACATATTGTGGAATCCCCTAAAATTGTAGGTATCATATGATTCATATAAAAAAAATGCTTGTAATATGGTCACCAAGTGCATGAATACCAATAAAAAGTCGCTTAATCCATAATGGCTTGTGCTAAGGTAGAGGGTGCTTAAACCAACACTTTAAGCCATTGCATACACATGTGGCCATGCCACGGGGAAAAAAAATAGTGCATCATATTAGCATTTCAACCCAAATTGGCCTCAAAGAAAAAAAACATTTTTTTGATGAAAGTATAATATTCTATGAATTGTCAAAGTCAGAACTAGTAGCTTCTTAATTCCACTAGCTAGGCCGGGCAAGTAAAGTGAGGGAGAGACACGAGGACTACCTTATTTATTATATAACCTCAACCTCTACTAAATACATACTAGGCCTACTTTACACCGGGAACCGAGCTCATGCTCTCATGAAGCCCCACCATGCAAGGCCTTAAACCAACCCTTGTCTAATAATGAACCAATCCTAGTGGAGCGTGCCAAGATACCAACCTAGTGAGCCTACCAAGCGGGCCCTACACTTTAACCACTATACCTACATGACATATATTAATCTCCTTCGTATCATGAACCAACCCCTTTGACTTTGTGGGCCTACCCCCTTGGCAACAACCTTGTCCTTGGGTAACAACCTGCGTTTTCACCATCGGTTAATTACCAAGAAGTTAGTACAAAACACAATCAAGTTACTCCAAATGGTCATCACAACAACCCATTTAATTTTGCAATGAATTTACACTTCCATTAAGTTAGATTGTCTTAAATAGTTAATTTCTAATACACCCTAACCTTGATAATGTCACACCTTCCGTTTCACCAAAAAATGTGGTATAAACAAGGTGTGGCATAATGGATAATGTCACATTTTGTGCATAATGTGATATTATCACAAAAATATGTGGAAAATCTAAATAACATTACAATGTAAAAAAGAAAATAACAAATACAAGACTTCAATGTTTTTTAATGTAAAATCTAATTCAAAATTGTGAATAACAATAAGAGCACATCATAATGTGTCATTGAGATTAGGTAAAGACCTCTCACTACACTAAATAGGTATATTAGTGATAGATGAAGATTAGTGTTAGAGCCAATAGTTACCCAAAACACTAAATGTCAATTGAAAGTACAATTAGTGTTGATAAAGTACACTTTATTTTGCATTGTCAAAGTTGAGTTCCCTTAAGTTTAAATGTTGTAATATCAAATTCCTAGCATATTACATTTTCTTTGAGGCTCTCATATTATACCTCCAATTCTTCATTTGAAGATTTACACTAAATGAAGAATTGGAGGTATAATATGAGAGCCTCAAAGAAAATGTAATATGCTAGGAATTTAGTCATCTAACACTAAATGCGCTTTTGTAAATATTCAAAGTTACTAATTGGTACAAATAGTATTAGAGTTGACATTTAGTGTTCTAACACTATGAAGACAATTGACAAATAGCGTTTTCGTTGACTATTAGTGCTTCCAACACTAATCTACCTATTTAGTGTAGAGACAAAGAAGCTTCTAATGTCATATTGATTTGCCGAAAGGTAGGTGAAGATGGCGACATCATCCATAGAATTTGTTGTCCATCCGGCCTTTTTCATCCATATTACTTGTTATTATCACACTTACACTACAAATTTTGGAAAAATTAGTGACATTATCAAGGGTGATAGGGATAATAACGAGGGAATTTTACACTATGGAAATCGGTTTCAAACTTTTAGGTGACAATATCAAGGTGTTCTATTAACAAGGGTGGCATTATCGAGATTAGGGTGTAGTCATTTTTATTATAATTGTCTAAAATAAAATTATGAAAGAATATACAAGTTAATCTAACATACCTTCTTTTGTAGTTTAGCAAGACGTAAATTTTAACAAAGTGCACATAAAGAGGAAAAGAATATTAATATGAATCATTGTTGCAATTCATCATTGGTGAAAATTAAAGTTTAATGCACTAGTATTCGATCGTTAGTTCAAGTTGACACCTAATTAAATGACTTGACGTCCTATTGGAAATTCACTTTAGGTCCACCATGGTGTGGAAATGGATAACTAATTTGGAATGGTGCATACAATAGTATGCACTTACAATTATATATTTGTATTATTTGCAACAAGAAGTATGTGCATGACCATAGCTTAACTGTTGATTTAAGTTGAAGTCTTAAACCATTCATGTTATAATAAGACTAAGTGTGTATTGTGTGATCAAATTGCACTCAAAACTATTAAGGTGAAAGGGCTAGCATTTCAAAATTCACTCTTCACCCCCTAAACCAATGTTTTATATCAAAATGACAATTATTGGCATGAGTCTAGATTATTATAGTTGCTATGACCCAAATAAAGCAATTTCCAATCGAACCAACATTGGTAGACCATTTTGACATGATGCGCATAGACCACAACATGGCCATATATAAGAAAGGTTGGTAAGATAAAAAGATGTAGGGGTTTGGGGTTAGGGTATAGAGTTTGTGAAAGAGTTGTCTATGTGGTTTGCGGGCTTAGGGTTTAGATCGTTACTTCAATGCATTATATACACAAACAATATCAACTCCTAAATAATCCATATCGCACTAACTTAATTTATGGGAAGCTCATACTATCAATTGATACTACTAGCAAAACATGCGACCACATGGCTAAAATACACTACACTAAATATGATATTTAGTGTTTGATTGTATAAGATAGTGTTGTTACTATCATGGTCAACACTAAATTTCAATTCTTTGATAATTAGTGTTGGACATATTAAATGGGCCACCACATTTCCTACTACCATGTCCTTTATGCTTTTATCATTGTTAATTGTTTTTTTCATATTAATTTCCTTACACAAAATTTGTGCATGCGACATCCACATATTACCATTATAGTTGAAATTAAGTGTTTGAGTTCGCAATGAATAGTAGTTACTTTCATAGGGTTAGTGATATTTAGTGTACTATGCGTTTGTATTTAGAGTATCTAACACTAAATATTATATTAAGGGTGGTTCAAGCTAACACCTCATTAAATTAATGACATCGTATTGAAAATTGAATTTTCATCCACCTCTTGTGGAGAATCAGATAGCCCCTCTCCACAATTCAAATTGAGTCATTTATATATGTAATATTTATTTGAAGAACCATTGAAGAACTTTAAAGATGTCTCGTTCATGAAAACAACATTTGCATCTTGGGGGTGGATTCTTCATCGAAAACCTACTAAATGACATGAATTGTTAAATACAAATTATCTGAACATACTTTTCTAAAATATGTTTACAAGGAATCCATATGTCGAGGTACTAAGGGGATACGGAAAGTCAAATTTATGTCCCTAAACTAAGCTCCTCCCATCTCCTATTTCATTTTTCCTGAACCCTCATCCCTCCATGTCCCCATGGTATCCCCTCCCCTCCTCATCCCCTCCCCATTCCCTCCCCCCATCCCCATCCCCATCCCCATCCCCCATCCCCATCCCCCTCCCCCATCCCAGCCCTCGCCAGTGGCCACTAGCCACGTGGCCGCCGCTTGGAAACCCTAGCGGCGCCGGCTACCTCCCCGCGCCCCTCTCTCTCCTCCTCATTTGTCATTTGGAGCAGAGGAGGAGAGGAGCTCTTAGGTGCAGCGAAGCCCTTGCCAATTTTAGAGCCTCATTGTGAATGTTGTTTTGTTGTGTTGTCAGAACCTTGAGAATAGGAAAGCTTGAGAGTAGGAAAGGTTGAGAGGTTGAGAGTTATAGAAAGGTTGAGAGGTTGAGAGTTATAGAAAGGTTGAGAGGTTGAGAGTTATAGAAAGGTTGAGAGGTTGAGAGTTATAGAAAGGTTGAGAGGTTTAGAGTTTTAGAAAGCTTGAGAGCTTGAGTTTTAGAAAGATTGAGAGGTAGAGAGTTTTAGAAAGCTTGAGAGGTTTAGAGTTTTAGAAAGATTGAGAGGTAGAGAGTTTTAGAAAGGTTGAGAGGTTGAGAGTTTCAGAAAGGTTGAGAGGTTGAGAGTTTCAGGGTGGTTGAGAGCTTGAGAGTTTTGGAAAGCTTGAGAGGTTGAGAGTAGGAAAGCTTGAGAGTTTTAGAAAGCTTGAGTTTTCTGAAGCTTGTGAGTTGTGTACATCAGGGTTTGTGTAGGATTTGCATATAAGTTGTGAAGGCTTGAGAGTGTGACAAAGTGAAATTGCAATTGAAAGAGAATTCAGCGCTTTTGAAAGACAATTTGGTGTGCATTTGTGAGGATTTATGGATTTCTCAGTAGGAGGCAGGAGGATTTGTGTGCAACAATTCAATGTGAGTACAGGTTTCCTTTACAAATCACTCCTTCACAATCTGAAATTGTTGTTTGATGAATTCCTTGTGATTTGTTTTCTGCATTATGAGGTATGTCATGTTTTGTATGAAATAACACTTTCCTCTTCATTCTGAACTATCAATCACTGACTCGCAATTTTGTTCTGATTCCATTTTTCACTTGTGTTTCATCAATCTGATTACGAGTTGCAGGATCATGAACAATGCCAGATTGCAACATTCATACCAACATTTATACGTATATGTACATATACATATATGTATATGTACGGATATATGTATATAAATAAATATACCATTTCCTAATCCCAGATGACCACATTTACGAACGTTCGTTCGTAAATGTGGCGTGAATACATGCCTTACCCCACAAACATATACGCACTTGCGTTCGTAAATACGCACCTCACCCTCCATTTTTACGAATGCACGTTTGTATATTCGTCTATACCCTGTACATCAGAAAATCCTCAAATCCAATTACACATACAAAAATACGAACGAACGTTCGTAATCACAAACTATAACAATATACCAAACCCTTCATGGTAATTGTCTGCATTCCCAAGTAGCATTATTTACGAACGCACGTTCGTAAATAAGAACTAAAGTATTAATTCACCTATTTAGAAAATGCTCATGGAAATTCGAACAACCCTCGTGGAAATTAGATAACCCTGGACAACTCGTGGACTTGTTTAGAAACAATACGAACGCACGTTCGTAAACTTGTGTCAAATACACCTTAGCAACCACATTCTTTACGAACGTGCGTTCGTAAATGAAATCAGCGAAGACATCATTACAACTTCTCATGGGTATCCATAGCCAGAGTTCATTGATTAGTGTATATGATTTGCTTGTCAATTACGAACGCTCGTTCGTAAACACAATACTAAATGTTTATGTGCTCTGCAGATGGCTAGACCGAGCAGAAACGCCATTGAGATGTTCGCAGTGCAGATAGATCAACTACCAGAGTCAGTGTCCGACCCCAACGGAAACGATAATTATGTCCCCAAGGAGGACTTCATAGGGGAATGGACGGCACTGCCAGAGAAGACATTAGACGGTCTTTTCTGTCTTCGCTTCACATACGAGCTGGAAACGACGCCGGACCAGCCAGAGCAATGGGTGCAGATGAAGACTTGGGAATTAGAATCAATTGAGGCACAAGGAGATTATGTGATTCTAGACATGAAAAACAAGAAGGATCACATTAACCTATTGTTAGAGTACAGGAGACATAGTTTCTCCTACACATACGCGGAAAATAACGTAATGGCTGATGCCAAACACTTCCTCAAGGACCTCTTCACGAAGTACGCCCTGAGCTCGTACTGGACAGCAAGGAAGTTGGCCGCGCTCTCCTTGAATATCTCCAAGTACAATAGCGCGGTCGCGGAAGCCAACAACAAGAAGAAGAGCCCACGGAAACCATCCGCATCCGGGGCAGGAGGATCGAGAAGTGCACCCAAGCCGGTGCCTTCCGCGAGCAGGGTGACGGAGGGTCCCAGCCGTCATTCCACGCCATCGAAGAGGTCCCGGGACGAAATGGAGAGCTCTGGGGTAACAGAGGGCGCTGAGGTGAGCTCTCCTCCCGTGATGCCAACCCCTTTAAAGAAGGGTGAGAATCCAGATGCGGTGAAGGCAACGAAGATCCTACGAGATTTCAATAATTACTCGAAGGATTGCTGGCCCATGGGGCGCCACTTCACGTTCAACGTGGACTGCTTCAAGTGCGAAAAGTCACCCAACAAGTGGGTGGTAAGGTCTCGCGAGAGCGGTGGGGTGAAGTGGCAGATCAACAACCTCATGAATAATGTCAAGTGGAATAGACAGACAGTCTGCGTCATGCCCAAGGGGCTGACATCCCGACCGACAGAGATGGATTGGCCGTGAATCCAGAATGGAGAATTCTGGATTATAGATGGTCAGCACAGCTTGGAGGCATCGCAACATATCCTCAAGGACGACAACTTCCAGCACGAGCTGAAGGCTGACCTGCGGTACTGGAAGGCGTTCTTGGTCTGGTCGGACGATTGGGACAAGCTGCGCAAGATTTCAACCTTCCTGAACTCGGGGAACAAAATCAAGGCGTTCGAGGCTTCGTGGGCGGCTAACATAGTGGCTGCCAGAGACGTCTGGGTGGCACACGGATGGAAGAAACCTTCCCTATCCCAAGATCTTTTTGAAGAGGCCAAAGCACAAGCCCGGCACGTACTCTATCAAGGAGTGGTGTGACCACCGGAAGCTGAAGACTGCTGCCATGAGATAATTGAGCGTACTCGCACCAGAGTACAAATTTTTTGAAATCGACGGCGACATCAATTGGCCGCAATGGCAATTGTTAAAGGTCGACTACAACATCAATGGAGCCTCCATGCGCAGTCTGGTCAAGGAGCACGCCTCTGTTTTGAAGTTGAAGGGGAACAAAAGGACTAAGAAAACCGACACGGATCCCCACGAGATAATGTTGTACATACAATTTTTGGAGAGGAAGAGGAACGCCACATTCGAAGGGGTGGCAAGGTTTTGCGTGATGACCTCCGGTGTGGAGAGGGTCACATTTTCCAAGTGGGACGGCACCATAAGCAGGGCCAAGGTGAGGGAGGATCGACGGGGTTGCCCTTTTGCCCTGATCGATTTCAGGGGGATTCCGGGTGCGTCAAGGCAAGGGGGGAAGGACATTCCCTTCTACAACCCCTTCATGGCCAAGTTCATGGAGTTCAAATCGCCGGCCATGAGGGAGCCACACGTTTGGCTGTGGATAGTCGAACACGAGAAGTTGTCGGTCGTCACAGAGCTGTACGAGCAGAAGATCAAATTCGAGTACAGCATCTTCCACAGCACGTACGTGCCAGCGAAGACGGAGGGGATCGTGGCCATCAACGAGGCCAGGGGCAACAAGCAGGTGGGAGCGGTCAGCCTGATTTTCTTGACGTACAATGAGCTTAGGGATGGGCGACCGCCTATCAAGGCGAACAACACGTTCAAGAAAATCTACAGCATCCCGCATCCCCCTCCCAAGGATCTGCTGCAAGAGACCCTCTACACCGTCTTCCCCGCCATGGAACTCATGATGGAGTTCTACGTCTCTATATTGCAGAGTCTGGTTATAAGTGGAGAGACGGTATACAACGTATGTGGAGGCTCCAAATTCATGTATGCGGCCATGGTAAGTTGTCCAGACTCCATTTACGAACGCTCGTTCGTAAAGTTCACCAACTTCTCAACGCATTGTTTCAAAGTCGTTGCACGTGACGCATTCATGTTTACGAACGCTCGTTCGTAAACATAACCCCCTTCGTAATGTAATGCTTGAAACTCGTTGCACGCCACGCTTTGATGTTTATGAACGTGCGTTCGTATTTTCTGACCTTATTGCTCTCTTCTCACAGATGATGGGTCTCGTAGTCAACACCTTCGTTGACGCTATCGACGAAGAAGACTTCAAGATCCACCGTGCGAAAGCGTCGACGATGGACCTCAAGGACATCTCTGTCCCAAGGATGGACTTCAGTATGCCCGCCGACGAGGGCATACCACTCCACGATTCAGAGGATGACGAGCCCGCCCCCTCCGCCAACGTGGACGCCATTCTGCAGTCCTTCGACGTACCCCCGCTTCGGATCTTGCCGCCAACGACAGATCTTCCCGACCCTCAAGGGACTCCGGGTGGTTATACAGGGTCGTCCGCGGGGACAACCCTGGACCTCCTCCCCGCGCGAACGTCTCTTGCGGAGCCTTTCGGAACGCCAGGCGGATGCTCGACGTCACAGTCTCCAAGGCCCGCTGTGGTTCCGAAGATGGAAACCCTGGACATCCTCGACCAACGCTCGCGGCCATCTTTGGACCTCTTCCGCAACACGAGGAGGAGGATGAAGAAGACTCCCTACGTGGAGTTGCCGCCGGGAGCAATCATCGAGGTCTCAGACGAGGACGAGGGGGACATGGACATCATGGCCGAGCTTGGGGTGGACTACGACAAGAACAAGCGGGTGAAGGAGGAGGCGCTTACCGTCGCTGAGCTCAACGCCAAGCTGGAGGCGAAGATGAAGGAGGAGATGGCTGCAGCCCAGGAGGAGAGCGCCAAGCATCTGGCCAGGCTGCAAGAGCAGCTGAGGGAATCAGCGGCCAAAACCGACGCCATCTTCGAGATGCTCAGAAACATGCAGAGCTTCTCTGCGCTGGTCCAGCAACCTTACCCCTTCCCCCCTGGAGGATACCCCTCACGGCCCCCACCTCCAGTCATGTACCAAGGAGGGCCTTCCCACCAAACAGCGCCACACCCAACGCCGGCGGGAAGTCCATTGCCCCCGGAGGTGACGGCAACCGCCTCAACCTCCCACGATGCAATCACGGCGGCGCTAAGGGAGGACGAAGATTTACGAACGCGCGTTCGTGAATCTTCAGGTCCGGCAGTCCTGACCCCTCCCCCTTCAAGGGTAGGACTGCCCACAGACACGGGCACGGCCTCTTTCACCGTCGTCCCAAGGGTTGTAGATAGGAGGGGCGATGACACTGCGCAACACACTGACATGGTCATTGTGGAGGAAACGCAGGGGAGCCCCAATGACTCGGCAGGTCCGCGTGGGATGGTCGTGGAGAGCCCTGAACAGGAACGACATCCATCCGCGCACATGGAGGATGTCCGCATGGAGAGACTCGACCTGGGCGGGGACGATGACGTGGAGCTCATCCAACAGACCCAGTCGTCTCAGGCGGAGCGTCCGGCGGAGGTCATGGATCCAAAGGCTGCTGCCCCAATGGATATTACGAACGCGCGTTCGTTAACCAAAGAGGTAACTCATCTCTGAGAATGCCAAATGTTTTATGAACGCACGTTCGTAACATCACTAACCCCCGCGTTGTGTTCTTGGCGCTTCAACTCCATCGACATCACGTTGCCCGCGCGAGCCTTTTTCTATGTGATCCCTTGGGCCGATCAATTTTGTAGGACACTGAATTGTTTCCTTAGGAAATTTTGATAGATTATCACGCGAGACAATTGTACATATTCACCGAATTAATATATGAGCAGACGATCTCTGCTCGCATCACCACAACTTATTGCATATTCTCGCGTCTTGTGTTGTCTGTGCTCTTGCGCGTCTTTGCATTCTTTGCATACACACCTCACTCACGAATGCTCATTCGTAAAACTGTGCGACCCCCTCTCGACTTCCTTCGCGAACGAGCGTTCGTATATGTATGCATCCGCGCTCACGAACGAGCGTTCGTAAATGATGCGCACCGCCCCCGCAGCCTTCATTCACGAACGGTCGTTCGCAATTGTGCCCTTGTGCATATTTCCTTGAACCCTCCTTACTTCCTCCTCTTTTCCCATTATGCATCGTCTTTATTTTCAACGCAAAAATTTCATTATTGGATCATAGAATTAAACTAGTCGCGTTGTTCATCACAGGACCCCCCGGAGATAGGTCGCAACCCCTCGACCAGTGGACCTCGAACCCGGAACAAGCCTTTTATAGTTTTTGACCTCAACGGGGTCTTGTGTCACACCCAACACATCCCCAGGGTTCCCACACGTCCCTTCCGTCACCCCGACGAAAGGGACTATGACGGCGAGCTCGACACCCTCATAAACCGCAAGGTTGTCCGCGCCCGTCCCGGCCTGCGCGACTTCCTTCGCGAGGTGGTCGAGTTCGCCCACGTCGTTGTGTGGAGCTCCATGGTCATGGAGAACACGGAGCCCATCGTCGACTTCTTGTTCCGTGATCTCCCGCGCCCTTGCCTCGTCCTCGACCAAGAGGAATGCGACGAGCTGCTCGACGAGAAGGGCCAACCGGTGCCCAAGTTTGGCGGTCGAGGCGGAGGACAACAGTTCCTCAAGGTCCTCCGCTCAAGACTCTGGCAAGGCGTCCCCCGTCTGCAGGGGACGCCCCACGGGTGGTGGCCGACTCCTGAGAACACCGTCCTCATCGACGACAGTCCCACCAAGAGCGTGTTGAACCCCCCGGGCAACGTCATCTTCCCGGACACTTGGACCGGCGATACGCAAGACACCTTTTTGGTCGATAGGCTAGCCCCCTACCTTAGAAGGCTCGTGCTCCACGCCGGTAGCATCCCATTTTTTGTTAGGTCCAACCCCTTCGGCAATGCGGCGCTAAGCCCCCGCGATAATGTATATAAGAGCATCATGAGGCTTGCCAAACTCAATAAATTGATTTGAAATGCCTCTTTGCTTGTTATCATGTGGTTCACATATCTAATGCTTGCTCCGTTTTTGGATGTCTTTTGTTGTTGTGATTGTTGTTGTTGTTGTTTTTGCCCATAGTCTGCCCCCATATGCGACGCCCCTGTGGTCGACGGCTCTTCCCGTCCCCTCTCGCCCCCCGCATCCCCTTCCCGCGACGTCACGGACTTCCAAATGCCATCCCTCTACCACTTCTCGGCGGTCGACGCGGCCTCGGCCGTGGATTACTCCCGCGACGTCGGCATCGACGACGGCGTCGTCAACAGCCCGCCCCCAGCACTTGTTGCCCGCGCATACGCCCCGTCGCCCTCCCCCCTCTCCAAGGAGAAACGGACACTCGTTCGTTTGGGACACCTCTCGCCCTCGAGGGACGACGCCGTCGCTCGTCGCGGGCCGAGCCGGCATCTCCGCATGGAAGGCCCCCGTTGCCACACCTCCCCCGCCGACTCCGTTCCTCCCCCCGCAACGTCCTCCGCGATCGTGGGCCCTCCACGCCTCGACTCCCCCCCGCCATCCAACATTGCAATAGTTCCATCGGCTCCGGATGCTCCCGTCGACGCCCCCCTCGTTCCCACCGTTCCCCGCATGGACGTCCCCAAAGCCAAGGTGCCCTCCTCAACCCTAAACCCCTTTCCCGCTTTTGCTTTGCTTGTCTTCCGTGTGCGTGCCGTTCTCTTTACGAGCGCCCATCCCAAACCGCCCTCATTATTTTCCCCACTCCATTCCTATTCTTATCTTCCTATGGCGTTGTTTCGCAGGTGGCTACCCGCTCGCTTGGTGCCCGGCCCTCCTCCACGTCCTCCTTGGATAGGCACGCCCTCAAGGCCGCATCTTCCGAGTCCGATCGTTGTCTGGCCCTCCGGAGATGCGCAAGACGTTCCCTTTCGCAAACGCCCTCGTATTCTACTTATAATACCACCTCGTACAATTCGGGAGCGCGTCGTGAAACATGCAAGAACGACACATATTCCTATCCAGGCAACACACAAGGATTCAGTCGTGGGCCTGAGATTTTTAGAGCCATGGAGGCCGCCAAAAAAAAGGACTTAGCCGCAAAAAAAAAATAGTGGGTCGGACTAGTGTGACTAGAAGCGTACTAGTGGGACGGACTCCCTAAATGGGCTTAAGGTGTAGAACATATTTAAGTGCTTACTTTCTATGCTATTCCAAGTTACTCAAGACATTGATGGTATTTCCATTATAATTGTATTTCAATCCCAATTAATTCATTCAACTTCCATTCATTCTTCGCATCTTCCCTTCCATTCATAACGAGTTGTCATTTCATACGCAACTATTTTCATGTATGCCTCACATTTTTGTTCACTTCCATGCCTTTATGTATAATAATAGTAGCATACCATTATACATATGGGATTTTTAGTCGTCATTACTGGTCCAATTTTGAAATGTGCATCCTTATATAGTCTCATAATCAACAAAAAGTCTCCAAATACCGAATATAGTGTTCAACACGATGATCAACTCAAGAGTGGACTTCCATGGATGGAAGTCCACCTTAGCCATTGGCTACCTACTAAGGGGAGAGTCCCGAATGCATGTGTAGGAGGGTTTGGTGACCTAGCCATGAGCTTGAAGGTCCGCGGTTTTGGGAGCTAACCATGCATGTGCGTGGGATGTGCAGGTTAGCGCTCGTGGCACTTGCTAGGTTGGAAAGGCGGTCAAGCTAAGTGAAGGAAAACTAGCAAGGGTTGCGACAATGGCCATCCATCTTGCATCAACATCCGCCAATGGTAAAATCACTCGCCCCCGTATGCACCTCAAAATGTTTGTCAAACTCCACGAACTTGAGCACGGGCGGCGAAGAGAACTTGCTCTTAAGCTCCCCAAAGACTTGGTGACAAGGCTCATCCCAATCTTGGGATATCCCTTTCTTTCACAAGTCGCATAAGGTTCGACAACCATTAAGCTTAATGCCCCCATATCCAATGGGCATCCATCTTGGATCACATCCGCCAATGGTAAAGTTACTCGCCCCCGTATGCACCTCAAAAGGTTGTCAAACTCCGCGAACTTGAGCACGGGCGGCAAAGAGAACTTGGTCTTAAGCTCCTTAAAGACTTGGTGGCAAGGCTCATCCCACTTTTGGGATAGCCATTTCTTGGATAAGTTGGACAAGGTCGGACAACCATCGAGATTCATGCTCTTATATGCAATGGCCATCCATTTTGCCTCAACATCCGCCAATGCTAAAATCACTCGCCCCCGTATGCACCTCAAAGGTTTGTCAAACTCCACGAACTTGAGCACGGGCGGCGAAGAGAACTTGGTCTTAAGCTCCCCAAAGGCTTGGTAGCAAGGCTCATCCCACTCTTGGGATAACCATTTCTTCCACAAGCCGGACAAGGTTCGACAACCATGGAGCTTAATGTTCCCATTAGCAATGGTCATCCATCATGGATCAACATCCGCCAATGGTAAAGTCACTCGCCCCCGTATGCACCTCAAAAGGTTTGTCAAAGTCCGCGAACTTAAGCACGGGCAGCGAAGAGAACTTGTTTTTGAGCTCCCCAAAGGCTTGGTGACAAGGCTCATCCCACTCTTGGGATAGCCATTTTCCTCAATAAGTTGAATAAGGTCCTAGCAACCTTAGAAAACTCTCGAATGAAGTGGTGGTACTAATTGGCTAGGCCAACAAATGACCTAAGCCCTTTTTGAATCAAGGGCCAATTCTCCTTTTGGATTGCCTTGACATTCTTCATGTTTGTCCACCAACTTCCTTTGCCACCACATACGTCAAGAACTCAATCTCTCGTTGAGCAAAGTTATTTTTCACTCCTTGGCGGTAACTTTTTGGGCAACACATTGGTGAATACATCCTTGTATCTCACCAACATCACACCAATGTTGTTTGGGGGAGGCCCATCTTTCCTAGTCTCCCCATACGTTCCTTGTAGTTGCTCCAATTGAACCACGACCATTATGTTTTCTTTTTTTCATTTGGTCCATTAAGACCAAATTCAACTTAGGTCCTCCTACCATAGGAGTCCTTGTCAATTTGAACTTCAATTCTTTGCCATTATGACACATCATAATGCACCGCAAGCACACCGACTTGCACCTCACATCTATCATGTGAGTTTCAAAGAAGGCGGCCTTCACAATGACATGCATTTCATCTATTTCACTTGGTGTGAAATTTTGACAAAAATCCAATGTCCCACATTGAAAGGTTACATGCATCGCGGCCTCCTTTCTCTCA
This sequence comes from Polytrichum commune, assembly GCA_950295325.1. Classification (NCBI taxonomy): domain Eukaryota; kingdom Viridiplantae; phylum Streptophyta; class Polytrichopsida; order Polytrichales; family Polytrichaceae; genus Polytrichum; species Polytrichum commune. The sequence goes on from OX485803.1 coordinate 28,004,144, forward strand.
TGCGGTTCGCACTTTCCAAACCGCACCTTGGTGGGCTTACCCGCTCTACCAATCGGCAAGTCCCAACTCCCTTGTGAGTTTTGGGCTCAAGAAGGAGTGGTAGCCTCTTTGTCAATACATGAGACATTTCTTCCATTCATTTGAGCCTCAAGGTACAAAACACTTGGCCTCGGCTTAAGGCTACTAGCCTTGGCTTAAGGCTACTAGCCTTGGCCACAATGCCATCGTCTTACATTCGGTTCGCGGCACAAGTATTATTTGGCGGGGTACCTATCTCCCCTCAACGTCCATTGTTGTAATGCACCGCCAAATTGCTTAATGGGGTCATCGGCCTTGATGCTCATGGCAATTTTGATGATCCCCGCCACAACCTCAATAAACTTTCACTATAAGAAAACGTTGTTTTTTGCGATGTCAAAAAAAACGGCTATGCGCGTTCGCTTTGACATGGAAGTTCTTCTCCAGGACGTCACCTAAAATCCGTCATGTCAGACAGGGAAAAAACGCGGTGTGGACATGTGAAAACATGTTGAATTTCAGCACGTTTTTATGTGACGTCAGATAAAACATGGTGTTCCATGTTGTCCACGCACAGACACGTGGAGGGCACTTGGACGCCACGCAAGCAAGTTTTTTGCGGGCAGTGCCACGTCGTGAGTTTTTTCATTCGTTCCATTGCTGACGTGGATTGCCGCGTGGATGCTTTTCAAATGACGTGGACTGCGAGGTTTGTGACGTGTCATTCACTGTTGCTGATGTGGAAAGTGCGTGACGTGGCGATGTGTGGTTTCGCCAACGTCGTCTGCGACACGAAGATGTCACATGAGACATCTTGCTCGACGGGGGTATTTATTTTTTAGTTTTGTTGAGGTGATGCATTGTTTTCTTGGACGGTCTTTGTGACAGTAGGATGTTCTGTGAGACATCATATTGGGCATTACGAATTCTTCGGATGTGTTGTGGGCAAAAGCAGTGCGGGTTTGTTCATGATGATGTCGTTTACAAGCTTAGCCCGCCTTGCCGTGGATGCTTGCCTCAAACTCTCAAACACGTTACTGACATGAAGTTGTTTGGCTATTAGGACAACCAATTCTGAGATGCTCGTCACTTAGGGCATCTACGGGAATAAACATCGACGTCACGTGTTGCACCAGAACGCCGGAACAGACATAAAGAACGTAACGAACAACTGTACTCCAAGACTTTGCAAATCATGAAATGCAATGTATTGATATTGGAAAATGTTGCCATCCTACAGGTCACATTTACACATCAAACGGAATTCAAACAAAAATTTAAACATTATGCATGATCGCGGTTTCAATGTCTACAGCGTCAATTCTAGTCCTGCATGACTACGTTGAGGAATCGAAAGCACTCGAATGGATAGCCGCAGCGTCATTGATGTCGTCCACTCATTTCTTCTTCTGTGTCTGTGTCTTCATGCTAGTTCCCACCTGCCCCATCCCACCGCCATTCACAAAACCACATGACGTCTATTAGTGGTGATCCAAAACATCACACGGGATCACATGGTCGAAGTAACTACATATGAGTCCTCCTCACTCCTCCTGCATGCTAGCAAGCAATGTAGGCATACAAACACAAGTTCTCTCACCTTCGCAAGAATTTGGGGAGGTTTAGGCAAACCAACCGCTTTGGGTGCACCGAGTTTGGCCATTGTTGATTTCGTTTGTGCACTTCTACCCGCACGGCGAGGTCGGCCGGCTGACTCCTCCGGTACGGGCACATCATCCTGCCACAACATCACACATCAGTTCTCATTGGTTTCAGCTGATGTCCACACGTGTCTGCTAACATTGCAGTCTGTCAAGGCAAATGTCCAAGCAAATGTGCTTCTCGACATCTCGGATGGCACGATGAACAACATGCCAGACGAAAACATGAAAGAAAACTCGAAGAGGCAACAAGGAGAGGGTTTCGTGTATGTCAGGTATTCATGCGGCTTACTCATTGTTACCTGCTCCAGAGACACAATCTCTTCAGGCACGTCCGCAACGCCGGATATCTCGGGGTGTCCCTCCTCACCGTCCTCCATGGCTTGCACTGGCACTTCCTCATTCGTGGGCTCCACATGGTCATCAACTGCGGGTGTCTCCGTCGATTTCTTCCCCTCTTCAAGTATATCCTCAATAATAGACGCAATAATATGTTGACTGTTGGTCTGCACTCCTTGGACGTATGGAACAACATCGGTCGCAGCATCGGTCGCAGCATCCTCAGCCACGTCGCTGGGAACATGAACCACGGACGCCAAGCGCATGTCCGCACCGCCCATGACGCTCAAACCAACAGTGGGAGGTTGACTTTGTGCCAACATTGTCAACTCGATCGTCGTGGACGTCAATGCCGAAGTGTCCTGCATCTTCGCGGAGGATGAGGGTTCCGTCGTGTCGTCGATGGGAGTCGGGAGTTTCTGACCTTGATTCTGAAGAATCATCCGCATCATGTCCTCCATGCGTTTGTGCGACGCTGCGACATTCTCGCCAAGGCGTGTGACGCTGCCTTCCAAATCCGTCACTCGAGTGCGCATCGCCTCGATTTCGGAGCCATGATCGGGACGCACTCTGCGTTTTTCATCCTGTATCCGTTGATACTCTTTTGCAACCTCGGCATCAACCTCCGCATCGTAGGGTGCCCTGTTTTTCAACATCGTCTGCAACAAACAACGAAGGCATTTCGGATTGAACACGACATCAAGCATTAGAATGTAAAAGGTGCAGGCCCTGTGAATGTCTTATAACGAACATGCTTAACATATCCAACCATCTGAAAGCTCTAAAGTGACATTGCCAACTCGGCAGACGTCTAAGTGCACGTTTTCACAGACATCTTTCGTCGACATTGACGTTGTCAGGGATATGAGCCGTCATAGATAGATAATATTTATGTCAGCATCAACATGCGGTGTCAACATAGACATTCTTGTAGACTTACCAGGCGGGACACGACCTCCCTTTCAATTGCTTTCATTTGTGTTGTGGTCGACCCTTTCCCTTTTGAGATTGAGCGCATGTGCTCAGACTTCGCGTGTGCAGCCTCAGTGGCACGCATAGCTACAAGTGTCTTCCAATGCTCTGCATCCACATCCGCTGGTTTCCCCGCATTGTTGTCTATGAGCTGGTTCAGTCTCCACCGGGTGTTGATGAGGACCTTTGTTATAATAGGCCGCATCCACTTCTCGCACACTTTGTCACAATGCCCGCACATCTCCCAATCTGTATGCCACACGCGAAGGTCATTGTGCTGAGACAGTCATTACATCTTCCAAGCGTTCACGAACAACACTACACCTAAGTCTGCAGAGAAGATGCACCAGTATGGCAACCTACGAAACACTCATGACGTCGGCTACGTCGCAATAGATGTCTCCAGCGACTGCCCACTGTGTCAGGAACCATGTCCGAAAGGGTGTCTGCGCACATGTCCTGCTTCGTTGCACTGGGAGATTACCAACATGACAACCTAGGAGAAACACATGTCTACTATGACGTCTGTACAAATGTCTGAAGTGACTTCACCAACATGCAACCTGTTGCTCATGTCACACGCGATGTTTGGTTTGGCAGAAAATTTCAACTTCATAATGAACATTACACTTTCGCCACAAACATTGATGCCGAATAAAATGTATGACACTTACCTGAGTATAAACGTCTGAATAACCGCTTCCTCTCGTGTCATGGCTGGCCTTCCCATCCCGTTGTGGGATCGAGGTCCTTTGCATATTTCTTGATGTCTCCACAATGGACCGCCTTCATTGAGCCAAACGGCTGCCCTTGCGCATCGAGCTCCACGCGTTTCTTCATGGCGGTGCTTCCCCCTCCCTTCCGTGTTGGTGGCGGCTGTGACGTATCCATGCCATCGCTGTGATCCTGGTCGGAGGTGTCTTCGATGCCCGAGTGCGTTGCGTATCCTCGGCTACAACAACCACAATCCACAATCCACAATCATTAACCCATAGGTGACCACATATGCCACATCCCATGACGACGGACTAGCCACGCAAAGACCAGGATCAAACACCTATTCAGTCACATGTCTATGTGCGAGACGTCACTCGCAACGTCCAGGAATCGACCAGAAAAGCGTGGTGGCATTCAATTCAACATATGACCTCGAACTGATTAAATTTTGAGCCAGGTTCAATTGATGCATAATTAGCCTGAACAGGTAATGTGATGCCCCAATCCTCGAGTGCGCATCTCGGCCACTGAACCAAACCCTAATGGACTCCCTACCAACTCATCATCACTTTGGCGACATGTTAGGGGTAAGTTGGAATTGCGAAGGATTGCAACCTGTCGACAACCAAATGTCACTTCCACTGCTCGGCCAATGCTTGCCGAATTTCGACGACCATTCGGCGCCCAGCAATTGAGTCACGACCGGCCACACTTAAGCCGATTCCTAAAAGTGTGTCGATCCTCAATTCGACAGAGGGGTACAGGCTGTTACTATGCGTTCTTAAGTGCCATTAGGGAATTGTGCAGGCAGTCTTCAATTACAGCAACACCCAAGTGACGCCAATTGGGGAGTACGACGCCTGCTGTCGCTATTCAAGCCACGGAGACTGCCCTACAGTACGGCGTTTTCTGATGCAGTAAAGAAAGCGCCCAATTCAACTAGCAGGTCGTTTGAAAACCTTAGGGTTTTGCGTCAGATTGGACATCATGATGTCTGGCCAGACATGTTGCAACCCTTGCTAAGCCCCCTTGACAATCTTGCCAATTTTCAATTCTAGCAAAGGTTACGAGCGCTAACCATTCGCATTCCGCCATGCTAATGGTTAGCTCCTCCTACCCCGGACCATATAGCTCATAGGAGGGGAACCAACCCTCCTACTTTGATTTCGGGACTCACCCCTTGATCGGTAACCAATTCTTAGATGTGGACTTCCATCCATGGAAGTCCAATCCTATGTTGATCATCGCATTGCCGGAGCAACACTACAACAACCCGAACCATACTAGGCAACTATGGCCTCACATTGGGCCAATGCCCATGGAGGCCGTGCCGTTCGGCCTCGGGTGGGTGAGGCCACACCACCTCACCCATATAAGCCTCTAGGACTTCACGCGGGGCCCCTACCCCACCGTCAACCAACCTCTTGTCTCTCTACCAAGAGTTGGGGCCAAGTGGACATTTTCCTTTAGCTGCTGGGCCTAGAACCCCCCAGCAGCTTCAGACCATCATAACTTCCTTGTATGATGTCTGATCATAACAACCAACCATTCCATCTTCATCTACGCTTCATGTAGATGCGGATGGACTCATCACTTGCCCCATTTGGGCAAGTATTGAGGAAGTTATGCCTGCTTGAACCTTGGCAGTCCCGGGAATCACTCCCAGGCACTGCTGTACCAGGGCGCTGTCCCGGGACAACGCCCCACTCAAATGGCCATAACTCCTAGCTCACACCTCCGATTGAGGTGTTCTTGAGCTTTCTAGAATCACCACGCCATGAGCTACGCATAGCTCATGGCCTTACCCTTGTGCCTCCTAGTCTTCGTGGGTGGGAGGCGTTCCCAACGCCCGGGGCCCTCACCCACACTAGGATCACTTGGGCCCTCTCACCAACGGCGCCACAAGTCCCGGGTGTCACTCCGGGGTCCCCCTTGTGCCCATGGTGTTTGGAGCACTCCTCATGGAGAGGTGCGCGACAAGACATCCAGACAAACAAATTAAGTGCCGCCCTGGACATATTAATGTCCACGGAAACGAGCGAATCTCTTGCCCGCACAGCGGTATCCATTACGACCCTATGCGGCAACATTCACAGACGCAAGGAAGTGCAAAAACAAGGGCGAAATAGTGACTAACCTCCACGATTGCTGCCGATCACTCATGCCGCGACTGTGTTCGGACTCCTCTTCCGCCTCCTCCGATGTAGACACCTCAATTACTCTCCCCCGCTTCACAATAGGAGAGCCATGCCGTGACAGCTCCTGTGTTTTGGTGGTGTGCACTCGCCTGGAGTCCTCCCTGACCTTCGACCTCCTCTCGCCAGCTGCTCGCCTGTGTTGCCTCAGTGCTGCCACATCCTCAGGGGGTGGCACATCAGCTGGAGAGGTCGCCTTGCGCTTGTGCTTGTCCAATGGCCGCACCATCTTCGATCGCCTGGACCAGCACCGAAACGGAGAGCAGCACCGAAACACAGAACAACACAAAAACGTCGAGCACAACACCGCGCGTGTGAGAGGACGACGCGTAAGGGAGGCGGCATGTTATGGGAGGCAGGTGCTGCCCTATATGCGTGGGTTGACCCTATAAGCGTAGATGCTCTATGCTAAGCCCGTGAATGTACCCTATATGTCGCAACCCTTGCTAGCCCCCCTTGACCATCATGCCAATTTTCAATTCTAGCAAAGGTTACGAGTCGCTAACCCTTCGCATACCGCCATGATAATGGTTAGCTCCTCTAACCCCGGACCATTAGTTCATAGGAGGGGAACCAACCCTCCTACTTTGATTTCGGGACTCACCCCTTTAATCGGTAACCAACCCCTTTTATCGGTAACCAATCCTTAGATGTGGACTTCCATCCATGGAAGTCCAATCTTATGTTGATCATCGCGTTGCCGGAGCAACACTACAACAACCCGAACCATACTAGGCAACTATGGCCTCACAATGGGCCAAAGCCCATGGAGGCCGTGCCGTTCGGCCTCGGGTGGGTGAGGCCACACCACCTCACCCATATAAGCTTCTAGGACTTCACGCGGGGCCCCTACCCCACCGTCAACCAACCTCTTGTCTCTCTACCAAGAGTTGGGGCCAAGTGGACATTTTCCCTTAGCCGCTGGGCCTAGAAGCCCCTAGCAGCTTCAGACCATCATAACTTCCTTGTATGATGTCTGATCATAACAACCAACCACTCCATCTTCATCTACTCTTCACGTAGATGCCGATGGACTCCTCACTTGCCCCATTCGGGCAAGTCTTGAGGAAGTTATGCCTGTTTGAACCTTGGCAGTCCCGGGAATCACTCCCAGGCACTGCTGTACCAGGGCGCTGTCCCGGGACAGCGCCCCACTCAAATGGCCATAACTCCTAGCTCACACCTCCGATTGAGGTGTTCTTGAGCATTCTAGAATCACCACGCCATGAGCTACGCATAGCTCATGGCCTTACCCTTGTGCCTCCTAGTCTCCGTGGGTGGGAGGCGTTCCCAACGCCCGGGGCCCTCACCCACACTAGGATCACTTGGGCCCTCTCACCAACGGCGCCACAAGTCCCGGGTGTCACTCCGGGGTCCCCCTTGTGCCCATGGTGTTTCGGGCACTCCTCATGGAGAGGTGCGCGACACTATAGGCGTAAGGGAGACTGCCTAAACCCGTGACCGCGGCCTATGGCCGGGAGTCCCACAGCCGGGTGCGGCCCCGTGTCCGACCACCGAGGAGGCGCGATTTCTCGAGGAGCAGCCACCCTCGGTCTTCGCGACTAGATTTCAATGCCGCCCTCAAATCGACAGAGAAAATGCCCTAGAATTTGAAATGAACATTGCGTCATGTAAGACTCACCTGATTTGCAGGTGGGTTGTGATCATCGTGTCTTTCAGCCTCCCTTGTTGTGTAGTTCTCACTCCTGAAGAATTGGAGCAAGCGTGAGCTCCGGCGGCAGTGTGTGCGTTCATTTGGAGCCACAAATGTGTTTGGTCTCGTGGATGACGTCGTGGCGTTCTCCTCTCCGCATTGCGACACCAGATTTGAGAGCACTGCAGCTGCCTCGGAGTCATCCGCATCCACTCTGCACGGTTGTGGGAGGATGTTGGCCAAATGGACAACCCTAGCACGCTTTCGTGCTGCACGCGACATTGCTCTCGACGTAAGTGATGCGCCTCAAATGTGCCGAAGAATGTTCAATGCAACTCTTAGGGTTTCGAATATGTCTTCGACCTTTTCGGTCATTTTCAGGGCTTGCACTGTGCAGGTTACCCTGTGGGACACGTGGGAAATGGTCATGTACATACCATTTTTATTTTGGGGGTAGAATCCAGTGTCTTCTCGGATGTCCTGATGGACACCCAATGTGACATGTGCGTAATTTTGACTGTGCTTGTTGCTCTGAGTATTCTGTTGTTCTCATGTATGGAAGTGGTGCATGGATGCAGATACACGCACCCAATTCATGCGAAGTGAATCTCGAAAAATGATGTTGTCTAGTGACTTCAGACTCTCCACGCGTACGGTATTCAATTGTACATGCCATTCTGCAGCACTCGATACATGCCAATACATGTGTTTTGATGGAGTACAATGCCATGTAGTGAAGGTCCCTTCATTTTGGTGTCCTGGAAGATGTCAACCTTGTCATGAACACATCAACAATAATACCCAAGTGGACATTCGCGTTGACATGCACACCCTGAGCGGATGACCCCCCAGACGAAGACCGTGACACGAACTTCGTGGTAAGTGACGTCTATGCGTATGAGAAGCTGTTCGCACGAGGCCTTGCAACCAATGAGTGCAAGTTCGGTTGTCACAACATGGGCTCCACTGTGCGTCGTGGTGCGACCATTCGCTTGACGGAAGATGGACGCACACTTCGCCACGTCCCTGTTGGGGACATGATACTTCACACGGAGCTCCGCATGGCTACAGAGAACAATGTACACACATTTAGGTGCCCATGCAAAGACTGCAAGGGTGGACGCAGGAAAACCATCCAAGTTATACGACAACACCACGCTGCGGTAGGGCGTGATCCATTCCTACATAAGTCTTTACTAGGCGGTGACCCCCCAGAAGGCTACCCAGCGGCTGGAATGTGGGTAGAGGACGTCTGTTGTGACAACGACGTTGTAGAAGACATCCCTTCGGACACAGTACATCAACATGTGGACACCGACGACGGTGGACAACACCCCCCCTGTTGGATGAATTCCACGAAGTTGAACGGCAGGTGCTGGAGGCACTTGGGAGAGGGGATGCACTGCACGAAGAGGCCGAAGCTGAAGATCAATTGCATGCGGAGAATGAAGAAGACCTTGACATTGAAGATGAATTGGATGGTTTGTACACTGAAGCCACCACTCCAGTGTACCCGGGTTCAAAAATGAGCGTTGTGTCAGCTACGATCATCATAATGAACATGTGCTCGGTGTTTCGTGTGAGTAACACATTTACCGATGAGTTGTTCCGTTTCTTGTCTGGTGACTTGTTGCCAATGCCCAACAAGTTGCCAAAAACTCATTATGCGGCTCGGAATAGCATCCGTCGACTTGGTTTGACGTACAACAACATCCATGCCTGCCCCAATGGATGTATTCTATATGACGAAGAATATGCAACACATGATACATGTCCCAAGTGCACGCATCGACGTTGGCTAGATGGCAACAACAACATTCCAGCGAGAGTAATCCGACACTTTCCTTTGATTCCTAGGCTGAAACGGATGTGGCGCTCGTCTGAGATAGCGCGTCTATTGACAGGCCACACCAAACACGTCAGCAGTGATGGCATCATGCGTTCAGTGGTTGACAGCCCTGCATGGAAGCACATCAACAATGATGTCGCGTTTGGCAACTTTGGGTGTGACGATAGAAACATGAGACTGGCTCTCGCATTGGACGGAGTGAATCCTTTCAAGCTAAACAACACCAACTGGTCGACGTGGCCGGTGTTGATTTTGATTTACAACTTCGAGCCATGGTTGGTGACGAAGAAGTTTTTCATATCTTTGTGCATATTGATTTCCGGGAAGAAGTCGCCATCCGCATCAAACATTGATGTGTTCATACGTCCGCTATTGAAGGAGTTACAAGAACTTTGGCATGGGGTTGATGCTCTAGACTTCTCCCGTCCACAAGGGAATCGTACATTCACTTTGCGTGCCATACTTATGTGGACCATTTCCAATTTTCCCGCATATGGCCTCATTTCTGGTCTTACTTGTAAGGGTTACAAGGGGTGCCCTTGTTGTGGACCAAACACAGATGCGAGGATGGCAAAAACGGGAGACATGCTTCCAAATAGGAGCACTAGGGGCTCCAAAATTGTATACGGCGGCATTCGCCGTTACTTACCTCGACACCACCCGTACCGCCGCAATAGGAGATTCAATGGCTTGGAAGAGGACCGTCCTAGGCCACAAACGTTGTCGGGGGAGGATATAATTCGATATGCAGCATGGCACGACTCCTACCTGGAAATGGGTGGGAGAGAGAATGGACCCAACAATCCTGTGCATGTCACAGGGGGAAACTCAAGTATGTGAGCGTAGAGCGGAGAGCGGAGAGCGGAGAGCGGAGAGCGGAAAATTTAGATTTTGTTGGGTAATTTTAGGAGAAGCAGTGCCTATTTCCGTGGAATTAGAGATAGTTTGAATTCTATATTTGGAAAGGTACCCCCATTCCCGTGGACATAATAACCCAGAATTGTTTGAGAAACCAACGGATCCTATAGGCGTGGAAGATTGCATTTGTTATCAAACATCTTATAGTATATGTTTTCAAATGTATCATATTAAATTAGGGCTGACGTCACCAAATTGAAATCAAAATACCATACACAAAATATTTTATTGGTCAACAAAATGTAGCCAACCTCAAGACTTACAAAAATGGGTAGTTAGTTAAAATAACTATATACTCTAGTTTAGGGCCATCTACACCCTATCTGCCGGGCATGTCCAATATGGGTAAAATGATCCAAAGAACATGCCATAAAACTCCGTCGCACCATAACAGCCTTCCAATTCAGTCCTTAGCTTAGCCAAAGACCTCAAAGACAAATCCCCCAAGTCCAACCTTAGAATCCTCTTGGAAATTTTTGAGGTGACGTGCCGGCTCTTTGAGAACAACATGAATTTCAATTTAAAAAGTTTGACGAGGTTATGTTCGCGTGCCAAACAAAACTTCCAATTGCTATATAGCAATTGGGATTGGAAGACGGCCAATGTGATTAATGTGCACAACCATAAAATAAACCATCCACACTAATAGAAAGTATGGTCCCCCTATAACTAAGATCTCACACTAAGAGCCGAGAGCTAGATTGTTTTGTGACTAGAAGTTAAGAGATCCGAACGATGAAGAAAAAATAAAGAATGCAATGGGGGTTGACATATGAATATGAAATAATGGAGAGAAAGAATGAAACTTGCGCCGGATATCAAAAATAAAACCAACACACAACTTTTATTAAAGCCGGATAACAACAACAAACGGAGTTATAATCTCCAAAACCAAAATGATAAACTAAGGGCTTGGAGAACATTCCCTATCACTCTCCTCACCCTCATTTGCTTCTAACAAGAAAAGATTTCGTGTTCCACGCGAGAAATGACGAACGCGAGGAGGAGATGGGGACTCCGCCTTCGCAAAACAATCCGCCATTGCACTAGCATACGGGGGAAGCTCAAACGGCTTCGGAGGACTTGAAAACATGTCTCGACGAATGACTGCGACCTCCGCTGGCTCTCTAAACACCCAAGCAAAAGGATTAGAAACATGATGACACTAGAAAATGAGAATTTGAAATAAAAGCAAACATGGCAAAATATAGAAAGCAAACTTACGCACAAAGAAATCCGAATGCCCTCTTGGTCATCTTTTGAGGAGGATCAAAGATAGATGTAGACGGTGCGGCAACTGAGCGAGATATACGCGCAGGCTGGGGATCGCGCATGGGGAGTAGGAGTGAATTGAAAATGACGGGGTCACTCTCAAGGGCCACAATATGCCGCTCAAGGGAGCGACATGCTGTAATCGAACCACCTAAAGCAAAGAGAGGTAAAATGTTAGTATGAAAACTAGTCAAGGAAAAATAATGGAAAATTCAAAGTAAGGATGAAGTTGAAAAAGAAGGCGTACCTACACCACACTGCCAGTCCATAATAACATCATTCTTGTCGGTGAGAATAGCGAGAAGGATGGAAAAAAAAACAGGATGCTTCTCACGGGCACCTCGCCAAGGTACCCCATCACTGCGCATCGTCTGGCTCTTCTCATCGGTGAAGGTATTCAACCATCCATCTCGTTGGAGGTTGTAACCATACTCTTGTATGGCCTCCTCCCGCACTCTAAGAACGGAGTTAACACGAACAAGAACTTTGATGTTGAACTTCCGAGTCTGCAACAATGAAAATGAAATTGAATTGAAATGAAATTGAATTGAAATTGAAATGATAAGCAATACGGAGGGGGAAGAGAGGGAGACTTGCTTACCACTCCAGAGGGAACAACGGGAGATTGGAGGTCTAAATCATTCATTCCAAACCAATCTTCCGCGACGTAGAAGTCATAAGTGTGTGCCCAATCGAAAATACTCCTAGAAACACTGGCACTCGCACAATGGGCAAGAACAAGGACACCATGATCATAAAGGTTAGATTTCGCAAATGCAAAAAGACACTCATAGTATGATTCATGGAGCTTGTTCCAAGTAGGAACATTGTCGCGCACCTCTCCATGAGGAGTGCCCGAAACACCATGGGCACAAGGGGGACCCCGGAGTGACACCCGGGACTTGTGGCACCGTTGGTGAGAGGGCCCAAGTGATCCTAGTGTGGGCGAGGGCCCCGGGCGTTGGGAACGCCTCCCACCCATGAAGACTAGGAGGCACAAGGGTAAGGCCATGAGGTATGCGTAGCTCATGGCGTGGTGATTCTAGAATGCTCAAGAACACCTCAATCGGAGGTGTGAGCTAGGAGTTATGGCCATTTGAGTGGGGCGCTGTTCCGGGACAGCGCCCTGGTACAGCAGTGCCTGGGAGTGATTCCCGGGACTGCCAAGGTTCAAAGAGGCATAACTTCCTCAAGACTTGCCCGAATGGGGCAAGTGAGGAGTCCATCGGCATCTACGTGAAGCGTAGATGAAGATGGAGTGGTCAAATGGTAGCATCAGACATCATACAAGGAAGTTATGATGGTCTGAAGCTGCTAGGGGCTTCTAGGCCCAGCGGCTAAGGGAAAATGTCCACTTGGCCCCAACTCTTGGTAGAGAGACAAGAGGTTGGTTGACGGTGGGGTAGGGGCCCCGCGTAGAGTCCTAGAAGCTTATATGGGTGAGGTGGTGTGGCCTCACCCACCCGAGGCCGAACGGCACGGCCTCCATGGGCTTTGGGCCATTGTGAGGCCATAGTTGCCTAGTATGGTTCGGGTTGTTGTAGTGTTGCTCCGGCAACGCGATGATCAACATAAGATTGGACTTTCATGGATGGAAGTCCACATCTAAGGATTGGTTACCGATAAAAGGGGTTGGTTACCGATTAAAGGGGTGAGTCCCGAAATCAAAGTAGGAGGGTTGGTTCCCCTCCTATGAACTAATGGTCCGGGGTTAGAGGAGCTAACCATTAGCATGGCGGTATGCGAAGGGTTAGCGACTCGTAACCTTTGCTAGAATTGAAAATTGGCAAGATGGTCAAGGAGGGCTAGCAAGGGTTGCGACAAACATCGGTGGAGATGTTCGGCACCGGCAAATTCTCGGGAATGTCGGCGAAGAGCAAATCGAGGCCCTTGTGAGTTGTAGTCGAGGTGTTCACACGGGAACGACCTGCCCCAACCTGCAATTGAAACTTCATGAGAAAACAAGAAGGAAAGAAATAAACAAAGCAAAGGAAAAAAAATTGAGAATTGACGAAGGCAAGTATACAAACCTTGGCAATGAACTCTTGGATGCGGGTATATGCGGGGAGGGGACCTCCGGCAACCTCGGAATCCAGCATTAGTTGAACCATGTCCACATTTTCGATGAGGGTAAGCGTGTTAGGGGCATCCGAAGAAGTGGCACTGGTATCCAAGAGAACGGCCTTCCTCTTGCGAGGCAAAGAGAGGAGAGAAGTGCCACTATGAGATGGAGTGGCAAGAGATTGTGGATGAAATGCAGATGGAGTAACAGAAGGGGCAAGAGAGGGAGCAACGGAGGGAGCGATAGATGGACTGTGTGGAAGGGTGGGTGGCTCAACCGGGGTCTTAGAAGCAGACCGAGTGAGAATTTGGGAAGATGCTTGAATGGCGGTCTTCTTTGCTCTGCCCTTTCTCCTTGGTGCCTTAGGAGGAGGACGAGGAAGCTCAACGATGTCAGGCTCCTCCAAGGTAACAATGTTATTATCCAGAGCACTACCCACAAGGCTAGCAAACAAAGCCTTCTCTTCCGCGGGGACAAATCCTGCAGTACAATCCAAGTACCATCCACCACCCTGCAAGTGCAATTCGGAAAACTTGTTTGTTTGCGCGGTCGTGTACACGCAGAGGCTAGAAAAAATATTCACCCAGTCCGAGAGGTAGTCCGGCAAGGAAGATGAGGCCAATGCATTCTTCACAACCAATTCTCTCATGATATACCTATATGACAAAACAAGAATGTAAGAAAACCAACAAAACGAGCAAGAAATGACATTAAGGAGAGGTGCAAAGTGGAGGATAGATGTATTACCGATAGGCTACACGCTTGATAGCGAGAGCCCCCTCCTCGAACTCCAAGAGATTATCACCTTTGGCAAATGCGATGTCAGGCTTATCGCCGAGATAAGGCTTGAAGGCCTTGTCCCAAAGGACAATCCGCTAATGATCAACGTACTCACGAGGGCGCAAGATAGTTTCTGATGCGTCCCAATCAATGTCGACGGAGAGGCTCTCCTCTAAGGTCTCAATTTCAACCGCGACTTCTTTCTCCAACTGCAGAGAAGGAGATGATTAGATATGAGATAAATGGAATAGAGGAAAATGAAAATGAAGAAGGCCGAGGAATGGATTTACTTGAGCCCAGAAGGACGCCTTGTGTAGCCAGTCGTCCAAAGCCCTCTCCCTCATAGGCTTGTCGACGGGGAACTTGTTATCTAACCTTTCACGAAGGGGGGCGTTCCACCAGTGAAGCCACTTAGCTTTGAACGAAGCTTCGACCGGGCATGTGACAATTTTTTGCAATTTTTCAATTGTCGTGTCCGTCGAAGAGAACTCATTAAAATGACGGTCAATCTGTGCACAAAATAAAAATGATTTGAGTTCAAAAGAATAATAGAGTTGAAGAGTGATTTGGATGAATTGCGTTCAAGAGTGATTTGAGTTCAAAAGAGTACCTCATGAAAGAAATCCTCTCCATTGTCAGGGTGTGCAACGGATATGTACTTCTCAAAAGAACGGGCCCGAATACTTTTGATTGTCCTCTCCTGGGCCTTGGTCATAACATTCCAAATCTCAGTGGCCGACCTCTCCGCAACGGGTGTGGTCTCACGGTAATGTCTCACTGCAAGGTCTGCTTGAGCCGAAATGTCTCTCTGCAAGAAATGACCTTGTGAGTTCATATAATCGGCATGGAAATTATCTATGTTGGAAGCTCTAAATGATTGAATGCATAAAACCATACCTTGTAAAGAAACTTAACGAACACATCCGCGGTCAAGGTGTACCAAGTTGGGCGACTCTCCTTTATCTTCTCGCATGCTTTGTAGTCAGATGGCGATATAAGATCCTTGAAGGTGGACAACTCTAACCTCCCAAAAGTGCGGATTCGAAGGAGCTTGGCCGGAATGTTTGCCTTGACATAATCATGCTCGGTTGACCTGAGAAAAAATATGTGAGGAACGTGAGATGAAAAGAATGGAAAAAAATTGAAACAAAAATGAAAAATGAATGAAAAAAATGAATGAGCTTACCAATTAATGTCCCTCATGGCATTGAGGAATACACCGGTGTATCCTCTAGGGTCAACAACAATGCAATCCACCGAGATATGCCAACTCTTGTCATCGGCGTGGTGGTTATTGATGTGTCTCCACCAAGCGGTGAGACGATGATTGCCTTCCCAGACGAAGAACATCTTCCCGGCGAAATGTGCAAGATCCGGATCCTCCTTGAGCTTGGCGTCAAATTCTGCGGAGGCCTCTTGCCAGAGAGGGCTCCAAGAGGCCATAATGCCAGGGGAAATGGGGAGGTCCACGGGAACGTCGTTGAAAGAAGACACGTAAAGAACCCGATCACCCTCTCGGTATCCCATTACAAATTCACATTCCAAGCGCTGCACCTCAACCTCACTGATAGGACGGACGAGAGGGAGGGCTCTCAAGCGGCATAAAGGAATGGATAAGCGGGACTTACATGTTGGCTTAATCCGAAGGCGTTGGATAACACCAATGGAGTCCTCCTTTTGTGATTTCCGAAGCTCAAGCTCACACACCACGGGATCCGTGTCGGCAACTGCTTGAACGGCATCTTCGCTCATTGCGAGAGCCTAACAAAAACACAAACAATAAAACCATGCTTAGAAAGCTAGAACTCAAAAAACTTGCTCAACAAATTATTCAACAACTATCCAACTCACCTCTACTTGTAATGGGCCCTGCGAATTGAGACTCTCAACCTGCACAGCTTCAACTTCAACCGCGGGGGCCGCAAGAACAACATCCTCTCCAGATTGGGGTTGCGATTGCGCAACCTGTGAAGAGTCCATATCCTAAGAACATGGAGAAAATGAGAATTTCACAAAGAAAAGTCAATAACTTCGTAACTATAAAGAAACAAATCCTCACAAAAACAATACAAGGCCGAGAGCAAACTACAAATGGAAATGGCCGAATGCTAAGTCAAGTGGTCAACTCTAGCACTAACCTACCTACGAATGAGAGGCCTCGGATCCGAGGCCTCTTTTCCTACCTCCTCCTTATGCACTACCCAAAAGAAAAAGGCCGAGAGAAATCTTATGTGAACATACCAGTTTGACTTTTCAAGCACATACATTGTCTCCAAAATGAGGCCTCGGATCCGAGGCCTCTTCACAAACCTCCTACTCATGTAGTACCCAAAACAAGAAGGCCGAGAGCAATCTTACACGAACATAACATTTTGATTTTTCTAGCATAAAATTGACACAAACATGAGGCCTCGGATCCGAGGCCTCTTCCCAAAACACATACTTATTCACTTCCCAAAACAAGAAGGCCGAGAGGATTCGAAAATGAACATAAGATTTTCATTTTTCAAGCACATACCTTGACACAAAAATGAGGCATCGGATCCGAGGCCTCTTCACAAAGTACCTACTTATGCACTACCCAAAACAAGAGGGCCAAGCGCATTCAAAAATGAACATAACATTTTAACTTTTCATGCACATACCTTGACACAAAAATGAGGCCTCGGATCCGAGGCCTCTTCCGAATGCCCCTCCTTATGAAATACATACTACAGAAAATGGCCGAGAGAATTAAAAAATGAACCTAACATTTTCATTTTTCAAGCACACAACCTGACTCAAAAATGAGGCCTCGGATCCGAGGCCTCTTCCAAATGCCCCTCCTTGATGATTTTAAAACCTAACCAATTTACTTGTTACATGGCTCACGGGTGTTCACCCGTGAGGTTCACATTTGATGATGTTCCAGGGGAGGTCACTCCATTGCCAAGTTGCATCACCAAAATGGGTCAAAATTTTCTCAAATTTTTTTGGGATGTAGATATACATGATATCTATTACGGAGTAAAATATCATGACCAAATTTGATGACCATATTTTTCTAGAAAACATACCATTTCTACCTAGAATGACGCAGAATTCAACTAAAACAATTACTAGAAAAAATGAAGATGACAAAAAATTTCAAAAAAATATACAAAAGATATAATCAATAGTTATGAATATAGAGAAAAAAAATCATAATTTTTAAAAATATTTGACATGGAGACATCTCCCCGTGATGATGCTAAATCCTACCCAAGTTACCTGTTACATGGCCCACGGGTGTTCACCCGTGGGGCACACATTTGATGATGTTAAAACCTAACCAAATTACTTGTTACATGGTCCACGGGTGTTCACCCGTGGGGCACAAGGCAGAGAGCAAGGAACCAAAAAAGCAGGAAAGTTGACATTCTATTAGTTTGAGAAATCAAGAACCTCACCTCTCTCAAAACCCTACCTTTCACATACTCAAACTTACACAAATAGGAGGCTTCGGATCCGAGGCCTCTTCCCCTAGCTGCTTCTTATGCACTACAGAAAACAAGACAAGACCGAGAGCAATTGATGTGCACATAACATTTTGATTTTTCAAGCACAAACCTACCCACAAATAAGAGGCCTCTTCCTATGGCTCCCACTTATGCACTACACAATAGAAGAAATGGCCGATAGCAAGGAATCAAGAAAGCAAGAAAGTTGACATTCCATTAGTTTGAGAAATCAAGAACCTCGCCTCTCTCAAAACCCTACCTCTCACATACTCAAACTTACACAAACAAGAGGCCTCGGATCCGAGGCCTCTTCACAAACCTCCTACTCATGTAGTACCCAAAACAAGAAGGCCGAGAGCAATCTTACACGAACATAACATTTTGATTTTTCTTAAATAAAATTGACTCAAACATGAGGCCTCGGATCCGAGGCCTCTTCCCAAAACACATACTTATTCACTACCCAAAACAAGAAGGCCAAGAGCATTCAAAAATGAACATGAGATTTTCATTTTTCAAGCACATACCTTGACACAAAAATGAGGCCTCGGATCCGAGGCCTCTTCACAAAGTACCTACTTATGCACTACCCAAAACAAGAAGGCCAAGAGCATTCAAAAATGAACATAAGATTTTCATTTTTCAAGCACATACCTTGACACAAAAATGAGGCCTCGGATCCGAGGCCTCTTCCCAAAGCTCCTACTTATGCACTTAACAAAACACATTTCCCCCCCCCCCCGCAGCTTCAGACCTCCATATCTTCCACGTGTGGTCTCCAAATCTAACAATCAACCACTCTATCGTCATCTACGTGAAATGTAGATGCCGATGGACACCTCACTTGCCCCATTTGGGCAAAAATCAAGGAAGTTATGCCTGTTTAAACATTCGCAGTCCCGGGAGCCACTCCCAGGGGACTGCTGATCGAGGGCACTAAAAGGAGGCCTCGGATCCGAGGCCTCATTTTCAAACTAGTGTACATACTCAAAAACAAGCAAAGTGCCTCATTCATACAAGCTATACGTTGAATCAAAAAACCTCAAGTGGCCTCGGCTGAGAGGCCTCGGATCCGAGGGCTCACACACAAAGTAATTTACGTACTCCAAACCAACCATAGTTCCTCATCCGTACACTAGTTTTGGAACACATAAAAGAGGCCTCGGATCCGAGGCCTCTTCTCCTAGCTTCTACATATGCACTTAACAAAACACATTTCCCCCCCCCGGCAGCTTCAGACCTCCATATCTTCCACGTGTGGTCTCCGAATCTAACAATCAACCACTCTATCGTCATCTACGTGAAATGTAGATGCCGATGGACATCTCACTTGCCCCATTTGGGCAAAAATCAAGGAAGTTATGCCTGTTTGAACATTCGGAGTCCCGGGAGCCACTCCCTGGGGACTGCTGATCGAGGGCACTAAAAGGAGGCCTCGGATCCGAGGCCTCATTTTCAAACTAGTTTACATACTCAAAAACAAGCAAAGTGCCTCATTCATACAAGCTATACGTTGAATCAAAAAACCTCAAGTGGCCTCGGCCGAGAGGCCTCGGATCCGAGGCCTTACACACAAACTAGTTTACATACTCAAAACCAACCAAAGTGCCTCTTCCGTACACTTGTTTTGGAACACATAAGAGAGGCCTCGGATCCGAGGCCTCATTCACAAACTAGTTTACATACTCAAAACAAACCAAAGTGCCTCATCCGTACACATGTTTTGGAACACATAAAAGAGGCCTCGGATCCGAGGCCTCATTCACAAACTAGTTTACATCCTCAAAAACAAGCAAAGTGCCTCATTCATACAAGTTATACTTTGAATCAAAAAACCTCAAGTGGCCTCGGCCGAGAGGCCTCGGATCCGAGGCCTTACACACAAACTAGTTTACATACTCAAAACCAACCAAAGTGCCTCTTCCGTACACTTGTTTTGGAACACATAAAAGAGGCCTCGGATCCGAGGCCTCATTCACAAACTAGTTTACATACTCAAAACCAACCAAAGTGCCTCTTCTCTACACTTGTTTTGGAACACATAAAAGAGGCCTCGGATCCGAGGCCTCATTCACAAACTAGTTTACATCCTCAAAAACAAGCAAAGTGTCTCATTCATACAAGTTATACTTTGAATCAAAAAACCTCAAGTGGCCTCGGCCGAGAGGCCTCGGATCCGAGGCCTTACACACAAACTAGTTTACATACTCAAAACCAACCAAAGTGCCTCTTCCGTACACTTGTTTTGGAACACATAAAAGAGGCCTCGGATCCGAGGCCTCATTCACAAACTAGTTTACATACTCAAAACCAACCAAAGTGCCTCTTCTCTACACTTGTTTTGGAACACATAAAAGAGGCCTCGGATCCGAGGCCTCATTCACAAACTAGTTTACATCCTCAAAAACAAGCAAAGTGCCTCATTCATACAAGTTATACTTTGAATCAAAAAACCTCAAGTGGCCTCGGCCGAGAGGCCTCGGATCCGAGGCCTCACACACAAACTAGTTTACATACTCAGAACCAACCAAAGTGCCTCATAAAGACATGCCTAACCAAGTTACTTGTTACATGGCCCACGGGCGTTCGCCCGTGGGGCACAAGGCAGAGAGCAAGGAATCAAAAATGGAAGAAAGTTGACATTCCATTAGTTTGAGAAATCAAGAACCTCGCCTCTCTCAAAACCCTACCTCTCACATACTCAAACTTACACAAATATGAGGCCTCGGATCCGAGGCCTCTTGCCCTAGCTCGTTCTTGTGCACTACACAAAACAAGACAAGGCCGAGAGCAATTGATGTGCACATAACATTTTGATTTTTCAAGCACAAACCTACCCACAAATAAGAGGCCTCGGATCCGAGGCCTCTTCCTATGGCTCCCACTTATGCACTACACAATAGAAGAAATGGCCGAGAGCAAGGAATCAAGAAAGCAAGAAAGTTGACATTCCATTAGTTTGAGAAATCAAGAACCTCGCCTCTCTCAAAACCCTACCTCTCACATACTCAAACTTACACAAATATGAGGCCTCGGATCCGAGGCCTCTTCCCCTAGCTCCTTCTTATGCACTACACAAAACAAGACAAGGCCGAGAGCAATTGATGTGCACATAACATTTTGATTTTTCAAGCACAAACCTACCCACAAATAAGAGGCCTCGGATCCGAGGCCTCTTCCTATGGCTCCCACTTATGCACTACACAATAGAAGAAATGGCCGAGAGCAAGGAATCAAGAAAGCAAGAAAGTTGACATTCCATTAGTTTGAGAAATCAAGAACCTCACCTCTCTCAAAACCCTACCTCTCACATACTCAAACTTACACAAATAAGAGGCCTCGGATCCGAGGCCTCTTCCCCTAGCTCCTTCTTATGCACTACACAAAACAAGACAAGGCCGAGAGCAATTGATGTGCACATAACATTTTGATTTTTCAAGCACAAACCTACCCACAAATAAGAGGCCTCGGATCCGAGGCCTCTTCCTATGGCTCCCACTTATGCACTACACAATAGAAGAAATGGCCGAGAGCAAGGAATCAAGAAAGCAAGAAAGTTGACATTCTATTAGGTTGAGAAATCAAGAACCTCACCTCCCTCAAAACCCTACCTCTCACATACTCAAACTTACACAAATATGAGGCCTCGGATCCGAGGCCTCTTGCCCTAGCTCGTTCTTGTGCACTACACAAAACGAGACAAGGCCGAGAGCAACATGATGTGCACATAACCTTTTGATTTTTCAAGCACAAACATACCTTTCCTAACATGTTCCTAAACCCAAATCAAGACAAGGCCGAAAGCAAGTCAAGCTGATATTCCAAATACTATGAGAAATCAAGGTGATAGAAAGCAAAAACGTTGGCGAACATAGCTTGGCCGAGATCCCGACACCTTACCAGAATTTGGAGTATGCCCTCCACTGAAGCCCCTATATTGGCGCCACTATCTTCCGAGGTCCCGTCCTCTGTCGGCGATATTGGAGTGCTTCTCGAATCTCCGAGGTTTACTTGCGCCATTCCTCTCCCGCGGCCACGCCCTCGCCTTGATGTTTGTTGTGTTCCGCCCGCCTTGCTTCGCAGAAATCTTGAAGCAGGGGTCACAACATCCACACTTAGGGTTTCTGCGCATGGGTCTCCTCCTTCAGCTCTTTCGCGGCCTCCCAACAAATTTGATTTCAGATCTTCCTTTGCCGCTTTCCTCTTGGACGCCTTCATTTTTTCTCTTGCTTGAATCGTTGGTTGTCCCGACATCGGTTCTCGCTCTTCTAACGCCTTCTCAATTTGTTGTGCTACCTCCTTGTTGTCTTCTTCATAGATATTTCCACTATCTCCACTCCCCCCCTCTTCCTATATTTAAGATAAAACAATGTTTATAACAATGATGACAAACCATAATATCTAAAAGAAAAGTTGTTTCACAGTTGAATATGTTCTACCATTTTCATTATGTGCTCAAACAACTGAATATATGGAGAACCCGAAGAATACGTACGACACTTGTAGAGTTTGTCTCTTCGCGTGAGTCCTCTTGGATGCTGTCGTTTCCCAACTCCTCCACTTCTGCCATTGGTTGCGCTTTACTTCCGTCCGCCTCTTCTACAATCGGTGATAAATGAAAAGGCCGAATCCCACAGTCTAACCTCCACGAAGGTTTCCGCAGGTCCTTTATGCTTTGGCTCAAATCCTCGGGCGTCCCACGGCCCTCGATTGGCGCTTTCCTTGCCTGTGACTTTTGTGTCCTCACTGTCTTTCTCTTCTTATCAGTGTAATGTGTAGACGATCGCCTCCTCTTCTTTTTCTTAGATGGTTCCGTTGTCGGAGGTTGTGAATTGCCTATTTCCTTCATGTGTTCAACCCTCCCGCAATTCAGACCTATTCGCTCTATTTCCTTTCCACAACCTCACCACATCAAACTCACACATTGGAAAGAAAGTGAGCAATCGCATTCTCCTCAGTATATAATTGCAATACCTCCCGATGGGAGGCGCGCTTTACTATCTGACAACCATCTTTGTAATTAGGGGTATCTTTTTTTAGGATGCCTGACAGTTTTGTCTCCTTCCTGATATTCATGCGTATTTGTTTATAACTTCATCGTCATCACCATTCTCCTTCTCTATGCATCTTTGCATCTTTGTTCCTTCACGTTTGCTTTCTCTGCCTTCATGGCTTCCACCTCAATTCTTCCTCCCGTCTCTGAGATGGCCGAACTTCGTTCACATGGCATCGGGGTCCCTATTATATTCCCCATTGGTGCACAAGGTATTGTTGTTGTCTCGGAGCTTCATCTTAGCATTAGGTTCTCTTTGAAAGCTAGTACAATATGGGTAGAGCGTGAGATCTACCATCCTGATACTGGATTGCTCGTTCATACCTTCCATGAGACCTCCAAGATAACTGACAATGGCAATGTAGTGTGGGAGCTTGGCGCGGGAAAGTATAGGGTTTGTGGCTGGCCAGATTCTCAGATGGAAGTGTCAACAGAAATCCTTCCTCCTCTTCGATCATCCACTGTTGCCTTTAGCACACCCCCCGTAATAAGCGTCAAGACCGAGCCTGGTGTAGACAACGTTATAGACTTGTCTGATTCTTCGAGTGAAGATGTACCAGTGTATAAGGTTGCTGTCCATGATTCCCCTCATTTGTTTCCCTTTGCATCCTACATAACGCCTTCTCCATCTAGCTCTGTCCCTTCAACTCCTTCGGTCCCTACGTCTAAACCTCCTCAAACTATTGTTCAATGTCTTCGTCGTCTTGGCTCTATGCCCGGTAGTAAGAACGTCCTCAAGAAAATAGATTACGATAAAATCAAAATCCAAGAAGTTAATCACCTTCCCCCTCGTTTCGATGGCACCCAGTTATTTGTCCTCCCTGCAGCAGAAGTCTCTTCATCTCAAACCAGGGCCAAGTCGTTGGACGGCATGGACAAGCAATATGATGGCCATGTTTGGACGAGAACGCAAACCACCAACATCACAAACGACGTTGGCCTTGTATTTCGTTCCTCTACCTGTGTTGGCCATCTCCAATGCCAAAACCCTACTTGTGATTACCTTCAACGCGCCCATCGTATCTCTCAGGTCAACGACACGGAATTTGATGGTTTCACTACTCAGCCTTTCCCTCTCTCTGGCATTGTGCCATCCGGATCTACTCTTGTCTGCAGGATCTGTAAAGAGCCTCCCAAATGCATTGCACTATGCGAGGCCAAAATCTTCTACGTCCATGGGAAGGAGTCATCCCAAAGAGCCTGCATTCATCTCGGTTCTCATCAACATCCAGTGAAGGTTGGAGACTGCAGAGACAGTCGGAAGCGTATCAATGCACTTCTTGAGGAGCACGTTGAACGTACGCCTCAAGCCACCCACAGCAAGATCGTCCTTGAAGCTAGCAAGGACATTGTTGGTGAGTTTCTCCTTTCTGGCGATAATGACACACACCGTCTCTTCTCTTTAAAAGAGCTTGAACCTGTTTTTGAGAGCTGTAGAGAGTTGAATTCCCCAAACCTTCGCTCTAAGGTTACCTCTTTCAAATATTTGCGGAGGTTTGGTGTTATGGATGGCATCGCAAAGCTCCGAGGCGTTAGCAATTGGGCCTACGTCCAACGGAACCAATTCCCAGGACAAGGTGACGATACAGACAAGGTGTTCGTCTTCAAGATGTCGGAGGTTGGTCCTGGAAGTGGAGTGGATTTGGTTCGTCGGATGCAACCGGGTGGGGACCTGGAGAACGCGTGGATGATGTCCGATCACGTGAAGCGGGTCAAAGGGTGGACCACCATGGCCGCTCATGTGTACGATGGGACTTATCAACGGGTCATGACCATTTCATGTTGTGATTTCCAATCGGAGGATAAGGATGCCCAAGTTCTCTTCTGGCAGAACCTCAACCACGTCATGGCCCGACACGGTATCCCACATCCAAACTTTATAGGCTTCATGGCGGACAGTGCCCAAGCCAATTGGAACGCTGTTCGCATTGTATATGGTTCGGGGGATCCCAAAGTTCCAATGGAGGGTCGTGAGCGTACTTGTTTTTTCCATTGGAAACAATCGCTCGAAAAACATACGAAATTGTATATAAAGCATGAGTTACAAGACCAACATAGACATCTTTGCCTTCAATATCGAAATGCGTCATCTATGGAAGAGGCTGAGACTAGGTACCTAGCTATCAAGGCTTGGTGGGCGTCATCGAATTGTACAAGTGAGGACGGTCTCAAGCATCTTCAGCTCTGGCTTGCTTTTTGGCACTTCCGCTACCTTCAATGGGGTGGTTTCATGGAACTGGTACATCTCCTTCATAATTCATTATTGGTTTTTCTTGGATTCGATTTCCTCTCTCTGTACATTTATATTAATACTTGATTTCTCCAATCAGGAAAAGGTTTTAACCCAAGACCAATTGGCCGAGATGCCGTCGTGCAATCTTGCGGAGTCCGTCCACAACAAATGGCTTCAAGCCTCCGGCAACAAGGGTGGAGATCTATACGTGGCTACGGTTGACGACTACATTCGCGCCTTCTTACAAGTTGTTGCATACTACCAGTTCCTTAAAGGTGGAATTGGCGGAGATGGTCCAAGCAAAGAAGAACTAAAGCTCAGGGGTGCTCAACGTCGAGCTCAGC
The DNA here is from genome assembly GCA_950295325.1 of Polytrichum commune. Classification (NCBI taxonomy): domain Eukaryota; kingdom Viridiplantae; phylum Streptophyta; class Polytrichopsida; order Polytrichales; family Polytrichaceae; genus Polytrichum; species Polytrichum commune. Next base: position 28,029,690 of record OX485803.1, read on the forward strand.
GTACTGGCGACCCCACAGTGTTGCAGAAGGTCTTGCTTGACATGTCCGGTGGGGAAGAATTTTGCACTCGCGATCCACACCTTGAGGGCGCCGAGGTGTTTGGATCGCAGAAGCGAAGATCAGACACTCCAATTGGTGATGATGGCGAGACCCACCGCCCCGATACCGTGAACTTCTCTCGCCCTCCCCCCGGTAAGCGTGTCACTCGATTTCAACCAGAAACACTACCCACTATCATTGAGGAGTCTTCCCCCTCTGTACAAGAGGTTCAAGTGCCTTCACCTGCAGGACTTGGTTTCCAGCGTGTCACTGCCGTGCAAGAAACCAAAGTAGATGTCTCTCTTTGGCATATTGCCCGCATACCCTATACGTCTGGGAAGTCTTGTTGGGCTAATCATGCGGGCACAAAGAAGAAGTGCACCGCAAGAATCGTCACTAATAATAAGAGCGTCCATGCGCCGACCTACACCGGTATGTGGCATCATTACAAACTCCAATCTATGAAGCGCACGGACTTTGTCTTTTGCCCCGACGACATTGAGCGTTGCGTGAAGGGCCCTCGTCGGAAATGGGTCATGCCGTTCTCTGCTCATGACCAGAAGCCTCCTATTCCCCCAATCTGGCCCGTGAAGATTGGTACCAACCTCACCCGCTCGGATATCTTCGCCCTTGAGAACGCAGGTTTTCAACTCCCACCAAAGGAGCGCATCACACCGACTCAACTCTTCACCAACTCTGCTCCCCCGCTGGATATGTCTGGAATCCGTGTTCCAGAAAACCCCGACATGATCCTTCCGACAAGATTGTCCAAGCTTGTTCGGCGATCCAGTAGCGCACCTTCGGCAAAGCAGAGGCAGATGGTGGCCTCTGCTGAAGCTATGCATGGTACCGTTATGAAGTTAACTATGATCCCTCAACCGGGATTTGGTTGCATTATCACACTGCAATCCAAATCAGAACCCCAACCACCGATCTACCAAGTGACAGTCAGTTCTCTTCCAGAGTGCAACTGCGCATTTTTCTTGGATATGATTTCCAAGTTCAGTCGCAAACGAAATTCTTATTTGAATTGTAAGCATTTGTATTACATTTTCATCAAGGTTTCTAATTTGGATGCGGAAGTGAATTTGTTCATTCACGCCCCGACATTTAGCTTCAACGAAGTCAAACTCATCCTCGAAGGGGGTCTTTTGACAAAGTCTACTTCTTAGGATTTATCTCAGCCTAGCAGTACTTTGGGCTATGATATATGTGTCAATTTTTGGACCTCTTGTGAAGCAATAATTGATTGATATAATAAAGGTATAATCTCAATGATTATTTTTATTTGCTTCAAAATTTTGTATTACAATGCTTCCTATGTCTATCAACTCTATTTCCGTTTTGCATACTTCTTAGATGATTGCGAGGGAGGTGGACCCGGTCGAAGCAAATCCATATAAAAAATTGTCTTATCTCTCTTTCGATCCTTCAGCGGAAGATGATGCGGCGTCATTCCTCTCATCCGTTCGCGAAATGAAAGAGACTTCGAAGATTCCCCTTCCACCTTCACCTCCTCCTCCGTTTCGTTCGATTTGTCTTCATCTAAATCAGCATCCTTCTCCGGCACATCTTCCTGCCTTTTTTCCTTTTTCTCATATTGTTTTTGCTCCTCCTGCACCCTCCACCTCCATGCTTGTGTAGACTGCGAAAATGGAGTCAGCTCGTAGTCATCACTACTTTGATTTCCAGCAGCAAACTCAAATTCCGGCGATGGATTAAAGGGAATATGAGGATCTCCTAGACTTCTAATTTCCTTCTCCCATCCTAATCCAGCAAACATGTCTCTCTCATCTCCCATTGTGTGCAACTGTATATACAATTATGTTGGGTATGAGTCCAATTTATAATCTATTCGGCCACAAACGATAATTGCTAAAGTCCAAGCTATAGAATAGACTCACATATAAGACAAAGAGAAAAGTGATGAATAAAAACCAAGCAAGTTTATTATTTTGATTCCTTTGTATATTGATTGACTCATTCTTCAATTATACCAATCTCAAAAAATCCATTTTCATTGATTTTTCTTATAGTCATCATTGGTTTTAATAATTCAACCACCTCACGGTTTCCAAACTTAATGAGACCATTTCAAATTCAGGGTTTTTATTTTATTTTATGACCTATACATCCCACGGAAATAGGTCCAATTTTTTTACTATTATTGTCAAATTCTGGAATATTCTTGGTATATTCTTGGCTATTTTGGATTATCCTAATTTTAGTCTGACAAGTTTACTATTTTTATTTCCTCTACGCTCTCCGCTCTCCAAATCTCCGCTCTCCGCTCTACGCTCACATACAAGTGTCGTCCTCTCGGAGCGTCATCTTTGCATTAGGTTCTCTCTTCAAGCTGATACAGTATGGGTAGAACGTGAGATCTTCGATCCTGATACTGGATTGCTCGTTCATACCTTCCATGAGTCCTCCAAGCTAACTGACAATGGCAATGTGTGGGAGCTTGGCGCTGGACAGTATAGGGTTGTTGGCTGGCCAGATTCTGAGATGAGAGTGTCAATAGAACTCCTTGCTCCTCTTCGATCTTCCACTGCTGACTTCAGCACACCTCCGGTAATAAGTGTCAAGACCGAGCCTGACATAGAGAATGTTGTAGACTTGTCTGATTCTTCGACTTAAGATGTATTTGTGAAGAAGGCTGCTGTTCATGATTCCCCTTCTTTGTTTCCCTCTGATTCCTTTGTAACGCCTTCTCTTTCTCGCTCTGTGCCTTTATCTCCTTCGGTCCCGTCTACGTCTAAACCTCCACCAGTGCATAAGGCTGCTGTTCATGATTCCCCTCCTTTGTTTCCCTCTGATTCCTTTGTAACGCCTTCTCCTTCTCGCTATGCGCCTTTATCTCCTTCGGTACCGTCTACGTCCAAACCTCCACCACCTATTGTTCAATGTCTTCGTCGTATTGGTTCTATACCCGGTAGTAAAAGTGTCCTCAAGAAAATAGATTACGATAAAATCAAAATCCAAGAGGTTAATCACCTTCCCCCTCATTTCGATGGTACCCAGTTATTTGTCCTCCCTGCACCAGAAGTCTCTTCATCTCAATCCAGGGCCAAGTCCATGGACGGCATGGACAAGCAATATGATGGCCATGTTTGGACGAGAACGCAAACCACCAACATCACAAACGACGTTGGCCTTGTATTTCGTTCCTCTACCTGTGTTGGCCATCTCCAATGCCAAAACCCTACTTGTGATTACCTTCAACGCGCCCATCGTATCTCTCAGGTCAACGACACGGAATTTGATGGTTTCACTACTCAGCCTTTCCCTCTCTCTGGCATTGTGCCATCCGGATCTACTCTTGTGTGCAGGATCTGCAAACAACCTCCCAAATGCATTGCACTCTGCGAGGCGAAAATTTTCTACGTCCATGGGAAGAATTTCTCCCAAAGAGCATGCATTCATATCGGAACTCATCAACATCCCGTGAAGGTTGGAGACTGCAGACACAGTCGGAAGCGCATCAATGCTCTTCTCGAGGAGCACTGTGTAGCCACAAGGGAATCGGAGTGCCGAAAGGAAGCAGATCAAGGAGCAGGGAACAGTGTGCAGAGAAGGATTGAGAGCGGCCGAGGACCGGAGCACCGAGGGCCAGCGGATCGACAAAGGAGCGGGGAGAGAAGCCAACAACAGGGGAGAGAAGAAAGGACAACTGGCAGCCGGGGAGCGCGCCAGCAGAAGGGGACCCGAGGACCGGACCGGCAAGGGAACTCAAGGACCGGCCAACCTCTTATGGACGGGAGGGGAACGCCCGGATGAAGGGAACGCCCTCGAGAACGAGGGGAGCGCACCAGGAACCCACCGAGAGCGGCCGGGAACGAGGGGAGCGCACCGGGAACCCACCGAGAGCGGCCGGGAGCGAGGGAGCACACCGGGAACCCACCGAGAGCGGCCGGGAACGTGGGGAGCGCACCGGGAACCCACCGAGAGCGGCCGGGAGCGAGGGAGCACACCGGGAACCCACCGAGAGCGGCCGGGAACGTGGGAGCGCACCGGGAACCCACCGAGAGCGGCCGGGAGCGAGGGAGCGCACCGGGAACACAGCAAGGTGGCTCGGGAACGTTCGGGAACGGAACTTAACCTAGGAATTTAGTGTGAACAAGGTTAATTAAGAACCGAAGAGGCACGAACTATTAAGCATGTGCCTAAATTAAATAGATGAATGAAAACTAAATGAATTTGTAACCATCACACACCGGACGATATGTAGCCTATAGAAACATCTTAGGGTACTAGGTGTAGAAAATTAGGAATGATGATCCTAATTACAGGCTAAAAATATATGACATACTATATTTAGCCACAGCTTGCATTTAGGGAATTTTGAAGAAAGCTAGATGTTGAACACTATATAAGAGGCCAAACTTAAGGCACATAATACACTTCATTTGAACACGCAAACTCTACATGAGTGTCGGAGCCTCTAGCACTCTCTCAAAGCTAGTTCAATTAGCCGAGGTTTTCGTGCCCTAACTCGGAGGGCAATCGAGCTAGCATCGCAATTAGCCGAGGCATTCGAGCCCTAACTCGGAGGGCATTGGAATACTAATGCGATTAGCCGAGGCATTCGAGCCCTAACTCGGAGGGCATTGGAATATTAATGCGAGTAGCCGAGGTATACTTGAGCCCTAACTCGGAGGGCATTGGAGATAATCATGCACGAAGATAGCTAGCCGAGGCAAATACCTACCCTAACTCGGAGGGCAATCTAAAGTGTTAAGATATTTAGCCGAGGTTCTCAAGTCCTAACTCGGAGGATATTAACACATGTTATTACACTAAGGCAAATTAGTCAAAGCTTCAGATTAAGTTTGCTCCGGTAACTAAGACCTTTGACGAAGGGGAATTTTGAGCCGAAGGACCCGAAGGGAAATAATTACAGAGAGGAGGAAATCTCATTCGGCGGTACACTCGAGTTAATCCCCGACCTCAAGCCGGCCAAGTAAGATAGATCATTACAGTAAAAGCACAATTCACTCATATTTGAGGAAGGTAAGTTGCGGGCTTACCGGCTTACCATCACGTCATACCGGGTATGACTAGATACTAAATTATTACACGGTGTTAAATCCAAATCAAAGGGAATTAGCCTAAGGGGATTTCAAAGCATCTAAGGGGAACACTTGGGGAAATTTAGGCCATGAGTTTAATACCTCATAAATGAGGGTCATAATAATCAAACATCTTTGAGTGGAAATCGGTTTACCATATACATTAGAATCAACAAGGATTCTAATCCCTCAAATATTCTCAAGTGAATTTGGAATGTTGAAGGACCAAGGATACCATCAATACAATATAATCAAGGCTAAAGAGACAAGAAGATTCTCAAGATTTTCATAACGTTAAAGAATATGTTTTGAACTAGAAACTCTTTATGAAGACATTCTCGGGATATTCTTAGAAAGTAATGAAGATTAGAAGCATTCAAACCATGAAAGATATTGTTTACAACATTTAGAGTTTCCTTTGAAACACTTAACCTCGACATTAGGATTTCGGGGAACATAACCTTGAAAACCTAAGGCACTTTCTCCTTGGAGTTTTATAAAAGGGATCTTAAAATACAACATTCCGGATTTGAAGAAATAAGATTATCTTGCGAGATCTTTCAAACCATGAAAGATGCAAGAGCGAATAGATGATTAAGAACTAGGGAAAGTAGTTTCTTAGAGAGCACTTTAATATTAGATTTCGGGGAACATAAACTTGTAACCTCAGGTCAACGATTCCAAGAGGATTCAAGAGCAGTAAATTAAAGATTACAAGAATTAGTCAACAAAGAGTTAACGGACACCTTCACAAGTTTTGGAAACTAAGAGAATCTAATTTTGGTGGGAGTAACTTCCATGTAAACCGGTCAGCAGTGGGTTACACCGTCTAAGTTTGCTGAGGGTTTGAAGGTGACCTCGACAAGCACGTTGAGCGTACGCCTCAAGCCACGCACAGCAAGATCGTCCTTGAAGCCAGCAAGGACATTGTTGGTGAGTTCCTCCTTTCCGAGGATAGTGACAAACACCGTCTCCTCTCCCTAAAGGAGCTCGAACCTGTGTTTGAGAGCTGTAGAGAGTTGAATTCCCCAAACCTTCGTTCTAAGGTTACCTCTGTCAAATTTTTGCGGAGGTTCGGTGTTATGGATGGCATCGCTAAGCTCCGAGGCGTTAGCAATTGGGCCTACGTCCAACGGAACCAATTCCCAGGACAAGGTGACGATACAGACAAGGTGTTCGTCTTCAAGATGTCGGAGGTTGGTCCTGGAAGCGGTGTGGATTTGGTTCGTCGGATGCAACCGGGTGGGGACCTTGAGAACGCCTGGATTATGTCCGATCACGTCAAGCGGGTCAAAGGGTGGACCACCATGGCCGCTCATGTGTATGATGGGACTTATCAACGGGTCATGACCATTTCATGTTGTGATTTCCAATCGGAGGATAAGGATGCCCAAGTGCTCTTCTGGCAGAACCTCAACCACGTCATGGCCCGCCACAGTATCCCGCATCCAACGTTCATTGGCTTCATGGCGGACAGTGCGCAAGCAAATTGGAACGTTGTGCGCATTGTGTATGGTTCAGGAGATCCCAAAATTCCAATGGAGGGCCGTGAGCGTACTTGTTTTTTTCATTGGAAACAGTCGCTCGAGAAACATACGAAATTGTACATAAAGCATGAATTACAAGACCAACATAGACACCTTTGCCTTCAATATCGCAATGCGTCCTCTATGGCAGAGGCGGAGACTAGGTATCTAGCTATCAAGGCTTGGTGGGCATCATCGAATTGTACAAGTGAGGACGGTCTCAAACACCTCCAGCTCTGGCTTGCTTTCTGGCACTTCCGCTACCTTCAATGGGGTGGTTTCATGGAACTGGTACATCCCCTTCATGCTTCATTATTCTTTTTTCCTGGATTTAGTTTCCTCTCTTTGTGCTCCCTCTAATACTCCCTCTGCACTCTCCAATCAGGAAAAGGTTCTGACTCAAGACCAGTTGGCCGAGATGCCGTCGTGCAATCTTGCGGAGTTCGTCCACAACAAGTGGCTTCAGGCATCGCGCAACAAGGGTGGAGATTTATACGTGGCTACGGTGGACGACTACATTCGCGCCTTCCTACAAGTTGTTGCATACTACACATTCCTTAAAGGTGGTATTGGCGGAGATGGTCCAAGCAAAGAAGAACTCAAGCTCAGGGGTGCTCAACGTCGAGCTCAGCGTACTGGCGACCCCACAGTGTTGCAGAAGGTCTTGCTCGACATGCCCGGTGGGGAAGAATTTTGCATTCGCGATCCCCACCTTGAGGGCGCCGAGGTGTTTGGATCGCAGAAGCGAAGACCAGACACTCCAATTGGTGATGATGGCGAGACCCACCGTCCCGATACCGTGAACTTCTCTCGCCCTCCCCCCGGTAAGCGAGTCACTCGCTCTCAACCTGCATCACTGCCTACTATCATTGAGGAGTCTTCCCCCTCTGTACAAGAGGTTCAAGTGCCTTCACCTGCAGGACTTGGTTTCCAGCGTGTCACCGCCGTGCAAGAAACCAAAGTAGATGTCTCTCTTTGGCATATTGCCCGCATACCCTATACGTCTGGGAAGTCTTGTTGGGCTAATCATGCGGGCACGAAAAAACAATGCACCGCAAGAATCGTCACCAATAACAAGAGCGTCCCTGCGCCCACCTACACCGGTATGTGGCATCATTACAAACTCCAATCTATGAAGCGCACGGATTTCGTCTTCTGCCCGGACGACATAGAGCGTTGCGTAAAGGGCCCTCGTCGGAAATGGGTCATGCCGTTCTCTGATGGTCAAGAGAAACCTCCCATTCCCCCAATTTGGCCCGTCAAGATTGGTACCAACCTCACCCGTTCGGAGATCTTCACCCTTGAGAACGCAGGTTTTCAACTCCCACCAAAGGAGCGCATCTCACCGACTCGACTTTTCACCAACTCCGCTCCCCCCCTGGATATGTCTGGAATCCGTATTCCGGAATTCCCATACTTCATCCCTCCGACAAGATTGTCCAAGGTTGTTCGGCGATGCACCAGCGCACCTTCGGCAAAGCAGAGGCAGATGGTTGCCTCTGCTGAAGCTATGCATGGTATTGTTCTGAAGTTAACTATGATCCCTCAACCGGGATTTGGCTGCATTATCTCACTGCAGTCCAAGTCAGAACCCCAATCCCCCATATACCAGGTGACAGTAAGTTCTTATCCAGAGTGCAATTGCGCGAACTTTGTGGATATGATTTCCAATTTCGGCCGCAAACGCAATTCTTATCTCAATTGTAAGCATTTGTATTACATCTTCATCAAGGTTTCTAATTTAGATCCAGAAGTGAATTTGTTCATTCACGCCCCGACATTTAGCTTCAATGAAGTCAAACTCATCCTCGAAGGGGGTCTCTTGACACAACCTACTTCTTAGAATTCATATATGTCTACCTATACATTGTGCCCTAATAGATGTACCGATTGTGGACATCATGTATACTCATAAGTGTTTGCTATAATAAAGATGATCTGATGGATTCTTATTTATTCCATTCAAAATGTTTTATTACAGTACAAAATTGTTAAGTGACTTCTAGTTCAAATTGGAGGTGCTACCTTTGTCTATCATATCTACTTCCGTTTTGCAATTCTTCTATATGTATCATCGTCCCTTCTTGATGGAGGTGGGCCCGGCCGAAACAAATCCATGTATGGGACCGTTTTATCCTTTAGTCGATCCTTCAATGGAAGATGATGCGGCTCACTTCCTCTCATCCTTTGCCGAAACGACATAGACTTTGAAGATTCCCCTACTTCAGTCACCTCATCATCCCTGTTCGTCGTATTCTCTTCATTCACAACAGCGACTTCATTCACACTAGTGTCCTTCTCCAGCACATCAAAATGCCACCTAACTTTTTTTGTGTTTTGTTTCTGCTCCTCCTGCATCCTCCACCTCCGGGTTTGTGTAGACTGCGAAAATGGAGTGAGGTCGTAATCATCACTACATTGATTTCCAGCACGTATGTCACGTTCCGGCGATGGAATAAAAGGAACATCGGGATCTCCTAGACTTCTAATTTCATTTTCCCATCCTAGGCCAACAAACGTTTTTCTCTCCTCTCCCATTGTGTGCATGCGTCTATACAAGACTCTAACTTATGTCCTAATATATATTGAGTTCGAAGATAATGTCTTCGACCACAAACAATAATTGTTCGACTCACACATAAGACAAAGACAAAAGTAATAGAATAAAATCGGAGCAAGTTGGCCGACCTTTATATTTTTATTGACTCATTCTTCAATTATACAAACTTCGATATGCTTATTTTTGTTTGTTCTTTCCATGGATCATCATTGATGTTAATCATATACTTATACGTTTTATTTTAATGCTATTTCATTTTAGCACTTCCCGGTTCCGAAATGTAATGAGACCATTTCAAATATAGGGCCTTGTGAGTTAGATTTGGACCTATACATTCCACGGAAATAGGTCAATGTTTTTTACTATTTTTAGTGGATTCTCGAATATTCGAAGCATATTCCAGTCTATTTTTAAAAAAACTAAATTTGGTCTAAGAAGTTTGCTAAATTTAATCACTCTCTGCTATCCGCTCTCCACATCACCGCTCTAAGCTCTTCGCTCCCCGCTCTATGCACACATACAAGTGTCGTCCGTTGGAACTCCATGATCTCCCTCGGTTTGCAACATGGCTGACATCGCGGGTGACACGTCAGCGAGAAGCAGGCGAAGATGTGGACGGTGATGTTGTGCAATATGCGCAACCCCCTGAGCGATATGCTATCGCACACCGGAAAATGTATGCTTTTGGCATGCACTTCCGTGTTCGGGGTGCTGAGAGTGGCCTTGTCACGCGTGATTCATGTGTGGTGGCCTCTTTCACCCGACAAATACCATGGGGCCTAAGAAATGGGCAACCCATAGAGAGAACTGAGGAGTATGTGGGCTACATCGAAGAGATTTTAGAGCTAGACTACCGAAACCACTGCACCACCGTGCTAGTGTGCGATTGGGTTCGCCCTAGCCAAGATCCACGACATCCCAATATCACACGGGATCAATATGGGTTCACCGTTGCCAACTTCAACCGCATGGATGGCAAAGTGCACTCAAACTCTTTTGCATTTCCATTGCATTGTCAACAGGTCTTCTTCTCCAATGACCCGCAACGTCCAGGATGGAAGATTGTGTATCGAACGGACGTGAGGGGTAGACATGGGCAACTTCATGTCAACCAAGGTCCACCAAACATAATCGATGTGCGTCATGATGCTGACTTTTTGGTTTTGCAACCAGAAATGATGGATGTAGAAGCCACTAGAGATCCTGCAACGGACGGCGGTGTGCATATCCCTGTCCCTATGAGCGATGATCGTGGGCAAGAAGATGACGAAGGAACACAGGGAAGCGGCCACGACCCATAGCACACATCGCTACTGCACAACGCACAAGGCATGCAATGTAGCTCACTGTGTCATATCGCACGTCATGTTGTACGCCAACACAGTGTCCGAGTTGACGTCTACTCATGCGTCCGCAGAAACGTCTTCTGTGCACCGTCTCATGCATTGAAAAAACGGATGAGAACATGTAGGCATACATTATCTTTTCCATTAGCAATTTCTAATCTAAATATGGCAAGTGGCCAACCCATCCAGCATAGGAGCAAGGCACGTTCCCCGCATGTATTTTTGGCTTTGTGAGAGCAATAAAGTTAAATATTTTGCAATATTTACAAAAGTCTTCCCTTCTTTGAATTTAAATGAAAGGCCGGAGGTTTAAATCGCCAAATATGTTGACCGACGTGTTCATGTATTTAATTGTGCTCCGAACATGTCTTTCGCACGGCCAAGAGAGAAAGACTCAATAAAGCTCAGAAGTCTGAGGTTTTTGGTGCACATTCAACAAATAATTCAATGAGCTTCGAGACTTCAACATGCATGGCCTAAACCATATCCAAGCACTATCAAAAATTTATGTTGCATTCCTTGATTTTTTTGGGGAGATTTTTCTTTTTTATAACTATCCACACGGATCCGCCCATTCTCCAACATTTTTTTCCCGGGCAGCACTTCAAGTCTGCCCGCCGCAACTATATACACGCAGAATATGACCTATGGGAATGACGTGGCGTTATTGTGCTCCCCGACGCCCTGCCGCAGGACGTCATCATATTTTAAATGACATCCCCAAAAACATGTCTATCCACCCTAACATCGCCATGTCCTGCATAAAGATCTGACATGTTCTCCCCAACGTCCAATGAAATCCACAATTCTGAGGACGTTAGGAGCCGAACATAGTGACATCTCTAAAAGCATCACTCGTTTCCGTAAAACGACCCCAAAAACGCGGGTTTCTTATAGTGTTTGGAAATTTGAACTTGGTATTCACCACCCGCTTTTGAAACCCACCTAAAACGATGCATTTCTTAGAAAGATGTACCATTCATTTGGGTGTGAAATTCGCGCATATACGCCTTAAGAGGCCTGGACGCCTCATTTCCACCAAATTCATTCCAATGTCAATACCTTCCAAGCATTTTGAATTGGAATTTCAATCCAACATTAATGCCCTCCAAGGTTTTGGGTGCATTCGGTATTCTAGGCCCCAAATGCTTTTTGAGGCGTGCGGGAGCCCTTTCAAAGGACTCCACCATTTTCCTTACCGAATCCACCATCATGCCCACCATTGTCATTAGAACCAATGGTATGGTCAAATTCCATGAACACATGATCTTTGTTCCAATTTGAGCCTTACAACCTTTGGGAAACCCCGGGTCACCATCACAACCCGCTTATTTGATAGCCATGCTTCCCTCAAAGTGCTAGCTCAAAAATTGGAACCCTGCTCTGATACCAAGTGTCGCAACCCTTGCTAGTCCCCCTTGACAATCTTGCCAATTTTCAATTCTAGCAAAGGTTACGAGCGCTAACCATTCGCATTCCGCCATGCTAATGGTTAGCTCCTCCTACCCCGGACCATATAGTTCATAGGAGGGGAACCAACCCTCCTACTTTACTTTCAGGACTCACCCCTTAATCGGTAACCAATTCCCAAATGTGGACTTCCATCCATGGAAGTCCAATCCTATGTTGATCATCGCATTGCCGGAGCAACACTACAACAACCCGAACCATACTAGGCAACTATGGCCTCACATTGGGCCAATGCCCATGGAGGCCGTGCCGTTCGGCCTCGGGTGGGTGAGGCCACACCATCTCACCCATATAAGCCTCTAGGACTTTATGCGGGGCCCCTACCCCACCGTCAACCAACTTCTTGTCTCTCTACCAAGAGTTGGGGCCAAGTGGACATTTTCCTTTAGCTGCTCGGCCTAGAACCCCCAAGCAGCTTCAGACCATCATAACTTCCTTGTATGATGACTGATCATAACAACCAACCACTCCATCTTCATCTACGCTTCACGTAGATGCCGATGGACGCCTCACTTGCCCCATTCGGGCAAGTCTTGAGGAAGTTATGCCTGTTTGAACCTTGGCAGTCCCGGGAATCACTCCCAGGCACTGCTGTACCAGGGCGCTGTCCCGGGACAGCGCCCCACTCAAATGGCCATAACTCCTAGCTCACACCTCCGATTTAGGTGTTCTTGAGCATTCTAGAATCACCACGCCATGAGCTACGCATAGCTCATGGCCTTACCCTTGTGCCTCCTAGTCTCCGTGGGTGGGAGGCGTTCCCAACGCCCGGGGCCCTCACCCACACTAGGATCACTTGGGCCCTCTCACCAACGGCGCCACAAGTCCCGGGTGTCACTCCGGGGTCCCCCTTGTGCCCATGGTGTTTCGGGCACTCCTCATGGAGAGGTGCGCGATAGACCCCGTCCGCCCCCGTTCCCGACCCCGTCCGCCCCGTTCCCGCCCCCGTCCGCCCCACCCTCGTCCCCCGTCCGCCCCACACCCTCCTTAGTCATATTTTACTACTTTGATTTTAACAGAATGATAAACATAATGGCAAAATGGTTTACTTGGCGCTAGGCATATCCACATCCACGTCGGCCTTTTTTGCCACATAGGACGCCACCTTGGCAAGAAGGTAAGTATTTTACCCACCCTACTAGCTTCCCCCTAGGTTGACCCTACGTGGACCCTATTGTGTCGTGACGGAGGGGTCCGTCACGACACGACACGTCATGACAGCACAACACCGTCATGACGTCGGGATAGACAACCCTGCTTCATACATAGTCACGAATCACCCCCAACTTTCACTGAAACACAACGTAAATTCCCCTTCTTACCAAATAAACTGATAAATGAATGCCTTAGATGCTTTGAAACACTAAATGAATATTTTCACCCTCCTCCACTCCTAAATATACCTACGCAAACAACTAGAATAAATACCAACACCAATTATGAAACAAATATAATAACTTGGAATGCATCTTCACTTAACACCACCTTACCAACCTTACAAAGCCTCATTACCCACACACAAACAAATACAACAATCATTATCATCCAAGAAACTAAACTCACAGCAACAAAATCTACGAAACATATCCAAAACTTATTTCCACAATACAAACTCATATTTAACAACACACACACACTCGCAAGATGTATCCACCAACGAATGCCTTATACACTTGAAAGAGGTGGACTGCTCACGCTTATACACAACAAATATGCCTTCCCCGGTAACATCACCAAAATTCCTACACCAACAAACATTTCGCCATACCTCCAAATAATATGAATAAACAACCAACCACTACAGCCATGGTTAATCATTCATTTGTATATGCCCACACACAGAGAGGATACCCAACTAATCCCTCACATAAAAACCACAATCACCAATCAAATTACCGTACACCCCGATCATATATACACCCTATGCGGGGACTTCAACCAAGACATTGCACTTATTGGTAGACACGGGTAGATCACTCTAAGGCATTTTTGTGCACCACGTGCGGCTGGGGTTTTTTTTGTTTTGGGGCTATTTACCTTCAAGGGCTGAATTAAAGCCTCCCTATAATTACTAAAATTTCAAAAATGACCCATTTGTTTGCACCCTTCCATTACTTATATTGTCCAAGTCACTGCAATTTTTTGTACTCTATATTCCTTTTAAGTAATAAAAGCTAAAACCCAAATGAATGCAATAGACGAGTGTTGAGGGAAAACATGAAAACAAAGAAGGGTGCAAACAATAATACCATCGCAAACAGAGTTATGAAGAAAACACATAGGAGACCATAGCAAAGTAATACCATTGCAAACACTGTTATGATGAAAACACATAGGATCCTTCTAGTATCCTTATCTTCAGCCCCTATATTAATTTTACAAAAAAATAATGGCCCACGTTTTATGTCCATCTAACTTACTTATAATGGGATTGTCTACATTTAATGGCCCCTTCATTATTTGGAATTCCTTTATAATTTTTATTTCAAATGATTTTAATCCTCTCTATATTATGCCGCACGTCGTTCTTAAAATGCACTAAGTGATCTACCCGTGTTGGTAGACAAAATGACAGCCTTAATACACCACCACAAGAAGAAGATATACAATGGAAGACCTTTACTGCATCCCTAAATTTTGAATACATCCCAACAAATACCACATTTTCCAGACAAGGCGGTAATAACTATACATCCACCAGCTTGATAGATGGTTTCTACATCAACTCACCAAATAATAGTAGATACTCTTCTACAACTAACACCCATATGGACCTAAACTCATATCACTACCCAATCACCCTCCATATACCACACAACACACTAATGGCCAGACCCATACTCCCAAACAACATTGCACGAATTAGGATACTAAACCCAATACCGCCTGAAAACCTTGAAAAATTCAATATTAAATTTTTTGAAAAAAACTCTATACATATTAACACTTTAACCACCCTCTTGGAAAAAACACAATCATCTCACAAACTCCCAATGGCAAAATGCATGCAACTCACTCGACATTATAATAAGAAAAATCTCACAAACCATAGAAGAAACATGTCATGCAGCTCCAATACCACACCTTACAAATCGAACAACCCAACAAGGCGGCTTCCTACCACGAAAATTAGCTAAACCATGGAGAAAACACCTAGCCACGTATCACCTAATTAGAAAAACTATATATATTACAAAAAACGACCCGAATTGGCAAGCACACCCAATATTAACTGAAATACAGAACCACCAACATGTACAAATTCCCAACCCACCCACAACAAACACTTCACTAAACGCATGGATAGACGAAATAACAGTTATTGCAAAATCTGCTAAGAAACAAGCTAGGATATAACCACAAAATACACTAAAGAATGCATACTAAAAGTAATATCTAAATATAGACAACTCTATGAAAAAAACCCTAAAAAAGTAAACAGGAAAGTTTTTTAAATTTCTGAAACCTCACCGCTAGACTCCATCATTGATAGACAAAATAATATCTTAACTAGCCCCGAAGACATCGCAAAAGAAATACACATACAACAATGCATTAGTAACCGTCCTACAGTCACTACTTGTGAACATCAGACAACACATCCACAATATTGTACGTGTAAAGTACGACAATACCCATGGCATGACCTTGACGGCTTCACCATAGACCAGCGCGGAGAACCTCAAACCCCATTATATACATACTTCGATCCAGAAACGTATGACTTATGTCTCAAAAACTTAGGTAACATGTGAGGCCAAACCACCCACCCTTAGGCGTCCTAGTCCGGGTGAGGGCATGGGAATCACATTCATGTTCACATAACTCCAATTATTTCTACGTAATTAAACTCCCTTACATTCCACATCAATCTTGGCACACCAATCCATTCCACGATAAGATTACAAGCGTTGACAAACGCTCTTCTCTACTATCACAATCCTAACACACCCTATTGCGACCCCAACATCACTCACATCCAAGTTCACCCACTAATCCTACCATCTAATGTCTCTTGTTCCCCCAACTTGCTAATGAACTAATTATCTAGATTAATATTATGTAATGACCTAATTAATCAACTATCACATAATCTAGTGTAGCACTATTGGTCCCCCCCTTTTATACCACTTCGGCCTAGATCCTACAAACACCTACATTCTCAATTCGGTCAGCGCCTCAAGCCAGCATTCTAACTTCGGTCGGCTCCTCAAGCCAGCAGTCTAACTTCGGTCAGCTGCCTCAAGCCAAAATTCTAACTTCGGCCAGCGCCTCAAAGCCAGCAGTCTAACTTCGGTCAGCTGCCTCAAGCCAGCATTCTAACTTCGGCCAGCGCCTCAAGGCCAGCAGTCTAACTTCGGCCAGCGCCTCAAGCCAGCATCTTCAATTCGGTCGGCTCCTCAAGCCAACATTCTAACTTCGGCCAGCGCCTCAAGGCCAGCAGTCTAACTTCGGCCAGCGCCTCAAGCCAGCATCTTCAATTCGGTCGGCTCCTCAAGCCAACATTCTAACTTCGGCCAGCGCCTCAAGCCAGCATCCTCAATTCGGTCGGCTCCTCAAGCCAACAATCTAACTTCGGTCAGCTGCCTCAAGCCCGTATTCACAATTCGGTCGGCTCCTCAAGCCAGCAGTCTAACTTCGGTCAGCTGCCTCAAGCCAAAATTCTAACTTCGGCCAGCGCCTCAAGCCCGTAGAGAGGGAGCAAGGGGAGGGGGAGAAGAGAGAGAGAGTGTGTGAGAGGGAGAGAGGGAGAGGGAGAGAGGAGAGAGCACCCCAAAACCACACACCCCTTAACCTTTTCCTAACTAAAAATAACTCAAGCTTATCCACTAAACCCTCAACCCCTAAAGCAACACGGGAAGGCCTCAATTCAAACAATTAAACCCCAAGGCCCTTCCCCTTTCTTAACACACACACTCTCAACTTAATTCAACCAACCCACTAATGTCACTAATCCTTTAATTAACTACACAAAATAAGCCTAAGGCCTAAAATATAAATCCACACCAAGCCTCACTCTTTTTAATCATTTTTGTTGTTTCAATAACGACTTCAATGCAATTGTAAGTAAATTCTAAACATAAAACAAATATGAGCAACCATTTTGGGCTCATATAACAACAAAGCCCCCGGCCCGGACAAAATTTCCAATTCAATCCTAAAAAACATGCCACCACACTTTTACAAACTCCTATATCTATTCTTCAAACACTGCTATAAACAAAAACAAATTCTTGCATCATGGAAAACAAGCCTCACAGTTTACTCTATAAGAAAGATAATCCAGCACAACTTACAAACCATAGACCTATTGCTCTAGCCAACACTATATATAAATTTTACACAAGCACTTTAACATTCATCCTCTCGGCATATGAAGAAACCCCAAATACTACATGATAGTCAAGAAGGATTCAGAGCAAAAAGAAGAACATCCCGACAACTCCAAGTACTTATTGCCGCGTTAGAAGATGCAAGATTCACAAACCAGGACATATACATTTTATACATAGATTTCAAAAATGCCTTTGGATCCATTGACCATGCTAGACTACTAGCCATAATGAAAGATCTTAGATACCCAAATGATGCCATAATTCTAATTGGAAATATATACTCACAATCCACTACTACATTCATTGGAGAACACTTCGGTAAAACACAACCTATCCCTATATAAAGAGGAACAATACAAGGCGATACCCTAAGTCCATACTTATTCATCATATTCTTAGAACCCCTCCTTAGATGGTTACAACAAGGAAATAACGGATACACATTCGGAACATCCAGAGTAAAAATCTCCTCAGCAACATATGCCGATGACTTGGCAGCCATTGCCAACAATTTAAAATCTCTACAAACACAACTCAACAAACTCGACAAATTTTGTGAATGGGCTGGTATGGACCTTGGAATACCTAAATGCGCAATTACTGGATGTCCGAACAAATCCAAAGCAAGCCCCCTAGCATTTAAAATTCAAATTCAAGCTGCCAATATAAATTATAAAAACGAACCTATATTAGTTTTGAATCAAAACGAACCATATACATATCTTGGAATAAATCTTGCCCCCCTCACTAAAATGGAAAACACAAATACACACCACCACAGCCAAAGTAATAAAACAATGCAAAGACCTTACAGCCTGTCCAACCACCATGAAACAAAAAATTAATATGATAGACACAATCATACGCGCTGGGATCGCATACAGTTTTTATGCTGTACCATACTCCCTACTTGCTATAAAAAAACTAGATAAAAAGATTATAGCCCTCCACAAAGCAATATGTGGGCTTCCAAAATGCACATCAAACATAGCCACACAACTCCCTCATGACTTATTTGGAATAGAAGCCTTTTCACTAAAAAACGCCTACCTACGATGCATAGGGGAGCAACTACAACATGCCCTTAATGACACGGGTAGACTTGGGAAAATCTACAACGGACTTCTACAATTTATACTAGCAACATTTGGTGGCGCTGAGGAACTACCTTGTATCAAATACCACCATTGTGTCCGATCACCTATTACTAGAACACTATTCTTACTTAAAAAAAAAGCAGGAGTTCATCTGAAAAGCACAATGAATAACTTCATATTTAATACCTCCCCACTTGAAAACGTCTAGATGAAAGAAGCGCAAAATATTGAAGGACTAAACCAAAAAACATCACTTAAATTACTACAAAAATTACTAGTGCACAATATAATTGAACTGGGGCAAATCACTCTACCCAATGGCCTTAATATGATGAGCCCAAATGATTTTAAAAACTATCATTCGAATCCTACCAAATTAATTAAAAGCGTATTAAACATTGCTCAACAACTATTCTGTCACCCCTCCTGCCCCCCACAATGTCAACAACCATGCACGCACCATCACCCCTCAAGAACTCTAAAAGACAAATATATCATAATAAATCACAACATCCTCCCCAGACAACCCGACCCCCCAGTACACCCCCCAACCCACCTCCCCCACACCAACCTCCCCCGCCAAGAGACATTCTAAAAGATCCTAGACAATTCCCTATCCACACAATCCTTAGACATAAACAAAGACATTACACTGACTCTAATGGAATAACAAAAAACGACACATCATATCTATGCCAATGGATAACAAAAAATAATAACATTTACAACAAATGGCAAACCCAAAGAGATTTATTCCACTGGTACGACGTCAACACATGTGCCCATAATACCGGACTACTAACTCAATACTACACCAAAAGACGGCATAAACACTTCTCGAACCTAATAAATGCCCACTTTGCCACTGAACAACAACGAGACACGAGATACGTTTCCCCCGCAACAATTATCCCACTAGCACACATCTCTATTAATGAATGCAACCCCGAAAATGATATAGAAACCAACACCAACACCAACACTATCCAAACACACTTTGATGTTGCCCACATATATGAAGACAATGGACGGCACCTCACTACCATTCCCAAAACTAGACTACATTGGCTATGGAAACAATACCAACTTGCAAAAAACACCCCACACGGACTAGAACCACCCACACAACCATTTGAAACTGAAATGGTATGGTTATATCAAAGGTACAAATACCGTATCCCTAAAAATGACCCTCTAAAACTAGCCCAATACACAATACCAACCCCAATACTAAACTTCCTAATTACATCATTCAATATCAGCCAGACATACTTTTCATCTCCAGCCACATGCCCTACACAACTTAATCAATTCTTCTCCCCATTCTCACGAGACAAAATATTTGGATCCCTAGGGAAAGCCTTTGACCATCAATGGAAAGGAATAGGTTATGCCCACCCCAATAGTGCAAAAGACTTACAACAGGCTATACATTGGGCCCGTCTCGCCGCCAAAAAAGACCCAAGCACCATCACAATACTCATCTCACCTAATACCAATTGGTACCAAAACTTCAACCCACACTCCGATCCATTCCCAGACACACATATTATCGCTCACTTTGCTGCAGATACTATCACATATGAAGAACCTACTATACCACCAGAACTCAACATACCTAGGAAAGAACTATCTGCACTACAAATTCTCTGCATACACCACCAAAATAATTACATAGGAACTTACGAACAACTAACCCAACTCACACACATTGTAAATAATCTCTTAATACAACAACTATATACACAAATTACCACACATACCCCTCCAAACACCCCTGTCAAACCCAACAAAAAATGGTCCAAACTTACTTATCCTAATACCCCCATACTTATTGAAACGCCTATACCCCAACCACCCGACTACCAAACCAACTTACCATTAAAATTCCATCCACAATTCAGTTACTACACTGACGGTTCATTCAAAAAACCTAAACTAATTTCCCCCGGAGTATGGAGAAAAGAAACAGCATGATATGGCATTTATAGCCCTAAAGGGCTTAGCATAGCCAAAAGACTACATGGCCACCAAAATATCCTACGGGCAGAAATGATTGCTATCCATAAAACACTACAAATTATCAATACCCAATATCCTAATGAACCCGCATATATATTTACAGATAGCCTAAATGTACTATATCTACTAAATACACAAATCAAACACCCCACACTACACAATAGCCACCCAAACCAAGTCACACTTGCCTCCATGGTACAATTGCTTCAAAACCGCTCCCAACCAACCACATTATACAAAGTTAGAGCACATGTCAATATAGACGGCAACGAACAAGCAGATAAATTAGCAAAAGAAGGACTAGACCTGACCCATAGAAGTGCCACACATCCATATGAACACGCACATGCTACACCCTATTACTACCAAAAAGACGAATGGCCCTCCATGATAGACACGCCAGACAAAGGCCCCGTTAGATTTCTAGAAAAACAAATAAAAAAATATGACAGAATAAACAACTTAGAAACTATGGCCATACAAACCCCCAATATTTACAAATGGATAGGCAATGAAGACATTGACAAGGAACTTTCCAATGAATTTTGGAACAATCCTAATATTACGGACAAGCAAAAATCATGCCTTATCAAATTTCGCACCGGAACCTACATGGGCCAAGCCCGAAAACAAACCTTCTTTGGTAGACAAAGATTCCCCACTATCACATGTCCCATTTGCAATTCATACGAACCTGATATATGGCTACATGTGTTACTCACATGCAGACAACAACACATACACTCATTACACGTCAAAAGACATAACAAAGCAGTATGGGAAATCAGGAAATTACTAATCTCCTCCGAAAAATCCCGATGCTACACCCTTATGAACGCTGGCACCTTTAATGACAATCCCCAAGAAAACACCATCCCTAACTGGCTACTACCATGCACATGTGGAAACCAAAGATGCCACTGTAACTCCCAATTTAGACCGGATATCCTCTGCGTTAAGGGGTTATCATATCAAAATGAACCCCCCACCAATATAGACCAAACTCTTACCATACAATTCATTGAATTCACATACTGTAATGATAGATTTTCACCAGAAACACTAGAAGCCAAAGCTAACAAATACAAGCCACTGATAGACAACGTTGCTGCCCTAGGCTAGAAAATTGATCCGCTTATTGTTATTACAGCAGGCGCCAGAGCCGCAACACACATTCCATCAATGAAACTACTTGAAGATAAATTTAAACTGCCTATGCCTTCCATCCGAAATACCTTCAAAAACATCAATACCATTGCCATACAATATGCCATGTCCATCCTCCTTCACAAAAGAAGACTAGAAAATCACCAACCTCTACCTCAAATGCAAGACCCCCCTTAGACCGAACCAAAAATCACACATGTAAAACGCCCTCCCCATACAACTATTAGCTCATGACATGACGTCCAAACTCCACACAAAACAATCCCTATATTAATCAACCCCTATTTGCTCCGTCTGGTTATTACTGGCTTATATGTGTCACCGGTTTCCATATGGTACCGGTAACTTGTGACTATAGTGTCTACTCTCGAAAGGGGGAAGTAGTTCCTTACTTCTATTCCTATGTCCCGTGGACATAGGTCTAGGGGTGGAACGAACAGACACTTCATTCACGTCGGTCCCCTACGAGGGATCGAAGTTTCTTCTCTTCTCTGTCATTCACATGATTGTCGTGCACAAGAAAGAGATTGGACCCCCTTGAATTGCATAGAAACATTTGGAAATGGATCCAAGATCACGAAATGATCTTTCGCAATTATAGGACATAGAGGACAAGAAAGCAAATAGACAACAACTCACAAGTTACACATGCCCATGTAAAAAATGCATGGGTGCAAAAATGTTGTCAAAGAAAACCATCCGCAAACATCTTTGAGTGTACAAATGTGGAAATCCTGATATGTTTGCTAAATGTTGTTGACATTTTTTTCTCTTTTGAGCAGTATCTAGGTGGGATGGTGTGTAACTTGCTATGTTGCATTCAAACATGTAGAAAATGCAACGACCTTATATGCAGGCTGCAGCAATTGCTGCTTCATAGTCTTTAATTTCACGTACTTTACTACTCCAAAGGGATGGAGAACCTAGTTCATTTAGCGACCAACAAAGGTTGGCACGTAATTTTAGGACGGATACTCTACATGGGCAATGAGGCTTATGAGCAAATCTGAAACTTCCTCCTTTTACATATTGGAATAGGAAGTGGGAGGTTAGAGTGCCAAGGCATCTATACATGAGATGAGGTATATTTGCATTGCAAGCAGGAAAGGCCAGGGATGAATTATTGCCATTTGTAGGGCAATTGTTTTTTGAACAGAGTTTATAAGTATGTACAAAATAAACTCATGGTTTATAGAACATGTACTACAACTAAAGAAAAACCGTCTACCAAGATGGTGATTCATTCATAACTCTATTGGAAGGGACGAGATTGCCAATGTGCAGTGGAATTATGTGTCGTTGCCTACATTGTGGAACCCCAAAGTTTGAGGATATGCCATGTTGTAGCAACACGGGAAATTAAAGAGTAGGATAAGCTATTGTGAGCCCTAAATTGTGCTCACATTGTTCTCTAACCATTAGGAGTTGCTAATACCTTGAATACGCGCTTACTTGAATTATCTAAGGGTTAAGAAATGTGAAGGGTCAAAAGCCTTGATTAGATTAAATTAAAGGGTGAATAAGAGCTAGGAAGGGCAATAAATCTTGGAGGATTAATGGGGAGTAAAGGCGTACGTGTTTAAGCGTGAGTCTAGTAAAAATGCGTATTAAAAACAACCTAGCAATACCAATAGAATAATAGAAGGGGTCATAACAATGACCATTGTTTATTGAATAATATGTACACGATAGCTCAGGAAGAGGGGTAGGAGCCGGTTGGTTGATACGATTTTCCTGCCTAGAAATCACTAGCCAAGTCATGTGTAAGACACTAAACGATCAGACGAACTCAACGGGAATCGAACCCGGACCGTCTAAGTGTAATACAAACATCCTTCCTCAACCAACCGAGGAAACATGACTTGGTGACCACAACCACAACGAATCACAACTTATACCATAACACGAGCATGATTACTTGGTAACAACTATGGTGGGTTACTTTTATCTTATCTATCTATCTATCTATCTATCTATGAGTTTTATTTATCTATGAGTCTAGGGGGAGAAGAAGTCAAGAGAAGAAGAGGGAAAGTGGGTTTGAAAGGGGAAGAGGCCAAAAGAAAAGGTCTTAACCCGTTTTTTCTCGCGGGCGGCCCGAAAGATGCCGGGCAACCCGGGAAAAAAGGTAGAGGTTGGAGGGGTCTCGGGAGGTAGGAGGTAGAGAGCTCATTATGCATGTGAGAGGTAGAGGTGAGAGGGAGAAGAGCGAGAGGGCGAAGCCCTACTCCGTTGGGGACCGATTCATGTAGAGAAAGAGATAGAGGGTAGAGGGGGCAAAGCTCTGCTCCGCTATGGAGTGGAAGTGGCGCTAGTGTGATGAGGATTCCTAGTAGAAAGGAGCAGGAAATTCTTGGAAGCACTGATTCGGAATTCGGTAAGAGGTGAGTGATCGGATGGGACCAGAGAACGGTGCTGTTAAAGTTTCCCTGGTCGGACCAGTGTGCGATGCTCTCGGTCGAGCCATCAAGTAGTGAGGGAGGGGAACCGAGCAGGGGGGTGGAAGCGTGTTCCGAGGACGGTGTGAGGCGATAGCGGTACTGCCGTGTTTTTCTTCCTTTGTTGGTTTGTTTTGGGTGGATGCAGCTCTCCTGGGAGGGCGGACGTGGGTCTGGAAGGTGGCGACGAGGGGATTTGAGCAACGGGATTAGCAAGTGGTGAGCGGCGGGGGCAACCTACTGGGTGCATTGCGCTACCACGGCCTGGCAAGGGATCCAACCAAGTCCACGCGAGCTCCTATGACGGGGTCTGTGTCGGAGGATGGATGATGGGTGATGCAGCGAACACTTAAGGGGACAAGGTGAGGAGACGTGCATGTCGGCACTTGCACCAAGTGAGCAGGGTGGTGGCTACGAGGTTGACTGAATGACCATGCCCGAGGGAAGATCTTTACGTATTTGTGTGATCTTGGGGTGGGGAGTGTGTTCGAGCGCTTGCCGAATCTGGGTTGCTGCTGGGCGGAGGACGGGTGGTCTGCACTAACAACAGATGGGAGCAACCGCAACTACATGCCTTGATTGCATGTCCCGAGCACAACGAGATTCGGTGCATGGACCCAGCTGGGTGCAGGTTCGTGGATCCCTATGCTAATGTGATATGGAAATACAGTTTTGGGTCCTGAGTGCATATGCGGCCTGCTACAGCACACATCAACAAGCGCTGAATTGCAAGAGGGAAGGTAAGCACTAAGAGGGAGGTGCTCCCAAGCGAGGGCAACCTCCGGCACCGATAGTGGAACCCCTGCTCGTAATCACCATCGAACGCCCAAGCGACAGCAGTAACGAAGGGTGCACATAGTGGGCATGTCAAGGCTTGGTGTTCTACCGAGCGTCGAATCCAGTCAGTCATTGGGGTTCGTCAATAGGCGGTGAGCAATCCTTCTTCCCAGAGTCCGGGAGCAGGTGGGCAGCAACCTCCCAAGTCCACCGCCACCGAATAAGGCAATTGTGCTTGAATTGAGTGATTCTCGTTGGGGAGCTCCTGTTGGAATCGATTCACTCACCCTGCATGGAAGTGGCGGTACAAGCTCATACCGGTATCGAACAGTGAGGGGGAGCATTCGGGTGAGTCAATTCGTACCTCCCAGCCGAATGAGAGGTGGGATGGCCTTACCCCATGGAAGACTGGAGCCGGGGTTGCGCTCAACATTACTTCCTCAGAGCACTGAATTCCTCGAAGAAAGGCGAGACCAAGGAGGGTGCCAATGTGGTGTTCAGGGTTGGATGGTGGTTTGGGTAGGTTAGAAGGGTAGGCTGATTGGATTTAACAGTGAAAGGGACTTAATTGATCCAAATGTTGTATTGACATGGCATTGTAATCAAGCATTTGTAAATGCTTGGATAATTTAATAAAAGAAAGAAAGGTGTTATATACACCACTTCTCCTAATCCTCTTCCATTGCTTGCACTTGTTACTTGCATATTTGAATGTAACCCATGAACCCTCACCCGGACTAGGACGCAATCGAAGGGTGAGGGGGATTTGGGCTTACAGCTATTCACATATTACGCAATAAATTGAACCATTGTAGTGGCTTGTGAGCCCAATACTGTGCCCACAAGTGTTTTTATCTTAAAATCATTGGGACAACGGGTTTTTGATTGACATTGAATATTCAAAAGTATAAAAACAGTGAGGCTTCTTAGCCTAGCATTAAGATAAATTAGAAAATTGATGTGAAGTTACTTCCGGCTTTAGGCTTGAAATAACAAGTTGGGAAATTAGCTAAGTAATAGCTTGAGCTTATGACTAATGGAATTTTGACTAGGTGTGATTGGTTAGAATTGCGGGTTAGGCTATAGTTAAGTGTATGTTTAGGGATCGGGGGTATAACTTTTGAAGGGGGGGGGGGTCCCTTCCCGAAGGGATTAGGAATTGGATTTGTGGATGGTGGTGTGGATTTGTGGGAAGAAGCCAGGAAGGCTCGAGAGGGGAGACAGACAGAACAACATGAGAGGGGAGACTGGCCGCACCGGAGGGTAGCGAAGGGATGGCAATTACTGACACAGAATCGGTGCGGGTAATGGCTGGATGCTGCCGAAGGAAGTCAGCAGCTTCAGAGAGCCGGAGCAAAGGGGATTAGATTGACACAGCGGCGGAGCAGACTGCCTTGGCCATCGCCAAGTGTGGATTCAAGTAACCTCAGCATTGCGCCGCCGGAGGGGGCGCATTTGAATCTGGCATGTGGGAAACGGGGAAATATGCTGGGGCTACACTCGCTCGGACTTGGGAAGCTGTGGGTACTACCGAGGCGATTTCGGCCAATCAGGCACCATGAACAATGTAAGCAACCTGGTTGAATGCGGAATGAATCTGTTATGAGGTGAGGCAGTGGGTGAGTGCATCACCGAGTAGAGATGGGTTTGGGGAAAAGGAGGAGGGTTCTGTAGAGCCCACAGCCATCGGGGAGCCACGGAAGGGTGAACACAAGAAGCTGAAGCAAGCTGGAGACGGGGGAAAGAAAGCAACCGGGAGGGGGCGGAAACACAGAGCCTGCGGCCAAGGGAGCGAGCAGGCGGCCAAAGGGAGTGAGCCTGTGGCCAAGGGAACGAGCCTGCACCAAGGGAACAAACCTGCCCCAAGGGAACGAGTTGCGGACAAGGGAACGCGGACTGCTGGCCGAGGCCAGTGGGAACAGGGACCGAGCCGAGAATGGAAGAGGCGGGCCGCCCTTATTTATAGGGCATGTGGCTAAATTCAAGGGATGAATGTGGTTACCAATGAATAAGTAACCAATAGGATACGAAGGGATATGTAAGTAGGAAATACATGTTAAACAAAATAGATTTAGAAACTTTGAATTAAGACTTTTTAATCAGGCTATAATTAGATACAATGCTAATTTTAACTGAAGCTAACATTTACAAAAATCTACAAATACCTAGATGTGAAACACTATATAAAGAGGCCAACTTGAGGGCCATAATACACTTCATTTTGCCCGAAGATCATACGTGAGTGTCCAAACTCCCGAGCATTGCATTCGAAGACAAATCGGCACCCTCGGTGCATTAGAGCTTTAGGGTTCGAAATTGGCACCCTCGGAGCATTAGATAGAAAATCGGCACCCTCGGTGCACTAAGTCCAAATCGGCACCCTCGGTGCATTAGATAGAAAATTGGCACCCTCGGTGCGGTAAGGTATAATTCGGCAATCAACGTGCAAAGTTATCACGAAGGACTAGGCGATTATTTGAAACATGAGATGAGCAAGCCTTGGGGAAGAAATCAATTGAAGGCCATACATGCGGCTTATTGGCATTATAAAAGCACTACCCAAGGGAACTCCGATAATTGCTTTGTGAATTCATATAAGTCATCTAAAAGGAGAAGCAACCGCGTTCACGGCCAACTTGAGGTTATCACGTAACAACTCGGATTAAATTATAACACTATATTCGTTAAATTGAGACTTTCCCTAGTCTCAAATTAATGGATGGATCAAACAACATGAAGATGCCTGAAATTATATTGTCAACAATCTCAAATATATCATATGTTCTAATATCCCAAATCTATGATGTGCGGACATAAGCACATATGGTAGAGCACTCGACACCAACTTCATCAACAAAAACACATTGGGTAGAGCACTCCAAACAAGTTTCACCCAAAAAACATATAAAATGATTTCTATTATTAGAATCCTCAATAACATATAGACATTGCAACATACAAAGTGCATGTAATAAATGCATATTTCTTCAATCGACAATTTAGTCCCAAACTTAATAATAAGATGAACTTCACATTTTTTTTGAAATATAGTAAATGGATATTCATCCAACCCCAAACAATATAGCATTCGTAAGTTCTACCCAAACTCTACCCCAATTTTGAAGAGCACACATATGACTAATTTATATTGCTATAATTACGTATTAAACTATAATCATGCTATCACAATCCTACCAACTTCTCATTCAACGTGGGTTGCTTCTTGTGCGATCCGAGCAAGGTTATCTTTTGCAAAAGTTATGTACTTTTGAGGGATGGACACTGATCCACTATGGTTTTTCCGTGGTTTCCATGCTATGAATATGGAATCTGTATCTACCCAAGATGGACCGTGCTCAGAATCCACCTTGCACCGAAAGTTTTGGTTTGTATCCCAGCCTGTATAATGCCGAATCACATCTTCATTCCGTGCTATCGGTCGGTAGTACTCCACTTGTATTTGTCGAAAATGAAGGCTGGAAGTTGTAAAATTTGGTTTAAACAAAGCTCTTGCCACCCACACTGGCTTCTCATATGTCTCGTCTCCAGGACGCAAAATGAGCATATAACCTTCATGACAATCCACTGCAATGCGGAAAGATGGTGGGGGACGTTGACTAGCAGGCCCAATGTAATGGTCGTCCATATCAAACTCCTCACGAACCTCTCCATTTTCCAGAAAGCAAGCCTCCGAAGCTTGTACATCGACACGAGTTTGTGGCCAAAATCCGTGCCTCAAAGTATGAGGGCTATCTTGGTGGAGGTCTGCCAAGGCGGCACGAACACATATCCAATATTGTATCCAACTCCCATAACGATGCCAACATGCTCCGCCAACATCCGCTATCTTCAAACTCTCCCAATATTGTATGAAGCATGATATACCTTTCAAAATATCCTCCAAATTCTTCATGGCTATTGGCTTGCAAGGCCTAGGCTCTCCATCCGGTAACATGGTCTTCCCATCCGCATCCACACGCCACACAAGGAAACCCTCCGGCGGGCTCTAGTCTTGCGTCGTGCACAACAACTTGAATTGCATGGCCGGGACACCATCGTCACGCATGTAGAAGCGGAATTGTTGTGCCTTCGTATGGCCGATCAGTCGGTGAGCTCCACTTCGAATATAAGGTTCTATAAATGCCTTGAAGTCTGGCACCTCCTCGATCATATGGGGGATGACGGGAACGTTCTCCAAATCCATGTACGACTTCATCAGGAAGGACACAAAAACCTCCTTGAAAATGCCTTTTGCAACCAACAACGACCAATATGCAAATACATATCTACTTTTATTGTCCTTGGCACAATTGTCCAATTGGACACGCAAAGTGGGGGCAACTTCTTGGCAATCACGGGTTCAATGGGTGCCTCGGGAAACAAATGCAAGCATACATCTTTTCCATCCAACACCGCTTCATATAAAGGTGTTGACCCCGTGTTTTCAAATAACAATCGTGAAGAATAGGCTGGCGGTTTCTCTAAATCACGTAAAAACCTTGCAAATGACCCTATCGTGTGGTTTGAATCCGCTGGATACAAATCAAGAGCATAATGAGGAAACTTGACATCACCATACCATGTGCAATCATTCCTACAATGCCAATCCAACGTGATTAGTAACTATCTATAAATAAACCATTCTGAGTAATTCCATGTTATAAATACATTAGAAAATTAAACACCACAACGTTTAGGGTATGTCATGACATTGTTTCGAAGTTCACCTGTAACTGATACAAGCAACTTAAAAAACCCATCCGTGGCCTTGATTCGATTTGTAAAACATGAGGAGGTTGTTTTGTCATGGTCCATTTTCTCATGGATGACCATAAGAACCTCCAAGGGCCTGGAGATGGACAAAGCTCTATTTGTGTAGTAATCATTACGGTGTGCCTCTTGCATATTTACGTGCTTGAAATAGTTCAATTGATGCGCCGCATATGACTCGGTACCCATCGTGTGTGCATCCCGAAGGCGCTTCAACTTCTCGCAATTAGAGCACCTGGCAAATTTGTCCCCTCGTCTTTTTGTAATGTATTCGCTAAAGTTTGCTTTCTTGATTGCACTCAATTTTGACAATGAAATTGGCTCCAACCCAATCTTCTCGCCAACTGCATTCACGTCCAACGGTATGTCTTTCTATTTTGTGCATGTGGGAAAAACTTTCTCCACAACCTTCTCACCGGTTGTGAGCGTGCGTGTTTTGTGCGGCATTGCATCGGTAAGGGGGACAATGATGGTTGCCAGAGTGGCCGTTGCTTGTCTTGTTGCTTCCCTAGGTTTCTTTAACCCCACGTTCCCATGGTGACGGGACCGGCGGCCTTCATTGGCATAAGCAGCTTGTCTATAAAAGTCCGCTTTCGACACACCGTGAATGGTGTACCATGCCTTACAACACACGTCTATGCTTTCAATGGTGATGACCTTGCGACCCATCCCATTCACATGTATCGCCCTATGGACATCAAGTTTTTTTGTGGATCTTAGACGGAAATCTCCAAGCCACATTTCTTCGCGGATGGCCTTCAATTTATCCCTTGGAAACAATTGGCAACAACGATGCACACAACAATCCTTTGTGGCAACTTCTCTAATGGACTCCTCCCCGAGCAACCTTTGACGTTTACAATCAGTTGAAGACGGAGCAGGACGTGCCAATGTATCGTATTTTCTTAGACCCTTGCGTGGCCACATGTTTGATTGCAACCCCTTTTCAATTTACATGTATCGTTGCTCATGTTCACGCAAACTAACTCCATCAATCGTGACATTCCTCAATGGCCACCTGCGGAGGGAGAATGTCGCGCACCTCTCCATGAGGAGTGCCCGAAACACCATGGGCACAAGGGGGACCCCGGAGTGACACCCGGGACTTGTGGCGCCGTTGGTGAGAGGGCCCAAGTGATCCTAGTGTGGGTGAGGGCCCCGGGCGTGGGGAACGCCTCCCACCCACAGAGACTAGGAGGCACAAGGGTAAGGCCATGAGCTATGCGTAGCTCATGGCGTGATGATTCTAGAATGCTCAAGATCACCTCAATCGGAGGTGTGAGCTAGGAGTTATGGCCATTTGAGTGGGGCGCTGTCCCGGGACAACGCCCTGGTACAGCAGTGCCTGGGAGTGATTCCCGGGACTGCCAAGGTTCAAACAGGCATAACTTCCTCAATACTTGCCCGAATGGGGCAAGTGAGGAGTCCATCGGCATCTACGTGAAGCGTAGATGAAGATGGAGTGGTTGGTTGCTAGCCTTGGACATCATACAAGGAAGTTATGATGGTCTGAAGCTGTTAGAGGCTTTTTAGCCCAGCGGCTAAGGGAGAATGTCCACTTGGCCCCAACTCTTGGTGGAGAGACAAGAGGTTGGTTGACGGTGGGGTAGGGGCCCCGCGTGAAGTCCTAGAGGCTTATATGGGTGAGGTGGTGTGGCCTCACCCACCCGAGGCCGAACGGCAAGGCCTCCATGGGCATTGGCCCATTGTGAGGCTATAGTTGCCTAGTATGGTTCGGGTTGTTGTAGTGTTGCTCCGGCAACGCGATGATCAACATAAGATTGGACTTCCATGGATGGAAGTCCACATCTAAGGATTGGTTACCGATTGAAGGGGTGAGTCCCGAAAGCAAAGTAGGAGGGTTGGTTCCCCTCCTATGAACTATAAGGTCCGGGGTGAGAGGAGCTAACCATTAGCATGGCGGTATGCGAAGGGTTAGCACTCGTAACCTTTGCTAGGAAATGAAAATTGCCAAGATGGTCAAGGGGGACTAGCAAGGGTTGCGACACGTGGTATCAGAGCAGGGTTCCAAGTTTTGAGCTTGCACTTTGAGGGAAACATGGCTATCAAAAATGCGGGTTATGATGGTGAGCCCGGGGTTTCCAAAAGGTTGTGAGGCTCAAATTGGAACAAGGATCATGTGCAAGTGGAATTGACCATACCATTGGTTCTAATGACAATGGTGGGCATGAGGGTGGATTTGGTAAGGAAAATGGAGGAGTGCTTTGAAAGGGCTCCCTCAAACCTCAAAAAACATTTGGGGCCTAGAATACCGAAAGCACCCAAAACCTTGGAGGGCATTAATGTTGGATTGAAATTCCAATTCGAAATGCTTGGAAGGTATTGATGTTGGAATGAATTTGGTGCTAATGAGGCACCCGGGGCCTCTTAAGGCCTATGTGCGCTATTCAAACGCACAAATGAAGGATACACCTAAAACGGACGAGTTTTCTAAGAAATGCATCCTTTTAGGTGGGGTTTTAAAAGTGGGTGGTGAATGCCTTGTTTAAGTCCCTAAGGCTTCTTGAGGACATGGTGGGGACCATCAAGTTTGCAAGAGCATTGAAGCCGATGGTCCCAAAGAGAAGTTTGGCGGCGCATCACCACAAGTGGCTTTAGCCAAAGTAGGTCCCAAAGAAATGAGTGC
Organism: Polytrichum commune; assembly: GCA_950295325.1. Lineage (NCBI taxonomy): Eukaryota > Viridiplantae > Streptophyta > Polytrichopsida > Polytrichales > Polytrichaceae > Polytrichum > Polytrichum commune. The sequence continues at coordinate 28,061,957 of OX485803.1, forward strand.
TAATTGTTTGGTCCATTTACTTAGGCAAAACATGTTGGTGCCGCTAACGGAATGTTGAAAGGTGGCTTTATGCTTCCAAGGCAAATCATACTCATGCCGCGGACGGAATGTTGGGAGGTGGGTTTGTCCTACCAAGGCAATTCATGTTCGTGCCGCAGACGGAGTGTGGGAAGGTGGCTTTGTGCTATCAAGGGAAAACATGTTTGTTTTGCGGACAAACTATTAGAAATTGTTTTCGTGGCACTGAACCAATTCGTTCCACGGACGGAATGTTAAAAGTTGGCTTTGTGGACCGAGCCAAAACATATTGTTGCGGTGGACCGAGAATTAGATGGTGGCTTTGTGGCCAAGGCTAGTAGCCTTAAGCCAAGGCCAAGTCATGTATACCTTGAGGCTCAAATGAATGGGAGATATGTCTCATGAGTTGTCAAACAGGCAACGGACTCTCTCATGAGCCCAAAGCTCACAAGGGGGTTGGGGCTTGCCGACGGGTAGAGCCGGCAAGCCCACCAAGGTACGGTTTGCAAAGGGCGAACCGCATGAAGCAAAGGAGGCGGCGATGCATGTAACCTTTTGATGTGGGACATTAGATTTTTGTCAAGATTTCACTCTATGTGAAATAAATGAGGTGCATGTCATTGGAAAGGTCACCTTCTTTGAAACTCACATGAGAGATGTGAGGTGCAAGCCGGTGTGCTTGCGGTGCATTATGATGTGTCATAATGGCAAAGAGATGAAGTTCAAATTGATAAGGACTCCTATGGTAGGAGGACCCAAGTTGAATTTGGTCTTAATGGACCAAATGAAAAATGGCCAACATAAGGGTCGTGGTTCAATTGGAGCAACTCGATAGAACTTATGGGGAGGCTAGGAAAGATGGGCCTCCCCTAAACCACTTTGGTGGGATGTTGGTGAGATACAATGATGTATTCACCAATGTGTTGCCCAAAAGTTACCGCCAAGAAGTGAAAAATAACTTTGCTCAACAAGAGATTGAGTTCTAGAGGTATGTGGTGACAAAGGAAGTTGGTGACAAACATGAAGAATATCAAGGCCATCCAAAAGGAGAATTGATCCTTGACTCAAGAAAAGGGCTTAGGTCATTTGTTGGCCTAGCCAACTACTACCACCACTTCATTCGAGGTTTTTCTAAGGTTGCTAGGACCTTAGTCAATTTGTTGAAAAATGGCTATCCTAAGAGTGGGATGAGCCTTGTCACCAAGCTTTTGGGGAGCTCGAAAGCAAGTTCTCTTTGCCACCCGTGCTTAAGTTCACGGACTTTAACAAACCTTTTGAGGTGCATACGGGGGCGAGTGACTTTACCATTGGCGGATGTTGATCCAAGATGGGTGACCATTGCATATGAAAGCAATAAGCTTAATGGTTGTCGAACCTTGTTCGGCTTGTGCAAGAAATGGCTATCCCAAGCGTGGGATGAGCCTTGCCACCAAGTCCTTGAGGAGCTTAAGACCAAGTTCTCTACGCCGCCCGTGCTCAAGTTCGCGGACTTTGACAAACCTTTTGAGGTGCATACGGGGGCGAGCGACTTTACCATTGGCGGATGTTGATGCAAGACGTATGGCCATTGCATATGGGAGCATGAAGGTCCATGATTGTCCGACCTTGTCCAACTTGTGAAAGAAATGGCTATCCCAAAAGTGGGATGAGCCTTGTCACCAAGTCCTTGGGGAGCTTAAGAACAAGTTCTCTTCGCCGCCCGTGCTCAAGTTCGCCGAGTTTGATAAACCTTTTAAGGTGCACACGGGGGTGAATGACTTTGCCAATGGTGGATTATGCATAAGATGGATGGCCATTGCATATGGGAGTATGAAGCTCGATGGTTGTCAAAGAAGACAACCAACTCATGACAAAGAACTTCTTTGTCGTAGTGCATTGCTTGAAGATGTGGCGACACTATTTGGGGTCGCACAAAGCAAAGGTCTACATGGACAATGTGCCCTAAAAGAATTTTGACATACAAGCGCAAGTGAGCGCCAAGTCATTGCGGTGGCATGATAGTTTGGCGCTTATGTAGGTGGATTTGATCCACAAACCGGACCGTGGAAATGTGGTGCCGGATGCGCTAAGTAGACGGGAAGAGTTCCAAGCAATGAGAACCATCCAAACCTTGTGGCTAATGTGTGCCGGTGAAGGAAACTTGTGATGCAAGATACGGGAGGGGTAAATTAACTACCCCGAGGCACAAAAGCTTTTAGGTGAGCTTCGCAAGAGCAAGGTGCTCAAAGAGGTTAAGTTGGTGGACGGATTGTTCAAGTGTAAGCAAAGTCGGTTGTATGTGCCTCAAGGCAAGTTGAGGCTATCGGTTTTGAAGGAAGAATGTGATAGTCCTATTGCCGGCCATAGAGGAGAAAGAAAAAACCGCCATAGAATGGTGTCATGGAGGTACCATTGGCGGTGCATAAAGGAGGATATAACCCACTTTGTGAAGGCGTGAATAAAGTGCCAAGTGAACCGAGCCTCTTACCAAAAGCAAGGCGGTTTCTTGCAACCGTTGCCTATCCCGTCGGCGCCATGGCATAGTATGTGCATGGACTTGATCACAAGTTTGCCGGAGTCACATGGGTATGATGCCATCTTGTTGATGGTAGAGCGGTTTGCCAAGTTGGCACACATGGTGCCGATTGTGGGAACCGCCACCGCGTTGGAGACCGCATAGCCTTTTCTCAAAGGATGGTTGAGGCACCACGAGTTGCCAAGAGTGATTGTGTGGGATCAAGATCCAAAGTTCACAAGTGCATTTTCAATGCATTTCTCTAAGGAGGTCGGAATGAAACTAAGGTTTAGCACGGCCTTGCATTCCCAAATGAATGGGAAAGCGGAGCATGTGAATGGAGTCTTGAAGCAATACTTGAGGAACTTGGTGGGGGCGGACCAAGGAGATTGGGCGGACTATGTGGGTCGAGCGGAGTGTAATTGCAATGTAGCCACGCACTTGGCTACCAAGGGGTGGTCTTTCGTGGTGGCTTATGGAGTGGATGCGCTCCAACCTATTAACCTAGCTCTCGAGGGGGCACATTCAACACTAGAGTTCAACCAAGATGGTGAGGACTTGGCCAAGGATGGTAAACAAGTCTTGGAGATGACCAAGTTGTTGGTGGAGAAAGCCCAAAGGTGCTACGGAGTGCAAGTCAATGCCGGAAGACGCGAAGTGGAGTATGAGGTGGGCCAATAAGGTGTTGTTGAATGTGGACAACTTCACCTTGCCCAAAGGCCTTACTCCAAACTTCATGTCCAAAATTGGAGCTTGATTTCCCATTGTGGAACAAGTGTTCAAGGACATGTATAAGTTGGAATTACCACCGGAGATCAAAGTGCATCCAACATTTCATGTCTCATTACGAAAGTCATTTAAGGACGACACCTTGTGGCCCGATCACAAGCAAGTGATTAGGCCACGTACCGACCTTGTGGACATTATTTGGAACATTAGGTAAGAGGGCATCCTTAAGTGTAGGAAGCCCAAGTGAAAAGGAAAGAAAATGTACAAAGAAGTACTTGGTGAAATGGTGAGGATACCATTAGAAAGAAACCGCTTGGGTGGCGGCAAGAGACATGGTGAACACCAATGAATTGGTGAAGCACTTTGAAGAAACTAAGGCTAATGATTCCAATAAAATAAAGCGTAGGCATTGATGAGGACATCAATCTCCTTTAGTGGGGGAGAGACGCTAGTAGCACACTTAGCTTCGAGGCTAATTACTCCACAACATGAACTTGTTCTTTGGCTTGAGGGAATAAAGTCCAAACTTTAGTGGTGCAAAGAGAAAAGTATGAGATGAGGTCCTAGTCTTGTACTTGTGCTTGGTTAATGGAAGAGGGGGAATAGATATGCCAAACTAGGTTGGGTAAGCCGAGTAATTGGGGGCCATGGCTTGGAGGGGCCTTGGATAAAACCAAGAAACTTCTTAGTTGTGGGCTTGTCCGGGCGGGGACAAGGTGATGGCGCGTGCTCATAAAAGTGCTACCCGCGAGCTAACGAGAGTTGGCGCATGGGAGTCATGAACCCATGTCTCGAAAGAGCAAAGTGGGAACCGAGTCGGGCGGGACTTGGCATCACCCCCGTGTGATCGAGGCGTGGCTTAACAATGGAAAGCCATCTCGGAGTTGCAACCGAGACAACTTAGTGGAAGCGTTGAGGTCTCGCCTAGATGTGTCATGTTAGGCTAGTGGAGCCTAACGGGGGAGGCCCCAAAGGAGGGGCAACCCAAGTGAGTCCCAAAGTAGGTGGGTCTAGTGTAGGTTAGGTCCTTGGAGGAGAGATCCAAGGTCGCTAACAGACCACCTAGGAACGACACCTTTGGGACTATGCCAAATTTGAAGATGCATTGTGGGGGTCGCGCCCTAAGGTAAACACAATGCCGCACCATAGAGGATGGCAACTTGAGAATTGGTGTGCCGACTACGAGTATAGTCGATGAGGGCATCGACTCCGTTTGGTGGGGGTGAGTGTCGCGCACCTCTCCATGAGGAGTGCCCGAAACACCATGGGCACAAGGGGGACCCCGGAGTGACACCCGGGACTTGTGGCGCCGTTGGTGAGAGGGCCCAAGTGATCCTAGTGTGGGTGAGGGCCCCGGGCGTGGGGAACGCCTCCCACCCACAGAGACTAGGAGGCACAAGGGTAAGGCCATGAGCTATGCGTAGCTCATGGCGTGATGATTCTAGAATGCTCAAGATCACCTCAATCGGAGGTGTGAGCTAGGAGTTATGGCCATTTGAGTGGGGCGCTGTCCCGGGACAACGCCCTGGTACAGCAGTGCCTGGGAGTGATTCCCGGGACTGCCAAGGTTCAAACAGGCATAACTTCCTCAATACTTGCCCGAATGGGGCAAGTGAGGAGTCCATCGGCATCTACGTGAAGCGTAGATGAGGATGGAGTGGTTGGTTGTTGGAATCAGACATCATACAAGGAAGTTATGATAGTCTGAAGCTGATGGGGGCTTCTAGGCCCAGCGGCTAAGGGAAAGTGTCCACTTGGCCCCAACTCTTGGTGGAGAGACAAGAGGTTGGTTGACGGTGGGGTAGGGGCCCCGCGTAGAGTCCTAGAGGCTTATATGGGTGAGGTGGTGTGGCCTCACCCACCCGAGGCCGAACGGCAAGGCCTCCATGGGCATTGGCCCATTGTGAGGCTATAGTTGCCTAGTATGGTTCGGGTTGTTGTAGTGTTGCTCCGGCAACGCGATGATCAACATAAGATTGGACTTCCATGGATGGAAGTCCACATCTAAGGATTGGTTACCGATTGAAGGGGTGAGTCCCGAAAGCAAAGTAGGAGGGTTGGTTCCCCTCCTATGAACTATAAGGTCCGGGGTGAGAGGAGCTAACCATTAGCATGGCGGTATGCGAAGGGTTAGCACTCGTAACCTTTGCTAGGAAATGAAAATTGCCAAGATGGTCAAGGGGGACTAGCAAGGGTTGCGAAAGAGAACCTATGAGTGGGATCCACCTCGGAATGAACGAGCGACTCCAATATGACAACCCCAACGTCCTCGGTGCCAAGCGGGTTTTCATCAATGCAATCTTGTGGATGGGTGTTACGACAAATACCCTCCGCCAGAACAACTCCACTGTCATTAAGAAGTACCACCTCCAAATTCACCCACGAAGCCCTTGAGAGTCCTGTACATTCAACAATGGGACACTGCGGTACGGAAGGCGAAGGTAAATCCAAATGATCTTCATCTGCACTGCCATTCACAGAAGCTTCCCCGATAATGTCCAGATCATCCTCAGATGCAGATGGCCAAGTGGCCATGTCTTCAGATGACCAATTCCCTCTTTCACTAAATCCATTCATTGTGCCTACACACATGAACATTGAACCTTATCAAAAAATTACAAAAATTCTAGGTTCCAATCGAAGAATACAAAAACCATTTTGTATAATCAAAATTGCAAATACTCAGTGCTCATACATGTTCATATAATTGCTATGCCATTGGGTTTGCTATGCCATTGGGTTTAGGTTGTCCAGTGGACACATTGCCATCTAGAGCCCATCCACACCGTGGCAATGACATTGGGTTGAGCGACCCAAACCTTGTTGGCGCAAAATGGGTTTAGGTAGATCATAGAAAGCACCCACACTGTTGGGACGGGTTTGGGTCGAGCGACCTAAACCTTGTGGCAGGATGGGATCATGGTCATCCAAAGCCCATCCACACAGTGGGGACGGGTTAAGGTTGATCGACCCAAATCTTGTTTGCGCAGTATGAGTTTAGGGTCATCACATAGAGCACCCACACTGTAGGGATGGGTTTGGGTCGACCGACCCAAACCTTGTTGGCGGGATGGGATAGTGGTCATCCGGAACCAACCCACACTGTGGGGATGGGTTTGGGTCGACCGACCCAAACCTTGGTCGCGCAATATGGGTTTATGGGTCATCCAGAGCCCACCCACACTGTGGGAATGGGTTTGGGTCGACCGACCCAAACCTTGGTGGCGCAGGATGAGTTTAGCCTCATCCAGAGCCCACCCACAATGTGGGGATATGTTTGGGTCGACCGACCCAAATCTCCCGCAAAATCCACCTATTTATTTGGGGTGATTATATGTTAATCTAAATATAACCTATTAGGGACAATTGAACTCGTAGACCCTTGCTGTAATTAGCTGCTCATGAATGGAAGCGTACACAAACCGTGTATTACAGCTCCAATTGAGAGAGCTTACAGCAATCCCAAGATTGGGAGATGAAAAAAATAACCAGAATTTGGGGGGTTTGGCCCTTTATACTACCCGCCTCTGCTTTGGGCATCCTCTTTGGATGCCTTTCCCGCTTGGTCTCCTTTGGATGTGAGTTCAAACCTTCTGACTCAATTTCCCGCTTCTTGTCAATAATAGACAAAGCATATATAGGTTGGCTCTTCGTTGCCCCAACCATCAAATGAATAATTGACATATATTTGAAGTTGTTACCACCCTATCTTGGTCAAGACTAATTTTCAACTCTTTCATAATTAGTGTTATACATGAATGCACCACCACCTTCCCTATTGCCATCTCCTTTCTCCTTTTATCATTGTTGTATTTTTTATCACATCCTTACTAATACTAAATCCCTAAATGTAACTTCCAGATATCACCATAGTTGATATTTAGTGTTTGAGTTTACATTTAATGTTACTTAGTTTCATAAGGTTAGTAATAGGAAGTGTATGCGTTCCTAATAAATGTATCAAACACTAACTATCTTATTTAGTGTAATTATCATATTGCTTGTAGTGACACTACAACACTTTCATTAACTAGATATAACTAAATAGGATATATAGAGTTTGAGACACTAAATATGAACGCATACACTAATTACCAATAACTCTATGACAAATTGAATATGTAAGATTATATCTAAGGGGCTTTAGTCTACTTGCAGTCAAACATTATGGTATAATTCAAACAATATATTGACAAAAGATGAGCCAATATTATAAAACTTCATATACTAAAAGTCACTAAATATAATAGTTAACGCAATTATTTAGACTCTCACATGAGGATTTATATTTTGAAAACAAGGAATTGATGCCATGACAAAGTTGAATAATTTGGCCAACTTTCAATTTGCGCTAATTAATAGAACATATGTTGTTTGTAATGTGTGCACACAACATTGCTCCATCCTCAAGCATGCAAGTGTGACAATAACCTACCTATGTGGAAGTCATTAATGGAACCATAAATCACAAATGACATTTGTGAGTTCACTCTTTCAAGGATGTTTGAACCTATCATGAAGTCCCTTGAACATAAGCAATGTGTGTGAGCAAAACATGCAATTCAAAGTTCAAAAGGTATGTCCTCATATCATTCACAACATGAAATATACCTTAAATTAATATATAATCTTTAACTATTCCAAATAACATATTAACCTGAACAAGATCCTATTCATTATAATCTAGTTCTTATGCTCTTCTTACCGGGTGACAAGGTTATAGCTTAATATTGTATCACCTACTTGTGAGCACAATATCATTTCTTTCCTTTAGCATGTTCATTTGTGAAAAACCACACAACCATCTTTCACGTTCGTGAATTAGAATGTTGTGATGACAATATACATTTGTATTGAAAACTACAAGCACCAAACCCCAGTCATTTGACCTATGTGCCATTCAATTATGGTTTGTGGTGTTTAGGGTTTAGGGTTTAGGGTTTAGGCATCATCGAACATCAAACTGAATGTTTAAATGGCTTCATATGATATGTGAACTCCACGGGGTTGCAGTAGATACATTTGTTATCATTGTGTTTCTCCCATGTACTTCAAATATGAACTCCTAAGTACATATATTAATGTTCACTCTAATGCTACTTGTTAGGGTATCCATTATTGACTAGAGCCTTGTCCTCTACCAACAACCATCATAGAAATTACAATACATAACCCTAAACCGTTAACCATGTGAATGGTTACCATATTTATATTATTGCACCGTGTAAAACCCTTTGAGGATTGCAATATAATTATGAATTACTCCTCTTAGACTTTGTAACATTCTCATATGATTCCATACGACTACATTATTCAAACACCAAAACAAATAATGGCTACATTCTACGATGCTATCAATGCCAACGGGTGATCATTCAATTGAACACCATTAAAATCTGAGTTGGCGATGGTGTTAATTTTTTGGAATACCTTAGTCTACGTAGTTTTTTGAGTGTTTTTGAATTGCCGCTAATGAATAGCGGGTTAGAAGGCTGGGGTCGGGCGGCCAAGAGAGGCGCCAACCCTCCTATGTCCCGCCCCTAGGGGCAAGGACAACCCGGAAGGCAATGTCCCTAGGGTGGCAGGTGTCAACACCACAAGCCTCGCGGGCAACCACCTTAACCAAGGAGGTTTCGACACTTGGGAGGGTGTTGGCCCGCGGGGCTTCTGGGCCGTTGATGGGCCCGGGGCGATCTCATGGCCCGGATTGGGTCCATGGCGACCCCTTCCGCTCTCTCCTTCTCTTTTTCTCCGCGCAAAGCGCTGCCCTTTTGAAACGCCGCCGCCGCTTTCCATAGCGCCGCGCCAAGCGCTTCTTGTGCTCGTGTCTTTTCTCTTGGACGCGCCCCTTCCCGCGAAGCGCCGCGTTCCTCTTTCTCTTTCTCTTCACTTCTTCCTTTTCATTCTTCCTCTCCACCTCTCTGGTGCACGCTTAGAGTGAGTTTGTCAGGTTTATAGTTTGAGTGCACTCCTTTCTTGTTGTTGAGTGGATGCAGTGAGTGACATCAGAGTAGTGTTGTTGTTGTGGAGTGAACTCAAGTTGTTATTACAAGTGAGCACATTCGGGTGTGATAGAGAGGTTGTGAGCCCAAATTATGTGCACACATATGTTTTTGGCATTACAATCTATTAAACGTAGGCTTGAATTCTTATTAACCATACAAAAAGACCATAAAAAGAGTGAGCGTGGAATGGAATTGCAACTTACAACTTTAGGCTTGGGTGCTAGGTTATGGGTGGTTTTATTTGTTAGAAAAGTTAATTGTGATTAGCTTAGGAAAATTCTCTGTGGGAAGCGCTTAAGGCTGGGATGTTAAGACTCGGAAGTCAGAGTTTTAGGCCAATTAGGACCAGGTGGTGTTCGTTTTAGGGATGCAGACTGTCCACTTAGGAGAACAGGCGGTTACCACCGTTGGGAGGACCCTGCTTTCCCGGATCTGAGACGGGAATAGAGGTACTCTGTTCTTCGGTGGGAGGGCTCTCTCGAGGAGGAGGTAGGACATGGTTTTTGAAGATAGCGGCGAGGCAGGGGGAAGGAGCTCCCCCGAGCACTGCAACAGATTCGTAGCTGTAACAGTAGCTGCAGCTTGTCGCGCACCTCTCCATGAGGAGTGCCCGAAACACCATGGGCACAAGGGGGACCCCGGAGTGACACCCGGGACTTGTGGCGCCGTTGGTGAGAGGGCCCAAGTGATCCTAGTGTGGGTGAGGGCCCCGGGCGTTGGGAACGCCTCCCACCCACGGAGACTAGGAGGCACAAGGGTAAGGCCATGAGCTATGCGTAGCTCATGGCGTGGTGATTCTAGAATGCTCAAGAACACCTCAATCGGAGGTGTGAGCTAGGAGTTATGGCCATTTGAGTGGGGCGCTGTCCCGGGACAGCGCCCTGGTGCAGCAGTGCCTGGGAGTGACTCCCGGGACTGCCAAGGTTTAAAGAGGCATAACGTCCTCATAACTTGCCCAAATGGGGCAAGTGAGGAGTCCATCGGTATCTACGTGAAACGTAGATGAAGATGGAGTGGTTGGTTGCTAGCCTCGGACATCATACAAGGAAGTTATGATGGTCTGAAGCTGCTAGAGGCTTTTTAGCCCAGCGGCTAAGGGAGAATGTCCACTTGGCCCCAACTCTTGGTGGAGAGACAAGAGGTTGGTTGACGGTGGGGTAGGGGCCCCGCGTGAAGTCCTAGAGGCTTATATGGGTGAGGTGGTGTGGCCTCACCCACCCGAGGCCGAACGGCACGGCCTTCATGGGCTTTGGCCCATTGTGAGGCCATAGTTGCCTAGTATGGTTCGGGTTGTTGTAGTGTTGCTCCGGCAATGCGATGATCAACATAAGATGGGACTTCCATGGATGGAAGTCCACATCGAAGAAATGGGTTACCGATTAAGGGGTGAGTCCCGAAAGCAAAGTAGGAGGGTTGGTTCCCCTCCTTTGAATTATATGGTCCGGGGTAAGAGGAGCTAACCATTAGCATGGCGGAATGCGAAGGGTTAGCGCTCGTAACCTTTGCTAGAAAGGAAAATTGGCAAGATTGCTAAGGGGGCTAGCAAGGGTTGCGACACTTGGTATCAGAGCAGGGTTCCAAGTTTTGAGCTCGCACTTTGAGGGAAACATGGCTATCAAAAATGCGGGTTATGATGGTGAGCCCGGGGTTTCCAAAAGGTTGTGAGGCTCAAATTGGAACAAGGATCATGTGCAAGTGGATTGTGACCATACCATTGATTCTAATGACAATGGTGGGCATGAGGGTGGATTCGGTGAGGAAAATGGAGGAGTGCTTTGAAAGGGCTCCCGCAAACCTCGCAAAGTATTCGGGGGCTAGAATACCGAATGCATCCGAAAGCTTGGACGGTGGTAATATTGGATTGAAATTCCAATCCAAATTGCTTAGAATGTGGTGAAGTTGGAATGGGTGCAAATGCGGCACTCAAGGGTTTTAGGCCTATGTGTGCGATTTAACCACCATAATGAATGGCACAACTAAGATTGACTAGTTGGCTAAGAAACACATCGTTTTAGATGGGGTTTCAAAAGCGGGTGGTGAATACCATGTTGAACTCCCCAAAGCTTCTTGAGGACGTATCGGGAATCTTTAAGATTTGAAGAACATTGAAGCCGATGGTCCCGAAAAGAACTTGGGCGGCGCATCACCACAAAGTGGGTTTTAGCCGATATTGGTCCCAAAGAAATGGGCGAAAGTAGCTTGGCCCATTATACCAAGGCAAAACATACTCGTGCCGCGGACGGAATGTTGGGAGGTGGGTTGATCCTACCAAGGCAATTCATGTTTGTGCCGCGGACAAAGTGTGAAAGGTGGCTTTGTGCTACCAAGGCAAATCATGTTTGTTCCGCGTACAAACTATTAGAAATTAGTTTTGTGGCACCAAACCAATTTGTCCCGCGGACGGAATGTTTAAAGTTGGGTTTGCGGACCAGGCCAAGCCAAGTTGCCGAGGACGGAATGTTGGACGATGGCTTTGTGGCCAAGGCTAGTAGCCTTAAGCCGAGGCTAAGTCTCATGTGTTGACAAAGAGGCAAGCCATTCTTTCTTGAGCCCAAAACTCACAAGGGAGTTGGGGCTTGCCGATTGATAGAGCGGGCAAGCCCACCAAGGTGCGGTTTGGAAAGGGCGAACCGCATGAAACAAAGGAGGCCGCGATGCATGTAACCTTTCAATGTGGGACATTGGATTTTTGTCAAAATTTCATAACATGTGAAATAGATGAAATGCATATCATTGTGAAGGCCGCCTTGTTTGAAATTCACATGATAGATGTGAGGTGCAAGCCGGTGTGCTTGCGGTGCATTATGATGTGTCATAATGGCAAAGAATTGAGGTTCAAATTGACAAGGACTCCTATGGTAGGAGGACCCAAGTTGAATTTGGTCTTAATGGACCAAATGATAAATGGTAAACATAATGGTCGTGGTTCAATTGGAGCAACTCCAAGGAATGTATGGGGAGGCTAGGAAAGGTGGGCCTCCCCCAAACCATACTTGTGGGATGTTGGTAAGATACAAGGATGTATCCACCAATGTGTTGCTCAAAATGTTACCGCCAATGAGTGAATTGCAACTTTGCTCAAGAAGAAAAGGAGTTCTTGAAGTATGTGGTGACAAAGGAAGTTGGTGGACGAACATGAAGAATGTCAAGGCAATCCAAGAAGAGAATTGGCCCTTAACTCAAGAAAAGGGCTTAGGTCATTTGTTGGCCTAGCCAACTACTACCACCACTTCATTCATGGTTTTTCTAAGGTTGCTAGAACCTTAGTCAACATGTTGGAAAAAATGGCTATCCCAAGAGTGGGATGAGCCTTGTCACCAAGCCTTTGGGGAGCTCAAGAGTAAGTTCTCTTCACAAGATGTGGTTAAGTTTCCGGGTTTTCATGAGCATGTTGAGGTGCACATGAAGGCGAAGGACTTTACCATTGGCGGATGTTGATCCAAGATGGATGACCATTGCTTATGGGAGCATTAAGCTCCATGGTTGTAGAAGCTTATCCAACTTGTGCAAGAAATGGCTATCCCAAGAGTGGGATGAGCCTTGCCACCAAGTCTTTGAGGAGTTTAAGACCAACTTCTCTTCGCCACCCGTGCTCAAGTTTTTGGAGTTTGACAAACCTTTTGAGGTGCATATGGGGGCGAGTGACTTTACCATTGGTGGATGTTGATGCACAATGGATGGCCATTGTATATGGGAGCATGAAGCTCGATGGTTGTCCAACCTTGTGTGACTCGTGAAAGAAATGGCTATCCCAATAATGAGATGAGCCTTGTCACCAAGTCTTTGGGGAGCTTAAGAACAAGTTCTCTTCGCCGCCCATGCTCAAGTTCGCAGAGCTTGACAAACCTTTTGAGGTGCATACGGGGATGAATGACTTTGCAAATGGTGGATTTTGTGTAAGATGGATGGCCATTGCATATGGGAGCATGAAGCTCGATGGTTGTCAAAGAAGACAACCAACTCATGACAAAGAACTTCTTTGTCGTAGTGCATTGCTTGAAGATGTGGCGACACTATTTGGGGTTGCACAAAGCAAAGGTCTACATGGACAATGTGCCCTAAAAGAATTTTGACATACAAGCGCAAGTGAGCGCCAAGTCATTGCGGTGGCATGATAGTTTGGCGCTTATGTAGGTGGATTTGATCCACAAACCGGACCGTGGAAATGTGGTGCCGGATGCGCGAAGTAGACCGGAAGAGTTCCAAGCAATGAGAACCATCCAAACCTTGTGGCTAATGTGTGCCGGCGAAGGAAACTTGTGATGCAAGATACGGGAGGGGTAAATTAACTACCCCAAAGCACGAAAGCTTTTAGGTGAGCTTCGCAAGAGCAAGTTGCTTAAAGAGGTTAAGTTGGTGGATGGATTGTTCAAGTGCAAGCAAAGTTGGGTGTATGTGCCACAAGGCAAGTTGAGGCTATCAGTTTTAAAGGAGGAATATGATAGTCCTATTGCCGGCCATAGAGGAGAAAAAGAAAACCACCATAGAATGGTATCAAAGAGGTACCATTGGCGGTGCATAAAGTAGGATATAACCCACTTTGTGAAGGCGTGAATAAAGTGCCAAGTGAACCGAGCCTCTTACCAAAAGCAAGGCGGTTTCTTGCAACCGTTGCCTATCCCGTCGGCGCCATGGCATAGTATGTGCATGGACTTGATCACAAGTTTGCCGGAGTCACATGGGTATGATGCCATCTTGTTGATGGTAGAGCGGTTTGCCAAGTTGGCACACATGGTGCCGATTGTGGGAACCGCCACCGCGTTGGAGACCGCATAGCCTTTTCTCAAAGGATGGTTGAGGCACCACGAGTTGCCAAGAGTGATTGTGTGGGATCAAGATCCAAAGTTCACAAGTGCATTTTCAATGCATTTCTCTAAGGAGGTTGTATTGAAACTAAGGCTTAGCACGGCCTTACATTCCCAAATGGATGGGAAAGCGGAGCATGTGAATGGAGTCTTGAAGCAATACTTGAGGAACTTGGTGGGGGCGGACCAAGGAGATTGGGCGGACTATGTGGGTCGAGCGGAGTTTAGTTGTAATGTAGCCACGCACTTGGCGACCAAGGGGTTGTCTTTGATGGTGGCTTATGGAGTGGATGCGCTCCAACCTATTAACCTAGCTCTCGAGGGGGCACATTCAACACTAGAGTTCAACCAAGATGGTGAGGACTTGGCCAAGGATGGTAAACAAGTCTTGAAGATGACCAAATTGTTGGTGGAGAAAGCCCGAAGGTGCTACGAAGTGCAAGTCAATGCCGGAAGACGCGAAGTGGAGAATGAGGTGGGCCAAAAGGTGTTGTTGAATGTGAACAACTTCACTTAGTCGGAAGGCCTCACTCCAAAGTTCATGTCCAAAATTGGAGCTTCGTTATCCATTTTGGAACAAGTGTTCAAGGACATGTATGAGTTGGAATTACCGCCCGAGATCAAAGTGCATCCAACATTTCATGTCTCATTCCTAAAGCCATTTAAGGACGGCACCTTGTGGCCCGATCACAAGCAAGTGATTAGGCCACCTCCCGACCTTGTGGAGGTCATTTGGAACATGAGGTAGGAGGGCATCCTCAAGTGTAGGAAGCCCAAATGAAAAGGAAAGAAAAATGTACAAAGGAGTACTTGGTGAAATGGTGAGGATACCATGAGAAAGAAACCGCTTGGGTGGCGGCAAGAGACATGGTGAACACCAATGAATTGGTGAAGAACTTTGAATAAACTAAGGCTAAGGATTCCAATAAAATGAAGCGTAGGCATTGATGAGGACATCAATCTCCTTTAGTGGGGGAGAGACGCTAGTAGCACACTTAACTTCGAGGTTAATTACTCCACAACATGAACTTGTTCTTTGGCTTGAGGGAATAAAGTCCAAACTTTAGTGGTGCAAAGAGAAAAGTATGAGATGAGGTCCTAGTCTTGTACTTGTGCTTGGTTAATGGAAGAGGGGGAATAGATATGCCAAACTAGGTTGGGTAAGCCGAGTAATTGGGGGCCATGGCTTGGAGGGGCCTTGGATAAAACCAAGAAACTTCTTAGTTGTGGGCTTGTCCGGGCGGGGACAAGGTGATGGCGCGTGCTCATAAAAGTGCTACCCGCGAGCTAACGAAAGTTGGCGCATGGGAGTCATGAACCCATGTCTCGAAAGAGCAAAGTGGGAACCGAGTCGGGCGGGACTTGGCATCACCCCCGTGCGATCGAGGCGTGGCTTAACAATGGAAAGCCATCTCGGAGTTGCAACCGAGACAACTTAGTGGAAGCGTTGAGGTCTCGCCTAGATGTGTCATGTTAGGCTAGTGGAGCCTAACGGGGGAGGCCCCAAAGGAGGGGCAACCCAAGTGAGTCCCAAAGTAGGTGGGTCTAGTGTAGGTTGGGTCCTTGGAGGAGAGATCCAAGGTCGCTAACGGACCACCTAGGAACGACACCTTTGGGACTATGCCAAATTTGAAGATGCATTGTGGGGGTCGCGCCCTAAGGTAAACACAATGCCGCACCATAGAGGATGGCAACTTGAGAATTGGTGTGCCGACTACGAGTATAGTCGATGAGGGCATCGAGTCCGTTTGGTGGGGGTGAGTGTCGCGCACCTCTCCATGAGGAGTGCCCGAAACACCATGGGCACAAGGGGGACCCCGGAGTGACACCCGGGACTTGTGGCGCCGTTGGTGAGAGGGCCCAAGTGATCCTAGTGTGGGTGAGGGCCCCGGGCGTTGGGAACGCCTCCCACCCACGGAGACTAGGAGGCACAAGGGTAAGGCCATGAGCTATGCGTAGCTCATGGCGTGGTGATTCTAGAATGCTCAAGAACACCTCAATCGGAGGTGTGAGCTAGGAGTTATGGCCATTTGAGTGGGGCGCTGTCCCGGGACAACGCCCTGGTGCAGCAGTGCCTGGGAGTGACTCCCGGGACTGCCAAGGTTCAAAGAGGCATAACGTCCTCATAACTTGCCCAAATGGGGCAAGTGAGGAGTCCATCGGTATCTACGTGAAACGTAGATGAAGATGGAGTGGTTGGTTGCTAGCCTCGGACATCATACAAGGAAGTTATGATGGTCTGAAGCTGTTAGAGGCTTTTTAGCCCAGCGGCTAAGGGAGAATGTCCACTTGGCCCCAACTCTTGGTGGAGAGACAAGAGGTTGGTTGACGGTGGGGTAGGGGCCCCGCGTGAAGTCCTAGAGGCTTATATGGGTGAGGTGGTGTGGCCTCACCCACCCGAGGCCGAACGGCACGGCCTTCATGGGCTTTGGCCCATTGTGAGGCCATAGTTGCCTAGTATGGTTCGGGTTGTTGTAGTGTTGCTCCGGCAATGCGATGATCAACATAAGATGGGACTTCCATGGATGGAAGTCCACATCGAAGAAATGGGTTACCGATTAAGGGGTGAGTCCCGAAAGCAAAGTAGGAGGGTTGGTTCCCCTCCTTTGAATTATATGGTCCGGGGTAAGAGGAGCTAACCATTAGCATGGCGGAATGCGAAGGGTTAGCGCTCGTAACCTTTGCTAGAAAGGAAAATTGGCAAGATTGCTAAGGGGGCTAGCAAGGGTTGCGACACAGCTGGTAAGCCAGCTACTGTTGAGGATCACTGTAGAAAATGTGCAAGGTGGAAGCGGGCAGAGTGAGGTTGGAGCTCGGGCGTCAATTTACAGACTCAGAGAGGCAGGTGAAGGAATGGGGGCTGGAGCACACTTGGCTGGGTGGGGCCGTATCACACCAGTGAATTCATATCAAGGCCGAGGAAACCCAAAAGTGCTACAATGCCAGGGAGGAATTGAAATGAGCAGCTTCACATTTAGAAGAACCAGTGCATCAACAGAAAATCACAAATTGGGGAGGTCTAAAGGGGAGAGATGGAGACGCACTTAGAGAAGATGACTAATGACTGTTAGGTGCTCAACCTCGGATAAGAGATGGAAGGGCGACATCCAGTGGCGGGGCCCTGGGAATTGTGCGGCAGTGGTCGAATGTGGACAATGTGGTGAGTTTCTGTCCTCGAGGAGGAGGAAGGGCCGGGATCCAGAGAGCTGCGGGGAGCGCGGGGACTACTAGAGCCGAAGGGAAGGCAGCAAAGGGGGGTCGTAATAGGGACTGCCCTGTTCCAGGGCAGTGAGGCTTAGGATGGGAGGCTTCCAACCCCGGCAGACCGAGGGAGGACAAGACTGGGAGTAACAACCGAATGGGTTTTGTGACCGGACAGGGGAAGCTAGCAGGCACTGTGGGTGGCCAGAGGAGCTGATCACCGAGACCGGTTGTGGGTTAGTTAAATAATTAGTCTGATGATTAGGCTTAGGGACTAGGGGGAGTAGAAGTAATTAGGATCCTACTAGTTTAGGTTGTGGCACAAGTATTTATGAATACTTGGGCATCTAAGATTTTAATAAAGTGATAGGGTTATACCCTCATCGTTTCATTTACGGGTTGATACATTTTTCACAACGCAGAAGGGGAGTGTGACCGAGGATCCCTCGTGTGAGGCCAAACCCACCACCCTTAAGCGTCCTAGTCTGGGTATGGGTTTGAGAATCACATGTCTTATGTCGAGAATCGTAGAAACATGAAATTCAACTTCAACTCTCCACCAATGCACTAGTCGTGCTAGTCTTTATTAACTTCTTCCAAGAGTTCACAAGCACCCTTCCTCCTACTCACCCCTTAGAGCGTGTTCCACTCTCCATGTGAGAGTGACTAGCTCACTACTCCTCCTTTTTAATGATTTTCATTTATTTTGAAACTTTCTTAGCTTCACACTTTGTTTGAGACAATGATGCCTCGATACCACTAGTATCGTATATGGTTACTCCCTTAGCCGACTCAAGCTCCCAAGTCATAGTCTTTGCCACACATGCCCTTGCCGATATTCCTCTTGAGCTTTTGGTCTTAGCAAAACTTTCACTTGTTGAATCCATGAATTAATGGCCAACTCCTCAGCTTGATAGCAACCCCGCACTTGATGCCCGCTCCGCAACTTAGTGTCAACTCCATGTTTAATGTCAACCCCGTAGCTTAGCACCAACTTTGTATCTTAATGCCACCATGTAGCCACACACTTAACCAACAATCTAAGGTAGGGTGTAGCTTGAACTAACCAAAGACTAATTAATTGGGAGGCTAATTAGGCTAGTAGGCACTAATTAACTAATAAACCCAGCTCTTAGCTGCGGCTACTTCTAACTAAATAAACCCAGCTCCTTCATAAACCCAGCTCCTTACTTCTAACTAAATAAACCCAGCTCCTTCATAAACCCAGCTCCCTACTTCTAACTAAATAAACCCAGCTCCTTCATAAACCCAGCTCCCTACTTCTAATTAAATAAACCCAGCTCCTTCATAAACCCAGCTCCCTACTTCTAACTAAATAAACCCAGCTCCTTCATAAACCCAGCTCCTTACTTCTAATTAAATAAACCCAGCTCCTTCATAAACCCAGCTCCTTAGCTGCGGCTACTTCTAACTAAGCTTCTCCACCCTCAACCACAAAAACCAGAAAATGAACAAAATAGAGCTTCTCCAAGGCCTCCCCCTAATTCACCTACCTAATTCCACTAATCCCACTAAGTCCCCTACCTAATTCCACATTTTTTTCCGAGCTCTAAGAGCTCAACTTCCTAGAGAAGAGAGAGAGAGAGAGAGAGAGAGAGAGAGAAGAAGAGAAAGAGAAGTGAAGAGAGAAATGGAATGAGGGAGAGAAAGGAAGAGGGTGAGAGGATAGGAGTGAAGGAAGGTGCACCCAAGACCACAACCTTCTAATCCTCTCCTACTTAGTAGGACCTTATCCTATCCACTAAACCCTCACCCCCTAAACCAACAAGAACATGTTTTAATTCAAACATTTAAATCAAAGGCACTTCCCCTTGCCTCATCAAGCACTACTCCTTTAATCAAAACCTCGGGGGGGGGGGGGGTAGTCATTGGTTGGAGTAGCAATATACGTGCGAACAAATGATAGGGTATTTTAAAAACATGGGAGCAAAAATTTATAATTGGGCTTAAAAGTAATATAGGGTATCAAAAATGGCATTGGACATCTTTAAAGTACTATAGGGTATGGAATAATAGGTAATTTGAAATTATAAGTAATGCAAGCCATTTTTCTATTAACCCAAAGTAGAAATTTACATAATGATAGCATGTGAAAAAAAAAGAATTGAAAGTAATACCCCCCTATAAAATAGTGGTTGTTCGCACCTATATCCTTAACTTTTTAACACACTACCCCCCCGAGATCAAAACACTCCCTAATGTCACTAAGCTTCTAATTCACCACACAAAATGGCTTAAGGCCTAAACACAAATCCACACCAAGCCTCACTCTTTTTATACTTTTGATTGTTTTAACAACACTCCAAATGCAATTCTAAGTAGATCCTAAACATAAAACAAATATGAGCACTCATTTTGGGCTCATACCTCGCCAGGACTCAGACGCAATTAATGGCGGGGGTGATTCTGGGCTCACAGAGGTAGATTTCTTTCAAATTAGGCCTAGGCTTGCAAGAATCAGGGTGTTTGTGAGAGGGTTTTAGGGTGCTTGTGAGATTCATAGTGTTTCTGAGGTGTTTCTGAGTGTTTTCCATTTAGTGATATCATACAGTTTCTGGGTTCTGGTTCTTCATTATCAGATTGTGAAAGCAGCTTGCAAGAGTTTTCAAGGTATACAATTTCATTACCTAATCTGCTTCACTTCCTTTAGGGTTCTGCTTCACTTCCTTTAGGGTTCTGTTTCATATACAATGCATAAGCATTGTATATATTGTCTGAACATTAAACATGCCTCTTGAAACTGAATAGTTTTGGGAGACGACCCAAATCCAATATTAAAATCTAATAAATCCTTGAAAACCAGCTTGAAAATTAACTAAATGTTTGGGTCGCTCGACCCAAATAAAGCTTATTGTTGAAACCCTGAACCCAAACCAAATGATGCCCACATTAAAAGAATCCAAATAGAAGGAATGGTCCTCATTTCCCCAAACAAAAATTTATATTTAATGATGCCCATAATTGAAATTGATGAACTCATGGAACTTTGGAATACTTTGGGTCGATCGATGTGAGCCCAAAAGCATGTGCCCACATGTGTTTTAAGCTTGGAATTGATTAAGACTGAAGTTTGATTTCTTTTATTACCTTATCAAAACATAAAAAGAGTGGGCTTTGGGTATGTTTCAAGGATTAAGCTTTAGGCTTGGTAGTTAGTGTTTGGTAACGCCATGGCTAAAGAGGTGGTTGAAGTTGTTAGTAGGAGTTTAGATTAGTAGTGTGTGAATTAAGCTCGATTTAAGGGGCTAGGTTTAATTGCGAATTAGGCAGGGTTGTTGTTTGAATTAGGTATGTTAGGTGTTAGTGATGGGGGGGCAGGGACTGTACCCTAGTGTTTCCCGGACTGGGGATGGCCGACAGTTGGGAGTCGGAGGCGGGGAGCAGGAGACTCTGGCGTTCGTGTGTGTGTTGCGGCTGGGCAGCGAGAGGACGGACCCTGCTAGGTCGGAGAGGGCAGCTAAGGTGCTCAGTGGAATCAGGGAAGAGCCCAGGCGATTGTGGCCGGAAGGATACACATTGGAAGAGGCAGGGGAGCATCGGCTTTCCCCTGGGAAGAACCCAGCAAAGCGCAGCCGAAGGGTGATCCTGGGGAGTGGTTTTTGAATTAGGAACAGAGGGGATTTAGACAGATTGAATCATCACAGCTCAGGGCGAAACTAGTCACTACATATGCCAAACTCTACCGGAATACAAGGAATGCTTGACCCAGGGCGGCAGGGAAGGTGCTGACAGGGTAGCACTACCAGAATTCGGTGGCCTCGACTTTGATTTTTCCTCACAATCCAGGGAATGGATAATGCAGATTAGTCAGTGCAGCCGCCGAACTGCGAGTGATTCTCTCCCCCTGCCGAGTTCGGGAAATGCTTTAGAGTTCAGCACAGGAACAATGTGGGCGAATCCAACATCTACCGCCTGATCCCCTGTACCGACATCGGGAGCTCACACTGAGGCGATTCGGAGCAGTTAGAAAGGGGGCAGACCAGGGCCATCACGACTTCACCGAATCAAGGAATCACAAGGGCAAGAGTTCCGATGAGCAAGGGTTAGGCTATGGCCGAGATCTTTGTGGTGGGCACGAGTCGGAGGGCGCTGGGATTACTGCAAGCTGGTGAGGAGTGAATTTGGTAGGAGTAATTAGGCAGCGCAACCATCGGTGGCCTCACCCCAGCAGGGAAAGGCTAAACATACCAGGGGAAGTTGGTTCGAGCAGGCACATTGTCATTGTTGGGACTGGGAAACGCGATGGCGGTGACTGGCCCAGTGGGTCACCGAGAGGAAGGAGGGAGTTAAAACACGACGTGGATTAGGTCACACTTGAGCGGGATGGGTTATTATACTTATTAGTGTAGGGGGTTAAAGATAATTGAATGACTAGGGTAGGAAAGAGTTAGTAATGGACAGTGGTTGGGGAAGTATTAGGCTTGGTGATTAGCGCCCATCACTAGACGATTCAAGTATTTCTCAATACTGGCTCTTTGTGTAATTGAAATAAAATGATTGGGTAAACTACGTTCAATTGTTGGTGTAACACTGGTGAAGCTTAAGGTTGGGGAAGATAACTTGAATCCGTGTCAAGCACAAGCATCTACCCGGACTACGACGCAAAGGGGTGGGTGTTTGTGGCTGACAATCGACCGAAACTAATAGTTTCGATTTCTGGACTTACAGATGGCCCCCAAGAAGAGACCTGGAGAAAGGTGGTTCATGCTCGCGCCAACCGAGCTATGGCAGGAGTATGAAACTCCAGAGGACAATTCATACGTGCCCAAGGATGGGATTGTTCATGCGTGGTCCGTTCAGGTTGTGAAGGCCTCCCAGTTCAAGCTGCTGTTCGTGGTGAAAATGGGGACCCACGAGCAACACACCTGGGCAACGCTAACGGGATGGGAGGTTGCGTCCGTCCAAGCACTCGGGGAGCACGTGGACGTAATTATCGAGAACTCCGCCGTGCAGAACGTCCACATGTTCATGCACCAGTTCTGCGAGCCCTTCGACCCACTCTACGCCAAGGAGACGTGCGTGGAACCTGAAACTATAAAACCGGAGGCGATATTCATAGATGGCAATGTAACCAACACGAAGGTTGCTAGCAGGTTTACAAAATTGAAATCGGCTACTACGGTCCTCAACAAGGCGTTGCAAAGCAAACCCAAAACGCAGCAGCCTGTGAGGCGTAAGGCAACGACGGAGGAAGGCGCAGGGTCCTCCAGACCCCAAACTGTGAGGAAGCCGCGTCCGGTCCCTGCAGACTCCAGACGGACGAGCACTACAGCAACGCCGGTTGATAGCAAAACGCCAACACCGTCCGGGAGCCAGCAGACGACCCCGTCGAAAAGGGGAAGAGAGTCATCAGTGATGACTGACGAGCCAGTTTCCCCGGAGCTGCAAATGCCGAAACCTGGCCAAGAGGTGGATGCAGGCGAAATACAGAAAATCAATGATAATTTCGAGATGAAATGCTTGCACTGCTTCTTCATGGGCAGGGACTTCAAGTTCGAGGTGAACATGGCACAGTGCCACCTTGCGCCACCAGAGAAGTGTGTCCGAGCGAAGGAGGACGCCTACGTCGACTGGATGGTCACTCAGATCTTGGGCGGGCAGTTCAAGGACGACAGGCAGACGATTGTGGTCATGCCCCAAGGTCTCAAGAAAATGCCGACGCCTGATATGTGGCCGGCAATATCCAAAGGAGACTTCTAGCTGATTGACGGCCAGCACAGTGTGGAGGCCTAAAAAAAATCCAATTGATGACCGAGTGGGACGACCCCAGTAAACAGAAGGAGAAGCTAAAGGTGTGGAAGGCATTGGTGGTTTGGTTTGACAACGAGACCGTACTCACCGACATCTCACGCTTCTTCAACATGGGGAAGAAGAAGAGGCAGGGTTGTCTATTGTGTCGTGACGGAGGCTAATCTCGGCATAATGTCGTGCCGTCACGACACGTATCCGTCACGACATTATGCCGGATGTTGTCTTTATCCTGACGGACTTGAATTTTACCGAATTCTGTGTGTAATTACATTACCCCATTTCGGACACGTAGGATGTGAGATGTCCACGTGTGATGACATGTCAGCAAAGTAGAGGTAAAGTGGGGAAAAAATTACTAGCGCCCGTCTGCACCCGTTCCCGCCCCCGTTCCCCCTCCCGTTCGCCCCCGTTCCCGCCCCGTCCACCCCCGTTCCCCCCCCCCGTCCGCTCCGTTCCCACCCCCCGTCCGCCCCGTTCCCCACCGTCCGCCCCCGTTCCCACCCCCCGTCCGCCCCGTTCCCCACCGTCCGCCCCCGTTCCCACCCCCCGTCCGCCCCGTTCCCCACCGTCCGCCCCCGTTCCCACCCCCCGTCCGCCCCGTTCCCCACCGTCCGCCCCCGTTCCTACCCCCGTCCGCCCCCGTTCCTACCCCCGTCCGCTCCGTTCCCACCCCCGTCCGCCCCACACCCTCCTTAGTCTTATTTTACTACTTTGATTTTAACAGAATAATAAACATAATGGCAAAATGGTTTACCTGGCGCTAGGCATATCCACGTCCACGTCGGCCTTTTCTGCCACATAGGACGCCACCTTGGCAAGAAGGTAAGTATTTTACCCACCCTACTAGCTTCCCCCTAGGTTGACCCTACGTGGACCCTATTGTGTCGTGACGGAGGGGTCCGTTACGACACGACACGTCATGACGGCACGACACCGTCATGACGTCGGGATAGACAACCCTGAGAAGAGGGCCTACCAGGCATCGTGGATTAGGAACATCATGGCCTCGAGGGAGGTGTGGGAGTTCTATGGCAGGCCTTCCAAGGAAAGGGAGAATGCTAAAGACAAGAACCCAAAATGGGAGGTGAGTATGTTTGGATCAATCGACCCAAACTCTTGCATTGTTTAATTGTCTTCGTCAGGTTTATAGTTTGGGTCGATCGATCCAAATTGCTGTTGCATTCTTTGTTGTCTAACGTGTGTTGTTTACTTCATGTGCACGACTTCAAATACTAGATATTCAACAAATTCTCCTCGATTGACAACGCTAGCCACAAGCAAAAGAAGTACAACGAGCTAAGATGACAAATATATTTGATCACAGCGTCCGACTCCGTGTGGGGAAGATGGAAGAGTGTTTTCGAGAAACACGAGACGGGGGACCTCATCGACTCCGATACCGGCATGCTCTTCAACCAGACTGCGTGCTTCAAGCAAATGAAGCCTCCGGTGAGGGAGTTCTTCAGAGCTCTTCAAGGGCTTTCGGAGACAGAAATGGGAAAGGCAGCGTCCCACATCCTTCACGTGCAGCCGACGGCGAAGAGATGCTGGGTCCACCCGAAGATCGTCTTCATCAAGCCCAAAATCTTCGTCCCTTCATGCTACACCATGAAGGAATGGACGGAGAACAGGAAGAAGAAGACGACCATCGTCCAGGAGCTTCAAAAGCTGGTCCCTAAGAAGAAGCTCATCGTGGATGGAGAGGTCGACGAGGCGCACTGGAGGGCATTCAAAGCCGAGTATAAGTTCACCAATGCGTCCATGGTGGCACTCATGAGGGAGGCGGGAGACGACTTCCTCAGGTCCAAGCTTATGAAGGGGGGGAGGAACCGGGCGCTTCCCGAACACTCCGCGCGTGCCTTCTCCAACTTCATAAAGGAGAAGAAGATTGTCAGTTTCGAGGGCGACGCGCATTTCAACTTGGTCACCCTCGACCCTCTTAAGATCCAAGGTTGGCCGGGCACTGATGCCAGAAAGGCGATCAGGACTAAAGTCGAGGACCGTTTCCCCTTCGCAATGATAGACTTCAAGAACATCCCTGGAGCCTCATTCGAGGGGACAATGAGCACCCCGTTTTACGAGCCGTTCTTCACCAAGTTCGTGGACTACGCCAGCCCCAAATTCAGGGAGGTCGATGTCTGGTTGTGGATTGTTGAGGACAGGAGGGAGGAGAAAGTGTACGAGATCGTGCGGAAATTGCAGCCAGAGTACGCCGTCTCGAAATCTCATTACGTCGCTGCACCGGCGGAGGGGGCGTACGGCACTTTGAAAAACAAGAAGACGAAGATCGTCAACGTGTTGTGCTTGTACTTTGTATACAAAGCTGAGCTGTTGAAGGTGCCAAATCATCCTATAGCCCGGATGGAAAAGTTTTTCCAAGTCCAAGAAGGGTTGGGTACCAGCAGGAGCTTATACGACGAGGCGAAGTACGCCAACTACCCCGCGGATGAGCTGCGGATGGATTTCTACCTGCGGATGATGAGGACCCTCACGAAGAGGGGGGACTGCATCTTCAACGTCTTCGGGGGATCGAAACCGGTTTTCGCAGCAATGGTAAGCAACTACCCTGAAGGAACTATATGCTTGGTTTGGATCGAGCGACCCAAACTAAGTATTCTTATTTTGTTATGGGTGCCATTTTTCCTTATTCTTCATTGGTGATACTAACACTATTGATTTGGATTGTGCAGATGTCTGGGTTGAACATCTACTCCTATGTGGAGGATGCCGATGTTCAATTCTACAGGACCCAGAAGTCTTTGGCTAAGAGAATGGACATCCTCGACTGGATACCGGGATCCTACGTCGGCGAGATCGTCCAAGGGGGTGAGAATCCGCTTGATATGGCGAGGCGAATCAACCCGGAAGAATTTGGCATGCGGCCCCCCGTTCAATTGCCAGAACCTCTGATCGAATTGCATCCGGGCAATCCGTCAATGACAACATGTGGCGAGGTTGGGGGGGAGGAGGAGGAGGAAGAAGAAAAAGAAAAAGTGGAAGGGGAGGTGGAGGAAGGGGCAACAAGATTCACTCAAGAATCCGAAGCCCCGCAGCGGAAGAAGGCCATGCGGGCTGCGACGCCGCAGAGCAAGCTGGTGCCCGTGCTGACTGTGGACGACGCGAGGGACATGTACTCCAGGGACGCGACGGCCACCTTCAGGAAGCGGCGAAGGCTGAAGGGCAAGAAGTTGTACGGGAACTATGCGGTGGAAGAGACGATCGCCATCAGCTCCGAGGACTAGGACGACATGGAGCTCGCGAAGAGGCTCAGGTCGGATCCTCCCTCCCCCACAGCGTTTGCCGGGATGGTGAGGGTGAAACCGGAGGTCCTCACCGTGGAGGAGGCCAACGCCAAAATGCTCAGGGACGAGGAGCAACGCGTCCGATTGCAGAAGGCTGCCGCCGAGGAGCCCTCAGTCCGCAACGAAGTCGCGGAGTTGAGGGCTCTCCTGTTGGAGCAAGAGCGGCAAAGGGCGATGGCCCAACCTCCGTCCAGCGCGGACTTGATCACGCAAGTGATTCAAGGCATGTTGGCGCAGGGGTTGGTGATGGCTCCCCCGAGGTCATTTCCACACTTGCCCGCAGGCTTCCCTCCCCATGATATCCGCCCGCGGCCTGCGCCGCAGCAGTCCTTCAACTTCGGGCATATGCTGCAGCCGCACGCCCGCCCATACGCGCCCGTCCAGCAGGTGGACGACCCCAACCTTTGGCGCGTCACCGGAGCTTCTAGCTCGTTGGCACCCCCGCCGCTTCGGCCTCCCATCCTCGTGCCCCCACACCACCACCGGGACGACCCCCACATGTTTGGGTCGTCCGACCCAAACACTCCCGCCCTTGCATCATCCCAGAGCGACCCTCAAGAAGCAAGAGGGTTTGGGTCGGCCGACCCAAACCCCGTCCCAGATCAGACCCCGGTGGACGAGCCCATGCTAGATGTTGAAGGCCCGCAAGGGCCTGGTGATACCTCTACTCCTAACCCAGTCGATGAACCAATGCATGATGCACATGCAGAGGTTGGGTTGGGACAAAGGGTTGATAGTCAGCCTTTGCAGGAGCAGGTTGTTGCTGATGTCGTCATCGGAGGCGGCGGTGACATAGGTGGGGCAGCGCACGCGGTGACGGCATCCACGACGTCAAGGCACGACCAAGGCGAGGTAATGCACTGACCCCACTCAGTTTGGGTCGTTTGACCCAAACTCCCTGGGTCTTTGTCTTCTTGCCTTGGTTGTGTCCCCTAGCTAGGAGGAACTTACGCACCTGTCACCCCCACCCCCGCACTTGCGTCCTTCGCCCACCCCCCCCCCCGCGACCATCCATTCGTCCACTTACCGCGGCTTGCGACGAAGTCTTCATCACGGCGGCGCGTCTCTTCAAATTTTGTTAGCTGTAGAACTAGGCTAGTTTGAACGCATCGTTCAACGCGGCTCCCCCCCAATCAAAATGTACATAGAGCATTGTATAAAATAAAATCACCATTTTTGACTCCTCTATACTTGTATCTTGTGTTTGAATGTATCTTGTATGGTCTTGCCTTTCTTGTATCCCTTGTTGCATCCCCTCCAAATGAATCAAATGGTTTTGTATTTGCACCGAGAACAAAAGTTTCCTTAATGCTTCGTTTGGACATAGCATGACATAAGTCGCCCCCGTTGTCTCTCGATCATATCCGCAGGGCTTGGAGCATAGTGTAGCGGCTCCCCGACGCTCTTCTCCAAGGAGCGGAGAGGGCAGCGCGGCGGCCCCCCCGGTTTTGCCCGCCCCGCCCCCTCTGCCGAAGAAACGATTCCTGGTGTTAGACCTGAACGGGGTTCTCGTCCAGTGCGTTCATTGCCCTAGGGTCCCCACGGTGCCCTTTTGCAAGCCCGAGGACGCGTATTACGACGGGCCGCCCACGTTCATAAAGAGCAAGCTAGTGCACCTCCGCCCGTGGCTCTGGCGCTTCCTGCAGATCGCCCAAACAAAATGGTGGGTGGTCGTGTGGAGCTCCATGAAGGCCGAGAACACCAATGTGGTCGTGGAGTTCATCTTCAAGGGCACCGAGCCCCCCTGCTTGGTCCTAGCACAGGAAGCATGTAGAGTATTGTACACACCGGACAGCAAAGTCGTCAAAAAACCAAACAACCCCGCTTCCCCCCAATATCTCAAGGTCTTGAAGCCCATTTTTTGGGACCAGTGACCGTCCTTGATAGGCGTCCCCTACGACGTCCGTCCCACCCGCGAGAACACGCTCATGGTGGACGACAGCGCCTCCAAGAACATTTTGAACCCGACGGCCAACTTCATAGTTTGCCCTACTTGGACGGTCGAGAAGGTCCGGGACCGTTTTTTGTTAGACCTTAGTAAATACCTGCAGGCGCTTTGGGGTAGCGGACTACCCGTAAACAATTTTGTTAGGAACAATCCGATAGGCGAGAGATACTTGGATCCACGAGACCATTTGTACAGAGAGTTGTTCTCTCATGCGAAATTCAACAAGCTCATTTGAGAGAGTACATATGTATGTGTGTGTGTATGTGTGTATGTGTCCGTGCGCGCGCACTTTGTGTAATATATGCTTCATATGTATCTTGATTTTCACGCGCTCTATCTCTCCCTCTTCCCTTGGGTTTTGTTTTGTTTCCATTTTGGCGCCAGTGTTTGGAGCCCTCGATTGAGATAGTCAGCGACTCGCACTTGGGGAGCTTCTTCTATGAGACCGTTTACGACGCCGCGTCAACCATTGACTACTCCAAGGAGCCTATTGATGCCGGCGTCGTCGATAGCCCCCCGCCCAAGCAAATGTTCCGACACTCTTCCTCTCCGTCGCCACTCAAGGGCACAAAGCGCAACACCGTTCGGACGTCCCCCTCTCGGCCCGGCGGCCCCGTTGCACCCCAACGGCGACTAACAATGGACGCTCGGCCTGCAAAGAGTGGACCCCCCCACGTCCCTTTGTGCGACGGTTTGCCCATCCTATCCAACTCGGGCGCGAGCACCCCTCCTGCCAAGGTGATCGCCCAAATCACATTACAATCCCTCTGCCTTAAATGGGGCGTGTAATATAGATGTTTGGGTCTTTCTCCTCAAACTAACCCGTGTTATTTTTTGTTTGGTTTGATGACTTCCAGGTTGCGTCCAGCCCCAAACCTTCGCGGTCCAACGCGTCCATTGAGCTGGAGCGGTACCACGCCATGCGCCGAAATGCCAGACAGTCAATGTCATCGTGTTCGAATTCCTCGTCTTATAATTCGGGCGGTCGACGGAATCCAAAATGTGTTATGGAGGACCGGGGTCCAAACCTCGGCTATAGTCGCGGGCCAGAGATTCTCAGAAATGTTGAGGCGATGCGAGCTAAAGAAGCAGCGGCAAAAGAAAAAGATGCGGTCTCCAAGGCTAGATAGGCCATCGTAGGCGTAGACATTGCATGTAGGCGGGATGATTTTAGGCCGCACTATCCAATGGATTTGTGCCATTACTATGCTATTCAATTTTTCATGCCATACATTGTATGTTCTACTTTCAATAATATAAGTGTTATGTGATTACCCCTTCAATATGGTATAAGGTTTGGATTGCCCTACCTAAACCATCACAAATATGAGTTATCATATTTTGTATGCAATATTATATTGGTTGACGTATTTCCCTTTCAATATGATCTATGGTTTGGATTGCCCTACCTAAACCATATTCATACAAGCTCTCATATTTTGTGTGCAATAATATGAATGTTTTAAGATTTCCCCTTCAATTTGGTCTAACGTTTGGATTGCCCACCCTAAACCATCACAAATATGACTTATTAATGGGGTTCTTGGTATGAACACCCGCTTCAAAGTGTTCGCATCTTACAACTTTCTCCAATATGTGTTTCATTTATCCTTGTTTCTTATTTCTGTGAATGTCTCAAAATGCCCAAAAAATCTCAATTTAACGAATATAGTGTTTTATGTCAAAGTTACCCAAAGTTGGCAAATTGTTAAGGTAAGAGAATGTGAGAGGAGCTAAGTGAAGGACATCAAATCACTTAGATAGTGCTCATTGGAAAGAGGGACACGACGCCTCGACCAAAGTTGACACCTAGGTAAAGGCACTTATAATTACCTTCCACACTATCGGATTAGAGACACTTAGATTAGCCTACTCGAAAGGATGGGTAAAATCTAATCGATAAGTTCTATCAAGTGGTAGGCAAGCAAGGGGAATTGATTTAAAGGAGGCTAAGTTGCGGCCTCATCATCAAATCCCCTATCATAATCTTTTCCCCACCTAAGGAATTTGGGGCCTAAGGAGAAGACTTCAGAATATATACCGGCCTTAACCAAGGTTCGGAATACCCTTAGAAGTGGAGATCAGTATGGATCAAGCCTTTGGAGATTCTTGATCGGGATGATACACACTTATGAATAATGGAATGAATAGGGATTTTATGATATCAAGTATATTCAACATGCTAGGTAGCTTTGAATTAGTGGGAAAGCATGCTTGCCTCGTAATAAGTGCTTAGGCAAGGATTCTCAAATGAATATTGGAGAAACTAAAGAACTCTCTGTCACCAAAAATTCCCCACCCTTCGATTTCGTCCTAGCCCGAGTGGAAAAGTTATAATGACACGTAGAAAATCCTCCCTCGGTAATTCAATGTATGATTCCAATATACCCTTGGAATATACACAACTTGACTAATCCCACACTATGTCATCTTATATTCCTTAACTTCGGGTAAGGTCACATCCTTAGCCTTCTCCAATGTCCACCCGGCCGCCTTGGCTACGCCTGCCTTCAATGATTTCCCTCGTGTGAATCGAGTCCTCGCCGTTGATTCCACACTACTGCAAGAACCTTCGTTTGTTGATTCCATGAAGCACATAAGTTTAAGTATTAACAAATACTTGTGTAACTTATGGTAGCCTCTCCTTTACAGACCTTCACATTCCATTACTAAGTTCAACCTCAATGGTCAATCCCCAATACATTCAAAAGTTACACACACCCCTTCCTACCTAATGAATCCAATACTTTAAGTCTAAACATCATAAGTCAAAAACTATAAGAGTGTGTCACTAGTTTTTGGAAGTTTGGACATAGTCTCGGTTTTTTGGCTCTCAAAAATTCATATGAAGTCCAAAAAATGAGTTCTTGGTATCCATGGATAGGTAATGAAGTCCTCTACATGAATATGCAATAATATTTCTACTGCCAAAAAGTATATGGTCGCAATTCTACGCTGTTCCCTTTGAATCTACACTTTTTCACTAGTTTTTGGAAGTTTGGACATAGTCTCGGTTTTTTGGCTCTCAAAAATTCATATGAAGTCCAACAAAACTAAATGCTCCAATAAGAGACTTTGCACATCCGCATAAGTATAAGGCTAATCAATGTAAATCCAAGTATTCAAACAAAGCCATAAATTGAACTTTAAATCATTCACGCCCAACTATTACTAACAAGAGGTCAAGCCCTCTTCAAGGCCAACTAGCCTTGGCTCCTAACCTTACACCCATGCACACACACGTGCTCCTATCTTGCTTCCCACGCACCCACACTTATAACACGTGGGGTGCCAAGGAGCACGAAGGAAAGAGAGGATGAGTGAGGGGAGAACGAGGTTTTAAATAGTGAGTTTGAGGAGGTGAGCACCCTCAAGGCTCACGATAAGCCTTCGAGATCTCCTCCTACTTTGTAGGCTCTCATCTTATCTCCTAAGCCTTCCTCTCTCAAACGATCAACAAAGATCCTAATTCAAATATTTAACTAACCTTGGCTTTCTACCTACCACACTTTCCACCAAGGTCATGTCCTCACACTACTAAACTTACTCAATCCACTCCACACAAGCCTAATGCTTAAACTTAGTTTTCTTCAAGCTTCATTCTTTTTATATTTTTGTGAATAGTCATAAATCATAAAAACACCACTTGTAATGTTTTACAAGTGTTAACAACACATGTGGGCATCATTTTGGGCTCACACTCTCATAGATTCCATTTAGTGAGAGAGTATGCTTGAAGCTATAGGGAACATTCTTGAAATACTTGAGAGAATAAGGAGGTTTTAATCATTCAAACCATGAAAGATATTATATACAAGAATGAAGTTCCTCTAAATACACTTAACCTTGACATTAGGATTTAGGGGAACATGTAACCTTGAAAACTTAGAGCACTTTCTCCTTGGAGATTCACTAAGAGGAAACATCATATTATAAACACTATGCATCAAACCACCTTCAAGTTTAGGAATTTACAATCATGTTAATTTGGATCGGTGTAGTGTCTGTGTAAACCGGTCAGCAGCGGGTTACTCCGTCTAAGGCTGAGGGTTGAAGGTGACCTCGACAGGTTCGGCCCTTGTGAGAAAAATGCCATCAGAAGTTGCATAGGAGTGCGAGCAAGGCGGAAGCTGGACCTAAGGTGGTCTACTGGTGGTCACGCCTTGGAAGCAGCCGTGAATGGGAGCGGCAATTGGCTTGTGTGGGCCAGTCTAAGAGAGCCGGTGCCAAAACCGGAAATCTGAGTACCACACCGAATCTCAGGGTCAGCCGAAAGTTGTGGCAGCCGAGATCTGGGCAGCGGGGAAGGGCTGCACTGGGTGTATGGCCGGCATGATTTGTGACGAGCAGGGGCTAATGAAATCAGTGCCACCACTGTTTGGGTGGTAATCATCATAATTTAGGACAAGTTAAGTAGGATTAGGTGTGGGGTTGGGGTTAACATTAGTGGGCTTGATGGGTGAATGTATTTAGGGTAGCGCATGAAGGACAAATGTATTTCTAAATACTTTGCACCTCATGTATCTTAAATAAAGTTTGGAGTTTTGAATGTGCACATCGTGGACACACTGGGTTGAACCCAAGGGCTCGAAGTGTTAATCATAGATATGTGAGCTTAGGGCCTCCACCTGGACTACGATGCAATGAAGGGTGGGGATTTGTGGCTGACATGGCTTGGAGTGAGGCATGGATCCATTGTTTCATTTGGCATAATTCAGTGAGAATTAAACAATTCTAGACTTTGGATGTGTGAAATTCTCACTAAAACCAACTGCTGTAGCCGACTTTCATACAGATGACAAAACGTAGTCATTGTTTTGGACTACAGGACTACAAACTTTGAAACCATATGGTTGACTAAATATAGACCTTAATTTTGACTCTATGACTAGAAAATTTGAACATGCTTACTTGAATCTCCAAATATTGAATGTAAACATGAAGAATTTGTAGTTGTACGAATGATAACATATTGTGTTGACAAGTTCAACAACAGCCTACCACAATTAATGATGGACTTGAGGATGACAAAGATGCCATTGTCATGGAAGAAGAGGAGTTTGAGGAGGTAAAGCTCATGAAGGTCCTAGAGGAATAAATAAATCCACTATACAAGGGTTCTTGAACAATGCATTTAATTGCAATGCTTCTCTTCTTAAATTGCTTCACAATTTTTGGAGTATCAAATACATGTGCGGATGATTCACACTCTTCATATTTGATCGATTAATCCCTTACTCAACAGATTCATTTGCATTTTCCCTTCATATGTAGCAAATGTTTTTTTGTATATTACTAGAAAGATGGATGGAAGGTTATTTTACGAAGAAAACAACAAAGCTCAAGAGTATTATAAAAGGAAGACTGAAGACCTGAAATGCATAGTTTGAAATATGGCAAGGATGAAGAACATCATGGCCTAAGGCCTATATCCACTTCCATTGACACGACACCTAGTGCCCTTGTATTGAGAGGATGCAAGGTTCTAACTACGGAAGACGTTGAACCGTGTGTTGGACATTGTGGAAGAAGATTCAGATTTGGAAGATGATGTTATCTGACATTAGGAAGGGAGGTTGCATGAAACAAATAGTACGTATAGGCGTATATCATGCATTTTGTGATTGTATAGACTATGTATTTGAATATTGCAAAGCCAAGAAATAAACTATGATGTTGTATAAAAGTAATAAACCTCAACAACATTGCAAATTAATAAAAATTGATTGTATCATCAAAATTCAATATATAATCAACAAAAATATCATTGTCATAATTTTTTTGTTGAAATGATCAAAGACCGAGGATTCACCACAGGAATAAATACGAAGAAATCCAAATCCAATATAAAAACCATTCATTATTAGGACTTGAAAATCATAGTCAACTAAGTATTAATCTTAGTCATGCAGTCCATTATGATTATAAAAATAAAAAATATTGAGAAAACATGATCGCAACACGTTCTCTACACGGTTCCCATCTAGGTCTTGTTAGATATAATTAAAAGCCTAGTCATATGATGACTAAAGTCATTTCTAGTCATCACTTTGGATCAACATGACTGCCCTAATACCAACAATTAAATCCAGTGATATAGCCGTA
This sequence comes from Polytrichum commune, assembly GCA_950295325.1. Classification (NCBI taxonomy): domain Eukaryota; kingdom Viridiplantae; phylum Streptophyta; class Polytrichopsida; order Polytrichales; family Polytrichaceae; genus Polytrichum; species Polytrichum commune. Next base: position 28,096,336 of record OX485803.1, read on the forward strand.
GTCGATTTTTCGTGTTTTCCTCGTACTCAACCTTCGAGGACCAATGTTGCCAAGTTCGCCAACTGACCAAATGATTCCCGTATTCTTGACAAGGCCGAACAACCACCTGCATTGAAGTCTACAAGACATTGTAATTTTCCAAAATCCTCCGGAAGTTCTTGCACTTTTGAGAACGATATGTTTAGAACTCTCAACTTCATGAGCCCACTAATAGATGTAGGTAGGCTTGGCAACATGTGACAATTATTGAGGTCCAATATTTCCAAGTTGACCTAATGATTCCAATAACCTTCACAAGGTGGAACAACCACTTGCTTTGAAGTCAACAAGACTTCCTAGTTTCCCAAAATCCTCCGGAAGTTCTTGCACTCCTCAGTCGGATATGCCTAGAAATGTCAAATTCATGAGCCCACCAATAAATGTAGGTAGGCTTTAAAACTGGCCACAACCTTTGAGGACCAATGTTTCCAAGTTTGGCAATTGACCCAATGATTCCCGTACCCTTGACAAGGAGGAATAACCCCTTGCATTGAACTCAACAAGACTTTATAGTTTTAGAAGTTCTTGCACTCCTAGCTTTGATATGTCTTTAACCCTCAACTTTGTGAGCCCACCAATAGATATAGGTAGGCTTCGAAGCTAGTCACAACAACATAGTTTAAATATTTTCAACTTTCCCAACTAACCGAATGATTCGGAAAACCTTGACAAGAAGGAACGACCTATTGCATTGAAGTCTACAAGACTTTGTAATTTCCCAAAATCCTCCAAAAGTTCTTGAACTCCTGAGTGCAATAAGTCAAAAACTCTCAACTTCGTGAGCCCATCAACAGATGTAGTTAAGCTACGAAGCTGGTCACAACGACTGAGTTTCAATATTTTCAAGTTTGGCAACTGACCCAATGATTCCGGTAACCTTGACAAGGAGGAACAACGCCTTGCATTGAACTCTCCAAGACTTTGTAGTTTTCCAAAATCCTCCGGAAGTTCTTGCACTCCTGAGTCTGATATGTTTAGAACTCTCAACTTCGTCAGCCCACCAATAGATGTAGGTAGGCTTTGAAGGCGCCCACAACCTTCCAGGGCCAATCTTTCCAAGTTTGGCAACTGACCCAATGATTTCGGTAACCTTCACAAGGAGGAACAACCCCTTGCATTGAACTCTACAAGACTTTGTAGTCTCCCAAAATCCTTCGGAAGTTCTTGCCTCTTGACCCTAATATGTTTAGAACTCTCAACTTCGTGAGCCCACCAATAGATGTAGGTAGGCTTTGAAGGCGGCCACAACCTTGCAGGTCCAATCTTTCCAAGTTTGCCAACTGACCCAATGATTCCGGTAACCTTGACAAGCAGGAACAACGCCTTGCATTGAACTCTACAAGACTTTGTAATCTCCCAAAATCCTCCGGAAGTTCTTGCACTCCTAAGTCCGATATGTTTAGCACTCTCAACTTCGTGAGCCCACCGATAGATGTAGGTAGGCATTGAAGGCTGCCACAACCTTCCAGGGCCAATCTTTCCAAGTTTGGCAACTGACCCAATGATTTCGGTAACCTTCACAAGGAGGAACAACCCCTTGCATTGAACTCTACAAGACTTTGTAGTCTCCCAAAATCCTTCGGAAGTTCTTGCCTCTTGACCCTAATATGTTTAGAACTCTCAACTTCGTGAGCCCACCAATAGATGTAGGTAGGCTTTGAAGGCGGCCACAACCTTGCAGGTCCAATCTTTCCAAGTTTGCCAACTGACCCAATGATTCCGGTAACCTTGACAAGCAGGAACAACGCCTTGCATTGAACTCTACAAGACTTTGTAATCTCCCAAAATCCTCCGGAAGTTCTTGCACTCCTAAGTCCGATATGTTTAGCACTCTCAACTTCGTGAGCCCACCGATAGATGTAGGTAGGCATTGAAGGCTGCCACAACCTTCCAGGGCCAATCTTTCCAAGTTTGGCAACTGACCCAATGATTTCGGTAACCTTCACAAGGAGGAACAACCCCTTGCATTGAACTCTACAAGACTTTGTAGTCTCCCAAAATCCTTCGGAAGTTCTTGCCTCTTGACCCTAATATGTTTAGAACTCTCAACTTCGTGAGCCCACCAATAGATGTAGGTAGGCTTTGAAGGCGGCCACAACCTTGCAGGTCCAATCTTTCCAAGTTTGCCAACTGACCCAATGATTCCGGTAACCTTGACAAGCAGGAACAACGCCTTGCATTGAACTCTACAAGACTTTGTAATCTCCCAAAATCCTCCGGAAGTTCTTGCACTCCTAAGTCCGATATGTTTAGCACTCTCAACTTCGTGAGCCCACCGATAGATGTAGGTAGGCATTGAAGGCTGCCACAACCTTCCAGGGCCAATCTTTCCAAGTTTGGCAACTGACCCAATGATTTCGGTAACCTTCACAAGGAGGAACAACCCCTTGCATTGAACTCTACAAGACTTTGTAGTCTCCCAAAATCCTTCGGAAGTTCTTGCCTCTTGACCCTAATATGTTTAGAACTCTCAACTTCGTGAGCCCACCAATAGATGTAGGTAGGCTTTGAAGGCGGCCACAACCTTGCAGGTCCAATCTTTCCAAGTTTCCCAACTGACCCAATGATTCCGGTAACCTTGACAAGCAGAAACAACAACTTGCATTGAACTCTACAAGACTTTGTAGTCTCCCAAAATTCTCCGGAAGTTCTTGCACTCTTGAGCCCGATATGTTGAGAACTCTCAACTTCGTGAGCCCACCAATAGATGTAGGTAAGCTTTGAAGGTGGCCACAACCTCCCAGGTCCAGTGTTTCCAGGTTTGGCAACTGACCCAATGATTCCGGTAACCTTGACAAGGAGGAACATTCCTTTGCATTGAACTCTACAAGACTTTGTAGTCTCCCAAAATCCTCCGGAAGTTCTTGCACTCCTGAGCCCGATATGTTTAGCACTCTCAACTTTGTGAGCCCACCAATAGATGTAGGTAAGCTTTGAAGGCGGCCACAACCTTCCAGGGCCAATCTTTCCAAGTTTGCCAACTGACCCAATGATTCCGGTAACCTTGACAAGCAGGAACAACGCCTTCCATTGAACTCTACAAGACTTTGTAGTCTCCCAAAATCCTCTGGAAGTTCTTGCACTCCTGAGCCCGATATGTTGAGAACTGTCAACTTCGTGAGCCCACCAGTAGATGTAGGTAGGCTTTGAAGGCGGCCACAACCTTGCAGGTCCAATCTTTCCAAGTTTGCAAATTGACCCAATGATTCCGGTAACCTTGACCAAGAGGAACAACCCCTTACATTGAACTCTACAAGACTTTGTAGTCTCCCAAAATCCTCCGGAAGTTCTTGCACTCCTGAGTACGATATGTTGAGAACTCTCAACTTCGTGAGCCCACCAATAGATGTAGGTAAGCTTTGAAGGCTGCCACAACCTTGCAGGTCCAATCTTTCCAAATTTGCGAACTGACCCAATGATTCCGGTAGCCTTGACCAAGAGGAACAACGCCTTGCATTGAACTCTACAAGACTTTGTAGTCTCCCAAAATCCTCCGGAAGTTCTTGCACTCCTGAGCCCGATATGTTTAGCACTCTCAACTTTGTGAGCCCACCAATAGATGTAGGTAGGCTTTGAAGGCGCCCACAACATTCCAGGGCCAATCTTTCCAAGTTTGCCAATTGACCCAATGATTCCGGTAACCTTGACAAGCACGAAGAACCCCTTGCATTGAACTCTACAAGACTTTGTAGTCTCCCAAAATCCTCCGGAAGTTCTTGCACTCCTGAGCCCGATATGTTGAGAACTCTCAACTTCGTGAGCCCACCAATAGATGTAGGTAAGCTTTGAAGGTGGCCACAACCTCCCAGGGCCAATCTTTCCAAGTTTGCCAACTGACCCATTGATTCCGGTAACCTTGACAAGCAGGAACAACCCCTTGCATTGAACTCTACAAGACTTTGTAGTCTCCCAAAGTCCTCCGGAAGTTCTTGCACTCCTGAGCCCGATATGTTGAGAACACTCAACTTCGTGAGCCCACCAATAGATGTAGGTAAGCTTTGAAGGTGGCCACAACCTCCCAGGTCCAGTGTTTCCAGGTTTGGCAACTGACCCAATGATTCCGGTAACCTTGGCAAAGTGGAACAACCCCATGCATTGAACTCTACAAGACTTTGTAGTCTCCCAAAATCCTCTGGAAGTTCTTTCACTCCTGAGCCCGATATGTTGAGAACTCTCAACTTCGTGAGCCCACCAATAGACGTAGGTAAGCTTTGAAGGTGGCCACAACCTCCCAGTTCCAATGTTTCCAGGTTTGGCAACTGATCCAATGATTCCGGTAACCTTGACAAGCAGAAACAACAACTTGCATTGAACTCTACAAGACTTTGTAGTCTCCCAAAATCCTCCGAAAGTTCTTGCACTCTTGAGTACGATATGTTGAGAACTCTCAACTTCGTGAGCCCACCAATAGATGTAGGTAAGTTTTGAAGGTGGCCACAACCTCCCAGGTACAGTGTTTCCAGGTTTGGCAACTGACCCAATGATTCCGGTAACCTTGACAAGGAGGAACAACACGTTGCATAGAACTCTACAAGACTTTGTAGTCTCCCAAAATCCTCCGGAAGTTCTTGCACTCCTGAGTACGATATGTTGAGAACTCTCAACTTCATGAGCCCACTAAACAATGTAGGTAGGCTTTCAAGTTGGTCCCAATGTTGGAGGTACAATCTTTCCAAGTTTGGCAACTCCCCCAATGATTCCGGTAACCTTGACAAGGAAGAACAAGCACCTGCATTGAACTCTACAAGACTTTGTAGTCTCCCAAAATCCTCTGGAAGTTCTTTCACTCTTGAGTTCGATATGTTTAGAACTCTCAACTTCGTGAGCCCACCAACAGATGTAGGTAAGCTTTGAAGGCCGACGCAATCTTCCAGGTCCAATGTTTCCAGGTTTGGCAACTGACCCAATGAATCCGGCAACCTTGACAAGGAAGAACAATCACTTGCATTGAAGTCTTGAAGATTTTGTAGTCTCCCAAAATCCTCTGGAAGTTCTTTCACTCTTGAGTACGATATGTTTAAAACTCTCAATTTTGTAAGCCCACCTATGGATTTAGGTAGCTCGAGAAGTTTGCAACATCCCTCAAGGTTTAACGTACACAACCTTGGAAACGGAATCTAGAATATAACAACCACATTCTTGTGAGGTTTTATCTTTTATGTACAATGAAAAATGGCAACAAGACCAAGTTAACCATGAAGATAATAAACATGCAAAGAGTTTATATAAATTGCTCTATCATTGTAGAGAATAAGAATGGGCAACCCAAGTATGACTTATACCAACTTCAATCTACTCATTCCAATCTAGGAACACGAATTTAAGATGCAATAGAGGAAATGTTACACCTCCTATTTTCATCATAACCACTTTTATTCATAAATCTCTTATAGCAATTTTTTCATAGAAACCCACGTAACTAAGACTTCATTAAGTCATATTTTTAATACATGAAACTTACACTCATCTTTATTGTAGAAGGTTCACAATCAATGCATCAAGTTCAATGAGAGTTTTACCTGTATTTCAAAGTCTTTGGGCCAAATACAACAAAGGTGCTCACTGTATGCAAGATCCAACATTATCAAGTTGGGTAATTGCAAATCCTTAGGCAACTCAATGAGATTCCAATGCCTCCATTGCAACCATCTCAATTCCCTTGACCATTTTGAAAAATCGCCTTTCACGTCACAATCTTCCAATATGAGAATTCGAAGTTCATTCAAACTTGCAAAATGTTCAGCTTGCCAAATTGCTTCAATTCCGTTTCCTCTATTTTGAATTCCACTTGTTGTTAGTCCTCGCACTTTTTCAGTACCCTGCAAGACCAACCTCACATATATAAACAAACTAATTTGTTGCAAAGCACTTAATACTCATAATACCTTGGAAACAAGTATTACTTATCATTTGTGCACCAAATTGTTCTGTAAACTTCACCTAAAACATCTACCTGATTTCTTCTCTTCTCTAGGATATAATATATTCTTAACATAACTATCTTCCAACAAATAAGTTGCCTTGATTCTCGTACACAATTGATACAATGTGAATCAACATAAGAGATTTCAAAGGAATTTGACGACATGGACAAATACATGTGGTAAATATGTCAAGGCCATCATGATTGTTACCTTATTTTGTTCAAGAACTTTGGTGACTGCTGAAGGATTACACAAGTGGCTTTGCTCCCCTTCATTCCGTGGTGATTTCTTCATGACCACATCGCGTCCCATGTCTCGCAAAAGATCGTGCATAGTAAGGAAACCATTCTCATCCACCTTAAGTAGACACCTATCAATAAGTTTACATAGAAATGTAAATGCTGGGCTAAAGAAATCATCTGAGTTCCAAAAATCCAATGCCGCGTCCTTAGGCGCACCAACAAGAAAGAAGGCTATATCCAAAAACATTTCTTGTTCAACTTCACCAAGGCTATTGTAGCTCAATTTGAGACAATCCAAAATTTCTTTGTTCTTGTGGAGTGCCTCCATTGCCTCATGCCATAATGCTTCATCCCCCCTTTTGTCAAACAAAAACCCTCCAGTAATTTCCAAGGCTAAAGGTAAACCACCACATTCCTTTGCTATATCTCTTGATAAATCACGAAGTCTACGACTTGGAATATCGTTGTGAAAGGCACTCTTCAAAAAAAGTTGTAGAGAGTTTGATGCGCTCAACTCTTGCACCTCATGCAACAACTTCTCTCCAGCATCCCTCATTATGTTGTTCAATACGCTTTGATCTCGAGATGTGATCAACACTCGACTTCCTCCAGCAAGATTATTTAAGTCCGGTATAAGCTCATCGAATTGACTACGTTTTACAATGTCATCCAGAACTACAAATATTTTTTTCTTCTTCATTTGTTCAAAACAACGCTCAAAACCACCAATCTTTTTCATATCCTCTTGTAGCAAGTCCCACACCATTTTTTCTTTAAGATTCTCCATGTTTGCATCCTTCACATCCTTCAAAAAACTTCGACAAGTAAAATTGTTTTGCTCATTGTATAGGTGTGTGGCAAGAGTCGTTTTGCCAATCCCGCCTTTGCCAGTTAAGCCCACAACACCCACAGTGTTGCCCATTTGGTTCAAAATGTTCAAAACCACCTCCGATGATTGCTCTAAACCCACGGGGTACCGCGCAGGACGGAGTTGAGCTGGGCCAAAAGCTTCCAAAACTCTAGCCACAATATCTTCCATGAATGCACATTCATCGCTGTGACCCCAAATATCCATTCGCAATCAGAGGCATACAACACATTATAGAATTCTATGAACAAATCACCAAGCAACCATAAATGATGGAATGTTAACACTTGTGAACATCTAATCAAATTCTACATTAAACAATTATAGAGGTCCATACGGTGCTTACCTGTACTCGGAACGTCGAAATCCTGTAAGATGAGAAGCTTCAAATAGGGCTTTCGTCCACCTCTTAACATCCTCGTCTCGTTTTTTTACCAAATGTTTTTCAAAAGCCTTAGCAAAAGGTCCACTTTTGATCCAATGAAGATGCACAGGCTCAACACCTTCAAAAAAAATAGGGATAACCTTCTCGGGGCTTTTCATCATATCGACCAGCTCGTTGAGACAATATTTTGATTCAGCATAACCCTCAGAAAAAATTGCAAGATGCACTCGAACCCCACAGAGAGCCTCATTGATGGAGTTCAAGGCATGCTTCCCCTTAATAAGACGTTTAGCATCCAAAAATGGATTACAACCACGATCACAAAGTGATTTATACAAGTGCGAAACAAAAGAACGTTTTACATCCGGTCCACGGTGGTTCAAAAAAACATCATAATAGCCCAATGCCTCTGGGCTCACATCTTGTGAATCAAGCTCCATCCCTTTGTTAACATCCTCCGTTTTGGTTTTTCTTTTCTTTCCGAATGAAGCACTTTGTTTTTGTTTTTTTTTTGTGTCTTCATTTATTTCCTTTTCGAATGAAGAGCTCCCTCTTTTTCCCATTTGGATTTGCCTGCACCAATAATATCAAAAATGTATCCATGAACCATACAAAGATCACTATTTCCACTTTATTTAGATTCTCATGATGGATCCAAATCATATGTGCAAGACGCTCATTACCATATGCAAACCAACACCAAAGGAATTGTTGCTAGAGAAGTAGCTCCTACAACCCTCCTACATAATCCTCTTCTTACAAACCCAAACACATCATTGTCATAAAATGAATGATGTCATTGACTTGACCATGAACAGACATTTATGGGGCATACACCTACTAAACCCCAACAAGTGCCTCAAAATCTTATTATGGAGTCTCCATTGCATTCCAATAAGGTAGGTTTTATCGACGTTATATTTTACAAGAATTGGTCTTCCTCATATTTATGTCCTCAATAGCTAGATGATAGTAATTTTATAGGAAACTAAATAAATTCGTCACATTGACACCTATTAGAATCTACAACCACCCATAAAATCATTCCTAGCCCACTTTCAATACTTAGACTATGACCAAAAATTTGAAACTTGTAATTTGAAACCACTAGGCAACACAAGCTAATTAACTATTAAGAACAAGGTGAAATCATGATTCAAGAAGATAATCCAAGATTAGAAGGTACTTGGATGCACTCACTTGATAGGCTATGTAGTCTCCTTCCAAGTGTCCAATTGAAAATTAGAATCACTAAATGTTGTAATTTTACAAGACATGAGGATGAGGATGCCCCCAAAACATCCATTACATCTTCCCTGCAATCGATCACCAAAAATGACGACTGTAATGACATGCCACACAATAGATTGAAACAACACCGTTGATCAAACGTCAATCCAAATGAATTGCAAATTGGAGCACTTGTTTTAAATAATCCAAAGGAAACTTGTAATTGACTTAAAATGAACAGTTGACAATCGGGAAATTCTCTAAGAACTTGACACTTGTAAGGATGAAATTATGTTGGAAGTCCCACATTTCACATGGACTAAAGAAAAAAAAATTCCAACAGGGTAAGTAGACTAAGGTAGTTCAATGCTCCATCTGAATTGTTCCACACCAATTTTGTCAAGAGTTTACCAATGAACCACATAGAAAACAAAACTTCAACTCCATGTACATCCTCATGGTAGATTGATAGATTTTCGTACATGCATGAACCTACTTAACATATGAAAAAACCAACACCAAAGTCAACTCAAAATCAAACAACACCAATCCACAAGAATTGTTGCTAGAGAAAGAAGTGTAACAACCCTCATGTAGGCACCCATCCTACAAACCCCAACACATTTATTGCCACGAAGTGAATATGTCTTTGAGTTCACCATGAACAAACATCATACTCCACAATCAAGAGGAGGTGTTTTGATCACATGCGGGACCCTAAATTCCAACAAGGCCTCAACATCTGAAAATTAAGTCTATTACATTTCCATAAGGTAGGTGAATCAAAGAGTTCAAGAGGATATTTTACACAAATTACTCTTACTACTATGAAAACAATTTCTTAATAATTCAAAATATAATAATTTACAGTATTACCTTAAAGCAACGACAAACGTACTCAAAAGAAGCACTCCCTTGACCCTCATTGAAGAAATACAAGGCAATTGGATGCACCCACTTGATTGGCTATATATTCTCCTTCAAGTGTGAAATTCAAGTGATAAAGAGTCACTATACATCATATACACGTATCGTCACCCCAACATTACTAAGGCTCTCCGAATTACTACACCCTTGCAACCAAATCCAAAATGTGGACAATATGTGGATTGTGTTTCCTTTATGATTTTGCAATACACATGAAGACCATGATGCACCCTGAAATTCAGACTTTCTATCAAAACATGAATTACATCTTTCCTACAAACAATGACCAAGAAAGATGGCAGCAATGAGTTGCTATGCACAATAGACTGGAATGAGACAGCTGACCAAACAACAAAACAGGGGAACCCAAATTAAGAAATTCATCTCATAATCAACTCGAAATAAAACGCAACAAAGATTGGAATGACATCATTGTCTGATAGTGGCATCACAAACCCCACCACACGATTCTCAACCTCCACTCACTTTAAGGGAGCCAAAAGCAAGAGTAGAATCTGATAGACCCCTAAGCCCTTACACGTTAATGATTTGCTTCAACATATCACAAGGTGATCTCTCCCTTTACTTAGGACTGCAAAATTTTCAAACCTACACACCTGCATCCTCTCTTGAGCTGACGAGACACTTTGAATTAGATGAGTATTGACTACCCACAGAAACCACATGCAATCAAGCACTCCCTACACATACTTCAGCACTTTGTAGATTGTTCCAGATCCTTCAATAGCAGGTCTCTCCCAGAAACTCCAAGAAAAACCACCACACTACAAGTATGCTTCACGATATGTAGACAACTAATAAAGAAGTCGCCATGGATGATCCTCTTACATCAAAAGGACGTTTGTCCACAATTATGTACGCTTCACAAACCTGCCAAATGTCCAACAATTCACATGGACAGAGGTAAAACAAAAGCACCCAAAATGACTACTAAACAAGGGCAGTGTTGGCCCAGGGTGCCAGCAAATTGGATGTACTCCAAGGGTCCTCACATAATAAAACCATTTCAGAGCTGATAATAGTTCTATAATAATGTAATATAGAGTTGTTATATAAGATTTCAAAACGTGAGCTGGACCATAAGGTATGTGGGTGTTCTTTGGTTCGTTTTTCATGTTCTCCAACTTTCACCCATTGGATTTACACAACCAAACCCGTGCTACAATAGCAAAACCTACAATGAAACATCTGCAATAACCAGATTGTAAACCGGACTGAAAGTGAACAATTTATCCTTTTTATATTGAATTTCAATGACAAGATTTTCTTGAATATTAGAGTTCCATCCCGTTTGGTCCGATAGCTGTCAAACATCTTCTGCACCCTATTCATCGAGGACTCTTGAATGGCGACATGCGTGATTACTACCTTGAGGTTTGGGAATTCCCCAACGTGACAAAACTAAACAGAACAAAGACCTTTCCTGATATTAATTTGCAACATTTGCAACTAACACCAGTATTAAAAAGAGTCCATTGAACCATTTGGGTGGACATGACAAAAGGCGGTGAAGTGGTGTGGCTTTTGAAAGCCATTGAAGAAAACAAAAATTACTTAGAATATAGTCTGGACTTCGTACTGAAGCTAGCTGGGTATTGCAACAATCAGAGTGATCTGCGCCAAGGTAGTCTTACGATGTTCCGGCTCACAACATCTAGGGGTGCATCAAAGAAAGCAGTGCCATTCAATTCAGACCCACTCCATAAGTAGAGAATAACTTTGGGGCCAATTGCAACTACGGTAGATGGGTCTTAAGTAGCTAGTGTTCTTAATCTGACCTCTAGATTTGATTGGTATGTGGTTCAGTGAGGATCAAAAAGCAAACATCATAACCATGCATGTTTAAAAGAGATTGGACTCAGTCTTCAAATATTAATAACTACTCTACACTCAATACTGAACACAACTGGGAGGACCTATATCAACCAACAGTCAACCTAGACACTAAGGTCTCAGGGGTCCAAAGTACAACCTACCTACACTATTTCTGCGAGTACTAATTGAGTCTACAAGTCATTCTTTTATATCTATAGGTTCGAAACTTTATTTAGTGCATTATTTTATGTCAAGGAGCTAAAATACATTCATATCTGACATTGACAATCAATACTCTAGGCCACAAGCTCTTGTCACATAGTTTATTATGTGTACGACAATAAACTTATGAAATTCAACAAATTTTCGACCATGCTTTGGATGTGACTCAAAATAAACTTTCCAGTAAACCCTGAAACATGTGCATTTATATGCATTACCAAGGCATCAGATCACAACAAAATTCTAGTCTACATCTCTTTTAGGATCATCACATATTGTTGATCTATCCCTGCACTATTTTTGCCTCGAGGCGGGGCGGCTCGGAGAATTAAATCCCTGACCCAGAGAACCAAAAGTCGGGCATTGCAAAATCAGGCCCATGCCTCAACTTAACTCAACTGCGCATGTTGTGACTATTTGCAAATATCACTATCAACACAATGTGCAACCCCCAAAAAAGACCTTAACACTTGCATCTCCCGCTAGCACCGCTCACAACCCCAAACACAACCCCAAATAAAAAATTAAACTCTATACCTCACTATGACCCGCAAAGCCAAACACATCAAACTTTCCTTCTCTAATCTCACCCATTATTGAAAACCATAACAGTCCTAGTACTAGTCCCCTTACATGACTTTCCAGTTTCTGCCGTTTGACATCAACAAACATTAAAATATATATAGATATAGATATATATAGCTCACAAGTGACCCACTCTTCACCCTCCTCACTGAAAACAGAACCAAACTCGAGAAGAGATAAGTTCTTAAGTCACTTCCCCCAAAATTCAACATCTACAGCTTGCCATGACCCAAAACTCTATACCTCTCACCATGACCACTCTCCAACATTTTCCTTTTCATCACTACAATCTGCACAAAGTGCTACACCATATCCCTTCTGTCCTCCTACCTAAGCCTCCTTATCATAATTCTGATGACAGCATACACACTTCCAAAATAAACACCGACACCAAAATTTCATGTCACAAATTGAAAAATCTCTCCACCTCACCATCACAACTCTCCCACCCTCTTCTCCTCCACCTCACTGCAATCTGAACCCAAATTCTCAAGGAGAACACAATCAATCACAACTGCAAAGTCTTCAAATTAAACCGCCTATATCCTCTTTTGAGCTGATGAGACCATTTGAATTAGATGAATGTCCGCTACCGACAAATTCCAGCTACTGACAAATCTGGAACATGAGCTCTTGTAAAGAATTTAGAGCGCGAAGCCTTGTCAGTGGGTTTTACCTCAGGATTCATTGTGCCAATCATCTAATGAAGCAAAGAAATCACATGCAATCGACCACTCTCTACACATACTTCAACACTTTATAAATAGTAGCAGATCCTTCAATAGCAGGTCTCTCCCAGAAACTCCAGCAAAAATCACCACAAAACAAGTATGCTTCAGGATATGTTTACAACTAACAAAGAAGTCACAATGGATGATCCTCTTACATCAGGACTTTTTTCCAAGATTATGTACTCCAAATACTCCAATTGAACAATTTATCCTTTTTGTATTGAATTCCAGTGCCAAGATTTTCTTGAATATTAGGGTTCCATCATGTTTGGTCTGATAGCTGTGAAACCTCTTGTGCACCCTGTTCATCGAGGACTCTTGAATGGTGACAGGCGTGATTACAACCCTGAGGTGTGGGAACTCCCCGACGTGACAAAACTAAACAAAACAAAGACATTTCCTTATATTAATTTGCAACATTTGCAACTAATATGGGTATTAAAGACAGTCCATTGAACCATTTGGGTGCACATGACAAAAGGCGGTGAAGTGATGTGGCTTTTAAAAGCCATTTAACAGAACAAAAATTACTTAGAACGTAGTCTGGACTTTGTACTGAAGCCAACTGGGTATTGTAACAATCAGAGTGATTAGTTCCCTGATTTATTCAGTTTCAGTGAGTCTCTCCCTGACACTGCTACTGTGATTGCGTCCTTAAACCAGATACTGACAAATTAGTTGATGCCTCATCATAGATTTCCTAGTGCAACACAAATTTAAAGACTTATAAACTGATCAATATAAGCTAAAGAACAAGAAAATTCACCCACTAACAACTGCATGCGTTACAGGATTGCGTACTAACACAAAGCAATACCCGGGGTTGTCCAACCTACAACTGCAACAAATGTACCCATGATTCTGAGTGAGTGCATTTACCCATAATTGATATTGCACAAGATTACTCACCTGTACATGCTAACACCACCGATTGACATACCCAGATCTCAGAGCACAATTATTAAAATTCTAGTGCACTAGAGGCTCTTTCTCCCGTTCGACGATCAAGAAAGACATTCCTAAAGTCGCAAGTTTAGCATTCAACGCAATAGGCCTAATGAATCCTCCCCGCAAGCCATTGTCGGCAATTCGCTGTCGGACATCTTTGCCTATACCAAATTACTCACGACGAACCAAAGAGAAGAATCAAAGAGTGCAAGCTCGCAAGGCCACAGACAAGTCATACCAACAGAGTACTACTTCCAGAAACTTACAGAAATAACTTAGTACACATCCACCCGCCATTCACTTGTGATGTGACAAGTCAACTTGCCGACACTAATGAGGGGAAAAAAGAATTTGGGTCAACTTTTGGCAAAGCGCCAAGATAAGATAGTCCAGGAAATCGTCGCCACTACATAGACACCTTCCTTCCTTCTCTCATTTCAACATCCCGACACTAAAAACCCATTAATAGACTTACCTACCGATCAGCAGGAGGCAATCCACAACAAACAGACCCTTCACACCCGACGGAACCTTCTCATCGTTCTGGTCATGGCAGTGATTAAGCTAAGTTTACCTACTGTGCACGAAACTTCACTGTGACGGTTGACTATCAACGAAAGAGATGAAATCATCAACGGCCTCGAAGAATGAACCTTCGTCATTGACAAACACAATTTCAAGTCTATACAAGAAACCACAGCTCACCTGCTCTGAACCGAACGATGGACGATTGGAGACAAAGTTCCTCCGATTCCTCCGCCATAGAGCTGCAATTACCTGCCAATCTGTAATAACAAATCCACAAACAGACTCACAGGTCACAGAGCCTTCAGAATATTCTCAGGCATGGCAGTCATTAAGTTAACGTTATCTACTGTGGGCGAAAAATACACTGTGACCATTGACTGCCATCGAATTTATGAGAGGAAATCATCAATAGCCGTAGAGACCAAACCATCATAATTACCAAAACGCAATTCAAGTCTGTGCAAGAAACCACGGCTCATTCCACCTGCATTCCCAGATCAACGTCACAGTAACTGAAAGCATCAAGCAAACCTTCCCTACTACCTCCTGAGAATCCTTCGCCCATGCCCAGTTCCATTCAGAAACCTGCATGAACAGCAAGAAAGAGAAAATTTCTTGCAGAACTACACTAATCTGATTTAGTGTGTCATCAAAATTGGTGTGCCACGTTAACTAAGGTGACCTCCATGACTTTTCATGTAGCAGTAAGTGTCCCCTGTCGCCTCCTCTAGTTGCCACCCAGTAATTGGAAGATCATTACATGGTCAACGATGATGCCTAGTGTGGGCCACACTAAATGAGATGTATAAGGTATGAGGGTGTTATTCAGTTAGTTTTCTAAATCAGACTCACATATTTGATGCGTTTGTGGTTAGGTGAGGATCAAAGATCAGACTCCATAATGACAACATGTTTATAAGAGATGGGACTTCGTCTTCAAATTCTATTAACTACTCCACACTCAGTAGTGAAGACAAATGGGTGGTCCTATGTATTCAGTTAAGGAACAAGGAACATGCACTTCCAATATCCATAACTAAATCGGAGGAGGTCCGATTTCAATCTGATTTTTGCTGATGCTTTATTGTAGATTTGCTAATGCAATTTACAAGTTCTGTTGTGTAAATCCAATTGCTAGAAGTTGGAGAACATGAAAAACAAACCTAATAACACCTACATACCTTAGTATATCAAAATTTTGAAAGTTCAAAACTAACAGCAGTACCAAGAGATAATTCCATACCAATGACAGCTTAACCTTCACGCATTGTAGCAAATAAATTAATAAACCAAAACAAACAGACGCGTAAATTTCAGAAAGCAGGGGCGCGTACACACAAATATCTGGGTAGTGGAAGCCACTTCTGCTCAAGTAATGCTCGGCGAGCTCTTCAGGAATCTGTTGCAGGCAACCAAAAAGTAAAGATCATCACCATCTACTACTTATATCATTGCTCAAGACTTCACCCTCTGAACTGCTCTTCAAGTTGATACACTTCAATACCAAAAACATGCATGTGCATATGCACTCCTTCCAAACCACAAACCCCGAAAACAACTCTTATGTTCCATAAAAACTAAACTTGTATATTACGGCATGTGCACAATCAGCATAATACTTCACCTCTTGGCCCTACATCTTGCATCTTCTGAGACATGTACTGGGAAGAATTTTGAAGTTATTTTGACCACTTGAGGACTAGGTTTCATATCTGCAAATTTCAAGATGCATTTACACAAAACCACCATGGTCGTTGAGTTGTGGTTCGGCCCCACTTTCAAACACAACCCCAATTTCGTTTCGTTTCCACACCACCACAAGAGTGATTGAAGAGTGGATTTTGAACTCAAAGATTGTTCCTCCTATTGCTCCACTCCGTGCAGTGGAGACAAACAAAATTTTGGTACAGGTGGAAAGGTGGTACAAGAGAAATTGCCTCCTAGAAATCCTCTCCCATGCTTTGGCCTTGTAGTTTTCTCTTGCTACCACATAGTAACTACAAACAGATGGAGACGAAGAGAATGAAGAACAACCATCAACCACCGAAACGGTGATTGTGTGTAAACGCACTTTGAGACACCTACTCACTTGTGTGGCTGCTCAAGAACGCACCCTCCAAGTTGTTCTTTTAGTTGACAACCTTCGATATCAAAAAAATGCACGCACACCCGCATCCCTTAGCAACCATTTGGCCTCTGAGACTAGCTCCTCCTGTTCCAAAAACAGTTAACTAGTATGGTTAAATCCCACGGCATAGTTCTCAATATGTGCACAACTAGATGAATAATTCGCCTCTCCAACCTAAACCTCTGCATCTTCTGTGACATCTACTTACTAATGGAGGTGCACAAGAATCACCTTCTGAGTTGCTCTTCAAATTGATAGACTTTGAATTATAAAACATGCAATTGCATCCACGTCGCTTCACAACCATAGACCTCCAAGAATAACTCTTCTGTTCCACAAAGACTAAACTTTTGAATTCCAGCATGTGCGCATTAATAAGTCGAATACTATACCTCTCAGCCCCCTAACTGCAATGAAAGGATGATACTTCACCTCTCAGCCCCCTAACTATCCAATGAGGGCTTTTCCAACAAACAATCTGTTACCATAAATGTCTCCATGAACTACAAGGATGATATGATGAGTAGTGTAGCATACTAAGTGATAAGATGTCAAATGACTTCAGTGGCTCACTGCGGTCAATAAGTTAGAAACAGAGGAGTCATACAATGACTGCAACAGATGCCAGACAGAAGAAACCATTATATGGTTTAAACTAGGACATAATGTCCATCAACGGCTGCTCTCGTGCTAATATTTGACATGGGTAATAGTGTTGGAAGGCCATAATTGAAGATGAAAACAACGAACTCAAGTTTTGTGCCCACTAGCATCCGCATCTATTGTGATGCAATAGAAAATGGTGGAAAGAATTTTGACTCGGCTTACATGTTGCACTAGCAAAGATATCATTAAGGTTCAATGACGAGTGACTTTTGAGAGAGGATTATCACAATTGCAGAATCGCCTAAACATGTGCACTGGAGGTACAAATAGGAAATTTCTCAAAGTTTGCAGGTTGTACCTTGAAGAAATTTTATGGAGCTTTGCAACGATTTAGGCAGAAAAGTTGAAACATGACGACCACTGTTCCTAAATTGTTTCACGAAGACGACAGTGTAACAATAAAGGTACCACTTATATTATTGCATCCTAGGTTTGAGGGTAATCGTTTGCACTCAGTGGCCACTTTTGAACGCAGTTTCCTGGAAAGAAATTACGCACCTCGTTTTTTGAAAGAATTAGTAAAGAATCTAGTGGGCCATAACACATTTTCTGAACGTGGTGGATGTTTATTACCTCTTCCTGATGGAAACAAAGAGCAGGCAATGCTAGAATCTGACTCTGACTCCGGTTCCTTCGAGCTGGCTTAGCTAGTCAATAATCAGTTTGTAACTTTACAAACTTGCCTTCAAACAATACGTTCCTCGTACCAGACTGACTGTGAGCTATAGCATCATCATCATTAGATTTAGACCTGGACGACCACCGTCACCGAACACCTAAACCTCTTGCACACATGATGTTCGCTGAATCTCGATCAAAGTAGAAACACTGAAGTTTCAGAAGAAGAAAATCTTCAATGCAGGTACTTTTTCACAAAATCCAACCCCCGGACACACCACACTCTTATACACCTAGCAAATCCAGCCACCTCCTTCCGTGACAACGCATTGAGTGAAACTCACTTGAGCAGGTCGACGCAGCCACTTACTTGAAAAATTCGGCCGAGCTCATTGAGAGCCAGAAGTGGGGCAGTCGCTGCTGCTGGGAGGCGAGTCCGAGGGAGGGGAAGAAACAAAAGTTTGTAGAGAGAGAGACAGCTAATAAAGAAGTCACCGTGGATGATCTCTTACATCAGACGGGTTTTTGTCCACAGATATGCATGGTTCTCACACCTGCAATTCAACCTGGACGGAGGCAGAACAAAAGCACCAAAAAGGACTACTAAACAAGGGCAGTGTCGGTAGGCACACGCACTGACGCCGTTGCTGATTCTACCTGAGATAGTAGAAGCTTTCCAAGAAGACAGACACCCCGGCCTTGTTTCAAATCGCCTCCCTCTTTCGCTCGTCCCACCAATCCTCCAAACCCTTGTCTGCAGCCATTGCAGTGGTCAAAGCATCACCAAGAGCCTAGCTCAAATCGCTTTGAAGGTGCAATTTAGCCATCGATGTGTAGAGAAAGAATTGAACGGCCCCCTGGATCATTGAAACTTGGAGCCTATGGGAGAGATGGCACTTTAAGTTTCGCTTCTAGCGCGCTGCTTGGCTCGGCGCGTCTGCTCTCCCAAGTTTGCCCTGCGTCTTCCTCGCAGGAGAGAGACGGAGGAGGACCGCGTCAGAGAAGGAGAAGGAGGAGAACTGAATGGATGAACATCTGTCGGACGGATGTAAAAGTGTCGGGTGATGAATTTCTCATGTGCAACCCTTTCATGTTGACAGTTAAAGTATGTGACACTACCAGATCTCCACACATCTAGTTTAAAGAGTTTGCTAATAGTGTATGTGACATTAAATACCATAAACGATTTAAAATTGATTTTCAGTGCTTTGATATCATTTTTAGAGTCACGTCATCTAAAACTAGTCATTAATTGGCTATAGAATAGGTCGATGTATTTTCACCTTACTAATGGTTGAGTTCGGTAAACACCACGAATCCTTGGCCACCTCTCCATTGCCAAGGTTGCATTGTATCGTCTACTTTTACTAACTTGTGGCCGTTGGTGGCTTTCTTAAATTTAAGATTAGCCTTACTAACCCACATTGTTCATTTGTTATGAAGTGAAGGTTGCAAGGCCATACTCGTAAACTTTTTTGTTGAAGAAAACTTGTTGATGTCACTTTAAAGATCAAATCTATCCACAAAAATTGATAGTGTCTTCAAATGACTCGGTGAATTTTATGTGAGCATTCTAAAAATTTAAGTTAAAATTTAATTCTTCATAGGACAAGACTATAGAGCTTTGGGTTGAAACTCTTTAGGTCTTTAGAGCACATGTAGGTTTATGACCTACCAAAAGATGAGAGTTGAAAATGATTTTATTATGGTCAATACAATTTCTTTTAAGGGTTTGAAGAAGAAGTGGAACTAATTTAAGACACAATTTATGAGTGAATGTTTTATATAATATAAGAATTTTGACAAATACGTAAATATAGTTGTGCATGCACATGCGTGCGTGTGTGTGTGCGTGTGTCAGGGTTTGATTTGCATTCAGTATCTTATCAATTGTAGAACTTTAAAATATTTCAATTTCATTGACAACCTAGAGTCGGAGATGGTTTATGGCCTTTGTGATGAGCTCCGAAGTGCTCAATTATTAAAGTTTCGACCATTGTTTTTGGGCATGTTTTATACACATACATGTCAAATATTGGATGTTCTATACACATACATTTCTATCCACTAACTTAGAGTTAAATTGAAGAGGAGGATTGGTTGGGTATGGGTATGGTTGGGTTGGCTTTGAATTTGGTGTGCATGCAGAAAAGAGAAGGAAAAAAATGCCATTTGTGGTTAGTTGCCCATAATGACTCTCAAGTAGGTTAATTACCTCGACACTTCGATACTTGAGAATGGAAGGTGGTGGTGTGCACACATACTAAAGAGCAATCTTCTTCAAGAGGACTTCTTCTTTCCACTATGCAGTCACAAATTTGCACTTCAGCCATGTGGCCAGAGAATACTTCATTTTTGTCATGGGATAGATCCCTTGTTTTTAGTTTGTATGTTGAAATCTTTGTCACATAGAGTTGTACTAAACTAAATATTGTATTTTGTGTCATATGGTATTTTATGTCAATTTGATAACTTTGTTTGATGATGCCGTTCTTATGAATGAATGAACCAATATTGTCATAGATGATGGACGAGTTCATTCATTGGCCAAAACCCTACCTTCTCTTGTCTTCTATTATTCTATGGGTTGCGCACAAGGTAGAAATACCCAACCCGTGAACTACCCTCTACATGTGCAGTAGACTTCCATCATAATAGTGAAGTGATATTTTCTTAAATGAAGGATTGCGAGGATGGTAACTTGAAATGCATGTACATTCAACCAAATTTGGGTGCAACGAAGCTTTTGGTCTACATGGGGTGATTGATTACTCTCGTACGACATTCTTCTTGATCGAGAATAATATCTCATAAGATATACTTCTGATCACCAAAACATTTGGTCATGTTTGATTACCATCCATCACAATTTAATGTACTCATGAGTTAATTGGTTTAGGTGATGTTCCATGTGGAAATGAGCATTATTGTGTTTGGTTTAAGGAGAATCTAGTGAACAAGTAAGGGGGTTTGACAAACTTTCCACTTTGAAAATTTGTAGAATTTTTTTTAACAAGGAATAAAAATATGCAACAACTTGCATTCTTCATGATTCCTTCTCTTCTATCTTGGAAATTTATCTCAAGATTTTAAGACCAAATCTTCAATGCGAATCACCTTATTTTCACGGTTTATGGAGTTTCTACCTTAATGCATGAAACCCATTCCAATTATTGAAACAAAGTTTGGCATAATTTGCATCCTAGCAAATTTGTGATGAATATTGTCATGGATGAGATATCACTTAGTAAATGACAATATTTGCAACACTATAAATTTAAAATCCTCAATTTTCATTAAGAAGAATGATAAATAATGTTGGGTTAACATTTAGTGTTGGCAACACTACACCAGGGTTTACAATTAGTATTGAGCAAGACAACTAGAATTGGTGACACTAAATACAAGAAGAAGAAAAACTTCGGTCTCCGGAGGAGACCGACGTGAATTAAGTGTCTGTTCGATCCACCCCCAATCCAGTGCCCACATGACAAAGGTATGGAAGTACAGATCTACTCCTCCCTTTCGAGAGTAGACACTATAGTCACCAGTCATCAGTAACAGGAACTAGAATGGTTAGTATTTAGGTATTATTAATATGAGTTTGGTCATCAGGTCTCTAGTGTATTGTTAGTGGATGGAGTGGAGTGGCTTAGTTGTTAAGGCTTTATGGCTTTATCTATGGGGGGTCTAGTGTTTGGGGTAGCGGTTGGTGGTTTTCTATTCTTCTTTTGTGGAGGAGGATAGACATGGCATATTTTATAGCAATAGTATTGATGTTTTTAAAGGTATTTTTAATTGTAGGCATAGGTATTTTAAATTTGTTTTCGAGTGATTTCATTGATGGAATGTGTGTAGTGGCTTTGGCGGCTGCAGTGATTATGATAAGGGGGTCGACTTTCCATCCTCTAGCAGCAATACTATCTATTAATGGTATGTATTTGTTATTTTTTGCTTCGAGTGTTTCTGGTGAAAATCTATCATTACAGTATGTGAATTCGATGAATTGTATGGTGAGGTTGGGGTCTATGTCTGTGGGGGGGTCATTTTGGTATGGTAATCCTCTAACACACATGATGTCATGTCTAAATCTAGAGTTACAGTGGCATCTTTGTGTACCGCATGTGCAAGGGAGTAACCAATTGGGAATGCTGTTTTCTTGGGGTGTGTTATTGAAGGTGCCATCATTCATGAGAGTATAACTTCGAGATTTTTCGGATGAGATTAGCAGTTTCCTAATTTCCCATACTGCTTTGTTGTGTCTTTTGACGTGAAGTGAATGTATATGTTGTTGTTTACACGTAAGCAGTACATGTAACCATGTATCCGGTTCGTATGAATTGCAAATGGGGCACGTAATAGAGGGATATGTTTGCCTACCAAAGAATAGTTGTTTTCGAGCATTACCCATATAAGTTCCGGTTCGGAATTTGATGAAGCATGATTTTTGTTTATCTGTGATTTCCGGGTTTTCCCAAAATTCATTAGAAAATTCTTTGTCTATATCTGCATTTCCTGTCCATTTGTAAGTGTTAGGGGTTTGTGTGGCCAAATTTTCCAAGTTATTTTCCCTATCATATTTTATAATTTGTTTTTCTAGGAATCTAACGGAGCCTTTATCAGGAACGTCCGTCATTGAGGCCCAGACGTCCTTTTGGTAATAGTATGGGGTAGCATGGGCATGTTCATATGGGTGGATGGCAATTTTGTGCTCTAATTCTAGGCCTTCTTTTGCCAATTTATCAGCTTGTTCATTTCCGTCAATGTTGACGTGTGCTCTGACTTTGTATAGTGTGATTGGTTGTGTCCGGTTTTGAAGTAGTTGTACCATGGTGGCGAGGGTGATTTGGTCGGGGTGGCTATTATGTAGTATGGGATGTTTAATTTGTGTGTTAAGTAGGTATAGTACATTTAGACTGTCGGTAAATATGTAAGCGGGTTCGTTTGGGTATAGTGTATTAATGATTCTTAATGTTTTATGTATAGCTATCATTTCTGCTTGTAATATGTTTTGGTGTCCATTTAGTCGTTTAGAGATGTTAAGGCCTTTAGGGCTATAGATACCGTACCCAGCTTTTTCTCTTCTCCATTCTCCAGGGTTAATTTCTTTGGGTTTCATGAAAGAACCATCTGTTTAGTAGCTGAATTGAGGGTGGAATTTTAGCGGTAAATTTGTTTGGTAATTAGGGATTTGTGGGATAGATATGTTATTATTTGCGAGTGCGTTTGGATAGTTTGATTTAGCCCATTTTTTGCTAGGATTAACGGCGGTATTTAAGGGGGTGGGTGGTGCAATTTGTGTGTGAATTTGTAATATTTGGAGGTTATTTGCTATGTCGGTGAGTTGATTCATTTGTTCGTGGGTGCCGATGTGGTTGTTTTGGTGGTGGATACAGAATATTCGTAGTGTTGATACCTCTTTCCTCGTGGTATTGAGTTCGGGGGGTATTGTAGGTTCTTCGTATATGATGGTATCTGCGGCAAAGTGGGCAATGATGTGTATGTCCAGGAATGGGCCGGTGTATGGGTTAAAGTTGTGGTACTAGTCGATGTCCTTTGAAATAAGTAAGGTGATTGTATTTGGGTCATTTTTGGCCGCAATGCGGGCCCAGTGGATGACTTGTTGTAAGTCTGTTGCGTTATGGGGGTGGGCGTAACCGATTCCCTTCCATTTGTGGTCAAACGCTTTTCCTAAAGAACCGAATATTCTATCCCTAGATAATGGTGAGTAAAATTGGGTGAACTGTGTGGGGCATGTAACTGGCGATGAGAAGTATGAGTGATTGATATGGAATGTTGTTATTAGGAAATCCAGTATTGGAGTTGGTATTGTATATTGGGCACGTTTAAGTGGGTCGTTTTTTGGAATACGGTATTTATATCTTTGGTATAGCCAAACGATTTCAGTTTCAAATGATTAGGTAGGTGGTTCTAGACTATGTGGGGTATTTTTAGCTTGGTGGTATTATTTCCATAACCACATTAATCTAGTTTTGGGGATAGTTATGAGGTGCCGGCCATTGTCTTCGTATATGTGAGCGACGTCGAATTGTGTTTGGATAGTGTTAGTATTTGTTTCGATGTCATTTTCTGGGTTACATTCATTAATGGAGATATGTGCCAATGGAATTATTGTGGCAGGGATAACGTATCTAGTATCTCTTTGTTGTTCTGTGGAGAAGCAGACATTGATAATGTTTGAGAAGTGTTTGTGTTGCCTTTTCGTATAATATTGGGTAAGTAGTTCGGTGTTGTGGCGATTAATATTGGTATCACAATAGGGGAATACATTTCTTTGGGTGCGCCATTTGTTGTATGTGTTGTTATTTGGTGTAGTCCATTGGCATAGGTATGATGTGTCTTCTCTTTTTATCCCATTAGGATCTATGAGTTGTCATTGTTTGTGATCGAGTATTGTGTGTATAGGAAATTGGCGGGGGTTGTTAAGCATATTATTGGGAGGAGGGGGTAGGTGGGGGATAGGGGGGTTCGGGGGGTGTATAGGGGGGTTGGGTGTTGACGGAGGATGGTATGGTTTGTTATTGTGTAATCATTATTTAGGGTTCGTGGGGGGTGGTGGTGTGGGCAGGGTAGGTGGCATTCTTAGTGACAGGAAGGGTGACAAAATAATTGATTCGCGATATTTAATGCACTCTTGATGAGTTTGTAGGATTGAAGTGATATGTTTTAAAGTCGTCTGGGTTCATTAAGGTGGTGCCATTAGGCATGATTATTTGTTCTAGTTTTATTATATTATACAAGAGGAGTTTTTGTAATAGTTTAAGTGAAGTGTTGGGATTTAAGCCCTGTAGATTTTGTGTTTCTTTCAACCATGCGGTTTCGAGTGGGGATGAATTTAGTAGGAAGCTATCTATTGTACTTTTTAGGTGGACTCCGGCTTCATGTTTGAATAGGAATAATGTTCTGGTGATAGGTGATCTAACGCAGTGATGGTATTTTATGCGGGTTATTTCTTTGGCACCTCCGAATTTTGCGAGTATAAATTGTGTCAAACCATAATAGATTTTGCCGAGTCTACCTTTGTCATTGAGGGCGTTTTGTAGTTGTTCTCCGATGCAACGTAAGTAGGCATTTTGTAGTGAGAATGCTTCAATTCCGAATAAATCATGTGGGAGTTGTGTAGCAGTATTGGATGTGTTTTTTGGTAATCTGCATATTGTTTATGAAGTGCTATAATTTTTTTGTCGAGTTTTTTTATAGCCGGAATGGAGTATGGTACTGCGTACAAACTCTAGGCTATTCCAGCACGTATGACTGTATCTGCCATATTGATTTTTTGTTTCATGGTGGCTGGGCAAGCTACAAGGGCTTGGCATTGTTTGATAACTTTAGTTGTAGTGGTGTTTATTTGTGTTTTCCATTTAAGTGATGGTGCAAGATTTATTCCGAGATAAGTGTATGGTTCGTGTTGGTTTAAGACTTGTAGCGGTTGGTCTCTATAGTTTATATTGGTAGGAATGTTATGGAATTCATTTTAGATTTATTAGGGCATCCGGTCACAACACACTTGGGTATTCCGAGGTTCATTCATGTTCATTCGCAGAACTTGTCTAATTTGTTTAGTTGTATTTGTAATGATTTTAGTTTGTTAGCCATCGTTGCTAAGTCATCGGCATATGCTGCGGATGAAATTTTAATTTTGGATGTTCCGAAGGTGTATCCATTATTGCCTTGTTGTAACCATCTAAGGAGGGATTCTAAAAATATTAAAAATAGGTATGGGCTGAGAGTGTCTCCTTGTATTGTACCTCTTTGAATGGGAATGGGTAGGGTTTTACCAAAGTATTATCCGAGATATAAAGCAGAGAATTGTGAATATATATTTCCGATGAGGTTTATGGGGTCGATTGGATATCCGAGATCTTTCATTATGGCTAGAAGTCTTGCATTGTCAATGGAGCCGAAAGCGTTTTTGAAGTCAATGTAGAAGATATATATATCTTGGTTCGTAAATCTTGCGTCTTCTAATGCTGCAATGAGGAATTGAAGTTGTCTGGATGTTTGTCTTTCTGCTCTGAATCTTTGTTGGCTATCATGTAGAATTTGGTATCTTTCACCATAAGCGAAAAGAATAGAGGTTAATGTGTTTGTATATAGTTTGTATATGATGTTAGCCAGTGCAATAGGTCTATGGTTAGTAAGTTGTGATGGATCACCTTTCTTATATAGTAAAACTGTTAGACTAGTTTTCCACGATACGGGAATTTGTTTTTGTTTGTAGCAGTGTTTAAAGAATAGAAAGAATAATTTGTGAAAACGTGGT
Organism: Polytrichum commune; assembly: GCA_950295325.1. Lineage (NCBI taxonomy): Eukaryota > Viridiplantae > Streptophyta > Polytrichopsida > Polytrichales > Polytrichaceae > Polytrichum > Polytrichum commune. Next base: position 28,122,497 of record OX485803.1, read on the forward strand.
GGCATATTTTTTAGGATTGAATTGGAAATTTTGTTTGGTCCTGGGGCTTTGTTGTTTTCTAGGTTTTTAAGGCAGAAGTCGTATGTTTCTTGGTCAAAATATGTATGTAGAGGGGTTTGGGGTTCTCCACGTTGGTCAATCGTGAATCCTTATAAGTCATGCCATGGATATTGTCTAACGCCACATGTGTAGTATGGTGGGTGAATGTTATGATAGTGACATGTGGGTACTGTTGGACGGTTATTGATGGATTGTTGAATGTGTATTTCTTTCGCAATATCTTCAGGGATAGTTAGGATATTATTTTGTCTATCTTTGATGGAGTCGAGGGGTGAGGTTTCGGAGTGTTTAAAGACTTTCCGATTTATCTTTTTGGGTTTTTTTTCATTCATTTGGCTGTATTTTGATACAGCTTTTAAAATATAGTTTTTGGTGTATTTTGTAGTGATTGTTCTGGCTTTTTTATTGGCGGTTTTTGCGATAGTAGCTATGGCGTCAATCCATTCATTTGGGGGAGTGGTTGTTGTAGGTGGATGTGAGATTTGCACGTGTTGGTGGTTTTGGATTTCATTTAAGATGGGGTGAGTTTGCCAGTGTGGGTTGTTTTTTGCAATGTATATAATTTTTCTAATAAGATGGTATGTGTCGAGGTGTTTTTTTCATTCTTTGGATAATTTTCGTGGTAGAAAACCTCCTTGTTGTGTTGTTCTGTTTGTAAGGGTTGGTGTTGGGGATGCTTTGCAGGTTTTTTCAAGTGATACTAAAAATTTTCTTACAATTTTGTCTAATGCTATACATGCTTCTTGTCATTGATCAGAGGTGAGGTGGTTGTGGTTCTCTAGTAAGCTGGTTAGTTCGTTTAGTTGCGTGGAATTTGCTTCAAAAAATTCTATATTAAATTTTTCTAAGTTTTCCGGTGGGATCGGATTTAGTATTCTAGTTGGAGTAATATTTGCGGGGGGTGGTGGTCTAGCTATGAGTATGTTTTGGGGTATGTGTAAGGTGACTAGGTAGTGGTCTGAGTTTAGATTCATGTTTGTGTTTGTTGTAGAGGTGAATCTGTTGTTGTCTGGTGAGTTGATATAGAAACCGACACTAAATACATTATTTAGTGTAGTGCTAACAATTAAGGGACCCAATAAACTAGAACGTTGTCCTAGTTGCAACAACCACAAGAGAATGCAAACACCATGTAAAATATACCCTAATACAATACTTGCATGTGTATTCCACTACTTCTCAACTGCATGCATCACCTTCATTTGACATGCCAAATCTTGGGCAATGAGCATGAATGAGTCAAAAACTATCATCATGTTTGTATGTCCTCTTGGCCATTGAGTTGAATATGTCGATAAGGGTCATCAAAGTGGCATCATCAAAGTGAGGGTTAAGCATTAGTTTGAACACCAAGATGTGGAAATTGACAATTTTGTGCAATCTCAACTTTCTATTTCGTAACTTAGCCTATGTTTGTATGTCTAGGATAAATTGATTGCCTTTGCATGTTGCAATATAATTTCAAATCTCCCTTTTTGTATCATCAGTTTGTGAATTCGTATGTCTGGAGTTGTGCAACCACAAGAAAGATAGTGGCTATATGTTTTTTAAATAGTTTTTTATTTAAAAAAAATTGGGTTAGTCGCCACAATTGGAGATACTTATTTTCTTGAGTAAGAAAAGGAGGCCATGGATATTTGTTAACGGTACTTAGAAGTTACCTTTGTTGAAATAGCCTTAGAAGTAGAAGTATATAGGAAGGGATAAGGGTTAGTTGAAATAAAGAATCATATAAGGATAAGAGAGAAGGTTCTATTGAAGAATAAACATTGTTGAAGGTGTGGCTAAGACTTGAAGTTGAGATAGGATGGATGAAAGTATTTAAGAGGAGAGTGAAAAATGTTGGGTGTTGTTAAGGTAGAATTTAGCACTATGTTTTAAGAACCTTAATGTCCATAGTAAACCAACCCATCAAAAACTGACTAGTTGGTCACAAATTGTCGAAAGGGCAAAAATTGCCAATTTATTAGTTGACATCAAATATGTCCCTAATGCAATTAATTGTTAGAACGTCCACTAGTTGGTTTATATTGTTTTATTATTGAACAATTTATTCAATTATAATATTTTTGTTGTTGTTAGTAACTTAGTTGGTCAGAAAATGACTTGTAGGTCCAAAGTTATTAAATTGGCATTGCGAGCCTTTTACTAGTTGACCGTTTTTTATGACCTCACTGTGCCAACTGGTTATGAACTGGACATTGGGCAAAAACACGTCAGGACAGCTAGTTGCAATGTTTTGACAGGGTGGCAACCTACCAAGTTGACCCACCTAGTAAGTAGTTGTTTTGAAGTATATAAGGATTGTCCTAAAGCCTTTTGGCTCTCTTAGTACACATATGCAAAGATAGGTTACACTCTTAGAGAAGGTGTGTATGCTTGTGAGTTTTAGATCTGGATGGGTAGCGTCCTGGAAATGTATGGCAGTCCGGATGGACCATAATCCTGGAAAAAAAACAAGTAGTAAAGTGTTGAAAGAGGGATTTGAATAATGAATTCATTGTGGGTAATGTTTCCGACCAAATGTCCACCAGACAAAATTTCATTGGGACACTACTACTATCCTCTGTCAAGAATAGACATTGTAGTGATCAATAACCAATGAAAATAACTATAAGTTGAAGGTTTGGATAGTTGTTATTTAAATATCAGTCGAGTCCTTAATTGTTGTCTTTATGGTGTGTGTGTGTGTGTGTGTGTGTACAACATTGGAGTCTTATTTTGTTGGTATTGATTGGTTGTTTTCTATACATCTTTTGTGTAGGAGAATTGATTCACCATAATGTATGGAATGGGTGTTTATTCCACCATAATGGTTATTGTGTGGACCCAAAATGGCTAATTTTAGAAGGGGGGGACCTAAAAAGGATGTAATGATAGGTGGGATGCAGTAGTTGGCCGGATAGATGATGTTTCATACCACTTGCGATTAGTTTTGGGTGCCATTTTTGTGTGCATTCGTATCCATAGTAGGATATCTTGATGCTCAAATTCATGTGACTCTAGTGTACAAATAAGAAGTTTGACTTACTTGCCTCTTTGAAAAAATGTAACTAATTATTTACAAAAAAATAAAAATTTGAAACAACTTGCATTCCTCATCATTTCTTCTACCCTATCTCTGAAAACTATTGCACAAATTTCAAGCCACTCTTTCTGGCTGAATCAACTTATTTTCACCGTTTTCCGTATATCTACCTTAAACGCGTGTTCACATCCAAGAAGAAGCGGGCTCATCGTCAAAGTAACCATTTAAGAGCCATCTACCTTACTAGCACTCAACTTACCGGCAAGTCCTACCCTATTGCAACTTCTGCCAAAATACACAAGGTTTCGCCTGACACGCATGAATCCTCACCGTCCCACCCACTCAAGGTTTTTTCACGAAGAGTGGAAAACCAATTAATTAGTGCCGACGGTATATGAATTTCTGGGTTGTGCAGTACTAATTCAATGGGTCGGAGCAGTATGCGTTGTGATTGTTGGATTGAAGAGCTGTTCTTAACTTAGTATTTGCCAGATTTTTTATTGGATATTTGCAACTTAGGTATCAGTCTCCGGATGTGTAAGTTTGATGTGCTAAGTTTAGTAGAGACGATGAGCAAAACATGAGAACAATCGATTTTGTGTTGAGGAGGAGCTTGAAGTGTTTTGTTGGAAATTTTGGAGCAAGGGTTTGGAGCAAGGGAAGTTCAAAAGGGTGAGGATGATGGAAGGGAGAGGTCAGATGGCGGTGGTGTGGAAGGGGATTTTTGCCCTATGCAAGACCTCAAAATTCAGTTCATTCTGAGCTGAGATGGCTATTTTCCCCAATATTTAATTAAACAAAACACTCTAGATCTCCTCCCATTTATAAAATTTCAAATCAAGTGACTTAGAAATCGAGCATACAAAAACTTCTATCACAGACGTAGGCGGTGCCACTAGTGAGAGTGGATTATTTACCACTAGCCTAGAGTATGTGACGAACTTTAGGGAATTGTGAACGTTGATGGCATTCAAATCACATTCCCAACAACAATATTAGCTTCAATTCAGGCATTGTGAATTGTACATTGTACATTAAAGTCAATTTGAAGGGGATTTCTCCACTATGAAAAGTTTACCTCAAATCATCCCAGTGTCAAGTTGAGACCTTGGGTAGGTCACTCTATAGGATTTTTGTGCAACACGTGCGGTGGAGGTGTATTTTTTTAAGGGTTATTTACTTCCAAGCCACAAATTAAAAGCTCCGTGTAATTACTTAATTCTCTTAAATGGCCATTTTTGCACCCTACCATTACTTATATTGCCCATGTTATTGTAAATTTTTGTAGTCTACATGCATTTTAATTTTTAAAAATGAATTATAACTATATTTAATGCAAAAGTGGTGGGAAAAGCATGGCAACATAAAAACATATAGCATATATACCATTGCAAAAACTAAGTACAAAAACTTATCATGCAAATGAAGGATTTGTGGTTACCAAAACAAATCTTGACTTGTGCAAAATATGTGTATTGTTAACCACGTCACATAAGAACAAGTGTGATAACATGATGCATATCATTCCAAGACCATAACATGAATGATATCATACAATCGCATGTGATGAAGAACACAAGGATACTTAAGCATAGTGTACTTTAAATTTTGCTTTAAAACTTGCAAGTTTACATCCCATAGAACATAACCTTCATGCATTAAAAAAAAACTTAGGGTGGAAACACAACAAGAGTGAGCTTGTGTTCACAAATACAACACCCACCCTGTAAAAATCTAACCCAAACACCAAAAAAATCGCAACCATTGCAACTATGCAGAAGTTATGTGGTTCCCTACGAGTTTGTTCAGGTGGGTTTAGGGTATGCAAAACAAAACAAACCTTTGTAACCCTATCCCATACCTTAGTGTCCAATGATTCGTCAATTAAACAAGCGATTTATGACCAAAAAAAACCCTACAAACGTCAAGATCTAAGAGTAGGGGTTACCCAAACCCCCACATTGTCAACTGAACCATCACCATTATGGACAAAGTATTCTTGTGGCCAACATGATTTGAGTTACAAATGGATTGCATAGAGGTCCCTTACGTCAAGGTATGCAAAAGAGCTCGTGCAAAGGCTCCATCTTTTGCCAAATCCTACATTTATCGTCATTGTCCTAAAACTCAAATGGCCATTCCAACGGTGATTTCTCTTCAAACAAACTTTGAGCGAGGCATACGTTTCTCCGTCAAAAACCTTGAACTTGTTGTAATATTGCGGCACAGTAGAATATTAATCACCCTCCATAGTCCACATCCGTAAACAACAACACGGTCACCCACCAAAAACACTACAATCAATTACAAGCCGTGCAAAGAAATTCTAAACCCTAAACTGCCCTCAAAACAATTGTAAGACCTTCACCCAAGAAAATTGAAACCCTAGATGGAACTTCACGGCTGCCCCTGATCCTAAAACAACTACAAAGGAGACTCTACTAAGCGGATCCTATACCAACTAGGACAAGGCATACTTGCTGGACTTTGTTATCATAAGCTTCACCAAGGAGGAGCTTCAACAAAAAGTTGCTCAAAACACAACAAACTCGAGGAAGAAACAAAACCCTAGGTGTTTTGTACAAACAACAGTGCATGAAGATGACCAGTAATGGGCGCTTTGATTTTCATCCATTTTGGACAAACAATGAGCCAATTTTCATCCATCCCTCATGAGGCATGCATACAAAATTTATCCTACTAAACATACATCCTAGGATCCTTATATTCCACCCCTATATACCTTACTTGTAATGAGATTTATTATTTTTAATGAACCCTTCATTATTTGGAATTTTTTTATAAATTTTATGTCAAACAATTTTAATCCTTCCTACATTATGATGCACGTCGTTTTTAAAATGCACCAAGTGAACTACCCGAGGCTGGGATGCATCAAAATTAACCCAATATTTAACCAACCAAAGCATCAGTCTTCAAGATCTGTTGGGGAAAATTGTTCATTCACATACATGCACAAAAAAATTATGGAAATACATCCGCAAGAGACCAAGAACAATGGTCTTGTCAGCCTTGTACTTAGCCTCCACCACCTCTCTGATCATCACCTTAGTTGTAAAGCCTTTCCGATTACAAAGGAAATTACAAGAACAAGACCGAACTTAAGTATGTAAGTGATTATAGGACATTCTCCTATTGTTATGAGTTATGTTTTCAAGATACTTGAGTTGCAGTTTATAATACTTAAGTTGCCTTGTATTACGTGTCATTTCAATTTCTAGCGTGTCAATTGACGTGTGCTTTTTTTCTTCACAAGTCACAGTATGTGTCAACTTCTAAACTGTGCGTGTCAATTGACGTGCATTTTTTTGTTTGTGCAAGTTTTTGCATGTCAAAAGTGAAAAACTTCCAAAAACTTTGTCAAACATATAGACTGTAATTAAGTCAACATTTCACATCTCAATCTATGGCAGAGAAAACTTCCTACAGAAGAAATGTAGTTCAATATTATATGTAGGGTATGCAGATTCTCATCAGAAACAGCAGAATAAACCTCCAAGCTTGAAGGACCATTGATGACGAATGACATTTCATATTAAGTTTGAGACCTGGATAGTCATGCACACATAATTCGACACCGTCATCGGCTGTTTTGACAAAATGGGGTATTCTATGTTGTGATGTTTGTGCAATTGTGAGCATCAGGAGGGTTGTGAGGATGCATGTTGAATTTACAGCTGGGAGATTTCAATAAATTCCTGTATAATCTAGGTGATTTCCATTTGGAAGAGAGTATGCTTCCACCCGAAGTATTTTGTATTGGATGCTAGTCAGGTCTATGTACCATGCAAGAACCTTCATACCTAGGCAAAATTGCCCTGTATCAATATGGTTTAGAATGGTTTTGACCAAAATAATAAGTTGGGTATGTAAAGATTCCCTCACCTTGAAACCCATGAGCCAGTTTTGATACCATTATTGATGTTGATTATTCATACCATGCATTCACCTATATACTGGTCCAACATTTGTTCACAGCTTCCGCAGGAACCTTGGTTCATCTGTTTGCTGCTGTATTGTGGAGGGATTCCAAATACACTCAACGTTGTTTCAAACTTCTCTTTTCTTGTCATTGGCATAGTGGGCTTGGTTCTAACCCTTCAAGGCAATTACTTTGGATTGAGGTAATTCTTTTGCATTGCTTGCAGTAACATTGCAGACTCCATCAATGTTTGCTCAAGGACCAGCACTGTAGCCTTGACTTCAATTCACAAGCAATATTAAGTTAACGGTTTATTATTGGTGCTTGAAAGATCCTTGGCATTTGTGTGCTAATTTGTGAGTTTAACCAAGAAGGTGAAGTGCGAACTGTCTATAACTTATCTTTTCTGATAAGGGAAGGGATCGAGGAAGGATGCACAAACTGTTGTGCTTTGCACTTGTTTGGCATCCAAACACTCTGCAGAGATTGCTCCTATTTTGGTGTTCTATAGATGCTGGAGTCATCTTGGTGTCATTCCTCATAATCTCAAAAGTAACACAGTTAACTATTATTGAGGTTTGCGTACCGCCAAGTAGAGCTAGAGTGTTTTGTCACTATCACTGGCACCTCCCTGCATATGTTTTGAGGTTGCGGTCGCTCCGCCCTCTGCAACTCCCACAAGGATCTCAACCTCGATATCGGAAACCTCCTCCTCCTCACTTTAGATGTCACTCTGCAATAACAAACATCCACAACAGAATGAAACTCAACAGATTCAACCTACCCAAACCATCCTAGCAGGAATCATGCTGTTGTATGTCCTTCATTGCGAGATTTCACAAGTTCAATGCTGAAGTGAGCACATCTGTGTATTCTTATCATCTGGTCACTTCATTGTATGCAAGGGGTTAGGGTGAGAAATTGCAGTTTCTTCTTGTTGCTAACGGCAATAAACCATCGGATAGGAATTCCGTTTTGCAGTATTATAAATATGAAAACGATTCAACGACTTTTATCTGGTGATTTTGTCAACAATCATTGATTCGGTACCAGAGTGTATATTTTAATAAATTTGAAATTTTTATTTCCATGGATGATAGCAATGTCTATATGTAGACGGCTATGTGTCTCTTCAATATACATTTGCTAATGAATGTGCTTGTTACATACACAGTCACTTCAATCAAAGCAACATCACAAAGTTTGCTTGCAAGACGCACCTAGGTTCAGTTGGAAGAGAGCATTCTTGGTTGCGTAATATATTTTTGTTAGTAAACCGCATGCCCCTGACAAAGAAATTCGATTATGTTTTGAATCATAAGCGACCCTTGTCAACGAGCTTTGGCAAAGCCTCTGATCGCCGTGACCCCTCAATTTTGTCATGCCAGTATCACAAGGAATTACAAACATAGACTACATTGGAGTGCACAGTTCGTCTAATTCCTGGAGGAATTACGGTAAAATGAATATCACATTTTTAAACTTGCTCGAAGTTTTCCTGTTTCTCATTCATCATAACACCAAAATAAGTCTCTTCTCTTCTTCTTTCCGAGAAAGCAAGGGTGAGAATAGATTCCCATGGAATTATATAAGGGACATTCCACAAGAGTAAGTTAAGGTAGCCTTGCACTCAGAGTTCAAACCAGGACGCCGGAAGTAACATCCTGATTTCTCCAATTTCTCCTTGACCAGGAGAAACAGTCTCGTCTCTTTGCCTCCCTCTTCCTAAGATGAAAGAATGAGAATCAACCAAGTCGCAAGGGTTTAGTGTGCTCACAGAGCCATTCCACGAGCATGAAACGAAAAACGTTAACGCAAACTCTGTATCCAACTGGGGTTTGGTGTTCATTCCAGGCTTTCAAGGTTTTGTCTCTAGTCTCTTGTTTCTTCCTTCCTCGTCTGCTTCGGAGTTCGCAATCTCTCCTGCTGCTGCCTCCTTCTCTGTGTCCCCGGCGATTGCAGCTGCTCCATCGAAGGGACCGGCATCACGGCGTGGCGTTTCTGGACTCAGAATGTGAGTTTCTATTTCGAATGGGACCCCGACTAAAATCTACATCAGTAGTAGATATTGTGACACCGAGACCTTTAGGAGGTTATCTCGACCCCCAAAGGAAGTGCCTAAGGTAGACAACATTTATTTGGTTGCTTTTCTTCAGGCATGTGGGTGTTATCTGGTTCATTTTTCATGTTCTCCAACTTCTACAAATTAGATTTACACAACAAAACTTGTTTGCATTAGTAAATCTATGATGAGACATTTACAAAAACCAGATTGAAATTTGGACCTTCCCTGATTTAGTTACAGTTATCAGAAGTGCATGTTTGTTGATGTCTTAACCGGATACACATGTCCTCCCAATTGTGTTCACTATTGAGTGAAGAGTAGTTATTAACAGTTGAAGATGTGGTTCAATCTCTTTTAAACATTTGTTCTTATGATGTTTGCTCTTCGATCCTCACCGATCTAGATACCAATGAAATCCAGGGGTCGAATTAAGAAAATGAGCCACTTAAGACCCATCTACCTAAATAGGACAGATGTATTTGAATGGTACAATCCACTCTCGATATGTGTTAGAGTCGGTTTTCATGTAGGCCGCTCGCCCACCAGAGCGGCCTATGTGGAAACTAACCCTTTCCCTGATAAGTGTTAAAATCGCATGTGTGTTAAGGAAAATTGCATTTCCCCAAAAAAATTCAGAAATGCAGTGCAAAGTGTTAATTGTTAATTGTTAATTGTTAAAAAAAATCATGCTCCCCTCTTCTATGAACTCAGCTCGATAAGTGTTAATTTGGATGAAAGCGAGGCTATAACATTTTATAACTTGGATGAAATTGACAAAATCCTTAATCCTAAATCCTACTATCAAAATGGAACAACTAGCATTGGTACATGCAAAGAGTGAAACTAGACCCATTATAAATGCACATGTGTTTATCGATTATAAATTGGAATTTGATCTTCACAATCCCTACATACCCATCGAGGAGGAAAATATAAGTAAATTAAACAATAAGTTCACAATATGCCAATTGGTGATGTGATGGTAGATAAAGTAGGATTCAAGGATGTTGAAAGTGCATTAGTGACCTTCAAACAATTCTCAGAACAAAGACCTACTAATGTTTGACTTCTCTAGAACATTTGAACGAACACTTTGAAAGAAAATAGGATCTTGGCATGCACAAAATCATATCAAATTACTATAGATTTGTTCTTCGATTACATTAAGATGTATGATGACATTCATATCTTATTACTTTCATCCTTTATTTATAAATGCTATTGTTTTAATTATGTAGTCACATAAGTGGTATTCATGTAAGTGTTACAAATTGTCTATGCTACCCCCAAAAAGTCCTAATGTGTTAACACCACATAAGTGCTACAAGTTCCCTTGCTCCAAAGTGTTAACATATATATATATATATAGGATGGAATGTATGTGGTTTGGTGTAGCTCCAAGAACGGACACCAAAAAGACATTTGTTTACACAAGATTGGATTGTTTGCTCAAAAATATGATAATTATTCTAGGTTCAATAGTCCACATAATTCGGGGACCTATATGACCATTTAGGGAGCACGATAATCTTCAATATGATAATGAATAAGATATTCATATTAGCTCCAAAATTTATGAGCAAAGTGTCTAAAGTCTCAAATTGGATTTGCTAACCATTTTGTACATAATGCATATTTCAGAACATGAGAGAAGTGGGCTAGTCACAAAAAGTAACCCTTCAAGACATGTATACCCTAATAACAATGGATTTACATTAGGGTATGGGTCCAAGACACCCCTAGAGTATACTTTACATTTGGACTCGAAAGTGGATCATTGGACACAAGCTTGAAGATTGGTTTTGCAATTTAGGACGAGTATTTCCTTGAGTGGGGACCGTCAAGATTTGGTGGGAATGTGATATCACATTAGTGCCACTTCATTTTTCCATACCTTGACTAGAACTTTAGTGTTAAACATTTGTTTTCATAGACATTCTCAGCCAAGAGGAAAGCTCAATGCGAGAGTTTCTTTGGTTTGGACCCTAATGTGCACACACCCCATGTTTTCATATTAAGGTTTAAGTTTATCACTTATGAAACACAAATTGGTGGGTGTGAAAGATTAACAAGAAAATCACGAGGGAATCATTTTTTGTTGGCCCTCCATCCAAGGGGGGAAACAACCTGGGAAAATCACAAAAACAAATCATGGGAGAGTGTTGGACTCATGAACATGTATAATGTGGTTGGAGTCACACCAATCACATACTTAGAATTCGGAGTGTTGATCAACATCATCTCCAAGGAGGACATCACTTATTGTGTCACAATTGGCGATGTCCCGCATTGCATGTGTTGTGACTTCACAATAATAACATCTCAAGCATTGGGAAAGAAAAGAAAAAATGGGTGTATTGCAAGCATTTTCATACTGTGTTCATATTTTTGCGCAAGGTAGATTACAACAATGACAACTTCATTCATGCGTTGACATTCACCTACAACGAGGTCATACAATTACTCGAACGTGCCGGTGTTGTAGAGTGTGAATAATGTTCCCAATATATGCTCATCTACATGTTTAAGAATGTTAATAAGTGACATGTATTGGTGTGTATTGTTATAATAAAATTCAACAATGGGTTGATAGTTTTTCGAGTACCCATGGTAATAGGCCCCTTCACTCTTATCATTTATGTTCATCTACATGTTTAAGAATGTTAATAAGTGACATGTATTGGTGTGTATTGTTATAATAAAATTCAACAATGGGTTGATAGTTTTTCGAGTACCCATGGTAATAGGCCCCTTCACTCTTATCATTCAAAATGTTAGTACTCTAAAATGGTAAAATGACAAATGAAGGAGTGCCAAACTTAGCATATGGACTTTCTAACTGTTGGTATTTACTAAATTAGGCATCATTGTTCACATGTTACTACTCATGTCTTAGCTTCCCTCGTGTTGCTAGTCTACATCTAGAACTAATATTTATTATTTCTATCATAGGGTTCACCAATACAAGTGCACATATACATTTTCATTATGTCCATATTCTTGCATAAGTCTAGATTTACTTTAAACATTTAATAAGTGTGTATGTACAAGTTGCGGGTAGGGCTAGGGATTTGTATACGTATTGGGTGTCTTTACTTTGGAGATGTTTATTTGTTTTCCCATTTTGATGAAGATAGTATGAAGACTTTATATATTTTCATTTTCATGATTTTGGATACATCTCACATTCTACAAATACATCTCTTGAATTTGGAAACATGGATTTGCACTTTAAAAACATAGCATGTCCAAATGAGGTCAAATCACAAAGGACCTCAAGTGCTCAATGTCCACCGCAAGCCTATTAGAATCATTATTCTCCTATTAGAAAGTGTTTGCAAGCTTAGACACATGCAACTTACAACCAGTTCATGTCCTTGTTCTCTATCAACAAAGAGAAATGAAAGAGAAATAAATGCATGTCTACACATGACTCTACCCATGTTGTAAATTTGATAATAAATAAAATACCCTTTTGTATTAATAATTCCTAGATTGCGTCATCATATATGGTAACTACACCTGTTTGTGATCCTTATCCAAAAGTTTCTTCTATGAAAACTTGCCTAAACATAATCTAAACATGACAATCCAAAATTAATTTTAGACATCCATGTAATCAACACATCTTCTTTATGTTTATTGATTTCATACGACATACAAAAGTACATGCTAAAATGCATTAAAATTCTATTATATTTGTGAATAAGATCCAATTTTTTTGAAGATCATAACTTTCAAATGATATTTAAGTTCATAAGTGTTTTGATGATGTTTAAAGGTGTAGTTACCACAACGGTTCAAGATAGTCTCGAGGTTGTATAAGTTGGCTCAAGGGCCTAAGTCTCAAGGTTGAAGCAATCGTTGAGTTTGTAATGAAATAAGGAAGTACAGCTCCCATTCACATCAGTGTAAACAACGCACTCTTATAATGTCATTTTATTTTATTTCATTTGTTATGCAAAGAATTCCACTGTTTTTTTTGGTCAGAAGTGGACTTTAAGAAGTACCTTTGCTTTGGTAAGGTACAAACAACAAATACAGTAGTAATAAGTTTCGTATGCAATGGTGTCCAAGCTAGGCTAAGGGCCACTTCACACACGAGACTGAGAGCCGTGACCATTACAGTTCAAGCACTCTCATTGGTGGAAAAGGAGGAGCCGGTCTAAGTTTGCTTCACACTAGGCTTGAGGGACCAACGGAGTATGTGAATGCAAGATGGATGTAAAGTCTACATGGACTTCTACATGGCATCGAATGGATCATGTTTCATGGTCATTTGGACTATTTTCAAAAACCACTGTTGGAGGTAGGCCTAACACAAAACCAAGAGACCATGGCACTCCGAATGCTCACAACCATTGGTTTATTTTGTTTTATCATGCATGAAGACTTGCATGAATAGAAATTCATTGAAATAGCATTTGGTTGGGGGTCTGGTCACATATGACTTCACACTATGCTTGGGGGTCCGTGACCACGCTACATGAGTTTGGAGGTGCCTTGGGATGGCCTTTTGGACACTTTCTTTTGGGTCTCTCACAATTTCATGGTCACGGCTCTTGGTGCGTGTGTGAAGTGGCCCTAAGGGCTATATGCTAACCACCACAATGGATGCGATGACTTGGCTTAAATCATTACCCAAAAATTGAAGAAGGTGTGGAGGGTGATGGGTAGATGTAGTGCTCTTTGTTAATTTGGGCCTCCACTAATTTTATTTAAGGTGTAAATGCAACGAACTAAAATAAAACAAAACTACTTTCTTTGGTTTATTCAACTCCACAACTAACTTAAGAGACTACGCATTAGTATGAGACCCAATTATGATGAATCAACCTTAAACTTATCACTCATTTTTTTATCCACCAGACGCCATTTACCACACGTTCGAGTACATTGGGCATGTTTAGGTCTAATATTTTATTTCTAGAGACGTGGATGACTTAGGGCCATTTTGCATCATGGCCATGGGGTCATGACCGTGAATTTGTGAGGGCCCTTGAAACTTGTTTGAAGATCACATTAGAGAAAACTAAAACTAAATTTTGAGTGGTCACATGCCTTCAAGTGAAGTGTAAACACATGTGCAAATGACTTTTCAAATAATTCCATTACCATCCTACTTCATATCAAGTTATGAAATATGAAGCATGTTGAGATTTTGAAATGTCATGGGGTCTCTTAGTTTTGTGTTAGGCCCACTTACTTGAATTGGGCTCGATGCAAAGTCTTGTCAGTCATTGTTTTTTTAATCCAAAACATGACAAATTACCACTTTCCTCATAATTGTGTGGATGCTTGTGGATGATAGGTGGTGATTAATCTTCATGGAGCAACATTGATAACAAGTGGATATTGTTTCATGGTCTAATGGACATTATGTTAGGCCTACAAAAAAGAAGTGGAATCAATGCAAAACTGGGGCCATGGCAAACAACTAATAAATTGCCTTGACTCCTAGAAATACGATATTACCATGATGGAATCCCGGACTACCTACTATTTTGAATTGTTTTTAGAATATGATACCATCCCTCAATGTGGTCCACTTTCTCTTTACACCGAGCTTGAGGACCCATTAATTACAAAACTACATCTATTTCCTACAAGACGGGCTTAATTTGGATGATTGCTGAGGGCCCTAAAATTTTTATGGTCACGGCTCTTGGTCTGTGTGTGTAAAGAGGCCCTCATCTTCAGAACACATTGCATTTCAACAAACTGAGAAAATAATTAAATGACGCCCAATCGGAACCTCGCGTAGGGTAGCCCTGGCAGGCCGCCAGGTGTGGAGTTTTGAAATGGCGGGGCCCACATCGAACACTAATCTACCATATTTGGTCGTTATACAGTTATACTGTAGCCTTAAATTCAGATCGCTGACGCCTGAGCCAGAACATACGAATACGAATACCAAATACATACGATACCGCTGAATGGGCGCCAATATTTGAATTATGCTGCCGGTATTCAGACGTTTTTCGAGGGCCAACGTCCTTGGCTCGTTTTCTGTCCACCCGTCGCTACGTTCATCCACACTCGTAAGCTCACTCAGGCCTCCTTTGCGGTTTCATCTCCCATTTCTTCATCACTCGGTGGACGATTTCTTTTTGCTCGTGCTCGTGCTCGTGCTCTTGCTGCCTCCCGTAGCCCGACCTCGCGGTTTGCGATTGCTGCGTGCCTACCAGCATGCGGACACATTGTTCGCAACAGTGTCCGAAAAGTTTTTGAAGTTATTGAGGTTAATTGCCTACCTCTTTAAAAAGGCATAGGTTATTTCCCTCATGGCATAGGTTGCATCCTAGAATATCAATTTTTTATAAGTTGAAAACCTTTTGAGTTTTTAAGTTACCCGCCAATTGCCTTCAAAACTAATTTTTAGTAGGTTAAAATCCTTCATATCTTTTAATGTTGTAGGCTTTAAATTCAAAATTTGAGTACTAAGTGGTATCCTTGGCAGGAATTGAACCTGGCTAAGCCCTTCACCACGTTTGAAGGCCAAGGATTAACCAACTCTTTTTTAAAGAGTTGATTATAATGAAAGGTTGCTAAAATTCAAATGAGTTTAAGGGTGAAAGTCCTCACCATCTTCTGATTCAACCTCTACTCTTCCTGCAAGATATTTCTCAGGATTAGTAAACAATAATCGAAACTTTCTTGAATCCTTCCACAAAGATATAGCTTCCTCCAAAATAAACTCAAAAATTTTGGTTGGTCCTTCAATCGCCACCAGCAAAAACCTCGCACACACACAAACAGAGTTCAAATCGCTGGCTGCCAACATTCGTAACCACATAACTATCCAGCAAAAACCTTGCACACACACAGATAGAGTTCAAATCGCTCACAGAGCTCAAATCGCTGACCTCGCACACACACACACACAGAGTTGTTTGATCTGCGACACTTGAATTTCAACGCTGCTTGCGCGAGAGATTGAGAGAGTTGCTTGATCTGCGAGACTGTGACACTTGAATTTCAACGCTGCTTGCACGAGAGATTGAGAGAGTTGCTTGATCTGCGAGACTGCGATACTTGAATTTCAATAGAGAGAGAGAGAGAGGAGCTGATGAGAGAGGAGTTGTGATGAATGGTATTGTAAAGATTGGCGGGAAGGGAGTTAGGGCTATTATTGATATCCGTCTATGTGCCACCCAAGAGCCCCGAGTATTAGCCTAAAGATATGTACTTAGGTCAACTAATTTCCCAATTTGAAGAAGTATGAATGGCTAAAATCCTCTCTTTTAAAAACTTTGTAGGCAAAATTTCCTACATGTTTTTTATCACATAGGTTGATATCCTATGTTTTAAAATTGTCCATAGGCTCTTTGTCCTACACTTTCAAAATTTTATAGGCTAAGTCACAAATTTTGTAGGCTGCATTTACACTAGCCTTAGGCTCTTGGCGGACTATGGTTCGCAACCTCTCCAGTAATCACCAGATCACTCATTTCGATGCGCTTTCCTTCGTGGCCTTTTTATAAAGTTTTTTGGTTGAGTAATGCTTCTGCTATTTTTAATTTTACAACCTCCTCGTCCTCCTCGTCCTCCTCCTTATGATGATGATGATGTTGCAAAGCTATGGTATCCTCTAGGAGTTTCACATGTTATGTCCACGTGACATTGTTCAGGGGATATTTTTAAGGATGGGAAATCGGATGCGCAATGAAGCAATTAGCGGTAGGCTCGAACGAGGGTTAGGATTTGGACAGGTTACGGATTATTAAGGCATTGGAAGCAGTCATGTTTGGAGTGGAGGATATAGCAATGCGGACTGCATACGGTACACAAAATGGGGGAGTGATAAAATAATGGTGCAAGCGCATGGAGTAGGGAATTGAGAACTTCGGCTTCCTTCTGTAGGAAAGAGTTTATGACGGAAGTCCATGGGTATTGACAGAAGAAAATAATGGAGAAGATATTTGTAACAATTAGAGTGCGACCACTTAGCAAGGTTGAAGCAGCGAAAGGGAGCCCATGGAAGCTTGGGCCAAATTCGATTTCTCTCTGCAATTCTTCGGGAGCTGTAGTTCTGGGCCAGTCGTACACATTTGGTACACACTTACAATTCACACCGGGTTGAATGTGACATGTGACATGTGAAAGTCCACTGCGATGTTCTTCAATGTGTTCCTGAGTGTGATTTTAGATGCGTCTGGCAAGAATATCTTTGAGATGTGGACATTGGGATGCAAATTAACAAGCGTGTAGTTCCCAGATAATTATGTCAATTGTTGATGAGTGCAGCTTGTGTGTGTAATTGTGGTTGCAGATAGAGTATTTGATGCTGAGTCGTCAACATTGCAAATATATGAAGCCCATACACAAGACATCATCGCATCAGCTGTGCAAGGGTTCAATGGTGTGTTTTTGTTGGCATGTGCTTACAGTGTTTTAATCTAATTTAATTTCTTCCACGAGTGACAAACCCTCTTACTCGTGTACGTCATCAGATTATTCTGCTGGCTAGGTGGAGCTCATTTGAGAAATCCAGATGAAACTGTCTGCAGCTTGGATTTAGCGTTCTCGGTTTGACCACCTTCTGTTGTGAGTGAATTCAGGCACAGTGTTTGCTTATGGGCAAACAAGCAGTGGGAAGACTTACACCATGCGTGGGTCGCCGCAAGAGCCTGGCATTATACCCTTGGCTGTCCAGGAGGTGTTCAGGAACATTGAAGAGGTAATTTGGGTGTGTCCATACTCATAACAATAACTTCTGATCTCGATTTCCAGACACAACATTCTGCACGTGTTATAGATTTTAATATTTTGACAGCTAAGATGATGTGTCAGGCTGAGGATCGCGAATTTCTCCTTCGTGTTTCCTACATGGAGATTTACAACGAGGAGATCAATGACCTGTTCGCTCCTGAAAATCGAAAACTTCAAGTTCATGAAAATCTTGAGGTGTGTATGCCCTTCACCCCCTTTTTTTTTCTACATTCCTGCTATGCAAATCCTTAATCTCAATATAGACCTGCACACAGCTCACTCTCCTTGTCTGAAAAACTACTTGGGACACATGATGAGAAATACTTGCATTGATTTTTTTTGGGTCTCTGTCTCTGTCTCAACTTATTTGCCGTTTTGGTTGTGAACCTCCATGCTTTTATTGCAAATGTTGCATGTCAAACTATAGAGTGGCTGCAGCTTTTTGAGATGGTTTTGTTGATTGTCTGCAGAGGGGAATCTTTGTTGCTGGTCTGAGGGAAGAGATTGTGGTGAGCCCTGAGCAAGTCCTCGATCTTATGACAGTTGCAGAGAGTACAGACATGTCATTAATTTGATTTCTGCCTTGACTATCTTAATGCTTATTATGGTTTCCTGCTATGAATCATTGAATATTGCACATGGATCATTTTCCTTTCCCTTACTAGATTGTACTGAACTATAATCTTCATATGCAGCATACCGCCATGTTGGGGAAACAAACATGAACCTATAGTAGCAGGTCTCACACAATATTTCGAATGGTGCGTACCGACATAAAATATCTCTAAGTGATATATTGAGTCATGTATAGTCTTTCTGTATATCCTTATATTCTACTTATTTGTTTTGATTTACTATTTATTGAGCTTTTACAAGAGATCCTCTTCCTGTCTGTTTCTATAGCAATACTTGAATGTGCTGTAAGACAGAATTTGGTTACAGTACTGATAATATAAATGTTGAACATCATAAATGAAACAATTGAAATAAACTGTTCTTTTAGAATCAGTATCACAATATGGTATTTTGAATGGAAATTATGCAGGTGATTGAGAGCAGAGATCGGAGCCAAGATGACCCCTCTGGCCCTGCAACGGTGCAAAGCGGTGATGCTGTCAGAGTTTCAGTCCTGGTATGGTGAATGAACTTCCTTCGAGTTTCATGTCTTTGTCATTGATTTTCTCCTCTAAATTTCATAGTCACTTCTCTACCCACATTTGTTGGAATTCAATATAATTGATCTTTAGTCAATATTGGAGGACAGTAAGGTGTGCAGAGAGGTCACATCCAGAGATTTGAAGCACTGGAAGGCATCTGTGATCTCTTGATTGTGATACAAGTATCTGACATTTGTGCCAGAGTCTAGGAATCCTTTCATCAGTTGTATCCATTACTCTACCTAGCTTAATTCTTGATGTAGAAGCTTGCTTTGTTTTCTGCTTCATGTAGAAAGGCTCCAGCTTTCAAACAACCTTTACAAATACTGTTTTGCCAAAGATTATCATATCAAATTCGTCAATTTGGTCTCGTTTGCTGAGCAGAATCTGGTAGATTTGGCTGGATCGGAGCGTGTGGCAAAGACAGGAGCTGAGGGAGCCCGCTTGAAGGAGGGCACTCATATCAACAAGAGTTTAATGACCCTTGGAACTGTTATCAACAAATTGAGTGAAGGAGTTGAAAAACAAGGGTAAATTATGCCATCATGTACATTTTGGATATGCAAGAAGATTGTAAAGATACACTTGCAAGCATAGGGGTTTGGCCTTATAGTAGTGTGATGGCTCTCAGTATGAAGTATGATACTATATAGAATAGGAATGGATTTTTTAGATCAATGCTTATAATCTATGTTCCAGCTTCTGCCAATGTATTGCAGAGAATGTTCAAGTAGGACGTGTAATAAACCATCAAATTGAATGCCTTTGATCATAGGAAGTCTGGGTGGAGTGCAGTGCTGTACTGTCAGTAATTTTCAGTCTCCTTAATTTTCTTCCTTGCCTGAGGGAGACTATGATAGATTTCTAGCCTCCAAGTTGTAAGTAAATGCTGTTAATCGTTACTAAACTTTCCTAAATAAGACTTCTGCATCCTCAATTTCTCGCAGAGGGCACGTTCCTTACCGTGATAGCAAGTTGACAAGAATTTTGCAACCAGCTTTGGGAGGCAATGCAAAAACGGCTGTAATATGTAACATCACTCCAGCTCAGGTACACTAACTTCACTAGCATTTTCTCTGCTGGTAATCGTGTGCTAGATGCTGCTAAGTAAACAATTCCAGCTTCACAAGTGAATGATGAAAATTTACTTTCTCTAATCTACACTGGCAAAACCCACAACTAATCAGTGTGCACTTGCTTAAGACACCAGCTTGATGACACCAGCTGAAGACTGCAATTTCTATGTTCAGGTCCATGTCGATGACACTGTTTTTTGCAAGCAGGGCCAATCGTGTCACTAACTGTGCGCAAGTCAATGAGGTACATCACACGGTTCCTGAGCATGACTTGTTGCATAAAGTAATCATTGGAGTTCCTTGTATTTGTTTGGGACGTTCACTAATGATATATTTCACCATTCATGTGGATTCAATTAAATATTGTTGCTGAATTCTTGATTTGGCCTGTCCAGA
This sequence comes from Polytrichum commune, assembly GCA_950295325.1. Classification (NCBI taxonomy): domain Eukaryota; kingdom Viridiplantae; phylum Streptophyta; class Polytrichopsida; order Polytrichales; family Polytrichaceae; genus Polytrichum; species Polytrichum commune. Next base: position 28,142,934 of record OX485803.1, read on the forward strand.
TTATGACAGATGCTGCACTTCTCAAGCGTCAAAAGAGGGAGATTGAGGAGCTCCGCAGCAAGTTAGAATATAGGATGAACATGGAATTAACATGATGTTTTCATAGATGAGGATGAGTGTTTGTTGTAGCAAGAGAATCATTTTATTCAAAGAAAATGTCATGTTACTTCAATGTGGTCCCTCAACTGTCTTGTAACCCTCTTTTATGGACAATTAGTTTTTCTAATCCCTCTCTAGAGGGAGATGCTTGGTTTAGAGATGCTCTTTCACAATTTTCTATATCTAACAGAATGCATAGTATTCACGTTGCCAGGACAACCATTCCGAGCACTGGGAAGAAGAGGTCTTAAATCTAAGAAACGCTCTTCTGAAGGTAAGGGATCAATGTACCCATTCATAGCTTTGAAAGCCACTCTGCAATTTCCAGAATCATTCTAGTTAATTTTGTTGCAGCTCTGATGTTCTTTTGTTGGTCCAGATTGAGCTGGAGCGAGAATGCATGGCATTGGCTCTACAAGAAGAGAAAAAGGCACAAGCAGAGCGTGAGCGGCGCCTAAAGGAGCAGGAACAGAAGATTGAGAATCTCAGAACTATGGTCATTAATTCTGCTGTAGATGACCGAGATTTTGACAAAAGGAACAAAAAGGTGTGGTCTTTCTCCCTTTGCTTTAGGTTACATTCTAATCAGCAGGGTGCCTCCAACCCGTATTGAGTGTCATGTTGGAGAAGCCAAGCCAAGCCAGTCTGTATGTAGTGTAGGTTGGTGATGGAGTTGACTTAACTAAGGAGAGTAGTGTTGTTCATTGTGTTTACACCTTAGATAAATTTGGTGGAGGCTCAACTTAACAAAGAGCACAACGTCTAGCCATCACCCTCCATCATCTCTTCATTTTTGTGTCATGACTTAAGGCAAGTCATCGCATTCATTGTGGTGGTTAGCATATAGCTCTTAGCGTAAGTGCCATTACAAATGAAACTTACTAGTTGTTACAAGTACCTTGCCAAAGCAAGGGTACTTCTAACCAAAATAAAGTGTGTATTTCTTTACATAATGAATAAAATAAAATAAAACAACATCAGTGTGTTTGTTTACGCCAACATGAATGGGAGCTGTTCTTCCTCATTTCATAACAACCCAATGATCTCTTTCACCTTGAGGCATAGGCTAGTCATCCCCTTGAGCCCAACTTATACAACCTCGAGGCTATCTTGAACGGTTGTGGTAACTACACCTATGATCATCATTTAGAGTACTTGTGATTATAAATATTATGTTTAAATTATCTCAAATTTTGTTGGGTCTGGTTCATAAATGTAATAGGAAATTTACCATAACTTTGCATGTACTTTTATACCCCGTGGGGCCGTGTGTGTGTGTGTGTGTGGGGGGGGGGGGGGGTTCACTCCCGTACTTTAGAAAACTATGTGAAAACAAATATAGGGTCCATTTTAAAGTTGTGAGCTACAAACTATAAAACTTGTACTTGTAACAAAGCTCAAGTTACATATTGAACTCCATGGTAAAAATTAGGGTGTTTATGTATTTGGTTTTTTATAAATTGATCATGTTAGAAAAAGTTTTAAAACCAACATACCATAGGGTTCGGTAGGTTGGTGAATTAGAATGCTATATAATAGGGGCCCACACTATGGATGAGTGCCATTGGATGACATCTCATGGATGTCTCTTGGTAGTCGGATGTAATTTTTTGGGTTAGATGTGGGAAGGCTCCCGACCGGTTTGTGCATTTTGTTTGGCTTTGTGGGTTCCCACTTATGATTTGCGAGAGTAATTTGAAGTTTTTTTGTTTGTGCAAACTCCCACCATCTTGCAAATTTGGTGAATGTTGATGGTTGATTGTGGAAGGTTGGACAGTAGGTACACATGTATAGTTTCATTCCTCAAGTGTGCCCATCCCAAGCTTCATCTTTCCTACTTTTAATTTTTTGCTCGCTTGGTATATGGGTTGGGTTTTGAATTCTTGTTGTGATTTCTCATACTTTTTTGGAAGCATAATCAACGTTGAGGAAGGGGACAAGATCAACAAGAGGTATTCGTATGAGTTATACCAACTGTGACTCAAGGTACTCGGTTCTAGTGAGGTTGTTGGTCACAAACCAAGTTTGCAATGTCTTTGTAGTTGAGATTGTTGTCCTTTGCTAATTCTTATCCTAGTCCAAAACTTATTGGATCTTGCGAGTGTTGTTGAGGGCAACACATATGAAAAGCTTAGACCATTGAAGGTATTCACATTGTAGATTGGCCCTTCCAATCTTTGATAATTAGAATAGATGCAGGATAGACTGCAAGCTTGAGGGGCTCAATAGAGTTATTTTGGATGTATATGTTTTGCCACTAGCTGATCCCAACCTTGAATCCAGAAATTGCATGCATGTGGTGGACCTAGATTTTGTTTATGACTCCCAATAAATTGTATACTTCATAGCAGAGGTGGGTCAAAATCCAAAATCTTACCCTTCTTGATGACTATGACCAACCAATTCCTTCACTTGTTGCTTCTAGAGTTAGTGGTGAGAGCATTGACCCATGTGGCATCTAACCTGAAATCCACATTGGTGAGTGTTGCAGTTATGGCTACATAATTGCTAGTCAAATAGAAACTTAGGACAAATTTGAAACTAATAACCTTGGAGGATCACCAATGGCACTTGAGGTATGCGGACTAGAACTTTGTGGGTTTAGTAAAGGTATATTGTGTGGAGTGTTGTAAAGGGTTTGGATCCACCAGTGGAGATCATTCCAAGAACACAATCCACAACCTCCTTGCCAATCATTTAAAAAATGTCACCTAATGTCTAACATACATATTTGAAATTGGTGCCGAAGAAAAGGAGTTTAGTTTAGTGACCATCCCCAATCACAAACCTCTAAAGGGTTTCCTATTGCCTTGACCACAATTGACCATCGAGCACTTGCGGTTGAAGACATTCATATACTAAAGTGCAATGAACGAAATTAATGGCAATGAGAAAAAACCATTTGCTCTAGTTGGGGATCTTGAATTGAAGGAACTCAAGTTTTGTTGGGGACTTGGGAGATAATTGAAGGGATTGTGGATAACAACAAGTGAATATGTGAACAACCAATATGTGCAAAACATGAGTTAATTAAAGAAGACGCCACTTATCGTAGCGACTCAAATGTGAGATGTTGTCTAAGCCATAAGCGTAGTTGAGTGTCATTGAGTTGAAGGTTCTTGGGGATGCCCTATGTGATTCTTGCTATGATGTGGAGGTGAACTCCAAAGCTGGTTTGTTTGAGGAAACGCAGCAGTATAAACCTCCAGCTATTTGTTAAATTGTTTTTGGGTAGGATTTTAAGCAAAGGTCGTGACAATGTTTTTGGTAGATTGTATACTTCAATGCGTTTGGGTTGAGGTAAGGGTTTGGATGTTTTGTCTTGAGCACAATTAAGTTGGATGTTGTGTATTGAGTAGTTTTAACCACTTGAAATTGAACACTGACGAAAATTGCTTCATATATGAATATGTAAACCTTAACAAACTTTGTGATTGGTGTTGGTTGGTTGTGTTCCAATGCTACATGTGTCAATGCAATTGTGTTTTTAAACGCATGTTTTGGAAGCATATTCATGTGCTTTTAGAAACAAACATGTTATCACCATTTTCATGTGCGTATGTTTAGAATGAACGAAGTGCATACTAGGAAGCTAAATTGTGTGCATGTTGTGTTGATGTGAGATTTATGAGCTTGTATGCGTAAGTGTTAGATTTCCATGATATCAACATAAACTACAATTTATGACTACTATGTACCCATGTAAAAAGAAAAATTACTACCAAGTTAACATAGGGTCCGTAATAATAATGTATGTTAGAAAATCACATAATAGTAGGGCTCACAATATTTACCTTCTCCAATAAAATACTCCCTCCCCCTTACAAACACCTTGTGTTCTCACGAGTTCCCGCTAAAGACAAGGGAGTGACCCCTGAGTTTTACATCATACGATTGAATTTATTTTTTTAAATGTTGATTATAAGAGTATCCAAAACCAACCTTAAATTGTCATGTTTAAATTATGTTTAGACAAAGTTTTATAGGAAGCACTTTTGATAAACGGCACAATTAGGTGTAGTTACCATACATATTGACCATACATATTGACCTAACTACTACATTGCTCATAGCTTGCAATGCAATCTAGGAATTATTTGTAAGAAAAGGTATTGTATTTGCTATCAATTTTATGGCAAGGGTAGAGTTGGTTGTAGACATGCGCTTATTTCCCTTTACACTATCTTTTTCCCCATTGACAACAAGGACACAACCCCTTGTAAGTTGCATGCGTTTGAGCTTGCAAACACTTTTTGATACGATAATAATAATATTAATAGACATTGGGCACTTGAGGTTCTTTTTTGATTTGACCTCATTTGGACATTCTAGGTATTTGAAGTGCAAATCCATGTTTTCAAATTCATCAGATGTGTTAAATTGTAGAATGTGAGAGTGAGACGTCCCCAAAATCTTTACATTGTAAAATATATAATTTTATCATTCATCATCATAATAATGGACCAAAAAAAAAATGACCTACCCAAAAGTATAGAAACTTGATATGTACACAAACCCCTAGACCTATCCACTGCCTCAGAGTGTGCACCCATTGTTAAAAGTATGAACCCACGTGGGTTCATAGAAGGGGTATTAATTATGCGTAGGGATTATTAAATATACACAAATTACATGTATCATCTATCTTAGCTTTGTAAAAATACTAGGCATATTATTCATATAAACCTAGTTGTATTTCTACTTTTAGGTTCATAGTTAGTTATAATGAGTTGGGTAATCTACAAGAGCTCCAAATGCATATTTCTTCCAATATGTGAACCACAATCATCCATGCACAAATGGGTTTAGGACAGGAGAGGGGAGACCGCTCTTTGAAAGCCCTAAAGGTTTTTCATTGTGGAACTTGTTGGCGACGTGAGAGTGGAGCTCGTACGTGGTTTTTCTTCTCTTCTTCTTGTGATTGCTTCTTATTTTGGTAATGAGATTGTTGTTGCAAACCATGGTGTTTTGGGGGTTGTTGTAGCGTCAATGTTTGGATGTTGGTTTGGGGTGCCCATTGTTATTTTCAACATCATACATTCCGGCTACTACTTTTCCTCTACTTCTACATTATAACTTACATTGTGGTTCAACCGAGTGGGTTGGTGTTTCGTAGTGACGGCCATCGCCTACTTTTGTTCATATTGAATATGAGAGTGGATCAATATATGTTTTGTCAGGGTTGCCGGCTCCTACATCCTCTCATCTTATTATTCTTGTGTGACTCACATTATCCAAGGATAGGCTTACTAGCATTAAGTTTGGTATGTTGTATGTCAAACCTAAAGTTTGATTGTCTAAAGTCAGATTAATGATTAGGCATTGAAATTGGGATGTGATTGTGTGGTATCCTTTATCTCTCAAGGAGAAGTTGGAGTGAAGAAATGAAGAAAGAAAATACACAAGTTGGCCAAAACATTGACCCCCAAGACTTGGTATATGGGAAGGGTCCATAAGATGTGTTGCAAAATTGGCATATGTGGATTGAGTATCGACAACCAATTGACCTATTGGACTGGCCTTCCAATATGCAATTAGGATTATTAAAATATTAAAATATTAAAATAAGAATGGGTCAATGTGGACCTATGATTTGATAGATCACTTAATGGTAAAGTTAGAAATCATCATTGCATTTGCTTCAATGACTTATATTGTAGAATTGTTTTGTTTGGGCTACATTGAATGGATGAACGAGTGTTCAATAATTTCATCAGTGATAAGTAAATATGTCTTGCTAAGAGTAATTTAGCCATATCTTTCACATAACTTTCTAGCCATATACATATGATTAGGGTCTAAATGATTTATTATTTATTTTCACTTGTGTATGTATTTGAGGAGATTTTCCACCTATATATTTGTATGTATATCATTTTTATGAAGGGGACAATCTTGTGTATTAGGGTATTAATTTTATGGTTATGCACGCACATGGTTTATAGTAAAATTCATCCAATTTTGTACACATTCCTCTCAAAGATGGCAATTTCATCTAGTTTTTATGATATTTAAGAATATTATCTAACGATTTTAACCATGGAAAACCATGGAAAAATCACACAAGTTGTATTTCTATGATTTGAAGCACAATTTTGGCAAAAGAATTGGCATATTTAAAAAATGTTGAGGGGTAAAGCACTTTCATGAAAAAAAATTATAGGTATCACAACATTTTTTGATGGATTTTAGTTCATGAGCAACTACACTAAGCTTCTCATTTAGAGTGGCCCACACTATTCATCATTGACGCACATTAATCATCTAGAGTAGCCTACACTGTTAATCATTCAAAGTGGCCCACACTACACTAATCAAGTATTTAGGGCCATATTGTATCTTATATCACTTGCAACTTTTCTCATAACGTTATTCAAATTCATAAGAATTTTATGTGGGACTAGCAGTTACATATACTGAATGTGAAGAATATTTTGCAAAATATTGTCAGTCCCACAAAGTGTTGTTATGGATTTAAATAATGTTATGCTAATGACGCTTCTTATGAATAAGTTTACAAGATATATGATCCCAACTTACATTCAGTTCATCTACTTTTGGTTTGTTACATTCTGCATCCTAAGAATTCTATCATGAAATATTGCCATAAATGATTGAAATTTGGACGAGAAAACATTTAGTAAGCGATAGTAATTGCAACATCATAAATCTACAATGCCCAAAGTTTTTGTTGACAAGGAATGACAAAGAATGTTGGTGATATTGAATGGGCGATTTACAATTAGTATTGAGCTAGCCAATAGAATTGATGATACTAAATACATTATTTAGTGTAGAGAAAGGTTTCATATGACATTTGGTGTTACATGACAAGTCATGGAGACCACTCTAATCAACATGACACACCAATTTGAATGCCACAACACATCAAAATTTTGGTGTACCATGGGAGTTGTGGTAAAAACTTGCACCTCACAAGTTTTTTGTTAATTCATGTCAATTGCGTCTCTATAGAATAAATCAGGTTCAATTTAGCTTACAAAAAAACAAACTAGGGCTATTCAATGTTTCTATGTGTTTTCACCCTCCCCCATGGTAACTGCCATGAACCTTTGCTTAGTTGCAATCTTGTTATTTTACATGGTTTTCTACTCTACAAAATGCAAAGATAACCTCCCTCAATAGTGCTCTCCCAAAATGGCTCATGAATTGGTCATGCCACTGTATTGAATGTGAGTGCTTTGCAAAGCTTAGCCTCAGGGATATTGTATGCCTCATTTGGGCATTGACTGATGGATCTCCCATGTTTTGTCCCTCGCTAGATTTCTTGAAATTAACTTATAGAATGTACATGTTGCCATCTTAATCTTCTTGATGTAAGAATTTTGAATAACAACGTTACAACCATGACCCACTCTCATCTTACTATAGTAGCCTTGGAGGCCAAGTCCCTAGATGATTTTTTTAAAATTTTAATTCCTAATTTGGGGGCTTGGAACTTTATTTGTACGTTGTCTTCTAGCAAGGAGAAAATAAAAGTACACTCATATGTGATATAAATAATAAAAACACAAGATATGTATACTGTATCCATGGCACTCAAGTTGTGTATTTGAACCTAAATGTTTAGTATCAATAAGGCTATCAATTGATTTGTAAAGAGCACTTGAAGAATAAGTAAATCTTATATAGGTTCATTAATGACACGAACGTTAATGACATGATACTAGTTAAAAATGCAAGTGTGTAACCTAATACACGTTTTTGTGCATGGAGAAGTCAAGGTTTGGTCTCTTAAATGCTCAAGGGTGAACCCTTAAACGTCACCAAGACATCGACAAGCCTTTACAAACCATGGAAAATGAAATTTGTTGCTTGTTAATTCCATTCTTAAGTCACATTTAGAAAGGTTACCCTTATCGAAATAGCTTATCCTTGTAGTGAGGTTCTCCGATTGAAGAAACATGTTAACAATAGATATAGACACAGTAAAGTGCAATGTAAAATATAACATATAATCCTTGTAACGTTTAGTATTTTAAACCACCATTTCTACATATGTGTGTGTGTTTATTTTTGTAAATTCTCTTTTATATATATATAAAATGGACCCCGTACTTCTTCAAAGTAGGCTCAACATAGGTTAGTTTGAACACACTTGACGCCTTGTCAAGAGGATAAATTTAGATTTTGACAACCTTATTGTACAATTCTTATGTGTTTTGCAAAATTTTCTTTTGTGTGAACAACATTTGAGCATTGAATGTCATTGAAGTCATCTCTCTTTCAAGAAAACTTGGAGTTTTTTTGTTAAGGGTATCCCCCTAGAGAACCATTAGTTCTTGTAGTTTTGAAACTACAAGATTAATTTTGTTATTAGCTATGCATGCCACCCATGCTTTTAGACAGTGTAAGTTGGGACTCATTGCAAGCCAATTAGAATCTAACAATAAGAATCTAGAATAAAAAGGATACCCCTGATAGTTCTACGGTAATCTCCCGCTTAAGTATGCACTTTGAACCGGAGTTGTTGACGCGCACTTAGTTGGTAGATGCATACTTTACTAATATCGCTTTCTAGACCCTCTGATTCGATGAATTGCAACAGGAAACGGATGAAACTTGAGGCAACCTGCTTGACCGAAGCCCAACGATGTGAAATCATTGCAAAGTTGAGCAAGCCGAATGCGCCGAGCAAGCGGGCGCTAAGGCGGGAGTGTGAAGTTAGTGAAGGTGCTATATGGAAAGTTATGGAAACGATTCGAATTGAAGAAGAACCACCTATTGATGACGAAATCCAACCTACATAGACATTTGTTGAATCCAAAAGTGCTACCGACTTCAAAGGCTTTGAAGCTCTACTGTCCTTGATATTGACGACCAATTACTCTGCTCCGATGTTCAAACAGAAGCTGGGTAGATGTATGATGGACCGTGACGGTCATTTGAGACGTTTCAACGAAACGTTAACAAATTGACAATGAATGTCCAGCATAAAAAATTCATGCATTCACGGCAAACGACTCTACATGACATGTTCAAACAATAAAGTATGAACCCTAATTTTTGTCAAAAATTGTGCGCACTTAACTAGGATGCGTACTTAAACGGGTGTGTACTTAAGCAGGGGATCACTGTAAAACCCTAGCATTGAATTATTTAATGTGAGCCACTATACTTGTCTAGTCAGGTTGGAATAACGTGGGTCCAAGACTCAAGTCTTCCCTTAACCTTCCTTGAGACTTTTGACAAACACCTCAAATAGAATAAAGTAGTCACTTTACATTTTGATTTAATAAATTACCCATTTGTTTTTATAGAAATAACTATTTTTCTACTAAAAATTTAGATAGTTTAGAAATGATATTACCCATGTTAATTTTCATTATGAAAATTAGCGTGGGCCCTAGAAAATTAATAAAAAGCTCAATAATAGGACTATTTAGTGCACCTATCATAACAATGTGACATTTTGACATTATAGTCTTTGGCCACAATTTTATGTTTGTTGTTTATTTGATCTTTTGGCACTCACAAGTTTGTATCATTGGCTATGGTCTTTACATACAATGTTGGCTAAACCCATATTATGAAATATTATGCTCATTAGAGTTATCCTCTAACTAATCATGTGTTTGGGATGGAGTTCAATCGGGAGTTATCCATCCTACCATAGTTTGACAAGTAACTGTTAATTATACCTATTCATGATCGATCAAATAAATGGGCGATTGACCCTTTAAAATCCAATGTGAGACAAGGGCATGGACCATGGTGGGCTGCCCGGTTCCCATATTTAGACTCGTGCTAGGTGGCCACGATTTATGAGTGATGTCATTGGTTGATGTTATCATTGGGGGGGGGGGGGGCGGCAAGGCCTAAATATGGGCGTTTCAATGAAATTTAGCATTTATAATTGCAAATCAACGTTCCCACATGACCAGACTATGACCCAATGGCTTTTCAACGTTCCTAATGACAATTCAACGTTTGCACATAATTTCAAACGTTTCCAATGATTTTTTAGGGTTTCCACATGGCAAACTCAACGTTCCCGGTGACATCTCTACATTCCCACATGACGTAGCCTACAAAATAAAGTTTCCAAAGATTCAAAAATGTTCCCGATGACAAAATTGGCGTTCCCATTCACATATGAACATTCTCACATGATGTACCATAATAAATAAAGTTCCCTACACTTAAAACGGGTTCCCGATGATAGAATCAATGATCCCTTTCCCGTATCAACGTTTCCACATGCTTTAGCTTATAAACAAAGATCATTGTGCTTTAAAAATTTACAATGGGGGCAATTACGACATAACATTAAATAGTAAGTCCGGATTTACCTTTTTAAAAGAGCATCAAACCAGCGTGTGCCGGTTTGATGTTTTTTCAAGAGCAAAGATAACACTAAGTTTGAGGTTTACTTAGGTTATTTTTTGACTATTTGGGTAGTTACTTTTAATGTTTGAAATTAATTTTATCCGTTTCTAGGACAAAACTAATGCTAAGTGGTGGTAAAAGTTGTAGTCTAGGCTAAATTACAATTTAAATAGCTATAAAACAATGGAAAAGTTGGTGAGGTAAAAAAGGTAGTTGTACTTTTTAGAAAAATCTCCCAAAACCTGCATTGGAAACCTCTTTGATACCTTTTCAAAGCTTCTATATTTGATTAATTATCTATTCATTCACCTTTGCTTTGCAAACGTTTTTCTTCTTGTTGAGGTAAAATTGTGGGTACTGAAAGGATATCCTCCTAGCATTGATACTTAATGTTATAAATTCGGATACCAAGAATGAGTGTCTCATGGTTAGAAAAACTAAAGTAGATAATTTTATGTAGGTGGGTATGCTTAGATTTGTATTGTAAAGCATATTTCATATTATACCTATATTTAATAATAAAATATATGTATGGGCACATGACACTTACACCAAGGTAGTAGGATGCAAAACTTAAAATAATTCACCTCTGATGTGCACTTTAATAATCAAATTGCCATTGACGTATGGCCCAAACAAGTTCTATAACCTTTCTATAAGTCTTATGACATATCTACTAATTTCATAAAAGATTTATATGTTATTGATATATTATTGATCGCTTGTGTATTATTGGTCTCTTCATGTATTCATTTATAAAATGTCACAATTAAAATATTCTCATTATACCAATACGTATGTCCATTTACACCAATAAATATGATGCAGTTTGTTGATTTGGGATACATTTTCACTTGCAATTTTTGTTGCATATGTAGTATTATGTATTTTTCTTTCGCTCTTAAGTCTATAGATATGAGTATATCCTCATCAAATAGTGATGAAAGTTTTTTTTTGAGTCTAGTACACAATCATCTTTCAGTCCATCTAGTAGAGACGAAGGCATGATTCATGAATAGGATCAAAAGACATACATGTTTTTGCAACTCGCATTCGCAGCAACTTGTAACTCATCCGAGTTCTTCAATGCAAATGAATTCGAGGCATGAGATCATCATTCTGTGAATCTTGCGGAATTTGTTTGGGATCAATTAACATTACAACATATGGGGTATTTTGTGACTGGTGACTACATGATGTCATATTTGGCCATGCCTCAATCTTTGGGTCATATAGCACTGAAGCATTTTGCAAATGTACCGTATACGACATATGAGAACGATGTGTGTCTTCATAGGATCGGAAACGACTAGGAACATGTCTGGTGAACGCCCAATCATATGTGGCAATCACATTTTTCCATGAGTCATATTCTTCAGTCATATTTTGAACGTGGTCATTTTTTTCCTTTTTTTGGGCAACCCTTGAAAATGTAGGCTGCCCTAGACATGCCGCTTATGTTTTTGCCCCATTAATCATTATTGAGTACTTTTTGTTCTACGGTATGAATGAAAATGAATTGGGTGATGAAAATTAGGAATGGCCCATGTTTATTTTTTGATTAATTAATTGATTGATTTTTTATTCAATATAGGAGAGAAATTGAGGAGGAGTACTTAAAGTAGTTCTTGCCAGGAAACTAAATCAACAGGTGCGGTCACAACACAACCAATTTGAAAGGGGCAGTGAGGTTTTTCGTATGCATGATACAAATTTTTAGGGTTCCCGGATCATGTATCTAAATATTAACCTTGGACTGATGCATGTGATTGTCCTAGAAATTTTGAACAAGGATTCCCGTGTAACTTTGGTAGGTCGTCTTTGTTTATTATGTACTGATGTAGAAGTTTACAAATACATGAGCGAGCAATGCGAGGAGAGGATGGAATTAATGTGCAAGTTATATGGCCAAAACAATACTACACTGCATATGCACGTGTCAAATAATTGCCCACGGAAGTTTCATGTATACAATTGTCTTTCTCGGCTGGGGAGTCAATCACCGTCAGAGTCGCAATACTCTAAGTCATCTACCGATGCGTCGTCATGTCCCTCTAGACGTTCTAATGCTTTAGCAACCACTTCCGGCCCCACTTCCACTGCATCGCCCAAGATGGGTGTCTTCGGTACGAGATCGTCATATAAGCCCGTCGCTTGCATTCTGGAAAAATCTAAAGTCATGCCCAATGATATACATTGTACTTCATCCGTTCTCTGCTGTTTGGAGAATACCCGAACGCCTCTTGGTTCCTTGCGCAGTACAACTTGTCATCCACATTTGGCCATGTCGGGTGTATCCACATCCCATTTGTCATAATTTATTTCACATAACTTTTATGTTCCTTCTTTTACGTTTGGACATTTATGTGGGCTTATTCTAATCCTAAAAGCTACTTAAGTTGGCGGTCTATTTATTTTGTGAAGTGATCGTTAAATCCAATATCCCTCAAGAACCGGTTTCACGTGGCATTTGAAGTGTGAAAGGGTCCAGCTAGGGCTCTCAGCCTTGTGTGTGAAGTGGCCCCCAGCCAGCTCCCTGCTCCGTGGGCCCGAGCTTGTAGGCGAGCCCTGTCCCCCCCCTCTTTACCTCCCTACCCTGGAGGCAACCCGGGGTAGTTGCCTGGCCCATTAAGGGCCGTCGATGGGCCTGGGGCGCATCCATGGCCCACATTGAGTATGCGCTTGGGGCCATGGAGCACCCCAATGACATGGGACCCCCGCATTGGAAACCTCTTTGATACCTTTTTGAAACTTTTATATTTGATTAATAATCCATTCATTCACCCTTGCATTGCAAGCTTTTCCCTTCTAATTGAGGTAAATTTGTGGGTACTTAAAGGGTACCCTCCTAGCATTGCTATTTAATGTTATGATTGAGCAAGCCTTTGTGTGTTGTGTGGCAATGATGAATACGAGATAAATAAAATTCTTAATTGAAACTTATAAAAGATAAATAAAATAAATAAACAATTTGATGTATGCATGAATTGGATTAAATGTCATTCTAATTAAGGAAGAATTACTAACCCCAAATGGATGAAGATACTTTGGAAGACTATATGACCAATATGAAAGACAATTGTCCAAGCTCTTGAACTTCATGACTGACATAGTGGATGGAATTAAAGTGACAGGAGTCCACTCATGTAGGACGGAACCACACACGACTGAGAATGCACCAATGAATTCCAAGAGTGTGAATTAAGCTTAATGAAGGAGCAAAAAATATCGATTATCATTAAAAGCCTTAATCCAATGTAACACTAATCCTTATAAACACTAGCTCAATCTTCCTTGAGACCTACAACCTTGGTTGCTTCATTGGGTTGGTTTGGAGTGATAGCAAAAGTTTAACTGCAACAAGACACCCGTTTTTTGGATTATTAGACACCCAACAAACGAGTTGTTTCAAGACTTGATAGATGATGGGTGGGATATCAAAATCACAACTGGTCCTGACATTATGAGATGTAAAGTTGACTTGAAGATAGTTGGCTTCACATTGGTACACCACATTCCAGTTTAATAGAAAACGCATGATATCTCAAGATCTTTGGGAGGCTAGAAGCCATTGTTTTTTAGAAGATCATGTGTGAACTGGAGGAGATAAAGTACTTAAAGTGGGCCAACACGGTAACTTTCAAATTTACGACAATAAAATCTCATGTGCACTGGTCTGGATGGTACTTCCCATGGAGAAGGTAATATTATCATTCTTTATTTGCTCTTATATTTCAAAGTGAACTTCTGTGGGTCACATACATTTATAATTCTGGACAAAGTTTGTTTCACCTATCACATGAGTCCCACATTACTAGAAATATGCAGTGTCGACTTTTGTCAATATGTATCAAGAAATTCTGATTTCTGATCAATCAATCATATTACATTATTTTGTCTTGCAGTTATATTTGATTCATATTGGTTTTGGCAAATACATCTTCCAATATCAAAGTTTTCTCCTTTGGGAAATCCCAGATTAATAGAACAACAGAGAAAGCAAGGAGGGTTTCTGAGGTCATTGGGGAGCAACCTGCAAGAGTTTGTTGCATTGTTTTTGATTAATAACTCTTCGTCATCAAATGCAATTGGCATCAACTTCCTCCTCAAAAAATGGAAATTCTAACTTGATCATTACCATGGGCACCTTCACTGGATGTTGCTGCATCTAGTGCGATGTCATGTTCATCTCCAACACTTGTTCTTGGATCCACCTGCTTCCAACTCATCACATTGAGCTCGCCATTCTGCTGCATGCTCACAAGTACTTGATTCAAGTGACCTCTCACGCTGAGCTTCAATTTGGGCTTCCAGTGGATTATTTTGTTGATCATCTACAGTATCCTAGATTTTTTGCTCTCAAAACCTATACTAGCTGATTTGCTACCAATGCACTTAGGTTTGTAGAATGGGATTTTTTTGGTTTTTCCTCCATTGTGTTGGGTGTGTCAGAGTATGTAGATTTTGCTGCTTTGTGTGAACACTCCATGCCTTGGCATGACCACATTAACAGACTATCATATTGGGCCACAAACCGGGGTGTGCTATATGAGCACATGCTGTCCAAACTAGACACTGATTTTGAATGTAAAAATTGGCTTGAACAATTCAAAGTTTGTGTGATACTATCACATTTATATGATAATGTTTTGAGATAAGTAGATAGCAAGAGTGATGTTGTACATACCACGTAAGGGTGAGATGTTGTTCACCAATAAAAACCTGATAAATTTTTGACCCCAGTTCTCAGTTTTTGTCTTGTAGGTATCGATCTCTTCATCTGAGACTTAGGCCAGTGAGATATGGGCGTAGGTTCTCAAACTGCCATATTTCAAATTTTCTCTTCTGTGAGATCCATTATCAATAAACATTCTCTCTGCTGCAACCAGATCCTTCCACACTCTATCAGACCTTCCCTCTAAAGTGCTTGGCTTGAACAACTTGTCAACGTGTGCACCACCAAATGAAGGTTGTTTGGGACTGAGTTGGTCTTTCCAGAGAGTTGATGATCCTTTAGAATTTCGAACTCCCCTCATGTGCACCTGTTGCAGACAATACCCTTTGCATTTTATCTATGGCCAACTTTTGATCCCTTTCATCCCAAATCGTCCACCAAAATTGTTTACTGCAACTCCCATGGTACACCAAAAATTTAATGCACAGTGACATTCGAATTGGTGTCATGTTGATTAGAGTGGTCTTCATGACTTTTCATGTAACACCAAATGTCATCTGACATCCTCTCTACACTAAATATTGTATTTAGTGTCATCAATTCTATTGTCTAGCTCACCACTAATTATAAAAATATTTCATTATATAATTAATAGGATGCAGAATATAACAAACTAAAAGTAGATGAACTGATATTAAGTTGGGATCAGATACCTTGTAAACTTATTCATAAGAAGTGTCATTAGAAAAGTTACCAGTAATATAAAATACAATATGGCCCTAAATACTTGATTAGTGTAGTGTGGGCTACTTTAGATGATGAACAGTGTAGGCTACTCTAGATGATCTATGTGGGTCAATGATGAATAGTTTGGGCCACTCTAAATCAGAAGCTTAGTGTCGTTGCGCATGTGAGCCCAAAACAGTGCCCACATGTGTTGTTAACCCTTAAAAAGTTTGTGAGGACTTGATTTTTAAATTAGGATTGCTATTCAAAAAACTAAAAAGAGTGCAAGCCTCGAGCTTGGATTGTACTTGAGTTAACGATGAATTATCATGCTCGTATGTTGTGAGAGGATTGTTGATAAGTTAAATTAAATTAAAAAGATTTACGGGTAGGAACTTAGTGTTAGAGGGTTGAATTGATTATTAAGGGGTTAGGCTTTAGGCACGGGAGTAGGACCGGCAGCTGGGTTTTATTGACCACATTAGGATTGGGTAGTGATTGGTTTGGGGTGGGCACACTAGTGACCCTAAAGAATTCCTGAGTTTAGGATTACGCAACGGTTGCTGCTGTGTCTCTCGGCTCTCTCTCTCTATTCTCTCTCTCTCTCTC
This sequence comes from Polytrichum commune, assembly GCA_950295325.1. NCBI lineage: Eukaryota > Viridiplantae > Streptophyta > Polytrichopsida > Polytrichales > Polytrichaceae > Polytrichum > Polytrichum commune. Next base: position 28,159,393 of record OX485803.1, read on the forward strand.
AGGTGGGACGGCGGGAAGGCTGTAGAGGCCAGGCGAAGCCTCTGCCGGAATGCAGTTCGGGGAAGAGGCCGCTAAGGATTCAGGCTGCAAGGAAGATGCTTGGCTGCGAATGCAGCTAGGTAGCTCAGTGAGCCAGGAGGTAGAAGGGCTAGATTCCGAGTGGGCACTTGGCAATTCCCAAGTCTAGAGGTAAGGGCAAGGGAAGAGGAATCCCTGGTAACTGAGGGTGTAAGGGGGAAGCTCCCTCCGGCATTACAGATCTACTGAGAGGGTCGCGGAGGCATCAACAGGCGGCATTCTGGGATTTCCCTTGGTCAGGGAGAGAAGAAATCTGAGGCCCGAGGTCGGAGGAATTCAATTCGCCGTCACCCAATGTGACTCATTTCGGGTAGGATAAGAGGCTAGTTGGGTGCAGGAATTCGGTATGAGCTGGGCAATCTGGAGGTTTTAGTGGCAAGCGGGGGACGGCGATCAAATTGAGCAACATCCGAAGAGGGAAGCTCGGCTGTGCAGCTAAGTTTTGATGGAGGGGTTGAGTCTGGGCTAAGGAGCTCGGGCAACAATGCTGCCGGATTGCTAGAGCCTTGGGAAATCACACTCACGCCGAATGCGGGCGATCCAGGTTCTGGGCTGGAGTGCCTACGTCAAGGAGCCCAACTTCAAGAGTCCTGGCAGTGGAAGAACGAGGGAAGGAGTGGGCAATCAAGAAGGTGATGGTCGGGACTGGCCAAAGACGACCCACCAGGGGGACTGGGAGGCAGCTGGGCGTTGCGGCAGGGGAGTAGGAACTGCAGAGTAAACCATTAAGTGTCCACAGCCGAGACTCACCAATATGAGGTTGGCCAACCGACTGCTGGTATTGGGAAGGGGAAAGTTAGTATGCGAGCGGAGAGCGGAGAGCGGCGATTTGGAGAGCGGAGAACTCCATTTGAGACATGAATTAAGAGGGGAAATGCACCTATAACCGTGAGATTATGGGTTTAGGGTAGAGCTATTTTAAGAAAATTTTATGAGTTAGGGTCTCTATTACCGTGGAAATAGAACAACATTTCCCCATTTGAAACGTTTACATATTTTTGAAACATATATATATTATAATAAAATACAAAATTAGGGCTTACATCACTATTACGTCATAAATACAATTACCAAACTTGTGTACTATAGTACATATCACTGTAAATCAAATAAAAATTACTATATGAAGGAAACACGAAGGAGGTATGTGAAAAGAATTCCCCACATATAGTCCACTCTATTAATGTTACACCTATAAATGTTAACCCTTTCTAATTGTTAACTTTATTCTACTCCCCACATATTGCACACTTTTAAATTTGACTCTATATATGTTAACGAATGAAATGCAACCATAACTACTCTTTGGAAAGACTACGTTTGGCTACGTTTAGTTCTAGTGACGGAAGTGTAAGAATGGAGGCACATGAGAACTTCCATTAGAAGGTACATGGAAACACGTTCATGTGGGTGTCCAAGTATGTGGGTTTGTTGGTGCAAATTGAGAAATATTTGCAAGTTGTGCATGCCCATGATTCATACTTCACCCATGATTTCTAAACTTCATATTGAATAAAGTTTTGATTGGGTTTGCAATTTTATGAATGGTATTCTCTTACAAGGACTCTTAAAAAATGCTTATATTTATAAATGTTAAGATTTGTATATTGGTCGATAAAACAATTTTATAATTGGTAACTGTTAACACCTTAATAAATGTTAACTATGATCGTTTCCCGAGGGTTAACATTTGAGGGTGAACATTATAGAAAGTGTTGTGTGGTGTGCAACTTAAGTATTATTGAGTATTTATGATTTAGTGAAACAAAGAGGAGGTGTGTGAGGCACCAACTTTATATTTGAATGGGTGGATGCTACATTAGCGGTTAAGATTGTGAGAGGCATACCGTTTAGGGATACTTGAACTATACTTAAGGGCTAATCCACAAACTAAAAATATTTACAATAATAATTGAAAAATGCAATGCGGGTTGACATTATGGGAATGAAATAAAGAAGAGCAAGTATGAGACTTGCGCCGGAAATCTAAAAGCCAAAAATAATACAACCCAATACAAAATGGAGTTCAAGGAATAAACTCATCCTCACTCTCCGAAGCACTTTGATCTATGTATCTAAGTACTCTTGGATCGTATCTCTCACGTGGACTAGAAGAGGCACTAGAGCTATGGGAGGAGTATTTGGCATAAGCTACTGCCATATCCTCGGCATAAGAAGGAAGTCGCATGGTAGGACTAGTCGGCGAGCCGAAGTATTGATCCATCAGACTGCACCAACAGAGGAGAAATTACGATTGTTAGAATACTTCCAATCAAATGCAACATACTCAACATTAAGTTTAAGATGACAACAAACTTACTCACATAGATTAACTGCACCCTGTTGAGGGAGGGCATCGTCGTCGTCCTCGTCAAGGTCTACAACGTGAGTTGGATCGACCCCTAGAGACTCCGAGGCTGCGACCTGTATTGGGTGCAAAATTTCTTCGTACAATTCCTTGTCTCCCTCAAGTGCCACTATTGCCATGTTAGTAGATTGTGCTGCAAGAACCGAGGCACCTACAAAGAGCAAAACAAATGAATTAGTAGAAGGTGATTGAATTGCCTAAGTCTAGAGGCATGGGAATGTTACACAAATTACTCATACCAGTTCCAGCAGTGAGGTCACATATAATCCCGCCTGGAGGGCTAAGGCCACTGATTAGAAGCTGGAGCAGGGACACTGCCTTCTCTTTAGGGCCCCTCCAGAATGTGTCACCGTCGTTGCGCTTGAGTGCAGTATCAGAGGTGACAATGTTGAAAAGAACGTCATCATTTGCAAGGTCAACATCTTCAAATTTGTCACTGGAAGAAATAACAAACTCTTTGGGTGGCCTAAGCAAAGGTGTGGAGAAAGATCGAACCAACACGATTGCTTTGAATTTCAGAGTCTGGACATCAAACATAGGCCTCGAATTGTTAGCAATGTGATTGAAAGTATGAATGACTTCGAACTTGAAGAGTGGGAAATGGCTACAATTACTCACCCGCTTAGAGTTATGCATAGGGTGAGTGAGGTGTAGAGAATTAACGATGGTCCATTCCTCCTTGACCTCCAAGTTGTTGTTGTAGAGAAAGCTCAAGACCTCCTTCTTGATTTGCACACTGTCAGGATAAAATAAGAGGAGTGCGCCATCGTCGTGAAGATAGCCCTGACAAAAACCAATGGTGAACTTGATAAAGTTCTGAACCTGCTTATTCCAATTTGGAACTTGCCCCGGGAATTCAGAAACTCCTGGGACAGGCAAACCATCAGGATACTCTGCAATGACGAGGTCCACCGCAGCCTTATGCAACACCTTGCCGAAGAAGAAGAATTCCCTGGATGCTCCAACCTAAAAAGAAAAAACCCGTGAACGGCATATCTCGAGAGGGTGCCGTCAACGAAAAATTTGATTTTCATTACCATATCAAGCATCCTAATATGACCATTAACCAAGAATTAAATGAACGTAGCGGGTCCACCTATATGACCAACCTGAAATTTCTAACCATATTCGGTCATCCTAAACCTATTAGTGCATATCCAGGCCATATATGAGCACCAAAAAAATAAATAAAAAAGTCCCCCGAGGGGGGTGCCGTAAACGGCAACTCTCGGGGGCACCACATATTAACCTCAAAATCTTATATTTATGAGTGTATTATGCATCCTAATATGACCATTAACCAAGCTTTAAATGACCGTAACGGGTCCGAATATATGACCAACCTGAAATTTCTAGCCATATTGACTTACCCTCAACCTTAGAGTGCATAAACAAGCCATATTCAAGCACCAGAAAAAAAAAAAAAAACCCCCGAGGGGGGTGCCGTTAACGGCACCTTTCGGGGGCACCACATTTTATCCTCACAATCTGATATTTATGAGTATATTATGCATCCTTATATGACCTTCAACCAAGACCAACATCAACTTAAGGGGGTCCGAATATATGACCAACGAGCAATTTCTAGCCATATTGACTTACTCTCAACCTTAGAGTGCATAAACAGGCCATTTTCAAGCACCAAAAAAAAAAAAAAAAAACCCCCGAGGGGGGTGCCGTTAACGGCACCTCTCAGGGGCACCACATTATAACCTCAAAATCTGATATTTATGAGTATATTATGCATCCTTATATGACCTTCAACCAAGACCAAAATCAACTTAAGGGGGTCCGAATATATGACGCACCTGAAATTTATGGCCATATTGACTCATCCTCAACCTTACAGTGTGTAGACATGCCATTTTCAAGCACCAAAAAATTCAAAAAAAAAACCCCCGAGGGGGGTGCCGTTAACGGCACCTCTCGGGGGCACCACATTATAACCTCAAAATCTGATATTTATGAGTATATTATGCATCCTTATATGACCTACAACCAAGACCAAAATCAACTTAAGGGGGTCCGAATATATGACCAACCAGCAATTTCTAGCCATATTGACTTACCCTCAACCTTAGAGTGCATAAACAGGCCATTTTCAAGCACCATAAAAATAAAAATAAAAACCCCCGAGGGGGTGCCGTTAACGGCACCTCTCGGGGGCACCACAGTTTATCCTCACAATCTGATATTTATGAGTATATTATGCATCCTTATATGACCTACAACCAAGACCAACATCAACTTAAGGGGGTTCGAATATATGACCAACGAGCAATTTCTAGCCATATTGACTTACTCTCAACCTTAGAGTGCATAAACAGGCCATTTTGAAGCACCAAAAAAACCAAAAAAACGACCCCCGAGGGGGGTGCCGTTAACGGCACCTCTCAGGGGCACCACATTATAACCTCAAAATCTGATATTTATGAGTATATTATGCATCCTTATATGACCTTCAACCAAGACCAACATCAACTTAAGGGGGTCCGAATATATGACCAACCAGCAATTTCTAGCCATATTGACTCATCCTCAACCTCACAGTGTGTAGACAGGCCATTTTCAAGCACCAAAAAAATAAAAATAAAACCCCCAAGGGGGGTGCCGTTAACGGCACCTCTCGGGGGCACGACATTATAACTTGAAATTTCTAACTATATTGAGTCATCCTTAACCATATAGTGCATAACCAGGCCATTTACAAGCACCAGATAAATTTAAAAAAAGTCATCCGAGGGGGGTGCCTTTAACGGCACCTCTTGGGGGCACGACATTATAACCTTAAAATGAGATTTTCATTTGCATATTAAACATCCTAAGCAGACCATGGCGTTAAGGGAAGATGCATTTGGTGAATAGAGGAAGGTGAGCCGAATTGAATGGGAATTAAGCAGAATATTTACCTCATTGAGAAAAGCAACCATGTCATCGTAAGTTGAAGGGAATTTGTTGTGCTTTGTCTTATAATCTAACATCATGTGGAAGGAGTCATTAAGTAAAAGAACCCGAGGAGAAGCAGGGGAGGAGTTGTATGCCTGGGATGAAGACATTGTCTTGACAGCAGGTGGGATGAATCTGATGGGATTGGATTCACCAGCAACTCCTAGGCGAATACGCTTTAGAGCAGATTCCCGCGGAGTATGTGAGATAAGAAGGTCCGCAAGTGAATCAGGTTGATCACCGATATCCTCTGTTACTTGAATATCTTCGTCCATTGGCTCCTCAACCACCTCAGCAGCCTTCCGCTTAGATACCCGAGGCCTACTCCCTGTAGTAGCTGTCTTGCTTTTGGAGGAGCCACCCATAGGAGGTGTAGGAGACTGTGAGACAGGAACTGATGCGGCGGGAGAAGGTAAGAGAGGTTGGATGGAGTCCCTGAGTGCGATGTCAAATGGAGGAGGCTTCTTGAACGGACAGTCCAAATACCATCCGCACTGTTGAAAATGGATTGGATCCCATGTCCTTATAATTGCAGTAGTGAACATGGAATCAGGGCTTTCGATATCCAGGTAGTTAGGAAAGAAAACGGGTACCTTAGAGATGGCCTTCCTCGGCAGGAGAACGTACCGAAAGTACCTGTAAAAGACCCTGCGGACAGCTTGAACGAAGAAAGGTTGCTTGTCCGGGGGGTTGTTCTTGTGAGCACCGTTATCTCCACCTAATTCAACAAAGAATGCAATCTCCCAAAGTTGACACCTCATAGCCTCCACGTAATCGAAAATAGTTAGGATCGGATCTTCGCCATGGGGATTGTAGTCAACAACTTCTCCAAGATCTGTGAGAACACCCGAGAAGAGCTCCTCAGCCTCCACCGCAATCTGATGCCATGCGCAATTAGATATAGTATGAAAGGTTAAGGTTGATTTCCATAGCTCATTACTGGACATGCAAATGACAACATGAACTTTGAGATGAATGCTCACCTGCGCCCACCATGTTGCACGATTAAGCCACTCCGGGAACTTGGAGTCGGCGAAGGCAGTTTTGGGAAAGCGATGCGCATCCCGGATTGCCGCAGAGGAGTTCCACCTCTGGAGCCACTTAACCATCATTCTTGAAGGCATCGCTGAAGTAGCTAGCATATACAATTTCTCTTGAAGCATCTCAGGTTCATCAAACTTCTCATAATGAGCCTTCACTTCCTCTAGAAAAGCAGGAGTTAATTTAGGATCCGCGACAGGCAAATGCTTCCTGAGCTCCGCGACAAGCTTATCCTCCACCTTCTTCACAGCTTTCCTAACCCATTCCTCTGCATTACGCTCCGTCCAATTGCTAGAATCTGGGTTCTTCATCTTGTACTTGTCCTCAGCGGCATGGGCAGCTTCTGCAATCTCTTGCTATAGGTCAAACAAACAATACAATCAGTTACATGAATTGCATATGCATAATTCAAATGACACGATAATATTAGAGGTTGAGATTACCTGGTAAAGGACCGCATTGAGACCGTAAACGGTGAGGGTGAACCATGTGCGATGTTTCCCAGCCTGCTTCTCCCTTGCAGCCTCCAACATAGTCGGAGATACTAAACTCTCAAAGTAGGACAGTGGCTGGGGTGCTAGATTCTGTATGCGAAATAGCTTGTGAACTAGGTTTGTGGTGACGTGTGATTTTTTATTCTTCCTGGAAAACCAAAATATATATTAGAATGATGCATGATTAAAAACAAAATTCAAAAGCATGGATTAGGATCTTACCAATTAACTTCGTACAGAGCGGCTATCACGGATGGAACGTCTCCTCTAGGTTCAAGGATTACACCCTCAACACAGAAATGCCCATTAATATCATGAGGGTGAAATTGCTCAATGATAGGCATCCATGCTTGAAGCCGATGGTTCCCATCCCAAACCATGAACATCTTATTAGAAAATATCTTCAAATTGTCATCTGCAAGAAGTTTCTTCTTAAATTCGTCATTCACCTCCTTCCACTCCGAAGACCACTTGGCAACCACATTGGGTGTCACGTCATTGGTGTGTCCATGGTGGTCCTCCAATGCCACATAAAAGAAACCACAGTCCTCCATGTAGCCATCAATCATAAAATGAATAGCAAGTTGAGATACATCATTTTTAAGAAACGGTCTCACAACAGGAAGAGGCATCATGCGACAAAGAGGGATAAAGAGACGACCCTTTTGTTTTGGTTGCCATTTAAGTTTCTCAAGCCTAGATGCGGTTGGAACGCTCTCCTTAATGGAAAGGTCGTGAAGCTTGAGTTTCAACTGTCCATCTGTAAGGCGGACTTCATCTGAACAAAGGTCTCAGCATCAAAATACATTAGAAGTGATAAAAACTTGTCCTTAACTCCAAACAATTAAACTAAACCGCACTCTTAAACCTTAAAATCAGATCAATAACCAAAACCTGAAGCTTCATAATCAAATAAAGAAAAAAAACCCATTAAGGGCCACCTGTAAGCGCAACGAGAAACCTCAAACCATATTCAGTCATACTAAGCCATACTCAGTTATCCTAATGTATAGAGTACATAAACATGCCATATACAAGCAACAAAAAAATAAAAATAAATACCCCCTAGGGGTTGCCGTTAACGGCACCGCTCGGGGGCACCACATTACAACCTCAAAATCTGATATTTATGAGTATATTATGCATCCTTAGATGACCTTCAACCAAGACCAAAATCAACTTAAGGGGGTCCAAATTTATGACCAACCAGCAATTTCTAGCCATATTGACTTACCCTCAACCTTAGAGTGCATAAACAAGCCATTTTCAAGCACCAAAAAAATAAATAAAAAAGACGCCCGAGGGGGGTGCCGTTAACGGCACCTCACGGGGGCACCACTTTATAACCTCAAAATCTGAACTTTATTAGCCGATTAAAGACCCTGCTCATACAATTAACACAGATAAAAAACCTAGAGAGTCCACAAATATGAGCAATCAGGAATTTCCAAGAATATTCAGTAGTCTTAAACCTTATAATGCACAAAGAGGCCATATACAAGCATCAAAAAGATCAAAATAAAGTCCACTGAGGGGGTGCCGTTAACGGCACCCCTCGGGGTCACCACATTATAACCTCAAAATCTGATATTTATGAGTATATTATGCATCCTTATATGACCTTCAACCAAGACCAAAATCAACTTAAGGGGGTCCGAATATATGACCAACGAGCAATTTCTAGCCATATTGACTTACCCTCAACCTTAGAGTGCATAAACATGTCATTTTCAAGCACCAAAAAAATAAAAATAAAAACCCCCAAAGGGGGTGGCGTTAACGGCACCCCTCGGGGGCACCACATTATAACCTCACAATCTGAACTTCACTCTCATATCAAGCACCATGTTCGGTCCTTCAACGAAGACCAAAATGAATTCAGGGGGTCCGAGTATATGACCCACCTGCAATTTCTAGCCATATTGACTCATCCTCAACCTTGCAGTGTATAGACAGGCCATTATCAAGCACCAAAATAATTAAAAAAAAAACCCCCGAGGGGGGTGCCGTTAACGGCACCTCTCGGGGGCACCACATTACAACCTCAAAATCTGATATTTATGAGTATATTGTGCATTCTTATATGACCTTCAACCAAGACCAAAATCAACTTAAGGGGGGCCGAATATATGACCCACCTGAATTTAATGGCCAAATTGACTCATCTTCAACCTTACAGTGAGTAGACAAGCCATTTTCAAGCACCAAAAAAATAAAAAAAAGACCCCCGAAGGGGGTGCCGTTAACGGCACCTCTCGGGGGCACCACATTATAACCTCACAATCTGATATTTATGAGTATATTATGCATCCTTATATGACCTTCAACCAAGACCAAAATCAACTTCAGGGGGTCCAAATATACGAGGCACCTGAAATTTATGGCCATATTGACTCATCGTCAACCTTGCAGTGTGTAGACAGGCCATTTTCAAGCACCAAAAAAATAAAAATAAAAGCCCCTGAGGGGGGTGCCGTTAGCGGCACCTCTCGGGGGCACCACATTCTATCTTCACAATCTGAACTTCACTAGCATATCAAGCATCATGTTCTGTCCTTCAACCAAGACCAAATTGAACTTAGGGGGTCCGAATATATGAACCTGAGTCTCCGCTGGACACTTCGGGTTCCATCCTCGGCCTCCAAATCCTACCTCACCTTACAATCAAACCCTCAACAACAAAACCCTTCCACACCCTCGGGGGCACCCTAGAGCTCCAAAAGATTCCCTCAATTTTCAAAGTTGACTTCACTCCTTGGCTTTACCTTCAAACCCTAAACCCGTAAACCTTTGGACCCACTCGGGTGCACCCTAGGGCTCTAGAAAGATTCCCTCAATATCGAAATTTGACTGCACTACTAAGCCATACAATCACTTCCGGAGGGGTGCCCTTGACGGGTCCTATTTTTTGGCTACTCTAAGCCCACCACTTTTTGGGCTAACTTCTATTCCGCGTCTAAATTCTTTCAAAATTGTCAAGTTTAGGGTCCGAGGAACCAACCTTCTGGTTCCATCAAGTTCGTTTCTTCAACCTCTTCCTCGCCACTCTCCTCCTGCGATGCTGGATTGGATGCGGGATTGGACTCTGTCCCCACATCCTTTGATGCTTCTCGACACTGTGTTCCTGGGCTCTTGGATTTTGAGGGACCCAGAGATTCGTCTATCGTCGATAATGTTCCGTTCTCCTCAGTGTCGTCAAAATCTAAAACTTTGTTAATTCCACTAGTGTCATATGTTTCAGGCGCCACCTTCTTCCTCCCCATCCTGCTCGACTTCAATTTCTTAGTGCTACTGAAATATAACTTCCCTTTCTTCTTTCTCCTCTTGATAGGGGCCTGCATGTCACGTGTCACCCTTCCTGTGCATGTCTACTCCAACACTCGCAAACCCTCCCGTCAATCAAACACGTCTTACGCCTCTCATGAAATTCATAACTTTTGACACTAAGTGAAAGGATATGAGTTTCACGAAATCTAAGACAAGACTTTCCAGGTGTGACATTCCTTTATTTAATGCCTAATTGGGATTTCATTAGACTTCCTATTCCTGTCCTGAAACGTCATGCCTAATTATGATTTCAGGCTTTATATCGGCGCCAACTAATAATATGTAATTGCCTGTCAAGTAGTATGTCTACCATGACTTGTACTCTCTTATTTTGTATATCGTGACAGCGTTACAAATTTTAAAAATATTAATGTTACTCTCGTTTAGAGTACCTCCGTCATGTGGAGCTTGTGCATCGCAGTTCTCTTTTGGCAGCACATTCCTAATAAATAGGTAGCCCACAATGTTGAGATTCTTCTTTCATATTTCCATTGTAATACATTCTAATCCTTCATGCTACAGTTTATCACAATTTACATAAATACATATTGACTCTATATTGATCTAACAGGTTATCAAATATTCTAAGTACATTGGTGTCTACCCTAAGTGTATATAATACCCGATTACTTGTACCCATTCCTTCATGTAATCTACTCATATTCTTCTCAAATGGGTACTGACGCAAGTCCCCCCAACCTTCCTCCGTCAGGTGCTCCTAGTTCCTCTGGAATTCACACCAAGTTGACCATCGATGGTTCTTCAGACGTCAACATCATTAAGATTGCCAACCCACATGACTGCTCAGTTCCTTCGGTTGTCGTCGTTCACACTCCTCAACCACATACTCCATCTTTGCAGGCAGATGTTGCAACGCTGAAAGAGGACAAGTCTACTTTACAAACTCATGCCTATTCTAGAGCAGGGGTTATTAAACCGGGCACTTACTCTAGATCCCTGTTTAGGAATGCCAAAGGTCAGAAACTCGATTGCGCAGCATGCACTGCAGTTCATAGTTTGGGGATTGACCATTGTCATAAACATGACGGTGACAAATATGGCAAAGGGCCCCATAAGCGTATTCATTGTTAATAACAATGTTGCATTCTAATGTTTGGAATTTCCTATTCATGAGGTACTATCATGTTTAGTGTATATGCATGTTATTGAATTCTACTATTTGAAAATAAATACTATCTTGTCAAGTAGAATGTCTACCATGACTTGACTGATATAATTTGGTATATCTTGACAGCCTTTCTGCTCCCTTTCAGACTCCTTGGTTTGGGGTGGGTCATTTTTAGAAGTATTTATTCATGCTTTCCTTCATCTTTCATCCGTCATTTGGATCTGTCCATCATTGTTGTCTTTGGCCATTCATTTCCAATAAATAGGTTTCCCACAATGTTGAGAAACCTCTTCCATATTTCCATCACCGCGCAAGGCCTCATTCCCCTCATCATGGCTCATGTGCCTGCTAACGGAGAAGTCGGTATGACAATCCTCAGAGCCGATGGAGAGAGAGTCCCACTTACCTTTTGCATGGATGACAGCGGACTAGCTTACGTGACGTCCCAACATCTAAGTATTCGGTTCGGTTTCAGAGCGGACACTATTGTTGTTGACGAGGATATTTTTGATGTTGTCACGTCCGAGCTTACACATACCCTAGGTCGCATTTCGCATCGTGATGAGAACAATAACATGTTTTGGACTCTTCATCCAGGTAGTTACCGAGTCTATGGCCTCACTGAATCTCAGATGGCTGCTTCTACTGAGATCCTCACTCCTCGCTCTTCCTCTACCTGCACCATTCAAACTCCTCTGCCACGTGATGTGAAGGTCAAGCTCGAACCCGGTCTCGAGACGCCTATTGTAGACAACTCTAGAGTAGAATCTGTAATTACACTTTCTTCAGATGACGAGGTCAGTCCCACCAAGCCCCCGCCTCAGGTTATAGTTGGTGGGGACGCTCCTAAAGTATATCATTTTTCGCAAGATACTGTTAGCATAGTACCATTATTAAAACAACTTGTAGCAATGCCGGGAAAAAAAAACATTCTTAAAAAAATAGACTACTCGGTGATTAGACACGAGAGGGTAGAGTACCTTCCTGCTTTGTTCGATGGTGCTGTCATCTTCGAGTTGCCACCCGTTGGTCATACGGCCGCACGGTCACAGGCCAAGTCTATGCAGGGAATGGACAAGCGTTACGACGGCCATGTGTGGACCAAGACCATCACCACCAACATCACAAACGACTTTGGTTTGTCCTTCCGTTCTTCCTCCTGCGTTGCAAGAACAAGGAGTGCGAATATCTGATCCGCCGACCTCGTATTTTCGAAGTCAACGAGACAGAGTTTGAAGGTTGTACCCTCCAAGCCTTTGTAGTGGATCAAGCACCCCCAACTGACTCTACGCTTATTTGCAAGGTGTGTAAAGAACCCCCGACATGTATTGCTACATGTGGGGCTAAGATTTATAATTATGTTGTTGGCAAAATCAACCATACAAGAGCGTGTATCCACCTTGGAATTCACGATCACCCAGTCAAGGTGGGCGACTACAGAGACACTAAGGCTGAGATCAGTGGCCTAATTGAAGAACAGATCGAGAAGACTCCCCAGGCTACCAGGAGTGCGGTTGTGTTGGAGGCTAGCAAAGTTCTAATTGGCAGTTATCTCCTTCAACCCGATGACGCGCCAACAAAGAAGCTTTCTCTTGAGGAACTTGTTCCAGTATTCGACCGGTGCAAGGACATGGCTTCCCCAAACATCCGCAACAAGGTCATGAGCTTCCGTTTCCTCAGAAGGTATGGTGTCATGGACTCTATCACCAAACTCCGTGGAATCAGTTTATGGGCATTTGTGCAGGAGAACAAATTCCCAGGTCAAGGGGCAGATCTTGACAAGGTTTTTGTCTTTAAGATGTCGGAAGTCGGGCCTGGTAGTGGGGTAGACTTGGTGAAGCATATGCAGCCCGGCGAAGATCTGGAGAATGCTTGGATTATGTTCGACCATGTGAAACAGGTGAGACAGTGGATCACAATGGCATGCCACGTGTATGACTCCACGTATTGTCGTGTCATGACCATTGCAAGCTGTGACATGCAATCGGAGGACTGTGATGCCCAGATCGTTTTCTGGAAGAATCTCAATGTTGTGATGGAGAGGAATGGCGTTGTCGATACCAACTTCAAGGGTTTCATGGCCGACAGCGCCCAGGCCAATTGGAATGCAGTTCGGGTCATATATGGCAATGGGAAGAAGGAGGACCGCATGGATGACCGGGAAAGAACCTGTCAGTTTCACTGGACCCAATCTATGGTTAAGTATACCGAGAAATACATCCCCGAAGAACTCTGGGAGCAACACAAGAAGATGTGCCACCAATATAGGACCGCCAGGACCATGGACGAAGCGGAGAACCTGTACCACGGGCTACGTGCATGGTGGGTATCCGCCGGGGCAGTGACAGAGAAGGCACTTGACAAACTCGAGCTCTGGCTTGCATTCTGGCACTTCCGTTATCGCCAATGGGGAGGCTTCATGACCGGGGTATGTTCACCCTAAACTTGTTGTTTTTCTTTCTTTCTTTTCACTCTAATATGAAACAACTCTTCTCCAATTTCTAATTGCTTACACTATGTACACGCAGAAATTTACAGTAGAAGAACTAGCAGAAATGCCTTCATGTAATCTCGCCGAATCAATACACAACAAGTGGCTTCAATCGTCTGGAAACAGCGGCGGCGACCTCTATGTTGCTACAGTGGACGACTTTGTTCAAGGCTTCCTTCAGGTTGTCAATTACTACCAGTTCCTGAAAGGCGATGTTGGCGGTACAGGCCCTACAAAGAAAGAGCTCAAGCTAAGGTTGGCAGAGCGTAGGGCGAAGCAAACGGGTAATCCTTTAGTCCTCGAAGACCCCATGATGGACATGCCTGGAGCAGAAGAGTTCTGTACCCGGGTGCCTTATATGGCTGGGGAAGAGGTGTTCGGGTCCACGAAGCGCAAAGCAGAGCTACCTCTTGGAGCAGAAGAGGAGTCGCACAGACCTGATAAGGTCAACTTCTCACATCCCCGTGCCTCTAGTAGGGTTGTCCGGACTCGTTCCACTGACATGCCCATAATTGTTGAAGAGGAAGATTCCAATGTCCCGGAAGTTGCACCCCCGGCGCCACATGCGGACGATATCGTCCCGTCCCCCATCCCCGTGGGACGGATCAGCCACGTCACTGCCGTCGAGGAGACTAGGGTGAACGTGAAGGAGTGGCACATCGCTCGGTTGCCAAAGACTTCTGCCAAATGTTGTTGGGCACAGAGAGCCGTCACCAAAAAGAAGTGTACTGAGAGAATCGTAAGGGGTGCAAAATCAACCCCTGCTCCTACGTACACCGGTCTATGGCACAACACTAGGAGAAATGTGAAAGAGACCACAGAGTTTTTCTTCTGCTCAGATGATATCCATAGGTGCGTTAAGGGTAGCAGGCGCAAATGGGTTGTTCAATACTCTGCGGAACAGGAGAGGCCAAGCATTCCGGATGTTTGGCCAGTGAAACTTGGGACTAACCTCAAGCAATGTGAGATCCTGGCCCTCGAGGCGGCCAGATTCCAACTGCCGCAGAAAGTGCCAGTCTCACCCAGAAGGCTCTTTTCCACTGCACCGTCTCCGGCAAATTTAGACTCCGTGCCGGTGCCAGCAGATGCGGACAGGTATCATGGGAAGAGAGAAGGGAAGTTCGTTAAGTGCACCGCAACCCGTCCAAACCCTCAGCAGCGGTTATCCATGGGCTTTGCGGACTCCCTCAAAGCTCAACTCCGCTCGGTGACGATGATTCCTCACCCTGGCCATGGCTGCATCATTGCGCTAGACTCGATGACGCCACCCGACGTGACACAATACCACATCACCATCAGTTCCCTCCCGGGTTGCACCTGCCCTGCATTCAAGAAGACAATGACCAACTTTCGAGGGCGGAGTCAATTCTCGTATTGCAAGCATGTTTACTATATTTTTTTAAAGGTCTGCCATCGCAATCCTGATGTAGACTTTTTCATCCACGCGCCAACCTTCAGCTTCAACGAGGTCAAAGTTATTCTCGAGAGTGGAATTTTAACTCACCCTTTAGATCGGGCCTAGGATTTACTCTAAGTGTCCCTTTCTCCCATCAACATGATAGATGAAGTAGTGCCTATTCATCCATGCTTCTAATAGAGTACACCATATACTAAGTGATATAAGATTTTCATTGAATAATTAAATATTGTCAGCTCAAAAATATAATAAATATAATCCCATGGATTATTTTTATTCAGCTCAAAAAGTTGGATTACAATACTCAACCGTATCATGTGTCTCTATACATATTGGGATCATCATTGGTTTTTATCATCTACTTAATTATTATATCACAATTTTACGATCATTTTGGCACTTCACGGTTCTCAAACTAAATCAGACCATTTCAAATTCAGGGCATTTATTTTATTTAATGCCCACACATTCCACGGAAATAGGTCCCAAAAATTTCTATTTCTGGCAGAATCTGGAATATTATAAGTATATTCTTTTACTATTTTTAGGTAATTCTAAATTTAATGCAGAATCTATCCTATTTTTACCACATTTCCGCTCTCCGCTCACCGCTCGCATACAAGCCTCGTCCAGATGAAGATTAGTGTTAAATGCAATAGTTACCTAAAACACTAATTTTCAACTGGTATTACAATTAGTGTTTGAATAGGGTTTGAACAAATTATATCTTTTACGAGGTTCTCATATTCTTCTTCGTTCAATTCTTCATTCCAAGATTTACAAAATATCATCTAACACTAAATGCGCTCATGTAAATATTTAAAGTTACTACTTGGTACAAATAGTGTTAGAGTTGACATTTAGTGTTCTAACACTATAGAGACAATTTACATTTAGCGTTTTCGTCGACTATTAGTGTTTCCAACACTAATCTACCTATTTAGTGTAGTTGGTTACCCTTACTCTACTTACTAAATGACTAGTTGGCTACCCTTACTCTACTTACTAAATGACTAGTTGGTTACCCTTCCTCTACTTACTAAATGACTAGTTGGTTACCCTTACTCTACTTACTAAATAAGTAGTTGGTAAGCCTCTCCAATACTTTAACGCATCAAAGCTTAACTTCAAGACTTGCACATATACCACTCAAATATACATGTCCAATTAAGAAGAGTGACCATAAGTAGAATAAGGCTCACCAATTAGTTATTTAGTAAGTAGAGTAAGGGTAACCAACTAGTCATTTAGTAAGTAGAGTAAGGGTAACCAACTAGTCATTTAGTAAGTAGAGTAAGGCTAACCAACTAGTCATTTAGTAAGTAGAGTAAGGCTAACCAACTAGTTATTTAGTAAGTAGAGTAAGGGTAACCAACTAGTTATATAATAAGTAGGCATAGCCACTGGGCCCGCCTAGCCACTAGGCCCGACACCACCCTAAATCCGGCCTCCCCAAAAAAGACATGAGGCCCACGGCCCCACCCCGCCTTGGTGGCAAGCACCACCCCTGCCCCCCACCCCACCGCCACCTAGGATCATTGAGGCCCTTGGATGGGCCTTGGTGGATCAACGGTCCGGATGCACCATGAAGAATCTCATGTATAGCGCCTCAGTGACACGACAACCGAACCGGCAAAAACGTGTGAATCTAGCCAAAAAAGGTGTGGAAATAGCGATCCCCTAATTCAAAGGGGGTTAGATAAAATAAAAATGCCTCATATAGAAACAAGTGGGTGCATCATGCGTTGCCAACCTATGATTACTAGTCCGGTTATTTTTAAGAAATTAATATGGGCGGACATTAAAAACCCCATCACAAACTTTCGGGGGTCTCAAATTTGGGCTAGGGCAACCCTCTAAAGAAATTTCTAAACCCGATCGAAAATTGTTGCCCATCTCGAAAAAAAAAATTGCCCTTGCATTCTTGAAGGCCGCTTGACTACGAATCCCATATTGAGTGCATTGAAGGTCTAAAATCCAATATATATGTGCATTTCCAATTAGTGAATAAGCAATTGATTGGGATTTCATTCCGGAAGTGAATCCTCATTACAAAATCCTCATTAATATTGAGGTTATAATTTTGTGACTTACCATTTAAAATCATCTTTGTCATCTTAATGATAGATTAATGCAAATGTTCATAAGATGACCAAAATCAAACAATGAACATAGAATATAAAACATACAACAAAAAAATTCAATAAAAATTCAATTTATTTTTTGGTAATATGATATGAGGTATAAATAAATAGTATGTTATTTGGAATTAGACTTGTGGGACAACATTATGGATGGGGTATACTCAAAAAATCATAAGTTTTTTACTATAGCCTATCTGAAATTTTGTAATATTTTATCCTAATCGCATATTGTATTCTCTTAAAAATCACATAGTTTATATTGATTATTTTCAAATAAATTTTATTATATGTTTATAATTATAATTATATTTTTGATTTCACCAATTTACCATAAGTTGATATATATTATTTTGACATATTATAAATGTTTGAGCAATCACACCCCTGCAAAATAAATGAATTATGAACAAAAAAATGTCTATGACAACACATCATAATTATATGTTGCACACGTTGATATCTTGTGATATTTATCAAAATACCATGTGGAAGTCAAAGCCACATCATGGCCTTGGAAACAACTCATGGAAGGTTAGAACATAGGCTTAGAGCATCCAATGCCACATCATTGCCCCTTGCCAACTAATTGATATTTACAAAACCGCTAGTAGTTCACAATAGCTATGAGGGAGAAAATAGGTCTTACATGCCAACTCGGAGGCGTTTCACTAAAGTAAGCTCCATCTGAGCTTCTTGATGGACTCATCCGATTTTTGTTACCGGATGACTTTACTTGAGTGCCACGAATCCCCGGCCGATCTTGACCCCCCGAATCGATACCACTTGACCACCACCTTCCTACTCCAAATCCTTAACACGGAACAAAGACAATTGAGGAGGAAGATTGCTCAATTGCGAGCCGAAATGAGACCGGGTCTAGGTTTCTGAAACTTCCTACCAAAACTATGCCTGGCTCATCAACTTTATATAAAACTTATCAACTCCAATTGTCCACTTCTGGTCATACTCGATCGGAGGAGGAAGATTGCTCAATTGTGAGCGGCCATTGCCGAGCCGGCCGAAAGTGCATCATCATCAGCATCTGGAGGTGTCCGAGAATTTACCTAACGCAAAGGTGAGGCCGGGCTGGGGAAGATAAGGAGCGTCTGTTGTTCCACCCGGCGTCGCATTGCATTCGGCGTGTTCCTCCTCCACAAGCAACTTCCAACCGTGTTCCATGGGAAGAACATGGGACATACTCCTTAAATACCATGGGTCACAATGTTATAGATGGGAGGTTTGCATGTCCCATGATAGAGGGGAATCATCATGGGTCAAACCAAAGTGAGATGCATCAAATATGAGAATTTGTTTCATCTCGCAATTGTCCCTCTTCATCAAAGGGACAATATCAACTTTTCAATAGTGGGAATATAATATTTTATTTCAAAACATGAAGGCCCCTCCACACTTGATAGTTTAGGGTTTTTACTTTGACATTGAATAACGTATCATTATGAACTCCAAAAATTATCGGAAATGTGAGTATATACAACTTCAATTTGGATTTTCTAATCATCTCATACTAATTGCATGTTTATTATTGGAATGTCCATGAAAGAATGTTCTATCTTTGTTTCACATTAGAGATCTTGTAGAACTAGTCTAGATCAAGATGTGACTTACCTTCATAAGTAATAACCTGAGAGAGCTGACTAATCTTGTCATGATTAAACTCTAGTCATAATAGGTTATGTCACCTTTATGGTAGAGTCATGTTAGGTAGTATAACTGACAACATACATCCCTGGTTCATCAGGGTCTTGATAATCAAGTAGTATGGGGTAACAATTCTTCTATAAGTAAAAAATGGTCTGGTCATGAATAATATAAGCAGGTAAATTACTTCTTGGTGTAGACCACTAATTTAGCAACACCATAGATTCCGTATAATATTGCAGATTATACGTACTCGGTTAGTAAAATTGTTTTAGAACGGCATAGTTTCCAAGCAGTCAGTATTATCTTATCATCCTGTCTTTCCTGTATCTGTGGAGTAGAATGAAATGAAGCCCTTCATTGTTCATTTCACTACAAAAGAATACAGGTGATGGTTATCCCATGAAAAACTTTTCGGGATACTTTACTGTGGCCATTACCTCAGACGGTCACTGATATTTCATCCGGTTATGAACCTTTATATTATCAGAGTACATTTCTGAGTCCATATTATTCTGATATGATCATCGAATCATAGGACAGAGATGTATCACCTCCGGGTTCTATTCCCAAGTGTCAGATTATCTCTCATTTGGTTAGTGAAAGATAACAAGTATGTGAGTATGCTAACTTAGACAGAAACAATCACACTCGCTCTTTATGATTGTGCTAAAAGACCCTCGTGTATTCAGATCTTGGAAAGATTCCTTCCCCAAGAATATTTTTGTATCCATTAGAACTCAACTGTTGGCTAAAAAGTAATAAGTAATGGAAAATGACTTCTCAACGGATGTTCAAGCCAGTTTACAAATAATTAGCATGTAGCTGGCTACTAGTGTTATTTTAGAACACCAGGTGACATAATATATATGGTATCTGGTCCAAGAATGCAACTAGTTCAGATCCTCATATATAAATCCGTATACAGATAATTTCTTGTCAACATCCACTTATAACCATTTCCCGAATAGGCACCGAGATAATTCTAGGTTATGGGTATTCGCCACAGAATTGTAAACTGTCTGTGACCAGATTCTCAAACTACCTTAGAGATATCACATTTCAAGTGAGGGTGAGTTCTGGGTCTGGTAGATCAAATACGGTAATTCATTCTTTATAGTTCAAATATCAGAAAGAACCATAATGAGTTACCCTCTCTTTACATTCCCCTTTATTCAGACTCAGTGTTTTCTGAACACCTCTCAATCTGGTGACATCAGCATGTAAAGGTAGTAAGTCCTTATACAGGCCGTATTACTGTTTTATCGAAACACTGTTTCCCTTCCTATTTACTGGGGTACCATATAGACAGAACATAGTGACGATTACTGAGTTAACTGCAACATCGTCACTGGGCAGTCCATGTAAGAATCACAGTGCATTCTGTTTAAGCAGAAAGGTTCAATAGACTAACAGGGTAGTGCCTAAGAATTCACATATTGTTCATATATCCTGGTTATAGAATCATAAACAGGAATACAGCAGCATGTAGAGCGAAAAAAAAAATTTCAAAAAGAAAGAAAGACTCAAGTTCACTATTCCAGATTTCAAAGAGAAATTGCTTGGAAAGATGTGATGAGTGGACGATTTCTTCGGAAGGTGCATAGCCTTGTAGAAGAGGTCCTCACCTGTGCCCATGCTCCCCAACATTACCAAACAATAAGTTAGTAGAGCGTACATCAGGTGTAGGCGGACCTTCTTACTTGTTATCGATGTCAACAAGGCAATACCCCTTTCTTGGAAATAGGTATAATTCATCATACTCTACATATTTAGATGCATTGATTGAAAAAGAACTAAGATCATGCAATCTTGAATCAAGAATTGGTTGAATTCACTTAGATAACTGCCGGTCCCATGTAGTCGCATTTTTCTTTTCATTGTAATATGTGCAATGAAGTCAAAACATGGATCTACACCTTGAATTCGTCCTGAGATGAGCTATTCTGTTTCATCTTGACGCTTCTGTGGGATCTTGAATATTGTGAATTGTAACTTTCAGAATCTGACTACCATGTACTGAAATCAGATTGCACTTGGTCTTCGTAGTGTCTATAGACTGAAACTTATGCGAAGACAGAACATCGAGGTAGCATCACTAGGTATTACTCAGTCTGTCCTGGTTGCTTACAGAGGTCTGCACATACTGAGCCTCGGACTGGGAAATCTACAAGCACTGTCTACTACTGTACAGAAGTGAGTCCGTCAGGCGGGCTTCTGTATTTAGACGGCCAGTATTTTTTGTTTCATTTCCGGGCAACCCATAAGGGTTTTCATGGAGCCCGTTAGCCAAGAGATCAAGATGTAGAGAGAGAGAGAGAGAGAGAGAGAGAGAGAGTTACCGCCTACAAGTGTTTTTCATTCATCCAACAAGAAGCCTTGAAATAATAAACAAGGCTCAATTTACTATTTTAAGTCATTTAGACACCATATTTAGGTTCAACAACCCCAAATTAATCTAGTCCAAATTATTCGAGATGAATCCGCCAAAACTTTGTAAGGGACAAGTTTTTCTGTTGGATGGAGGAGAGGTGTTTTAATTTCTACATTCTTACATTACAAGGTAATTGCCGGCTTTTCATATAAATTGGTTAAAAACCCTCTAGACCCACATGTAATGTGAAATGAGTCAATGGCTAAGGTGTTGGAGTAGGGTTGTGAGGTCCAAGGTTCAAGTCCATTCGTCAACACTCCTAGATCTAATCTAGAAGTGGGAAGAGCGTACTTATAGTTTATTCCAAGTTTATGGAATGTATATGATTATTTATTTCTTGATATTGCCCTTTGAAAAAAACTCCCAAGTAGCATATTCCCATCATCCATACAAAATATCCCATCTACACAATTTCTCATGTTCAACTCAACATTCCCATTATCAATCAAGTGACATGAGCAAAATTCCCACTCTTTCCACATTCCCTTCCAAACCTTATGAACCACATGATATGAAAGGGAATTTTGAGAGTTTTTCCCGTTAGGACACAAGTGAAAGTTCCATGTGCTCCTCCTCACGCCGCATTGCACTCAGCGTTCCTCCTCCTCACGCGAACCACAACAAATGGCGTAGGTCGCAAGGAGCACAACTCCAACCCCTGCCGCATGTGGAAGCCGGCCTTCAACTAGACCCGGTCTCAAAACCTTGACGGGCCCGCTCTGTATGGGGAACCTAGGGTCAAAGATGTTTTGAAGGTCTCCCACACCTTGAAAGGAGTGTGGGTCCACATTTTTTTTTAAATGTTGTTGATGGGTTGGCTTTTTCGTTTCCGGTGGGTGAATCCCCTAACCCCCCCAACTCAATAGGTGTTTAGGGGGGTTAGCGGATAACTCTATTGGCCATCAAAATTTTATATCTCATAATGAAGACAAGGGGGGGGGGGGGACAAAATATGCCATGATGTCAAAGTGACTTTTGACCATGACATTGTAGTCTTTGACATCTATCAATTTCAACTGATATTGTCACGAAGGTGACCAAAGGCTACCGGATTGCTAAAAACATGTAAGCAAGCACAACATAGGCACACATCAAAATGGTGTGGTAGTTGGTCACGTAAAGTATGACCACAACATTGTGGTCTTGGTCTCTAACACACGAACCTCCATGTGCCATATGTTGCGCTCCCTTTATTCCTAAAGATGGAACGAAAACCTCAATGTTGCCGCCAATGTGACTTGCGGTCTTGCTTTACCTTCGGGTTTGTCTAAGCCCATATGTAATCCCATAATGGGTATCACGAGAATTAGAAGGCCCTCAAAGAACATTGTCTCCAACCCTAAACAAAGGCATGTATCATGCACTTAGCCTCACCCCGGGCCCCAAATACATTGCAACAACCAATCACACAATTCCTTTATCGTTGTTGGGTGGTTTTCCCCCTTGGATGGAGAGCCAACCAAAATAAACACTGATGATTCTCTTGTTAATCTTTGACACCCATCAATTTGTATTTCATATGTGGTAAAGTTGACCCTTATTGCAAGAACCTAGGGCATGTTTACACTAGGGTCCACGACCAATGAAACTCTTACATTGAGTTTTCCTCTTGGTTGAGAATGTTTTATTGAAAACAAAGGTTTTACACTAAAGTTCTAGTCAAGGTATGGAAAAACGAAGTGGCACTAATGTGGCATCACATTCTCACCAAATCTTGACAGCCCCCACTGAAGGAAACACTCATCCAAAATTGCAAAATCAATCTTCAAGCATAGTCCAATGATCCAATTTTGAGTCCAAAAGTAAAGTATACTCTAAGGGTGTCTTGGACCTAGACCCTAATGTAAATCCATTGTTATTAAGGTGGACATGTCTTAAATGGTTACTTTTTGCGACTAGCCCACTTCTCTCATGTTCTAAAATATGCAATCTGTACAAAATGGTTAGCAAATCCAAATTGAGACTTTAGTTACTTTTCTCATTATTTTTGGAGCTCATATGCATATCTTATTCATTATCATATTGAAGACTATCATGCTCTCTAAATGGTCATATAGATCCCCAAATTTTGTTAACAATTCAACCTAGGATAATAATCATATTTTTGATCAAAAAATCCAATCTTGTGTAAACAAATGTCTTTTTGGTGTCTGCTCTTGGAGCTACACCAAACCACATACATTCCATCCTATATATATGTTACCACTTTGAAGCAAGGGAACTTGTAGCACTTTTGTGGTGTTAACACTTTAAAACTTTTTGGGGGTAGGTTAGACAATTTGTAACACTTACATGCAACATAATTTTTGCAAATTCATTAACAATTAAAAATTCACACTTAACATTGCATTTTTGCATTTTTTTTATTTTTTATTTTTTCCCACGGGGGGGGGGGTAAAGCAATCTTCCTTAACACACATGCAATTTTAACACTTATCAAGGTAAGGGTTTGTTGCCATGTAGGCCGCTTTGGTGGGCAAGTGGCCTACATGAAAACCAACTCTAACACATATCGAGGGTGGACTGTACCACTCAAATACATGTGTCCTATTTAGGTAGATGGGTCTTAAGTGACTCGTTTTCTTAATTGGACCCCTATATTTGATTGGTATCTAGATTGGTGAGGATCAAAGAGCAAACATCATAGAGACACATGTTTAAAAGAGATTGGACTACGTCTTCAAATAACAACTACTGAGTCTACACTCTACTCTAGTAGCTCTAATCTAATAACTACTCTACACTCAATAATGAACACAATTCGGAGGACCTGTATATCTGGTTAAGAAATCAACAAACATGCACTTATGATAATCATAACTAAATCGGGGGGGGGGGGTGTGATATTCAATATGGTTTTTGTAAACGTTTCAACATAGATTTGCTAATACAAAACAAGTTCTGTTGTGTAAATCTAATTTGTAGCAGTTGGAGAACATGAACCAGATAACACCCACATGCCTGAAAAGAAGTAACCAAATAAATGTTGTCTACCTTAGGCACTTCCTTTGGGGGTCGAGATAACCTCCTAAAGGTCTCGGTGTCACAATATCTACTATGGATGTAGATTACAGTGAGGGTCCCATTCGGAAAAAACACTCACATTCTGAGTCCAGAAACGCCACGCCGTGATGCCGGTCCCTTTGATGGAGCAGCTGCAATCGCCGGGGTCACAGAGAAGGAGGCAGCAGCAGGAGAGATTGCGAACTCCGAAGCAGACAATGAAGGAAGAACAAGAGACTAGAGACAAAACCCTGAAAGCCTGGAATGAACACCAAAGCCCAGTTGGATACAGAGTTTGCGTTAACGTTTTTCCTTTCATGCTCGTGGAATGGCTCTATGAGCACAGTAAACCCTTGCAACTTGGTTGATTCTCATTCTTTCATCTTAGGAAGAGGGAGGCAAAGAGACGAGACTGTTTCTCCTGGTCAAGGAGGAATTGGAGAAACCAAGATGTTACTTCTGGCGTCCTGGTTTGAACTCTGAGTGCAAGGCTACCTTAACTTACTCTTGTGGAATGTCCCTTACATAATTCCATGGGAATATATTCTCACCCTTGCTTTCTCGGAAAGAAGAAGAGAAGAGACTTATTTTGGTGTTATAATGAATGAGAAACAGGAAAACTTCAAGCAAGTTTAAAAATGTGATATCCATTTAACCCTTATTTCTCCAGGAATTAGACGAACTGTGAAATGCAATATAGTCTATGTTTGTAATTCCTTGTGATACTGGCATGACAAAATTGAGGGGTCACGGCAATCAGAGGCTTTGCCAAAGCTCGTTGACAAGGGTCGCTTATGATTCAAAACATAATCGAATTTTTTGTCAGGGGCATGCGGTTTACTAACAAAAATATATCACACAACCAAGAATGCTCTCTTCCAACTGAACCTAGGTGCGTCTTGCAAGCAAACTTTGAGATGTTGATTTGATTGAAGTGACTGTGTATGTAACAAGCACATTCATTAGGAAATGTAGATTGAAGAGACACATAGCTGTCTACGCATAGACATTGCTATCATCCATGGGGATAAATTTTTAAAAATGATTGAAATTTACTGCAAAAGTATATCTATTAAAATATACACTCTGGTACTGAATCAATGATCATTGACAAAATCACCAGATAAAAGTCGTTGAATCGTGTTCATATTTATAATACTGCAAAATGGAATTCCTATCCAATGGTTTATTGCCGTTAGCACCAAGAAGAAACTGCACTTTCTCACCCTATCCCCTTGCATACAACGAAGTGATCAGATGACAAGAATACACAGATGTGCTCACTTCAGCATTGAACTTGTAGAATCTCGCAATGAAGGACACACAACAGCATGATTCCTGCTAGGATGGTTTGGGTAGGTTGAATCTGTTGTGTTTCATTCTGTTGTGGATGTTTGTTATTGCAGAGTGACAGCTAAAGTGAGGAGGAGGAGGTTTCCGATATCGAGGATGAGATCATTGTGGGAGTTGCAGAGGGCGGAGCGATCGCAACCTCAAAACATATGCAGGGAGGTGCCAGTGATAGTGACAAAACACTCTAGCTCTACTTGGGGGTATGCAAACCTCAATAATAGTTAACTGCGTTACTTTTGAGATTATGAGGAATGACACCAAGATGACTCCAGCATCTATAAAACACCAAAATAGGAGCAATCTCTGCAGAGTGTTTGGATGCCAAACAAGTGCAAAGCACAACAGTTTGTGCATCCTTCCTCGATCCCTTCCCTTATCAGAAAAGATAAGTTATAGACAGTTCGCACTTCACCTTCTTGGTTAAACTCACAAATTAGCACACAAATGCCAAGAAAGGATCTTTCAAGCACCAATAATAAACCGTTAACTTAATATCGCTTGTGAATTGAAGTCAAGGCTAGAGTGCTGGTCCTTGAGCAAACATTGATGGAGTCTGCAATGTTACTGCAAGCAATGCAAAAGAATTACCTCAATCCAAAGTAATTGCCTTGAATAATTACAACCAAGCCCACTATGCCAATGAGAAGAAAAGGGAAGCTTGAAACAACGTTGAGTGTATTTGGAATCCCTGCACAATACAGCACCAAACAGATGAACCAAGGTTCCTGCAGAAGCTGTGAACAAATGTTGGACCGGTATATAGGTGAATGCATGGTATGAATAATCAACATCAATAATGGTATCAAAACTGGCCCATGGGTTTCAAGGTGAGGGAATCTTTACATACCCAACTTATTATTTTGGTCAAAACCGTTCTAAACCATATTGATACAGGGCAATTTTGCCTAGGTATGAAGGTTCTTGCATGGTACATAGACCCGACTAGTATCCGATACAAAATACTTCGGGTGGAAGCATACTCTCTTCCAAATGGAAATCACCTAGATTATACAGGAATTTATTTGAAATCTCCCAGCTGTAAATTCAACATGCATCCTCACAACCCTCCTGATGCTCACAATTGCACAAACATCACAACATAGAATACCCCATTTTGTCAAAACAGCCGATGACGGTGTCGAATTATGTGTGCATGACTGTCCAGTCTCAAACTTAATGTGTAATGTCATTCGCCATCAATGGTCCTTCAAGCTTGGAGGTTTATTCTGCTGTTTCTGATGAGAATCTGCATACCCTACATATAATATTGAACTACATTTCTTCTGTAGGTAGTTTTCTTTGCCATAGATTGAGATGTGAAATGTTGACTTAATTACAGTACCTGTGATTTGTTAGTGTTCAGTACTCCAACTATCAGATTCCCAACCCCAATCAGGAGAACCCTAATTAAAAAACACGAAGTCCAGTGTCACTGATATGAATAAATAAATCCAGCGTTACCACCATCACACCCCTCTAAATTCATACATCATTAACACTTATTTCACATTGACTAACTCACATTAAACTACATCAACATTGAATCAGTGCCTACCAAACATATGGTTTCAGTTTGAAGCTTATGTTTCTACATTTCTGTTCAGTAAACCCTAGTCATTTGCATTTTGAGATGACACGCAATTGGAGCCTACATACTCTGACAATTAGGCGCAATGATGCAAGTGTTTGGCAGATTTCAGCTCCACCCCTAACACCTAAAATCTCGTTGCTGTTCTCATCATCTCAAAAATTTAACAGAGAGAGAGAGAGGGGTAACCGAAGAAGTTTCGCTTGTCTGCAAAGTTATGATACTTTTGATCTTGAGGGATTTTGGGAGTGACAAGCATTAGCACCACGAGTAGGCAGGCCGCAGTGAACTATACTGCCGCCCTTTGGCCTCTCTCTTCCATCATCCTCACCCTTTTGAACTTCCAACCTAATTCAGCAAACCCTTGCTCCAAAATTTCCAACAAAACAGTTCAAGCTCCTCCTCATCACAAAATCGATTGTTCTGATGTTTTGCTCATCGTCTCCACTAAACTTAGCACATCAAACTTACACATCCGGAGACTGATACCTAAGTTGCAAATATCCAATAAAAAATCTGGCAAATACTAAGTTGAGTTCAACTCTTCATTCCAACAATCACAACGCATACTGCTCCGACCCATTGAATTAGTACTGCACAACCCAGAAATTCATATACCGTCGGCACTAATTAATTGGTTTTCCACTCTTCGTGAAAAAACCTTGAGTGGGTGGGACGGTGAGGATTCATGCGTGTCAGGCGAAACCTTGTTTATTTTGGCAGAAGTTGCACATACGGTAGGACTTGCCAGTAAGTTGAGTGCTAGTAAGGTAGATGGCTCTTAAATGGTTACTTTGACGATGAGCCCGCTTCTTCTTGGATGTGAACACGCGTTTAAGGTAGATATACGGAAAACGGTGAAAATAAGTTGATTTAGCCAAAAAGAGTGGCTTGAAATTTGTGCAATAGTTTTTAGAGATAGGGTACTAGAAGAAATGATGAGGAATGCAAGTTGTTTTGTAATTTTATTTTTTTGTAAATAATTAGTTAGTTTTTTTCAAAGAGGCAAGTAAGTCAAACTTCTTATTTGTACACTAGAGTCACCTGAATTTGAGCATCAAGATATCCTACTATGGATACGAATGCACACAAAAATGGCACCCAAAACTAATCGCAAGTGGTGTGAAACATCATCTATCTAGCCAACCACTACATCCCACCTATCATTACATCTTTTTTAATCCCCCCCCTTTCTAAAATTAGCCATTTTGGGTCCACACAAGAACCATTATACGTCTAGTGTAGTGCACCAATAATGGTCAATCACATGTTTTCGGTTTTTCTACCTTAGTACAAGATGGTTAGCAAAGCCAAATCAAGGTTGTAGCCACTTTCTTGAGTCATTTTCAGAGCTCATATGAAATTTTTTAATTCATTATCAAAGTGAAGATTATTGTGGTTATTAAAAGGTCATATAGATCTCTCAATTATGTTGATTGTTGAGTTTAGAATGGTTATCATATTTTGAGCATGCAATGTAATTTTTATTTCTATGCTTGTCTTTTTGGTGTCCATTTTGGAGCCACGTCAAATCATATCCCACTCAACACATGTGTGTGTGTGTGTATATATATATGTAATAATAAAAGTAATTGAATAAGGGTTGCCTACTTTACAATGACAATTTATTTGCCTCAACCTAACAATGAGGTCATTATTGTGGCCACGCTACTACTAAGAGGAATATAGAAGACATTCTTGTAATTTATACATGGCTTCAATAGTAACCTCATCCACTGAGGGTGGAAAGTAGATCCACTCATAGTCATCACGGCTGGAGCTAGAGGTACTATGAAAACAACTCCCTCAACAACACAACTAGAAGAAACATTTAATTTGTTTGAAACCTCCATCAAAAACACATTCAAAACAATAAACACCCATGCCATACATTATGCTGGATCAATTCTCCTACACAAAAGATGTATAGAAAACAACCAATCAATACCAACAAAATAAGACTCCAATATTGTATTACACACACACACACACACCATAAAGACAACAATTAAGGACCCGACCGGTATTTAAATAACAACTATCTAAACCTTCAACTTATAGTTATTTTCATTGGATACTGATCACTACAATGTCTATTCTCGACAGATGATAGTAGTAGTGTCCCAATGAAATTTTGTCTGGTGGACATTTGGTCGGAAACATTACGAACATACACTTTATTCACGCCAGCCTTGCAAGAGGTCCGGAGTTCTTACATATATATGGCTTGAATGATATAATGTCTCATAATAGAAATAAGGGCTCCGGGATGCTCCACCCAATCGTTGACGACAAATGGTATATTTAATTACAATTTATGATTTGTAATTTCAAATATGTATTGATTTATATTTGGATAATGAGGAATGTTAGGAAGATCTTGTTGTTCTTTGGCTTGAATGATATCAGGTAGTGGTAAAGAAATTAGACTGATAAACAAGGTCTCGATATGATGACTTAGTACCACGACACATTAGCAAGGGCATGGAGTGGTATGAGCAAGATGGAGGAATAGTGTAAGCCAAGGGGAGACCTAGTAAGAGAACTTTACTATCAGGGT
The DNA here is from genome assembly GCA_950295325.1 of Polytrichum commune. Classification (NCBI taxonomy): domain Eukaryota; kingdom Viridiplantae; phylum Streptophyta; class Polytrichopsida; order Polytrichales; family Polytrichaceae; genus Polytrichum; species Polytrichum commune. Next base: position 28,189,425 of record OX485803.1, read on the forward strand.
AGGGCATAGGAGATTAATAAAGTATTAGCAAATAGGACAATCTAACTATAGGGGGGTTTTGGAATGGTAAACTAAATATGACATTTAGTGTTACTTATAATTTGGGATTACACAATGCAACATCTATTTATGCAAAATTGGTTGTTTGAACAAATGTCAACTTGGTTGTTTGAACCTTATAAAACAATGAAAAATGTACTTGGTAGAAAATTACATCAATAGTATAAAGGCCTAGCATTGCGTAATTCCAAATAGTAAGTGACACTAAGCATCAAATTTAACGTAGTACTAGGAGGTACTACCTCCTACTAGACTTAAAATACTACCAAAATCGTTAGGGTAAGGTAGTCGATAAGGAGGGGACGTCAATTATTAACAAGGAGGAATTTTAAGCCAAATGACGAGGAAGGGGGTCAATACTAGTAGAATGAAAAGAGCCGATGGCAACTTCAAGTATGAGTTACATGTAAAATATTTTTGTAGAATTGTTGGCGGTGGTAGTGGTGACGGTAATTGGTTATATACTATGACTAGTAACTCAGTAGCCCATTGGGGTGGAAGAAGAGGAGCCGGTAGAAGTAAAAGAAGAATGGGTGGTATAGGCAATGTTACCGTTACTATAGTAGAACTGGTAGGTGATAGAAGGACAATCGTATATAAGGAGGTCGGTCAGCCGGGGATTCGTGGCACTCATGTATTTTCATTAGTGAGAGTTCATTCATCTTTGTGGATGAGATGAACCACTTTAGACACTACCTCACGTTGTCGGCTCCTTGTCTCAAGGGTTTCAAATATACCAAGTTTTAGTAGTTCTATGTTCTAATACTTAAGACAATAATACAAAGGGGGTTAGATAAAATGAAAATGCCTCATATAGAAACAAGTGGGTGCTTCACGCATTGCCAACTTATGATTACTAGTCCGGTTATTTTAAAGAAATTAACATGGGCGGACATTAAATACCCCCTCACAAACTTTCGGGGGTGTCAAATCCGGGCTAGGGCAACCCTCTAAAGAAATTTCTGAACCCAATCAAAAATTGTTACCCATCCCGCCCAACTTCGGAGAAAAACATTGCCCTTGCATTCTTGAAGGCCACTTGACTACAAATCCCATATTGAGTGCACTTCACTTCAAGGTCTAAAATCCAATATATATGTGCACTTCCAATTAGTAAATAAGCAATTGATTGGGATTTCATACCGGAAATGAAACCATCAATGAAGCACATAATTAACTTGGAGGTCAAAAACATTACAAAATCCTCATTAACATTGAGGTTATAAATTTATGACTTAAAACTATCTTTGTCATCCTAATGATAGATTAGTGCAAGTGTTCATAAAATGACCAAAATGAAACAATGAACGTAGAATATAAAACATACAACAAAATAAATCTATAAAAATAAATCTTATGTTTTAGGTAATATAATATGAGCTATAAATAAATGGTTTGTTATTTGGAATGAGACTTGTGGGACAATGTCATGGATGGGGTATGCTAAAAAAATCACAAGTTTCTGACTATAGCTTATCTGAAATATTGTAATATTTTATCCTCGTCAAAGATTGTATTATCTTTAAAATCATATGATGTATATTAATTATTTTCAAAGCAATAATAATAATAATAATGAATTTATTTTTGAGTTCACCAATTTATCATAAGTTGATGTATATTATTTTGACATATTACAAATGTTTGAGCAATCACACCCGTGAAATATAATGAATTATAAACAAATAAATGTCTATGACAACACATCATTATTATATATTGCACACGTTAATATCTTGCGGTATTTATCAAAATAACCATGTGGAATTCAAAGCCACATCATGGCCTTGGAAACAACTTATGGGAGGTTAGAAAATAGGCTTAGAGCATCCAATGCCACATCGTTGCCTCTTGCCAACTAATTGATATTTACAAAATAGCTAGTAGTTCACAATAGCTATGAGGGAGAAAATAGGTCTTACATGCCAACTCGGAGGTCTTTCACTAAAGTAAGCTCCATCCGAGCTTCTTGATGGACTCATCCGATTTTTATTACCTGATGACTTTACTTGAGTGCCACGAATCCTTGGCCGTCAAGATCATGGTTGTACGCAAAGAAAAAGGAAGAGGAAGAGAAAGAGGGAGGAAGATGAGGTTGTGTAAGTAGCGAAGTCTTAGGAAGATAAACTTGGCAGCACGAGTTTAGGGTTTACAGTCACGGTTTCGTGGAACTTCAATCCTTGATGGCTGCTGGAGAGTGCGGTAGATCCTTGGGGTAGGATTTATGCATGTGGTATTTATGTGCGTGGTCTGTACTTGTCTTAAGAATCCTTCATTTAAGAATCAAAATCCGAAGCTCAGCTGTCACGTTCAATTTGTAATTGCGGGTTTCGTAACTGCGGAATTTATTCGGAAGAGAATTTGGATTCAAATTGTCTGGACTTAGGGCCACTTCATACTTGGGACCGGATTGAGGGCTGGCCTGAATTCTCAAAATTTGGGTCAATAGGATCGCTCCATTTCATCAAATCGGGCCCAAGGGCTTTATACTTGGGGCCGACCCGAATACTCACTTATCCCATGTGGCATCTTAGGTGGCACAATTTTGGCGCCAAACCATCGGGCCCTAGATGAGAGTTCGGGACGAGCTTTTTCTCGGCCCGAACTCCCATCTAGGGCCCGATTGGGCTCCTCTGTTGGATTGAGCTCATCTTGTCCGTTAGTCATTAGGGGGTAAATTCTTTTCCTCTCCTCTTCACTCCACTCCTCTAATAACACAACAATTAGCATAAATATGATTGCATTAGACTAATAAGACAACAGTTAGGGCGTTAATTACACACTGAAGATAAAAATGAAACATTCAAAGCATTTAATCAAGCATAGAGTATGGCTTAGGCTATGGGTTAGTCTAATAACGCATCAATTAGCTAAAATATGATAGCATTAGGCTAATAACACAACAATTAGGGTGCTAATCACACACTTAAGATAAAAATGAAACAATTAAGCATTCAATCAAGCAGATGGTATGACTTAGGCTATGGGTTAGTCTAATAAGACAACGATTAGTATAAGTATGTTAGAAATAGGGTAATAACACAACAATTAAGATGCTAATCATATAGTTAAGATAATAATGAAACATTTCAAGTTGTCAATCAAAAATTTGACGTGCAATAGGTAATGGGTTAGTCCAATAACATAATAATTAACACAAATATAGTAGCATTAGGCTAATAACACAACAATTAGGGTGCTAATCACACACTTAAGATAAAAATAAAACATTTAAGCATTTAATCAAGCATATGGTACGGCTTAGGCTATGGGTTATTCTAATAAGACAACATTTAGTATAAATTTGGTAGCATTAGGCTAATAATACAACAATTAAGGTGTTAATTATACACTTAAGACAAAAATAAAACATTTAAGCCGTTAATCAAGAATATGGTGTGCCTCCTAAACCACACCCAAAACGGTCAATTCATTGAACATGGTAGATAAATTTATGAGAGCATTTTGACGCCGGAGTAGATTCAAAGGCTCCAATTTAGTCTAGTGGGACCCAATTTCGATTCACTAACCACAACCCTATAGATGTCATCCCCCATAGTATTAAGTGTCGTGAAACTTAATTGTCGAGAACACCAAACATTGACCATGGTAAGTTCTATGAAACTTAACCCTCAAGACCATCGAGCCTTAGAATCGGGCCTCACCACTTTACATGTGACAAGGTTGGGTCCCAAAAAAATTCATAAAGTGGAGCCGGATTGAAGGCTTCATCGGGCGGGTGCTCCGGCCGGCCCTAGGCCGTGTATAAAGCCGCCCTTAACTAATTACACAACCAATAGGTCGATCATTCTTTCATCTTGTGGTTCTGAATCTTACCCTTCAAAAGAAATTTAATCATTCAGCTTGTGTGTGCACACTGCATGCCGCACACATTCGATATAACCTGGTAGTTTTCTATGTAGATCATTCATCCTAGGCCTCTCTTCATGATGTTGTTGAAACATAGCCATCCTTTTAATATGCCACTTGTGTCATGAAAAACCTTTGACACAAGACGTCTGCTGATTAGGAGAAATGTGTTTCTGTTGTATTGCGAGAATATGTGTCTGAATGACGTGTTTCATTATTGGGACAGTGGTGAATATGAAGGGCTTACAATCTCTTCCTAATTGGTTTTATTGGAGGTGATCCCTTCATATTATTGTATAGCATTAAATTGTGAATTAGCGGCACCTAAAACAATCTGAAAGTTATGTGCACACAAAAGTACGTTCAATTCTTGATGGCTGCTGGAGAGTGAGGTGGATCCTTGGGGTAGGATTTAGGCATGTGGTATTTATGTGATCTGTACTTGTCTTAAGAATCCTTGTATTTATTGAAGATGTTGATTTTGTCTATCTTTTTATAGGCATCACTGGTTCCAATAGTGGTGAGTTTGGAAGAAGATGGAGATAAGGCCGGGACGCTAATAGGTTGTCATTGCCACCTCGCCCATCGAAGGCACCTAGGCGGGGATCAAGACCTATTGTGGATTCTCTCCACTTATCATGTCTAGTAGCATCATGCAACATTCATTTTGCCAAGTATTGTAAAGGTCGCAAGCAAGTAACCCAACTTGTATCTAGTCTTGTGTGGAAGGAAGTGTTCAAAGAGTATAAGGATCATTATACCGACTCTCCTTTTGTTGAAAAGACCTTGAACGAGATTGAAACATGCACTAGTAATGAAGACAATTCCAACAAGGCCACTCTTCAATGCGATGAGGTGTTGGAGCAACTAAAGTGCACCGATGGTCATGCGGCCTGGAATGTGTTGAAGAAACGGCAATCCATCATGGACCGTTACTCGCCGAATGCTTGTGAGGCCAAATCCACCACCCTTAAGCGTCCTAGTCCGGGTGATGACTTTGAGAATCACATTTAGATATTACAACATTGAACCATGTGCAAAGTGATTTTCATGTTCAAATGAACATGTATTGTCTCACTCATTGTGCTTTATTAATGTTGGCCTCTTGGTTTGTGCTAGAGTTGGCTTTCTCAAGAGTCCAACCCGCGGCCTTGGCCACACATGCCCTTAAAGAGATCCCTCTAGACTTCTTGATCTTCACTTCCTTTATCTTGTCCTTGCTAGGATTCTCCACATTCTCCATTACTTGTGCACGTAATATATTCCAACCAAAGAGTACGAGTGTTTAAAAACACTTGCCTCAATGGATAACCATCAACACATTTAAAAGTCACACACACTTCTACTTTCCTAATGAATCCAACTCTACCTAAAACCAAGATGGCATGAAAGAATCTAGTATGGTCTAGTAATCCCGCAAGGGATTAGCCTAACTACAACCCCCAAAGTAGCCTACTTATTAAAGCCTTAACCTTAAGCCCCACCCGCTAAACCGGGTTAGCCCCAGCTTTAATTCGTCTAAAACCAGCTGCTGCCTGGGTCAGCTCCCGCCTTAATTCGTCTAAGACCCGCTGCTGCCGGTCAACTCCAGCCTGAATCCTTCTAAACCCAGCTGCTGCCTGGGTCAGCTCCGGCCTTAATCCTTCTAAACCCAACTGCTGCCTGATTAGTCCCAGCTTTAATTCGTCTAAGACCCGCTGCTGCCGGTCAGCTCCAGCTTGAACCCTTCTAAACCCAGCTGCTGCCTGAGTCAGCTCCAGACCGAATCCTTCTAAACCCAGTTGTTGCCTGGGTTAGCTCCGGCCTTAATTCTTCCAAGACCAGCTGCAATACCGGGTTAGCTCCAGCATGAATTCTTCTAAGCCCAGCTGCCAACCTGATTAGCTCCCTTCACTCCCTATCTTATCTAAACTTAACTCTACTCACTATCTCCTCTAAACTTCCTCTAATCACTATCTCCTCTACCTCGCTACAACACACACACACCCACACAAGAGAGAGAGAGCTTAACTAATTAACTTCACTAAAAACTAATGTCCCACACACGTGGCTCAAGCTCTTAAGAGCTTGCTCCCTTGAGAGCGCTTGATGGAGAGAGATGCAAATGAGAGAAAAAACACCTTAAGTAGCAAAGAGGGAGAGAGGGAGAGAGGGAGAGAGAGGTGAGGATAGGGTGAGAGGATTAGCACCTCCAATCACAATCCTTTAACCCTCTCCTCCAAAGTAGGGACTAATCCCCATCCACCAAGCTTCCTTCTTCCTAAACTACCAAGGTGGATCCAAAAGTGGGCATTTAACCCGCGGAGCTCACCTTGCTTCACCTTACCCCCTACTCACATAATCAAGGCATCCTCTTATTGAAATCAAACCTTGAAATAACTACACAACACATTCTAATGCCTAAACTTAAATCCACACCACACTTCACTCTTTTTATGTTTTGTGAATAATCATAACACATCAAAGTCAAACTAAAATTGGTTTCGAAGAGTTAATCACCACATGTGGGCACCATTTTGGGCTCACAATGCTTCAAGTGGAGATTTAGAGTGCTTGATACCGGTGTCACCCGGTGCACAAGATTCTTCTAGGGGCGTGAGAGGCTCATTTTCAAAGGATGTCAAAACTCCCATAGAGAAACCTCTCACCAATGTTGAGATGTTATCCGCACAATCGAGGAGTTTGTTGCAAATACCAATCATTTGACTAATAATTTTAGCAAAGAGGAATTGTTCCTTGCAAAAGCGGAGGAGAGACATACAAAGGCATAAGCGAAGCGAATCTTGCTTGTATAGAGTCAGAGAAGCGTAGGGGAGAGTTCGTTGAAAAGAAAAAGATATCGCAAAAGGTTAAAATTTTGGAAAATGCCCGTGATTTTGGAGTGATTTTGGAGGAAACATTCAAGTCAAGAGTGGCCAACCTTCTCGTCTCATAGAGGCATATTGGCTGATTTTGCATTTTTTTATGTCGTTTTTGGTAATGTGAATACCACATAGGCTGATTTTACTCTACTTGTGAGGTTTTGGATTATGTGAGTCACAAGAAGGCTGATTTTGCAATTCTCACATCATTTTATGATGTTAGAATAATATCATAGAGTATGATTTTACATCAAATGACTTGATATGAGGTTGTATGCTTGACATAAAGGTTGATTTTGCAATTCTAAGGCAAATCGAGGTTGTATGTGTCACATGAAGGCTGATGTTGCATTTTTTGAGTACCTTGAGGTTGCATATGCTACATTAATGTTGATTTTGCATTCATTAAGTATTGTGAGTATATTTGTGTCGCATATAGGTTATTTTGGTTGTGAGTGTCTAGAAATGAAGTTATATGAGTCACAAGAAGGCTAATTTTGCAGTTTTTGCATAAATTGAGGGTGTGTGGGCATATATGTTGATTTTCCAACGCTACCCTAAAGTTCGTTCGGAAGTCTTCATATGAGGTCATGTGATGAGCATATAGGACAGACATTGGAACATCACCTAAACCGGTTAACTCATGAGTACATTAAATTGTGGTGGATGGTAATCAAACATGACCAAATGTTTTGGTGATCAAGAAGTATATCTTATGAGAGATTATTCTCGATCAAGAAGAATGTCGTATGAGAGTAATCAATCACCCCATGTAGACCAAAAGCTTCGTTGCACCCAAATTTGGTTGAATGTACATGCATTTCAAGTTACCATCCTCGTAATTCTTCGTTTCAAAAATATCACTTCACTATTATGATGGAAGTCTACTCCACATGTAGAGGGTAGTTCACTGGTTGGGTATTTCTACCTTGTGCGCAACCCATAGAATAATAGATGACAAGAGAAGGTAGGGTCTTGGCCAATGAATGAACTTGTCCATCATCTAAGACAATATTGGTTCACTCATTCATAAGAATGGCGTCATCAAAAAAAGTTATCAAATTGACATAAAATACCATATGACACGAAATACAATATTTAGTTTAGTACAACTCTCCGTGACAAGGATTTCAACATACAAACTAAAAACAAGGGATCTATGCCCTGATAAAAATGAATCATTCTCTAGCCACATGGCTTAAGTGCAAATTTGTGACTCCATAATGGAAAGAAGAAGTCCTCTTGAAGAAGATTGCTCTTTAGTATGTGTGCACACATTGGACATTTATGTGAATAAAACATGCCCAAAAACAATGGTTGAAACTTTGATAGTTGAGCACTTCGGAGCTCATCACAAAGGCCTTAAACCATCTCCGACTTTAGGTCGTCAATGGAATTAAAATATTTCAAATTTTAATAACTGATAAGATACTGAATGCAAATCAAACCCTGACACACGCACACACGCATGCACGCATGCACATGCACAACTATAGAACTATATTTACGTATTTGTCAAAAATATTATATTATATAAAACATTCACTCATAACTTGTGTCTTAAATTAGTTCCACTTCTTCTTCAAACCCTTAAAAGAAATTGTATTGACCATAATAAAATCATTTCCAACTCTCATCTTTTGGTCTTTTGAGAAATGGAGAGGTTCGAGAGGAGTTTGATGTGGACGACCATTACATGGGGCCTGCTAGTAGTCGTCCTCCACCATCTTTCCACATTGCAGTGGATTGTCATGAAGGCTATATGCTCATTTTGCGTCCTGGAGATGAGACATATGCAAAGCCAGTGTGGGTGGCAAAAGCTTTGTCCAAACCAAATTTTGTAACTTCTAGCCCTCATTTCCGGCAAATTGAGGTGGAGCACTACCGACCGATGGCACGGAATGAAGATGTGGTTCGGCATTACACGGGTTGGGATACAAACCTAAACTTTCGGTGGAAGGTGGATTCTGAGCACGGTCCATCTTGGATAGATACAAATTCCATATTCATAGCATGGAAACCACGGAAAAATCATAGTGGATCAGTGTCCATCCCTCAAAAGTACATAGCTTTTGCTAAGGACAACCTTGCTCGGATCGAACAAGAAGCATGCCACGTTGAATGAGAAGTTGGTAGGATTGTGTTATCATAATAATTATAGTTCCATATGTAACTATAGTAGGCACATATTAGTCATATGTGTGCTCCGCAAAATAAAAGTAGAGTGTGGGTTGAACTTATGAACACTCCAACTCCATTGGGGTTGAATGAATATCCATATACAACATTTCATAACAAATGTGACATTTATTTTATTATTTTGTTTGGGACTAAATTGTTGGGTTGAATGAATATGCATTTTTTGCACGACGCTTCCAAGGTCGTAGTATCTATATTTTACTTCATATGCTAATAATAGCCATTATACTATATGATTTATTTTGTGAGGTTCGTTTCAAGTGCTCCACCCTTGTGGTTCTGTTGGTGAAGCTGGTTTCAAGTGCTTTACCCAATGTACTTATATCGCCAACCATTGATTTTGGGATATTAGACTGATAATATATTTGAGATTGTTGACAATATGATTTCGGGCAAATTCATGTTGTTGTGGCCCATATATTAATTTGAGACAAGAGAAAGTCTCAAACTAACGAATATAGTGTTTACTTTCACAAAGTTTTCATACGCATTTAAACTAGTTGAGTATGATTGAAAGTAACTAAGTCTAATTGATCCTGATTAATTCTCATTAAGACCAATTAAATCAGAAAGCATGCTTACCAAATTAATTAAGCCTAAGTAATTATAAAATGTACTTACTGTAATTAATCATGATTTACTAGAATTAAACCCAGTAAATATAACTATCATTAATTAGAATGACGCAAACCCTTTGAATGGTAAGTCACAGAAATCATAACCTTAGTGCTAATGAGGGTTTTGTAATATTTCTAACTTCCAAGTTAATTAAATCGTTTATTGGTGGTTTCACTTTGAAAATGGAATTCCAACCAATTGCTTATTTACTCAATGAAAGTGAACATATATATATATATTGGATTTGGGACCTTGAAGGTGAAGTGCACTCAATATGGGACTTGTGGATAAAGCGGGCTTCAAGAATGCAAGGGCAATAGTTTTTGGGGATCGCTATTTCCACACCTTTCTTGGCTAGATTCACACCTTTTTGCCGCTTCGGTTGCCGTGTCACTCAGGCGCTATATATGAGATTCTTCATGGTGCATCCGGACCGTTGATCCACCAAGGCCCATCCAAGGGCCTCAATGATCCTAGGTGGCGGTGGGGTGGGGGGCAGGGGTGGTGCTTGCCACCAAGGCGGGGTGGGGCCGTGGGCCTCATGTCTTTTTTGGGGAGCCCGGATTTAGGGTGGTGTCGGGCCTAGTGGCTAGGCGGGCCCAGTGGCTAGGCCTACTTATTATATAACTAGTTGGTTACCCTTACTCTACTTACTAAATGACTAGTTGGTTACCCTTCCTCTACTTACTAAATGACTAGTTGGTTAGCCTTACTCTACTTACTAAATAACTAGTCGGTAAGCCTCTCCAATACTTTAACGCATCAAAGCTTAACTTCAAGACTTGCACATATACCCCTCAAATATACATGTCCAATTAAGAAGAGTGACCATAAGTAGAATAAGGCTAACCAATTAGTTATTTAGTAAGTAGAGTAAGGCTAACCAACTAGTCATTTAGTAAGTAGAGTAAGGCTAACCAACTACACTAAATATCATATTTAGTGTTTGATTAGATTTAATGTTTTACCACCCTACTTTGCTCAACACTAATTTTCAATTCTTTGATAATTAGTGTTAGACATAAATGCGCCGCCGCTGCCTTCCTTGTTGCCACCTCTTTCCTACTAGTGTAAACACTAAATTCGTGCATGTAACTTTCACATATTACCATAAATGATATTTAGTGTTTGAATTTACATTTAATGTTACTTACTTTCATAGGGTTAGTGAGATTTAGTGTAGTGTTCGTATTTAGTGTATCTAACACTAAATATCATATTTTGTGTAGTTATTTAGTAAGTAGAGTAAGGGCCGCTTTACACTAGGAGTCAAGGCCGTTTTGAAGCCAAATCCTTGTTCCCCATTGGTTGAAATTTGGAAATCGGCCCCAAGGCCTTTACACTAGGAGTCGAGACCGAAAGTCGGAAAATTATTTTAATGTTTAGGGGACAAGATATGACACGGCCCCAACTCCAAAAATTGGGTCCGCCGAGAATGGAAGGCCAATTCATGGCCTTGGGGCCGTTTCCGAATTTCAATAAAATATGATTTTTTCATTAAAGTATTATTTTGACAAGAGATCGGCACCGGAGGATGGATTGGAAATTGAACGGCTCTTCTTGGTCCACTCTTTCTTTAGCTTCTTCTCTTCTTGTCATTCTCTATCTCTCTCTATCTTTATACAACGGCCTTGACTCTTTGGCCCCGAGGCCTTTACACTAGGAGTCGAGGCCCCGGTTATATTATTATTAAAATGACCACTTGAGGCCGACCTTGAGGCCATTAGGGCTCAAATTTAGATTGAAACGGCCCCAACTTTTGATGGCCTCGACTCCTAGTGTAAAGCGGCCCTAAGGCTAACCAACTAGTTATATAATAAGTAGGCCTAGCCATTGGGCCCGCCGAGCCACTAGGCCCGACACCACCCTAAATCCGGGCTCCCCAAAAAAGACATGAGGCCCACGGCCTCACCCGCCTTGGTGGCAAGCACCACCCCCGCCCCCCACCCCACCGCCACCTAGGATCATTGAGGCCCTTGGATGGGCCTTGGTGGATCAACGGTCCGGATGCACCATGACGAATCTTATGTATAGCGCCTCAATGACACGGCAACCGAACCGGCAAAAAGGTGTGAATCTAGCCAAAAAAGGTGTGGAAATAGCGATCCCCTAGTTTTTTCGAAGTCCGGCGGGCGGGCAACAATTTTCGGTCGGGTCCAGAGAATCTTGATTTTTTGAACGGACCGCTGCCCCTGCCCGAATCTTCCTCCCCAACAAACTTCGTGGGGGGAACTTAACATCCTCGGTAGGACAAAGGAGGCGAATCTCGAGTAAAATAAGTAGAGACAATTCGGGCAGCAAAGCTGGAGTCATGAATACTCAAGAATCTTGTAACCAAAGTCGTAAGTATCGCTCAATGCGTGCCTGGATGCGTGCCTGGATGCGTGCCTGGACTTGGCAAGACTTGAAACAGTATCACATTGATTTATTTAAACGTGTCTGTCACTCTCAAACCCACTGCAGAACAATTATATACTCACATTGAGTGCGAATCTCGCCAAATTGCAGACACTTTGAACAGCGTTAGAGCTACAGGAGAGGGAGGATTCCAAAAAAATCGGTAACCCATGCTGGGCCAAAAGGCACAACCAAGCCAGGTGACCAGGTGATGCCCATGCATTATGAACCTGGACTTGGCCGAGGAAACTCACTCTGCTCCCACCTTCTTCCCCGCCATAGCCGCCCTTCCGCTTGTGTTGCTGGCTCTCCTTCTCCACCACAGCTCTCACCATCAACCCACTCCCATACAGGCTTTTCCTAGTGTCGGTTCGTGGCTCCTGAAGGGCACTGATGTTCTCATGCTTAGGCTCATGGGCGTTTTCCTACTCTTTGCCCTCCTCTTACACTTTGCTTCCTGGCTGGTCTCCTCTTATCCCACTTCGGATTGATGAACGAAAGGCAGTGCAACTGCTACCCTCCCTTCAGGAGTTTCTTGCTTCAATCCATTGGTCCTGATGATCAAGTGTTCAATTTGTGTTCCATGATTTGGCGGATCTCTGAAGTTGGTGTGCTTCATGCTGAGAGGACCAGAGTAAACAGGAAGCAACGGGCCTGGAAGCATATATTTGTTGGTGGTTCTTTTTGGTGATGAGACTAGCTCGTTGTTGAGTTGGGTAGTGGTTCAGCGTTGGTTCGACACTTTTGGGGGCAAGGGAGAACATGAGGAGGGACTCTATGGATGCTCGCTTCCGCAAGCCTCATGAGGATTGGGATGTCAATTTGAAGGAGCATCTAAACACCAAGTCGCGCCTTTCATAGGTATGTACGATCCTTTCACAAAGCTGCATATTTTTCTGTATCTCAAGATTGCTATGTGGTTGCATGATTCCTTGTGAGGACCCACATCTAGCTTGTTGTTGAGTCGAAAGCACTTCCAACTTTGAGGAACATTGCATGGCTTGCAAGAAGCACAAGAATTTTTGGGTCATAAAGTTCATGAGGGACATTTGCGGTCTTGTTTTGAACCAATTTGTTGACATTTAGGATCAAAATAAATGTGTAAGAAGAATCTTGATTTGCTAGAGGATGAGTTGCATCTCACCAGGGGTGAGGTGGTCATGTCGTTTGTGAATCCGCCAAGCCAAGCCAGATCAGTCGAGTGCCGCTTGGATTACCAAGAAATAAGACATAATGTTTAACAAGCGGAGAGTTCGATTGCTTGATGAGAATTCTAGATATGTGGTAGACTTTCACCTTCCAACTTTGTTCCGCTTGAGTATTTGTGGTGCCTTCACCATGTAAGGCCATAGTCAAAGTTTGTTCAAATATGTTATGAGAGGTACAACAAACTTTACCACGTGATAATAAACATCAGTCGAATTTTGAATAGTGAGTCGATGACAATTGATGTGACCCAACCCAACTGAGGTGGTAGAGATTATGAGTGACATGAACTTGTCCGATCCTCAAAGATTATGTACTTTTAATAGCATGATCATGTGAATGTAGTTTTAGTGTTATTTAAGGAGCGAGTTCCTTTTGAGGTGCTTGCGTTGGTCCAGTTTGTGAATCCATCAAGCCAAGCTAGTCTAGAGACTTTGGGCTTAATATTTGGAGGTTTAATATTTGGAGATTAAAAGGTATGCAACTAACAGTTTGACCACTCTAATCATACATGCTTGCATAATATTTTGGATATTTGATAGACTTTGCCTTCAAACATTGCTCAAATTGCAACTATCATAGTTGCACATGGTTAGTCATGTATTCCAATAATTTCACATCAACTCAAAACAAATTGAATTGTCATTTAAATCTTTTTGGTTATACCACTTGTTTAAAATTAATAAGGGATGTGCACTAGTGGGGACAAAAACATGAAAAGACAATAACAAAAGTAACAACACATCAACCACAACTTGAAATGTTTGTATCCCATGTTTGTTAACCATCATCACATTCCCTTACTTTCATAATGGCAGTTGGAATTGTCCAAAATTCATGCATAACATGTTTGCTTGTTGCAATCCCCATGTTGTAGCTAATGGCAGTGTAAGGCATTAGCGGTGTTGGACCTATTTATGATACAAAAGCAAGGTCGAATTGTTTATATTTTCGTTCATGGTCATGGTGGAGTTGGGACGTTACCAAAGAGCTTTGCTTTGCCCCAACACTTTGGAAGCAAAAATATCATTTGGTTCAAGATGTCTTGTGAGAAACATGATGTGCGTTTAAAGGTTGATCTCAATATGACTTGGAAGTCACGTCCATGCATAGGTATGTATTCTCCCTATAGGAAGTGCATATCCACTTCATTATTTAAATTGTGTTAGGAAAAACCATCGCACTATCCACAAACAAACCATCACAATATGCAATCACATGTCCATCTTTGTTGCATGGATGACTTGTAATTATCCACTAATACCAAATGCATTGGGTAATTGCATGTGCAACAAGCAGGTTGCTACATAGTCATGTGTAGTTGTATGACGGTGAAAGGTTTTGTAATTCTTCACTTATTGTGATATTGGGTTTAATTGACAAAATTCGTTATTTTCTGGGGTAAAGCAAGTGATTACGAGTTCATTTCTTTCAAACCAACCTAATTCCACATAAGGAGGGAAAATTCAATTGCACTTAAATTTTCCACTTTGAGAATTGTTATAATCCATTGTCAACAAAAATGTATAGAGAGTGTCTGTGAGGGATGAATGGAATTATTGTCCCATGTCAAAATTTGTCTAGGATCATTGTTTGGACTTTATTGCAAATATTCAAGGAAATAGAAAGCTCAACAATCTGGTGCTCAATTACTGTGGATTTTTGTTCTTGGCAAGGGGGTTGTGTGAGTGTTTGAAGTTCAAGAAATCATTTTCTACAAAATTTAGTTCAAGAGCAATCCATCATGACATTGAACACCCACATAAATATAATCTCCCATATTTAAGACATTGTTTTGGTTCTAAAAATCATTGCTTAATGTTTTGCCATGATGCCATAACATGTTGATTTTGGTCACAACTTATACATTTCAATAACTATAATTTGAATATTATAACTATTTGATTATGTAAAGAAATTAATTAAACATTCTTAGTTTGTATTGATAAGGTTCTAGGTATCTTATGGTGCAATTGATAATGTCAGTGAAACTTCAGTGTTTCTACTTTGTTCGAGATTCAGCGAACATCATGTGTGCAAGAGGTTTAGGTGTTCGGTGACGGTGGTTGTCCAGGTCTAAATCTAATGATGATGATGCTATAGCTCACAGTCAGTCTGGCACGAGGAACGTATTGTTTGAAGGCAAGTTTGTAAAGCTACAATTAATTATTGACTAGCTAAGCCAGCTCGAAGGAACCGGAGTCAGAGTCAGATTCTAGCATTGCCTGCTCTTTGTTTCCATCAGAAAGAGGTAATACATATCCACCACGTTCAGAAAATGTGTTGTGGCCCACTAGATTGTTTACGAATTCTTTCAAAAAACGAGGGCGTAATCTCTTTCCAGGAAACTGCGTTCAAAAGTGGCCACTGAGTGGAAACGATTACCCTCAAACCTAGGATGCAATAATATAAGTGGTACGTTTATTGTTACACTGTCGTCTTCGTGTAACAGTTTAGGAACAATGGTCGTCATGTTTCAACTTTTCTGCCAAAATCATTGCAAAGCTCCATAAAATTTCTTCAAGGTACAACCTGCAAACTTTGAGAAAATTCCTATTTGTACCTCCAGTGCACATGTTTAGGGGATTCTGCAATTGTGATAATCCTCTCTCAAAAGTCACTCGTCATTGAGCCTCAATGATATCTTTGCTAGTGCAACATATAAGCCGGGTCAAAATTCTTTCCACCATTTTCTATTGCATCACAATAGATGCGGATGCCAGTGGGCACAAAACTTGAGTTCGTTGTTGTCATCTTCAATTATGGCCTTCCAACACTATTACCCATGTCAAATATTAGCACGAGAGCAGCCGTTGATGGACATTATGTCCTAGTTTAAACCATATGATGGTTTCTTCTGTCTGGCATCTGTTGCAGTCATTGTATGACTCCTCTGTTTCTAACTTATTGACCGAAGTGAGCCACTGAAGTCATTTGACATCTTATCACTTAGTATGCTACACTACTCATCATATCATCCTTGTAGTTCATGGAGAGATTTATGGTAACAGGTTGTTTGTTGGAAAAACCCTCATTGGATAGTCTTTCATTGCAGTTAGGGGGGCTGAGAGGTGAAGTATTCAACTTATTAATGCGCACATGCTGGAATTCACAAGTTTAGTCTTTGTGGAACAGAAGAGTTATTCTTGGAGGTCTATGGTTGTGAAGCGACGTGGATGCAATTGCATGTTTTATAATTCAAAGTCTATCAATTTGAAGAGCAACTCAGAAGGTGATTCTTGTGCACCTCCATTAGTAAGTAGTGGTCACAGAAGATGCAGAGGTTTAGGTTGGAGAGGCGAATTATTCATCTAATTGTGCACATATTGAGAACTACGCCGTGGGATTTAAGCATACTAGTTTACTGTTTTTGGAACAGGAGGAGCTAGTCTCAGAGGCCAAATGGTTGCTGAGGGATGCGGGTGTGCGTGCATTTTTTTGATATCGAAGGTTGTCAACTCAAAGAACAACTTGGAGGGTGCGTTCTTGAGCAGCGACACAAGTGAGTAGGTGTCTCAAAGTGCGTTTACACACAATCACCGTTTCGGTGGTTGATGGTTGTTCTTCATTCTCTTTGTCTCCATCTGTTTGTAGTTACTATGTGGTTGCAGGAGAAACTACAAGGCCAAAGCATGGGAGAGGATTTCTAGGAGGCAATTTCTCTTGTACCACCTTTCCACCTGTACCCAAATTTTGTTTGTCTCCACTGCACGGATTGGAGCAATAGGAGGGACAATCTTTGAGTTCAAAATCCACTCTTCAATTACTCTTGTGGTGGTGTGGAAACGAAACGAAATTGGGGTTGTGTTTGAAAGTGGGGCTGAACCACAACTCAACGACCGTGATGGTTTTGTGTAAATGCATCTTGAAATTTGCATATATGAAACCTAGTCCTCAAGTGGTCAAAATAACTTCAAAATTCTTCCCAGTACATGTCTCAGAAGATGCAAGATGTAGGGCCAAGAGGTGAAGTATTATGCTGGTTGTGCACATGCCGTAATATACAAGCTTAGTTTTTATGGAACATAAGAGTTGTTTTCGGGGGTTTGTGGTTTGGAAGGAGCGCAGATGCAAGTGCATGTTTTTGGTATTCAAGTGTATCAACTTGAAGAGCAGTTCCGAGGGTGAAGTCTTGAGCAATGATATAAGTAGTAGATGGTGACGATCTTTACTTTCTGGTTGCCTGCGACAGATTCCTGAAGAACTCGCCGAGCATTACTTGAGCAGAAGCGGCTTCCACTACCCAGATATTTGTGTGTACGCGCCCCCTGCTTTCTGAAATTTACGTGTCTGTTTGTTTTGGATTTTATAAATTATTTGCTACAATGCGTGAAGGTTAAGCTGTCATTGGTATGGAATTATCTCTTGGTACTGTTAGTTTTGAACTTTCAAAATTTTGATATACTAAGGTATGTGGGTGTTATTAGATTTGTTTTTCATGTTCTCCAACTTCTGCCAATTGGATTTACACAACAGAACTTGTGAATTGCATTAGCAAATCTACAATGAAGCATCAGCAAAAATCAGATTGAAATTGGACCTCCTCCGATTTAGTTATGGATATTGGAAGTGCATGTTTCTTGTTCCTTAACTGAATACATAGGACCACCCAATTTGTTTTCACTATTGAGTGTGGAGTAGTTAATAGAATTTGAAGACGAAGTCCCATCTCTTATAAACATGTTGTCATTATGGAGTCTGATCTTTGATCCTCACCTAACCACAAACGCATCAAATATGTGAGTCTGATTTAAAAAACTAACTGAATAACACCCTCGTACCTTATACATCTCATTAAGTGCGGCCCACACTAGGCATCATCGTTGACCATGTAATGATCTTCCAATTACTGGGTGGCAACCAGAGGAGGCGACACGGGACACTTGCTGCTACATGAAAAGTCATGGAGGTCACCTTAGTTAACGTGGCACACCAATTTTGATGACACACTAAATCAGATTAGTGTAGTTCTGCGAGAATTTTTCTATTTCTTGCTGTTCATGCAGGTTTCTGAATGGAACTGGGCATGGGCGAAGGATTCTCAGGAGGTAGTAGGGAAGGTTTGCTTGATGCTTTCAGTTACTGTGACGTTGATCTGGGAATGCAGGTGGAATGAGCTGTGGTTTCTTGCACAGACTTGAAATGTGTTGTCGCAATTGTGATGGTTTGGTCTCTACGGCTTTTGATGATTTCCTCTCATAAATTCGATGGCAGTCAATGGTCACAGTGAATTTTTCGTCCACAGTAGATAACGTTAACTTAATGACTGCTATGCCTGAGAATATTCTGAAGGCTCTGTGACCTGTCTGTTTGTTGATTTGTTATTACAGGTCGGCAGGTAAGTTAACTTAAATTGCAGCTCTATGGCGGAGGAATCGGATGAACTTTGTCTCCAATCGTCCATCGTTCGGTTCAGAGCAGGTGAGCTGTGGTTTCCTGTATAGACTTGAAATTGTTTGTGTCAATGACGAAGGTTCATTCTTCGAGGCCATTGATGATTTCATCTCTTTCGTTGATAGTCAACCGTCACAGTGAAGTTTCGTGCACAGTAGGTAAACTTAGCTTAATCACTGCCATGACCAGAATCGATCAGAAGGTTCCGTGGGGTGTGAAGAGTCTGTTTGTTGTGGATTGCCTCCTGCTGATCGGTAGGTAAGTCTATTAATGGGTTTTTAGTGTCGGAATGTTGAAACGAGAGAAGGAAGGAAGGTGCGTATGTAGTGGCGACGATCTCCTGGACTATCTTATCTTGGCGCTTTGCCAAAAGTTGCACCGAATTCTTTTTCCCCATCGTTAGTGTCGGCAAGTTGACTTGTCGCATCACAAGTGAATGGCGGGTGGATGTGTACTAAGTTATTTCTGTAAGTTTCTTGAATTGTTGGGGAGAATATTGCACTCTTCTGTCTCAATTTCTGGAAGTAGTACTCTGTCGGTATGACTTGTCTGTGGCCTTGCGTGCTTGAACTCTTTGATTCTTCTCTTTGGTTCGTCATGAGTAATTCGGTATAGGCAAAGATGTCCGACAGCGAATTGCCGACAATGGCAAGCAAGTTGCGGGGAGGATTCATTAGGCCTATTGCGTTGAATGCTAAACTTGCGACTTTAGGAATGTCTTTCTTGATCATCGAACGGGAGAAAGAGCCTCTAGTGCACTAGAATTCTAATAATTGTGCTCTGGGATCGTGGGTACGTCAATCGGTGGTGTCAGCATGCACAGGCGAGTAATCTCGTGCAATGTCAATTATGGGTAATTGCACTCACTCAGAATCATGGGTACATTTGTTGCAGTTGTAGGTTGGACAACCCCGGGTATTGCTTTGTGTTGGTATGCAATCCTGTAAGGCATGTAGTTGTTAGTCAGTGACTTAGCTTACATTGATCAGTTTGTAAGTCTTGAAATTTGTGTTGCACTAGGAAATTTATGATGAGGCATCAACAAATTTGTCAGTATCTGGTTTAAGGACGCAATCACAGTAGCAGTTTCAGGGAGAGACTCACTGAAACTGAATAAATCAGGGAACTAATCACTCTGATTGTAACAATACCCAGTTGGCTTCTGTACAAAGTCTAGACTACGTTCTAAGTAATTTTTGTTCTGTTAAATGGCTTTTAAAAGCCACATCATTTCACCGCCTTTTGTCATGTGAACCCAAATGGTTCAATGGACTGTCTTTAATACCCATATTAGTTGCAAATGTTGCAAATTAATATAAGGAAAGGTCTTTGTTTCGTTTAGATTTGTCACGTCGGGGAGTTCCCACACCTCAGGGTTGTAATCACGCCTGTTACCATTCAAGAGTCCTCGATGAACAGGGTGCACAAGATGTTTGACAGCTACCGGACCAAACAGGACGGAACTCTAATATTCAAGAAAATCTTGGCACTGGAATTCAATACAAAAGGATAAATTGTTCAATTGGAGTATTTGGAGTGCATAATCGCGGAAAAAAATCCTGAATTGTGATCTGATGCCTTGGTTATGCGTATAAATGCACATGTTTCAGGGTTTACTGGAAAGTTTATTTTGAGTCACATCCAAAGCATGGTCTAAAATTTGTTGAATTTCATAAGTTTATTGTCGTACAGTTAATAAACTATGTGACAAGAGCTTGTGGCCTAGATTATTGATGTCAATGTCAGATATGAATGTATTTTAGCTCCTTGACATAAGATAATGCACTAAATAAAGCTTCAAACCTGTAGATATAAAAGAATGACTTGTAGACTCAGTTATGACCAGTTGTGTTCAGTATTGAGTGTATAGTAGTTATTGATATTTGAAGACTGAGTCCAATCTCTTTCAAACATGCATCGCTATGATGTTTGCTTTTTGATCCTCACTGAACCACATAACAATCAAATCTAGAGGTCGGATTAAGAACACTAGGTACTTCAGACCCATCTACCGTAGTTGCAATTGGCCCCAAAGTTATTCTCTACTTATGGAGTGGGTCTGAATTGAAGGGCACTGCTTTCTTTGATGCACCCCTAGATGTTGTGAGCCGGAACATTGTAAGACTACCTTGGCCCAGGTCACCCTGATTGTTGCAATACCCAGCTAGCTTCAGTACGAAGTCCAGGCTATACTCTTAAGTAATTTTTGTTTTCTTCAATGGCTTTTAAAAGCCACATCACTTCACCTCCTTTTGTCATGTCCACCCAAATGGTTCAATGGACTCTTTTTAATACCGGTGTTAGTTGCAAATGTTGCAAATTAATATCAGGAAAGGTCTTTGTTCTGTTTAGTTTTGTCACGTTGGGGAATTCCCAAACCTCAATGTTGTAATAACGCCTGTCGCCATTCAAGAGTCCTCGATGAATAGGGTGCAGAAGAGGTTTGACAGCTATCGGACCAAACGGGATGGAACTCTAATATTCAAGAAAATCTTGTCATTGGAATTCAATATAAAAAGGATAAATTGTTCACTTTCAGTCCGGTTTACAATCTGGTTATTGCAGATGTTTCATCGTAGGTTTGCTATTGTAGCATGGGTTTGGTTGTGTAAATCCAATGGGTGAAAGTTGGAGAACATGGAAAACGAACCAAAGAACACCCACATACCTTATGGTCCAGCTCATGTTTTGAAGTTTTTTATAACAACTCTATATTACATTATTATAGAATTATTATCAGCTCTGAAATGGTTTTATTATGTAAGGACCCTTGGAGTATATCCCACTTGCTAGCACCTTGGGCCAACACTGCCCTTGTTTAGTAGTCCTTTTGGTGCTTTTGTTTTACCTCTGTCCATGTGAATTGTTGGACATTTGGCAGGTTTGTGAACCGTACATAATTGTGGACAAAAGTCCTTCTGATGTAAGAGGATCATCCATGGTGACTTTTTTATTAGTTGTCTACATATCGTGAAGCATACTTGTAGTGTGGTGGTTTCTTTTGGAGTTTCTGGGAGAGACCTGCTATCGAAGGATCTGGAACAATTTACAAAGTGCTAAACTATGTGTAGGGAGTGCTTGATTGCATGTGGTTTCTGTTGGTAGTGAATATTCATCTAATTCAAAGGGTCTCGTCGGCTCAAGAGAGGATGCAGGCGTGTAGGTTTGAAATATTTGCAGTCCTGAGTGAAGGGAGAGACCACCTTGTGATATGTTGAAGCAAATTATTAACGTGTAAGGGCTTAGGGGTCTATCAGATTCTACTCTTGCTTTTGGCTCCCTTAAAGTGAGTGGAGGTTGAGAATCGTGTGGTGGGGTTTGTGATGCCACTATCAAACAATGGTGTCATCCCAATCTTTGTTGCGAGTTGAT
Organism: Polytrichum commune; assembly: GCA_950295325.1. Classification (NCBI taxonomy): domain Eukaryota; kingdom Viridiplantae; phylum Streptophyta; class Polytrichopsida; order Polytrichales; family Polytrichaceae; genus Polytrichum; species Polytrichum commune. The sequence goes on from OX485803.1 coordinate 28,211,402, forward strand.
TATGAGATGAATTCCTCAATTTGGGTTCCCCGTTTTGATGTTTGGTCAACTGTCTCATTCCAGTCTATTGTGCATAGCAACTCATTGCTGCCATCTTTCTTGGTCATTGTTTGTAGGAAAGATGTAATTCATGTTTTGATAGAAAGTATGAATTTCAGGGTGCATCATGGTCTTCATGTGTATTGCAAAATCATAAAGGAAACACAATCCACATATTGTCCACATTTTGGATTTGGTTGCAAGGGTGTAGTAATTCGGAGAGCCTTAGTAATGTTGGGGTGACGATATGTGTATATGATGTATAGTGACTCTTTATCACTCGAATTTCACACTTGAAGGAGAATATATAGCCAATCAAGTGGGTGCATCCAATTGCCTTGTATTTCTTCAATGAGGGTCAAGGGAGTGCTTCTTTCGAGTATGTTTGTCGTTGCTTTAAGGTAATATTGTAAATTATTATATTTTGAGCTATTAAGAAAAAAACTTCATAGTAGTAAGAGTAATTTGTGTAAAATATCCTCTTGAACTCTTTGATTCACCTACCTTATCGAAATGCAATAGAGACTCAATTTTTAGATGTTGAGGCCTTGTTGGAATTTAGGGTCCCGTAGGTGATCAATACACCTCCTCTTGATTGTGGAGTATGATGTTTGTTCATGGTGAACTCAAAGACATATTCACTTTGTGGCAATAAATGTGTTGGGGTTTGGATGACGGGTGCCTACATTAGGGTTGTTACACTTCTTTCTCTAGCAACAATTCTTGTGGATTGGTGTTGTTTGATTTTGAGTTGACTTTGGTGTTGGTTTTTGCATATGTTAAGTACGTTCATGCATGTACAAAATCTATCAATCTACCATGAGGATGTACATGGAGTTGAAGTTTTGTTGTCTATATGGTTCATTGGTAAACTCTTGACAAAATTGGTGTGGAACAATTCAGATGGAGCATTGAACTACCGTAGTCTAGTAACCCTCTTGGAAGTTTTTTTGTCCTTTGCCCATGTGAAATGTGGGACTTCCAACATAATTTCATCCTTACAAGTGTCAGGTTCTTAGAGAATTTGCCGAGTGTCAATTGTTCATTTTAAGCCAATTACAAGTTTCCTTTGGATTATTTAAAACAAGTTCTCCAATTTGCGGTTCATTTGGATTGACGTCTGATCAACGGTGTTGTTTCAATCCATTGTGTGGCATGTCATTACAATCGTCATTTTTGGTGATCGATTGCAGGGAAGATGTGATTGATGTTTTGGGGCATCCTCATCCTCATGTCTTGTAAAATTACAACATTTAGTGATTCTAATTTCCAATTGGTCACCTGGAAGGAGACTACATAGCCTATCAAGTGAGTGCATCCAAGTACCTTCTAATCTTGGATTATCTTCTTGAATCATGATTCACCTTGTTTTTAATAGTTGATTAGCTTGTGTTGCCTAGTGGTTTCAAATTACAAGTTCCAAATTTTTGGTCGTAGTCTGAGTATTGAAAGTGGGCTAGGAATGATTTTATGGGTGGTTTTTGATTCTAATAGGTGTCAATGTGACAAATTTATTTGGTTTCCTATAAAATTACTATCATCTAGGTATTGAGGACATAAATATGAGGAAGACCAATTCTTGTAAAATATAACGTCGATAAACCTACCTTATTGGAATGCAATGGAGACTCCATAATAAGATTTTGAGGCACTTGTTGGGGTTTAGTAGGTGTATGCCCCATAAATGTGGGTTCATGGTCAAGTCAATGACATCATTCATTTTATGACAATGATGTGTTTGGGTTTGTAAGAAGAGGATTATGTAGGAGGGTTGTAGGAGCTACTTCTCTAGCAACAATTCCTTTGGTGTTGGTTTGCATATGGTAATGAGCGTCTTGCACATATGATTTGGATCCATCATGAGAACCTAAATAAAGTTGAAATAGTGATCTTTGTATGGTTCATGGATACATTTTTGATATTATCGGTGCAGGCAAATCCAAATGGGAAAAAGAGGGAGCTCTTCATTCGAAAATGAAATAAATGAAAACAAAAAACAAAAACAAAGTGCTTCATTTGAAAAAGAAAAAGAAACAAAAACGGAGGATGTCAACAAAGGGATGGAGCTTGATTCACAAGATGTGAGCCCAGAGGCATTGGGCTATTATGATGTTTTTTTGAACCACCGTGGACCGGATGTAAAACGTTCCTTTGTTTCGCACTTGTATAAATCACTTCGTGATCGTGGTTGTAATCCATTTTTGGATGCTAAATCTCTTATTAAGGGTAACCATGCCTGGAACTCCATCAATGAGGCTCTCCATGGGGTTCGTGTGCATCTTGCAATATTTTCTAAGGGTTATGCTGAATCAAAATATTGTCTTAACGAGCTGGTTGATATGATGAAAAGCCCCAAGAAGGTTATCCCTGTGTTTTTTGAAGGTGTTGAGCCTGGGCATCTTCGTTTGATCGAAAGTGGACCCTTGGCTAAGGCTTTTGAAAAGCACTTGGGAAAGAATCGAGACGAGGATGTAAAGAGGTGGAAGAGTGCCCTATTGGAAGCTTCTCATCTTACAGGATTTCGATATTCCGATTACAAGTAAGCACCATATGGACCTCTATAATTGTTTAATGTAGAATTTGATTAGATTTTCACAAGTGTTAACATTCCATCATTTATGGTTGCTTGGTGATTTGTTCATAGAATTATACAATGTATTGTATGCCTCTGATTTCGAATGGATATTTGGGGTCACAGCGATGAATGTGCATTCATGGAAGATATTGTGGCTAGAGTTTTGGAAGCTTTTGGCCCAGTTCAACTCCCTCCTGCGCGGTACCCGGTGGGGTTAGAGCAATCATCGGAGGTGGTTTTGAACATTTTGAACCAAATGGGCAACACCGTGGGTGCTGTGGGCTTAACTGGCAAAGGCGGGATTGGCAAAACGACTCTTGCCACACACATATACAATGAGCAAAACAATTTTACTTGTCGAAGTTTTTTAAGGGAGGTGAAGGATGCAAACATGGAGAATCTAAAAGAAAAAATGGTAAAGGACTTGCTAAAAGAGGATATGAAAAAGATTGGTGGTTTTGAGCGTTATTTTGAACAAATGAAGAAGAAAAAAATATTTGTTGTTGTGGACGACATTGTAAAACGTAGTCAATTCGATGAGCTTATACCGGACTTAAATAATCTTGCTGGAGGAAGTCGAGTGTTGATCACATCTCGAGATCAAAGCGTATTGAACAACATAATGAGGGATGCTGGAGAGAAGTTGTTGCATGAGGTGCAAGAGTTGAGCGCATCAAACTCTCTACAACTTTTTTTGAAGAGTGCCTTTCACAACGATATTCCAAGTCCTAGACTTCGTGATTTGTCGAGAGATATAGCAAAGGAATGTGGTGGTTTACCTTTAGCCTTGGAAGTTACTGGAGAGTTTTTGTTTGACAAAAGGGGGGATGAAGCATTATGGCATGAGGCAATGGAGGCACTCCACAAGAACAAAGAAATTTTGGATCGTCTCAAATTGAGCTACAATAGCCTTGGTGAAGTTGAACAAGAAATGTTTTTGGATATAGCCTTCTTTCTTGTTGGTGCGCCTAAGGACGTGGCATTGGATTTTTGGAACTCAGATGATTTCTTTAGCCCAGCATCTACATTTCTACGTAAACTTATTGATAGGTGTCTACTTAAGGTGGATGAGATTGGTCTCCTTACTATGCACGATCTTTTGCGAGACATGGGACGTGATGTGGTCATGAAGAAATCACCACGGAATGAAGGGGAGCAAAGCCACTTGTGTAGTCCTTTAGCAGTCACCAAAATTCTTGAACAAAATAAGGTAACATTCATGATTGCCTTGACATATTTATCACATGTATTTGTCCATGTCGTCAAATTCCTTTGAAATCTCTTATGTTGATTCACAACACATGTATCAATTGTGTACGAGAATCAAGGCAACTTATTTGTTGGAAGGATAGTTATGTTAAGAATATAATATATCCTAGAGAAGAGAAGAAATCAGGTAGATGTTTTAGGTGAAGTTTACAGAACAATTTGGTGCACAAATGATAAGTAGTATTTGTTTCCAAGGTATTATGAGTATTAAGTGCTTTGCAACAAATTAGTTTGTTTATATATCTAAGGTTTGTCTCGCAGGGTACTGAAAAAGTGCGAGGACTGACAACAAGTGGAATTCAAAATAGAGGAAACGGAATCGAAGCAATTTGGCAAGCTGAACATTTTGCAAGTTTGAATGAACTTCGAATTCTCATATTGGAAGATTGTGATGTGAAAGGCGATTTTTCAAAATGGTCAAGGGAATTGAGATGGTTGCAATGGAGGCATTTGAATCTTATTGAGTTGCCTAAGGATTTGCAATTACCCAACTTAATAGTGTTGGATCTTGCATACAATGAGCACCTTTGTTGTATTTGGCCTAAAGACTTTGAAATACAGGTAAAACTCTCATTGAACTTGATGCATTGATTGTGAATCTTCTACAATAAAGATGAGTGTAAGTTTCATGTATTAAAAACATGACTTAATGAAGTCTTAGTTACGTGGGTTTCTATGAAAAAATTGCTCTAAGAGTTTTATGAATAAAAGTAGTTATGACGAAAATAGGAGGTGTAACATTTCCTCTATTGCATCTTAAATTCGTGTTCCTAGATTGGAATGAGTAGATTGAAGTTGGTATAAGTCATACTTGGGTTGCCCATTCTTATTCTCTACAATGATAGAGCAATTTATATAAACTCTTTGCATGTTTATTATCTTCATGGTTAACTTGGTCTTGTTGCCATTTTTCATTGTACATAAAATATAAAACCTCACAAGAATGTGGTTGTAATGTTCTAGATACCGTTTCCAAGGTTGCATATGTTAAACCTTGAGGAATGTTGCAATCTTCGAGAGCTACCTAAATCCATAGGTGGGCTTACAAACTTGAGAGTTTTAAACATATCGTACTCAGGAGTGCAAGAACTTCCGAAGGATTTTGGGAGACTACAAAATCTTGAAGAGTTCCATGCAATTGGTTGTTCTTCCTTGTCAAGGTTACCGGAATCGTTGGGTCAGTTGCCAAACTTGGGAAGATTGGGCCTGGGAGGTTGTGACCGCCTTCAAAGCCTACCTACATCTATTGGTGGGCTCACGAAGTTGAGAGTTCTAGGCATATGGTTCTCAGGAGTGCAAGAACTTCCGGAGGATTTTGGGAGACTACAAAGTCTTGTAGAGATCGATGGAGCTCATTGTTCCTCCTTGTCAAGGTTACCGGAATCATTGGGTCAATTGCCAAACCTGAAAATATTGGGCCTAGAAGGTTGTGGCCAGCTTCAAAGCCTACCTACATCTATTGGTGGGCTCACGAAGTTGATACTTCTAATTATATCGAACTCAGGAGTGCAAGAACTTCCGGAGGATTTTGGGAGACTACAAAGTCTTGTAGAGATCGATGGAGCTCATTGTTCCTCCTTGTCAAGGTTACCGGAATCATTGGGTCAATTGCCAAACCTGAAAATATTGGGCCTAGAAGGTTGTGGCCAGCTTCAAAGCCTACCTACATCTATTGGTGGGCTCACGAAGTTGATACTTCTAATTATATCGAACTCAGGAGTGCAAGAACTTCCGGAGGATTTTGGGAGACTACAAAGTCTTGTAGAGTTCGATGCAAGTTTTTGTTCCTCCTTGTCAAGGTTACCCGAATCATTGGGGGTCTTGCCAAACTTGGAAACATTGGACCTGGAAGGTTGTGGTCGCCTTCAAAGCCTAGCTACACCTATTGGTGGGCTCACGAAGTTGAGAGATCTAGACATATCGAACTCAGGAGTGAAAGAACTTCCGGAGGAATTTGGGAGACTGCAAAGTCTTGTAGAGTTCAATGCAGGTGGTTGTTCTTCTTTGTCAAGGTTACCGGAATCATTGGGGGAGTTGCCAAACTTGGAAAGATTGCACCTCGAAGATTGTGACCAACTTGAAAGCCTACCTACATCGTTTGGTGGGCTCACGAAGTTGAGAGATCTAAACATATCGGGGTTAGGACTGAAAGAACTTCCGGAGGATTTTGGGAGACTACAAAGTCTTGTAGAGTTCAATGCAAGTGGTTGTTCATGCTTGTCAAGGTTACCGGAATCATTGGGTCAATTGCCAAACCTGGAAACATTGGACCTAGAAGGTTGTGGCAGCCTTCAAAGCCTACCTACATCTATTGGTGGGCTCACGAAGTTGAGATTTCTAATTATATCGAACTCAGGAGTGCAAGAACTTCCGGAGGATTTTGGGAGACTACAAAGTCTTGTAGAGTTCAATGCAAGGTGTTGTTCCTCCTTGTCAAGGTTACCGGAATCATTGGGTCAGTTGCCAAACTTGGAAACATTGGACCTGGAAGGTTGTGGTCGCCTTCAATGCCTAGCTACACCTATTGGTGGGCTCACGAAGTTGAGAGATCTAGACATATCGGACTCGGGACTGCAAGAACTTCCGGAGGATTTTGGGAGACTGCAAAGTCTTGTAGAGTTCAATGTAGGTGGTTGTTCTTCCTTGTCAAGGTTACCGGAATCATTGGGTCAGTTGCCAAACTTGGAAAGATTGTACCTCGAAGATTGTGACCAACTTGAAAGCCTACCTACATCGTTTGGTGGGCTCACGAAGTTGAGAGATCTAAACATATCAGGGTTAGGACTGAAAGAACTTCCGGAGGATTTTGGGAGACTACAAAGTCTTGTAGAGTTCAATGCAAGTGGTTGTTCATGCTTGTCAAGGTTACCGGAATCATTGGATCAATTGCCAAACCTGGAAACATTGGACCTAGAAGGTTGTGGTCGCCTTCAAAGCCTACCTACATCGTTTGGTGGGCTCACAGAGTTGAGAGTTCTAAACATACAGCATTCAGGAGTGCAAGAACTTCCGGAGGATTTTGGGAGAGTACAAAGTCTTGTAGAGTTCAATGCAAGGTGTTGTTCCTCCTTGTCAAGGTTACCGGAATCATTGGGGGAGTTGCCAAACTTGGAAAGATTGTACCTCGAAGATTGTGACCAACTTGAAAGCCTACCTACATCGTTTGGTGGGCTCACGAAGTTGAGAGATCTAAACATATCGGGGTTAGGACTGAAAGAACTTCCGGAGGATTTTGGGAGACTACAAAGTCTTGTAGAGTTCAATGCAAGTGGTTGTTCATGCTTGTCAAGGTTACCGGAATCATTGGGTCAATTGCCATACCTGGAAACATTGGACCTAGAAGGTTGTGGCAGCCTTCAAAGCCTACCTACATCGTTTGGTGGGCTCACAGAGTTGAGAGTTCTAAACATACAGCATTCAGGAGTGCAAGAACTTCCGGAGGATTTTGGGAGACTACAAAGTCTTGTAGAGTTCAATGCAAGGTGTTGTTCCTCCTTGTCAAGGTTACCGGAATCATTGGGTCAGTTGCCAAACTTGGAAAGATTGTACCTCGAAGGTTGTTTATGCCTTCCTAGCTTACCTACATTTGTTGGTGGGCTCACGATGTTGAGAGTTCTAAACATATGGCACTCGGGAGTGCAAGAACTTCCGGAGGATTTTGGGAGATTACAAAGTCTTGTAGAGCTCAATGCAAAGGGTTGTTCCTCCTTGTCAAGGTTACTGGAATCATTGGGTCAATTGCCAAACCTAGAAACATTGGACCTAGAAGGTTGTGGCCGCCTTCAAAGCCTACCTACATCTATTGGTGGGCTCACGAAGTTGAGAGTTCTAAACATACAGCACTTAGGAGTGCAAAAACTTCCGGAGGATTTTGGGAGACTACAAAGTCTTGTAGAGTTCAATGCAAGGCGTTGTTCCTCCTTGTCAAGGTTACCGGAATCATTGGGTCAATTGCCAAACCTGGAAACATTGGACCTGGAAGGTTGGGTCTGCCTTCAAAGCTTACCTACATCTGTTGGTGGGCTCACAAAGTTGAGATTTCTAAACATATCGGACTCAGGAGTGCAAGAACTTCCGGAGGATTTTGGGAGACTGCAAAGTCTTGTAGAGTTCAATGCAGGCGGTTGTTCTTCCTTGTCAAGGTTACCGGAATCATTGGGGGAGTTGCCAAACTTGGAAAGATTGTACCTCCATGATTGTGACCAACTTGAAAGCCTACCTACATCGTTTGGTGGGCTCACGAAGTTGAGAGTTCTGAACATACAACATTCAGGAGTGCAAGAACTTCCAGAGGATTTTGGGAGACTGCAAAGTCTTGTAGAGTTCAATGCAAGGGGTTGTTCCTGCTTGTCAAGGTTACCGGAATCATTCGGTGAGTTGCAAAACTTGGAAACATTCTACCTCCTAAATTATGACCAATTTGAAATCCTACCTACATTTGTTGGTGGGCTCACGATGTTGAGAGTTCTAAACATATGGCACTCATGAGTGCAAGAACTTCCGGAGGATTTTGGGAGACTACAAAGTCTTGTAGAGTTCAATGCAAGGTGTTGTTCCTCCTTGTCAAGGTTACCGGAATCATTGGGTCAGTTGCCAAACTTGGAAACATTGTACCTCCAAGATCGTGACCAACTTGAAAGCCTACCTTCATTTATTGGTGGGCTCACTAAGTTGAGAGTTTTAAACATATCGGACTCAGGAGTGCAAGAACTTCCGGAGGATTTAATTTGGGAGACTACAAAGTCTAGTAGAGTTCAATGCAAGGCGTTGTTCCTCCTTGTCAAGGTTACCGGAATAATTGGGTCAGTTGCCAAACTTGGAAAGATTGTACCTCGAAGGTTATGTCTGCCTTCAAAGCTTACCTACATCTGTTGGTGGGCTCACGAAGTTGAGAGTTCTAAACATATCGGAGTCAAGAGTGCAAGAACTTCCAGAGGATTTTGGGAGACTACAAAGTCTTGTAGAGTTGAATGCAAGTGGTTGTTCATGCTTGTCAAGGTTACCGGAATCATTTGGTCAGTTGCCAAACTTGGAAAGATTGGACCTCCAAGGTCGTGGCCAGGATCAAAGCCTACTTACATCTATTGGTGGACTCACAAATTTGGGATTTGTAAACATATCGGGGTTGGGAGTTCAAGAACTTCAAGAGGATTTTGGGAGATTACCAAGCCTTGAAGAGTTCAATGCAAGGGGTTGTTCTTCCTTATAAGGTTACCGGAATCATTCATTCAGTTCCCAAACTTGCAAAAATTAGTCCTCAAAGGTTGTGGTCAGCTCAAAGCCTACTTACATCTATTGGTGGGCTCATGAAGTTGAGAGTTCTAAACACATCGAACTGAAGAGTGCAAGAACTTCCGGAGGATTTTGGGAGACTCCAAGTCTTGATTATTTCAATGCAAGTCGTGGTTCCTCTTTGTCAAGGTTACCGGAATCATTTGGTCAGTTGCCAAACTTGAAAAAATTGTACCTCCAAGGTCGTGGCCAGGATCAAAGCCTATTTACATCTATTAATTGGTGGGCTCACAAATTTGGGAGTTCTAAACATATCGGGGTCAGGAGTGCAAGAACTTCCGGAGGATTTTGGGAGACTACAAAGCCTTGAAGAGTTCAATGCAAGGGGTTGTTCCTCCTTATAAGGTTATTGGAATCATTCATTAAGTTGCCAAACTTGCAAAGATTAGTCCTCAAAGGTTGTGGTTTGCTTCAAAGCCTACCTACATCTATTGGTGGGCTCACGAATTTGGAAGTTCTTGACTTATCACACTCAAGAGTGCAAGAACTTCCGGAGGATTTTGGGAGAGTACAAAGTCTTGTAGAGTTCAATGCAAGGGGATGTTCCTCCTTGTCAAGGTTACCGGAAGCATTCAGTGAGTTGCCAAACTTGAAAATATTGAAACTCGGTCGTTGTGACCAGCTTCGTAGCTTACCTATATCTATTGGTGGGCTCACAAAGTTGAGGGTTTAGGACATATCGGACCTAGGAGTGCAAAAACTTCTGAAGAATTGGGGGAAACTATAAAGACTTGTAGAGTTCAATGCAAGGGGTTGTTCCTCCTTGTCAAGGGTACGGGAATCATTGGGTCAATTGCCAAACTTGGAAACATTGGTCCTCGAAGGTTGTGGCCAGTTTTAAATCCTACCTACATTTATTGGTGGGCTCATGAATTTGACATTTCTAAGCATATCCGACTGAGGAGTGCAAGAACTTACAGAGGATTTTGGGAAACTACGATGTTTTGTTGACTTCAAGGCAAGTGGTTGTTCCGCCTTATCAAGGTTATTGGAATCATTAGGTCAACTTGGAAATATTGGACCGCAATAATTGTCACCTGTTGCAAAGCCTACCTACATCTGTTAGTGGGCTCATGAAGTTGAGAGTTCTAAACATATCGTTCTCAAAAGTGCAAGAACTTTTGGAGGATTTTGGAAAATTACAATGTCTTGTAGACTTCAATGCAGGTGGTTGTTCCGCCTTGTCAAGAATACGGGAATCATTCGGTCAGTTGGCGCACTTGGCAACATTGGTCCTGAAAGGTTGTGTACGAGGAAAACACGAAAAATCGACTACGGCTATATCACTGGATTTAACTTTTGGTTTTAGGGCAATCATGTTGATCCAAAGTGATGACTAGAAATGACTTTAGTCATCATATGACTAGGCTTTTAATTATATCTAACAAGACCTAGATGGGAACCATGTAGAGAATGTGTTGCGAACATGTTTTCTCAATATTTTTTTATTTTCATAGTCATAATGGACCGCATGACTAAGATTTATAATTAGTTGACTATGATTTTCAAGTCCTAATAATGAATGGTTTTTATATTGGATTTGGATTTCTTCGTATTTATTCCTGTGGTGAATCCTCGGTCTTTGATCATTTCAACAAATTTTTTATGACAATGGTATTTTTGTTGATTGTATATTGAATTTTGACAATACAATCATTTTTTATTAATTTGCAATGTTTTTGAGTTTTATTACTTTTATACAACATCATAGTTTATTTCTTGGCTTTGCAATATTCAAATACATAGTCTATACAATCACAAAATGCATGATATACGCCTATACCTACTATTTTTTCCATGCGGCCTCCCTTCCTAATGTCAGATAACATCATCTTCCAAATCTGAATCTTGTTCCACAATGTCCAACACACGGTTCAACGTCTTTTGTAGTTAGAACCTTGCTACCTCTCAACAAAAGGGCACTAGGTATCGTGTCAATGGAAGTGGATATAGGCCTTAGGCCATGATGTTCTTCATCCTTGCCATATTTTAGACTATGCATTTCAGGTCTTCAGTCTTCCTTTTATAATACTCTTGAGCTTTGTTATTTTCTTCGTAAAATAATCTTCCACCCATCTTTCTTGTTATTTACAAATTTGTTTTGCTGCATATGAAGGGAAAATGCAAATGAATCCGTTGAATAAGGGATTAATCGATTAAATATGAAGAGTGTGAATCATCCTCACATGTGTTTGATACTCCAAAAATTGTGAAGCAATTTAAGAAGAGAAGCACTGCAATTAAATGCATTGTTCAAGAACCCTTGTATAGTGGATTTATTTATTCGTCTAAGACCTTCATGGGCTTTACCTCCTCAAACTCCTCTTCTTTCATGACAATGACATCTTTGTCATCCTCAAGTCCATCATTAATTGTGGTAGGTTGATGTTGAATATGTGTAGACAATATGTTATCATTCGTACAACTACAAATTCTTCATGTTTACATTCAGTATTTGGAGATTCAAGTAAGCATGTTCAAATTTTGTAGTCATAGAGTCAAAATTAAAGTCTACATTTAGTCAACCATATGATTTCAAAGTTTGTAGTCCTAGAGTCCAAAATAATGACTACGTTTTGTCATCCGTATGAAAGTCGGCTACAGCAGTTCGTTTTAGTGAGAATGTCACACATCCAAAGTCTAGAATTGCTTAATTCTCACTGAATTATGCCAAATGAAACAATGGATCCATGCCTCACTTGAGGCCACTACAGTGGTTCAATTTATTGCGAAATATGTGAAAAGCTTATCCCACTCTTTAATTTCCCGTGTTGCTACAACATGGCATATCCTCAAACTTTGGGGTTCCACAATGTAGGCAACAACACATAATTCCATTGCACATTGGCAATCTCGTCCCTCCCAATAGAGTTATGAATGAATCAACATCTTGGTAGACGGTTTTTCTCTAGTTGTAGTACATGTTTTATAAACCATGGGTTTACTTTGTACATACTTATGAACTATGTTTAAAAAAAAATTGCCTTACAAATGGCAATAATTCATCCCTGGCCTTTCCTGCTTGCAATGCAAATACACCTCATCTCATGTATAGATGTCTTGGCACTCTAACCTCCCACTTCCTATTCCAATATGGAAAGGGAGGAAGTTTCGGATTTGCTCATGAGCCTCATTGCCCATGAAAAATATCCGTCCTAAAATTACGTGCCAACCTTTGTTGGTCGCTAAATGAATTAGGTTCTCCCTCCAGTAAAGCAGTAAAGTAGGTGAAATTAAAGACTATAAAACAACAATTGTTGCAGCCTACATATAAGGTCGCTGCATTTTCTACATGTTTGAATGCAACATAGTAAGCTACGCACCATCCCACCTAGATACTACTCAAAAGAGACAAAAACGTCAACGACATCTAGCAAACATATCAAGATTGATTTCTTAAATTCAAAATCACGTTTGTACACTCAAAGATGTTTGCGGATGGTTTTCTTTGACAATATCTTTGCACCCATGCATTTTTTACATGGGCATGTGTAACTTGCGAGTTGTTGTCTATCTGCTTCCTTGTCCTCTATGTCCTATGATTGCAAAAGATCATTTCGTAATCTCGGATCCATTTCCAAATGTTTCTATGCAATTCAAGGGGGTCCAATCTTTTTCTTGTGCACGACAATCATGTGAATGGCATATACAAGTCGATGGTTGATGATTGGATTATTTAGAATTTCACAATGAGTGAAGTCGATCAAGTCTATGCCTAGGTATAGTGCTCAAACTTAATGTGTAATGTCATTCGCCATCAATGGTCCTTCAAGCTTGGAGGTTTATTCTGCTGTTTCTGATGAGAATCTGCATACCCTACATATAATATTGAACTACATTTCTTCTGTAAGTAGTTTTCTTTGCCATAGATTGAGATGTGAAATGTTGACTTAATTACAGTACCTGTGATTTGTGAGTGTTCAGTACTCCAACTATCAGATTCCCAACCCCAATCAGGAGAACCCTAATTAAAAAACACGAAGTCCAGTATCACAGATATGAATAAATAAATCCAGCGTTACCACCATCACACCCCTCTAAATTCATACATCATTAACACTTATTTCACATTGACTAAATCACATTAAACTACATCAACATTGAATCAGTGCCTACCAAACATAGGGTTTCAGTTTGAAGCTTATGTTTCTACATTTCTGTTCAGTAAACCCTAGTCATTTGCATTTTGAGATGACACGCAATTGGAGCCTACATACTCTGACAATTAGGCGCAATGATGCAAGTGTTTGGCAGATTTCAGCTCCACCCCTAACACCTAAAATCTCGTTGCTGTTCTCATCATCTCAAAAATTTAACAGAGAGAGAGAGAGGGCTAACCGAAGAAGTTTCGCTTGTCTGCAAAGTTATGATACTTTTGATCTTGAGGGATTTTGGGAGTGACAAGCATTGGCACCACGAGTAGGCAGGCCGCAGTGAACTATACTGCCGCCCTTTGGCCTCTCTCTTCCATCATCCTCACCCTTTTGAACTTCCAACCTAATTCAGCAAACCCTTGCTCCAAAATTTCCAACAAAACAGTTCAAGCTCCTCCTCAACACAAAATCGATTGTTCTGATGTTTTGCTCACCGTCTCCACTAAACTTAGCACATCAAACTTACACATGCAGAGACTGATACCTAAGTTGCAAATATCCAATTAAAAATCTGGCAAATACTAAGTTAAGTTCAACTCTTCAATCCAACAATCACAACGCATACTGCTCTGACCCATTGAATTAGTACTGCACAACCCAGAAATTCATATACCGTCGGCACTAATTAATTGGTTTTCCACTGTGAGCCCAAAATGGTGCCCACATGTGGTGATTAACTCTTCGAAACCAATTTTAGTTCGACTTTGAGGTGTTATGATTATTCACAAAACATAAAAAGAGTGAAGTGTGGTGTGGATTTAAGTTTAGGCATTAGAATGTGTAGTGTAGTTATTTCAAGGTTCGATTTCAATAAAAGGATGCCTTGATTATGTGAGTAAAGGGGAAGGTGAAGCAAGGTGAGCTCTGCGGGTTAAATGCCCACTTTTGGATCCACCTTGGTAGTTTAGGAAGAAGGAAGCTTGGTGGATGGGGATTAGTCCCTACTTTGGAGGAGAGGGTTAAAGGATTGTGATTGGAGGTGCTAATCCTCTCATCCTATCCTCACCTCTCTCACCCTCTCTCCCCCTCTCCCTCTTTGCTACTTAAGGTGTTTTTCTCTCATTTTCCTCTCTCTCCATCAAGCGCTCTCAAGGGAGCAAGCTCCCAAGAGCTTGAGCCACGTGTGTGGATTTGTAGTTTTCTAGTGAAGTTAGTTAGTTAAGCTCTCTCTCTCAATCTCTCTCACGTGGAGGGAGCCCTTAGAATTATTAGATAAACACGTGTGATTAGGGATGAACTTGATGAAGTTAGTAGGATAGGTTAATTATTAGTTAAGGGATTAGAGGAATGTTAGATTAATTACTAGGAGTTGAGAAGGATTTGTAGAACTCATTAGACTTCTGTCCAAGCACTGCTGAGACCTGGATTAGTCTACTGCCGAGCAGCTGAAGGGCCTGAACCTGGTTTAGTTCGCTACTGGAAAAGCTGAGGGGCCGAACTGTTTAGTCTGCTACTAGAGCAGCTGAAGGCTTGAACCTGGTTTAGTCTGCTACTGGAGCAGCTGAAGAGCCGAACTGTCTAGTCTGCTACTGGAGCAGCTGAAGGCTTGAACCTGGTTTAGTCTGCTACTGGAGCAGCTGAGGGGCTGAATTGTTTAGTCTGCTACTGCCGAGCAGCTGAAGGCTTGAACCTGGTTAGTCTGCTACTGGAGCAGCTGAAGGGGCTGCACCGAACTAGCCTGCTGCTGGGCAGCCGTGGATGGTTGGGTCTTAAGAAGTAGTTGGGTAGTAGGGAGCATGTTTGGGTGACCAAAGCTTAGCCCAAATTGAGCACTATCACTAAAACTAAGCATAGGTCAAGTTATGCATTTTAGATTATTCTAGCACATATGTAAGTGTTAGATTTATTAGGCTAGTTAGCGTGAGGTGTGGCTTGCTAGTAAATGTAATTGGGGTGGATCATTAAGAACAGTGTTTTTAAACACTCGCCTCTTCTTGGTCAAAATAATTTACTTGTTCAAGAATGGAGAATGCGATTGATCCTAGCAATGGCAAGGCAAAGGAATTAAAGATTAAGGGTGCTAGGGGGATGTCTTTACGGGCATGTGTGGCCAAGGCCGCCGGTTGGACCCTTGAGAAAGCCAATTCGGCTACAAGTCAAGAGGCTACCATTAATAAACAAAGTGATTCAAAATGACATGGATGCCTTGGGATGTGAAGGGAGCATTTTCAATACACAAACAATACATGTGATTCTCAAAACCATCACCCGGACTAGGACGCTTAAGGGGGTGGTTTTGGCCTCACATCCACTCTTCGTGAAAAAACCTTGAGTGGGTGGGACCGTGAGGATTCATGCGTGTCAGGCGAAACCTTGTGTATTTTGGTAGAAGTTGCACATACGGTAGGACTTGCCGGTCAGTTGAGTGCTAGTAAGGTAGATAGGGTAGAAGAAATGATGAGGAATGCAAGTTGTTTCATAATTTTATTTTTTTGTAAATAATTAGTTACATTTTTTCAAAGAGGCAAGTAAGTCAAACTTCTTATTTGCACACTAGAGTCACTTGAATTTGAGCATCAAGATATCCTACTATGGATACGAATGCACACAAAAATGGCACCCAAAACTAATCACAAGTGGTGTGAAACATCATCTATCCAGCCAACTACTGCATCCCACCTATCATTACATCCTTTTTAATCCCCCCCCTTCTAAAATTAGCCATTTTGGGTCCACATAATAACCATTATACGTCTAGAGTGCACCAATAATGGTCAATCACATGTTTTCGGTTTTTCTACCTTAGTACAAGATGGTTAGCAAAGCCAAATCAAGGTTGTAGCCACTTTCTTGAGTCATTTTCAGAGCACATATGAATTTTTTTAATTCATTATCAAAGTGAAGATTATCATGCTTATTGAAAGGTCATATAGATCTCTCAATTATGTTGATTGTTGAGTTTAGAATGGTTATCATATTTTGAGCATGCAATGTAATTTTTATTTCTATGCTTGTCTTTTTGGTGTCCATTTTGGAGCCACGTCAAATCATATCCCACTCAACACATGTGTGTGTGTGTGTGTGTGTGTGTGTGCATATATATATATGTAATAATAAAAGTAATTGAATAAGGGTTGCCTACTTTACAATGACAATTTATTTGCCTCAACCTAACAATGAGGTCATTATTGTGGCCACGCTACTACTAAGAGGAATATAGAAGACATTCTTGTAATTTATACATGGCTTCAATAGTAACCTCATCCACTGAGGGTGGAAAATAGACCCACTCATAGTCATCACGGCTGGAGCTAGAGGTACTATGAAAACAACTCCCTCAACGACACAACTAGAAGAAACATTTAAATTGTTTGAAACCTCCGTCAAAAACACATTCAAAACAATAAACACCCATGCCATACATTATGCTGGATCAATTCTCCTACACAAAAGATGTATAGAAAACAACCAATCAATACCAACAAAATAAGACTCCAATATTGTATTACACACACACACACACCATAAAGACAACAATTAAGGACCCGACCGGTATTTAAATAACAACTATCTAAACCTTCAACTTATAGTTATTTTCATTGGATACTGATCACTACAATGTCTACTCTCGACAGATGATAGTAATAGTGCCCCAATGAAATTTTGTCTGGTGGACATTTGGTCGGAAACATTACGAACATACACTTTATTCACGCCAGCCTTGCAAGAGGTCCGGAGTTCTTACATATATATGGCTTGAATGATATAATGTCTCATAATAGAAATAAGGGCTCCGGGATGCTCCACCCAATCGTTGACGACAAATGGTATATTTAATTACAATTTATGATTTGTAATTTCAAATATGTATTGATTTATATTTGGATATTGAGGAATGTTAGGAAGATCTTATTGTTCTTTGGCTTGAATGATATCAGGTAGTGGTAAAGAAATTAGACTGATAAACAAGGTCTCAATATGATGACTTAGTACCACGACACATTAGCAAGGGCATGGAGTGGTATGAGCAAGATGGAGGAATAGTGTAAGCCAAGGGGAGACCTAGTAAGAGAACTTTACTACTAGGGTAGGGCATAGGAGATTAATAAAGTATTAGCAAATAGGACAATCTAACTATAGGGGGGTTTTGGAATGGTAAACTAAATATGACATTTAGTGTTACTTATAATTTGGGATTACACAATGCAACATCTATTTATGCAAAATTGGTTGTTTGAACAAATGTCAACTTGGTTGTTTGAACCTTAGAGGCGGTTTACACTATGGACCATGAAGTCGTCCCACGGCCGTCTAAGCGATGTGATTGGACGTTGAAGTCGTCCCAGGACGACTTGGGTTTACACCAAGGAAAAAATGGCCGAGTGACCACGGAGGTTGAGGTCCACAAAATTTTTTTTTTAAGCCTACTCTATCCATTGCCATGGTCCAACGGGTTTTCCGTTGGGACAAGCAAAAGAGGTGGTCTAGGAAAATAAGCAAGGGCCCATGTCAGAAAAATGCCGTTTTAATGAATTTTTTTAATGATTTAATGGTCAAACTTGACTTTTTCCAGAAATTGCCTTTTTTTAATATTAAAAAAATCAGCACCTCCACTTTTTGGTGCATGGTCATTCTTCATGGTCCACATTCGGTTTACACCTAGTGAATGGCCCATGAACCATGAAAACTAATATTTTAGTAACTCGGACCATGGAAGTCGTCCCATGAAGTCGTCCCACGCAAAATAGGCCTCTTACGTGGGACGACTTCATGGTCCATAGTGTAAACCGCCCCTTATAAAACAATGAAAAATGTACTTGGTAGAAAATTACATCAATAGTAAAAAGGCCTAGCATTGCGTAATTCCAAATAGTAAGTGACACTAAACATTAAATTTAACATAGTACTAGGAGGTACTACCTCCTACTAGACTTACAATACTACCAAAATTGTTAGGGTAAGGTAGTTGATAAGGAGGGGACGTCAATTATTAACAAGGAGGAATTTTAAGCTAAATGACGAGGAAGGGGGTCAATACTAGTAGAATGAAAAGAGCCAATGGCAACTTCAAGTACTAGTTACATGTAAAATATTTTTGTAGAATTGTTGGCAGTGGTAGTGGTGACGGTAATTGGTTATATACTATGACTAGTAGCTCAGTAGCCCATTGGGGTCGAAGAAGAGGAGCCGGTAGAAGTAAAAGAAGAATGGGTGGTATAGGCAATGTTACCGTTACTATAGTAGAACTGGTAGGTGATAGAAGGACAATCGTATATAAGGAGGTCGGTCGGCCGGGGATTTGTGGCACTCATGTATTTTCATTAGTGAGAGTTCATTCATCTTTGTGGATGAGATGAACCACTTTAGACACTACCTCACGTTGTCGGCTCCTTGTCTCAAGGGTTTCAAATATACCAAGTTTTAGTAGTTCTATGTTCTAATACTTAAGGCAATAATACAAAGGGGGTTAGATAAAATGAAAATGCCTCATATAGAAACAAGTGGGTGCTTCATGCATTGCCAACTTATGATTACTAGTCCGGTTATTTTTAAGAAATTAACATGGGCGGACATTAAATACCCCCTCACGAACTTTCGGGGGTGTCGAATGCGGGCTAGGGCAACCCTCTAAAGAAATTTCTGAACCCAATCAAAAATTGTTACCCATCCCGCCCAACTTCGGAGAAAAACAAATGTTGCCCTTGCATTCTTGAAGGCCACTTGACTACAAATCCCATATTGAGTGCACTTCACTTCAAGGTCTAAAATCCAATATATATGAGCACTTCCAATTAGTAAATAAGCAATTGATTGGGATTTCATTCCGGAAGTGAAACCATCAATGAAGCACATAATTAACTTGGAGGTCAAAAACATTACAAAATCCTCATTAACATTGAGGTTATAAATTTATGACTTAAAACTATCTTTGTCATCCTAATGATAGATTAGTGCAAGTGTTCATAAAATGACCAAAATGAAACAATGAACGTAGAATATAAAACATACAACAAAATAAATCTTATGTTTTAGGTAATATAATATGAGCTATAAATAAATGGTTTGTTATTTGGAATGAGACTTGTGGGACAACGTCATGGATGGGGTATGCTCAAAAAATCACAAGTTTCTGACTATAGCTTATCTAAAATATTATAATATTTTATCCTCGTCAAAGATTGTATTATCTTTAAAATCACATGATGTATATTAATTATTTTCAAATCATATATAATAATAATAATAATAATAAATTGTTTTGGAGTTCACCAATTTACATAAGTTGATGTATATTATTTTGACATATTACAAGTGTTTGAGCAATCACACCTGTGCAAAATAATGAATTATAAACAAATAAATGTCTATGACAACACATCATTATTATATATTGCAGACGTTAATATCTTGCGGTATTTATCAAAATAACCATGTGGAATTCAAAGCCACGTCATGGCCTTGGAAACAACTTATGGGAGGTTAGAAAATAGGCTTAGAGCATCCAATGCCACATCGTTGCCTCTTGCCAACTAATTGATATTTACAAAATAGCTAGTAGTTCACAATAGCTATGAGGGAGAAAATAGGTCTTACATGCCAACTCGGTCGTGTTTCACTAAAGTAAGCTCCATCCGAGCTTCTTGATGGACTCATCCGATTTTTGTTACCGGATGACTTTACTTGAGTGCCACGAATCCTTGACCGTCAAGATCCTGGCTGTACGCAAAGAAAAAGGAAGAGGAAGAGACAGAGGGAGGAAGATGAGGTTGTGTAAGTAGCAAAGTCTTAGGAAGATAATATTGGCAGCACGAGTTTAGGGTTTTCAGTCACGGTTTCGTGGAACTTCAATCCTTGATGGCTGCTGGAGAGTGCGGTGGATCCTTGGGGTAGGATTTATGCATGTAGTATTTATGTGCGTGGTCTGTACTTGTCTTAAGAATCCTTCATTTAAACATCAAAATCCGAAGCTCAGCTGTCACGTTCAATATGTAACTGCGGGTTTCGTAATTGCGGAATTTATTTGGAAGAGGATTTGGAAGAGGATTGTCTAGACTTAGGGCCACTTCACACTTGGGGGTCGGATTGAGGGCTGGCCTGAATTCTCAAAATTTGGGTCAATAGGATCGCTCCATTTCATCAAATTGGGCCCAAGGGCTTTATACTTGGGGCCGGCCCGAATACTCACTTATCATGTGTGGCGTCCTAGGTGGCACAATTTTGGCGCCAAACCATCGGGCCCTAGATGAGAGTTTGGGACGAGCTTTTCCTCGGCCCGAACTCCCATCTAGGACCCGATTGGGCTCCTCCGTTGGATTGAGCTCATCTTGTCTGTTAGTCATTAGGGGGTAAATTCTTTTCCTCTCCTCTTCACTCCACTCCTGTAATAACACAACAATTAACATAAATATGATTGCATTAGACTAATAAGGCAACAATTAGGGCGTTAATCACACACTGAAGATAAAAATGAAACATTCAAAGCATTTAATCAAGTATAGAGTATGGCTTAGGCTATGGGTTAGTCTAATAACGCATCAATTAGCTAAAATATGATAGCATTAGGCTAATAACACAACAATTAGGGTGCTAATCATACATTTAAGATAAAAATGAAACATTTAAGCATTCAATCAAGCAGATGGTATGACTTACAGGGTTGCTAAAGTATGAGCAGGGAGCAATGAGCGTTGAGCGTTGAGCATGGAGAAATATTAAAAAAATGTGTGAAAAAAAATATTTTTTTACTATAAGTTTCATATGTGAGTGGTTGAGAAGAAAAACCTATGGCTATAAATGCTCTCAAAGACGATGAATGGAGATGAATGGAGATGAATGGAGTTGGATGAATTGTTTGTAGTTATTTTTATGGATGAAAATGAATTTGGATGATTGTTGAATGAAACTAAAAAAATCAATTATTTAGGATCAATTACCAAGTACTTTAGATCCAAGGTTTAAGGTGTTTTTTTGGAAACTAAGGATCTGTACATGGTGTTACGAAACAATTTGAGTGAATACACCATTTTCAATTAAATTTTATAATTACTTTTAAGCAATACTGAGATTCATCAAATTTATTTTTATGCTAACACAAAGTCAACGATTTTCTCATTATTAGTTGAGTCTAGGTGGACAAACAGCTCGGGGGATGCACCTTTCATTAAAACCTAGAATCACGTGCGTTCACTGCATACTCTAC
This sequence comes from Polytrichum commune, assembly GCA_950295325.1. Lineage (NCBI taxonomy): Eukaryota > Viridiplantae > Streptophyta > Polytrichopsida > Polytrichales > Polytrichaceae > Polytrichum > Polytrichum commune. The sequence goes on from OX485803.1 coordinate 28,232,871, forward strand.
AAACCCCCTATATACAAGTTATTTTTGTGAAATGAAGTAATACACATACAATTGCAACAATAAATATACAAGTGACAAAATGTATACACAAAAAAACATCCATTCATATATAGTCATTAACATAAGTATACAAATATACTTTTGAACAATAATCAACCCCTATAATATGTATAACAAAATATCCTAGCTTCCATCAGCAAAGTCGTTGAAAACTTTTTCATCTCCCGGATGTAACTCATAAACATTTGATTCACCAATATATGTCATTGTAGCCAATGCAATTATTGTCTCTAAGTCTACCATCAAATGATTAGTAAGATCGTATGTCCACTTGTTGTTAGCCCCTTTTTGATACCAACATAAACCAATCTCCTTGTTACTTTGAGCTGAACAAATCATTTCAAAACCCTAATACTGCCTCTTTCCCCGATATTACCTTGACACCTTGTACATGGTTCATACTACCCTATAAGGTTGCTAACAAAAATCGTTAATCCTAATTAATCCTAATTTCATCCAATATGAAAACTTATGATATGTAGTATAGTTACAGTACCATACAAGTACAATTATTGTATATTTTTTAAAGGCCTTCCATATATGTACGTAACTATAAATTATAACATGTATACCATATGTATATGTAATACGGCAAGGTCCAAATCAATACCCCTCCTGTGCACTCACGTATACTCGTACATGTTTAGTACAGTGCACCCCCCGAGACAAACAGACAACCCCTCTTAAAAACCTCATCATTTACGAGTTTTAGTTACATGTTTCCATGTAAAAGAAATGACATATTGTTAATTAAACAAAATTGATTCAATCTAGAAAAATTAATAAAATTTAATCTCTAAAATGAAGATGTCTTCTAAAGTGGATATCCTTTAAAATTTAAAATATGTTTACCGCCACCTCAAAGATCACAAAACTACACAATAACTCAAGAATAAATTGAGATGCAAGAATGTAGTGGCCCTTGTAGTCTCACTACATAACATTAAAAAATCAACAAACAATAAGAGTGTTTACAAAAAGATCAATTTGATCCAATACCACACATGCTAGAAGAATGATCACTAGTTTCACTACTATCACTGTTCGTAAGCCCTAGTGTCTCCACATTGGCTTCTAGGTCTAAAAACTTCTTGACAACAACATTGTATGAACGTCGTTTGGTAACAAAAATGGGTGATGAAGCCTTTGCCATAACTTTCGCTTGAGTTTCGATATAACATGGCAAACTCTTGGGACTAGGAGAAGGCGAGAGCACAAAATATTGGAGAGAGTTTCCTCTACAATATACATTGAATAAACAGTTAGAAACTTGGAATAAATTTTCAAGTCTTACATAATAAAATAAAACAAAGACATGAATAAAAACAACAACCAACTTACTTACAACAACGTCTCTTTCGAGGCCTTGTGGAAGGCCTCACAATGTCCTCATCATCAGAACCATTGTCCTGTACTAGTAGAGGACGCTTGGTTTGGGGGTTGGCAATAGAAGTCGGAGGAGTATTCAAAGGTTCAAGAAGGGTTTTGAAAATATCACTATCGCTCTCCAAGGCCAACAAATGACGTCCAATGTTGTGGGTTGCATGGATAGAGGCCCCTATTCATTGAATGCAATACAATTAGTTCAAGCAAATATATTACATACAATGTATGAAAAAATGGATTAGGTAATGAGAACTAATGAAAATTACCTGTAGATGCAAAACAATCTAGTACCACATCGCCGGGTTTTGAAAATGCCTCAATCAATAGTTGCACAAATAATGGATCTTTCTCACGGGCACCTCTCCATGGAAGAACCCCATTCATTAGCTGAGTTTGTAGAGAGGTGAAATTGTGGAGTAGGTCAATTTTTTCAAGGTTGATGCCTGCATTGCTAAGTTGTTGGTTTACGTAGATAGAAAACTTAGACACTATAAATGTTTCCTCCCATTTTCTTCGTACAAAAAGAAAAATCCGAAAGCGTTGTGACTGTCAAGGATAAACAAGTATGTCAATTAATATTTGAGAAGCAAAATATTGGTACGAGTGGATTCAAACATCAATATACCAAAAACATAATTTGGTAGATAGAAAAAACTTGTTATAGTTTTTATTTAAATTTTTTTTTGGGATGTATCAAAATTCACAAATGAAAAAACTCAATAGAACTTACCCAACGTTTAGATTTCTTGTAACTAGAAAGCTTCAACTCATTCACACCCATCGAGAAATCTAATAGACGAAAGCCATATGTATCAACACGCTCAAGTGTGAATTCCTTCATCTTTCCGTTTTCTGGGTGGAACAACAAAATTGCTCCATCATCATGAACATATTCTGAAGCAAACTCAAAGATGGGTTCAATTATCTCTTCTTCATTCAACAAGTTCCAAGCAGGAACATGAGAAGGTGATTCCGAGACATTGGGGATTGGTAGTCCGTATGGGATATCAGCAACAATCAAGTCAAAACATGGACTAGAGATCACGTTGCTTCCAAGAGGTCGTACCCGCTCCCCTCCAACCTTGACAATGGAAAATGCACATTTTTAGATTTAAGAATAACTTGCAATGCCATGTAACTTTATAACTTAATGTGAAATGAAAGAAAAACATTAGAATAAGACTATAGATGATAAATTTTACTTTTTTTGCAAAATTAAGCATTTCATCCCATGCTTGTGCATTTTTTCCAGTCTTCTCTTTGACACTAAGCATTGTAGAAATTGATGATGGTAGAATTAGAGCTTGAGGCTCAATACCATATCTATTGGGCTAAATTGTTGACCTAGCAATATACTCTGATGAAGCAAATGCATTTGGAGGAATAGATAGAAGAGTTGGAGGACAATGAGAGCAAGCTGTATCAATCAATTCAAAAGGAGTGAGAGACACAAGTGAAAGAGGAGGTGCAATAATAAATGTTGGCATGGACGAAGAGGGCGTGTCATCTTTTGTGGTAGTATCTATCGCCATTTTCTTTATAAATTTTTTCTCCCTTGGCTTCCTCCCCTTCTTCACTGGTGCAACCTCTTCAATTTCCACTTCTTCCTCTAAAAACTCCTCTTGTGTGGTTGTTTTAGGATAGTCTTTAGCAGTCTCAAGTCCCTCAAGTGCCGGGGCAAAACTCCTTGGACACTCTAGGTACCAAGGACAAGCTTGGAGTTCTTGGGCAGAAAACCCCCGTTGTTGAGTGAAGGTGAACATACATCCCGTCAAAGACGTGTCAAGCCAACCCATAAAAAGCTTGGGCATAAATTTTCTTTCAATTCCAGCTTTTGGAATCAACTCTCGTTTGAAATATCTGCAATCACATAGAAAATGTTTGATTATTGCAATGACAAATATGCATATTCAATTATTCTATGGATTTGTAAAGCAAGTCAAATATAAATAAATAAATATAATTGAACAAAAAGATATACCTGTAGAGTAGCCTCTTTGTTGCAACATCTGTACCCTCTTGGTCTTTGAAAGCTTTAGACCTCGAATATGAAGAATTTTTTTTGAACAACCACCAAAAAGCATGATCCCATAACACAATGCGCCATGTCTCCACATAATTTCCAATTGTGTCTAACTCATCGTTGGCACTCCAATGGACCTCAATATTCTCAGACTTTATGATACTCATGAATTCTGCTTTGGCTGCTTCTTCCAACTTCAAAGAACCCGAGATATATTAGAATGATTTTTTAGAAGGCAAAGCATATCATAAAACAAACACCCATACAATATTATTCTCCACAGTTATATACATGTCGTCCACAATGGCAATTTCATTTTTTTATAATTTCTTATTGTATTTTTTGGAATTTAAAGGCGTATAATATACAAATGGAAAGGTATTACAAAATGTAAGTATTAAATATGTTGATGAAAAATTGTTGATAATATACCTTAGCCCAAAAAGCAGCTTTAGGGAGCCATGTCTCTAAGGTCAATGTGTTAAAACCAGGGGGTGGAAATCGAAAGCCATCTCTAGAGGTTTCACTGGAATTCCACCACCGAAGAAAACGAACCTTGTGGTGTGGTTGGACCACACATGTAGATATCCTTTGAAGTTTCTCCAATGACATCTCGGGTTTCTCATTGGCGTTGTAATGCAAGTTAATCTGAAAATTTGAAGGTGGACATTAGTCAAAACTAAAGACAAAACCAAAACCAAAACAAAAAATAAACATGGAAATTATTCATTTGCAAGTAAATAGAATTACATACCTCTTCTAGAAATCCAACGCCATTCTTTGGATTTGCAACAGCTGATTGCTTATCAAACTCTGTTCGGAAACCTTTAGTAGCTGCAGTGGCAGCTTGGGTCATGACATCATGAACTCCCTTTGGAGTGCGGTCTTTTGGTTGTGTTTTTTCATAATACGCTCGTACTGCTGCATCTGAAATAGTAGCAATCTCTTGCTGCAGACGAAAATAAAATTAGCAAATCATTGTAAAATGAATTGTACAAATGACAACAATGAAATGAATTCTTTTTGCAAGCACATGACTTACCCGGTGAAGGAATTGTATGAAAACTTTTGACGTCAATGGATACCAAGCACCTGGTAGTTTTCTATTTTCACATTTCTTGTAATCATCATCGTTTAGAAGATCCTTGAACTCTTCTAATTTTAAGTTGCCATAGGTACTCATCCTATGTAATTGCTGAGCCAAGTTGCTCTTAACATGAGAATGCTCAGTAGACCTATAAAACCAATGAAAATATAATACAAAATAAATAAATTGATAAACATAGAAAATAACAACAAATCAAAATAAAAAAATTAGTGAAGAATGGAAAATAATGTGGACCAGATTTTGAAACTCACCAATTGATGTCGTTCATAGCCTCCAATAACATGCATGTGCGACCTTCTGATACCAAAAGCATACAATCAACCTGGAAATGCCATTTGCGATCATAACGATGCATCTTATGAATGTAGGCATACCAAGCTGCCAATCTATGGTTACCATCCCATACGAAGAACATGTGGTTAGACAAATGCGAAAGAGAAGGCTGAGACTTCAACCAACATTCAAATTGATCGTTTTCTTGTATCCAACATTCATCCCATGTCTCCACGATCTTGGGAGTCACCAACTTGCAAACTCCCTTGTCATTTGTTGTTGATACATAAAGTACACGATCACCTGGTCGATATCCACGAGCAAAGTCTGCCCCCAATCGTTTCACTTGACTTTGAAGAAGGGGACGCACCAATGGAAGGCCAATCATCCTACATAAAGGAATATGAAAACGAGATGAAGGCCCTCCACCATTGAAAAGCATGTTGTTGATGATGGCATTGGGGACGAGGCTTGTATGCGAGCGGAGAGCGGAGAGCGGAAATGTGGTAAAAATAGGATAGATTCTGCATTAAATTTAGAATTCCCTAAAAAACAGTAAAAGAATATACTTAGAATATTCCAGATTCTGCCAAAAATAGAAAATTGTTGGGACCTATTTCCGTGGAATGTGTGGGCACTAAATCAAATAAATGTCCTGAATTTGAAATGGTCTGATTTAGTTTGAGAACCGTGAAGTGCCAAAATGATCGTAAAATTGTGATATAATAATTAAGTAGATGATGAAAACCAATGATGATCCCAATATGTATAGAGACACATGATACGGTTGAGTACTGTAATCCAACTTTTTGAGCTGAATAAAAATAATCCATGCGATTATATTTATTATATTTTTGAGCTGACAATATTTAATTATTCAATGAAAATCTTATATCACTTAGTATATGGTGTACTCTATTAGAAACATGGATGAATAGGCACTACTTCATCTATCATGTTGATGGGAGAAAGGGACACTTAGAGTAAATCCTAGGCCCGATCTAAAGGGTGAGTTAAAATTCCACTCTCGAGAATAACTTTGACCTCGTTGAAGCTGAAGGTTGGCGCGTGGATGAAAAGGTCTACATCAGGATTGCGATGGCAGACCTTTAAAAAAATATAGTAAACATGCTTGCAATACGAGAATTGACTCCGCCCTCGAAAGTTGGTCATTGTCTTCTTGAATGCAGGGCAGGTGCAACCCGGGAGGGAACTGATGGTGATGTGGTATTGTGTCACGTCGGGTGGCGTCATCGAGTCTAGCGCAATGATGCAGCCATGGCCAGGGTGAGGAATCATCGTCACCGAGCGGAGTTGAGCTTTGAGGGAGTCTGCAGAGCCCATGGATAACCGTTGCTGAGGGTTTGGACGGGTTGCGGTGCGCTTAACGAGCTTCCCTTCTCTCTTCCCATGATACCTGTCCGCATCTGCTGGCACCGGCACGGAGTCTAAATTTGCCGGAGACGGTGCAGTGGAAAAGAGCCTTCTGGGTGAGACTGGCACTTTCTGCGGCAGTTGGAATCCGGCCGCCTCGAGGGCCATGATCTCACATTGCTTGAGGTTAGTCCCAAGTTTCACTGGCCAAACATCCGGAATGCTTGGCCTTTCCTGTTCCACAGAGTATTGAACAACCCATTTGCGCCTGCTACCCTTAACGCACCTATGGATATCATCTGAGCAGAAGAAAAACTCTGTGGTCTCTTTCACATTTCTCCTAGTGCTGTGCCATAGACCGGTGTACGTAGGGGCAGGGGTTGATTTTGCACCCCTTACGATTCTCTCAGTACACTTCTTTTTGGTGACGGCTCTCTGTGCCCAACAACATTTGGCAGAAGTCTTTGGCAACCGAGCGATGTGCCACTCCTTCACGTTCACCCTAGTCTCCTCGACGGCAGTGACGTGGCTGATCCGTCCCACGGGGATGGGGGACGGGACGATATCGTCCGCATGTGGCGCCGGGGGTGCAACTTCCGGGACATTGGAATCTTCCTCTTCAACAATTATGGGCATGTCAGTGGAACGAGTCCGGACAACCCTACTAGAGGCACGGGGATGTGAGAAGTTGACCTTATCAGGTCTGTGCGACTCCTCTTCTGCTCCAAGAGGTAGCTCTGCTTTGCGCTTCGTGGACCCGAACACCTCTTCCCCAGCCATATAAGGCACCCGGGTACAGAACTCTTCTGCTCCAGGCATGTCCATCATGGGGTCTTCGAGGACTAAAGGATTACCCGTTTGCTTCGCCCTACGCTCTGCCAACCTTAGCTTGAGCTCTTTCTTTGTAGGGCCTGTACCGCCAACATCGCCTTTCAGGAACTGGTAGTAATTGACAACCTGAAGGAAGCCTTGAACAAAGTCGTCCACTGTAGCAACATAGAGGTCGCCGCCGCTGTTTCCAGACGATTGAAGCCACTTGTTGTGTATTGATTCGGCGAGATTACATGAAGGCATTTCTGCTAGTTCTTCTACTGTAAATTTCTGCGTGTACATAGTGTAAGCAATTAGAAATTGGAGAAGAGTTGTTTCATATTAGAGTGAAAAGAAAGAAAGAAAAACAACAAGTTTAGGGTGAACATACCCCGGTCATGAAGCCTCCCCATTGGCGATAACGGAAGTGCCAGAATGCAAGCCAGAGCTCGAGTTTGTCAAGTGCCTTCTCTGTCACTGCCCCGGCGGATACCCACCATGCACGTAGCCCGTGGTACAGGTTCTCCGCTTCGTCCATGGTCCTGGCGGTCCTATATTGGTGGCACATCTTCTTGTGTTGCTCCCAGAGTTCTTCGGGGATGTATTTCTCGGTATACTTAACCATAGATTGGGTCCAGTGAAACTGACAAGTTCTTTCCCGGTCATCCATGCGGTCCTCCTTCTTCCCGTTGCCATATATGACCCGAACTGCATTCCAATTGGCCTGGGCGCTGTCGGCCATGAAACCCTTGAAGTTGGTATCGACAACGCCATTCCTCTCCATCACAGCATTGAGATTCTTCCAAAAAACGACTGGGCATCACAGTCCTCCGATTGCATGTCACAGCTTGCAATGGTCATGACACGACAATACGTGGAGTCATACACGTGGTATGCCATTGTGGTACACTGTCTCACCCGTTTCACATGGTCGAACATAATCCAAGCATTCTCCAGATCTTCGCCGGGCTGCATACGCTTCACCAAGTCTACCCCACTACCAGGCCCGACTTCCGACATCTTAAAGACAAAAACCTTGTCAAGATCTGCCCCTTGACCTGGGAATTTGTTCTCCTGCACAAATGCCCATAAACTGATTCCACGGAGTTTGGTGATAGAGTCCATGACACCATACCTTCTGAGGAAACGGAAGCTCATGACCTTGTTGCGGATGTTTGGGGAAGCCATGTCCTTGCACCGGTCGAATACTGGAACAAGTTCCTCAAGAGAAAGCTTCTTTGTTGGCGCGTCATCGGGTTGAAGGAGATAACTGCCAATTAGAACTTTGCTAGCCTCCAACACAACCGCACTCCTGGTAGCCTGGGGAGTCTTCTCGATCTGTTCTTCAATTAGGCCACTGATCTCAGCCTTAGTGTCTCTGTAGTCGCCCACCTTGACTGGGTGATTGTGAATTCCAAGGTGGATACACGCTCTTGTATGGTTGATTTTGCCAGCAACATAATAAATCTTAGCCCCACATGTAGCAATACATGTCGGGGGTTCTTTACACACCTTGCAAATAAGCGTAGAGTCAGTTGGGGGTGCTTGATCCACTACAAAGGCTTGGAGGGTACAACCTTCAAACTCTGTCTCGTTGACTTCGAAAATACGAGGTCGGCGGATCAGATATTCGCACTCTTTGTTCTTGCAACGCAGGTGTCCAACGCAGGAGGAAGAACGGAAGGACAAACCAAAGTCGTTTGTGATGTTGGTGGTGATGGTCTTGGTCCACACATGGCCGTCGTAACGCTTGTCCATTCCCTGTATAGACTTGGCCTGTGACCGTGCGGCCGTGTGACCAACGGGTGGCAACTCGAAGATGATAGCACCATCGAACAGAGCAGGAAGGTACTCTACCCTCTCGTGTCTAATCACCGAGTAGTCTATTTTTTTAAGAATGTTTTTTTTTCCCGGTATTGCTGCAAGTTGTTTTAATAATGGTACTATGCTAACAGTATCTTGCGACAAAGGATATACTTTAGGAGCGTCCCCACCAACTATAACCTGAGGCGGGGGCTTGGTGGGACTGACCTCGTCATCTGAAGAAAGTGTAATTACAGATTCTACTTTAGAGTTGTCTACAATAGGCGTCTCGAGACCGGGTTCGAGCTTGACCTTCACATCACGTGGCAGAGGAGTTTGAATGGTGCAGGTAGAGGAAGAGCGAGGAGTGAGGATCTCAGTAGAAGCAGCCATCTGAGATTCAGTGAGGCCATAGACTCGGTAACTACCTGGATGAAGAGTCCAAAACATGTTATTGTTCTCATCACGATGCGAAATGCGACCTAGGGTATGTGTAAGCTCAGACGTGACAACATCAAAAATATCCTCGTCAACAACAATAGTGTCCGCTCTGAAACCGAACCGAATACTTAGACGTTGGGACGTCACGTAAGCTAGTCCGCTGTCATCCATGCAAAAGGTAAGTGGGACTCTCTCTCCATCGGCTCTGAGGATTGCCATACCGACTTCTCCGTTAGCAGGCACATGAGCCATGATGAGGGGAATGAGGCCTTGCGCGGTGATGGAAATATGGTAGAGGTTTCTCAACATTGTGGGAAACCTATTTATTGGAAATGAATGGCCAAAGACAACAATGATGGACAGATCCAAATGACGGATGAACAATGAAGGAAAGCATGAATAAATACTTCTAAAAATGACCCACCCTAAACCAAGGAGTCTGAAAGGGAGCAGAAAGGCTGTCAAGATATACCAAATTATATCAGTCAAGTCATGGTAGACATTCTACTTGACAAGATAGTATTTATTTTCAAATAGTAGAATCCAATAACATGCATATATACTAAACATGATAGTACCTCATGAATAGGAAATTCCAAACATTAGAATGCAACATTGTTATTAACGACGAATACGCTTATGGGGCCCTTTGCCATATTTGTCACCGTCATGTTTATGACAATGGTCAATCCCCAAACTATGAACTGCAGTGCATGCTGCGCAATCGAGTTTCTGACCTTTGGCATTCCTAAACAGGGATCTAGAGTAAGTGCCCGGTTTAATAACCCCTGCTCTAGAATAGGCATGAGTTTGTAAAGTAAACTTGTCCTCTTTCAGCGTTGCAACATCTGCCTGCAAAGATGGAGTATGTGGTTGAGGAGTGTGAACGACGACAGCCGGAGGAACTGAGCAGTCATGTGGGTTGGGAATCTTAATGATGTTGACGTCTGAAGAACCATCGATGGTCAACTTGGTGTGAATTCCAGAGGAACTAGGAGCACCTGACGGAGGAAGGTTGGGGGGACTTGCGTCAGTACCCATTTGAGAAGAATATGAGTAGATTACATGAAGGAATGGGTACAAGTAATTGGGTATTATATACACTTAGGGTAGACACCAATGCACTTAGAATATTTGAGAACCTGTTAGATCAATATAGAGTCAATATGTAAATTGTGACAAACTGTAGCATGAAGGATTAGAATGTATTACAATGGCAATATGAAAGAGGAATCTCAACATTGTGGGCTACCTATTTATTAGGAATGTGCTGCCAAAAGAGAACTGCGATGCACAAGCTCCACATGACGGAGGTACTCTAAACGAGAGTAACATTAATATTTTTAAAATTTGTAACGCTGTCACGATATACAAAATAAGAGAGTACAAGTCATGGTAGACATACTACTTGACAGGCAATTACATATTATTAGTTGGCGCTGATATAAAGCCTGAAATCATAATTAGGCATGACGTTTCAGGACAGGAATAGGAAGTCTAATGAAATCCCAATTAGGCATTAAATAAAGGAATGTCACACCTGGAAAGTCTTGTCTTAGATTTCGTGAAACTCATATCCTTTCACTTAGTGTCAAAAGTTATGAATTTCATGAGAGGCGTAAGACGTGTTTGATTGACGGGAGGGTTTGCGAGTGTTGGAGTAGACATGCACATGAAGGGTGACACGTGACATGCAGGCCCCTATCAAGAGGAGAAAGAAGAGAGGGAAGTTATATTTCAGTAGCACTAAGAAATTGAAGTCGAGCAGGATGGGGAGGAAGAAGGTGGCGCCTGAAACATATGACACTAGTGGAATTAACAAAGTTTTAGATTTTGACGACACTGAGGAGAACGGAACATTATCGACGATAGACGAATCTCTGGGTCCCTCAAAATCCAAGAGCCCAAGATCACAGTGTCGAGAAGTATCAAAGGATGTGGGGACAGAGTCCAATCCCGCATCCAATCCAGCATCGCAGGAGGAGAGTGGCGAGGAAGAGGTTGAAGAGACGAGCTTGATGGAACCAGAAGGTTGGTTCCTCGGACCCTAAACTTGACAATTTTGAAAGAATTTAAACGCGGAATAGAAGTTAGCCCAAAAAGTGGTGGGCTTAGAGTAGCCAAAGAATAGGACCCGTCAAGGGCACCCCTCCGGAAGTGATTGTATGGCTTAGTAGTGCAGTCAAATTTCGATAGTGAGGGAATCTTTCTAGAGCCCTAGGGTGCACCCGAGTGGGTCCAAATGTTTACGGGTTTAGGGTTTGAAGGTAAAGCCAAGGAGTGAAGTCAACTTTGAAAATTGAGGTAATCTTTTGGAGCTCTAGGGTGCCCCCGAGGGTGTGGAAGGGTTTTGTTGTTGAGGGTTTGATTGTAAGGTAAGGTAGGATTTGGAGGCCGAGGATGGAACCCGAAGTGTCCAGCGGAGACTCAGGTTCATATATTCGGACCCCCTAAGTTCAATTTGGTCTTGGTTGAAGGACATAACATGATGTTTGATATGCTAGTGAAGTTCAGATTGTGAGGATAGAATGTGGTGCCCCCGAGAGGTGCCGTTAACGGCACCCCCTCAGGGGCTTTATTTTTGTTTTTTTGGTGCTTGAAAATGGCCTGTCTACACACTGCAAGGTTGAGGATGAGTCAATATGGCCAGAAATTTCAGGTGCCTCATATATTCGGACCCCCTGAAGTTGATTTTGGTCTTGGTTGAAGGTCATATAAGGATGCATAATATACTCATAAATATCAGATTGTGAGGTTATAATGTGGTACCCCCGAGAGGTGCCGTTAACGGCACCCCCCTCGGGGGTTTATTTTTGGATTATTTTGGTGCTTGATAATGGCCTGTCTATACACTGCAAGGTTGAGGATGAGTCAATATGGCTAGAAATTGCAGGTGGGTCATATACTCGGACACCCTAAGTTTATTTTGGTCTTGGTTGAAGGACAGAACAGGGTGCTTGATATGAGAGTGAAGTTCAGATTGTGAGGATATAAAGTGGTGCCCCCGAGAGGTGCCGTTAACGGAACCCCCCTCGGGGGTTTTATTTTTATTTTTTTGGTGCTTGAAAATGGCCTGTCTACACACTGTAAGGTTGAGGATGAGTCAATATGGCTAGAAATTGCAGGTGGGTCATATACTCGGACCCCCTTAAGTTGATATTGGTCTTGGTTGAAGGTCATATAAGAATGCACAATATACTCATAAATATCAGATGTTGAGTTTGTAATGTGGTGCCCCCGAGAGGTGCCGTTAACGGCACCCCCCTCGGGGGTTTATTTTTTGATTATTTTGGTGCTTGATAATGGCCTATCTATACACTGCAAGGTTGAGGATGAGTCAATATGGCTAGAAATTGCAGGTGGGTCATATACTCGGACCCCCTAAGTTCATTTTGGTCTTGGTTGAAGGACAGAACAGGGTGCTTGATATGAGAGTGAAGTTCAGATTGTGAGGATATAAAGTGGTGCCCCCGAGAGGTGCCGTTAACGGCACCCCCATCGGGGGTCATTTTTTTATTTTTTTGGTGCTTGAAAATGGCCTGTTTATGCACTCTAAGGTTGAGGGTAAGTTAATATGGCCAGAAATTTTAGGTGGGTCATAAACTCGGACCCCCTTAAGTTGATTTTGGTCTTGGTTGAAGGTCATATAAGGATGCATAATATACTCATAAATATCAGATTGTGAGGATATAAAGTGGTGCCCCCGAGAGGTGCCGTTAACGGCACCACGCTCGGGGGGTTTTATTTTTATTTTTTTGGTGCTTGAAAATGGCCTGTCTACACACTATAAGGTTGAGGATGAGTCAATATGGCTAGAAATTTTAGGTGGGTCATATACTTGGACCCCCTTAAGGATCATACAAGGATCTATAATATACTCATAAATATCAGATTGTGAGGATATAAAGTGGTTCCCCCGAGGGGTGCCGTTAACGGCACCCCCTTTGGGGGTCTTTTTTTAATTTTTTTGGTGCTTGAAAATGGCCTGTTCATGCACTCTAAGGTTGAGGGTAAGTCAATATGGCTAGAAATTGCTCGTTGGTCATATATTCGGACCCCCTTAAGTTGATTTTGGTCTTGGTTGAAGGTCATATAAGGATGCATAATATACTCATCAATATCAGATTTTAAGGTTATAATGTGGTGCCCCCGAGGGGTGCCGTTAACGGCAACCCCCCATGGGACTTCATTTTGATCTTTTTGATGCTTGTATATGGCCTCTTTGTGCATTATAAGGTTTAAGACGACTGAATATTCTTAGAAATACCTGATTGCTCATATTTGTGGACCCCTTAGGTTCTTTATCTGTGTTAATTGTATGAGCAGGGTCTTTAAACCGCTAATAAAGTTCAGATGTTGAAGTTATAAAGTGGTGCCCCCGAGAGGTGCCGTTAACGGCACCCCCATTGGGGTTTATTTATTTATTTTTTTTGGTGCTTCAAAATGGCCTGTTTATGCACTCTAAGGTTGAGGGTAAGTCAATATGGCTAGAAATTGCTCGTTGGTCATATATTCGGACCCCCTTAAGTTGATTTTGGTCTTGGTGGAAGGTCATATAAGGATACACAATATACTCATAAATATCAGATTTTGAGGTTATAATGTGGTGCCCCCGAGAGGTGCCATTAACGGCACCCCCTCGGGGGTATTTTTTTGATTTTTTTGTTGCTTGTATATGGCCTGTTTATGTACTCTATACATTAGGATAACTGAGTATGGCTTAGTATGACTGAATATGGTTTGAGGTTTCTCGTTGCGCTTACAGGTGGCCCTCAATGGGTTTTTTTTTCTTTGTTTGATTATGAAGCTTCAAGTTTTGGTTATTGATTTGATTTTAAGGTTTAGGAGTGCGCTTTAGTTCAATTGTTTGGAGTTAAGGACAAGTTCTTATCACTTCTAATGTATTTTGATGCTGAGACCTTTGTTCAGATGAAGTCCGCCTTACAGATGGACAGTTGAAACTCAAGCTTCACGACCTTGCCATTAAGGAGAGCGTTCCAACCGCATCTAGGCTTGAGAAACTTAAATGGCACCAAAACAAAAGGGTCGTCTCTTTATCCCTCTTTGTCGCATGATGTCGCGCACCTCTCCATGAGGAGTGCCCGAAACACCATGGGCACAAGGGGGACCCCGGAGTGACACCCGGGACTTGTGGCGCCGTTGGTGAGAGGGCCCAAGTGATCCTAGTGTGGGTGAGGGCCCCGGGCGTGGGGAACGCCTCCCACCCACAGAGACTAGGAGGCACAAGGGTAAGGCCAAGAGCTATGCGTAGCTCATGGCGTGGTGATTCTAGAATGCTCAAGATCACCTCAATCGGAGGTGTGAGCTAGGAGTTATGGCCATTTGAGTGTGGCGCTGTCCCGGGACAGCGCCCTGGTACAGCAGTGCCTGGGAGTGATTCCCGGGACTGCCAAGGTTCAAACAGGCATAACTTCGTCAATACTTGCCTGAATGGGGCAAGTGAGGAGTCCATCGGCATCTACGGGAAGCGTAGATGAAGATGAAGTGGTCACTTGTTAGTATCTAACATCATACAAGGAAGTTATGATGGTCTGAAGCTGATGGGGGCTTCTAGGCCCAGCGGCTAAAGGAAAGTGTCCACTTGGCCCCAACTCTTGGTGGAGAGACAAGAGGTTGGTTGACGGTGGGGTAGGGGCCCCGCGTAGAGTCCTAGAGGCTTATATGGGTGAGGTGGTGTGGCCTCACCCACCCGAGGCCGAACGGCATGGCCTCCATGGGCTTTGGCCCATTGTGAGGCCATAGTTGCCTAGTATGGTTCGGGTTGTTGTAGTGTTGCTCCGGCAACGCGATGATCAACATAAGATTGGACTTCCATGGATGGAAGTCCACATCTAAGGATTGGTTACGGATTAAAGGGGTGAGTCCCGAAAGCAAAGTAGGAGGGTTGGTTCCCCTCCTATGAACTATAAGGTCCGGGGTGAGAGGAGCTAACCATTAGCATGGCGATATGCGAAGGGTTAGCGCTCGTAACCTTGGCTAGGAAATGAAAATTGGCAAGATGGTCAAGGAAGGCTAGCAAGGGTTGCGACACGTGGTATCAGAGCAGGTTTCCAAGTTTTGAGCTCGCACTTTTGAGGGAAACATGGGTATCAAAAATGCGGGTTATGATGGTGAGCCCGGGGTTTCCAAAAGGTTGTGAGGCTCAAATTGGAACAAGGATCATGTGCAAGTGGAATTTGACCATACCATTGGTTCTAATGATAATGGTGGGCATGAGGGTGGATTTGGTAAGGAAAATGGAGGAGTGATTTGAAAAAGGCTCCCGCAAACCTCAAAAAACATTTGGGGCCTAGAATACCGAAAGCACCCAAAACCTTGGAGGGCATTAATGTTGGATTGAAATTCCAATTTGAAATGCTTGGAAGGTATTGATGTTGGAATGAATTTGGTGCTAATGAGGCACCCGGGGCCTCTTAAGGCCTATGTGCGCTATTCAAACGCACAAATGAAGGATACACCTAAAACGGACGAGCTTTCTAAGAAATGCATCCTTTTAGGTGGGGTTTTAAAAGCGGGTGGTGGATGCCTTGTTTAAGTCCCTAAGGCTTCTTGAGGACATGGTGGGGACCATCAAGTTTGCAAGAGCATTGAAGCCGATGGTCCCAAAGAGAAGTTTGGCGGCGCATCACCACGAGTGGCTTTAGCCAAAGTAGGTCCCAAAGAAATGAGTGCAAATTGTTTGGTCCATTTTACTTAGGCAAAACATGTTGGTGCCGCGGACGGAATGTTGAAAGGTGGCTTTATGCTTCCAAAGCAAATCATATTTGTTCCGCGGACGGAATGTTGGGAGGTGGGTTTGTCCTACCAAGGCAATTCATGTTCGTGCCGCGGACGGAGTGTGGGAAGGTGGCTTTGTGCTACCAAGGCAAAACATGTTTGTTTTGCGGACAAACTATTAGAAATTGGTTTTGTGGCACCAAACCAATTTATCCCGCGGACGAAATGTTTAAAGTTGGCTTTGCGGACCAAGCCAAGCCAAGTTGCCGAGGACCGAATGTAAGACGATGGCATTGTGGCCAAGGCTAGTAGCCTTAAGCCAAGGCCAAATCTTTTGTACCTTGAGGCTCAATGAATGGGAGAAATGTCTCATGTGTTGACAAAGAGGCTACCACTCCTTCTTGAGCCCAAAACTCACAAGGGAGTTGGGGCTTGCCGATTGATAGAGAAAGCAAGCCCACCAAGGTGCGGTTTGGAAAGGGCGAACCGCATGAGACAAAGGAGGCCGCGATGC
This sequence comes from Polytrichum commune, assembly GCA_950295325.1. Lineage (NCBI taxonomy): Eukaryota > Viridiplantae > Streptophyta > Polytrichopsida > Polytrichales > Polytrichaceae > Polytrichum > Polytrichum commune. The sequence goes on from OX485803.1 coordinate 28,249,401, forward strand.
ATGTAACCTTTCAATGTGGGACATTGGATTTTTGTCAAAATTTCACACCATGTGAAATAGATGAAATGCATGTCATTGTGAAGGCCGCCTACTTTGAAACTCACATAATAGATGTGAGGTGCAAGCCGGTGAGCTTGCGGTGCATTATGATGTGTCATAATGGCAAAGAATTGAAGTTCAAATTGACAAGGACTCCTATGGTAGGAGGACCCAAGTTGAATTTGGTCTTAATGGACCAAATGAAAAATAGAAAACATAATGGTCGTGGTTCAATTGGAGCAACTCCAAAGAATGTATGGGGAGGCTAGGAAAGATGGGCCTCCTCCAAACCACATTGGTGGGATGTTGGTGAGATACAAGGATGTATTCACCAATGTGTTGCCCAAAAAGTTACCGCCAAGAAGTGAAAAATAACTTTGCTCAACGAGAGATTGAGTTCTTGAGGTATGTGGTGACAAAGGAAGTCGGTGGACAAACATGAAGAATGTCAAGGCAATCGAAGAGGAGAATTGGCCCTTGACTTAAAAAAAAAGGCTTAGGTCATTTGTTGGCCTAGCCAACTACTACCACCACTTCATTCATGGTTTTTCTAAGGTTGCTAGAACCTTAGTCAACATGTTGGAAAAAATGGCTATCCCAAGAGTGGGATGAGCCTTGTCACCAAGCCTTTGGGGAGCTCAAGAAAAAGTTCTCTTCACAAGATGTGGTTAAGTTTCCAGGTTTTCATAAGCATGTTGAGGTGCACATGAAGGCGAAGGACTTCACCATTGGCGGATGTTGATCCAAGATGGATGACCATTGCTTATGGGAGCATTAAGCTCCATGGTTGTAGAAGCTTGTCCAACTTGTGCAAGAAATGGCTATCCCAAGAGTGGGATGAGCCTTGCCACCAAGTCTTTGAGGAGCTTAAGAGCAAGTTCTCTTCGCCGCCCGTGCTCAAGTTCGCGGAATTTGACAAACCTTTTGAGGTGCATACGGGGGCAAGCGACTTTACCATTGGCGGATGTTGATCCAAGATGGATGCCCATTGCATATGGGACCATTAAGCTTAAAGGTGGTCGAACCTTGTGCGACTTGTGAACGAAATGGCTATCTCAAGAGTGGGATGAGCCTTGTCCCAAAGTCTTTGGGGAACTTAAGACAAAGTCCTCTTTACCACCCGTGTTCAAGTTCGCGGAGCTTGAAAAACCTTTTGAGGTGCATACGGGGGGCGAGTGACTTTACCATTGGCGGATGTTGATGCTAGATGGATGGCCATTGCATATGAGAGCATGAAGCTCAATGGTTGTCCCACCTTGTCCGACTTGTGGAAGAAATGGCTATCCCAAGAGTGGGATGATGTTTGTCACGAGTCTTTGGGGAGCTTAAGACCAAGTTCTCTTCGCCGCCCGTGCTCAAGTTCGCGGAGCTTGACAAACCTTTTGAGGTGCATACGGGGGTGAGTGATTTTGCCAATGGTGGATTATGTGTAAGATGGATGGCCATTGCATATGCGAGCATGAAGCTCGATGGTTGTCAAAGAAGACAACCAACTCATAACAAAGAACTTCTTTGCCGTAGTGCATTGCTTGAAGATGTGGCGACATTATTTAAGGTCGCACAAAGCAAAGGTCTACATGGACTATGTGTCCTAAAAGTATTTTGACATACAAGCGCAAGTGAGCGCCAAGTCATTGCGTTGGCATGATAGCTTGGCGCTTATGAAGGTGGATCTAATTCACAAACCGGACCGTGCAAATGTGGTGCCGGAAGCGCTAAGTAGACGGGAAGAGTTCCAAGCAATGAGAACCATCCAAACCTTGTGGCTAATGTGTGCCGGCGAAGGAAACTTGTGATGCAAGATACGGGAGGGGTAAATTAACTACCCCAAAGCACAAAAGCTTTTAGGTGAGCTTCGCAAGAGCAAGGTGCTCAAAGAGGTTAAGTTGGTGGACGGATTGTTCAAGTGCAAGCAAAGTTGGGTGTATGTGCCACAAGGCAAGTTGAGGCTATCGGTTTTGAAGGAAGAATATGATAGTCCTATTGCCGGCCATAGAGGAGAAAAAAAAAAAACCGCCATAGAATGGTGTCAAAGAGGTACCATTGGCGGTGCATAAACTAGGATATAACCCACTTTGTGAAGGCGTGAATAAAGTGCCAAATGAACCAAGCCTCTTACCAAAAGCAAGGCAGTCTCTTGCAACCTTTGCCTATCCCGTGGGCGCCATGGCATAGTATGTGCATGAACTTGATCACAAGTTTGCCGGAGTCACATGGGTATGATGCCATCTTGTTGATGGTAGAGCGGTTTGCCAAGTTGGCACACATGGTGCCGATTGTGGGAACCGCCACCGCGTTGGAGACCGCATAGCCTTTTCTCAAAGGATGGTTGAGGCACCACGGGTTGCCAAAAGTGATTGTGTGGGATCAAGATCCAAAGTTCACAAGTGCATTTTCAATGCATTTCTCTAAGGAGGTCGGAATGAAACTAAGGTTTAGCACGGCCTTGCATTCCCAAATGAATGGGAAAGTGGAGCATGTGAATGGAGTCTTGAAGCAATACTTGAGGAACTTGGTGGGGGCGGACCAAGGAGATTGGGCGGACTATGTGGGTCGAGCGGAGTGTAATTGCAATGTAGCCACGCACTTGGCTACCAAGGGGTGGTCTTTCGTGGTGGCTTATGGAGCGGATGCGCTCCAACCTATTAACCTAGCTCTCGAGGGGGCACATCCAACACTAGAGTTCAACCATAAGGTGTTGCATAAGGCTGCGGTGGACCTCGTCATTGCAGAGTATCCTGATGGTTTGCCTGTCCCAGGAGTTTCTGAATTCCCGGGGCAAGTTCCAAATTGGAATAAGCAGGTTCAGAACTTTATCAAGTTCACCATTGGTTTTTGTCAGGGCTATCTTCACGACGATGGCGCACTCCTCTTATTTTATCCTGACAGTGTGCAAATCAAGAAGGAGGTCTTGAGCTTTCTCTACAACAACAACTTGGAGGTCAAGGAGGAATGGACCATCGTTAATTCTCTACACCTCACTCACCCTATGCATAACTCTAAGCGGGTGAGTAATTGTAGCCATTTCCCACTCTTCAAGTTCGAAGTCATTCATACTTTCAATCACATTGCTAACAATTCGAGGCCTATGTTTGATGTCCAGACTCTGAAATTCAAAGCAATCGTGTTGGTTCGATCTTTCTCCACACCTTTGCTTAGGCCACCCAAAGAGTTTGTTATTTCTTCCAGTGACAAATTTGAAGATGTTGACCTTGCAAATGATGACGTTCTTTTCAACATTGTCACCTCTGATACTGCACTCAAGTGCAACGACGGTGACACATTCTGGAGGGACCCTAAAGAGAAGGCAGTGTCCCTGCTCTAGCTTCTAATCAGTGGCCTTAGCCCTCCAGGCGGGATTATATGTGACCTCACTGCTGGAACTGGTATGAGTAATTTGTGTAACATTCCCATGCCTCTAGACTTAGGCAATTCAATCACCTTCTACTAATTCATTTGTTTTGCTCTTTGTAGGTGCCTCGGTTCTTGCAGCACAATCTACTAACAGGGCAATAGTGGCACTTGAGGGAGACAAGGAATTGTACGAAGAAATTTTGCACCCAATACAGGTCGCAGCCTCGGAGTCTCTAGGGGTCGATCCAACTCACGTTGTAGACCTTGACGAGGACGATGACGATGCCCTCCCTCAACAGGGTGCAGTTAATCTATGTGAGTAAGTTTGTTGTCATCTTAAACTTAATGTTGAGTATGTTGCATTTGATTGGAAGTATTCTAACAATCGTAATTTCTCCTCTGTTGGTGTAGTCTGATGGATCAATACTTCGGCTCGCCGACTAGTCCTACCATGCGACTTCCTTCTTATGCCGAGGATATGGCAGTAGCTTATGCCAAATACTCCTCCCATAGCTCTAGTGCCTCTTCTAGTCCACGTGAGAGATACGATCCAAGAGTACTTAGATACATAGATCAAAGTGCTTCGGAGAGTGAGGATGAGTTTATTCCTTGAACTCCATTTTGTATTGGATTGTATTATTTTTGGCTTTTAGATTTCCGGCGCAAGTCTCATACTTGCTCTTCTTTATTTCATTCCCATAATGTCAACCCGCATTGCATTTTTCAATTATTATTGTAAATATTTTTAGTTTGTGGATTAGCCCTTAAGTATAGTTCAAGTATCCCTAAACGGTATGCCTCTCACAATCTTAACCGCTAATGTAGCATCCACCCATTCAAATATAAAGTTGGTGCCTCACACACCTCCTCCTTGTTTCACTAAATCATAAATACTCAATAATACTTAAGTTGCACACCACACAACACTTTCTATAATGTTCACCCTCAAATGTTCACCCTCGGGAAACGATCATAGTTAACATTTATTAAGGTGTTAATAGTTACCAATTATAAAATTGTTTTATCGACCAATATACAAATCTTAACATTTATAAATATAAGCATTTTTGAAGAGTCCTTGTGAGAGAATACCATTCATAAAATTGCAAACCCAATCAAAACTTTATTCAATATGAAGTTTAGAAATCATGGGTGAAGTATGAATCATGGGCATGCACAACTTGCAAATATTTCTCAATTTGCACCAACAAACCCACATACTTGGACACCCACATGAACGTGTTTCCATGTACCTTCTAATGGAAGTTCTCATGTGCCTCCATTCTGACACTTCCGTCACTATAACTAAACGTAGCCAAACGTAGTCTTTCCAAAGAGTAGTTATGGTTGCATTTCATTCGTTAACATATATAGAGTCAAATTTAAAAGTGTGCAATATGTGGGGAGTAGAATAAAGTTAACAATTAGAAAGGGCTAACATTTATAGGTGTAACATTAATAGAGTGGACTATATGTGGGGAATTCTTTTCACATACCTCCTTCGTGTTTCCTTCATATAGTAATTTTTATTTGATTTACAGTGATATGTACTATAGTACACAAGTTTGGTAATTGTATTTATGACGTAATAGTGATGTAAGCCCTAATTTTGTATTTTATTATAATATATATATGTTTCAAAAATATGTAAACGTTTCAAATGGGGAAATGTTGTTCTATTTCCACGGTAATAGAGACCCTAACTCATAAAATTTTCTTAAAATAGCTCTACCCTAAACCCATAATCTCACGGTTATAGGTGCATTTCCCCTCTCAATTCATGTCTCAAATGGAGTTCTCCGCTCTCCAAATCGCCGCTCTCTGCTCTCTGCTCTCCGCTCGCATACTAACTTTCCCCATGGCATTGGAGTCGAATTTTTGACAAATTCGTACATCGTGCTCCACCTCTTCTATTGTTTTCCCTTCAAAAATAGGATTATCACTTTGATTTTGAATGGTGGTAGAAGTCTATAATGAACAGTACATTAAAAACAAAGTGTAGTCAATGAAATGAAAAGTAAAACTTGTAGCATATGAATAAGACAGAGAACAATTGAAATATGAGGCCTCGTCAACGAGGCTATGTTCTCCAGCACAAACCAGCAAAACCAACATGAACCAGCAAAAACCAGCAAAACCAGCAAAAACTAGCACAACCAACGTAAACCAGTAAAATCAACATAAACTAGCATAAACTAGCAAAACCAACATAAACCAACAAAAACCAACAAAAACCAACAAAATAAACAAAACCAACAAAACCCAACAAAAACCAACAAAAACTAGCAAAAACTAGCACAAACCAGCACAAACCATCACAAACCAACAAAACCCAGCAAAAACTAGCAAAAACTAGCAAAAACTAGCAAAAATCAGCACAAACCAACACACCCTAAACCCTAAACCAACACAAACCAGCAACAAAGAAAAAATGAGATAAGATGCATTTTGAACCTATACCATTCTAATGAAACAGAAAATGATCCAAAATTGACGCCTCGTCAACGAGCCCAAGTTTCAGAGTGTAAACATGAAACCCCAAAAAAAAATTTAAAAATGTGCCTTTAAACTTTTGTTATCCCAATGAAACCCCAGAGAACTGAAATTTGAGGCCTCGTCAACGAGGCCATGCTCTTCAACACAAAACAACAACAAAGATAAAATGAGAAAATATGCATTTTGAACTTATACCATTCCAATGAAACAGAAAATGACCCAAAATTGACGCCTTGTCAACGAGCCCAAGTTTCAGAGTGTAAGCATGAAATCCTAAGAAATTAAAAAAATGTGCCCTTAAATTTTTGCTATTCCAATGAAACAACTGACATTTGAGGCCTCGTCAACGAGGCCATACTCTTCAACACAAAGCAGCAACAAACTTCAATGTTAGTTTCGGTGGCTCCAATCTCCAAATCATGTGCGCCCTCAATGCATTCGGGGACAACCTCCCCACCATCTCCACGCTCATGTCCACCCTTCCCACCATCGCCACGCTCATGTCCACCCTTCCCATCATCGTCGCGTTCATGTCCATCCTTCCCCATTACAACGTTTCCCTTGCATACCTTAGCATATCCTTGCAAACCCTAGCATACCATCTGAAGTTGGGCTTCGAACTCGTTAAAAAGATTTTTTTTTATTTTTTTTTTAAAAAAAAGTAGATTTGGGCCAAAAGAATCTTTTAGATATATCCTATCATTTTAAATATTATAAAGCCATTTTCTTCCCAAGCATACATTCTAACCTCACAAACCACCTTGATTTTTTTCAAATTTTTTGGACTCAATGGTGATTTTACAAAAATCGGCAAAGTCCTCTGAATATAATCGGGCAAGATTTCGCCCAAAAATCTTCTGATTTTGAAGATTTCTCTCAAGATTCTAAGATGCTCTTTTCGTTTTTGGGCCGTGAAACATTCACAACTTCTCCGTTTTTTGCGTGCAATATACCGTTGGAATCGTCTTCTCGAGCTCCACGACATGGGATTTGGTGTCAAATTCACCTCCAAGAAGAAAGAAAACATGTACACATAAATTTAAATCGTTCCAATCTAATGGTTATAGTTTTGGCAACAAATACATGAACTTACCACTTCTGTGCTTGTGGGAGATATGGCATTCGTAGCTGGACTAGATTCGCCTCCGTCTTCTTCAATATCATTCATACAATCGACCTCGGCAATATCCATTGCTTCATTGTTTTGTATCGAGTTCTCCCCACATTGAAAAAGTCCAACTTCATGATCCTCATAGGACAAGGTCCGAATAATGCTACTAATCTCATCACCATTGGCCTTCTGCAAGCGTCTAACCATCCTTAATTTTTCTAACTGTTTCTTACTAGAAAACAGAAGACCAACCTTACGTCTCTTCCTATGAAAACCCTTTGGCATCCCTGCAACTGGAAACACTACATGAAAAGTAATTTTACTATTTGGTTACAACTATGCAATCTCTCCAATATATAACGCTCATGTAGTGTAATGAATGTATCATCATCCGATTATTTATGGCTTCTTAGAAATGAATGATATCTATTTACATACATATAAACGGTCATTTGTAAAAGAGGCATACGGCTTCTCGTCTATAAATGATATCTACTTACCTGGATGTAAACGTTCATTTCTAAAGGAGGCGCTCCCAAGAATTCATAATTCAAAACATTCTATAATAGTCACTAAAATCACATGAAATCTTTGTATGTCAGATGTATCAATTCAAATTTTGAATCACTATGAGCTAACACCACGCAACGGAAATATTTGGTTGTCACTATTTTATAGTCATTTCCTTTCTATTACAACAAACTTTCATATAACCCTCTCATACAATGACATTGAACATGACTTTGTAGGTTGTACGCACATGCAAGTATGGATATGGCATTTGTTCGCGGTGACGCCTCTAGCATTCCAATTTCTTTTCCCTGCAGTGATAATGATATGGCATGGGTATCTACATTGATTCTCAGTGTAAGATTCAATTTGGATTTGTCGTCTTTATGGGTGGAGGAGGAGTTTTTTGATTTAGAAGGAGTTCAAGTCGTATCTACAGTCATGTTGCTAAAGATCGAGACTGACTCAGGATGCGGTTGGAAGCTTCCTCCAGGCAAGTACCATGTTTTTGGTACTCCAAGAATTACTAGGTCGATATCGACAGAAATTCTTACACCTGGGTCTGCAACCTCCACTGTTCAGATGCCTTGGGGAACTCGTGTGAAGGTAGAGTCTCCAAGTCATAGTCATATTGATCTTACTGAGGGGCGGTTTACACTATGGACCATGAAGTTGGACCAGGGCTCTGCAAGGCAGCTGATTGGCTCTTGAAGTTGTCCCGGGACAACTTCGGTTTACACTAAGGAAAAAATGGCAGAGGGACCATGGAGGTTGAGGTCCCCAAAATATAATTTTCAAGGCCTAATAAATGCACATAATTTTCAATGCCTAATAATTTTCAAGGCCTAATAAATAACATGGTCCAACGGGTTTTGCGTTGAGAGAGGCAAGAGAGGTGGTCTGGTAGGAAAAGGCAAGGGCCCATGTCAAAGAAATGCCATTTCAAGAATGTTTTAATGAATCTACCTTTTATGTGCCTTAATTATATTGTAGCCCATGAGACATACCAGCACTATCTTGCCCTACCCTTTAAACCCGCTTACACGTGTTTCATCAAACAACGCGGGACATCTAGAACTCAAGAATTCAAGTGCAGATTTGTTTTTTTGGTCTACCAGCTGCAATTTTTGGAATTTGGATGCGTGTAATATACCGTTGGAAAGGTCTTGAAAATACCTTTCCAACGGTATATTACACGCCCCAAAATGTTTAAAAACTACAGTTGCAAAAGAATAAAGAAAAATACATAGTCGTTTAGTGATTGTAGATCAGGGTGGTCAAAAGAAGCGCAATGGGAAATCTTCTAACATTAATTATCAAAGAATTGAAATTTAGTGTTGAGCAAGGTTGGGTGGTAACAACATTAGATATAATCAAACACTAAATATCCTATTTAGTGTAGTGAAACACAAGGTACATGTCACATGTACAATTGAATCGCTCATTTTCTTTTTGTAAAAATTGTTGTGAGAAGATTTGCAAGCCACATCTTCGACACATTTAACAAGAAGTGAAGATAGTTGAAGCCTAAGAGATGACAAGAGAATGATCAAACTTTAAGGCAAAAAGAAGAAAAAACTAATTGACAAGATAAGTGAAGGCATGTGCAGGCAAGTGAAGGCATGTGTAGGCAAGTGAAGGCAAATTGAAGTCAACAAAATGGTCAAACTTCATTTTTCCCCAAAACTGCCCTTTTTGGGCTTATATTAAAAAAATCAGCACATCCACTTCTTGCCGCATGGTCATTCTTCATGGTCCACATTCGGTTTACACCTAGTGAAGGGCCCATGAACCATGAAAACTAATATTTTAGTAACTCGGACCATGGAAGTCATCCCATGAAGTCGTCCCACGCAAAATAGGCCTCTTACGTGGGACGACTTCATGGTCCATAGTGTAAACCACCCCTGAGTCTTCCGATGATGATGTAGTTGTTGTCAATGATGCGAATCGCAAGCTATCTCCTATACATGAGAAATGTGAAGACACTTTTCTAAGTGTACATAACATGGACCATCATAGCACGTTGAATCCTTATGTTCATCAAAAAACATCTAAATTTGTGAGCATCTTGGAATGCCTTAGAGATGTGCAAAGTCGTCCACGTGCACGGAATGAATTGAAATTTATAAACCTCAATACAATCCGTTGTGACACAGTCCGTCACCTTCCTCAATCGTTTAATGGAGATGTGTTTTTTGAGTTACCTCCTCTTCCCTCTTCGGCATCCCCTTCTAGAAGTGGAGCCAACTCAATTTCATCGTCTTCTGTAGGTTGACAGCTAGAAGGCATGGATCGTAAGTTCGATAGCCACAATTGGACACACACACACACCACAAACATTGCAAATGATTTCGGCCTAAAGTTCCGCTATTCATTGTGTGTGGGCCATTTGGTTTGCGAGAACACAACTTGCCCTAGACTACGGCGAAGTGGCAACAAAAATGAGACAGAATGGGAGGGATCGTCACATGTTGTCTTTGATGTGGGACAACAATCTCCTGTAAAGTCTAATCTCGTATGTCGGATCTGTAAAGAAGTCCCATCCTGCATAGCTCCATGCCCTTGCCGCATGTATAGGGTCTTGAACTCAATAGGTCTTCCAAGAGCTTGTATCCATGTTGGTATTCACGATCATCCAGTGGGTAAAGGAATTTGTCGTGATTCTGTTCATCGAACAACATCTTTGATTAGTCAAGAGGTATCAAAGACACCAACTGCAACAAATTCCGCCATTCGGCTTGCTGCTAGCAAGGAATTTCTTGCATCTGAATTGTTTGGAGAGGAAGGACTACACAGCGACCGAAAGCCCCTCTGCGGAGAGGCCCTTGAGGCTGTTATGGACAAATTCCGGATACTCAGTTCACCTACTATTCGAAATACCATCTCTAGTTTCCGTCACAATACAAACGGGGGACCCATTGACAACATTATCTCGTTGAAAATGAAAAGTACATATTCCTTTATTCAAGATAGTGTGTTCCCAGGCCAAGGTAAGGATAAAGTTTACCTTTTCAAGATGTCTGAGGAAGGACCGGGAAGCGGGGTGGATTTGGTAAGGCGAATGCAATCTGGTGGAGACTTGCAGAACTCTTGGTGCATGTTCGATCATGTTAAGAGGGTGAAAGGATGGACGTCAATGGCTGCCCATGTCTATAACCCTGAGTTTTGTCGAGTCCAAACTATTTGTGTTTGCGACATGATGAGTGAGGATGCTCAGTCACAACAACAAATGTGGAGATCCCTCAATTCCGTCATGGCGCGCCATGGGATTTCATCTCCAAACTTCAAGGGTTTCATGGCTGACAATGCAATGGCCAACTGGCATGTTGTTCGTGTGGTGTATGGAAGTGGCAACAAGCAAGAGCCAATGCAAGATCGAGAGCGCTCTTGTCTACTTCATTGGACAACTTCGCTAAATAGACATACAGAGAAACTCATTCGACTAGAGTTCCAAGAAACTCACAAGAGGCTTTGCAAACAATACAAGGATGCAAAATCAATGGCAGAAGTAGAAGAGAGATACCTTGGAATCAAGGGTTGGTGGCTTTCTTCAAGAGCTGCATCAGAGGATTCTTTGCGAGAACTAGATGACTGGCTGGGTTTTTGGCACTTTCGATACCGGCAGTGGGGTGGATTTTTAGAATTGGTAAGTTATATACCTCCTTGAATTTGAATTTTCCTTCTTTATTGCTCAACTGTTATTCATGGACAAGTTGCTTTAGTGTCCCTAACGTATGTGGTTTTGTTTAATTGTTTTCCTTCACATCTATAATATTTACACAAGTTTGGGTTCAACATCCACTAGTCTTATTATGGAAACATGATTTTGGAAACCAATGAAACCTTACTTTATCATTCAAAATCATTCTTATTGTTGCAGAACCTCAATTTAGAAGAGCTAGCCGAGATGCCTTCATGCAATTTGGCAGAGACAATTCACAACAAGTGGTTGCAAATGTCTGGGAAGAGGGGAACCTGCTTGTACGCCGCCACAACCGATGACATGATGCGGGTTATTCAACAATCGACTAATTATTGGGCATACCTCCAAGGGTATGCATCTGGCACTGGTCCCCACTTGGATGAACTTCGCCTTCGAGCTGGAAGACGAACTAGAAATCCAACAAAATTTGCCGAGGCTGTCGCCAAACTTCCAGATGCTCACCTATTAGCCACGCGGGTTTCCCACTTGGAAGGTGAAGAAATATTTGGCTCCTCAAAGCGCAAACTGAATTTGCCTCCTGGATCAGACGACGACTCTCATCGCCACGATACAGTGAATTTTTCTGCACCTAGAGTTCAGACTCGGTCAGTCAAAGCACGCACAGAAGGAGATGCATCGACAACAATACCAACGCCAACGCCAACGCCAGTGTCAACACAAGAAGGTGAACCAAGCACATTATGTCGACACGCTACCAAAATACTTGAAACAAACTGCAACCCTTCACTATGGCACATTGCTATGTGTAAAAAAGAAGGGAAGACTTGTCACGGAGTTCAAATCGGGATGAAGAAGAGATGCGGGGCCAAGATAAACAAGTCAAGCAAGAGTGGAACAGTAGCACCTACCTACAACGGCCGCATGACAAAATATGGAACCAAGGCCATTATCAACTTTGATTTCTGGTTTTGTGCAGATGACCTATTGCGTTGTGTTGGAGGCTCTAAGGTTAAGTGGGTTCACGATTGGCCTCCTCTTCCAAATGTCTGGCCTATTGCATGTGGGACACATCTCACAAAATCAGAGATTCTTTTTCTATAGGAAGCAGGATTTTAATTGCAAACTGAAGATGTAGGCGAACCAACACTCCACCTCTTCAATGAAGACGGTACAGGAAAAAATGTGTCCTTCCTACACTCAAAGCAACTAGATAGTGATGTCCAACCATCTGACGGTGATATGCACCCCACAAAGCGATTGGGAAAAACCATTCGGCGTAATCCTAATGCGCCCACAGTTGACCACCGCAACAAATGGGAGACAACACGGAACTTGAACGCAGTCGTTGATTCTGTTGTCATTATTCCATACCTTGGCTATGGTAGAGTGTTAACTTTGATCTCTGGTATCTTTCCCAACCAAAAGGTCTATCGAATCACAATTTCGGATTTTCCTGCTTGTACTTGCGAAGACTTTATCACCATGAGTACGGCTGCACTTGGTAGTAGGAAATCTTGGGTAAACTGCAAGCATTTATATTATGTCTTTAGGTTTATTTGCAAGGCAAACTTAGAGAACGACAAATATATACATGCACCAAGTCTGAGTTTTGATGAAGTGAAGTTACTTCTTGTAGGTAGCAATCTATAAGATTTTTTGTATTTGTCTTGTAGTAGATAGTGAAACCATTTATGTGCAGAGGTGGATATAGAATTTTCAATTGGAGTAGATGCCACATACCTTAAATTCTAATTGCTTTATGCTGGAAATTGTTTATGGCAGTTCAAGGACCACTCAAATCATTTGTAAAATTGTAAACATGAAATAAAGATATAAGAAAATGCTGAATTTAGCCTCACAATATTGTAGGATGAAATGTTACTATGCTACAAATGAATCTTGAGAGAGCTCCTCAGTTCTAAGAAACACTTAACCACATCCAAACAACATTGTAAAATTGTTTGTTACATATCTCCAAATGAACTTTCAAGGTATTCTTTGGTTCCAAAACACATTAAACCAACCTCTGGGATAGTTAACAAAGCTTTTGCAGTCAATAAAGCAAATATTTTTTGTAAATGATTTTTTTAAATAAGCAAAAAAAATCATTCATTTTTTCAAGACATCTTTAGCAATGTCCAAAGAAAGTTCTTTTTGGATGAATGGTGAATGAATGATGAATGAATGATATGGATGAATTTCATTTGTTTATCAAATCTCTCGTGGTGAAATCTTCTTGTTGTGGGAGATGTTGGTTTTTCAATAATTTTGATTTATACAACAATTGATTGAAAATTTTATTATTTTTAATAAAATTTTGTAAATTTTGTGATTTTGTAATTTTTGACATTACTATATTTAGGCTTGAAAATATTCTTTATTACTTTAACGTGTCTATTTTAAATATAAATCATTGCACTAAGCGCTCAAAACTAGTTGCTCATTGCTCCCCGCTCACACTCTAGCACCGTTGGTATGACTTAGGCTATGGGTTAGTCTAATAAGACAACAATTAGTATAAGTATGTTAGAAATAGGGTAATAACACAACAATTAAGATGCTAATCATATAATTAAGATAATAATGAAACATTTTAAGTTGTCAATCAAAAATTTGATGTGCATTAGGCAATGAGTTAGTCCAATAACATAATAATTAACACAAATATAGTACCATTAGGCTAATAACACAACAATTAGGGTGTTAATCACACACTTAAGATAAAAATGAAACATTTAAGCATTTAATCAAGCATATGGTACGGCTTAGGCTATGGGTTATTCTAATAAGACAACATTTAGTATAAATTTGGTAGCATTAGGCTAATAACACAACAATTAAGGTGTTAATTATACACTTAAGACAAAAATAAAACATTTAAGCCGTTAATCAAGAATATGGTGTGCCTCCTAAACCACACCCAAAACGGTCAATTCATTGAACATGGTAGATAAATTTATGAGAGCATTTTGACGCCGGAGTAGATTCAAAGGCTCCAATTTAGTCTAGTGGGACCCAATTTCGATTCACTAACCACAACCCTATAGATGTCATCCCCCATAGTATTAAGTGTCGTGAAACTTAATTGTCGAGAACACCGAACATTGACCATGGTAAGTTCTATGAAACTTAACCCTCAAGACCATTGAGCCTTAGAATCGGGCCTCACCACTTTACATGTGACAAGGTTGGGTCCCAAAAAAGTTCATAAAGTGGGGCCGGATTGAGGGCTTCATCGGGCCGGTGCTCCGGCCGGCCCCAGGCCGTGTATAAAGCCGCCCTTAACTAATTACACAGCCAATAGGTTGATCATCAACCATGTTTATGATAATGCATGATGCCACCTGATACGTCCACCCTCATTAGGTTTGTCCGGTGATTGGTATGCACCGCCCGTGAACGGGTAACTTATCATACCCTCCATCTACACTGATGAGGGTCGCGTCAACACATGATAGGTGAATGACATATTTGCAACCACAACGGTGGCAATCTTGGTATGTCCACCAATATAGGTAGGTGGTGCGCACCGCAAAGTACACCAATTCTGCCACATGTTACCAAGAGGGCACTGAATGAATGTCACCCAAAACACAATCCATCCTACCCATAATGGCAGATTAGGCAAAGGATATGCATCACCCCAAAGATGGACTTAGATTGTCACCCACAGAAGACCCAGGGGGTTCAAAACAACAATATTGGATGCATCACCCTGCTTTCGACTAGGCCATCAAGACCACACCGATTGATTACTACCACCGGATTTTAGTGATCGTTTCCACTGTGATTCTTGCAACCCTGTATGGTTGATATGGACAGGTATTCTTGTAGTGTAGATTTGTGATGAAGTTGAATTAACTAAAGAGAATAGTGTTGTTTTCATGCTAGTTCATTGTGTTTACACCTTAGATAAATTTGGTGGAGGCCCGACTTAACAAAGAGCACAACGTCTAGCCATCACCCTCCATCATCTCTTCATTTTTGTGTCATGACTTAAGGCAAGTCATCGCATTCATTGTGGTGGTTAGCATATAGCCCTTAGCGTAAGTGCCATTACAAATGAAACTTACTAGTTGTTGTTACAAGTACCTTGCCAAAGCAAGGGTACTTCTAACCAAAAAAAAATGTGTATTTCTTTACATAACGAATAAAATGAAATAAAACAACATCAGTGTGTTTGTTTACGCCAACATGAATGGGAGCCGTTCTTCCTCATTTCATAACAACCCAATGATCTCTTTCACCCTGAGGCATAGGCTAGTCATCCCCTTGAGCCCAACTTATACAACCTCAAGGCTATCTTGAACGGTTGTGATAACTACACCTATGATCATCATTTAGAGTACTTGTGATTATAAATATTAAGTTTAAATTATCTCAAATTTTGTTGGGTATGGTTCATAAATGTAATAGGAATTTTACCATAACTTTGCATGTACTTTTATATTCCGTGGGGCCGTGGGGGGGGGGGTCACTCCCGTACTTTAGAAAACTACATGAAAACAAATATAGGGTCCGTTTTAAAGTTGTGAGCTACAAACTATAAAACTTGTACTTGTAACAAAGCTCAAGCTACATATTGAACTATATGGTAAAAATTAGGGTGTTTATGTATTTGGTTGTTTATAAATTGATCATGTTAGAATTTTTTTTTAAACCAACATACCATAGGGCTCGGTAGGTTGGGGAATTAAAATAATATATAATAGGGGCCCACACTATGGATGAGCGCCATTGGATGACATCTCATGGATGTCTCTTGGTAGTTGGATGTAATTTGTTGGGTTAGATGTGGGAAGGCTCCCGACCGGTTTGCGCATTTTGTTTGGCTTTGTGAGTTCCCACTTATGATTTGCGAGAGTAATTTGAAGTTTTTTTGTTTGTGCAAACTCCCACCATCTTGCAAACTTGGCGAATGTTGATGGTTGATTGTGGAAGGTTGGACAGTAGGCACACATGCATAGTTTCATTCCTCAGGTGTGCCCATCCCAAGCTTCATCTTTCCTACTTTCAATTTTTTGCTCGCTTGGTATATGGGTTGGGTTTTGAATTCTTGTTATGATTTCTCATATTTTTTTGGAAGCATAATCAACGTTGAGGAAGGGGACAAGATCAACAAGAGGTATCCGTATGAGTTATACCAACTATGACTTGAGGTACTCAGTTCTGGTGAGGTTGTTGGTGACAAACCAGGTTTGTAATGTCTTTGTAGTTGAGATTGTTATCCCTTGCTAATTCTTATCCTAGTCCAAAACTTATTGGATCTTGCGAGTGTTGTTGAGGGCAACACATATGGAAAACTTAGACCATTACTTGAAGGTATTCACATTGTAGATTGGCCCTTCCAATCTTTGATAATTATAATAGATGCAGGATAAACTGCAAGCTTGAAGGGCTCAATAGAGTTTTTTTTGGATGTATATGTTTTGCCACTAGTTGATCCCAACCTTGAATCTAGAAATTGCATGCATGTGGTGGACCTAGATTTTGTTTATGACTCCCAACAAATTGTATAGTTCATAGCAGAGGTGGTCAAAATCCAAAATCCAATGTGGCATCTTTACAAAATCCACATTGGTGAGTGTTGCAATTATGGCTACATAATTGCTAGTCAAATAGAAACTTAGGACAAATATGAAACTAATAACCTTGGAGGATCACCAATGGCACTTGAGGTCTATGGACTAGAATTTTGTGGGTTTAGCAAAGGTATATTGTGTGGAGTGTTGTAAAAGGTTCGGATCCACCACTGGAGATCATTCCAAAAACAAAATCCACAACCTCATTGCCAATCATTTAAAAAATGTCACCTAATGTCTATGATGCATATTTGTAATTGATGTTGAAGAAAAGAAGTCTAGTTTAGTGACCATCCCCAATCACAAACCTCTAAAGGGTTTTCTATTGCCTTGACCACAAGTGACCATCAAGCACATGCGGTTGAAGACTTTCATATACTAAAGTGCAATGAACGAAATTAGTGGCAATGAGAAAAAACCTTTGCTCTAGTTGGGGATCCTAAATTGAAGGAAGTCAAGTTTTGTTGGGGACTTGGGAGATAATTGAAGGGATTGTGGATAACAACAAGTGAATGTGTGGTGTTTCAAAGAGCGGTCTCCCCTCTCTTGTCCTAAACCCATTTGTGCATGGATGATTGTGGTTCACATATTGGAAGAAATATGCATTTGAACCTCTTGTATATTACCCACTTTATTATAACTGATTATGAACCTAAAAGTAGAAATACAACTAGGTTTATATGAATAATATGCATAGTATTTTTTCAAATCTAGGATAGATGATACATGTACCTTGTGTATATTTAATAATACCTATGCATAATTAATACCCCGTTATGTGGACCCACGTGGGTTCATACTTTTAACAATGGGTGCACCCTTTGAGGCAATGGATAGGTCTAGGGGTTTGTGTACATATCAAGTTTCTATACTCTTGGGTAGGTCATTTTTTTTTGTCCATTATTATGATGATGAAATGATAAAATTATATATTTTACAATGTAAAGATTTTGTTGACATCTCACATTCTACAATTCAACACATCTAATGAATTTGGAAACATGGATTTGCACTTCAAATACCTAGAATATCCAAATGAGGTTAACTTGTCATGTCCATGAGAGTGGAGCTCGTAAGTGGTTTTTCTTCTCTTCTTCTTGTGATTGCTTCTTATTTTGGTAATGAGATTGTTCTTGCAAACCAAGGTGTTTTCAGGGTTGTTGTAGCGTCAACGTTTGGATGTTGGTTTGGGGTACCCATTATTATTTTCAACATCAATACATTCCGACTACTACCTTTCCTCTACTTCTACATTATAACTTACATTGTGGTTCAACCGAGTGGGTTGGTGTTTCGTAGTGACAGCCATTGCCTACTTTTGTTCATACTAAATATGAGAGTGGATCAATATATGTCTTGTCAGTTTGATTGTCTAAAGTCAGGATAATGATTAGGCATTGAAATTGAGATGTGATTGTGTAGTATCGTTTATCTCTCAAGGAGAAGTTGGAGTGAAGAAAAGAGGAAAGAAAAAACACAAGTTGGCTAAAACATTGACCCCCAAGACTTAGTATATGGAAAGGGTCCATAAGATGCGCTGCAAAATTGGCATAGGTGGATTGAGTATCGACAACCAATTGACTTATTGGACTGGCCTTCCAATATGGAATTAGGATGATTAAAATATTAAAATAAGAATGGGTCAATGTGGACCTATGATTTGACATATCACTTAATGGTAAAGTTAGAAATCATCGTTGCATTTGCTTCAATGACTTATATTGTAGAATTATTTTGTTTGGGCTACATTGAATGGATGGACGAGTGTTCAATAATTTCATCAATGATAAGTAAATATGTCTTGCTAAGAGTAATTTAGCCATATACATATGATTAGGTTCTAAATGATTTATTATTTATTTTCACTTGTGTATGTATTCGAGGAGATTTTCCCAAAATGGCTCATGAATTGATCATGCCACTCTATTGAATGTGAGTGCTTTGCAAAGCTTAGCCTCATGGATATTGTATGCCTCATTTGGGCATTGACTGATGGATCTCCCATGTTTTGTCCCTCGCTAGATTTCTTGAAATTAACTTATAGAATGTACATGTTGCCATGATAATCCTCTTGATGTAAGAATTTTGAATAACAACGTTACAACCATGACCCACTCTCATCTTACTATAGTAGCCTTGGAAGTGTAAGGTTGGAAAATGAATATCTTTTAGTCTTATCCTTTTGAGGACATAGGGCTGAATGTACACCATGTCTACACAATTTCTACAAGCCTTGCCAAGTCCCTAGATGATTTTTTTTAAAATTTAATTCCTAAATGGGGGCTTGGAACTTTATTTGTACGTTGTCTTCTAGCAAGGAGAAAATAAAAGTACGCTTATATGTGATATAAATAATAAAAATACAAGATATGTATATTGTATCCATGGCACTCAAGTTGTGTATTTGAACCTAAATGTTTAGTATCAATAAGGCTATCAATTGATTTGAAAAGGGCACTTGAAGAATAAGTTAATGTTATATAGGTTCATTATTGACACGAACGTTAATGACATGATAATAGTTAAAAATGCAAGTGTGTAACCTAATACACGTTTTCGTGCATGGAGAAGTCAAGGTTTGGTCTCTTAAATGCTCAAGGATGAACCCTTAAACGTCACCAAGACCTCAACAAGCCTTTACAAACCATAGAAAATGAAATTTGTTGCTTGTTAATTCCATTCTTAAGTCACATTTAGAAAGGTTACCCTTATCGAAATAGCTTATCCTTGTAGTGAGGTTCTCTGATTGAAGAAACATGTTAACAACAGATATAGACACGGTAAAGTGCAATGTAAAATATAACATATAATCCTTGTAACGTTTAGTATTTTAAACCACCATTTCTACATATGTGTGTATGTTTATTTTTGTAAACTTTTGTAAATTTTCTTTTTTATACATATAAAATGGACCCCTTACTTCTTCAAAGTAGGCTCAACATAGGTTAGTTTGAGCACACTTTACGCCTTGTCAAGAGGATAAATTTAGATTTTGACAACATTATGTTATAGTTCTTATGTGTTTTGCCAAATTTTCTTTTGTGTGAACAACATTTGAGCATTGAATGTCATTGAAGTCATCTCTCTTTCAAGAAAACTTGGAATTTTTTTGTTAAGGGTATCCCCCTAGAGAACCATTAGTTCTTGTAGTTTTGAAACTACAAGATTAATTTTGTTATTAGCTATGCATGTCACCCATGCTTTTAGACAATGTAAGTTGGGACTCATTGCAAGCCAATTAGAATCTAACAATAAGAATCTAGAATAAAAAGGTTACCCCTCATAGTTCTATGGTAATCTCCCGCTTAAATATGTACTTTGAACCGGAGTTGTTGATGCGCACTTAGTTGGTAGATGCGTACTTTACTAATATCGCTTTCTAGACCCTCTGATTCGATGAATTGCAATAGGAAACGGATGAAACTTGAGGCAACCTGCTTAACCGAAGCCTAACGATGTGAAATCATTGCAAGTTGAGCAAGCCGAATGTGCCGAGCAAGCATGCGCTAAGGCGGGAGTGTGAAGTTAGTGAAGGTGCTATATGGAAAGTTATGGAAACGATGCGAATTGAAGAAGAACAACCTATTGATGACGAAATCCAACCTACATAGACATTTGTTGAATCCAAAAGTGCTACCGACTTCAAAGGCTTTGAAGCACTACTATCCTTGACATCGACGACCAATTACTATGCTCCGATGTTCAAACAAAAGTTGGGTAGATGTATGATGGGCCGTGACGATCGTTTGAGACGTTTCAACGAAACGTTAACAAATTGACAATGAATGTCAAGCGTAAAAAAATCATGCATTCACGGCAAACAACTCTGCATGACATGTTCAAATAATAAAGTATGAACCCTGATTTTTGTCAAAAATTGTGCACACTGAACCAGGATGCATACTTAAGCGGGTGCGTACTTAAGCGGGAGATTACTGTAAAATCCTAGCGTGGAATTATTTAATGTGAGCCGCTATACTTGTCTAGTCAGGTTGGAATAACATGGGTCCAAGACCCGGGTCTTCCCTTAACCTTCCTTGAGACTTTTGACAAACACCTCAAATAGAATAAAGTAGTCACCTTACATTTTGAATTAATAAATTACCCATTTGTTTTCATAAAAATAATTATTTTTCTACTAAAAATTTAGATAGTTTAGAAATGATGTTGCCCATGTTAATTCTCATTATGAAAATTAGTGTGGGCTCTAGAAAATTAATACAAAGCTCAATAATGGGACTATTTAGTGCACCTATCATAACAATGTGATATTTTGACATTGTAGTCTTTGGCCACAATTTTATGTTCGTTGTTTATTTGATCTTTTGGCACTCACAAGTTTGTATCATTGCCTATGGTCTTTACATACAATGTTGGCTAAATCCATATTATGAAATATTATGTTCATTAGAGTTATTATCTAACTAATCATGTGTTTGGGATGGAGTTCAATCAGGAGTTATCCATCCGACCCTAGTTTGACAAGTAATTTTTAACTGTGCCTACTCATAGTCGACCAAATAAATGGACGATTGACCTTGAAAATTCAAGGTGAGGCAAGGGCATGGACCACGGTGGACCGCCCGGTTCCCATATTTAGACCTGTGCTAGGTGGCCACGATTTATGAGTGATATCATTGGTTGATGTTATCACGTGGGGGCGGCAAGGCCTAAATATGGGCGTTTCCAATGAAATTCACATTCCCAATGGCAAATTAACGTTTCCACATGACTAGACAACGTTCCCAATGACTTTTTAGCGTTCCTAATGACAATTCAACGTTCCCAATGATAAAATCAACGTTCCCATTGACTTTTTAGGGTTCCCACATGACAAACTCAATGTTCCCGGTGACATCTCTACGTTCCCACATGACGTAACCTACAAAATAAAGTTTCGAACGATCCAAATGGGTTCCTGATGATAAAATCAGCGTTCCCAATCATATATGAACGTTCTCACATGATGTAGCAAATTAAATTAAGTTCCCTACACTTCAAACGGGTTCCCAATGATAGAATCAACATCCCCTTTCCCATATCAACGTTCCCACATACTTTAGCCTATAAATAAAGATCCTTGTGTTTTAAAATTTTACAATGGGGGCATTCACGACATAACATTAAGTATTAAGTCCGGATTGACATTTTTAAAAGGGCATCAAACCGGTGCGTGCCAGTTTGATGCTTTTTCAAAAGCAAAGACAACACTAAGTTTCACTTTTACTTAGGTTATTTTTTATCTATTTGGGTAGTTACTTTTAATGCTTAGAAATCATTTTGTCGGTCTCTAGGACAAAACTAATGCCAAGTGGTGGTAAATGTTCTAATCTAGGCTAAATTACGATCTAAATAGCTATAAAGCAACGGGAAAGTTGGTGAGGTCAAAAAGGTAGTTGCACTTTTTAGAAAAATCTCCCAAAACATGCATTGTAAACCTCTTTGATACCTTTTTAAAACTTCTATATTTGATTCATTATGCATTCATTCACCTTTGCTTTGCAACCGTTTCCCTTCTTGTTGAGGTAAATTTGTGGGTACTCAAAGGGTATCCTCCTAGCATTGTTACTTAATGTTATGGATTGGGATACCAAGAATGAGTATCTAATGGTTAAAAGAACTAAAGTAGATAACTTTATGTAGTTGGTATGCTTAGATTTGTATTGTGGAGTATATTTTATATTAAACCTACATTTAATACACTGACAAAGTTAAATTACAAGGAATAGAGTTATCTAAGATATCATTTTTATTTCTTAATGGACATCTATGGTTGTTGTTAGAATTGTTCACCTTAGGGTTAAGAAATGAAAATGACAACAAAAATTAATTAACATGATCCCAATTTTTTTCCTCGCACTTATTGTTCAATCGTGTACCAATAGAACTAAAAATGTATTGCATATCAATTGTATAGCTTTACATATGACACCAACATGGCCAACATTACACAATAATATGGCTACATGAAAAAAGAATGTTTAGAATTATAATTAGATATAATAAAATATATGTATGGGCACATGACACTTACACCAAGGTACTAGGATGCAAAACATAAAATAACTCACCTCCAATGTACACTGCAATAATACAATTGCCATTAATGTGTGGCCCAAACAAGTTCTATGACATTTCTACAAGTCTTATGACCTATCTACTCATTTCATAAAAGATTTATATGTTAATAGTTATTATATATATATATATATATATATATATATTGATAATCTTATGACTTATCTACTTAGTCTTTTGTCCCAAAAGTTTTACCCCAATCGTCAATAGACTTTAAAATAAAATTATCGTTTCTCCTATGTATTTGGGATTGGAATTGGGATGCGTTACCCACTAGTAGTTGGATGTGCATGCCTATTCATTTGGTGCATTATTGGATCTATTTTTATACCGTTATGATATAATTTGTTTACACATTCCTATATTTGGTTGCTCATGTATTATTAGTCATTCATGTACTATTGGTCGCTTATAGATTATTAGTCACTCGTATATATTTAATCACTTGTTTATTATTGATACCTTCATGTATGCATCTACAAAAATGTTACAATTCAAATATTCTCATTATACCAATATATTTGTCTACTTGCACTAATAAATACGATGAACTTTGTTGATTTGGGATATATTCTCACTTGCAATTTTTGTTGCATATGTAGTATTAAGTATTTTTCTTTTTCTCTTAGGTCTATAGATATGAATACATCCTCATCAAATAGTGATGAAAGTTCTTTTTCTGAGTATAGTATACAATCATTTTCTAGTTCATATAGTAGAGACGAAGACATGATTTATAAGTAGGATCAAGAGACGTTCATGTTTTTACAGCTCGCATTTGTAGCAATTTGTAATTCGTCCGAGTTCTTCAATGCAAATGAATTGGAGGTAGGAGATCATTCTTCTGTGAATCTTGCAGAAGGTGTTTGGGATCAATGAACTAGTGCGAGAGCAAATCCAGCACAATTAAAAAAATTGCAAATTTCACGTTTCATGAGTTTGAGTATTTGTGCCTAGATGTGTGTCCAACTACTACCGCGCAGTGCACCAGAACCCTACATTGGGTGCCCATGTCCATGCCCATATCCACCCATGCCCATGGGTTTTGGGTGGGCATGTGTCGCGCACCTCTCCATGAGGAGTGCCCGAAACACCATGGGCACAAGGGGGACCCCGGAGTGACACCCGGGACTTGTGGCGCCGTTGGTGAGAGGGCCCAAGTGATCCTAGTGTGGGTGAGGGCCCCGGGCGTTGGGAACGCCTCCCACCCACGGAGACTAGGAGGCATGAGGGTAAGGCCATGAGCTATGCGTAGCTCATGGCGTGGTGATTCTAGAATGCTCAAGGTCACCTCAAGCGGAGGTGTGAGCTAGGAGTTATGGCCATTTGAGTGGGGCGCTGTCCCGGGACAGCGCCCTGGTACAGCAGTGCCTGGGAGTGATTCCCGGGACTGCCAAGGTTCAAACAGGCATAACTTCCCCAAGACTTGCCCAAATGGGGCAAGTGAGGAGTCCATCGGCATGTACGGAAAGCGTAGATGAAGATGGTGTGGTTGGTTGTTATGATCAGACATCATACAAGGAAGTTATGATGGTCTGAAGCTGCTGGGGGGGTTCTAGGCCCAGCAGCTAAAGGAGAATGTCCACTTGGCCCCAACTCTTGGTAGAGAGACAAGAGGTTGGTTGACGGTGGGGTAGGGGCCCCGCGTGAAGTCCTAGAGGCTTATATGGGTGAGGTGGTGTGGCCTCACCCACCCGAGGCCGAACGGCAAGGCCTCCATGGGCAATGGCCCATTGTGAGGCTATAGTTGCCTAGTATGGTTCGGGTTGTTGTAGTGTTGCTCCGGCAACGCGATGATCAACATGGGATTGGACTTCCATGGATGGAAGTCCACATCTAGGAATGGGTTACCGATTAAGGGGTGAGTCCCGAAAGCAAAGTAGGAGGGTTGGTTCCCTCCTATGAACTATAAGGTCCGGGGTAGGAGGAGCTAATCATTAGCATGGCGGAATGCGAATGGTTAGCACTCGTAACCTTTGCTAGAATTGAAAATTGGCAAGATTGTCAAGGGGGGCTAGCAAGGGTTGCGACAGCATGGGTGCAATATTATTGTTCATGGGTGGACATGGCTGCGATATTAATTTCAATGGGTGAGCATGGATGGGCATGACTGCGATATTATTGTTCATGGGTGGGCATGGGTTTGATATTATAATGGGTGGGCATGGGTGGGGCACAATTACACAATCATATAAGACACATTACACAATTACATAATGTACATTACACAATTTTTGAATACATGGGCGCAATTTGAATAGCATGAGTGGTCATGGGTGGACATGGGTGGGGCGTGGGTGGACATGGGTGGGGCGTGGGTGGACATGGGTGCGCACATGTCATGCTATGGGTGGGCATAGGTCACTGCTGATGGGCATGGTCTGGGTATAGGTGCAATTAAAAAGGAAAATGTTGGGCTCTGCCGCGTACGCACGTACCACATGGGAGCTTTGGGGTGCTGGTGGACGGCCCTATAAATTCACTCCTCAACAACGAATTCTATCTTTTCTTATGTTTTTGAAACATGACAACACATCAATGTTAAATGCATTTCATTGCAAATGGTTTAAGAGTGCTTTAAATGACGACACTATATTTGTTGTATTTTTTATCAATGAGGCCCTTGAACATGAAATAAAGTGGTCTGATAATTATAAGTGAGAAAAGTTAGGTCAACAACATCAGACTTTTGAGGGTTGCATAGGGTTTATAGATGACACATTAGTAAAGATTCACCGTCCTTACAGGGATCCAAACCATACATTGTTTTTTAACGGTAGGAAAAAAAATTATTGAATCAATAACACAGTGGTTGTTATCCAATATGATTTTTTCATATACATTGACCCTAGATATCTTGGGTCATTTCATGATGTGTCTTGCTTGCGTGCATCCTCATTGGATATGAACTGGACATATTACTTTACGTGTACACAAACAATTATTTTTAATATGTTCTGGGTGACCCTGGCTATCAAGGTCGAGACTAACACATTGTGCGAAGGCTAGGGCGTCAAAAGCAAAATTTCTTAGCTAATAATGATGCTATAAATGCTTATAATAAGATGCATGCAGGTTTCA
This sequence comes from Polytrichum commune, assembly GCA_950295325.1. Classification (NCBI taxonomy): domain Eukaryota; kingdom Viridiplantae; phylum Streptophyta; class Polytrichopsida; order Polytrichales; family Polytrichaceae; genus Polytrichum; species Polytrichum commune. The sequence continues at coordinate 28,275,319 of OX485803.1, forward strand.
GGGTACGGGTGGAGTGGGGTATAAAGGGCGTTAAACGCAAAATGGAAAAGATTGCTAAAAAGATTTGACTCCACAAAATCCAAGTATATCCCCTTGTTTAAGGTTGTTTGCTACCTTACTAGTTACTTACACCGACGAAGACTAGACAGTCTTCACTTACCATATTGAAGAGTGCAACGATGACGAAGATGATGATGGTTGGGACAGTGACCTCTCATGTAATATTAATTTTTCGGGTCCATGGTTATATGTATGTAGATTGAGGGTGTGCAATTAACATATTTGGTTTTATACATTTGCGGACTATGTGGTGCACGACAATTGACCGGATTTGACTCAATTGATCTATTATATAAACCAGTCGTCCCATTGACCAACAAGGGGGAAGAAAATGGTTGTGCAAGTTGTGTTTGAGAAGCTTAACAGATGGCCACTACACTAAATAAGATATATAGTGTTTGATTATATTTAATGTTGTTACCACCCTACCCTACTCAACACTAATTTTTAACTTTTTGACAATTAGTGTTAGAAGCTATGTTAGAAGACATTATGGAATTTTCCTTTTATCGTCGTTCTCCTTCTTTTTCATATCCTTACTAACACTTAATTCAAACATGTAACTTCCACATATTACTATAGTTGATATTAAATGTTTGAGTTTACATTTAATGCCACTTATCTTCATAGGGATATTGATATTTAGTGTATGTGTTCGTATTTAGTGTATCAAACACTAAATATCCTCTTTAGTGTAGTGGTGCGAGCCATACATCGAAGGTGGTAACTAGGTAAAATTGTGAAATGGAAAGAGGTCCAAAGGTGAGGCCTATATAACTTCCACATTGGAAGGCGGCATGGAGGGGATGCTATTTAATATTTTATGCCACAAATAAACCATCAGAGTGTCTTGGAGCTAACAACTGCTATGACACCCCATACACCGCACTTTGCAGTGCGGAAGATTGGTTATAAGGGGAGCTACAGTAAATATCATATTTAGTGTTACATGGTATTTTATGTCACCATGGCAACTTTTTGGATGAAACTTCTTATGAATAAGTGAGCAAATGTTGTCATGGATGATGAATGACTTCATCCATTGGCCAAAAACCTTACCTTCTATTGTCAGCAACTTGTGATGTGTGGATGATTGAAATTTGGATTAAAAATCACTTGATAAGTGACAGTTTTTGCAACACTGTAAATCTATTCTCCCCCAAAAAACTTACAAGGAATGACAAATAATGTTGGGTTAACATTTAGTGTTGGTGACACTATACCGCGGTTTACAAGTAGTATTGAGCAAGGCAATTAGAATTGGTGACACTAAATATCATATTTAGTGTAGCTTTCAATGGCGAGAAGCGACCGCTAGTTATTGATGAGCTGGTTGATCATATTTAATGGAAAGCCCACTACATTTGATTGATATGTGGATCGGTGAGAATCAAAAGAGCAAACATCATAAAGACACATGTTAAAAGAGGTTGGACTATGTCAGTCAAATATTAATAACTACTCTACACTCAATAGTGAACACAATTGGGAGGACCTATGCATTTAGTTGAGAAATCAACAAACATGCACTTCCGATGACCATAACAAAATCAGAAGAGGTCCAATTTTCAATCCTTTTTTACATATGTTTCATCGAAGATTTGCTAATGCAACACAAGTTTTGTTGTGTAAATATAATCGGTAGAAGTTGGAGAACATGAAAAACAAACCAAAGAATACCCACATACCTTATATACCACATTTGCTTCCTATGCCTTGTATATGTGTGTGCGTGCGCTACATGATGGACTTGATATGTTGTTGTGTTATGTCTCCGCTTCATTTTTATTTTTTGTGAGACCATTTCACATAAGGTTAAATGGTTATTTATCCGACTTGCCCACTTCTCCTTTGATATGAAGCATGTGACTAGTGTAAGATTGCTAGCAAATTGAAATCAAGGTTGTAGCCACTTTCCTAATAATTTTTGGATCCCATGTAATATCATAGCATTATCAAAGTGAAGATTCTCGTGATTGATAATTGGTCGTATAGGTCTCCCCCCCTTCCCCCCTCCGACTTATGTTGACTATTGAGCCTAGAATCTTGAGGCGATTACACCCCTTTACGTTTTGTAATCACGTGCGATAATGGGGTATTTAATGAGGGGATATTTATGCACCTCTCAATATTTTTCCCCTCCCTATTTGTAGATGAAAAGCTACTTTGACGTATTTTCTAGCACCCTATATTTATTTGTAATTTTTTAGAGAAGCTAATTTTTGGCACGATATTTTCTTTATAAATTATACAAGTACCTAATAGTGGATGGAATACTATATCATTGCAAAACCGACTATGTGAGCAAGTTACAATCATTCCATACCATTCAAATTGTCATTCATTTGGTTTCAATTAGTAATACCAATCCTAAACCATTCAAAGTACCATTCAAAACACAACCAAGCACGTAAGACTAGTTAAAGGGTTACCAATAAACATGGAGATGACAAACTATACAAGTTGAAATAGACAAGCATTCAGCGAGGTCCCACCTGTTTAGCGCCGTTGTAAAACCCAATGGATGTTGAGGAGCGCTAACACATTCCTTCCCAAAAAAAATTCCCACGACATTTATCTCCATACTAATGCGCTTGATTCAAATTTGGACAAAACTACACACTTCTTCATCCAAGTAGTCAAACCCATAAGGATTCTACTGATTCTACTACACACTTTTAGGGGGATCCTACTGATTACTAAAATGGAGGAATTTTCCATCACCCTATTTTACATATAATCATGTAGGGGACATATTTCCAATGCTATGGTAGATCTAACAAAATTACAATATTTACCCTAAACGAATTAAATTGACCCTATCTTTGTATCTCACGTGGTTTTCTAAAATTCCGATAGTCACCTCCCCGAGCCTAGAATGGTCAACATATGTTGAGCATGCAATCCAATTTATCTTGTACACATGTCTTTTGCTAATTGTTTTTGACGTCACTCCACACCACATGACAAACCACTAAAATATAGGGTTGTCTATATTAAGCTTATAGGTGCCTCTTATTGTTCACATCCAAAATTAAGGGGATAAGGTACTATGCAGGTGCTATTTAGTCGCTTTACTTAATTGGATCAAAGAACAAACACCATAAAAACACAATATTCGATAAAATGAGAGTTTTCCAATGAATTGAGAGTACATAAAGCAAACTATTAAAATAAAGTACGTAAATTCTGCCGTAGTTTCCATTAAAATGAGAGTATGTTAAGCTGGGAAATCGACTCATTTAGGTCGACTCAACCTAAATTGACAACATATTGTCCTCATTTAGGTCGACTCAACCTAAATTGACTAACATATTGTTCTCATTTAGGTCGACTCAACCTAAATTGACTAACATAATTGTCCTCATTTAGGTCGACTCAACCTAAATTGACAACATATTGTCCTCATTTAGGTCGACTCAACCTAAATTGACTAACATAATTGTCCTCATTTAGGTTGACTCAACCTAAATTGACAACATATTGTCCTCATTTAGGTCGACTCAACCTAAATTGACTAACATATTGTTCTCATTTAGGTCGACTCAACCTAAATTGACTAACATATTGTCCTCATTTAGGTCGACTCAACCTAAATTGACAACAAAAATGTCCTCATTTAGGTTGACTCAACCTAAATTAACAACATAATGTCCTCATTTAGGTCGATTCAACCTAAATTGACTAACATATTGTCCTCATTTAGGTCGACTCAACTTAAATTAACAACATATTGTCCTCATTTAGGTCGACTCAACCTAAATTGACTAACATATTGTCCTCATTTAGGTCGACTCAACCTAAATGGACTAACATATTGTCCTCATTTAGGTCGACTCAACCTAAATGAGTCGATTTCCCAGCTTAACATACTCTCATTTTAATGGAAACTACACGTCTGAAGTATAATCTAGTATTTATCAACCTAACATGACTTTTAGGTGTCCAAATGGCCAATATTATTTTGAGAGGATCCCACTCTCTCAAAATATTGAATATCGTGTTTAAAGACTTTTGTTTAAAAGAGAATGCACAACATATTTGTGTTTTATTAACTACTACACACTAAATAAGGTAGACGTGCCTCAATCGAGCACAACAATAATTTTGTACACCTATATTTGAGTGGTATATGGCTTGGTGTAGCTCCAAGAATGGTTACCAAAAAAGACGTGTTTAAAAGAGGTTTGACTGCATGCTCAAAGTTTGATAACGGCTCAAAAGTCATTGTAATTGGGGGCAACCTCTATATTAAACACTGAACCAACACAAGATTGTTCACTTTGTTAATGAATAAGATATTCAAGTGACCTCGACAATTTATGAGGAAAGTGGCTACGGCCTCAACTTGCACTAGAGTCAAACCACTTATTCTCGATCAAGACCCCATCGGGAATCTATAGGGTGCTAGAATTTAGATTAGGTTGGGTTTAAATTTTGATCAAGCCAATAGTGTCATGACACATGTCCTTGGTTGTGAGTGCTAAATTGGGGAGGAATTCATCTCAAAATGAGTGGTTATGGCAGACTTAATACATTGGTAATATGTTCAGGCCAACTTTTGGTTTCAAAAAATCTTAGTAATTTTGCACCACCTTATACTTCCAAATTTGGAGTAGAATCTCTTAAGTGATTGGTTATGGGCACCTTACTATATTAGCATGCTTCATATCCTAGGAGAAGTGGGCTAGTCAAATAAAACACTTATCTATGCGGACAATGGATAAGACATTGGGAGCAAATGTGTCATGTAACTTGTGGCCCCACATTCTCACAATCATGAAGTGCTAGGCATGTTTGTAATATGTTGTTCAAGAAGCACTCTATCCTGTTCAAAAGCAGGGACAAGACCAAGATAGGTAACACACATGGATACACCTATATGACCATAATGAGTGGTGAGAACTTTTGACTTAGAACTTCCATAATAAATTGTGATATGGTTTATATCTTGTGAGTTGCATGGCTCCCAAACCCACGATAGATATATAATCTAGTGAGATGGTCAGCATATAAAGTGGATCACTCTAAGTACCCAAGCTTGCCAAAGTGTCCACAATTAGTTTTGTTACCTTTACCGCAATGTTTCCCTCACACAACTACTGAAATGATCACAAATTTGAATGCATGAGTCATCCTCTATACCTCATGAAACGCTCATATCTCAAGGAGATTTTTTTGTCAATTTCATCATATTATGGTTGCAACTTTCCATCAATGCATACTCTTTCTAACTTCAATCAATTGCATGAAGTATCTCATCAAATCAATGAGATTTGTGAGGTGAGCATGACAGTGATTTTCAATTTATTTCTTATTCTTAACTTCATCATAGAAAGACTCAAAGTACTATTTCACTTATCGTATAAAAGTGATCCCTTGATGGTGCCTCGCAACCTCTATGTTGTGGTAACTATCAAAAAACTCTTGAAAGTGCTTTACCCCTCAAGCAACTTTTTTAAATATGGCGATCAATCACCAAATTGTACTTCAAATGTCATTTCTGTGAATTTTTCATGTTTTTTCATGGATAAAATCACTAGATAATATTCTTGAATATCACAAAAATTAGATGAAATCGCCATAATTGAGAGGAATGTGGACAGAAGTGGATGAATTCTATCATCATCATCCATATGTGGTGTCATCACCACAATGAATGTAGCCAACATTGTTCCCTTGAGAATTCAAAAACAAACAACCATTGCCCTTTAAGTCCTTTTAGGCATGCAAGTGTTGACACTTACAATTTGAGGGTTGTAACTTGGTGACTCCTATTGAAAGCACGAGCACTATACCTCATGTCAAAGACATGATTCAAACTATGATATGAAGACCTAGTTTAAAGGTCATTGGGTGTAGTTTAAAAATAAGAGGACTTAAGATCAATGCCTTTCATTGTTGAAATGTTGTTCGTAAACAAATAAAAGTTGTTACAAAGCACAAAAGGATCACTACCATAGGTGAAATCTCAAATCTCAAAATGTGTCATCTTTACATGGAACATGTGTACATTTAAGGTTTGATTGTAAATATTCATGGACAATTTACATCAAGGTGTCATAGGATGAAATTGTGGGTCGAAGTGCAAAACTTACCTATGTAAACATAGTTTGAAGAATTGAAGTAAAAGTCATGTGTAGAGATGGTGATTTCCAATACTCAATATTGTACTTTTAATTATAAGTAGAATATAATTATACATTACATTACACCACATCTACATCCTATATATAATGTATTTCTTTGATTGGAGAGTGTCATCAGAGAACTAAGCTACTTCAACAAGGGTCATTTTCTTAGAAATAACTAAAAATAATAATCATTATCTTGTCTTGTATTGTCTTGAATGCCCCATTGGGGCCTTTATGACATGTTTGGGTTAATAATAGTTTTCAAACACGATTCAAGGGAGGTGTTACCAAAATGACTGAGTTATTTCAACAATGGTCACTTTTCTAAGAAATGATTAAAAATAAGAATATAATGTCTTGTATTGTCTTGAAAGCCTCATTGGGGCCTTGGGGACATTTTAGGGTCGATATTGGCTTCCAAACAAGATTTAGGACAAGAGTGGTGTAAACTATGTTTGTTTTGTTTGAACAAGCAACATCATCTTTGAGCATCATCATTGAGCATCATCAAATCATTTCATGTCAATATTTGACTATATATGCATAAGGATTAATTTCACTTGAAGTTTGGATTGATGGACTAAGTTATGAGTTGGGTGAGATAGACTTTGAAGTTGGAAAAATCATCTTGGAAAAATTCTCGCAACGCATTTTAAGAATCATTGGGAGAGATTGCATTTACAAAAGGCAAAATAGTTGCACACATGAGGTGAGATCGTAATATCCGTAGAATGATTAAAGGGAAAAATCAATGTCGAAACATGTATGGAAGAAACCATACCTCAAATCATAGAGTCATCCTCCCATTAGATGGTATATCTAGCCTTGGAAATAGTTGTTGATATGCCCAAATATTGTTATATTTGTGGACAAAGGTTCCTTGTGATAAAGGTCAATTTTGAAGGAGGTTGAACAATTTTATGATAAACTTGCATTCTACATGACCAAATTATATCTACAAATACACAAAATTGATTTCTAAATGTCAATGCTTACAATGGGCAATTCCTTAATGCTTTATGCCATCACAAATACACATATTCCAACATTGTGGATCATTTGATGTGCATAAATGTTGTCTATTTCATGAATGTGAAATAATTTTCTCATATGGGGTGTGTGTTGTTATATCAAGTTTGTCTATGTTAACTAGGATTTCAATAAATATGGACCAAGACATGTCCAAAAATAATCATGCATTTGAGGGTATTGATTTGTTGTCAAGATATGCACATTTCCAAAAAAAACAATTATTTGGGAAAAGAGACCCCAAAATAGGACAAAATCTCTAATCATATATACCTTCAATAGCAATGTGATCAAATAGTCACTCAAGATGTGTAGTTTCACAAATAACACAGTGGCCATGCAACTAGAGTGTGCTACAATAAGAGATGTTACTAGTGGGAGTGCTATAATGTGAGTGGTGAACGATAACACATGAGCAGCAAGGGAGGGAAAATAATTAGAAATACAAGCATTAAAACCCCATATCCATGGTATTTTAGTAAAACATACATATATTTTAAGAACCCCCAACAAAACCCAAAAGCTGCCAATGTACATGGTAGATGCCGCCATTAAACTCAATAAAAAGATAGCACTTTGCCGCAACACTAGCTTCCTAAGGATCTCAAAGAGTTTCACACCTGGACCCTCACAAACACCACTGAACCCACCAACCATCCTACTCAGCCCAAGACGACCAAATCCCGATGACCATATCCTTTACGTCATATAATGTGAATGGAGAATTTCAACATATTGCAATTATCCAAGTGAATGCCTAACTATACTCTAAAACTCAACAACTGGAAGGTGCCACGAGGGTTTGTAATAGAGTTTTTGAAATGATGTAAGAGTCAATATAAGACTATGATCACATGCCAAGTATCGAGAACGTTGTACATATAATCACATGCCAAGTTTTGAGATTGTTGTACATATGATTAGATGCCAAGTTTTGAGAATGTCCCTAATGTTAAGGAATAAAGAAAAATTGCTCACACAAATCCAAGTCCACTAGTTGGGGCAATTTTTTTTTAAATGAGAACTCAAATATTGTCACACCTCCAACCACAAATTATCCAATCAAATCATATTCGATCCAAACAAAAAGGTGGTGGATGGTATTGACACCTATCTGTCTATGTAAACTAGTGCAACCAAATCATCAAGATCAACACACTCAACCGCATTGTCTTCTATGTAAGGGTAATGAGCAATTCCGACAAACCTACAGGAGGATTTGGTGTCCATGCATTTTCCAAACTTTGTTGTTCCCCAAAATCCTCCGGAAGTTCTTGCACAGCTAAGTCTGATAGGTCTAGAAATCTCAACTCCGTGAGCCCACCAAAAGATGTAGTTAGCCTTTGATGTTGGCAACAACGAAACATGGACAATGTGTCCAACTTTGTCAACTAACCCAATGATTCCTTTAACCTTGACAATTATTAACAAACTTTGAAGTTTAGAAGATTGTGTACTTCTTCCCCTTCGGAGTTTCATATGCCTAGAACTCTTAACTACGTGAACCCACCAATAAATGTAGGTACTCTTTGAAGTTGGCAACTAACCCAATGATTCCAATAACCTTGACAAAGAAGAACAACCACTTGCATTCAAGTCTACAACACTTTGTAGTTCCCCCAAATCCTCTGGAATTTCTTCCACTCCTCAGTCTGATATGTCTAGAAATGTCAACTCCGTGCGCCCACCAATACAATGTAGGTAGGCTTTGAATTTGGCCACAATCAACAAGTCCAATGTTTCCAAGTTTTGCAACCAACCCAATTATTCTGGTAACCTTGACAAGGATAAACAACCACTTGCATCAAAGTCTACAACACTTTGTACTACCCCCAAATCCTTTGGAAGTTCTACCACTCCTCAATCCAATGTTTACAAATGTTGCCCATGTGAGCCCATCAATACATGTGGGTAGGCTTTGAAGCTAGCCACAACTAGCAAGTCCAATGTTTCCAAGTTTTGCAACCAACCCAATTATTCTGGTAACCTTGACAAGGATAAACAACCACTTGCATCGAAGTCTACAAGACTTTGTAGTTCCCCCAAATCCTCTGGAAGTTCTTTCACTCCTGAGTATGATATGTTTAGAACTTTCAACTTCGTGAGCCCACTGATAGATGTAGGTAGGCTTTGAAGGCGGCCACAATGAGCAAGGTCCAATCTTTCCAAGTTTGGCAACTGACTGAATGAATCCGGTAACTTTGACAAAGATAGACAACCACTTGCATCGAAGTCTATAAGACTTTGTAGTTCCCCAAAATCCTCCGGAAGCTCTTCCACTCCTGAGTACCATATGTTTAGAACTCTCAACTTCGTGAGCCCACCAATACATGTAGGTAGGCTTTGAAGTTGGCCACAACGAGCAAGATCCAATCTTTCCAAGTTTGGCAACTCACCCAATGACTTTGGTAACCATGACAAGGAAGAACAACCAAACGCTTTGAATACTACAAGACTTTGTAGTTTCCCAAAATCCTCCGGAAGTTCTTCCACTCCTGAGTGCCATATATCTAGAACTCTCAACTTTGTGAGCCCACCAATAGATGTAGGTAGGCTTAGAAGGCGGCCACAACGAGCGAGCTCCAATCTTTCCAAGTTTGACAATTGACCAAATGAATCTGATAACTTTGACAAAGATAGACAACCACTTGCTCTGAATTCTACAAGACTTTGTAGTTTCCCAAAATCCTCCGGAAGTTCTTCCACTCCTGAGTATGATATGTTTAGAGTTCTCAACGTTGTGAGCCCACCAATCGATGCAGGTAGGCTTTGAAGCTTGCCACAATGAGTGAGATCCAATGTTTCCAAGTTTGGCAACTGACCAAATGATTCCGGTAACTTTGACAAAGATGGACAACCATTTGCTTTGAATTCTACAAGACTTTGTAGTTCCCCAAAATCTTCCGGAAGTTCTCCCACTCCTGAGTCCGATATGTTTAAAATTCTCAATGTTAAGAGCCCACCAAGAGATGTAGGTAGGCTTTGAAGGCAGCCACATCGAGCGAGGTCCAATCTTTCCAAGTGTGGCAACTGACCAAATGATTCCGGTAACCTTGACAAGGAGGAACAATCACTTCCATTGAAGTCTACAAGACTCTGTAGTTTCCCAAAATCCTCTGGAAATTCTTGCACTCTTGAGTACGATATATTTAGAACTCTTAAATTGGTAAGCCCACCAATAGATGTAGGTAGGCTTTGAAGGGGGCCACAACGAGCGACGTCCAATCTTTCCAATTTTGGCAATTGGCCCAATGACAAGGAGAAACAACCACTTGCATTGAAGTCTACAAGACTTTGTAGTTTCCCAAAATCCTTCGGAAATTCTTGCACTCTTGAGTACGATATGTTTAGAACTCTCAACTTGGTGAGCCCACCAATAGATGTAGGTAAGCTTTGAAGGTTGCCACAAAAAGCGAGGTCCAATCTTTCCAAGTTTGGCAATTGACCCAATGATTTTGGCAACCTTGACAAGGAGGAACAACCACTTGCATTGAAGTCTACAAGACTTTGTAGTTCCCCAAAGTCCTCCGAGAGTTCTTGCACTCCTGAGTCCAATATGGTTAGAATTCTCAACATCGTAAGCCCACCCATAGATGGAGGTAGGCTTTGAAGGCAGCCACAACGAGCGAGGTCCAATCTTTCCAAGTTTGGCAACTGACTGAATGACTTTGATAACTTTGACAAAGATAGACAACCACTTGCTTTGAATTCTACAAGACTTTTTAGTTTCCCAAAATCCTCCGAAAGTTCTTTCACTCTAGAGAACGATATGTTTAGAACTCTCAACTTCATGAGCCCACCAACACATGTAGGTAGGCTTTGAAGCTGGCGACAACCAAGGAGGTACAATGTTTGCAAGTTAGGCAACTGACCCAATGATTCCGGCAACCTTGACAAGGATAAACAATGTCTCGCCTTGAATACTACAAGACTTTGTAGTTTCCCAAAATCCTCTGGGAGTTCCGTTATTGTTGAGTCCGATATGTTTAAAACTCTCAATTTTGTAAGCCCACCAATGGATGTAGGTAGCTCTCGAAGATTACAACATCCTTCGAGGTTTAACATGTGCAACCTTGGAAACAGAGTCTGCAACATAACAACCACATTCTTGTGAGGTTTTTTTTATTCAGTTATGGAAAATGAAAAATGGCAACAAGACCAAGTGAACCATGAAGATAATAAACATGCAAATAATTTATATCAACAATTACTCTATCATTGTAGAGCATATCAATGGGCAACCCAATTATGACTTATACCAATTTTAATCTACTCATTCCAATCTAGGAATAGAGAATTAAGATGCAATATAGGAAATAATACACCTACTATTTTCTTCATAACCACTTTTACTCATAAAACTCTTACAACAAGTTTTTCATCGAAACCCACATAACTAGACTTCATTACGTCATCTCTTCAATACATAAAACTCATTTTTTTTATTTTTAAGGTTCACAATCAATGCATCAAGTTCAATGAGACTTTTACCTGTATTTCAAAGTCTTTAGGCCAAATACAATGAAGGTGTTTATTGTATGCAAGATCCAACACGATTAAGTTGGGTAATTGCAAATCCTTGGGCAACTCAATGAGATTCAAATGCCTCCATTGCAACCATCTCAATTCCCTTGACCATTTTGAAAAATCGCCTTCCACATCACAATCTTCCAATATGAGAATTCGGAGTTCATTCAAACTTGCAAACTGTTCAGCTTGCCAAATTGCTTCAATTCCGTTTCCTCTTTTTTGAATTCCACTTGTTGTGAGTCCTCGCACTTTTTCAGTACCCTGCGAGACAAACCTGACATATATAAACAAACTCCTTTGTTGCAAAGTACTTAATACTCGTTATACCTTGGAAACAAGTACTACTTATCATTTGTGCATCAAATTGTTCCATAAACATCAACTAAAACATCTATATGATTACTCCTCTTAGCTAGGTTTTATTATATTCTTAACATAACTATCCTTCCAACAAATAAGTTGCCTTTATTCTTGTGCACAATGATACATGTGTTGTGAGTCAACATAAGAGATTTCAAGGGAATTTGATGACATGGACAAATACATGTGGTAAATATGTCAAGGTCGTCAAGATTGTTACCTTGTTTTGTTCAAGAACTTTGATGACAGATGAAGGATTGCACAAGTGGCTTTGCTCCCCTTCATTCCGTGGTGATTTCTTCATGACCACATCACGTCCCATGTCTCGCAAAAGATCATGCATAGTAAGGAAACCATTCTCATCCACCTTAAGTAGACACCTATCAATAAGCTTGCACAGTGATGTAGATGCTGGGCTAAAGAAATCATCTGAGTTCCAAAAATCCAATGCCGCGTCCTTTGGCGCACTCACAAGAAAGAAGGCTATATCCAAAAACATTTCTTGTTCAACTTCACCAAGACTAGTGTAGCTCAATTTGAGACAATCCAAGATATCTTTACACTTGTGGAGTGATGTGATTGCCTCATACCATAATGTTTCATCCCCCTTTTTGTCAAACAAAAACCCTCCAATAACTTCCAATGCTAAAGGTAAGCCACCACATGCCTTTGCTATGTGACTTGACAAACCATGAAGTCTAGCACTTGGAATATCGTCGTGAAAGGCACTCTTCATAAAAAGTTGTAGAGAATCTAATGGGCTCAACACTTGCACCTCGAACAACTCCTTCTCTCCAGCATCCCTCATTATGTTGTTCAATAGGTTTTGATCGCGAGATGTGATCAACACTCGACTCCCTCCAGCAAGATTATTCATATCTGGTATAAGCTCATCAAATTGACTACGTTTTACAATGTTATCAATGACTACAAATATTTTTTTATTCTTGATTTGCTCAAAACAACGCTCAAAACCACCAATCTTTTTCATATCCTCTTGTAGCAAGTCCCACACCATTTTTGCTTTAAGATTCTCCATGTTTGCATCCTTCACATCCTTCAAAAAACTTCGACAAATAAAATTGTTTTGTTCATTGTATACGTGTGTGGCAAGAGTCGTTTTACCAATCCCTCCCGTGCCAGTTATGCCTACAACACCCACAATCTTGCCCATTTGATTCAAAATGTCCAACACCGGCTTCGATGATTGCTCTAAACCCACCGGGTACCGCGCAGTACGGAGTTGAGCTGGGGCAAAAGCCATCAAGACTCTAGCCACAATATCTTTCACGAGTGCAAATTCATCTCTGCGACCCCAAATATCCATTGGAAATCAATGGGATACAACACATTGTACAATTCTATGAACACATCACTAAGCAACCATAAATGATGCAATATTAACAATTTTGAACGTCTAATCGAATTTTACACTAAGCATTTATAGAGGTCCATGCGGTGCTTACTTGTACTGAGAATGTTGAAATCCTGTAAGATAAGAAGCTTTCAATAGGGCACTCTTCCACCTCTTTACATCCTCGTGTCGTTTTTTTCCCAAGTGTTTTTTAAAAGCATCAGCAAAGGGTCCACTTTCGATCCACCGAAGATGCTCAGGCTCAACGTCTTGAAAAAAAACGGGGATAACCTTCTCGGGGCTTTTCATCATATCAAACAGCTCATTAAGACAATATTTCGATTCAGCATAACCCTTAGAGAAGATTGCCAAATGCACACGAACCCCATGGAGAGCTTCATTGATCGACTTCAAGGCATGATTCCCCTTAATAAGAGATTTAGCATCCAAAAATGGATGACAACCACGTAAACGAAGTAAACCATACAAGTGAGAAACAAAAGAACGTTTTACATCCGGTCCGCGGTGGTTCAAAAAAACATTATAACAACCCAATGCCTCTGGGCTCAAATCTAGTGAATCAAGCTCCATCACGTAGTTGACATCCTCCGTTTCGTTTTTCATTTTGTTTTTGTTTTTTTCATTTTCAGATGAAGCACTCCCTCTGTTTCCCATTTGGATTGTCCTGCACCGATAATATCATAAATGTATCCATAAACCAAATAGAGAACACAATTCCAACTTTATTTAGATCCTCATGATGGATCGAAATCATATGTGCACGAACCTCATTACCATATTGTTGCTAGAGAAATAGCTGGTACAACCCTCCTACATAATCCTCTTCTTACAAACCCCAACACATCATTGTCACAAAGTGAATGATGTCATTGACTTCACCATGTACACATGTTTGTGGGGCATACACCTACAACCCCTAAACCCCACAAATGCCTCAACATCTTAATATTGTGTCTCCATTGCATTCCAATAAGGTAGGTTTATTGAAAGGTCTAACATTACATTTTACAAGAATTAATCTTACTCAAATTTATGTCCTTAGTAGTTGGATGATAACAATTTATAAGAAACCAAAAAAAATTCGTCACATAGAAACCTATTAGTTTGTACAACCATTCATAAGATCATTCCTAGCCCATTCTCAATACTCGGACTATCACCAGCAATTTGAACCGTAATGTGAAACCACTAGGCAACACAAACTAAGTGACTACTAACATCAAGGTGAAATCATGATACAAGAAGATGAGCTAGAAGTAGAAGGAACTTGGATACACTCACTTGATTGGCTACGTAGTCTCCTTCCAAGGGTCAAATTGGAAATTGGAATCGCTAATAGTTGGATAATGTTGTCATCACCCCATTGTTTTTGAGAAAATCCAAAATACTATATGCTTTGTAGCCAACTTCAACATGCAAAGCGTGTTGCCCTTTGATTTTACAAGATACATGAGGATGAGGATGCCCCAAAAAATTAATTACAGCTTCCCTGCAATCAATCACCAAAAAAAACGATTGTAATGAAATGCCTAAAAATAGATTGAAATAACACTTTGATCAAACATCAATCCAAAAGAACCGCAAATTGGAGAACTTGTTTTAAATGATCCAGAAGAAGCTTGTAATTGGCTTAAAATGACTAATTGACACTCAACAGTTTTTTGAAAACCTAACACCTCAAGGGATCTGTTGGGAGTGCGACACATGACCAAAAAAAAAATCACCAAAAAGGTTGCTAGACTAGAAATTGTTCCGCATAGATTTTGTCAAAAGTGTACCAATGAACCACATAGACAACAAAACTTCAACTCCATGTACATCCTCATAATAGATTGATAGATTTCATACATGCATGGACCTACTTACCATGTGCAAAAACCAACACCACAGTCATCTCAAAAACAAACAACCCCAATCCACAAGAATTGTTGCTAGAGAAAGACCCGGAACAACCCTCTTGTCGGCACCCTTCTTACAAACCCCAAAACATGTATTGCCACAAAGCGAATCATTGAGTTAACCATGAACACACATCATACTCCACAATCAAGAGGAGGCGTTTTGATCCCTATATCCCAACAAGGGCCTCAATATCTAAAAATTGAGTCTCTGCATCCCCATAAGATAGGTGAATTGAAGAGTTCAAGAGGATATTTTACACAAATAACTCTTACTCCTATTAAATTTGTTCTTCATAGCTCAAAATATAATAATTTACAATATTACCATAAAATAATGACAAGAATATTCGTGCCAATTATCTAATGAAGCAAAGAAACCACATGCAATCCAGGACTCCCTGCACATACTTCAGCACTTTGGAAATTGTTGCAGATCCCTCAATAGCAAGTCTCTCCCAAAAACTCCAAAGAAAATCACCGCACTACAATTATGCTTCCGGATATGTATAAAACTAATAAAGAAGTCACCATGGATGATCCTCTTACATCATAAAGACTTTTGTCCACAATTATGTACAGTTCACACACCTGCTAGATGTCCAACACTTCACATGGACAGAGGCAAAACAAAAGCCCGAAAAGGATAACTAAAACAAGGCAGTGTTGGCCTAGGGTGGCAACAACTGGGATATATTACAAGGGTCCTCGGATGATAAGACCATTTCTGAGCTAATAATAATTCTATAATAATGTATTGAAGAGTTGTTATAAAACACGTCAAAACATGAGTTGGACCATAAGGTACATGGGTGTAATTTGGTTCGTTTTTCATGTTCTCCAACTTTCACCAATTACATTTACATAACGAAACCCGTGCTACACTACCAAACATGCAATGAAACATATGCAAAAACCATATTGAAAATCGGACCTCCCCTTATCTAGATATGGTTATCAGAAGTGCATGTTTGTTGATTTCTTCATTGGATACATAGGTCCTCCCAATTGAGTTCAATATTGAGTGTAGAGTAGTTATTAATATTTGAAGACATAGTTCAATATCTTTTAAACATGTGTCTTTATGATGTTTATTCTTTGTTCCTCACTAGACCACATATCAATCAAATACGAGGGTCCCATTAAGAAAAACAAACCACTTACTGTCTACCTTACTGTCTATACCGTACATGACACGCTTGTAATTTTCTCTATCCCAAAGGAACGTACTAAAACATTGGCATGTACTCTAAATGAAACTCTCACAACAAAATCTCCCTTTGTGACCAGCCCTGAGTCATATCTAAGCATGTCTAGAATCTTTTTAGTTGGGTCATCTGGTAGGTCATGCCCTCATGAATGCCATTGACATGACATTGCTTGTTTATTCGTGATTGATTGCTCCTCTGAGAGCTCAAGGGATATCTACATTGTTCCAATTTTTCATCCATGGAGACGCAACATATTCAATGACCTGATTGGTAATGACCAATAATCAACTTGAGTAGGAGGATTACTCAATGCTTCCATCAATACATGAGATAGTTCAATTACTGTAGGCGACAATAATTTTCTAGAGCCTATGCTGATCTTCATAATAAAAATTAATGTGGGCCACATTAATATACAACCCCCACTAAGAAAAATTCATAGAAAATTAGCATGGGTAACAATAGTTGTTATTCTAAAAACTTAATGAGGTGATTAGTTCAATATTCAATGTGTTGGTCAGAAGTCTTATTGAAAACTTGGGGGATGACCCAAGGTCTTGAACCCATGCTAATGTTACCTTAACTAGAAAATTAGTGTGGCCCGAGCTAATTTTCTCCATCATAATTTTCCACCCACACTAATAAAACTATTTAATGCAATTATCTAGTCTTTCTAAGTTACTCCTTGTTCTAGCATTCAATCATTTGGAACCACAATAAGCATCAATGCCTCTAAACAGATTGCTTGTTGATCAGTTCGGTCTGTCATTTGTGTCCTACACCGTTACACCTATTACTGTGGGCTGAGAGTTAGTATGAGTAGAAAATACCATAGCCCATTCTATTTTATGCACATGTCAAATTTTAGGATGACTTATGGTTTAGTAAAGTATTAGCATCGAAATGTAAACTAATAGATTGTGAACAACTTGACATTACTCAGATAGTAGTGTGTGTTCCATGGGCCCCTTATACCTCCACTGCAGTTTCAAGTATCTTATGGTCAGATGCCAACATCTTTGGTCGCTCTGGGGCCGGGTACCGAAGTACTCTAAATGAACAATTTATCCTTTTTGTATTGAATTCCAGTGACAAGATTTTCTTGGATATTAGAGTTCCATCCCATTTGGTCCGATAGCTGTCAAACCTCTTGTGCACCCTATTCACCGAGGACTCTTCAATGGTAACAGGCGTGATTACGACCCTGAGGTGTGGGAATTCCCCAACGTGACAAAACTAAACGAAACAAAGACCTTTCCTGATATTCATTTGCAACATTTGCAACTAATACTGATATTACAAACAGTCCATTGAACCATTTGGGTGGACATGACAAAAGGTGGTGAAGTGATATGGCTTTTAATAGCCATTGCACAAAACAAAAATGACTTAGAACATAGTCGGGACTTTGTACTGAAGCCAACTGGCTATTGTAACAATTAGAGTGATTAGTTCCCCAATTCATGCAGATTCAGTGAGTCTATACTGACAACTTTGTTGATGTCTCATCATAGATTTCCTAGTGCAACACAAATTTCAGGACTTATAAACTGATCAATATAAGCTAAGTCACTGACTAACAACTGCATGCCTTACAGGATTGCGTACCAACACAAAGCAATACCTGGGGTTGTCCAACCTACAACTGCAACAAATGTACCCATGATTCTGAGTGAGGGCAATTACCCATAATTGACATTGCACGAGATTACTCACCTGTACATACTAACACCCCCATTGACGTATCCACGACCCCGGAGCACAATTATTAGAATTCCAATGCACTAGAGGCTCTTTCTCCCGTTCACCAATCAAGAAAGACATTCATAAAGTCGCAATTATAGCATTCAACGCAACAGGCCTACTGAATCCTCCCCACAACTTGCTTGCCATTGTCCGCATTTCAATGTCGGCCATCTCTGCCTGTACCAAATAACTGATGACGAATCAAAGAATGCAAGCACGCAAGGCCACAGACAAGTCATACCGACATAGTACTACTTCCAGAAATTGAGACAAGAGAGTGTGATATTCTCCCCAACAATTCAAGAAACTTACAGAGATGACTTCGTACACATTGACCCACCTTTCACTTGTGATGCGACAAGTCAACTTGCCGACACTAACAAGGGCAGGAAGGAATTCAGTGCAACTTTTGGCAAAGAGCCAAGATAAGATAGTCCAGGAAAACGTCACCACTACATACACACCTTCCTTCCTTCTCTCATTTCAACATCCCGGCACTAAAAACCCATTAATAGACTTACCTACCGATCAGCAGAAGGCAATCCACAACAAACAGACTCTTCACAGGCCACGGAACCTTCTGATCTTTCTGGCCATGACAGTGATTAACCTAAGTTTACCTACTGTGCACGAAACTTCAATGTGAAGATTGACTATCAACGAAAGAGATGAAATCATCAATAGCCTTGAAGGATGAACCTTCATCATTGACAGAACACAATTTCAAGTCTATGCAAGAAATCACAGCTCACCTGCTCTGAACCGAACGATGGACGATTGGAGACAAAGTTCCTCCGATTTCTCTGCCATAGGGCTGCAATTTAAGTTGACTTACCTACCGATCAGTAATAACAAATTCACAAACAGACTCACGCGTCACGGAGCCTTCAGAATATTCTCAGGCATGGCAGTCATTTAGTTAAGGTTATCTACTGTGGACGAAAAATTCACTGTGACCATTGACTGCCATCGAATTTGAGGAAATCATCAATAGCCGTAGAGACCAAACCATCATAATTGCAAAACGCAATTCAAGTCTGTGCAAGAAACCACGGCTCATTCCACCTCTGCTAAAATGGTGGACAATTGGCGATTAACTCCACCAATCCCTCCGCTGCCGAGCAACAACAACGTTAACTTACCTACCGATCAGCGAGAGGCAAACAATTCACAATTCATAGATCGCAAGCAAACTCTTCATTAAGCCTTCAGAATCTTTCTGGATATGGCAGTAATTGAGTTAAGTTTACCTGCTGTCTAAGAGGACTCACTGCGAAAATTCACTGCTGCCATCAAATTAAAAGGAAGAAACCAGCATCTACAGCCGTAAAGACCGGTCAATCATCATTGCCTAAACGCAATTCAAGTCTGTGCAAGAAACTACAGCTCACCTGCGCTCGCTTGAATGATGGACAGTTGGATACTATGTCCACCGATTATCACTCCCGCACAACAATTCCAAATTTTAAATACCATAATATTTCAGCTTCAAGTCAAGTATGCTAATAGCTGTTGTACCTATAATCACCATCACCACCAAAGTCAATATGATCAAAGACTAAAACTTGCATGATGTTCACGAGGAATGCTTGCTTTGCACGGGAATTAAATCCCAAAGCATTATCGAACTTGGAAAACCACCTTGCCCAGAAATATCACAAGAGGGTCCATACTGTACAAATATTAGCTCTGCTCCAAATACTTAATATGAGATAATCATGGGTGAAGGTGTTACCGGCTCTGGTGAGGGCACCAAATCCTGGGCTTCCAGTATAAGGTTCCGTACTATTTTAATGTGTGATGGTGTATACTATGGGCCACAACAATAGTGCATCAAAGGGGTAAGTCGCACTATAAGTATGCCCCCAGAATTTACCATAAGTGTAGCTAGGATTTTCAGAGTTCAAGACTATTTCCATCAAAAGAGAGCAAAACCATCGAAAAAAAGTTACAAAGAGGATGCAAAGCAATGTGGGAAGCAGATAAAGCCAGAGTGAAGACGAGAGTGATGAACGTACATGAAGTCAAACATTTCCACCTGTCGTTTATCCTGCTTAACAATCCACAACAAAAATCGATTTCAGACAGCTCTCCCATGTAGCAAACACCCAAGACTAGTATTCAATAAATAAAAACTCAAGACCGCCATGACACAATTCCTACAACAAACCTGACTTCCACCTTCAGAGCCGCATCTGAAATTTTCTAATCCAACTCTTTCATCCTTCCGAGCTCCAATTTCTTCGTTTCCTCTTCTAAAAAGTGCCTGCAACGTGCTGATTCATGCTATGGTCAATGTCGTTTGTTCTCTGGAATTTTCGAGGGTTCATAAGGGGAAGAGAGGGGGGGATTTGGCACTTACATGTTCATGAGCGAGGAAATTGCCAAGTACTCTGTAAGTTGAGGTAGAAAGGTTGTTTGATTGAGTACTTTTCGACCATATCTAAATCGAATTGCTCAAACTCTTAGGAAGTTGAGGGAACTTGCTTGTCTTATTAAGTTCATTTATAAGACGGGAGGAAGAAGGTGGAGAATTCGACCTCTTCAAAGTCATTTTCTGTTCCATCTAACACTTCAGAGAATATGTGAAACCAGAGCTAAACGCCAGCTTCAAGCGATTCCTCAAGATGGCAACTCTAGCTTGGAGCTCAACCCCCGGACACACCACACTCTTATACACCTAGCAAATCCAGCCACCTCCTTCCGTGACAACGCATTGAATGAAACTCACTTGAGCAGGTCGACGCAGCCACTTACTTGAAAAATTCGGCCGAGCTCATTGAGAGCCAGAAGTGGGGCAGTCGCTGCTGCTGGGAGGCAAGTCCAAGGGAGGAGAAGAAACAAAAGTTTGGAGCTAACAAAGAAGTCACCGTGGATGATCTCTTACATCAGACGGGTTTTTGTCCACAGATATGCATGGTTCTCACACCTGCAAGATGTCCAACAATTCAGCCTGGACGGAGGCAGAACAAAAGCAACAAAAAGGACTACTAAACAAGGGCAGTGTCGGTAGGCACATGCACTGACGCCGGTGCTGATTGTACCTGAGATAGTAGAAGCTTTCCAAGAAGACAGACACCCCCGCCTTGTTTCAAATCGCCTCCCTCTTTCGCTCGTCCCACCAATCCTCCAAACCCTTGTCTGCAGCCATTGCAGTGGTCAAAGCATCACCAAGAGCCTAGCTCAAATCGCTTTGAAGGAGCAATTTAGCCATCGATGTGTAGGGAAAGTATTGAACGGCTCCCTGGATCATTGAAACTTGGAGCCTACCAATCCTCCAAACCCTTGTCTGCAGCCATTGCAGTGGTCAAAGCATCACCAAGAGCCTAGCTCAAATCGCTTTGAAGGAGCAATTTAGCCATCGATGTGTAGGGAAAGTACTGAACGGCTCCCTGGATCATTGAAACTTGGAGCCTACCAATCCTCCAAACCCTTGTCTGCAGCCATTGCAGTGGTCAAAGCATCACCAAGAGCCTAGCTCAAATCGCTTTGAAGGAGCAATTTAGCCATCGATGTGTAGGGAAAGTATTGAACGGCTCCCTGGATCATTGAAACTTGGAGCCAATGGGAGAGATGGCACTTTAAGTTTCGCTTCTAGCGCGCTGCTTGGCTCGGCGAGTCTGCTCTCCCAAGTTTGCCCTGCGTCTTCCTCGCAGGAGAGAGACGGAGGAGGAGGAGCAACTGGATGGATGAACATCTGTCGGACGGATGTAAAAGCGTCGGCTGATGAATTTCTCATGTGCAACCCTTTCGTGTTGACATTTCAAGTATGTGACACTACCAGATCTCCACACATCTAGTTTAAAGAGTTTGCCAATAGTGTATGTGACATTAAATACCATAAACGATTTAAAATTGATTTTCAGTGCTTTGATATCACTTTTAGAGTCACGTCATCTAAAACTAGTCATTAATTGGCTATAGAATAGGTCGATGTATTTTCACCTTACTAATGGTTGAGTTCGGTAAACACCAAGAATCCTTGGCCACCTCTCCATTGCCAAGGTTGCATTGTATCGTCTACTTTTACTAACTTGTGGCCGTTGGTGGCTTTCTTAAATTTAAGATTAGCCTTACTAACCCACACTGTTCATTTGTTATGAAGTGAAGGTTGCAAGGCCATACTCGTAAACTTTTTTGTTGAAGAAAACTTGTTGATGTCACTTTAAAGATCAAATCTATCCACAACAATTGATAGTGTCTTCAAATGACTCGGTGAATTTTATGTGAGCATTCTAAAAATTTAAGTTAAAATTGAATTCTTCATAGGACAAGACTATAGAGCTTTGGGTTGAAACTCTTTAGGTCTTTAGAGCACATGTAGGTTTATGACCTACCAAAAGATGAGAGTTGAAAATGATTTTATTATGGTCAATACAATTTCTTTTAAGGGTTTGAAGAAGAAGTGGAACTAATTTATGAGTGAATGTTTTATATAATATAAGAATTTTGACAAATACGGTAAATATAGTTGTGCATGCACATGCGTGCGTGCGTGCGTGCGTGTGTGCGTGTGTCAAGGTTTGATTTGCATTCAGTATCTTATCAATTGTAGAACTTTAAAATATTTCAATTTCATTGACGACCTAGAGTCGGAGATGGTTTATGGCCTTTGTGATGAGCTCTGAAGTGCTCAATTATTAAACTTTCGACCATTGTTTTTGGGCATGTTTTATACACATACATGTCAAATATTGGATGTTCTATACACATACAATTCTATCCACTAACTTAGAGTTAAATTGAAGAGGAGGATTGGTTGGGTATGGGTATGGTTGGGTTGCCTTTGAATTTGGTGTGCATGCAGAAAAGAGAAGGAAAAAAATGCCATTTGTGGTTAGTTGCCCATAATGACTCTCAAGTAGGTTAATTACCTCAACACTTCGATACTTGAGAATGGAAGGTGGTGGTGTGCACACATACTAAAGGGCAATCTTCTTCAAGAGGACTTCTTCTTTCCACTATGCAGTCACAAATTTGCACTTCAGCCATGTGGCTAGAGAATACTTCATTTTTGTCATGGGATAGATCCCTTGTTTTTAGTTTGTATGTTGAAATATTTGTCACATAGAGTTGTACTAAACTAAATATTGTATTTTGTGTCATATGGTATTTTATGTCAATTTGATAACTTTGTTTGATGATGTCGTTCTTATGAATGAATGAACCAATATTGTCATAGATGATGGACGAGTTCATTCATTGGCCAAAACCCTACCTTCTCTTGTCTTCTATTATTCTATGGGTTGCGCACAAGGTAGAAATACCCAACCCGTGAACTACCCTCTACATGTGTAGTAGACTTCCATCATAATAGTGAAGTGATATTTTCTTAAACGAAGGATTGCGAGGATGGTAACTTGAAATGCATGTACATTCAACCAAATTTGGGTGCAACGAAGCTTTTGGTCTACATGGGGTGATTGATTACTCTCGTACGACATTCTTCTTGATCGAGAATAATATCTCATATGATATACTTCTCATAATATATATTTGGTCATGTTTGATTACCATCCATCACAATTTAATGTACTCGTGAGTTAATTGGTTTAGGTGATGTTCCATGTGGAAATGAGCATTATTGTGTTTGGTTTAAGGAGAATCTAGTGAACAAGTAAGGGGGTTTGACAAACTTTCCACTTTGAAAATTTGTAGAATTTTTTTTAACAAGGAATAAAAATATGCAACAACTTGCATTCTTCATGATTCCTTCTCTTCTATCTTGGAAAATTATCTCAAGATTTTAAGACCAAATCTTCAATGCGAATCACCTTATTTTCACGGTTTATGGAGTTTCTACCTTAATGCATGAAACCCATTCCAATTATTGAAACAAAGGTTGGCATAATTTGCATCCTAGCAAATTTGTGATGAATATTGTCATGGATGAGATATCACTTAGTAAATGACAATATTTGCAACACTATAAATTTAAAATCCCCAAATTTCATTAAGAAGAATGATAAATAATGTTGGGTTAACATTTAGTGTTGGCAACACTACACCAGGGTTTACAATTAGTATTGAGCAAGACAACTAGAATTGGTGACACTAAATACATTATTTAGTGTAGTGCTAACAATTAGGGGGACCCAATAAACTAGAACGTTGTCCTAGTTGCAACAACCACAAAAGAATGCAAACACCATGTAAAATATACCCTAATACAATACTTGCATGTGTATTCCACTACTTCTCAATTGCATGCATCACCTTCATTTGACATGCCAAGTCTTGGGCAATGAGCAAGAATGAGTCAAAAACTATCACCATGTTTGTATGTCCTCTTGGCCATTGAGTTGAATATGTCGATAAGGGTCATCAAAGTGGCATCATCAAAGTGAGGGTTAAGCATTAGTTTGAACACCAAGATGTGGAAATTGACAATTTTGTGCAATCTCAATTTCTATTTCCTAACTTAGCCTATGTTTGTGTGTCTAGGATAAATTGATTGCCTTTGCATGTTGCAATATAATTTCAAATCTCCCTTTTTGTATCATCAGTTTGTGAATTCGTATGTCTGGAGTTGTGCAACCACAAGAAAGATAGTGGCTATATGTTTTTTAAATAGTTTTTTATTTTTAAAAAATTGGGTTAGTCGCCACAATTGGAGATACTTATTTTCTTGAGTAAGAAAAGGAGGCCATGGATCTTTGTTAACGGTACTTAGAAGTTACCTTTGTTGAAATAGCCTTACAAGTAGAAGTATATAGGAAGGGATAAGGGTTAGTTGAAATAAAGAATCAGATAAGGATAAGAGAGAAGGTTCTAATGAAGAATAAACATTGTTGAAGGTGTGGCTAAGACTTGAAGTTGAGATAGGGTGGATGAAAGTATTTAAGAGGAGAGTGAAAAATGTTGGGTGTTGTTAAGGTAGAATTTAGCACTATGTTTTAAGAACCTTAATGTCCATAGTAAACCAACCCATCAAAAATTGACTAGTTGGTCACAAATTGTTGAAAGGGCAAAAATTGCCAATTTATTAGTTGACATCAAATATGTCCCTAATGCAATTAATTGTTAGAACGTCCACTAGTTGGTTTATATTGTTTTATTATTGAACAATTTATTCAATTGTAATAAATTTTTGTTGTTAGTAACTTAGTTGATCAGAAAATGACTTGTAGGTCCAAAGTTATTAAATTGGCATTGCGAGCCTTTTACTAGTTGACCGTTTTTTATGACCTCAGTGTGCCAACTGGTTATGAACTGGACATTGGGCAAAAACACGTCAGGACAGCTAGTTGCAGTGTTTTGACAGGGTGGCAACCTACCAAGTTGACCCACCTAGTAAGTAGTTGTTTTGAAGTATATAAGGATTGTCCTGAAGCCTTTTGGCTCTCTTAGTACACATATGCAAAGATAGGTTACACTCTTAGAGAAGGTGTGTATGCTTGTGAGTTTTAGATCTGGATGGGTAGCGTCCTGGAAATGTATGGCAGTCCGGATGGACCATAATCCTGGAAAAAAAACGAGTAGTAAAGTGTTGAAAGAGGGATTTGAATAATAGATTCATTGTGGGTAATGTTTCCGACCAAATGTCCACGAGACAAAATTTCATTGGGACACTACTACTATCCTCTGTCAAGAATAGACATTGTAGTGATCAATAACCAATGAAAATAACTATAAGTTGAAGGTTTGGATAGTTGTTATTTAAATATCAATCGAGTCCTTAATTGTTGTCTTTATGGTGTGTGTGTGTGTGTGTGTGTGTACAACATTGGAGTCTTATTTTGTTGGTATTGATTGGTTGTTTTCTATACATCTTTTGTGTAGGAGAATTGATTCACCATAATGTATGGAATGGGTGTTTATTCCATCATAATGGTTATTGTGTGGACCCAAAATGGCTAATTTTAGAAGGGGGGGGACCTAAAAAGGATGTAATGATAGGTGGGATGCAGTAGTTGGCCGGATAGATGATGTTTCATACCACTTGCGATTAGTTTTGGGTGCCATTTTTGTGTGCATTCGTATCCATAGTAGGATATCTTGATGCTCAAATTCATGTGACTCTAGTGTACAAATAAGAAGTTTGACTTACTTGCCTCTTTGAAAAAATGTAACTAATTATTTACAAAAAAATAAAAATTTGAAACAACTTGCATTCCTCATCATTTCTTCTACCCT
Organism: Polytrichum commune; assembly: GCA_950295325.1. Lineage (NCBI taxonomy): Eukaryota > Viridiplantae > Streptophyta > Polytrichopsida > Polytrichales > Polytrichaceae > Polytrichum > Polytrichum commune. The sequence goes on from OX485803.1 coordinate 28,301,798, forward strand.
ATCTCTGAAAACTATTGCACAAATTTCAAGCCACTCTTTCTGGCTGAATCAACTTATTTTCACCGTTTTCCGTATATCTACCTTAAACGCGTGTTCACATCCAAGAAGAAGCGGGCTCATCGTCAAAGTAACCATTTAAGAGCCATCTACCTTACTAGCACTCAACTTACCGGCAAGTCCTACCCTATTGCAACTTCTGCCAAAATACACAAGGTTTCGCCTGACACGCATGAATCCTCACCGTCCCACCCACTCAAGGTTTTTTCACGAAGAGTGGAAAACCAATTAATTAGTGCCGACGGTATATGAATTTCTGGGTTGTGCAGTACTAATTCAATGGGTCGGAGCAGTATGCGTTGTGATTGTTGGATTGAAGAGCTGTTCTTAACTTAGTATTTGCCAGATTTTTTATTGGATATTTGCAACTTAGGTATCAGTCTCCGGATGTGTAAGTTTGATGTGCTAAGTTTAGTAGAGACGATGAGCAAAACATGAGAACAATCGATTTTGTGTTGAGGAGGAGCTTGAAGTGTTTTGTTGGAAATTTTGGAGCAAGGGTTTGGAGCAAGGGAAGTTCAAAAGGGTGAGGATGATGGAAGGGAGAGGTCAGATGGCGGTGGTGTGGAAGGGGATTTTTGCCCTATGCAAGACCTCAAAATTCAGTTCATTCTGAGCTGAGATGGCTATTTTCCCCAATATTTAATTAAACAAAACACTCTAGATCTCCTCCCATTTATAAAATTTCAAATCAAGTGACTTAGAAATCGAGCATACAAAAACTTCTATCACAGACGTAGGCGGTGCCACTAGTGAGAGTGGATTATTTACCACTAGCCTAGAGTATGTGACGAACTTTAGGGAATTGTGAACGTTGATGGCATTCAAATCACATTCCCAACAACAATATTAGCTTCAATTCAGGCATTGTGAATTGTACATTGTACATTAAAGTCAATTTGAAGGGGATTTCTCCACTATGAAAAGTTTACCTCAAATCATCCCAGTGTCAAGTTGAGACCTTGGGTAGGTCACTCTATAGGATTTTTGTGCAACACGTGCGGTGGAGGTGTATTTTTTTAAGGGTTATTTACTTCCAAGCCACAAATTAAAAGCTCCGTGTAATTACTTAATTCTCTTAAATGGCCATTTTTGCACCCTACCATTACTTATATTGCCCATGTTATTGTAAATTTTTGTAGTCTACATGCATTTTAATTTTTAAAAATGAATTATAACTATATTTAATGCAAAAGTGGTGGGAAAAGCATGGCAACATAAAAACATATAGCATATATACCATTGCAAAAACTAAGTACAAAAACTTATCATGCAAATGAAGGATTTGTGGTTACCAAAACAAATCTTGACTTGTGCAAAATATGTGTATTGTTAACCACGTCACATAAGAACAAGTGTGATAACATGATGCATATCATTCCAAGACCATAACATGAATGATATCATACAATCGCATGTGATGAAGAACACAAGGATACTTAAGCATAGTGTACTTTAAATTTTGCTTTAAAACTTGCAAGTTTACATCCCATAGAACATAACCTTCATGCATTAAAAAAAAACTTAGGGTGGAAACACAACAAGAGTGAGCTTGTGTTCACAAATACAACACCCACCCTGTAAAAATCTAACCCAAACACCAAAAAAATCGCAACCATTGCAACTATGCAGAAGTTATGTGGTTCCCTACGAGTTTGTTCAGGTGGGTTTAGGGTATGCAAAACAAAACAAACCTTTGTAACCCTATCCCATACCTTAGTGTCCAATGATCTGTCAATTAAACAAGCGATTTATGACCAAAAAAAACCCTACAAACGTCAAGATCTAAGAGTAGGGGTTACCCAAACCCCCACATTGTCAACTGAACCATCACCATAATGGACAAAGTATTCTTGTGGCCAACATGATTTGAGTTACAAATGGATTGCATAGAGGTCCGTTACGTCAAGGTATGCAAAAGAGCTCGTGCAAAGGCTCCATCTTTTGCCAAATCCTACATTTATCGTCATTGTCCTAAAACTCAAACGGCCATTCCAACGGTGATTTCTCTTCAAACAAACTTTGAGCGAGGCATACGTTTCTCCGTCAAAAACCTTGAACTTGTTGTAATATTGCGGCACAGTAGAATATTAATCACCCTCCATAGTCCACATCCGTAAACAACAACACGGTCACCCACCAAAAACACTACAATCAATTACAAGCCGTGCAAAGAAATTCTAAACCCTAAACTGCCCTCAAAACAATTGTAAGACCTTCACCCAAGAAAATTGAAACCCTAGATGGAACTTCACGGCTGCCCCTGATCCTAAAACAACTACAAAGGAGACTCTACTAAGCGGATCCTATACCAACTAGGACAAGGCATACTTGCTGGACTTTGTTATCATAAGCTTCACCAAGGAGGAGCTTCAACAAAAAGTTGCTCAAAACACAACAAACTCGAGGAAGAAACAAAACCCTAGGTGTTTTGTACAAACAACAGTGCATGAAGATGACCAGTAATGGGCGCTTTGATTTTCATCCATTTTGGACAAACAATGAGCCAATTTTCATCCATCCCTCATGAGGCATGCATACAAAATTTATCCTACTAAACATACATCCTAGGATCCTTATATTCCACCCCTATATTATTTTTACAAAAAAATGAATGGCCCACATTTTAAACCTATATACCTTACTTGTAATGAGATTTATTATTTTTAATGAACCCTTCATTATTTGGAATTTTTTTATAAATTTTATGTCAAACAATTTTAATCCTTCCTACATTATGATGCACGTCGTTTTTAAAATGCACCAAGTGAACTACCCGAGGTTGGGATGCATCAAAATTAACCCAATATTTAACCAACCAAAGCATCAGTCTTCAAGATCTGTTGGGGAAAATTGTTCATTCACATACATGCACAAAACAATTATGGAAATACATCCGCAAGAGACCAAGAACAATGGTCTTGTCAGCCTTGTACTTAGCCTCCACCACCTCTCTGATCATCACCTTACTTGTAAAGCCTTTCCGGTTACAAAGGAAATTACAAGAACAAGACTGAACTTAAGTATGTAACTGATTATAGGACATTCTCCTATTGTTATGAGTTATGTTTTCAAGATACTTGAGTTGCAATTTATAATACTTAAGTTGCCTTGTATTACGTGTCATTTCAATTTCTAGCGTGTCAATTGACGTGTGCTTTTTTTCTTCACAAGTCACAGTATGTGTCAACTTCTAAACTGTGCGTGTCAATTGACGTGCATTTTTTTGTTTGTGCAAGTTTTTGCATGTCAAAAGTGAAAAACTTCCAAAAACTTTGTCAAACATATAGACTGTAATTAAGTCAACATTTCACATCTCAATCTATGGCAGAGAAAACTTCCTACAGAAGAAATGTAGTTCAATATTATATGTAGGGTATGCAGATTCTCATCAGAAACAGCAGAATAAACCTCCAAGCTTGAAGGACCATTGATGACGAATGACATTTCATATTAAGTTTGAGACCTGGATAGTCATGCACACATAATTCGACACCGTCATCGGCTGTTTTGACAAAATGGGGTATTCTATGTTGTGATGTTTGTGCAATTGTGAGCATCAGGAGGGTTGTGAGGATGCATGTTGAATTTACAGCTGGGAGATTTCAATAAATTCCTGTATAATCTAGGTGATTTCCATTTGGAAGAGAGTATGCTTCCACCCGAAGTATTTTGTATTGGATGCTAGTCAGGTCTATGTACCATGCAAGAACCTTCATACCTAGGCAAAATTGCCCTGTATCAATATGGTTTAGAATGGTTTTGACCAAAATAATAAGTTGGGTATGTAAAGATTCCCTCACCTTGAAACCCATGAGCCAGTTTTGATACCATTATTGATGTTGATTATTCATACCATGCATTCACCTATATACTGGTCCAACATTTGTTCACAGCTTCCGCAGGAACCTTGGTTCATCTGTTTGCTGCTGTATTGTGGAGGGATTCCAAATACACTCAACGTTGTTTCAAACTTCTCTTTTCTTGTCATTGGCATAGTGGGCTTGGTTCTAACCCTTCAAGGCAATTACTTTGGATTGAGGTAATTCTTTTGCATTGCTTGCAGTAACATTGCAGACTCCATCAATGTTTGCTCAAGGACCAGCACTGTAGCCTTGACTTCAATTCACAAGCAATATTAAGTTAACGGTTTATTATTGGTGCTTGAAAGATCCTTGGCATTTGTGTGCTAATTTGTGAGTTTAACCAAGAAGGTGAAGTGCGAACTGTCTATAACTTATCTTTTCTGATAAGGGAAGGGATCGAGGAAGGATGCACAAACTGTTGTGCTTTGCACTTGTTTGGCATCCAAACACTCTGCAGAGATTGCTCCTATTTTGGTGTTCTATAGATGCTGGAGTCATCTTGGTGTCATTCCTCATAATCTCAAAAGTAACACAGTTAACTATTATTGAGGTTTGCGTACCGCCAAGTAGAGCTAGAGTGCTTTGTCACTATCACTGGCACCTCCCTGCATATGTTTTGAGGTTGCGGTCGCTCCGCCCTCTGCAACTCCCACAAGGATCTCAACCTCGATATCGGAAACCTCCTCCTCCTCACTTTAGATGTCACTCTGCAATAACAAACATCCACAACAGAATGAAACTCAACAGATTCAACCTACCCAAACCATCCTAGCAGGAATCATGCTGTTGTATGTCCTTCATTGCGAGATTTCACAAGTTCAATGCTGAAGTGAGCACATCTGTGTATTCTTATCATCTGGTCACTTCATTGTATGCAAGGGGTTAGGGTGAGAAATTGCAGTTTCTTCTTGTTGCTAACGGCAATAAACCATCGGATAGGAATTCCGTTTTGCAGTATTATAAATATTAAAACGATTCAACGACTTTTATCTGGTGATTTTGTCAACAATCATTGATTCGGTACCAGAGTGTATATTTTAATAAATTTGAAATTTTTATTTCCATGGATGATAGCAATGTCTATATGTAGACGGCTATGTGTCTCTTCAATATACATTTGCTAATGAATGTGCTTGTTACATACACAGTCACTTCAATCAAAGCAACATCACAAAGTTTGCTTGCAAGACGCACCTAGGTTCAGTTGGAAGAGAGCATTCTTGGTTGCGTAATATATTTTTGTTAGTAAACCGCATGCCCCTGACAAAGAAATTCGATTATGTTTTGAATCATAAGCGACCCTTGTCAACGAGCTTTGGCAAAGCCTCTGATCGCCGTGACCCCTCAATTTTGTCATGCCAGTATCACAAGGAATTACAAACATAGACTACATTGGAGTGCACAGTTCGTCTAATTCCTGGAGGAATTACGGTAAAATGAATATCACATTTTTAAACTTGCTCGAAGTTTTCCTGTTTCTCATTCATCATAACACCAAAATAAGTCTCTTCTCTTCTTCTTTCCGAGAAAGCAAGGGTGAGAATAGATTCCCATGGAATTATATAAGGGACATTCCACAAGAGTAAGTTAAGGTAGCCTTGCACTCAGAGTTCAAACCAGGACGCCGGAAGTAACATCCTGATTTCTCCAATTTCTCCTTGACCAGGAGAAACAGTCTCGTCTCTTTGCCTCCCTCTTCCTAAGATGAAAGAATGAGAATCAACCAAGTCGCAAGGGTTTAGTGTGCTCACAGAGCCATTCCACGAGCATGAAACGAAAAACGTTAACGCAAACTCTGTATCCAACTGGGGTTTGGTGTTCATTCCAGGCTTTCAAGGTTTTGTCTCTAGTCTCTTGTTTCTTCCTTCCTCGTCTGCTTCGGAGTTCGCAATCTCTCCTGCTGCTGCCTCCTTCTCTGTGTCCCCGGCGATTGCAGCTGCTCCATCGAAGGGACCGGCATCACGGCGTGGCGTTTCTGGACTCAGAATGTGAGTTTCTATTTCGAATGGGACCCCGACTAAAATCTACATCAGTAGTAGATATTGTGACACCGAGACCTTTAGGAGGTTATCTCGACCCCCAAAGGAAGTGCCTAAGGTAGACAACATTTATTTGGTTGCTTTTCTTCAGGCATGTGGGTGTTATCTGGTTCATTTTTCATGTTCTCCAACTTCTACAAATTAGATTTACACAACAAAACTTGTTTGCATTAGTAAATCTATGATGAGACGTTTACAAAAACCAGATTGAAATTTGGACCTTCCCTGATTTAGTTACAGTTATCAGAAGTGCATGTTTGTTGATGTCTTAACCGGATACACATGTCCTCCCAATTGTGTTCACTATTGAGTGAAGAGTAGTTATTAACAGTTGAAGATGTGGTTCAATCTCTTTTAAACATTTGTTCTTATGATGTTTGCTCTTCGATCCTCACCGATCTAGATACCAATGAAATCCAGGGGTCGAATTAAGAAAATGAGCCACTTAAGACCCATCTACCTAAATAGGACAGATGTATTTGAATGGTACAATCCACTCTCGATATGTGTTAGAGTCAGTTTTCATGTAGGCCGCTCGCCCACCAGAGCGGCCTATGTGGAAACTAACCCTTTCCCTGATAAGTGTTAAAATCGCATGTGTGTTAAGGAAAATTGCATTTCCCCCAAAACATTCAAAAATGCAGTGCAAAGTGTTAATTGTTAATTGTTAAAAAAAATCATGCTCCCCTCTTCTATGAACTCAGCTCGATAAGTGTTAATTTGGATGAAAGCGAGGCTATAACATTTTATAACTTGGATGAAATTGACAAAATCCTTAATCCTAAATCCTACTATCTAAATGGAACAACTAGCATTGGTACATGCAAAGAGTGAAACTAGACCCATTATAAATGCACATGTGTTCATCGATTATAAATTGGAATTTGATCTTCACAATCCCTACATACCCATCGAGGAGGAAAATATAAGTAAATTAAACAATAAAGAAGTTCATTGAAGAAGTTCACAATATGCCAATTGGTGATGTGATGGTAGATAAAGTAGGATTCAAGGATGTTGAAAGTGCATTAGTGACCTTCAAACAATTCTCGGAACAAAGACCTACTAATGTTTGACTTCTCTAGAACATTTGAACGAACACTTTGAAAGAAAATAGGATCTTGGCATGCACAAAATCATATCAAATTACTATAGATTTGTTCTTCGATTACATTAAGATGTATGATGACATTCATATCTTATTACTTTCATCCTTTATTTATAAATGCTATTGTTTTAATTATGTAGTCACATAAGTGGTATTCATGTAAGTGTTACAAATTGTCTATGCTACCCCCAAAAAGTCCTAATGTGTTAACACCACATAAGTGCTACAAGTTCCCTTGCTCCAAAGTGTTAACATATATATATATATATAGGATGGAATGTATGTGGTTTGGTGTAGCTCCAAGAACGGACACCAAAAAGACATTTGTTTACACAAGATTGGATTGTTTGCTCAAAAATATGATAATTATTCTAGGTTCAATAGTCCACATAATTCGGGGACCTATATGACCATTTAGGGAGCACGATAATCTTCAATATGATAATGAATAAGATATTCATATTAGCTCCAAAATTTATGAGTAAAGTGTCTAAAGTCTCAAATTGGATTTGCTAACCATTTTGTACATAATGCATATTTCAGAACATGAGAGAAGTGGGCTAGTCACAAAAAGTAACCCTTCAAGACATGTATACCCTAATAACAATGGATTTACATTAGGGTATGGGTCCAAGACACCCCTAGAGTATACTTTACATTTGGACTCGAAAGTGGATCATTGGACACAAGCTTGAAGCAATTTAGGACGAGTATTTCCTTGAGTGGGGACCGTCAAGATTTGGTGGGAATGTGATATCACATTAGTGCCACTTCATTTTTCCATACCTTGACTAGAACTTTAGTGTTAAACATTTGTTTTCATAGACATTCTCAGCCAAGAGGAAAGCTCAATGCGAGAGTTTCTTTGGTTTGGACCCTAATGTGCACACACCCCATGTTTTCATATTAAGGTTTAAGTTTATCACTTATGAAACACAAATTGGTGGGTGTGAAAGATTAACAAGAAAATCACGAGGGAATCATTTTTTGTTGGCCCTCCATCCAAGGGGGGAAACAACCTGGGAAAATCACAAAAACAAATCATGGGAGAGTGTTGGACTCATGAACATGTATAATGTGGTTGGAGTCACACCAATCACATACTTAGAATTCGGAGTGTTGATCAACATCATCTCCAAGGAGGACATCACTTATTGTGTCACAATTGGCGATGTCCCGCATTGCATGTGTTGTGACTTCACAATAATAACATCTCAAGCATTGGGAAAGAAAAGAAAAAATGGGTGTATTGCAAGCATTTTCATACTGTGTTCATATTTTTGCGCAAGGTAGATTACAACAATGACAACTTCATTCATGCGTTGACATTCACCTACAACGAGGTCATACAATTACTCGAACGTGCCGGTGTTGTAGAGTGTGAATAATGTTCCCAATATATGCTCATCTACATGTTTAAGAATGTTAATAAGTGACATGTATTGGTGTGTATTGTTATAATAAAATTCAACAATGGGTTGATAGTTTTTCGAGTACCCATGGTAATAGGCCCCTTCACTCTTATCATTTATGTTCATCTACATGTTTAAGAATGTTAATAAGTGACATGTATTGGTGTGTATTGTTATAATAAAATTCAACAATGGGTTGATAGTTTTTCGAGTACCCATGGTAATAGGCCCCTTCACTCTTATCATTCAAAATGTTAGTACTCTAAAATGGTAAAATGACAAATGAAGGAGTGCCAAACTTAGCATATGGACTTTCTAACCGTTGGTATTTACTAAATTAGGCATCGTTGTTCACATGTTACTACTCATGTCTTAGCTTCCCTCGTGTTGCTAGTCTACATCTAGAACTAATATTTATTATTTCTATCATAGGGTTCACCAATACAAGTGCACATATACATTTTCATTATGTCCATATTCTTGCATAAGTCTAGATTTACTTTAAACATTTAATAAGTGTGTATGTACAAGTTGCGGGTAGGGCTAGGGATTTGTATACGTATTGGGTGTCTTTACTTTGGAGATGTTTATTTGTTTTCCCATTTTGATGAAGATAGTATGAAGACTTTATATATTTTCATTTTCATGATTTTGGATACATCTCACATTTCTACAAATACATCTCTTGAATTTGGAAACATGGATTTGCACTTTAAAAACATAGCATGTCCAAATGAGGTCAAATCACAAAGGACCTCAAGTGCTCAATGTCCACCGCAAGCCTATTAGAATCATTATTCTCCTATTAGAAAGTGTTTGCAAGCTTAGACACATGCAACTTACAACCAGTTCATGTCCTTGTTCTCTATCAACAAAGAGAAATGAAAGAGAAATAAATGCATGTCTACACATGACTCTACCCATGTTGTAAATTTGATAATAAATAAAATACCCTTTTGTATTAATAATTCCTAGATTGCGTCATCATATATGGTAACTACACCTGTTTGTGATCCTTATCCAAAAGTTTCTTCTATGAAAACTTGCCTAAACATAATCTAAACATGACAATCCAAAATTAATTTTAGACACCCATGTAATCAACACATCTTCTTTATGTTTATTGATTTCATACGACATACAAAAGTACATGCTAAAATGCATTAAAATTCTATTATATTTGTGAATAAGATCCAATTTTTTTGAAGATCATAACTTTCAAATGATATTTAAGTTCATAAGTGTTTTGATGATGTTTAAAGGTGTAGTTACCACAACGGTTCAAGATAGTCTCGAGGTTGTATAAGTTGGCTCAAGGGCCTAAGTCTCAAGGTTGAAGCAATCGTTGAGTTTGTAATGAAATAAGGAAGTACAGCTCCCATTCACATCAGTGTAAACAACGCACTCTTATAATGTCATTTTATTTTATTTCATTTGTTATGCAAAGAATTCCACAGTTTTTTTTGGTCAGAAGTGGACTTTAAGAAGTACCTTTGCTTTGGTAAGGTACAAACAACAAATACAGTAGTAATAAGTTTCGTATGCAATGGTGTCCAAGCTAGGCTAAGGGCCACTTCACACACGAGACTGAGAGCCGTGACCATTACAGTTCAAGCACTCTCATTGGTGGAAAAGGAGGAGCCGGTCTAAGTTTGCTTCACACTAGGCTTGAGGGACCAACGGAGTATGTGAATGCAAGATGGATGTAAAGTCTACATGGACTTCTACATGGCATCGAATGGATCATGTTTCATGGTCATTTGGACTATTTTCAAAAACCACTGTTGGAGGTAGGCCTAACACAAAACCAAGAGACCATGGCACTCCGAATGCTCACAACCATTGGTTTATTTTGTTTTATCATGCATGAAGACTTGCATGAATAGAAATTCATTGAAATAGCATTTGGTTGGGGGTCTGGTCACATATGACTTCACACTATGCTTGGGGGTCCGTGACCACGCTACATGAGTTTGGAGGTGCCTTGGGATGGCCTTTTGGACACTTTCTTTTGGGTCTCTCACAATTTCATGGTCACGGCTCTTGGTGCGTGTGTGAAGTGGCCCTAAGGGCTATATGCTAACCACCACAATGGATGCGATGACTTGGCTTAAATCATTACCCAAAAATTGAAGAAGGTGTGGAGGGTGATGGGTAGATGTAGTGCTCTTTGTTAATTTGGGCCTCCACTAATTTTATTTAAGGTGTAAATGCAACGAACTAAAATAAAACAAAACTACTTTCTTTGGTTTATTCAACTCCACAACTAACTTAAGAGACTACGCATTAGTATGAGACCCAATTATGATGAATCAACCTTAACCTTATCACTCATTTTTATATGCACCAGACGCCATATACCACACGTTTGAGTACATTGGGCATGTTTTAGGTCTTATATTTTATTTCTAGAGACATGGATGACTTAGGGCCATTTTGCATCATGGCCAAGGGGTCATGACCGTGAATTTGTGAGGGCCCTTGAAACTTGTTTGAAGGTCACATTAGAGAAAACTAAAACCAAAATTTGAGTGGTCACATGCCTTTAAGTGAAGTGTAAACACATGTGCAAATGACTTCTCAAATAATTCCATTACCATCCTACTTCATATGAAGTTATGAAATATGAAGCATGTTGAGATTTTGAAATGTCATGGGGTCTCTTAGTTTTGTGTTAGGCCCACTTACTTGATTTGGGCTCGACGAAAAATCTTGTTAGTCATTATTTTTTTTAATCCAAAACATGAGAAATTACCATTGTCCCCATAATTGTGTGGGTGCTTGTGGGTAATTAATTGTAGGATGATAGGTGGAGATTAATTCGTTTGGAGTCGTGTTCGACGAAGAAAAGGTATAGTATCAAGCAAAATTTTACCTCCAAAATGGATTTTCAGGTTTGAAAAAGTATATTTGCACAAGTTGTGCACAAATGTATAGAAGATGACCATGGGGGCTTCATATCTAGTTTACATATCCCACATGCATTATGAACAGTACTCCACTCCACTTGTAGAAAGGGTAGGGTTTTCCTCCCGAACTTCACATTGAATAGATGTGCATTATCGATGTCATAAACGAATTGAAGTGATCGCATAACATTATTCAATTTCTATCAAGCATTCCATTATAATAATATTCAGTGGCAGTGCTACATCCAAATCTCACTCGTTTCCCAGGTTGAATAAATCTAATGAAAAACATATGTAGAATATAATTCTAGCTCCTTAGATGATATATTCTCATGCCCACCCAACATGGTCACTTATCTTAATAAAGTTATGCATATTTTTAAGAAACAAATGAAATACTTGCGGACATATTGATGAGAATAATATTTAAGCATGTTGGCAAATTTTTCCGTTGATGGCCATCCTTGTTTCTAATGAGAAAACCTAAATGTGTGGCCTCGCCAAAATAATCAAGGTCATTGGAATCCTATGACATCCATTGTAAGACATGTAATATTCCATGTTGCTCTCCTAAACCATTTTGTATAAATTCCAATATCATTTTGGGTGACATCCTACGAAACGAAGTGGAACCACCACTCGTTTCTCAACCAATGAGAGAATTTAGAAAATATTGGTCATGACCCTTGGTCATTGGCAGGGTCAAGTTCCATGGAGCGAACTGGGCATCATGGTCCAAACTATTTTGTTGGCTTCATGAGTGAGGACATGATCACGAGCTTCATTGAATGCTTAATGTTGAACCCCTTCCTTTGGATTCGAAGGTCTTAGACTATGAGGTCCATTGACCATGCCACTTGTGTGGTCAAGTGAAATGAAAGGTTGTGATTGGAGGATAGCTTACATGTTACATTAAAAAGGTGACTCTCTACCATTTGAATGGGGGGAAATGACGACAAAGTGCATACTGCACACATTCTCACCTCTTTTCATGGACCCTGCGAGTTTGTGAGGGCATGGAAGGGGAGGGGGTCTATAATGGAAGGGAACATTTCTAGGCATATAAAAATGCTTGCCACCCCCTCTAATGGAACTTGTTCCATAGATAACTTGTTTAGAACCATTTTTTTGACAAATGGTATTTTTGTTTAATAAATCTTGATAACTTTCAACACTCGTGCATATAGGTGACAAACAAAGTATGATAAGATTCTTGTAATATGAAACATGTCAATGCTTTAAACTTACTTTAAACTTTAAGAAATCTATAAGACTTTTCTATTGCACTAAAAAATGAGAGCATAAGGGGGTTTTGGCCTAAATTCAACCCCCAAATTTCAATTGACTCTATTAGGCAAGTAGTTGTTGTTGTTTGTTTTTCCTCCCTTTGAATCAATTGAGGCCACTTTACAATAGAGCTTGAGGGCCCTTAACCTATAATATTCACATTATGCAATTGGTCAAGAAGCAAGAGACTGTCCAAGTTCACTTTACACTAGACTATTACGGCATGTGGAGGGATGAAAGAGATTTGAATGGTTGAAAAATCTTCATGGAGCAACATTGATAACAAGTGGATATTGTTTCATGGTCTAATGGACATTATGTTAGGCCTTCCAAAAAGAAGTGGAATCCATGCAAAATTGGGGCCATTGCAAACAACTAATAAATAGCCATTGACTCCTACAAATACGATATTACCATTGACTACAGTCTACAATGTCATCCACAACTACAAATATTGTTTTCTTCTTGATTTGCTCAAAACAACGCTCAAAACCACCAATCTTTTTCATATCCTCTTGTAGCAAGTCCGACACCATTTTTTCTTTAAGATTCGCCATGTTTGCATCCTTCACATCCTTCAAAAAACTTCAACAAGTAAAATTGTTTTGCTCATTGTATAGGTGTGTGGCAAGAATCGTTTCTGCCAATCCCTCCTGTGCCAATTATGCCGACGACACCCACAGTCTTGCCCATTTGATTCAAAATGTCCAACACTGTCTTCGATCATTGCTCTAAACCCACCGGATACCGCGCAGGACGGAGTTGAGCTGGGCCAAAAGCTTCCAAAACTCTAGCCACAATATCTTCCATGAATGCATGTTCATTTCTGTGACCCCAAATATCCATTGGAAATCAGGACACAACACATTATATAATTCGATGAACATAACACCAAGCAACCATAAATGATGGAATGTTAACAATTGTGAACATCTAATCAAATTCTACACTAAACAATTATAGAGGTCCATACGGTGCTTACTTGTACTCGGAATATCGAAATCCTGTAAGATGAGAAGCTTCCGATAGGGCACTCTTCCACCTCTCTACATTCTCGTATTGATTCCTTTCCAAGTGTATTTTGAAAGCCTTAGCAAAGGGTCCCCATTCGATCGAACGAAGATGCTCAGGCTCAACACCTTGAAAAAAGACAGGGATAACCTTCTCCGAGCTTTTCATCATATCCAACAGCTCGTTAAGACAATATATTGATTCAGCATAACCCTCAGAAAAAATCGCAAGATGCACACGAACCCCACAGAGAGCCTCGTTGATCGACTTCAAAGCGTGCTCCCCCTTATGAAGAGTTTCATCATCCAAAAATGGATTACAACCACGAACACGAAGTAAATTATACAAGTGAGAAACAAAAGAACGTTTTACATCCGGTCCACGGTGGTTCAAAAAAACATCATAATGGCCCAATGCCTCTGGGCTCACATCTTGTGAATCAAGCTCCATCCGTTTGTTGACATCCTCCGTTTGTGTTTGCTCAAAAGCTTCCAAAACTCTAGCCACAATATCTTTCATGAATGCATATTCATCTCTGTGACCCCAAATATCCATTGGAAATCAGAGGGATACAACACATTGTATAATTCTATGAACAAATCACTAAGCAACCATAAATGATGGAATGTTAACACTTGTGAACATCTAATCAAATTCTATACTAAACAATTATAGAGGTCCATACGGTGCTTACTTGTACGCGGAATGTCGAAATCCTGTAAGACGAGAAGCTTTCCATAGGGCACTCTTCCACCTCTTTACATCCTCGGATCGATTCCTTTCCAAGTGTATTTTAAAAGCCTTAGCAAAGGGTCCCCATTCGATCGAACGAAGATGCTCAGGCTCAACACCTTGAAAAAAAACAGGGATAATCTTCTTGGGGCTTTTCATCATATCGACCAGCTCGTTAAGACAATATTTTGATTTAAAATAACCCTCAGAAAAAATCGCAACATGCACACGAACCCCACAGAGAGCCTCGTTGATCGACTTCAAAGCATTCTCCCCCTTATGAAGAGTTTCATCATCCAGAAATGGATTACAACCACGAACACGAAGTAAATTATACAAGTGAGAAACAAAAGAACGTTTTACATCCGGTCCACGGTGGTTCAAAAAAACATCATAATGGCCCAATGCCTCTGGGCTCACATCTTGTGAATCAAGCTCCATCCGTTTGTTGACATCCGTTTGTGTTTGCTCAAGAGCTTCCAAAACTCTAGCCACAATATCTTCCATGAATGCATATTCATCTCTGTGACCCCAAATATCCATTGTAAATCAGTGGGATACAACACATTGTAGAATTCTATGAACAAATCACCAAGCAGCCATAAAAGATGGAATGTTGACAATTGTGAACATCTAATCAAATTCTACACTAAACAATTATAGAGGTCCATACAATGCTTACTTGTACTCGGAATGTCGAAATCCTGGAAGACGAGAAGCTTCACATAGGGCACTCTTCCACCTCTCTACATTCTCGTATCGATTCCTTTCCAAGTGTATTTTAAAAGCCTTAGCAAAGGGTCCCCATTCGATCGAACGAAGATGCTCAGGCTCAACACCTTGAAAAAAAACAGGGATAACCTTCTTGAAGCTTTTCATCATTTTGAACAGCTCGTCAAGACAATATGGTGATTCAGCATAACCCTCAGAAAAAATCGCAACATGCACACGAACCCCACAGAGAGCCTCGTCGATCGACTTCAAGAGATGCTCCCCCTTAATAAGAGTTTTAGGAGCCAAAAATGGATTACAACCACGAACACGAAGTAAATTATACAAATAAGAAACAAAAGAACATTTTACATCCGGTCCACGGTGGTTCAAAAAAACATCATAATGGCCCAATGCCTTTGGGCTCACATCTTGTGAATCAAGTTCCATCCCTTTGTTAACATCCTCCGTTTTTGTTTGCTCAACAGCTTCCAAAACTCTAGCCACAATATCTTTCATGAATGCATATTCATCTCTGTGACCCCAAACATCCATTGGAAATTAGTGCGATACAACACATTCTATAATTCTATGAACAAATCACTAAGCTACCATAAATGATGGAATGTTAACACTTGTGAACATCTAATCAAATTCTACACTAAACAATTATAGAGGTCCATACGGTGCTTACTTGTACTCGGAATATCGAAATCCTGTAAGATGAGAAGCTTCCAATAGGGCACTCTTCCACCTCTCTACATTCTCGTATCGATTCCTTTCCAAGTGTATTTTAAAAGCCTTAGCAAAGGGTCCCCATTCGATCGAACAAAGATGCTTAGGCTCAACACCTTGAAAAAAAACAGGGATAACCTTCTCGGGGCTTTTCATCATATCGGCCAACTCGTTGAGACAATATTTTGATTCAGCATAACCCTCAGAAAAAATTGCAAGATGCACACGAACCCCACGGAGAGCCTCATTGATGGAGTTCAAGGCATGCTTCCCCTTAATAAGACGTTTAGCATCCAAAAATGGATTACAACCACGATCACGAAGTGATCTATACAAGTGCGAAACAAAAGAACGTTTTACATCCGGTCCACGGTGGTTCAAAAAAACATCATAACGGCCCAATGCCTCTGGGCTCACATCTTGTGAATCAAGCTCCATCCCTTTGTTAACATCCTCCGTTTTGGTTTTCTTTTCCTTTTCGAATGAAGCACTTTGTTTTTGTTTTTTATTTGTGTCTTCATTTATTTCCATTTCGAATGAAGAGCTCCCTCTTTTTCCCATTTGGATTTGCCTGCACCAATAATATCAAAAATGTATCCACGAACCATATAGAGATCACTATTTCCACTTTCTTTACATCCTCATGATGGATCCAAATCATATGTGCAAGACGCTCATTACCATATGCAAACCAACACCAAAGGAATTGTTGCTAGAGAAGTAGCTCCTACAACCCTCCTACATAATCCTCTTCTTACAAACCCAAACACATCATTGTCATAAAATGAATGATGTCATTGACTTGACCATGAACCCACATTTATAGGGCATACACCTACTAAACCCCAACAAGTGCCTCAAAATATTGAGTCTCTATTGCATTCCAATAAGGTAGGTTTATCCACGTTATATTTTACAAGAATTCGTCTTCCTCATATTCATGTCCTCAATAGCTAGATGATAGTAATTTTATAGGAAACCAAATAAATTCGTCACATTGACACCTATTAGAATCTACAACCACCCATAAAATCATTCCTAGGTCACTTTCAATACTCAGATTATGACCAAAAATTTGGAACTTGTAATTTGAAACCACTAGGCAACACAAGCTAATTAACTATTAAGAACAAGGTGAAATCATGATTCAAGAAGATAATCCAAGATTAGAAGGTACTAGGATGCACTCACTTGATAGGCTATGTAGTCTCCTTCCAAGTGACCAATTGGAAATTAGAATCACTACATGTTCAATAACGTTGTCATCACCATGCCATTCTTGAGGGAATCCAAAATATTACACACTTTGCACCCAACTTCAATGTGGAGAGCGTGTTCCACTTTGATTTTACGAGACATGAGGATGAGGATGCCCCAAAACATCAATTACATCTTCCCTGCAATCGATCACCAAAAATGAAGACTGTAATGACATGCCACACAAGAACCGCAAATTGGAGAACTTGTTTTAAATAATCCAAAGGAAACTTCTAAATGGCTTGAAATGAACAATTGAGTCGGCAAATTCTCTAAGAACCTAACACTTGTAAGGATGAAATTATCTTGGAAGTCCCACATTTCACATGGACAAAGCACCAAAAAACTTCCCAGAGGGTTACTAGACTAGGGTAGTTCAATGCTCCATCTGAATTGTTGTAATGAACCACATAGACAACAAACTTCAACTCCATGTATATCCTCATGGTAGATTGATAGATTTCCTACATGCATGAACCTACTTAACATATGAAAAAACCAACACCAAAGTCAACTCAAAATCAAACAACACCAATCCACAAGAATTGTTGCTAGAGAAAGAAGTGTAACAACCCTCATGTAGCCACCCGTCCTCCACACCCCAACACATTTATTGCCACAAAGTGAATATGTCTTTGAGTTCACCATGAACAAACATCATACTCCACAATCAAGAGGAGGTATTTTGATCACATACGGGACCCTAAATTCCAACAAAGGCCTCAACATCTATAAATTGAGTCTATTGCATTTCGATAAGGTAGGTGAATCAAAGAGTTCAAGAGGATATTTTACACAAATTACTCTTACTACTATGAAAAAAAATTCTTAATAGCTCAAAATATAATAATTTACAATATTACCTTAAAGCAACGACAAACATACTCAAAAGAAGCACTCCTTGACCTTCATTGAAGAAATACAAGGCAATTGGATGCACTCACTTGATTGGCTATATATTCTCCTTGAAGTGTGAAATTCGAGTGAAAATCAGAAGGACTTTCGTTCACAATTAATGTACGGTTAACAAACCTGCCAAATGTCCAACAATTCACATGAACACAGGTAAAACAAAAGAACCCACAAGGACTACTAAACAAGGGCAGTGTTGGCCTAGGGTGCCAGCAACTGGGATACACTCCAAGGGTCCTCACATAATAAAACCATTTCAGAGCTGATAATAGTTCTATAATAATGTAATATAGAGTTGTTATAAAAAACTTCAAAACATGAGCTGGACCATAAGGTATGTGGGTGTTCTTTGGTTCGTTTTTCATGTTCTCCAACTTTCACTCATTGGATTTACACAACCAAACCCGTGCTACAATAGCAAACCTACAGATTGGACTCAGTCTTCAAATATTAATAACTACTCTACACTCAATACTGAACACAACTGGGAGGACCTATATCAACCAACAGTGAACCTAGAAACTAAGGTCTCAAGGGTCCAAAGTACAACCTACCTACACTATTTCTGCGAGTACTAACTAAGTCTTCAAGTCATACTTTTATATCTACAGGTTCGAAACTTTATTTAGTGCATTATCTTATGTCAAGGAGCTAAAATACATTCACATCTGACATTGACAATCAATAATCTAGGCCACAAGCTCTTGTCACATAGTTTATTATGTGTACGACAATACACTTATGAAATTCAACAAATTTTTGACCATGCTTTGGATGTGACTCAAAATAAACTTTCCAGTAAACCCTGAAATATGTGCATTTATACGCATAACCAAGGCATCAAATCAAAAAATAATTCTAGTCTACATCTCTTTTAAGATCATCACATATTGTTGATCTATCCATGCACTATTTTTGCCTAGAGGCGGGGCCGCTCGGAGAATTAAATCCCTGACCCAGAGAACCAAAGGCTGGGCATTGCAGATTCAGGCCCATGCCTCAACTAGACTCAACTACGCATGTTGTGACTATTTGCAAAAATCACTATCAACACAATGTGTAACCCCCAAAAAAGACCTTAACACTTGCATCTCCCACTAGCACCGCTCACAACCCCAAACACAACCCCAAATAAAAAATTAAACTCTATACCTCACTATGACCCGCAAAGCCAAACACATCAAACTTTCCTTCTCTAATCTCACCAATTATTGAAAACCATAACAGTCCTAGTACTAGTCACCTTACATGACTTTCCAGTTTCTGCCGTTTGACATCAACAAACATTAAAATATAAATATATAGATATATATAGCTCACAAGTGACCCAGTCTTCACCCTCCTCCTCACTGAAAGCAGAACCAAACTCGAGAAGAGATAAGTTCTTAAGTCACTTCCCCCAAAATTCAACATCTACAGCTTGCCATGACCCAAAACTCTATACCTCTCACCATGACCACCCTCCAACCTTTTCCTTTTCATCACTACACTCTGCACAAAGTTCTACACCATATCCCTTCTGTCCTCCTACCTAAGCCTCCTTATCCTAATTCTGATGACACCACACGCACTTCCAAAAAAAACACTGACACCAAAATTTCATGTCACAAATTGAAAAACCTCTCCACCTCACCATCACAACTCTCCCACCCTCTTCTCCTCCACCTCACTGCAATCTGAACCTAAATTCTCAAGGAGAACACAATCAATCACAACTGCAAAGTCTTCAAATTAAACCGCCTATATCCTCTTTTGAGCTGATGAGACCATTTGAATTAGATGAATGTCCGCTACCGATAGATTCCAGCTACTGACAAATTTGGAACATGAGCTCTTCTAAACAATCAGAAGCGCCAAGCCTTGTAGGCATGTTTTACCTCAAGATTCATTGTGCCAATCATCTAATGAAGGAAAGAAATCACATGCAATCGACCACTCCCTACACATACTTCAGCACTTTATTATTGTTGCAGATCCTTCAATAGCAGGTCTCTCCCAGAAACTCCAACAAAAATCACCACACAACAAGTATGCTTCAGGATATGTTTAGAACTAACAAAGAAGTCACAATGGATGATCCTCTTACATCAGGACTTTTTTCCACGACTATGCACTCCAAATACTCCAATTGAACAATTTATCCTTTTTGTATTGAATTCCAGTGCCAAGATTTTCTTGAATATTAGAGTTCCATCCTGTTTGGTCCGGTAGATGTGAGACATCTTGTGCACCCTGTTCATCGAGGACTCTTGAATGGTAACAGGCGTGAATACAACCATGAGGTGTGGGAACTCCCCGACGTGACAAAACTAAACAAAACAAAGACCTTTCCATATATTAATTTGCAACTAATATGGGTATTAAAGACAGTCCATTAAACCATTTGGGTGCACATGACAAAAGGCGGTGAAGTGATGTGGCTTTTAAAAGCCATTTAACAGAACAAAAATTACTTAGAACATAGTCTGGACTTTGTACTGAAGCCAACTGGGTATTGTAACAATCAGTGTGATTAGTTCCCTGATTTATTCAGTTTCAGTGAGTCTCTCCCTGAGACTGCTACTGTGATTGCGTCCTTAAACCAGATACTGACAAATTTGCTGATGCCTCATCATAGATTTCCTAGTGCAACACAAATTCAAAGACTTATAAACTGATCACTATAAGCTAAAGAACAAGAAAAATTCACCCACTAACAACTGCATGCCTTACAGGATTGCGTACCAACACAAAGCAATACCCGGGGTTGTCCAACCTACAAGTGCAACAAATGTACCCATGATTCTGAGTGAGTGCAATTACCCAGAATTGACATTGCACGAGATTACTCGCCTGTGCATGCTGACACCACCGATTGACGTACCCACGATCCCAGAGCACAATTATTAGAACTCTAGTGCACTAGAGGCTCTTTCTCCCATTCGACGATCAAGAAAGACATTCCTAAAGTCGCAAGTTTAGCATTCAACGCAATAGGCCTACTGAATCCTCCCCGCAACTTGCTTGCCATTGTCGGCAATTCGCTGTCGGACACCTTTGCCTATACCAAATTACTCACGACGAACCAAAGAGAAGAATCAAAGAGTGCAAGCACGCAAGGCCACAGACAAGTCATACCGACAGAGTACTACTTCCAGAAATTGAGACAGAAGAGCGCGATATTCTCCCCAACAATTCAAGAAACTTACAGAAATAACGTTGTACACATCCACCCGCCATTCACTTGTGATGCGACAAGTCAACTTGCCGACACTAGTGGGGGGGGAAAAAAACTCGGTGCAACTTTTGGCAAAGTGCCAAGATAAGATAGTCCAGGAAATCGTCGCCACTACATACACACCTTCCTTCCTTCTCTCGTTTCAACATCCCGACACTAAAAACCCATTCATAGACTAACCTACCGATCAGCAGGAGGCAATCCAACAAACAGACTCTTCACACCCCACGGAACCTTTTGATCGTTCTGGTCATGGCAGTGATTAAGCTAAGTTTACCTACTGTGCACGAAACTTCACTGTGACGGTTGACTATCAACGAAAGAGATGAAATCATCAATGGCCTGGAAGAATGAACCTTCGTCATTGACAAACACAATTTCAAGTCTATACAAGAAACCACAGCTCACCTGCTCTGAACCGAACGATGGACGATTGGAGACAAAGGTCCTCCGATTCCTCCGCCATAGAGCTGCAATTTAAGTTAACTTACCTGCCGATCTGTAATAACAAATCCACAAACAGACTCACAGGTCACGGAGCCTTCAGAATATTCTCAGGCATGGCAGTCATAAGTTAACGTTATCTACTGTGGACGAAAAATTCACTGTGACCATTGACTGCCATCGAATTTATGAGAGGAAATCATCAATAGCCGTAGAGACCAAACCATCATAATTGCCAAAACGCAATTCAAGTCTGTGCAAGAAACCACAGCTCATTCCACCTGCATTCCCAGATCAACGTCACAGTACCTGAAGGCATCAAGCAAACCTTCCCTACTACCTCCTGAGAATTCTTCGCCCATGCCCAGTTCCATTCAGAAACCTGCATGAACAACAAAAAAGAGAAAAATTCTCACAGAACTACACTAATCTGATTTAGTGTGTCATCAAAATTGGTGTGCCACGTTAACTAAGGTGACCTCCATGACTTTTCATGTAGCAGCAAGTGTCCCCTGTCGCCTCCTCTGGTTGCCACCCAGTAATTGGAAGATCATTACATGGTCAACGATGATGCCTAGTGTGGGCCACACTAAATGAGATGTATAAGGTATGAGGGTGTTATTCAGCTAGTTTTCTAAATCAGACTCACATATTTGATGCGTTTGTGGTTAGGTGAGGACCAAAAATCAGACTCCATAATGACACATGTTTATAAGAGATGGGACTTCATCTTCAAATTCTATTAACTACTCCACGCTCAATAGTGAAGACAAATTGGGTGGTCCTATGTATTCAGTTAAGGAACAAGAAACATGCACTTCCAATATCCATAACTGATCGGAGGACGTCCGATTTCAATCTGATTTTTGCTGATGCTTCATTGTAGATTTGCTAATGCAATTTACAAGATCTGTTGTGTAAAACCAATTGCTAGAAGTTGGAGAACATGAAAAACAAACCTAATAACACCCACATACCTTAGTATATCACAATTTTGAAAGTTCAAAACTAACAATAGTACCAAGAGATAATTCCATACCAATGACAGCTTAACCTTCACGCATTGTAGCAAATAAATTAATAAACCAAAAAAAATAGACACAAAAATTTCAGAAAGCAGGGGGCACGTACACACAACTATCTGGATAGTGGAAGCCACTTCTGCTCAAGTAATGCTCGGCGAGTTCTTCAGGAATCTGTCGCAGGCAACCAAAAAGTAAAGATCATCACCATCTACTACTTATATCATTGCTCAAGACTTCACCCTCCGAACTGCTCTTCAAGTTGATACACTTGAATACCAAAAACATGCACTTGCATCTGCGCTCCTTCCAAACCACAAACCCCCGAAAACAACTCTTATGTTCCATAAAAACTAAGCTTGTATATTACGGCATGTGCACAATCAGCATAATACTTCACCTCTTGGCCCTACATCTTGCATCTTCTGAGACATGAACTGGGAAGAATTTTGAAGTTATTTTGACCACTTGAGGACTAGGTTTCATATATGCAAATTTCAAAATGCATTTACACAAAACCACCACGGTCATTGAGTTGTGGTTCGGCCCCACTTTCAAACACAACCCCAATTTCGTTTCGTTTCCACACCACCACAAGAGTAATTGAAGAGTGGATTTTGAACTCAAAGATTGTCCCTCCTATTGCTCCAATCCGTGCAGTGGTGACAAACAAAATTTGGGTACAGGTGGAAAGGTGGTACAAGAGAAATTGCCTCCTAGAAATCCTCTCCCATGCTTTGGCCTTGTAGTTTTCTCCTGCTACCACATAGTAACTACAAACAGATGGAGACGAAGAGAATGAACAACAACCATCAACCACCGAAACGGTGATTGTGTGTAAACGCACTTTGAGACACCTACTCACTTGTGTGGCTGCTCAAGAACGCACCCTCCAAGTTGTTCTTTAAGTTGACAACCTTCGATATCAAAAAAATGCACGCACACCCGCATCCCTTAGCAACCATTTGGCCTCTGAGACTAGCTCTTCCTGTTCCAAAAACAGTAAACTAGTATGGTTAAATCCCACAGCGTAGTTCTCAATATGTGCACAATTAGATGAATAATTCGCCTCTCCAACCTAAACCTCTGCATCTCCTGTGACATCTACTTACTAATGGAGATGCACAAGAATCACCTTCTGAATTGCTCTTCAAATTGATAGACTTTGAATTATAAAACATGCAATTGCATCCACGTCGCTTCACAACTATAGACCTCCAAGAATGACTCTTTTGTTCCACAAAGACTAAACTTGTGAATTCCAGCATGTGCGCATTAATAAGTTGAATACTTCACCTCTCAGCCCCCTAACTATCCAAAAAGGGTTTTTCCAACAAACAATCTGTTACCATAAATGTCTCCATGAACTACAAGGATGATATGGTGAGTAGTGTAGCATACTAAGTGATAAGATGTCAAATGACTTCAGTGGTTCACTGCGGTCAATAAGTTAGAAACAGAGGAGTCATACAATGACTGCAACAGATGCCAGACAGAAGAAACCATCATATGGTTTAAACCAGGACATAATGTCCATCAACGGCTGCTATCGTGCTAATATTTGACATGGGTAATAGTCTTGGAAGGGCATAATTGAAGGTGAAAACAACGAACTCAAGTTTTGTGCCCACTGGCATCCGCATCTATTGTGATGCAATAGAAAATGGTGGAAAGAATTTTGACCTGGCTTACATGTTGCACTAGCAAAGATATCATTGAGGTTCAATGACGAGTGACTTTCGAGAGAGGATTATCACAATTGCAGAATCCCCTAAACATGTGCACTGGAGGTGCAAATAGGAATTTTCTCAAAGTTTGCAAGTTGTACCTTGAAGAAATTTTATGGAGCTTTGCAACGATTTAGGCAGAAAAGTTGAAACATGACGACCATTGTTCCTTAACTGTTTCACGAAGACGACAGTGTAACAATAAACGTACCACTTATATTATTGCATCCTAGGTTTGAGGGTAATCGTTTCCACTCAGTGGACACTTTTGAACGCAATTTCCTGGAAAGAGATTACGCACCTCGTTTTTTGAAAGAATTCGTAAACAATCTAGTGGGCCACAACACATTTTCTGAACGTGGTGGATATGTATTACCTCTTCCTGATGGAAACAAAGAGCAGGCAATGCTAGAATCTGACTCTGACTCCGGTTCCTTCGAGCTGGCTAGCTAGTCAATAATTAGTTTGTGACTTTACAAACTTGCCTTCAAACAATACGTTCCTCGTGCCAGACTGACTGTGAGCTATAGCATCATCATCATTAGATTTAGACCTGGGCAACCACCGTCACCGAACACCTAAACCTCTTGCACACATGATGTTCGCTGAATCTTGATCAAAGTAGAAACACTGAAGTTTCAGAAGAAGAAAATCTGCAATGCAGGTACTTTTTCACACTTTGGGAACCCGAAATCCAATTCCCTGACACACCACACTCTTATACACCTAGCAAATCCAGCCACCTCCTTCCGTGACAACGCATTGAATGAAACTCACTTGAGGAGGTCGACGCAGCCACTTACTTGAAAAATTCGGCCGAACTCATTGAGAGCCAGAAGTGCGGCAGTCGCTGCTGCTGGGAGGCAAGTCCAAGGGAGGAGAAGAAACAAAATTTTGAAGAGAGAGAGAGAGAGAGCTAATAAAGAAGTCACCGTGGATGATCTCTTACATCAGACGGGTTTTTGTCCACAGATATGCATGGTTCTCACACCTGCAAGATGTCCAACAATTCAGCCTGGACGGAGGCAGAACAAAAGCACCAAAAAGGACTACTGAATAAGGGCAGTGTCGGTAGGCACATGCACTGACGCCGTTGCTGATTCTACCTGAGATAGTAGAAGCTTTCCAAGAACACAGACACCCCGGCCTTGTTTCAAATCGCCTCCCTCTTTCGCTCGTCCCACCAATCCTCCAAACCCTTGTCTGCAGCCGTTGCAGTGGTCAAAGCATCACCAAGAGCCTAGCTCAAATCGCTTTGAAGGAGGAATTTAGCCATCGATGTGTAGCGAAAGTATTGAACGGCTCCCTGGATCATTGAAACTTGGAGACCATGGGAGAGATGGCACTATAAGTTTCGCTTCTAGCGCGCTGCTTGGCTCGGCGCGTCTGCTCTCCCAAGTTTGCCCTGCGTCTTCCTCGCAGGAGAGAGACAGAGGAGGACCGCGTCAGAGGAGGAGCAGGAGGATAACTGGATGGATGAACATCTGTCGCACGGATGTAAAAGTATCGGGTGATGAATTTCTCATGTGCAACCCTTTCATGTTGACATTTAAAGTATGTGACACTACCAGATCTCCACACATCTAGTTTAAAGAGTTTGCTAATAGTGTATGTGACATTAAATACCATAAACGATTTAAAACTGATTTTGAGTGCTTTGATATCATTTTTAGAGTCACATTACCTAAGACTACCGTAGGTTCATAGCTGGTTCGACACATGTTAGCCGAATAATTAATTAAATTTCAAAAAGTCGGTTCGGTACCTAAAAATAGAATATTCATATTTTCGGCAATTTTCTCTTTTAATTTTAAATTTTCGGCTTAAATTCATTTTCTATTTAAGCTTATATCTTGTACATCTCTCTTGCATTGAATGACAAGTAAGATGTGAGTGAAGAGTTGAGAATGCTCTGTGCTTTATGCAAGTAGAGTGGAGTTGTGTTCAACAATGCATATGGGATATGTAAACTTTGAGGTGAAGCACCGAGTTAGACTTCATTTTTATAACACGCATAACGTTTGCATAGAGTCTTCAAATCACATAAAATTTGTTGGAGGTGAAAGATTACTTGATTTCTAAACTTTTCTTAGACCAACAAAATTCCAAAAAAGTTGATCTTCTATGCACAAATGAGCTCCGAAAAACTGTTATGAACACATTTTAATTTTTTGATCTTTACACGGCTGCAATGTTTTGTCCATATCTTTTGCATAAAGACTTATTTTGACACAAAACTTGTTGGAGGTGGAAGAAGGATTGATTTCTCAACTTTTGTTAGTTGGACAAAATTCTATAAAACTTCATCTTCTATGCTCAATTGGACTCCAAAAATTTGTGTACAACATATTTGAAAAGCCTCACCTAGAGTCTTGCTACTTCTTAACCCATATTCTTTGTGGACTAATGTAAGTGAGCTTGATTACAAAAGGAGCACCTTCTCTCTTTCAAAATTCACATATGCTTATACTGTAAGTAAAACTCTAGTGAGAAGTAAAAATTTGTTACTTTTCGGCAATTTTGAAAAATAATTAAATTCATATTCAGCAAAAAATGCCAATAATAATCCAAAATTTTCGGCATCTATTTTTAGAATTATTTTCTGTCAAACCAGCTATGAACCTACGGTAGTCATTAATTGGCTATAGAATAGGTCGATGTATTTTCACCTTACTAATGGTTGAGTTCGGTAAACACCACAAATCCTTGGCCACCTCTCCATTGCGAAGGTTGCATTGTATCGTCTACTTTTACTAACTTGTGGCCGTTGGTGGTTTCTTAAATTTACAATTAGCCTTACTAACCCACACTGTTCATTTGCTATGAAGTGAAGGTTGCAAGGCCATACTCGTAAACTTTTTGGTTGAAGAAAACTTGTTGATATCACTTTAAAGATCAAATCTATCCACAACAATTGATAGTGTCTTCAAATGACTTGGTGAATTCCATGTGAGCATTCTAAAAATTCAAGTTAAAATTTAATTCTTCATAGGACAAAACTATAGAGCTTTGGGTTGAAACTCTTTAAGTCTTTAGAGCACATGTAGGTTTATGACCTACCAAAAGATGAGAGTTGAAAATGATTTTATTATGGTCAATACAATTTCTTTTAAGGGTTTGAAGAAGAAGTGGAACTAATTTAAGACACAAGTTATGAGTGAATGTTTTACATAATATAATAATTATGACAAATACGTAAATATAGTTCTATAGTTGCGCGTGCGCAACAATTAGGGGACCCAATAAACTAGAACGTTGTCCTAGTTGCAACAACCACAAAAGAATGCAAACACCACGTAAAATATACCCTAATACAAGACTTGCATGTGTATTCCACTACTTCTCAACTGCGCCGACGGCATATGAATTTCTGCTTTGTGCAGTACTAATTCAATGGGTCAGAGCAATATGCGTCGTGATTGTTGGATTGAAGAGTTGAACTTAACTTAGTATTTGCCAGATTTTTTATTGGATATTTGCAACTTAGGTATCAATCTCCAGATGTGTAAGTTTGATGTGCTAAGTTTAGTGGATACAATGAGCAAAACATCAGAACAATCAATTTTGTGTTGAGGAGGAGCTTGAACTGTTTTGTTGGAAATTTTGGAGCAAGGGTTTGCTGAATTAGGTTGGAAGTTCAAAAGGATGAGGATGATGCAAGGGAGAGGCCAGAGGGCAGCAGTATGGATCACTGCGGCCTGCCTATTCGTGGTGCTAATGCTTGTCACTCCCAAAATCCCTCAAGATCAAAAGTATCATAACTTTGCAGACAAGCGAAACTTCTTCGGTTCTCTCTCTCTCTTCTTCGGTTCTCTGTCTAATTTTGAGATGATGAGAACAACAACGAGATTTTAGGTGTTAGGGGTGGAGCTGAAATCTGCCAAACACTTGCATCATTGCGCCTAATTGTCAAAGTATGTAGGCTCCAATTGTGTGTCATCTCAAAATACAAATGACTAGGGTTTACCGAACAGAAATGTAGAAAAATAAGCTTCAAACTGAAACCCTATGTCTGGTAGGCACTGATTCAATGTTGATGTAGTTTAATGTGATTTAGTCAATGTGAAATAAGTGTTAATGATGTATGAATTTAGAGGCGTGTGATGGTGGTAATGTTGGATTTATTGCTTCTCCTGAGTGACACTGGACTTCATGTTTTTTAATTAGGGTTCTCCTGATTGGGGTTGAGAATGTGATAGCTGGAGGACCGAACACTCACAAGTAGTGTGTATGTTTGACAAATTTAAATTGACGTTCAACTTCAAATCCAAAGTGTCACATGACGTTTTCAAAAAAAAAAAAAAATGTCAATTGAC
This sequence comes from Polytrichum commune, assembly GCA_950295325.1. Lineage (NCBI taxonomy): Eukaryota > Viridiplantae > Streptophyta > Polytrichopsida > Polytrichales > Polytrichaceae > Polytrichum > Polytrichum commune. The sequence goes on from OX485803.1 coordinate 28,330,560, forward strand.
ATATACATCTTATTCTTAGATGTCACCTCAATATCGGGTTACACAACTTCTAGAAACAATAGTATTTTCAGTAATCAAGATACAATCTTGATTTGTAACAAAAAAAACTATCAATCGAGTGTAAGTACCCTTCGGTCTCACATGTTTCTCCAAATGTTGAAGATGGTAGACCAATTCATTGCATCTACTTCAAGCTCACAAAGAAAGACCTGCATAAAAGCATCGAGGTTCTTCAAGTTCAACCTATTGTGCAAGTGGCTTTTGATTGCATTTTGTTTGGAAAATCTTCTCTCACAAATAGCTATACTTGATGGAATGAATATAACTTCCTACCAAAGTTGCATAATTTTAGGCCAATTTGTGTGCCATTCCAAATTGCTACCACATATGCACCAAACCTCAAATGTTGTTTTGTTCTCACACTCAAGTCGAAGTGTTTCCGTAAATTCCAGGAGTTCTCCCTTACACATGTCACTTTCTTCTCCATTGTATTGAAACTTCAACAATATCCTCTTGAGCCACAATTTGGTATTTGTGATTCGGTCACTATCATCATTTGGATAATTACGAGGGCTGAAAAATTTGGCTGCATTGAATACTATAAAGTTTGGGAAACAATCATTCAAAGCATGAACAACTCTTTGCACACAAGATGCACCCAATAATATGCATTGTTGTAGTTCATTGGGCCCATCAGTTGCCAATGCATTAATAATACAATATCTTGTATTGAAGGGGATTTTTGCCCTATGCAAGACCTCAAAATTCAACTCATCTGAGCTGAGATGGCTATATTCCCCCAAATTTAATCAAACAAAACACTCTAGATCTCTTCCCATTTATAAAATTTCAAATCAAATGACTTAGAAATTGAGGATACAAAAATATCTATCACAAATGTAGGCGGTGCCACTAGTGAGAGTGGATTGTTTACCACTAGCCTAGAGTATATGACGAACTTTAGGGAATTGTGAACGTTGATGGCATTCAAATCACAGTCCCAACAACAATACTAGCTTCAATTTAGGCATTGTGAATTATACATTGTACATTAAAGTCAATTTGAAGGGGATTTCTGCACTATGAAAAATCTACCTCAAATCATCCCAGTGTCAAGTTGAGACCTTGGGTAGGTCACTCTATAGGATTTGTACAACACGTGCGGTGGAGGGGTATTTTTTTAAGGGTTATTTACTTCCAAGGCACGAATTAAAAGCTCCATGTAATTACCTAATTCTCTTAAATGGCCTTTTTTGCACCCTACCATTACTTATATTGCCCATGTCATTGCAATTTTTTGTAGTCTACATGCTTTTTAATTTTTTTTTAATTCATTATAAATGTATTTTATGCAAAAGTGGTGGAAAAAACATGGCAACGAAAAACATAAAGCATATATATCATTGCAAAAACTAAGTACAAAAACTTATCATGAAAATGAAGGATTTGTGGTTACCAAAACAAATCTTAACTTGTGCAAAATATGTGTATCGTTAACCACGTCACATAAGAACAAGTGTGATAACATGATGCATATCATTCCAAGACCATAACATGAATGATATCATACAATCGCATGTGATGAAGAACACAAGGATACTTAAGCATAGTGTACTTTAAATTTTGCTTTAAAACTTGCAATTTTACATCCCATAGAACATAACCTTCATGCATTAAAAAAAAACTTAGGGTGGAAACACAACAAGAGTGAGCTTGTGTTCACAAATACAACACCCACCCTGTAAAAATCTAACCCGAACACCCAAAAAAACGCAACCATTGCAACTATGCAGAAGTCATGTGGTTCCCTACGAGTTTGTGCATGTGGGTTTAGGGTATGCAAAACAAAACAAACTTTTACAACCCTATCCCATACCTTAGTGTCCAATGATTCATCAATTAAACAAGCGATTTATGACAGAAAAAACATACAAACGTCAAGACCTAAGATTAGGGGTTACCCAAACCCCCACATTGTCAACTGAACCATCACCATAATGGACAATATTTTTGCGGCCAACGTGATTTGAGTTCCAAATGGATTGCATAGAGGTCCCTTACGGCAAGGTATGCAAAAGAACTCGTGCAAAGGCTCCATCTTTGGCCAAATCCTACATTTATCATCATTGTCCTAAAACTCAAATGGCCACTCCTACGGTGATTTCTCTTCAAACAAACTTTGAGCAAGGCATATATTTCTCCGTCAAAAACCTTCAACTTGTTGTAATATTGCGGCACAGTAGAATTGCCCTCCATAGTCCACATCCGTAAACAACAACACGGTCACCCAACAAAAGCACTACAATCAATCACAAACCGTGCACAGAAACTCTACACCCTAAATTGCCTTCAAAACAATTGTAAGACCTTCACCCAAGAAAATTGAAACCATGTATGGAACTTCACGGCTGCCCTTGATCCTAAAGGAACTACAAAGGAGACTCTACAAAGGAGATCCTAAACCAACTAGAACAAGACATACTTGGTGGACTTTGTTACCATAAGCTTCACCAAGGAGGAGCTTCAACAAAAAGTTGCTCAAAACACAACAAACTCGAGGAAGAAACAAAACCCTAGGTGTTTTTTTAAAAACAATAGTGTGGAAGACGACCAATAATGGGCGCTTTGATTTTCATCCATTTTGGACAAACAATGAGCCATTTTTCATCTATCCCTCATGAGGCATGTGTATAAAAATGATCCTACTAAACATACATCCTACGATCCTTATATTCAACCCCTATATTATTTTTACAAAAAAAAGAATGGCCCACAATCTAAACCTATATACCTTACTTTTAATGATATTTTCTACTTTTAATGGACCCTTCATTATTTGGAATTCTTTTATAAATTTTATGTCAAACAAATTTAATCCTTCCTACATCATGCCGCACGTCGTGTTTAAAATGCACTAAGTGAACTACCCAAGGCTGAGATGCACCCAATATTTAACCAACCAAAGCATCACTGTTGGGGCAAATTGTTCATTCACATACATGCACAAAATAATTATGGAAAAACATCCGCAAGAGGTCAGGAACAATGGTCTTGTCAGCCTTGTACTTAACCTCCACCACCTCTCTTATCACCATCTCAGTTGTAAAGCCTTCCCGGTTACAAAGGAAATTACAAGAACAAGGCTGAACTTAAGTATGTAAGTGACTGCAGAATGTTCTCCTATTGTTATGAGTTATGTTTACAAGATACTTGAGTTGCAACTTATAGTATTTAAGTTGTCTTGTATTACGTGTCATTTCAATTTCTAGCGTGTCAATTGACGTGTGCTTTTTTTCTTCACAAGTCACAGTATGTGTCAACTTCTAAACTGTGCGTGTCAATTGACGTGCATTTTTTTGTTTGTGCAAGTTTTTGCATGTCAAAAGTGAAAAACTTGCAAAAACTTTGTCAAACATGTACATTGTTCACAGGTACTGTAATCATGTCAACATTTCACATCTCAATCTATGGCAGAGGAAACTTCCTACAGCAGAAATGTAGTTCAATATTATATGTAGGGTATGCAGATTCTCATCAGAAACAGCAGAATAAACCTCCAAGCTTGAAGGACCATTGATGATGAATGACAAACCATATTAAGTTTGAGATTGGACAGTCATGCACACATAATTCGACACCGTCATCGGCTGTTTTGACAAAATGAGGTATTCTATGTTGTGATGTTTGTGCAATTGTGATCATCAGGAGGGTTGTGAGGATGCATGTTGAATTTACAGCTGGGAGATTTCAATAAATTGCTTTGCACTTGTTTGGCATCCAAACACTCTGCAGAGATTGCTCCTATTTTTGTGTTTTATAGATGCTGGAGTCATCTTGGTGTCATTCCTCATAATCTCAAAAGTAACACAGTTAACTATTATTGAGGTTTGCGTACCGCCAAGTAGAGCTAGAGTGTTTTGTCACTATCACTGGCACCTCCCTGCATATGTTTTGAGGTTGCGGTCGCTCCGCCCTCTGCAACTCCCACAATGATCTCATCCTCGATATCGGAAACCTCCTCCTCCTCACTTTAGCTGTCACTCTGCAATAACAAACATCCACAACAGAATGAAACACAACAGATTTAACCTACCCAAACCATCCTAGCAGGAATCATGCTGTTGTGTGTCCTTCATTGCGAGATTCTACAAGTTCAATGCTGAAGTGAGCACATCCGTGTATTCTTATCATCTGGTCACTTCATTGTATGCAAGGGGATAGGGTGAGAAAGTGCAGTTTCTTCTTGTTGCTAACGGCAATAAACCATCGGATAGGAATTCCGTTTTGCAGTATTATAAATGTGAACACGATTCAACGACTTTTATCTGGTGATTTTGTCAACGATCATTGATTCAGTACCAGAGTGTATATTTTAATAGATATACTTTTGCAGTAATCTTCAATAAAAAAATTTAAAAAAATTCCCATGGATGATAGCAATGTCTATGTGTAGACGGCTATGTGTCTCTTCAATCTACATTTCGTAATGAATGTGCTTGTTACATAGACAATCACTTCAATCAAATCAACATCACAAAGTTTGTTTGCAAGACTAGGTTCAGTTGGAAGAGAGCATTCTTGGTTGCGTAATATATTTTTGTTTGTAAACCGCATGCCCCTGACAAAGAAATTTGATTATGTTTTGAATCATAAGCGACCCTTGTCAACGAGCTTTGGCAAAGCCTCTGATTGTTGTGACCCCTCAATTTTGTCATGCCAGTATCACAAGGAATTACAAACATAGACTATATTGCAGTTCAGAGTTCGTCTAATTCCTGGAGGAATTAGGGTAAAATGGATATCATATTTTTAAACTTGCTCGAAGCTTTCCTGTTTCTCATTCATTATAACACCAAAATAAGTCTCTTCTCTTCTTCTTTCCGAGAAAGCAAGGGTGAGAATAGATTCCCATGGAATTATATAAGGGACATTCCACAAGAGTAAGTTAAGGTAGCCTTGCACTCAGAGTTCAAACCAGGACGCCGGAAGTAACATCCTGATTTCTCCAATTTCTCCTTGACCAGGAGAAACAGTCTCGTCTCTTTGCCTCCCTCTTCCTAAGATGAAAGAATGAGAATCAACCAAGTCGCAAGGGTTTAGTGTGCTCACAGAGCCATTCCGCGAGCATGAAACGAAAAACGTTAACGCAAACTCTGTATCCAACTGGGGTTTGGTGTTCATTCCAGGCTTTCAAGGTTTCGTCTCTAGTCTCTTGTTTCTTCCTTCCTCGTCTGCTCCCGACTAAAATCTACATCTGTAGTAGATATTGTGACACCGAGACCTTTAGGAGGTTATCTTGACCCCCAAAGGAAGTGCCTAAGGTAGACAACATTTATTTGGTTGCTTCTCTTAAGGCATGTGGGTGTTATCTGGTTCGTTTTTCATGTTCTCCAACTTCTACAAATTAGATTTACACAACAAAACTTGTTTGCATTAGTAAATCTATGATGAGACATTTACAAAAACCAGATTGAAATTTGGACCTTCCCTGATTTAGTTACAGTTATCAAAAGTGCATGTTTGTTGATTTCTTAACCGGATACACATGTCCTCCCAATTGTGTTCACTATTGAGTGTAGAGTAGTTATTAACATTTGAAGATGTAGTCCAATCTCTTTTAAACATGTGTCTTTATGATGTTTGCTCTTCGATCCTCATTGATCCAAATACCAATGAAATCCAGGGGTCCAATTCAAAAAATGAGCCACTTAAGACCCATCTACCTAAATAGGGCAGATGTATTTGAGTGGTACAATCCACTCTCGATATGTGTTAGAGTTGGTTTTCATGTAGGCCGCTCGCCCACCAGAGCGGCCTATATGGAAACACACCCTTACCCCGATAAGTGTTAAAATTGCATGTGTGTTAAGGAAAATTGCATTCCCCCAAAAAAATTCAAAAATGCAGTGTGAAGTGTAGATTGTTAATTGTTAAAAGAATTTATAAAAATCATGCTCCCCTCTTCAATGAATTCAACTCAATTAGTGTTAATTTGGATGAAATTGAGGCTATAACATATTATAACTTGGATGAAATTGACAAAATCCTTAATCCTAAATCCTACTATCTAACTGGAACAACTAGCATTGGTACATGCAAAGAGTGAAACTAAACCCATTATGAATGCACATGTGATCATCAATTATAAATTGGAATTTGATCTTAACAATCCTACATACCCATTGAGGAGGAAAATATAAGTAATTTAAACAATGAAGAAGTTTACAATATGCCAATTGGTGATGTGATGGTAGATAGAGTAGGATTCAAGGATGTTGAAAGTGCATTAGTGACCTTCAAATAATTCTTGGAACAAAGACCTACTAATGTTTGACTAGCTTCTCTAGAACATTTGAACACTTTGAAGAAAAATAGGATCTTGGCATGCACAAAATCATATCAAGTTACTATAGATTTGTAATTCGATTACATTTAGATGTATGATGACATTCATATCTTATTACTTTCATCTTTTATTTATAAGTGTTGTTGCTTTGATTATGTAGTCACATAAGTGGTATTCATGTAAGTGTTACAAATTGTCTATGCTACCCCCAAAAAGTCCTAATGTGTTAACACCACATAAGTGCTATAAGTTCCCTTGCTCCAAAGTGTTAACATATTTATAGGATGGAATGTATGTGGTTTGGTGTAGCTCCAAGAGCGGACACCAAAAAGACATTTGTTTACACAAGATTGGATTGTTTGCTCACAAATATGAAAAAATTTCTAGGTTCAATAGTCCACATAATTCGGGGACCTACATGACCATTTAGGGAGCACGATAATCTTCAATATGATAATGAATAAGATATTCATATTAGCTCCAAATTTTATGAGCAAAGTGTCTAAAGTCTCAAATTGGATTTGCTAACCATTTTGTACATAATACATATTTCACAACATGAGAGAAATGGGCTAGTCACAAAAAGTAACCCTTGAAGACATGTCTACCTTAATAACAATGGATTTACATTAGGGTCTGGGTCCAAGACACCCCTGGAGTATACTTTACATTTGGACTCGAAAGTGGATCATTGGACACAAGCTTGAAGCAATTTATTACGAGTATTTCCTTGAGTGGGAACCGTCAAGATTTGGTGGGAATGTGATATCACATTAGTGCCGCTTCATTTTTCCATACCTTGACTAGAACTTTAGTGTAAAACATTTGTTTTCATAGAACATTCTCAACCAAGAGGAAAGCTCAATGCGAGAGTTTCTTTGGTCTTGGACCCTAGTGTGAACATGCCCTAGATTTTCATATTAAGGGTTAAGTTTATCACTTATGGAATACAAATTGGTGGGTGTCAAAGATTAACAAGAAAATCGTGAGGGAATTCTTTTTTGTTGGTTCTTCATCCAAGGGGGAAAACCACTTGGGAAAATCACGAAAACAAATGGGAGAATGTCAGACTCATGGACATGTATTATGTGGTTGGAGTCACACCAATCACATATTTAGAATTCGGAGTGTTGATCAACATCATCTCCTAGGAAGACATCACATATTGTGTCACAATTGGCGACGTCCTGCATTGCACATGTTGTGACTTCACAAAAATATCATCTCAAGCATTGGGAAAGAAAAGAAAATGGGTTATTGCATGCATTTTTGTAATGTGTTTAGATTTTTATGCAAGGTAAATTACAACAATGACAACTTCATTCTGGCACCAACATTCACCTACAACGAGGTCATGTGACTACTTGAACGTGCCGTTGTTGTAGAGTGTGAGTAACGTTCCCAGTATATGTTCATCTTCGAGAAGAAGTCTATGGGCGATGAAAACAACTTCTGGCTTCTGGTGAGGCCACGTCGCCTGTGCTTTCTTGACCGTCGGATCTGACCCTCTCTCCTAATCTCATCCGTCCAGTGCTTAAGTTTAAGAATGTCAATAAGTGACATGTATTTGTGTGTATTGTTATAATAAAAGTCAACAATGGACTGATAGTTTTTCAAGTACCCATGGTAAAAGGCCCCTTCACTCTTATCATTCAAAATGTCAGTACTCTGAAATGGTAAAATGACAAATAAAGGAGTGCCAAACTTAGCATATGTACTTTCTAACCATTGGTATTTACTAAATTAGGCTTCATTGCTCACATGTTATTGTTCATGTCTTAGCTTCCCTCATGTTGCTAGTCTACATCTAGAACTAATATTTATTATCTCTATCATAGGGTCCACCAATACAAGTGCACATATACATTTTCATTATGTCCATATTCTTGCATAAGTCTAGATTTACTTTAAACATTTAATAAGTGTGTATGTACATGTTGTGGGTAGGACTGGGGATTTGTGTACGTATTGGGTGTCTTTACTTTAGAGTTGTTAAATTTTTTTTTCCCATTTTGATGATGATAGTATGAAGATTTTGTATATTTGCATTTTCATGATTTTGGATACACCTCACATTCTACAAATACATCTATTGAATTTGGAAACACGGATTTGCACTTTACACACCTAGCATGCCCAAATGAGATCAAATCACAAAGGACCTCAAGTGCTCAATGTCCACCGCAAGCCTATTAAATTTTATCTAAGGTGTAAATGCAACGAACTAAAATAAAACAAAACTACTTTCTTTGGTTAATTCAACTCCACAACTAACTTAAGAGACTACGCATTAGTATGAGACCCAATTATGATGAATCAACCTTAAACTTATCACTCATTTTTTTATCCGCCAGACGCCATATACCACACGTTCGAGTACATTGGGCATGTTTAGGTCTAATATTTTATTTCTAGAGCCATGGATGATTTAGGGCCATTTTGCATCATGGCCATGGGGTCATGACCGTGAATTTGTGAGGGCTCTTGAAACTTGTTTGAAGGTCACATTAGAGAAAACTAAAACTAAATTTTGAGTGGTCACATGGCTTCAAGTGAAGTGTAAACACATGTGCAAATGACTTTTCAAATAATTCCATTACCATATGAAATATGAAGCATGTTGAGATTTTTAAATGTCATGGGGTCTCTTCGTTTTGTGTTAGGCCCACTTACTTGATTTGGGCTTGACGAAAAATCTTGTTAGTCATTATTTTCTTTAATCCAAAACATGACAAATTACCACTATCCTCATAATTGTGTGGGTGCTTGTGGGCAATTAATTATAGGATGATAGGTGGAGATTAATTCGTTTGGAGTCGTGTTCGACGAAGAAAAGGTATAGTATCAAGCAAAATTTTACCTCCAAAATGGATTTTGAGGTTTGAAAAAGTATATTTGCACAAGTTGTGCACAAATGTATAGAAGATGATCATGAGGGCTTCATATCTAGTTTACATATCCCACATGCATTATGAATAGTACTCCACTCCACTTGTAGAAAGGGTAGGGTTTTCCTCCCGAACTTCACATTGAATAGATGTGCATTATCGATGTCATAAACGAATTGAAGTGATTGCATAACATTATTCAATTTCTATCAAGCATTCCATTATAATAATATTCAGTGGCAGTGCTACATCCAAATCTCACTCGTTTCCCAGGTTGAATAAATCTAATGAAAAACATATGTAGAATATAATTCTAGCTCCTTAGATGATATATTCTCATGCCCACCCAACATGGTGACTTATCTTAATAAAGTTATGCATATTTTTAAGAAACAAGTGAAATACTTGCGGACATATTGATGAGAATAATATTTAAGCATGTTGGCAAATTTTTCCGTTGATGGCCATCCTTGTTTCTAATGAGAAAACCTAAATGTGTGGCCTTGCCAAAATAATCAAGGTCATTGGAATCCTATGATATCCATTGTAAGACATGTAATATTCCATGTCGCTCTCCTAAACCATTCTCTATAAATTTCAATATCATTTTGGGTGACATCCTACGAAATGAAGACGAAACGAAGTGGAACCACCACTCGTTTCTCAACCAATGAGAGAATTTAGAAAATATTGGTCATGACCCTTGGTCATTGGCAGGGTCAAGTTCCATGGAGCGAACCGGGCATCATGGTCCAAACTATTTTGTTGGCTTCATGGGTGAGGGTGTGATCACGAGGTTCATTGAATGCTTAATGTTGAACCCCCCGCCTTCCTTTGGATTCGAAGGTCTTATATATACTATGAGGTCCATTGACCATGCCACATGTGTGGTCAAGTGAAATGTAAAGTTGTGATTGGAGGATAGCTTGCATGTTACATAAAAAAGGCGACACCCTAACAATTGAATGGAGGGAAATGATGACAAAGTGCACACTGCACACATTCTCACCCCTTTTCATGGACTTTGTGAGTTTGTGAGGGCATGGAAAGGGAGGGGGTCTATAATGGAAGGGAGCATTTACATGCATATAAAAATGCTTGCCACTCCCTCTCATGGAACTTGTTCCTTAGATAACTTGTTTAGAACCATTTTCTTTTTGACAAATGGTATTTTTGTTTGATTAATTATGATAACTTTCAACACTCGTGCATATAGGTGACAAACAAAGTATGATAAGATTCTTATAAGATGAAACATGTCAGTGCTTTAAACTTACTTAAAACTTAAAGAAATCTATAAGACTTTTCTATTGCACTCAAACATGAGAGCATAAGGGGGTTTTGACCCAAATTCAACACCCAAATTTCAGTTGACTCTATTAGGCATGTAGTTGTTGTTGTTTGCTTTCCCTCCCTTTGAATCAATTGAGGCCACTTTACAATAGAATTTGAGGGCCCTTGACCCATGATATTCACATTATGCGATTGGTCAAGAAACAAGAGACTGTCCAAGTTCACTTTACACTAGACTATTAAGGCATGTGGAGGGACCAAAGAGATTTGAATGGTTGAAAAATCTTCATGGAGCAACATTGATAACAAGTGGATATTGTTTCATGGTCTAATGGACATTATGTTAGGCCTACCCAAAAAAAGTGGAATCAATGCAAAACTGGGGCCATGGCAAACAACTAATAAATTGCCATTAAGTCTTAGAAATACGATATTACCATGATGGAATCCCATACTACCTACTATTTTGAATTGTTTATAGAATATGGTACCGTCCCTCAATGTGGTCCACTTTCTCTTTACACCGAGCTTGAGGACCCATTAATTACAAAACTACATCTATTTCCTACAAGACGGGCTTAATTTGGATGATTGCTGAGGGCCCTTAAAATTTTTATGGTCACGGCTCTTGGTCTGTGTGTGTAGAGAGGCCCTCATCTTCAGAACATATATTAAACTCCTTAAACATTTCAACAAACTGAGAAAATAATTAAATGACGCCCAATCGGAACCTCGCGTAGGGTAGCCCTGGCAGGCCGCCAGGTGTGGCGTTTTTGAAATGACGGGGCCCACATCGAACACTAAGCTACCATATTTGGTCGTTATACTGTAGCCTTAAATTCAGATCGCTGACGTCTGAGCCAGAACATACGTATACGAATACCAAATACATACGATACCGCTGAATGGGCGCCAATATTTGAATTATGCTGCCGGTATTCAGACGTTTTTCGAGGGCCAACGTCCTTGGCTCGTTTTCTGTCCACCCGTCGCTACGTTCATCCACACTCGTAAGGTCACTCAGGCCTCCTCTGCGGTTTCATCTCCCATTTCTTCATCACTCGGTGGATGATTTCTTCTTGCTCGTGCTCGTGCTCTTGCTGCCTCCCGTAGCCCGACCTCGCGGTTTGCGATTGCTGCGTGCCTACCAGCATGCGGACACATTGTTCGCAACCTCTCCAGTAATCACCAGATCACTCATTTCGATGCGCTTTCCGTCGTGGCCTTTTTATAAAGTCTTTTGGTTGAGTAATGCTTCTGCTATTTTGAATTTTACAACCTCCTCGTCCTCCTCGTCCTCCTCCTTATGATGATGATGATGTTGCAAAGCTATGGTATCCTCCAGGAGTTTCACATGTTATGTCCACGTGACATTGTTCAGGGAACATTTTTAGGGATGGGAAATCGGATGCGCAATGGAGCAATTAGCGGTAGGCTCGAACGAGGGTTAGGATTTGGACAGGTGATGGATTATTAAGGCATTGGAAGCAGTCATGTTTGGAATGGAGGATATTGCAATGCTGACTGCATACGGTACACAAAATGGGGGAGTGATACAATAATGGTGCAAGCGCATGGAATAGGGAATTGAGAACTTCGTCTTCCTTCTGTAGGAAAGAGTTTATGACGGAAGTCCATGGGTATTGACAGAAGAAAATAATGGAGAAGATATTTGTAACAATTAGAGTGCGACCACTTAGCAAGGTTGAAGCAGCGAAAGGGAGCCCATGGAAGCTTGGGCCAAATTCGATTTCTCTCTGCAATTCTTCGGGAGCTGTAGTTCCGGGCCAGTCGTACACATTTGGTACACACTTACAATTCACACCGGGTTGAATGTGACATGTGACATGTGAAAGTCCACTGAGATGTTCTTCTATGTGTTCCTGAGTGTGATTTTAGATGCGTCTGGCAAGAATATCTTTGTGATGTGGACATTGGGATGCAAATTAACAAGCATGTAGTTCCCAGATAAATATGTCAATTGTTGATGAGTTGCAGCTTGTGTGTGTGATTGTGGTTGCAGATAGAGTATTTGATGCTGAGTCGTCCACATTGCAAATATATGAAGCCCATACACAAGACATCATCGCATCAGCTGTGCAAGGGTTCAACGGTGTGTTTTTGTTGGCCTGTGCTTACAGTGTTTTAATTTAATTTAATTTCTTGCATGAGTGACGAACCCTCTTACTCGTGTACATCATCAGATTATTCTGCTGGCTAGGTGGAGCTCATGTGAGAAATCCAGATGAAACTGTCTGCAGCTTGGATTTAGCGTTCTCGGTTTGACCACCTTCTGTTGTGAGTGAATTCAGGCACAGTGTTTGCTTATGGGCAAACAAGCAGTGGGAAGACTTACACCATGCGTGGGTCGCCGCAAGAGCCTGGCATTATACCCTTGGCTGTCCAGGAGGTGTTCAGGAACATTGAAGAGGTAATTTGGCTGTGTCCATACTCATAACAATAACTTCTGATCTTGATTTTCAGACACAACATTCTGCACGTGTTATAGCTTTCAATATTTTGACAGCTAAGATGATGTGTCAGGCTGAGGATCGTGAATTTCTCCTTCGTGTTTCCTACATGGAGATTTACAACGAGGAGATCAATGACCTGTTGGCTCCTGAAAATCGAAAACTTCAAGTTCATGAAAATCTTGAGGTGTGTATGCCCTTCCCCCCGTTTTTTTTTTTCTGCATTCCTGCTATGCAAATCCTTCATCTCAATATAGACCTGCACACAGCTCACTCTCCTTGTCTGAAAAACTACTTGGGACACATGATGAGAATACTTGCATTGATTTTTTTTGGGTCTCTGTCTCTGTCTCAACTTATTCGCCGTTTTGGTTGTGAACCTCCATGCTTTTATTGCAAATGTTGCATGTCAAACTATAGAGTGTCTGCAACTTTTTGAGATGGTTTTGTTGATTGTCTGCAGAGGGGAATCTTTGTTGCTGGTCTGAGGGAAGAGATTGTGGTCAGCCCTGAGCAAGTCCTCGATCTTATGACAGTTGGAGAGAGTACAGACATGTCATTAATCTCATTTCTGCCTTAACTATCTTAATGCTTATTATGGTTTCCTGCTATGAATCATTGAATATTGCACATGGATCATTTTCCTTTCCCTTACAAGATTGTACTGAACTATAATCTTCATATGCAGCATACCGCCATGTTGGGGAAACAAACATGAACCTCTATAGTAGCAGGTCTCACACAATATTTCGAATGGTGCGTACCGACATAAAATATCTCTAAGTGATATATTGAGTCATGTATAGTCTTTCTGTATATCCTTATATTCTACTTATTTGTTTTGATTTACTATTTATTGAGCTTTTACAAGAGATCCTCTTCCTGTCTGTTTCTATAGCAATACTTGAATGTGCTGTAAGACAGAATTTGGTTACAGTACTGATAATATAAATGTTGAACATCATAAATGAAACAACTGAAATAAACTGTTCTTTTAGAATCAGTATCACAATATGGTATTTTGAATGGAAATTATGCAGGTGATTGAGAGCAGAGATCGGAGCCAAGATGACCCCTCTGGCCCTGCAACGGTGCAAAGCTGTGATGCTGTCAGAGTTTCAGTCCTGGTATGGTGAATGAACTTCCTTTGAGTTTCATGTCTTTGTCATTGATCTGTAGTCAATATTGGAGGACAGTAAGGTGTGCAGAGAGGTCACATCCAGAGATTTGAAGCACTGGAAGGCATCTGTGATCTCTTGATTGTGATACAAGTATCTGACATTTGTGCCAGGGTCTAGGAATCCTTTCATCAGTTGTATCCATTACTCTACCTAGCTTAATTCTTGATGTAGAAGCTTGCTTTGTTTTCTGCTTCATGTAGAAAGGCTCCAGCTTTCAAACAACCTTTACAAATACTGTTTTGCCAAAGATTATCATATCAAATTCGTCAATTTGGTCTCGTTTGCTGAGCAGAATCTGGTAGATTTGGCTGGATCGGAGCGTGTGGCAAAGACAGGAGCTGAGGGAGCCCGCTTGAAGGAGGGCACTCATATCAACAAGAGTTTAATGACCCTTGGAACTGTTATCAACAAATTGAGTGAAGGAGTTGAAAAACAAGGGTAAATTATGCCATCATGTACATTTTGGATATGCAAGAAGATTGTAAAGATACACTTGCAAGCATAGGGGTTTGGCCTTATAGTATAGTGTGATGGCTCTCAGTATGAAGTATGATACTGTGTAGAATAGGAATGGATTTTTTAGATCAATGCTTATAATCTATGTTCCAGCTTCTGCCAATGTATTGCAGAGAATGTTCAAGTAGGACGTGTAATAAACCATCAAATTGAGTGCCTTTGATCATAGGAAGTCTGGGTGGAGTGCAGTGCTGTACTGTCAGTAATTTTCAGTCTCCTTTATTTTCTTCCTTGCCTGAGGGAGACTATGATAGATTTCTAGCCTCCAAGTTGTAAGTAAATGCTGTTAATCGTTTCTAAACTTTCCTAAATAAGACTTCTACATCCTCAATTTCTTGCAGAGGGCACGTTCCTTACCGTGACAGCAAGTTGACAAGAATTTTGCAACCAGCTTTGGGAGGCAATGCAAAAACGGCTGTAATATGTAACATCACTCCAGCTCAGGTACACTAACTTCATTAGCATTTTCTCTGCTGGTAATCGTGTGCTAGATGCTGCTAAATAAACAATTCCAGCTTCACAAGTGAATAATGAAAATTTACTTTCTCTAATCTACGCTGGTAAAACCCACAACTAATCAGTGTGCACTTGCTTAAGACACCAGCTTGATGACACCAGCTGAAGACTGCAATTTCTATGTTCAGGTCCATGTCGATGAAACAAAAGGAACACTGTTTTTTGCAAGCAGGGCCAATCGTGTCACTAACTGTGCGCAAGTCAATGAGGTACATCACACGGTTCCTGAGCATGACTTGTTGCATAAAGTAATCATTGGAGTTCCTTGTATTTGTTTGGGACGTTCACTAATGATATATTTCACCATTCATGTGGATTTAATTAAATATTGTTGCTGAATTCTTGATTTGGCCTGTCCAGATTATGACAGATGCTGCACTTCTCAAGCGTCAAAAGAGGGAGATTGAGGAGCTCCGCAGCAAGTTACAAGTGAGAATATAGGATGAACATTGAATTAACATGATGTTTTCATAGATGAGGATGAGTGTTTGTTGTAGCAAGAGAATCATTTTATTCAAAGAAAATGTCATGTTACTTCAATGTGGTCCCTCAACTGTCTTGTAACCCTCTTTTATTGACAATTAGTTTTTCTAATCCCTCTCTAGAGGGAGATGCTTGGTTTAGAGATGCTCTTTCACAATTTTCTATATCTAACAGAATGCATGGTATTCACGTTGCCAGGACAACCATTCCGAGCACTGGGAAGAAGAGGTCTTAAATCTAAGAAATGCTCTTCTGAAGGTAAGGGATCAATGTACCCATTCATAGCTTTGAAAGCCACTCTGCAATTTCCAGAATCATTCTAGTTAATTTTGTTGCAGCTCTGATGTTTTTTTGTTGGTCCAGATTGAGCTGGAGCGAGAATGCATGGCATTGGCTCTACAAGAAGAGAAAAAGGCACAAGCAGAGCGTGAGCGGCGCCTAAAGGAGCAGGAACAGAAGATTGAGAATCTCAGCACTATGGTCATTAATTCTGCTGTAGATGACCGAGATTTTGACAAAAGGAACAAAAAGGTGTGGTCTTTCTCCCTTTGCTTTAGGTTACATTCTAATCAGCAGGGTGCCTCCAACCCGTATTGAGTGTCATGTTGGAGAAGCCAAGCCAAGTCAGACTGCTAGATACCTATGTTGTATTATAGCGAACAGGCATATTAAGGTGGTCATCCATTTCTTAAAGAATTAGAACATCTCTTTTAAGTATCAGTGCAACCCCTTGCACATTCTTGATTTCTTTGTATCATATAACTTGGTTCTTTACATGGGATAATCTTATATTACATCCCAAGTTCCACCTTCCTTCAGAAATTGGGCGACCCAACATGTGACCTTCAGAAATTCTGTGACCTTCGGAAATTCGACCTTTCTCAGGAATTGCATTGTCAAGCGGCTATCACCTTCTCTTTGCTTTGACAATTGAGGTGTTTGCTCACTTTCATTTGTTTGGAAGTGTAGAATAATCGACGGGAAACTTGGTGTCCACGAGTTCCCTCTGCTGGATCTGATATGGAGGTAAGAACCAGCTCAATAATGCTTATACTAGTTTCTATCCTGTTTTCTAATATTTGGTAGTCATAATGCTTGTGGTGTAATGATTGCACTCAGAATACATGATGAATTGCAGACGTAAATATCTGTGCCTTTGTTTGCCTCTCTGCAGCCCCAAGAAAACATAAGGCCTTTCGTTAAGGAGTCTCCTGGAGGACCGTTTACTAAGTCTGTTCTTCCAAGACGAAGAGACAGGCTTCCACCTATGCCACCGCCATTTGAGAGCCTGATGGAAGAAGAAGGGATGGTATCACCCTTAGTGGAGCTTGACGAAAACACAGTTGAAGAAAAATTTCACAGAATATCATCTGCTACAAAATTAGACTCCATCTTTAAGGAGCCACCGCCTGCTCAATACACTGAAAGGAAGAGACGCTCAGCAGAGAAGTCAACGGATGTTGACGTGAGTAGAACCGTGCCTGTAGATTTAAGTGTCTTTACTTTGCTGAGTGTTGGCGCTGGAGCATCACCAGTGTTCTCATCATGAGACCTGGACGAGGTAGATTTGATGAGTCAGGTGAAACTTCAGGAGCAAGTCAAAGAATTCTCTAATTTACAAACTACCTGAATGATTCATTATGACCCATTGATCATATTCCTCTGTATTTGATCCCCTTATTATGACCTGATTACGCTTGATGCTAGTTATGTTTTATTCACTATAAGCGGCTATGATGCTTGAACAAATTTGTCATATAAACCTCTCAACATGTACTTGCGAAATGAGTTAGATTCTGGTTTTGTACTTGTGGTATCCCACTAAAATCGGTTCAAGATTGCATGATGGGTCAGAAGTTTCAAGTCACCAAAAGCACCTGAAGATGATAAATGTCCTGTGGTAATGTTTTATGCAGTTGAATCAGCAGCTGGGAGACCTGCAAGTGCAATACGATGAGCTTCAGTTCGAGCATGAACTCAAAGTTAGTACACACTCTTGTAGTATGCAGGCAATATCTGGAACAACTTTGTGTTATTGCTTCATGTTCAAAGAAGTACCACTAAATAGAACTGGCTGCCTATCATGTCTGCTTCCATGTGGGTGTTTGATGCACACTTTCAGCATTTAGTAAATCTTTGATTGCAACCTCCTATAGTTCAAGAACTCAAACATAGATCACTAGGTTGTAAGTTGCAAAAGCAGATGTCTTTACGATTAGTGATTTTGTTAGAGTGCTGCATGGCATATTATGTTGGGAGGGTTCAAATCCCCAGCACATACATTACTCACCAGAATATTAATTCCAGAAATTTTTAGAACTTTGGGAATCCGGATCTATGTTGTCATGCTGACGACACATTCTTTCGGTCTAGATGAGGGACATCATGCTTGAAATGGAGGAGCTGAAGAAGGAAGTTGCATGCGCACAGTTGGCTGCAAATAAAGCACGAAAATTAGAGGATACATGCCATCAAGGTTCCGAGGACAGGAGAGGAAAAAGCTTGGATGGCTGGGAGTTGGAAACTAATGTAAAACAGCTGAGGGCCCAGGTATACTGCTTCCTTCTTAAGGTGTTTGTATCTTGTTAATATTGCAATGCTATTGTAACTGCCCTGTGTTTTAAAACTAGGCAGCAAAGGAGATTGGTGGTATTTTACTATCACAATCAACACCTTCAGAACCAAAGACCATATATAGCTGCTGTTGTACTGTTACCATTGATAATCACCTTTTATATAATAGCTAATGGGATTTTCGACTTTGTGGACAGGTCCAAAATTTGGAGTTGGAGAAGTTTTACATGCAAAAAGAGCTAAATAGTGTTACAGAGCATGCTGCAAGCCGAGCAGCATCAGCAAATGCGGAGTTGGAAAATGTAAATGAAGTTCATTCATGGTGTTTGGCTCTGGTTTGGGTGGCTGTAATTATATTGCATTATATTGTCGGATCTGGACAAAACCCTAAGCTCCATTGAAAGTAGCTCAGTGCTTAAATGTTCATGATCTTAATTCAATTGTCTTGATAATGGCGTTTCAGTTGGAGCAACAACTCAAAGAAGCAAGGAAAGAAGCTCAGGATACAAAATTGGAGTTGTGCCAGGCACTCTCGCAGATCGATCAGATGCAGAAGGAAAAGCAATTAGACTTGGACCAACAAGCACAGTTGATTACCTCCTTCAATGAGCTGAAATTGGAGGTTGAAGCCACAAAGAGCAGCTCGCAAGCCTATCACCTGGGTGCTGTTGATAGTGCACATGCTCTGAAGTCTGATATTATGAACCTTCAGGTATAGTTTATACGTGCATTTCTTGGTGCAAGCATCCTGATGATTCCTTCATTTCTTCTAACACCAGAGTATGAAATCAGTGTTGAGAAGGGCGTTTTAACACAATTGCACCTTAGAGTGGGAACATGTAGGCTGAATTTCTCTGCTGTGTAACACCTCTTGATATATTTATGCTGCTGAGTGAAGTTTATTTTGAGATCAAGTATGTGATGAGTTGTCATATATCAAATCCTATCTTAATATAAGGACTTACTGCAAAATATTTTGAATAATTGGCAGCATGTGGGAAGTTTAGTGAACTAACCTGCGTGGTTCTTTGTGTCAAGCAGGAATCTGTAGTTGATGTGAAGGCCTTGAAAGCTATTCTCCAAAACAATCACCTCCTAAGTCCTCAAAGTGATCTGGCAGCTTTGACAAAGGAGTACAACTCATTGTTAAACAGCCTCCAAATGGTGCAAAATGAAAGAGACTCCTTCTGCCAGATTTCTAAGCTAGCTCAAGCTGACTTGAAATGCTTTGAAGAAGAGATGAGTAGGAAAAGCAAGGAACTTGAAGCTACTGAAGAGAACCTGCATTCTGCAAAGATCAAGATTGTGAATGCTGGTAATGAAGTTGCTGACCTTCAATTACTCTTATCAGAACGTGAGAAAGAGCAACAAGCTCTTGAACAGAGAATCAAAGATTTGGAAGGTGAAGCTCTTGCTGAGATGTCCGAGGCTGAGAAAGACAAGCTTAAGGAAAGGATAGCGGAACTTGAGGAAGAGCTCAAAATAGTGGCTGAAGAAAAGGCTAGTCTTATTTGCAAAGGAGATGCTATGCATGCTACCATTCAGGTGATTAGCTTTCTGACATTTGATATCCCTGCAACTCTTGATCCTCTTTATCGTTGCTATAATGTTTTGTTCCTGATGAAATGACATTCCCAGCATAATGGTCTTACTTAATTTATGATTGTTCTTAGAACATAAATTGTAAAATCAGTTGTGCACACATTGTGGACACCTATATAATAACCCCCAACATGAAGATGTGATTCCAGCTTCACAATAGTCTGAACAACCATGGAGACGTGCCAGAAACCAAATGATGAACTGTTATTAGCTGTTTATAGTTCTTCTTTGGAGGCACTTTGAAGCAACTACATTTGGATATCCTGCTTATTGTATTGGCAAGGTGGGTGTGGGTGGAAATGATCTTGGAAATCATGAAGTTGAGGAGTCCCTGTACGTTTAAAAAAAATATAGTTCTTAATGTCCAGGTTCTTGAAGGCGAGAGGGACGCATTGATGGAGACTTCTAAACAAGCACAAGCTGATATGGATCGTCTGCAAGGAAAGCGCAGACAAGAGCTTAAAGATGCTCAAGACAAGCTAGAGACTGCACTGTCTGAAACAGATGCTGCTAAGGAACAGTTGATATCAATGCGAGCCATTCTTTCAGAGAAGAGTGAAGAACAGCAGATCCTACAAGATAAAATGCATACTCTTCAAGCTGAAAGTACATCATTAAGATTAGCTCTGGAAGAAAAGGTCCAGGCTCTTGAGACTGAGAACTTGATGACAAGGAATACACTTGATGAAGAGGTTAGGGAATTTGAATCATCCCGGCTCGAATATGAACAAGAGAAGTCTGCGCTTGAGCTGAAGTTGGAAAATCTGCTAGCCTGCGTTGAGACCCTGAACAAAGAGAATTGTAAGTTAAGTGAAAATTTCGAGATGTCCCAGGTGGAGAGTAAACGTCTGCAAAGAGAGCTTGACTGCCAAATTGGAGATTTTGAATCATTGAGGGCCCAGAATGTAAAGGATGAAAACCAGTTAAGTGAACTGAAGCTGGCACTGTCACAGCAGCTTGATGAAGTTCAAGGGTATAAACGCAAGGTTGTGGACCTCCAAGCAGAAAAGGCACGTGATAACCCTTTCCCTGTCCTTTGTGGCAAGATATTCTGATGATGTGTGCGTCCTATACAGCTACTCTGATTATACGGATTCCATCATTGATCACTACCATAGAGGTTGTGTCAATGTTTAGCACTACATTCAGCTGAACCACACCTTATTTGATTATCTTGTCTGAAGATTTTGACAATTGTGACAGAGTGCAATGGAAACCTGCCTTGCTGGAGAAACTCCAGAGTCCATTAGCAATGTTCTGCTGGAAAGAAGCCTGCAGCTTTCAGCTGCTCAGTTTTCACTACAGTCAAAGGCAACTGAGCTTGAGAATGTAAAGAGGGACCTTGAGCTGTTACAGGTAACATACCTTATCTGCATACAAATGTGTATGTATATTCTGGTCTTGAAGTTGTACAAACTCTGAGGATTTTCCTTTTCATTCTGGGTCCTATCCTCTCTACTCGTTTTACTTTTTGTTTACTGCAGATAATGAGGATCTAGAATCATTAACAACAGTTTTCAGTATATGCAAGTAATCCCACTTCCATTTGCTGCAAGTGTACTGAACATTGAATGCATTTGTACCGTCACCATTAACTTTTTATTTTGATATAGCATGGATGTGCAAGAAGATACTTCTATAGGTCACTGTAGTCTGCATATTCTGTATAGCCTTACATGGAATTCGAACCAGAACTCTCCTTGCAGTCTTCATGTTTTGTTTGCCCTTTGTCAGTAATATTCGCTTGCTTCTACTTGTCAATGTTCTTTTGAACGGCCCTTAGCAGTCCCTACTTTTTGTCTTTGCTTCTCAATAAACAGGTAAATTATGATGGCCTTACAGGTTGGTGCTTGGGACAATAACATCTGGCTTTTGTTATATTTAGTACAAGCCTCCATCATGGGTTTGCATTTTTATGAGTGCTTTGCAGGAGACAAAGGCTGCTTTGGAAGTAGAGGTTGCAGAAGCCAAAACCTACGGTGTAGCAGTGGAGGAAACTCTCATGGAGGCTGTTGGTGAATTGGAAGCATCTAGCCAAGAGAAGATGAGTCTAAAGATGGAATTGGAGAAAGTACTTGAAGAATCTTCTTCAAAAACTTCTAGACTTGTGGATCTTGAAAGTGAATGCTCTGCACTGGTAAGTAGATATTTCATTCATATTGTCTGTCTTAAGTTATAATTGAATTGGTAATTTCGTCCTTAGTCCTTCAGTGAGAGAAATTTCCTTACATTGTAACAGCCATGCTAGTGCACAATTGCTGGATCTGTGTTCCCTTGACTTTAGAAAGCAGTGCAAATATGTCAGCGGCAATAGGTTGGACTGACAACGGGCTTTCAGGTTGGTAGACTGGCATCTATGAAGGTGGCGATGGAGGAGAGTGCTAGATGGAACCAAGAAGTGCAAACCCACAAAGCAAACTATGAGGTGGCCATCCAAGAGAAGCTTGAACTTATTGAGGAGTGCAAGGCTTTAAGGGCTGCCCTTGTTTCTGTGGAAGAAGAGCGAGAGGCTTTAAAGGAGCAAAACTATCAAGCTCAAGTTGAACTTAAGGAATTTGATGTTGAGGTTCAAAGACATCGTGAAGAAATCAAGGTCGCAGAAAAGGCACTCAAGGTGGCAAACGAAGAGAACATGAGGGCTGGAGATGTCATTGTAGAGCATCAAGCATTACTTTCTGAGAAAACAAATGAAATCTCTTTTCTTCAAAACAAGATCCAGGACATGGAGAGAAAGGCGTCCTCTCTTATGGAAGACCTCAGGAACCAGGAGGCACAGTATACTGGGCTGAGAGAAGACATAGACAGCAAGGTAGTTGAGATGGAGCAGCTTGTTCTCATCACTTCTGCTGAGCGGGCACTTCTTGTGGAAAAGAATGAGGCTGCAGTTGCTGCCTTTCAGAAAGTAGAAGAGGAGCGAGATAATCTGCTAGTGAATATCCAAGAGGTAAAAAAGGAGGTCAAGCAACTCACTGAGGCTCTTGGTTTTCAAGAAATCCAAAATGAGGAGGCGAAGGCAAAGCTTGAAATAGCTGAGGATCACATCCATAAATTTCAACTCTTATTGGAAAAGAGGACATCAGAGAAAGAACAAATGGAGCAGGAACAAGATAGGTTGGTACAAAAATTGCTGGTTGCCGAGACTCTCCAGAAGGAAGCGCTTGAGACAAAAATCCGAGCTGAGGAAGCAATCGTGTCAAAGCTTGAAGCAGTTACCTTGGAAGCACTTAGTGCTAAAGAGTTGTTGAAGCAAGCACAAGTTTTATTGAGCGAGAGGACAAAAGAAGTTGAGAAACTAAAGGCGGAAGAAAGTAGCTTATTGGATTCTAAGATGCTTATGCAAGATACCATCAAGTGTTTGAATGAAGAACTCCAAAATCATCAACTGCAGTTGGAGGAGGTGGAGGGTAAGTTAGAGGCTGCAAAGTGTGAAGTTGATGATGCAGGTAAGCAGTTGAACGAGGTTCATACTTTACTGTCAGAAAAGCACCAAGAGCATTTGATGTTGCAACGGAAGCTCGAGGAGCTGGAGACCTCAAAGGTTTGTACTTTCCCAAAACTATTAATATGGCCTACACTGTAATCATCTAATGCTAGGAATCCTGCACCAATATTAGGAAGTTGGATATTGTGATGTCTTTATGTAGTCCATTTATTTCACATGCTGTCTGCTGTATTTGTGATAAATGCATGCCTACAAATGTATGCCAGTTCTGGCTGTACAAATGTACAATTCCATGTATGCATTATATGGTTGAGAACCCTGAGTATTTGGCAATCTGTCAGGAAATTGATCAGTTAATATCCTAGTAGGCTTTGACATGTGTAGTCACTACTTATGTTCTGAATGGGGACTTTCTTTGCAGTGTGCACTGGAGAAGGCATTAATCGATAGAGAAGCTGAATTGGCCTCAAAATCTGAAGCTTTATCATTATTAGCATCAAAGTTGGAGGTGAGATGTGTGTCCTTCCATCTTCTCCAAATTGTATACATCACTGCTTGGATGTAATCTGCTGGAAGCCCTCTATAATATGTCTAGTTTTTGGTATGCGTCATCTGTTTTTGAAATTGCTTGATATTGATGATAGGAAAGGAAGCTGCTTCTGTCTTTGGAACCAGTCAATTTGAGGACCAAGAATGAGATTCAGCTGGATGTGCTTCTCATTGTCCCAAGACTAACAAGCTATTCCAGAAGATTGACATTCATTCAAATGAAACCTCTGGTAACAAGTTTCAATTTTGGTGTATGGACATGTTCAGGCCTCCCAACACCTACACAACAGTGAGTCTTCGCAGTTAAAGTCAGATATCCTGGGACTGCGCAAAGAGCTAAAGGCTGCAAAGGCTGCACCTGCTTCCTTGGAAAAGGAACGGGATGGGTTAAGAAAGGATCTGGAGAAGCTGAAGAATAAGATGGGTGATGTGGAGGCAAAGCTCAAGTCAACCTTGATTGAGAAGAGCAAAGTTGAGGTAATTTTTGTGTGAAAGGGACAGTAATGAGGGGTGTGTGTGTAACTTGCATTAAGAGATGTCTTTAATAGCATTTTTGGAAGTTGATGGTGTTTGGGTGAGTATTTGTGCATGATGATGGCATGAGGACCTTGTATGCCCAGTTGCCCAGTACTCTTACAAACTGAATTTTATTAGCATCTTGGTTTCCGATATCTTGGTGATGTGATGTTTGTGTCTTCAAGCTGAGATTGTTGAAGTGGGCATGGGGATGTACAAATGTCTGTCACATTTAAAACTAAGTTTTTTTGTGTGATGTGCAGACAGAGAAAGTAAACATTGAAAGGGAAGTAAAGCAGCTGCGTCAGAGCACAGCTTTGCTCAATAAGCGGGAATCAATTGTAGACAAGCGTCGAGAATCTGTAGCCTGTGGTCTCAACAAGACTAAGCTTCAGCTGTCATCTACTGAGCATGCGTTGCAGATGAAATCCAATGAACTTGAAAAGACAGCTTTTGATCTACAACTTCTCCAGGTTGTGACACATGATTTCCCTTCATGTATTGTGTACCATGTGTAATTAACTTGACTTTAGGAGACTATAGTGTTGTAATCATTCTTGCTTTATGACATCTACATAGACGACTTCAATTCTTTTACCAATTAGTGCCAAAATCTCCTTGATTGGCCTTCAAATGAACACTAAAGATTATTCTCCTTAAGTTTGTAGCCTATTGTGCTGTCTTTTGGTTGTTTTTGCTGTTCCAGGATGCTAAGGTGGTCTAACTTCCAGGTTCTACTCAATATGCAGGATAAAGTACACTAATGTGAACAGTGCTAATGCAACCTGATAGAGTATTCTTGTACATGGTACCCTAAATGATGGGTGATCTGTTGTCACGTTTGTTTACAAGAGACTGTTATGATGTAATGGGTAATGAATCATGAAGATGTGCTCATTCAGCTACATGACTTTGTTCTGCTGGGTTTCAATTAACAAGAGAATCTGTGGTTACAGGATAATTACGCAAAGCTTGAAGCTGACATGTGTGAAACAGAAAAGGCCTCAGTAAATTTGAAGGAGAAGCTTGATGAGGCTGAGACTGCTATATCCCTCTTAAGAGATGAGAAGGCAACTGCTGCTTGCAGCATTGAAAAATTTGCTCAAGATCTTGAAGACGCACTAGAGCAAAGATCGCTGATGAATACCCAGCTGGAGGCCCTTCGTACTGAACATGATGCTCTGGTTAGAACTAAAACTGAATTTCTAGTTGAGACTGACTTACTTGATGCCTTCCACTCAGCACATGTCTATAAATTTGCCATATTTTTGGGGTCCGTATTTATGGTCATTGAAAACACATTGACACTAAACTAGCATCATATGATATTCTATGTACAGGTGCTGTCAATTTTGGATGGTGTGAACTTCAATAATATGTCAATGCCTTCTGCTATTGTGCTTGTGCTGATATTCCAGTTGAAGAACTATGCAGTGAGAATTGTGGTTAGATAGAATGTTGTACCAGTAGGAATTCTTCAGTTGAAGGGGAGATGCTACTTGTACTTCAGTTGCACTTATGATTCCCTATGCTAAACTGGTGATGGTACTGGATTTTGATTGTTTTGAGTTCTCTTGAGATATTGAAACGTCTCATCCTTGATGCAGATGGATAAGTGTCAAATATGCCAACGTGCCTTTGAAGAGGCAGATTCTTTAGCAAAATCAACTGCCTTGGAGAGGGATGACTTAGCTCAAGTAAGTGTCAACTACAGTTTTCAATATCCCATAGAAGAGGAAGATAAAGGTATTGTGGGTGCAGTCAAGATATAATTTTGTATCAAAGTCTGGCGTTGGTAACATACATAGGTGCTCATTAACATGTTCCATTTCTGCTCCTTTCTTGTAGTGAGTGTCTAATTTCTTAAACTACACTGTTGATGTATTCTGCAGCAACTCACGGATTCACATTGTGAGTTTGACGTGGAGAAGGCAGCATGGGCTTCACAAGCCAATGAATATGATGCAAGAATCCAAGATCTTGGACAGGAGATTGTGAACCTTTCTGACCAGCTCCAGCAGGTGCAATTGCAACTGTAAATCCCCCATGAGAGTTTGGAAGTTGACAATTTCACTTTAAGACCCAAATTCTATACACAAGCATAAAAAGTCACTCTCTTTTGTAGATGTTAGTACATTGGTTTCTTTTATGACACACTGCCTCCGATTAATATTGTGCTTTTTAGGAATAAAAAATGGGGTTTTTTATTCTGTATGATCACCTCTGCTTTAGTTTTCTGTTCAATATAATATGATAACACAAGTACGAGATCCTTTTGCCTGAGGCGGGCTCTCTGTACAAACACATCAATTGATATTTCTTCATTTGCAGACTCAAAGAGGACAAGAGGAGGCAGTTGCAGCTATGGATGTTGCCCAAGATCAAGTTATGCAGTTGAAGCAATCTTTGCAGGAGAGTGTGGAAGAATGTGTTCGGTGCCAAGAACAGGTACATGTCTCAGAGAGCCATGGGCACTGCTAAAAGTAGTTCTTGTATACATATATTTTTCTGCAAGTCTATAGCTGTACACAGTTGATACTGTCAGTGCCACTATTATCAAGATTTGTCATGACATGTATAATAAGTCTACGTGTACAGAATCTGCAACATTAGGACCTGTTGACCTTTAGGAGCAAGTGTGCACAGACGATTGTGGGTTCCAATATTCTTGGATTACCAGTTCATACAGTGACTGTAGATCGAAGCAGTTCTGTCACTGAGGCATCTGTCTCCTTTACAAGTGAATGATCATGTGATCACGTGGGCTGGTGGGATGTCATCACTCAACACTATACATGTTTAAACACATATGCCTCTGCCCAGAATGAGGTGAGCCTGTGATTGGTCTGGACTGTTACTTGTCCTGCTCCTGACATATAGTTGTTTCCAAAATGTTTGTCTATGTTACAGATCCAGGAGTTGAATTTGACTCTTCAAGAACATTCTGAAAAGCATCAACATTTGGAGGAGAAAGTTGCTGCTGACAAAGAGAAATACTGTGCACTTGAAGAAAATTATCAAAAGCTAGAGCAATTATTAGTTGCGTCTGAATCCAGTAGAATTGAAGAAAGCCAATCCAAAGCTGATCTTCTTGAGGAAACCGAACAACTTAAAGAGATGCTTCAAGTGGTGAGACAAAATTGTAAAGATCTCGAAGCACAGATCTTAGAGTCCAAGGCCATGATCAGAGAAGAGACCAATGCAAAGATGACACTGTTGGAAGACAGGCAAGACTTGGCCAAGACAATTGAGTGTCATGAGGAAAGATGTAAGATGCTGGAAGAGCAGATTTTTAATGCTGAATCCATTATCAATGATGAGAGAGAAAGTAAATTGAAGCTTGCAGAGGAGGTCCATCAGTTGAAGGAAAGTCTGCAGCAGAGCATGACAGACTTTTCTCAGGTACAAGACCGAGTCACATGCAGAGTTGCATATGAAAGCACCACTCTGCTTGCATTTCTGAATTGAAGTATTGGAATTGGTTCTATGTGATATACTTTTCATTGGCCACATGAGCTTGGCAGCTGAACATAATGGAATTCAGAACTCTAAGCTTTATTCTGTCTTATGCAGCAAGAGGCCTTGAATGTCAACCAACAGAGATTGCAGGATCACATTCTCCAGCTGGAAACCAACTTATGCAATGAGCGAGAATTGAACTCTGCAGCCAAGAAAGAGGTGTTTGTGTCTCCTCTGTCTTTTGTGTTGTTCGGATGACCAGGCTTAGTGGTCCTCCCTTGCCTGTGTTGGCTGGTCTATGCAATTGTGTTCCTGAATGACAGTATGTAGACTGAAGTTCGTTAATTCTTCATCACAGATATTAGGTCATCTCTTTTTATGGCTAGTTCAGTTGCTTGAAGAAGAATTTTGTCAATGTGGAAGTCAATGGTTACAGGGATGATCTGAAAGAACTCCCACCTCATGTTTCAATTGATTTCTGAACAGGTTGAAAAACTTCAGTCCCAGTTAAATTGGACTCCAATAGAGTTGGAGTCGCGTCAGGCAGAACTGGATAAAGCGCTTACAAAATTGAAGAGTCTGAGCTCGGAGGTGGATGAGACACAGGCAGCTTTGGATAAGGCTAGACAGGAGAGTATTATTCTGAGGCAGCAAGTTGGCGAGTTGCATGCCAGGTAAATGTTCAGTGCTTGCTTAGACTACTATTTGAGATAAGGGCAATTTTGATCAAGGTTGAAATCACTGAAAGTAGATGGCCATCCCATAACTGAGCATTCTTTGTATATTTTGGTAAAATCGATCTCTTCAATTTTTGCATGAATTCACTCTGATCCTAGATATCCTGGAGATTCTCCAGTTCAACCTGGACATCCAAAGAGTAGAGACACTCGAAAACTTGTAACTTGAGTCTTGAGAAAAACCTCAGGGAATATGCTTTGCCAAGTACTATCACGTGGCCACTTAAGGCGTTCCAGGTCAATCAAATTTCAATGTCATACTTCATGTGCCCTACATAGATCAAGTAGTCTTCATAGTTCATTGATAACTTTATTTTTTCGAATTTCATATAATTTATTCATGCCAAGGTGCAGAATATGGGTCCTAAGATGTTGAAGTAAAATGTGACAGGATTTCCAGCCTTCAGAATATGAATGAAGAACTGCAGTTCAGGGAGTCCTGTCAAGTGAAGGTACATCTTCCAAATTGCAGAATTCTCAGTTTTTGGTGGGCATTCTCCCAATGTATCAGTTGTCTGTCTAATATAGTTCAGTTTAAATGGAATGGTTGGAATGCTGTTCCTGGCAAGGACACTCCAACAAAATCTATCAAATATTAGGACTAGTGGTAGTCACTGAAAGTTGTGGCTAAATTATCTTTGACTATGCAGCTTCCTTGAAGTAGATTCTTTCCTGAATATCATCTTTGTATCTGAATAGTCTTGTACTGGTTCTTTTTGATGGCTTGGTAGTTTTCTCCATCAGATTGTATAAAGCAAATGTAGCCAGCATGAACCAGACAAACATCATAGTGCAAGTGAAGTTCATTTCTTTGATTCATTTGGTTTAATTGTTTGAATACAACATTGCCTAGTATGTTTTGATACTTAATGTACTTCTATCAACACTTATTTACAGGACAACATGGGCTGCTTGGTTTCAATTTGTAAACTCCAAAAGGCATTGGATGTAACGAAAGGTTGGCTCCAGTTATACAAATCACGGCGAGACAAAGCTGAAGAGCTGATTGTGATTTTGAATGACGAGAACAAGAGTGTTAAAGCTATGGTGGCTGGATCTAAAAAGGAAGCCGACGAGCTTCGCGTTGAACTGGAGAATCTGAGGTAGTGTAAATATACTTGAATGCTATCATTGAAGATTGTTCACCAGTTATGGAAATCATGTTCACTCAAGTGCATGTCTAGTCCAGGCTTGCAAGAGTTTAAGTATGATGGCTCACCTAGCATGTGCTTGACGGTGGCAGTACTTTCATATTCTACATCTTGCTTCAATTAGCTTAATTCAGTCATTTCTACTGTACTCGTCACCCCTGCCATTTGTATTTCATTGGGTTTTTGGATTTTGATTTGCAGCTTGGGAATCCGCTGCATTGTGAGAAAGATGATTAACCTCGTGGATACATATTTTAACTCCTGGATAAGCCAAGTCATTCTTAAGTGGAGCTGAGACCATAATTTCTGTTGATGTTGCAGATATCGATGTAAGAGATATGAGCAGGATATCACACAATTGAAGAGCACAAGAACGTCAACTGCAGAACAAGAGAGAGGATTGGCTGAGGTCACGCAGCTGAACAATTTGCTACAGCTGCGCTTACAAAATGCAGAAGAAAGTGATCAGGTGCTCATAGAGCAGAAAATAATCTATTGTCATTCTACTGTGTCCCTTGCTGATTTTTTTTTCTAGCAATTTAGAAAAATTGTAAAAAATAAAAAATAAAGAAAAATGCTCTCCAGATTTAGGTGATGTAGATTACTTTTTATGTGTGTTTCATGACTTAAGTTCCTACATGCAGGCACGTTGTGAGGAGCTGAGGAAAATGCGCCTAATTGTGAAGGGGAAAGAAGAGGCTATAGTTAAACTTGAGGTATTACCTTTCTAATACTCTGCCAAATTGTGTCACTCTGCTACCCTAGTATCATCAAAAATTCTGCAGAGGAAATGGCTTAATATGAAGCAAGGTGATAATATTATGCAAGTTTCAAATGTTTAACCATGGAAAGGGAGATATTTTTGAAAAACAATAGCATTCAGCAATCTGGTGTCTACAATATGAATATCACAGGCAGCTCTGGAGAAGGTACAGCGGAAGGTGGTGAAGCTAGAGAGGGAGCTTTATGCAAAGGATGAACCCCGAACTGCACAGAAGCCAGAAGGGTCAAAGGCATTCAGGCGAGAATCCACGAAGCTACAGGACACAGTCATGAAGGCTGAGCCCCAAACCACACAATGGCCTGGAGGGCCAATGTTGGATGTGGGGGAACTTATGACTCCAGTTGCATCAAGACAAGGAGACGATGACTGGAAGAACACTGATGAAACTGTGTCTCTATATAGTGGCAACCTTGCCTCTAGAACCAAATGGGAACAGTTGAAATTGCAGGTACTGTTCTGTCAAGCATGTCCTGTCCATAGGGTCTTCATTTGAGGCAATAGATGACTCTCCAAATTGGCCATCAATTCATATTGTGCTTGAAGATTTGACGGAGTTCAGATACATACGTACCGAAGTGGGTAGCCAGAAGTTGCCATTTGAAGTAGAGTTAGAATTT
The DNA here is from genome assembly GCA_950295325.1 of Polytrichum commune. NCBI lineage: Eukaryota > Viridiplantae > Streptophyta > Polytrichopsida > Polytrichales > Polytrichaceae > Polytrichum > Polytrichum commune. The sequence goes on from OX485803.1 coordinate 28,361,685, forward strand.
GTTCGACTGTTTTTAATTTGCAGAAACGAGACAGATTATGTTCGATTAGAAAGTCTCTTCTATCTTGGCTGGCTGTACACTTCAAAATTTTGAGTACTGTTGGATATCTTACAGTGTGAGGTTTGCATCTGTTAAGATACTAATTGATTACTGGATTGATGCAGAACCAGAGTTTGCTGCAGAAGTACAAGCAACCATGGCGGATACAAAGGTCCCCAGGAGGCAGTGTGGGCCAATTAGATGCATACGAAGATCAACCCCCTCCACCGTCAGCCACTCTTCATTCGCAGCAAGAAAACTTGACTGCTCCGGTATGCTAAACTTTTGAATTGAGACCTGACTGACTGACCTGACTTTCAATGATTGATTGTTTTACCATGATAATATTGCCTCCGGAAATTAGTGAAGTTAAGATTGTAATTAAGACATGACTTTTCAGAAGGATTCCAAGCTGGATGGTGATAATGCCTTGAGATACTGCCTGAGAGGCTGTCAGGTCCTTCAAGGAAGTTTATATTGAGCTAGTTTCTGAAACACCTGACTAATATATGAACACAGACTTCTCATAATACCTGAGTAATATATGAACAGACTTCTCATAATACCTGGGTGCTTTTCCGCCATTGCTTTTAAGCATGTCTCTCCACATTCAGGAAGCTTGACAATCTTGGATTTCCGTGTGCAGATATACACATGGAAGAAAGCAACGACAACTGGAAGAGTGTCTAATTCAGAATTTCCTCAACATTCTGGTAGTGGTCTTAGCATAGATAACCCAAAAGCATCACTAAAATCTCGGAGTGCACAACGGGCTGCCCTTGCACCTGTAAACAGATTGTCTACAGATAGGCTTGACAGGAGATTACAAGCCAAGCTTCCAATGCAGGAAGTAGATTCAACTGAAGGTAAGGCCTCATTTACAGGTCTACCGACACCTCGTGAGTTTAGATTTAGTCAGCCGCTTGAAAAAGAAAATCTGTAATTGTAGAGCTCGTGTACAAGATTTACTTAGGTTGTAAATCAGGTTACTAAGTTTCAAAAGCTCCTCTTTGTGTACAATTGCGTGAGATTGTCTCCCATTTAATTCATCATTATTTTCATTATGCTCTCCCACTACATCGTGTTCCTGTTTGGTAACTCTGTTCTGAACACGAGTTTTTCATCGTCTTCTCTGCTGGGAATCAGGATGGAGTGATTGTAGATTCAAAGCTTCATGCTTTGATAGACATTTCAGATGTTGATTCAATTCAGTGAACCCGGTACAAGCTTTTTTCCTTGTCGCTTACATGGTTGCCAAAGTCCTCATTGCCCACAATTATGGTATAGATGGCCTCTCTTTGGAGGCTTTGGCTGGGCAAATGTTCTCATATTTACATAATGTTTTCTATACTACACTCGGCAGGCAACGAGGACCTTTAGTTATAAGCGGAGGGACAAATATGCGTCTTACCTTGAAAAGCCTCAAAAGTTAATTGTATGCCATTCATAAGTTCAAATAGTGTTTGCCACATTAATTTTAGGCATCCACATTATGAGATCACCAATTACTTTTGCTGACAAAAAAGTGATGAGAAGTGCACGTTCGCCAAGCAACAAATCATGCCACTTATGACTAGGTATGTTAATATGGCACCTTAATACGTGCTTTACTCTAGTTCTAACGTATTTGATAGTTGATGTAAACCACTCCACATATTATCCACACTTGAGATGAAAATGGTGTAGCAAGAAACTTTGAAGAAATTGGTGTGCACACTGTTTTTAGTCCAGTACAATAAATATTTGAATTAGTGTGAGCCACACTACGTATTCTTCATTGGCCCACATTAATTTTCTTCCAAGCATTGGGCAATAATTATAAAGGGTGTCATATGCTATTTGCTACTACATGATAAGTAGCATCAACATGGCACATCAATTTTAATGCCACATTAATTCAAATGATTAGGATGGATTTACATTTTAGATCCAATCTAAGACTTAAAGTTGAAAAGCAAGGTCCATTAAGAAGTGGGTCGGACCCCAAATTTCTTGAACCTTGACCCAAATGTAGACCCACCATCAATATATCCTTATTGTACACTAATATCTGCAGTTAGGTTGCCCCACACTAATTTATTGACATTTCATGTTATTTTGAATATTTATTAACACAATAAGGAATGGATTTGTTAATGCAGTTGCTATACATGGGAATAAACAAAGTTGCGAGTGTTTGTGATATTGTTTTGACCCAAGATAATTTGCATGGGTGAATAGATTGAGGCAACCTATTTGTGAAGGCAACCTTATTGCACATATCAGTGTAATAATTCTCCCACTCCCAGCCCAAGCCCACTCAGCTAGGGGCGCCAGCTCAACGCTGAGTTGGCAGAGGTTATAGACACGTCACCAACGCGTTAGATCATAGGCAGCAGATCTTTGTTTCCTGTGCATGGATCGATTCACGGAGCGGGACTTCGCTCCGATTGCTCGCCAATTCTGAATGCTACCGACGATCGGACGCGTATGTATTGGAAGAAGATTTCACACAGGGAATCGATGCCCTCCTCATATGAGTTAAGTCGGTGGTAATATTGGTTGGTTGGAGCAACGTTTTGCAATCAAGATTTGCTTAGCCCTAGGTTGTGCTTGACGGACTCACCAACGGGGGGTTAGGGTAACAGTGTCATTGCGGTCTGTTAGGTCGATTCATTACAATTCCTTGCGTTTTCCAATTCTGCCAAGTTTGCATCCGGGGATCATCAGTGTGTGTGCAAGAATCCAATTCCAAGCGCCATGGAGGCCATGGTGGGAGTTCTGCCAGACTCCTCTTCCAAAACCCTAGACAGCGAGACACTCTTCGAAGCAGCCGGGAGCGGCAACATCGCTGTGTTTGATAAACTTTCAGTCGAAGATCTTACTAAGTCTCGTCTCCTTCGCAACGAGGATGAGAGGACGCTTCTCCACGTGGCAGCCGCGGCTGGCCATGTCATGGTGGTGAAGAAAGTGGTGGAGAATATGCACGATGCCAAGAGCGTGGTGAATGTAAGCGACGAGGAGGGATGGACACCGCTACACTCTGCTGTGAGCGGAGGACGAGATGCTGTCGTGGAAGTGCTTCTTGCCCTTGGAGCAGACGTGGGAGCCACCAACAAAGGAGGCCGAACTGCCTTGCACTACGCTGCCAGCAAAGGGCACATTGAGATTGCGCATATGCTCATAAAGAGCGGCGCCAAATTGAACAGGAAGGATGAGGTAGGGTGCACTCCGCTACACCGAGCTGCGAGTGCGGGGCATGCTGAAATGTGTGAAACATTGCTGGAGGAAGGGGCTGACGTGGAGGCGACCGATTTGTTGCTACAAACCCCTCTTATGCATGCTGTTATCTGTGATAATCGCCGTGTGGCATTGCTTTTGGTTCGCCATGGAGCAGATGTGGATGCTTTGGACAAGGAGGAGTATACTGTTCTTGGCCGGGCTACTGAGGAGTTTCGTCCTATCCTCATCGATGCTGCTAAAGCGATGCTCGAGAATTCCTGATGATGTCTGTTGCTGCAAACTCTAGGGTCGTCGGTTGGGCTGGACATTGTAACTTCGAAGACCACAAGGCGGCATCAGAAGCCATCTTCACCTTGGATGTGAACATTGGCATGAAAGATGGGCAGCGATGGTATGTGGGGAGTGCAAAGTTTCATCATCAGGACCAGCAGGAGGAGACACGGCATAATATCATGAGGGATGTGCACTGGAAGATGACCTCAGGTGTCGAGTGCATCTCAAGTGGATCGTATGCTTAATCATCAAGAGGCGGGAATCATCGTGTGTCTACATATTTTGGAAACATTTCATGTTACTCTTGGAGCGTAGATGCAAAGTTTTGCAACCGCTAGAGTTCAAGATTTTGAAAGAAGGCGCAGGCATCAAATTCCTAGCCTGCTACTTGCTTTTGATGGGTGCCAAGAGTATCTGTCCAGTACATTTTGATGTCTTTAATTTCTTGCCCCCTGTTTTGATGGTCAACTGCAATATTTCGACTTGCAAATGAATAGCAAGGAGTGACTTAAGAGGTGGGAGGAATTATAGTTGAAAGTTCAATGACAAGCATGAATTAGAACCCTTTTAAGGTAGAACCAGCATGTTTTTGCGAGGAATTGAATACAGTTAAGTTGTGGCAAGAAATTTGTCTATCGCTTGCAGCGGATGCGGTACCTTGATGCGGTACCTTGCAGCGAATGCATTCCTTACTGGAAAAGTTAGGATGTTCGAGGGTACTGGCCGAAGACCGTCAGGTTTGGTTGTTGCTGACTGTTAATAGATTGCCTCAAAGCGCCTTCATTAACCTATTCTCTTAATAATCGGCTTTCCAGGTTTTGTCCACCAAGTACAAAAGTTTGTACATCGCTAATAAGAGAGAGGCAACCCTGAAAATCCTTTCCAACCTGCGGAATGGGAAATCATTAAAACTTATTCCCACTTATTCAGAAATACTTGAAACCCTGAAACAGCTTTGTGAATATAGCTTGAACTCGCCTTGTTTGCGTGCCCTGACATTGTCTATAGTTCAATGTGTAGTTGTTTATAGCGGTGAGTCACTGCATGTTGACATTCTATCATGCAACTTAGAGAATAACACCGTATTCATTTCTCAAAGCCGTGACTTCGTCGAAAGCAGCGGTCGAAATGGCTGCAGAATGAACGAATTTACTGTTATAATGCAACGTGTCGTGATATCACATGCTGAAAAATAGCCAATAGACCAATTATTAATTTGAGCTCAATGTGCTCAACTCATTGAGCTGAAAACCCTAAGCCTTTTGGCTTCGCGGCCTTCATAATCAATTTCATTTCATCCCATTGGAATATCGAGCGAGTGTCCCTAAATCTGAGTTCACAGCAACTGTATGCTATGCAACTATTCATAGAGTTTCAACGTAAACATTTGTTTGTGCACCGGATGCTACGTGAAGGTTTAAGCGAGAAGTTTGAACTCATCGCCTGTCAGTTTAACTGCAAAATAAGTGCCTGAAAAAGCTCCAATGTGGAGTAATTAGTGTTCACAATTACAATGGCCACATCAATGGCTCATAATTTCTTAGAGAGTATGAATGAATAAGAATGACTATACAGTAAATTAAGTATTCGGCCAGCTAGGTTTGTGTCGGAGGACTCTCTCATCTGTGTTCTCATTGTCGCAGTTTTCTTTCAGGAGAGCAAATGGCAAGGATTTCAACCAAGAATTTCCTCCGGAGTTGGGCCAAATCCTTTCACCAAGGTGGTACAACTCTAACCTTCGGAGGTGCTTGGGTCACGAGTTGCCTTCCTCGTCTGGTAGCCGAGGTAACACAACCCAACAACTAATTGCTATTGGTCATTGTTAGGAGTGAGGTTAATATATGACTCCGCTCATATTGAGCTTTCTACAATTGTCGCCACCAAAAATAAGAGTGAGGTAAGCACGGACAAGCAAATGCTATGTCTGCCTGGCGTAGCCCGAAGAACACAACCAATGTCTGCCGGTCTCTCATCCAAGTGGAGAAAAGAGCACTTCCAACAGCTCACTTGTGCTTTCCGATCCATGCGAAGAGCAATTCATTCGTGACCTCCGTCCATGAGGAGACCGGGCGATGCCCCATAAATGATTCTCTCATTCAAAGTGGAGAGAAAAGCATTTCCACCATCTCCGATGTGCTTTTCAATTCACGCAAGGAGCACATCATTCATGAAATCCGGTTTGTGTCAATGTGCAGATCGGTTATGGACCCCAGAAACTGTCACTCGTCCAGAGCGGAGAGAGCACTTCCAACAGCGCCCTCTGCTTCTCTATCCATGCAGAGTTGGTGGATGTCTTGCTGCTATCCAAGCAAAACCCTAGATTTGACCTTAAACTCCACATGATGTGAGTTGCTGTGAAGTGAGGGGCTGTACAAAGGGATCCCAGTAGGAAACACCTTGGGAATCCGCCACACTTGTCATTCTCCCTGCACCTTCGTCAACTAGTCTCTCCGGAGGCCCAAAGCTCGAAGGAAACCCTAGGTCATGGTGGATGTGTGGGCTAAACATTTCCGGGTTCCCGGTTGCCTCATCATACAAATTATGCCCGCCATCTTGAGAGCTTCCGGCTTCATGAAGAAACTGTGGGCCCATACTGTGGCCCCCAACCTGATCCAAGCTGGAGTTGTAGTTAGTGTCAACTTCTGTGGCCTGCACATGAGCAAGAGAAGAAGTGCTACGCTCTCGCATGCTCTTGAAGATGGAAGAACTCAACACTAAGCTCAGGGCTGTTGGGGCGGAGGAGCTCATGTCCTTGTGGGGGTTGGAGTGTAATACACCGAGTGACGGTAGCTGGTAAGGCTCACTGGCTTGGCCTGGCCAAGCTTGGTGTGGCTGCTGAGGTGCTTCAGGAGGGGACAGGTGGTCATCTTGCAAAGTAGGCCCCTCGTCCCAGGATTTGTCTGGACTTGCGTCCCCCTCCTCCTCCTTTGGTAAGGAAGAAGGAGCTACAGCACTCGCTGTTGCAACCGCTGTTGTATTGGTACCTGCTGGTGGTGCTGCTGTTGTGCTCGTGTTGTTTCGCTCCGGACGTAACCACCTGATGTATCTGCCGAGTTGCCAAAATAGAAGGGAAGCATGAGACATCACAAGAAGCCCAAAACTACACTTACAGGACAGTCCTGAGATTTTATGATTCATTTCATGGAGTTGATTTTACGAAATTAAATGAAATCAACAGCGAAGGTCCTGAAATCTACATCGCCAAGCTATATGTCAAAATCATGTAGATCGTCCTGCAATACTATCCACAACGAGAATGGACTGGAAACAAATGTAGACAGATCAAAACAACATAGATCACTAGTTTCCTGTGTCAATCGAAGCTCTGCTAAGTAACCAACCTCACCATTTGCATCATGCACTAAATTCTACATCGTGAAGCCACCCAATGTGTGGAGTCCTACGTGAGTGACAAGAGTCAGATTCTTCTACCCACCATTGAACAGCTTCAAGCAAGCAGAGGAGCAGTTAGCAATGTAGCACTAATCCGCATCGGTCACTCTGTCGGTATATAGAAAGTATGATCGAAACCAGAAAACTAATGACAAAGATTTAGCAACGGAGTCCAATTCCTTACAGATTTAAGGTGCTTCCACCCGCCCTTAAGAATTATATCAAAAGCAAGCTGGGGAGCAGTTGGCTACTGTTCATGTAGGATTGAGAATACCTGCTGAGGTCCAGGTTGGTGACAGCATTCAACCCTCGGTACTCAAGAGCCGCCATGTCATAAGCCACAGCGGCTTCTTCTTGCGTCATCATGCTGTTCGGAGTCGACCCAGCAAGGTAAAGGTACTTGTTCCCCAGCACCTGGCCAATACGGGACTCCCACCTGCCCATTTGGTTCCTGGACCCACCCGCTTTGAATTTGGAAGAACCTCGAGAGAATCCACTCCCCTTCCGTCGCAAGGAAGCCAAATACTCTTCCCTTGAAACGGACTGCATCTCCTCCACATCCCGCGCATAGTCCGTCACAGGGAAATTGATCAAAGTTCCCGGCCCCCAGTACTTGAGAGCTGCCAAATCATAAGCCCTTGCTGCTGCTTCTTCGTCATCGTAAGCTCCCAAGTAAACTTGCTTCCCCTTCTTGTTCTGGGCCTCATTCCACGTGCTCTTGTCCCACAGGTGAGCCTCGTAACGACCCGTCCACCTGTGCCGAGTCACTCCTCGGTAGATCGAGCTCCGTTTACCTGGCACGCAGGCTGGCATCTTGCTGATGCGTTCCTTAGCTGAGGAGCCCCTGTCGCGACGACTTCTTTTAATCCCCCGTTGTTGCTCCACTTCCGCCATAGCTGGTCTCGGGTGGTGATGGACTATCTCTTCGCTCCCTGTCTCGCTTGGGCCCTTCAACTTCATCTCCGTGGGTTCCATGTCTAGAGTTTGACCCCAACCACAACTAAAATACTAAAACCTCCCTAACGCTTTTCACAAAAATGCAAAGTCCACCAAACCTCCTACCAATTCATCGATCGGTTCCCACCGCAACCACAACACCGAAATCTTCCTAACGGTTCCCTCACAGAAATGCTAAGTCCACCGAACCTCCTAGTAATCCACCAATCACTTCCCACCGCAACCAGAACACTTGAACCTTCCTACCAATTCATCGATCAATCGGCATTGCTCAAGCAGTTTATGACTGATTATTCGCCCCTAGTTTTCCTCAAAACTACTTTCCACTTAAGTCCGCTTCTGTTGGCTCCATGTCGGGATTCAGAATACGCAGAATGTACCAAAACCTCCTACCAATTCATCGATCGTTTCCTACTGCACTAGGACACCAAAACCTCCCTAACGATTCCCTCACAAAAATGCTAAGCCCACCGAACCTCTAGTACTAATTCATCGATGGATTGCCACTGCTCAAGCAATTTCTGACTGAATATGGATCCCTAGTTTTTTTTCACTCAAAAGTAGTGCCATTCTTCACCCTCAAAGGTTCCAGCTCCTTCTCCAGCCCCGCAAGAAACACACATGCCACCATCTTCATCCTACAACGGTAGGAACTGAATCTGCATCAGGCTAGAATCTCATCCTACAACGGTAGAATCTGAATTGCAGCTTCTCTTCCTTCTCATCTTACAAAGCTGCAATTCTGACTTGCAGCTCAGAATGCGAGAAATTTTGTTGCATTGTAAAACGAGATGTGGAATTAGAGTGAAGCGAGTGATGGATCGGCAAATGCAGGGAGCGAGTGAGGTAAGGAGCACACGACAAAGAAAGGTGTCTCGGAGGAGTGACAACATGACCGTTGCAACGGCTCTTCGATAACTAATCACTGTCCATGCCCCTTAATCCTAATTAAGAGGGGCGGACGAATGAAAGGAACGATGGTTCATCCACTGGTCCAATCTCTGTTCATCCTACGGGTTACTGTAGCGACTGCAGCTCAAGCTGTGGATGAACAATGCGAGTGTCATCCAAGTGGCCATGTGTTCTGTTCATCGTCAGGGGCTTCCACAGTAACTACACTAAATATGATGTTTAGTGTCACCAATTCTAACTGTCTTGCTCAATATTAATAGTAAACCACGGTGTAGGATCACCAACACAAAATTTTTAACATTATTTGTCATTCCTTGTAAATTGTTTGGAGGATTGTAGGTATACAGTGTTGCAATGACTGTTACTAATAAAGTGACTTTTTATCCAAATTTCAGTCATTTATGACAATACTTCATCATCAGTTGTTGAGAAGAGAAAGTAGGGTTTGGGCCGATGGATGAACTCATCCATCATCCATGACAATATTTGTCCACTCATTCATAAGAAGTGTAATCTAGAAAGTTACCCTAGTCACATAAAATACCATATGACACTAAATATCATATTTAGTGCACTAACGAAGTGACCATTGGGGGCCCTCAATAGAGTAGTAATTAACCCCTAAATGCTCCAATGTGTTTTGGGTCAAACGGGTGAGATTTAAGTTAAGCCCAGGTTTAACGTTTTTCAAGGGCAACCGAGTGAGGTTTAGCAAACTCTTACCATATGGATGTAACTAACATGAAGTCTTGATACTTTATAGTTTTACTTGGACCCATTGAAGTGACATAGTCTAGGATATTTTGATGGTTATTTGGTTGCATGTCTCATTTTGGTGATTTTGCACACTATTTTCAGGTAAAAATGAAAAGTGATGGATTCTATATCAAATGTTATGAGCAAATCTATGCTTGGAAGTGATAAAAACCCAATGCAAGAACCTAAGTTTGTTTCGTTCCACTTCCATGGGATTTTTTTCTCAACTCTTGCAATGTCCAAACCCTTGAAAGGGCCTAGTAGAAATTTTATGCATCTATTTTTGTATTGTTAGAAAGTCAAATGGTAAATGTTCTTACAACAAATTTAAAAAAGAAAATCATAAATATTCAAAGCATTTGGGAAAAGAATTATTACGAGAATGACCTCCCCAAAGTACAGTTGAAATGGTCTTCAGGGCTCCCCCCCCCCCTAAGATTTGCAAAGTCCTTCATCTTGTCATATTGTGATTGATCACAAATAAATGTGTGGAGGTGATGTGTTATGAGTGTGGGATGTACAAAATTGTGGGCGTAGATGAAACAATGACAAGTGAATGTTGACAGTGGAAAGAATGCACTTTGCACAAGAATGTTACTTCCTAGCAAGAAAAAAATGTACCCCGAGTCAATGCCACTCCCGATCTACTATGGAGAGAAGCATTTGTAAAAACATTTTCAACAATAACCACCATTTACCCCCCACGAATCTTTTGGTTTCCTAGGGCTAATGAGAATCATCACTACATTGTACAAGTAAATCTAGTGGCAATGATCCCATGGAAATCTATTGGAGTTTGTATGTTGTCAAATGTGCCTTTGCTGAAGACCCTAGTGTGGATGTTGCCACTTTGGAGGATGTCCATGGTCATCTTGAAGACATTGCGGTTGCATGGAGGAAGCCCCTTCAAGGCTCCAAATGTACAAAGGATGCTCAAGCCAAGGAATAGGGTTGTGAAGTCGCGACTAGGGGGAACAATTTTGCCACCATAGACAAGGCAAAGGCGATGTGCCAAATAGTGGACATCCTTTCTAACCAACAAGCCCTCTACATGTTCATAATGTGCGGTGAAATCTTCACATCCCCCTTGACCCAATAGTATGTGGCTCTACAGCAGGAGGAGGTCCGACCTTGACAACATCAATCATCGCAATCTTCACTTACATAGATTTTTTTTTTGCAAGTATGCAAAATTACGTAATGATATTTTTGTCTAATTTCATTTGATTGTCATTTTAGACTATGGGGTGAGCATGAATAGACAAATGAAGGGTCAATATAAGCTTTTGAAAATTGTGGAAAATGTGGAATGTTAGGGTATTTAACATCACAACCCACCAAATCTATGTGGTTCGAAAACACAATTATATTGGTTCCCAATCATTTATACCATGCATTATTTATTTTAATTAATTAATTAAATTTTAATTTTGTTTTGAAGGGCACTGAATATAATAAAATCATGTGAATTATCATGGATTTACAATGTGATTATAGATGTTTGTAGAGGTAAGTAAAGAAACATCAAAGGGGGGTTACCTAGTGTAAAATGTTGCATATATGTGCGTTATTCAAACTATTGTAAGGGAATTATTATTATTGTTGGCATACATTTTGAGGACCCTATAATTACATAATATTGAAATTCAATCTTTTTGATAGGATGATGTGTTAATTCAAGAAATTTAGAGCTTTTCTATCCATAACGTATATTTATTTTAAGAAATTAAAAACTTTGAAAGTGAGACTAGAAGTAATAAAGGCATTTTTCAAGTTTTCAATACACAAGAACATAGCAATGAAAATTGCTTTTGGTTTACATTTATTGATGAGATGTAGTGTAAAGTTGCATCACAAATGGTTCAATTATGAACCAATAAGGTCTAGTATACACATAGACAACTTAGCCCTGAGCAAAAACAAATTATGCTAGACACTTAGCATCATTGCTATCCAATGCATACCAACTTGGAGGATGGTAGATATGTCATTGTCACAGTTGCTATAAGGGGGCATTCACGGTTGGGGTACTACTTTTGGGTGTCTAATGGTTAAAGGACTAAATTAGATAACTTTACATAGTTGGTGTGCTTAGATTTGTATTGTGAAGCATATTTTGGATCATACCTACATTTAATATTCCATATTGAGTACACTGACAAAGTTAATTTACAAGGAATAGGGTTATCTGAGATATCATTTTGATTCCTTAACGAACATTCATAGGTGTTGTCAAAATTGTTGACCTTAGTATCAAGGAATGTAAAGGACAACAAAAATTAATTGATATGATTTCAATTTTTTTCCTCACAATTATCGTTAAATTGTGTACCGATAGAACTAAAAATGTATTGCATACCAATTGTATAGCTTTACATATGACATCAAACATGGCCAACATTACACAATAACATGGCTACATGAAAAAGGAACGTTTATTATTAGAATTGGACATAAAAATATATATGTATGGACACATGATACTTACACCAAGGTACTAGGATGGAAAACATGAAATAATTCACCTTCGATGTACACTTTAATAATGAAATTGCTATTGATGTGGCCCAAACAAGTCATATGACCTCTTTACAAGTCCTAGGACCTATCTACTCATTTCATAAAGGATTTATCTATTATTGGTGATTATTTAATAATAAATAATATATTTCTTGATAAGTCCTATGACCTATCTACTTACTTATTTAAAATTTATTGAAGAGATAATAATAATAAATCATAATAAACGCCGAGATCCACTGCGACATAGTCCTTAATTCCTTTGTCCCAAAAGTAATACTCCAATCGTGAATGGCCCCATAATTGAATCGACATCTATCCACTTAGAGTTTGAAGCATCATATTTGTACTTCAAATAACCTCAAGCTTTAGAGAAGCAATACAATAAGACCTTATTGTTATAGCTAGACCCAATTTTCTTCCCATTGCAATTGGATGATGGGTTGTTAAAAGGTCCACAGGTTGTCACAATCTTCCCCATTTTGATCCAACTTTTCTTTGCATCTTCTGCACCCTTCCTATCCAACAAGATCAGACATCCTCAAATGACATTGCACACTAATTATAGTTGCAACTCTACCCCTTGTTCACTTCCCATAACCTTTGTAGTAGATGTCTACAATGTGCTCCCCTTTTGCACAAAGTATGCTCCACAATCTAAGCCCAATTCCAATAAACAAGTAGAACTAGAAGAAACAACATGTGTATTGACGGTAGAATTATTGAAATAACTAATTTTTCTACACAAGTCAACCTATCTTGCTGAAGAAAAGGTCTTTATTTAATTGAGTAACTAAGGTGCTTTTATTTATGACATTTTTTGCGAATTCAATAATATAGAAAATAACATCACATGCACCACATTAACAACAATATTTGGTGTACATTCTTGACTATCTATCATTTGGTTTAGTGTATCTCTTACCTCACCCTCCACAAAATTCATCTCATGACAACCATCATCAAAGAGCTCTTCTTCCAATTATAGTGTACTATTCTCCAAAAATATCATTGTTGTACCAACATCCTCATTGTTCATTAAAGGAATTTACGCCAATTTATTCCTTAAAAACTCCCCATTGCCATTATCATATGCCACCCTACTTGGAATTCATACAAATTCTAGATGTTGAGGGTCTTCCAAATGCTAAAACCCTAGCACATGTAAACCACACATCTTCCCCCTGGTTTGAGTGTCATATTCAAGATCTTCATTGAGCTTCTTGAAGCCTTTTTTTTGAAGACTAGAACAATGTTATTATCTATTGTAACTCTTATTTTGTCTGTTAGGTTATACAAAGAATCCAATATTTAAAAAAAAAATTAATTTAATTTTTCATAGATGCAATGCATCCCAAACTTGTACAACCATATGAGCTCATATACCCTTATTAGTCACACTATACATGACAGAGATAAGTACAAATGAACCCCCATTGTGCTTTTAGGAATGTCATTTTTTTTCTAAGGATTTTCTTCAATGGATGAAATATTGAATGATATGAATGAAATTAATCTCATTATTTAGTATATTTAATTAAATTTTGGCTTGCAAAGTACACATATGAGAGGGATATTACTTCCCCCTGGCTTTGTACAAATAAATAAAATGATAGGATTTTTTGGGAGCATGGGGGGTGGACTCTTCATGCCACATACAAATTAATGTGAATATAAGAAGGGGTATTATTTGAGGCACTAGCATACATGTTATACATAAGGGAGAGGCATATTGTCCCTTAGTGTGTACATCTAAAAAGGCTATTAACTGCTTTGAAAATAAAAGTAGAATTACAAAAAGGGGCCCTAAGGTTTGGAGAAGAAAGTGACAATAGATGTGTTAGTGTCATGCAATTCTTATTTTCATCCGTGATTGTTATCATATGGTCATAGTCCTCAATGACTAGCATGTATGTTCATGTTAGGGTTTGCATTCAAGTTCTAGGGTTTTACAAACTATAGGCTCTTGTGTAGTGAAATTTATATGTTTGTATATGTCATCCCCATAGCGTCATACTTCAATGAGTATGTCAATACAAAGTGATTCATGAGCATATATCCAAGAAATGTAACATTTTCCCCTCAATTGCTTATAGTTTGCATACATAATTGAGGCAATTTACTCTAGGGTTTTTGTATACATACAAAGACTTTATTGTAGTTTATAATTCGTGGGTGCAAAAAACGAGCCCCCTTATTCATACCTCAATGGATGGAAGTAGGAGGGATAAGGAATGAAGTCTTATCATAGACTTATCACCTTCACCTCTATGACATTTAAAAATGAGAGGATATTTGGGAGATGCCATATCATGAATCATTTAATGCTCCACATGCACAAGTCTACCTTTCTAGCCCGCTACTATGTTTGCTTCATAAAATTATGTTTAGTGGCCCACTTGCTCGATAGATGTCTCAACTTTGTAGAGTTTAGGCCCCACTTCTAGTCATTCAAAGTTGTGAAGATTTTGAAATCAAATCTATGTGTGTATAAGTTAACAAATTTCTTTAGCATTTCTCGAAACGCGAGTTGATCTTGACCATTTTTGTTTTTTTACTTGATGTTGAAAGATAAGAAAGCTTTGTTTTATTGACAAACTAAGTAATATGATGTAGGCTTCCAAACCATCATCAACATCCAAATATATTGGCAATTGCAATACATGTTGAAATAGAGACATGACGGTGTCGTTTCAATAGATGCTACATTTAACACCAACCACATTAAATTCCACCTTTGTACATTAATTATTTTATCACAAGTGGTGCAATGTTGTCCCAATTGCGTGGTTATATCCCTACGTCAAACCAAAGGAGATTTAATTACAAATTTGTTGTCATTGCAAAGGAGGACGATTTCTCACATGTCCACTTGTAGGTTGAGTTGCTTCATTATGGATGATGCACTTCACAAATGACAAAGCTTGAAGTAAATAAACATTCCATTATACACTATTTGATTTTGTCCTATGTGTAATTTTGTTCCTTCTAATTCTTACATTATACTCTCTCTTATGATAATTATAATTATATTATGTATTGCCATACCATTTTGCCTCCAATTTTTTTTTTTAATATACTACCAAGTAACTTCAATCATTTCCATTGCAATACATGTTGCAACATTTTTTGTTTTGTTTTTCTACGGATATATTTTTTCTTGTTGGCATGAGGCATCATTCAATTTCTTTCAAAATATTTTCAATGTGTTTTTATTCTTGTTGTAGTTGTTTTTGGCTGAAAATAATATTCCAAGTTTTAATGCACAATACATGTGCTAAAATGTTGGCTTAGAAATTTATATTTTGTATTGGCAAAATGGATGTACAGTGTGTTGATTTTGACACATTGTGCAATGTCATGTACTAGTCCTTTCTAAATGAAGAGGGGGTGGAATATTCTATTGCAAAGCTACATCAACAATTGTGCCATACATGAGAGCATAGCAAACAATGAGAATGAGGAGATGAGAGATGAGGAGAGGCTGATTGGGGGACTACAAAAGTAGGAATATATAGTGGGCCTATGAGATAAAACGATATTTAGAAACATGATTCTAGTTTTAGTCGACGTGAGACATCCCTCCCAAACTTGCTTCCAACCTTCACTTGTCCCAATATGAATGAGGGTGTTGATTCTCCCAAGTCCATGTGAAAATATAGGTCTTTATTCGTAGAGATCGAATGGGTGATCTACATATTGAAAGATTTCAAGGAGTTTGGAATGCTAGGGAAGCATCAAATATAATTAGTTTACAATAGTCACTTGTTAGAATTTAATTCATTTGGCATTACACTCTTAGTTATGTAATGTGGATTTCATTATTTTGAAAGTTTGTTATTAAATTAGGTATCTTGCTCTAATTTAATGTGATACACACCATAGTAGAACACCACAATAGATACAAAATAGAGAAATTAGTGTGGACTTAAAATTGTCAAGTACTCACAAACATTCTAAACCATGTTATTCATGTCAAGCAATGTCAACATCAAGGCATGACAAATTGTCTTGAGATTTTTGGGATATTGTTTATTTTGAGACTAAGTGGTGACTATGTGCAAGGAGTGGTGGTCAAAAAATTGAGACAAGGGCCAGGCAATGATGCATGCATACAAAAATAATTTATTGATCCACTTTATTCACAAAAAAATGTGGTTTGAACAAAGAGTTCATAGTGGAGGGCGCAAGCACGGTCAAGTACACGCCTCCAATACCCTTCATAAGTTCACGTGAAAGTGATTCAAAACTACATACTAACTTTGAATTTTGTGAAGGGAAAAATCGTAAACATTTGAGAGACACATTGATATATGAAGCCAAGCAATTTCTGTTGACAAATTGTTTTTGAAGAAAAATCTACATATTTTAGAAGACAATGCAAGTAATGTGCAAGTAGGTGATATTGAACATGTAATTGTCTAAAATTTGTCCAGAATATGATAAAGTTACATTAAATGTCCACAAATTTTGGTACTGGTGCCTTCAACTTTATAACAAATTTAAGGAATATGAAGAAAATTCCAACTTCAAAATATTTCAGGTCATAAAATCTACATCCAAAACCATATTTAGCCATTACCTTTTGAGCATCACTTTTAGCAATAACTTTTGAAGATATCATCTTGATATTCTATATTGGAGTACCCAACACAACAATAGAAGTCGCCATGAAAAAAATCCAATTTAAATCAACATTTTATCACTACTTCCACGCGTTTGACAAAACAATTTTTTGGTTTTAGTATATTGGAGCGCTTTTTCTGTATACTTGATCGTGCTTGCTCCCTAGAACTTGAGGAGAATATGTCAAGCATTCAATGAAGAGGCGATTTCAACTTTCTCTTGAAGAGTAGGTAAGAACCTCCATAAGATGAGGAGCTCACATAATTTGAAGGAAGAGCAGTCTATGAGAACCTAGAATAAGATGTATCGAAGCCTTGAGATCACCAAAGGCAAGGTCGACCATGGCCAACCTCTCTCTAAAGACACCAAATGGATTGGGCATTGCATTAAGGCTAACGTGTATGTGCAAACTTTCTAGACCAATATCATCATCTTTCACCATGTGTAAAAGTGACCGTTCCAACTTGTGCGAGTCAAGCAACTTAAGCACAAGGTAAAAAACGGAGTATGAAAGCTTGTGGATTTTCACAGTCTTTCCCCAACTCCCACTTACAACACATCTATACAAAGGGAAGGAGATGCAGATAGATAGAAACTCCAACCCCTTTCAAGCAAGGGGCCGGCGTGAATAAAGTGTCCGTTCGTAATGCCAATGACCCGATGCCCACCGGACACTACTCTCCCCTTTCGAGGATGGACACTATAGTGACACACTATACAAGTTCCTAGCTAGCCACTAGTGCCTTGAAGATACCGGACATGGTATCCCCCCAAAGGGCTTTGAGGTACCCATACAACAAGGTCCAAGGACCCCCCCACCATAGTTGGGTGGACTAAGGTGGTGAGCACCACACCGGCATGGGGAATGGAACCCACACCCTCCTCATTGGGGGCCATGAGCCCTGACCACCAAGCCAAGGCCCGTGGTGCCTGAAGGAGATGCATACACATGGCGTGCACCTCATGTCAAGAAGGTGGAGGCAAGTGATTATGATGGTGCCTCAAAAGTTGTCATGGCAAAATGTAGCCATTATGGAGAATAACCAAAACATCCCCAACACACATGCATATGAACCTTGAATGTGGGTGGGTTGGTGGGTAGTTGCTGATTGATTGGTAGACTTGGCACATTACGCGAACTGGATTATGCCACATGAGCACAATTGGTCAATATCCTAACAAAAAAAACAAGGGGTTTACTAGTCCAGGCGACTTGAATTTTTAGGGTGATTGGTCAAAACAACCAATCAACTAGGCAAGTTGACATGAATTTTTGGGTTGATTGGTCAAGCCAACTAGTAAAGCGAACCGGTCAGTGAATCTGTTTTTACAAAATTTGCTATCCCGTCCAATGAAACAACACTGAATGAAACTAACATGTGGTAGAAAGGAAAAATAACGAGCCTAAGGATCATGAAAATTGGGGAAGAAAAATCCATACTACTAGTTGCTTGGTGAAGGATGCCCAAATTACTACAAGGGTGACACAAATTCCATCTAGGGAGTGGCCACACCGAGCTAAATGGCAGCTACTAAAAGCCATAAACAAGCTCATTCTAAGCAAGGATCAAGAAAAAGAAGAGACACTTGCCCAAGTTGGAGAGTTTGCGCAACTCTTGATCTATGGGCTCTCTAATTTGTGATTTCCCTCTCATTGCAACCCATCCCAACGACCTAGCTGCATTATCCTAGTGTTGAACCTTCACTTAGGTCCTAGGTTGCGAAAAGTGGAGTGTGGGGAAGCAAACTCAGCCAACAAAATCAGTGTAACCAAGGTTGGATGACTACTAGACTGACTCCAATAGAGATTTGCCCAGTGTGGCCTTTACCCTAGGCCTACCAACTTTGAGTCTATATAGACATCAACAAATCCTTATCCAGTTTCAAACAACCCCATAAACGTTTTTTCCAAACCGGTTCCAACCATGATCCGCCCAAAGCGATCAAGCCTAATTTAGAAGGCTCGTTTATGCCTACATATCGACCCCATATCAACAACATTGCTCGACTCACAAGCTTAGACATTGTTGAAATAATCTCATTTTGGAAATCCAAGCATCTGATTCTTGTGAAAACTTCATTTGATCCTGCAAAAGCTCGTTAGCGGGTCTTTAGCATGTTGCCCATCAATCAAAATGGTAGCACCTTAACCTAGTAACTTACCAAGAAGCCAAAAGTAACACAAAAATAAATAAATAAATAAATATGTGTGTTTCCCATGTGTTGATTGACCTACATCTATGTGGATGTTTTTCAATGTAGCAAAATGTGCCCATCATCTTCAACAATGCAATGCACCAAATCATTTTGAAATATTTGTTCAAGGATACCATTTTAAAGCCATCTACTTGCACTCTTGTTTGTCTTTCAGGCAAAATTTGATAATACACTATGTAACTTGGAAGGCTAGATCCAAGGTTATTCTTGTGTCCAACTTTCCCCAAAATTTGCAGGAATATTTCATAACTTTTGGAAAATTTACAAGGACAGTTAGGATGGATGAAGAGTTTGGATGAAGATTTAGTTTCTACCAGAAAGATGAAAGTAGCAATCAAAATAACTTGACATCGCAACCTAACCTTGCCAAGAGACCACACTAGTGGGTATCACAATATTCAAATCCCGACCATGAGAACTACTTTGTAGAATCATTCTCAACTCTATGGTTACCAATCCATATAGTCTACTTTTGTCATTCATTCCCAAATTACATGTACAAAACTACAATAATAACTATTAATTATGGGCAAGGTTTGGGTGTTTGGCTTCATGAAGTTAAGGGTTGATTGGGTATTAGGGAGCAAGCACAGTTGAGTATACAAAAAAGTGCTTTGGTATACTAAAATCATATTTTTTTGGGTCAAACGCCTAAAAGTAGTACTAAAGTGTTGTTTAAAATGGATTTTCTTTCATGTTGCTCTTTATTGTTATGTTAGGTACTCAAAAATAGAATATCAAGATGAGATCTTCAAAACTTATAATTAAAAGTATTGCTCAAAAGGTAATGGCTAAATCTGGTTTTGGACATAGATTTCATGACCTTAAATATTTTGAAGTTGGATTTTTTTTCTTCATATTCTTTGAATTCATTATAAACTTGAGGGCAACATTACAAAAATTTGTAGAAAAACATCAATTTAATGTAGTTCTATAATGTTTAATTTTTTTTTGAAAACAATTACGTGTTCAATATATCTACTTGCACACTACTTGCACCGTCTTCTAAAATATGTAGACTTTTCTTGGAAATTTTTTTGTCAACATAAATTTTCTTGGCTTTGTAGGTCAATATGCTTTTCAAATTTTTATGATTTTTTCCTTCACAAAATTCAAAGTTAGTAAATAGTTTTGAATTACTTTCACGTAAACCTATGCAAGGTAATAGAGTTGTGTACTTGACTGTGCTTGCGCCCATTTGTTAGTGTTGTATGTTGGTAGGTGTTTTCCCTAGGGGGCGGACTCTTCATATCACATACGAACTAACGTGAGTGTAATAAGGGTTTTAGGCATTACCATACATGATATACATAAGGGAGAGGTATTGTTTTTCTCTAGTGTGTACATTTGCAAAGACTGTTAATTTTTTTGAAGTAAATTTAGATTCACAAAAGGGGACCCTAAGGTTAATTTTTTTTGACAATAGATGTGCTACACTGAATATGATATTTAATGTCACCCATTGTAATTGTCTTGCTCAATACTAATGGTGTAGTGTCACCAACACTAAATGCTAACCAGACATTATTTGTCATTCCTTGTAAATTTTTTTTGGGATTATAGATTTACAGTGTTGCAGTTATTGTCACTTACCAAGTGATTTTTCATCCAACTTTCAATCATCCATGACAATATTTTATCACAAGTTTCTGAAAAGGGAAGGCATGGTTTTGGCCAATGGATGAGCTCATCCATCATCTATGACAATATTTGTTCACTTATTCATAAGAAGTGGCATCCGAAAAGTTACCATAGTCACATAAAATACCATGTGACATTAAATATCATATTTAGTGCAGTTTCATTCAATTTACATTTCCATCCATTGTTGGCATATGGTGGTAGTTTCCAAATGACTTGTACAATACATGTAACGAAGGCTTATTTATTTCAAAATTTATATATTTGTATAAGTAGTGGAGGCATTTATCACATTAAACTGGGAAGCTTAGTATAAATACAAGAGTCTATTTTCTAGCCTACCATTAGTACGTATACATTTTTTCTCTCTATAAAATTCTCATATACAGGGGTTTTATTTATAGTCGCCCACGCATGTCATTTAAGTTTCCAATGAAGAGTCCACTCCCCAAGTTGTTTCCAAGAGAAAGAAGAACTTGATGTGATAGGTTTGATAATGAAGTATTGATAGATTTTTGTCTATGATAACAACACTCAAAAGTGGCTCATGTGCAAAAGTGATCCCTAAAGATTCCAACTGCCTAAAATGAACATGGCTTGAACGTAAGAGTCTAGGGTTGGTTTTGGAACAACCCTTCATCAACAATTCAAATGACATTTATTCTTACGTGGAGTCCAAAAACTACGTACTAAGCGCCGGTTTACACTATGGACCATGAAGTCGGACCATGAAAGAGGGCCTTTTTCAAATGGTCAAAGTTCATGGTCCAACTTCCATGGTCCGACTTCTTACACAATCAGTTTCAAAAGCCTTGGGCCCCTCACTAGGTGTAAACCGAATGTGGACCAAGAAGAATGACCATGCACCAAAAAGTGAATGTGCTGGTTTTTTTAATATATGCCCAAAAAGGGCATTTTTGAAAAAAATCAAATTTGCTCATTCTCTTGTCTTCTCTTGGGCTTTACTTGTCTTCACTTCTTGTTAAATGTGTCGAAGATGTGGCTTGCAAATCTTCTCACAACAGTTTTTACAAAAAAAAATGAGCTATTTATTTTTTACATGTTCAATGTAATTAATTTACATTTGACATGTACCTTGTGTTGTACATTGAGCATTATTTGCAACCCACTTCACCATGTGTACTCATAATCTTGAGTTCTAGATGTCCCACATTGTTTTATGAAACATGTGGGAGCAAGTTTAAGGGGTAGGGCATGGAAGAAATGTTATGTCTCATGGGTGATGATATGATCTAGGCACATAGAGGGCTGACTTGTTTCTTAAGATTCATTATATCATATAGATGTTGAAAAGTGTGCCTTGTGAGCCTTACCTAATGGGAAGAGTTTTTATATATAACCCCCCCAAAAAATTTCATGGGCAATACACATTATAAAAAAGTATTATAATGGCATTTCTCTACCATGGGCCCCTGCCTTTTCCTATCAAACCACCTCTCTTGCCTCTCTCACCACAAAACCCGTTGGACCATGTGAGTGTATAATTTAGGCCTTAAAATATGTCTTTTGGGGACCTTGACCTCCATGGTCACTCTACCATTTTTTCCTTGGTGTGAACTGAAGTGGTCCTGGGACGAGTTCAACAACCAATCAACGCTCTTATAACGCCCTGGGACGACTTCGTGGTCCATAGTGTAAACCAACCCTAAGCTGTTTTGCTGTGTTGAGATCCTCTTTTGATTTCCAACAAAACTCAACAAGAATGAAGGTGCTCTTATACTAAGAATAGATATGCTTTGATGGTGATGAGGGCGATGATTATAAGTATAGTTATCAGTGTTGAACTGTCATTACTTTTTGTTTTATTTTTTGGGATTCCACTTGATTAGTATCTATAATGAGAATTTTCCATTTGTTTCCGATTACAGCCCCATACTTGTTGTCTACTGGGTAGGGATTTTTAAAGACATTCGAAGACGTTGTGTACCACTGTGCAAGGACCTGTATGCTTATCAGGTATAAATGGCCCTAGCATGATTAATCTGATATTAGGATGATATTGATTTGAATAAAGGCTTGGATGCACAAGATTCTCTTATCTAGTGCTAGTACCCACCCAATTTCAATATTTGACTTGGGTTGGGCTAGTGGTCCAATCTTGATTCCATATTTCATGGGTGAGTTCTTTGATTCCACAATTGACTTTTGTGTAACGATGCCATGCATTCACCCATATACCAATGTTCCATTCCAACATTGGTATACTGGTAGTTGTCATTCACCTTATTGACTACGTTACTATGACTTAATATTTGCTCATTAAGAGTCATGCCAAGAGGTGCTATGTTAAGTTTGGTTCTCAATGAACTGAAATAGATTTCTCTTCAACGATATTAATTCAAACACCAACTTTGACCATGCACCACAAGTGGGAAGAAATTATTACTTTCACATATACAAACTAACCAAAATTTGAAAAGTTGCGGGGGACCAACTCCTCACGAAAACTCCCCTTGAGTTGAAGGACGACTCTACTACATGACTCAAATAATAGGTTATACTATTAGCCCGCCCAAAAAAATAAAAGAAGAAATAAATCTAGAGAGGACTCAAACCTTGGCACACCTTGAAAACACATATTTGAGCCTTCAAGCCCCCTTAAGCGAGGAAGATGTACCAATCTATTTAGTAGGATTTTTTTTCACTATAGTCTATCCTAGGATTGCATGGATTAAGGCATTTAAGAAAGTGGAGGAGGCCTCCAACTAGGACAAAGTTTTGGACTACTAAATAACAATCAAGCGACGAGAGGAGAGTGGATGATACGTGTGGGTGTGGTGAATCATCCACCTCCTTGAGTTGGTTATTGGACATAATCGATCAGCTCAGGAACATAATCTTGAAATTATGGATGATATCCCGCCTACACAAGGAGTTCTCAGTGATCGGTCATGGACAACTTCAACATGGTGTGGGGGAGGAAATGACCTCTTTTGCAAATCTGATTCCAATACTTATCTCTTGAAGCCTCCAAGTCGTCGTATTCTAGCTTACTAAGTTGATCATGATGCTTCTAGGACCATGCTCTTCTTGAGGTTGTCGGGACTCTAGTTCCACCATGTGTACC
The DNA here is from genome assembly GCA_950295325.1 of Polytrichum commune. Lineage (NCBI taxonomy): Eukaryota > Viridiplantae > Streptophyta > Polytrichopsida > Polytrichales > Polytrichaceae > Polytrichum > Polytrichum commune. The sequence continues at coordinate 28,385,329 of OX485803.1, forward strand.
CTAGAGAGTTACCCTTTCTCTATTGCAGATCATGGTGGCCTTGTAAGTTTTTTGGTGATGAAAGTAGGTGTCTTGCTTGACTCAAAAAACAAGGAGTTTAAAGGAACACATCTTTTCTTCTTCAAGCAAGAAACTAGACTTCAAAATTTGGCATAAGGTAGATGGGTCTTGAATGGCTCGTTTTCTTAATTGGACCCCTATATTTGATTCACATGTGGTTTGGTGAGGATCAAAGAGCAAACATTATCAAGACACATGTGTAACAAGATTGGACTACATCTTCAAAGTTTAATGAGCACTCTAAACTCAATTGTGAACACAAGTGGGAGGACCTATGCATTCAGTTAAGAAATCGACACACATGCACTTCCGATAACCATAACTAAATCAAGGGAGGTCCATTTTCAATCCAATTTTTGCACATGTTCATCGTAGATTTGCTAAAGCAGCATGAGTTTTGTTGTGTAATCTAACTGGTAGAAGTTGGAGAACATGAAAACGAACCAAATAACACCCACATGCCTTGAGTTAATCCCCAATCCCCGGCCACAAGCTGCGGTGTAAACTACAATAAGAAAAGACAGAACTTTTGCCAAGTTCCTCAATCATCGTTAGTCCTTACTTGATTCAGGCTAGGGAGCGAGCCATTATCGCAGTGAATACTCGTGGATGGCAGTAGTGAACTTCGTCACGGCTCTAATTCTTGGTTGTAGTGAACTTAGTCTTGGTTGCGAGGCTGTGGAGTCCAGATCATCACAAGTTCAACATTAAACAATCAAAAGTTATAGGTAAGATCGCCGTGTCTACACTGTACTTACTGCAGACGTTGCAGCAGTCGGCATTCAAACCTGCTAGGTCCTATGACCGTGAACACTTATTTATCCGAATGAACCCGTGCACTCGAGTACACAAATCAAAACAATCTAGGTTCTCGAACGAATAACAAGTTGCAGGTCTTGCCAAAACGCCCTTCCTCGGAAAGCTGCAGACAAAAAAATTAGATTTGTGATTGTGAGGTTATATTGTAGGGCTGCTTCAGGTTCACGATCGTAACCCTACAGGTGTTCAGAACATTTAAAGAGTAACCAAGAGTCTTGTCAAAACCAAGCCTTCCTCGGAATGGAAAGGCTGGCTGAAATTTCTGTGTGTGCAATAGTTATTGTGTTGCTTCTTCCGGTCCTGTCATTGACTGCTAATAATTCCGTGAAGATTGCTGTTCAGATCACCCCCCTGGATGTTTGTTATAATCCGTCTGTGTAAATCGCTATAGGCGCTTGATATCCTGTAATGTTGAGGCAGAGTCAGGCTATCAATATTTGTGTATGTGTAATTGCAGAACTTCTTACCAAATTCTCTGTGGCTTTGTTTGTCCCTAGCGCAGTGTTGTTTTTCCCCGTTCTTCTTTTCATAACTTCTTCAGCGAGCTTGCGTTATGAACCATCAGAATCAGATAGATGCAGGCGCGGTGGCGCCCGCAGTTGCTCACCTTGGCAATCAACCTCCAGCACCTCCAGCACCTCCAGCACCTCCACCGCCGGTACATAGGTGAGATTAAGCGGTGTATGTAGACAGGTAAGGAGGCGGCTTCTAACCCCATTTTCAGGGTTGTTTCTTTCTATCTTCTACTACACCGATATGTGCATTGTTGTGGTTGGGCAGGGCTCCGAATAACGTCATCATCATCCCCGACAACCCGCCACAGGCCCGGTTCGACCTTTGCAACCTCGCGGCGGCTGACCCTAGCGGTCTTGAGATGATGCCCTACCTCCCAGAGGAGTACTGATTAGGCCGTCGTCTCTAAACAATGACAAGTAAGTGCAGAGTGAGTGAAACCTTAAGCATTTGAACACAGTGACCATTATTAGAACACCTCACTGTCTGTTGGGTCACGGTGGTAGTTGAAATCGGATTTCACACATGACGGCGAGTGAGGAAACTTATATGAATTATGAGTTATGAATTTCCGAAGTGTTGGTTATTATAGGCCGGGTGATTGTAAGTGACCCTAGCCTGTCATGTTCCAACCTTGTCATCAGTAGGAGGTTGTGTAAGGATATATACATGTAGTCGTCCTTTTAAGCATTTGAACAGTACTGTTACCTTTATCAGATCACCTCAGTTTCTGTTGGGTCATGTTGGTAATCGAAAGTTTAATTCAGCACATCTTAGCATGTCGTTTTCGGACATGGTATGAGTGAAGTATGAACTTTTGAAGGGTGGAAGGCTATATGTGTGTCCAAGACTGGTCCTGCTAGCCTTTCATGTTCAAACCATCCATGTTCAGTTTAGGAAATTGTGTACTGAAACTTTATCCTCAGTAGATTGTGTAGGTATGTACACCTATAATTATCTTTTTCAGCATTACCATTATCAGATCACCTCAACTTCTGTTGGGTCATGTTGGTAACTGTACGATGAGTTCAACACATCTTAACATGTAGTTTTTGAACACAGAATGAGTAAATTGTAGGTGTAAAAGGATATAGGTGTGACCAAAACTGAACATAGCCTTTATATTGTTCAACCATCCATGTTCACTTTAGCCAAGAACCTATAGGAGTCACTTTTGGGAAATGGTCACAATAAGGTGCAGTTACCGATGTTGCCTTAACCTCAAGGTGATCTTTGAAAAGAATTTGTATTATGTGTCTCATCGAAGATTGTACTGGTTGATGATATACTGCAAGTTCACATTAAGGTTTTACTGTTCCGTGCCCATCTTGGACTCGATCATTCGTCCTGTTTGCAGCAACAGGGCTCTAAAGTTCATGACCTCTATCCAGTATCTAGGATAATGGTAGATGTACTACTTTCATCAGTGGTACCATCTACCTCTATCCTAAATGGTGGGTCAGAGGTGATGAACTTCAGGGCCATGTGGAAGCTGTGCAGATTCGAAAACCTAGGATTTATCTTGTGATTTAGGGATTAATGTTACAGGAAGACTTAGCCTATATCATCGTAGACTAACTCAAAGTTGTCAATCACACATGACTATCGTGCATGGCAATGGGTAGTGATTACAGTGGCCGCTTACTGGAGTGAAGGGCTACCCACACACAGCTTGAGCTCCAGCTTACAGGTTTGATGGGCCAAGGGAGAAGAATTGGATCCTTAGATATGCCTAAAATGGTGGAGCTTTGGTTTCTCGTTAATTTGTATTGATTTTCAAGTTCAAATCCAAACTCAAACTTGTAGTCATTGGACTTGACATGACACAAGTTTAAGTTCCCTGAAAATGCAAGTCAATTCATAAAACACGGGGACCAACCTTGAGACAACACTACTAGAAAACGTGTCTTAGAACACACTTTGCACTTGACATGGGCAATCATTGACATCACCCCATTTACATGTGACTAGTCCAATCTACAACAATTGTAGATTGGACTCGACACATGTAAATGGGGTCATGTCACAATGACTGCCCATGTCAAATGGAAAGTATGTTCTAGGCCCCACATTCCTAGTAGTGCAAAGCTCCATCATCTTCAACAGATGGAAGGGCTCAATTTCTTTTAACTTGGCCACCAAACTTGCAGCTTGAGGTCAAGCTCAATTTGTGTGTGGCAACCCGATGATTTTCCGGTAGAAAAGTTACACAGGGGCCTTGAAGTTCATCACCTCTGTCTTAATATGATGCCTGTGCTAGATTGGATCCAGTTTAGCCGTTGTAATCACTACCAACTGCTATTCATACAACATGCCTTCTGCTGCACACAAAGGGTCTATAGGGAAGTAGGTCTATCCACCCAGAATAATAGTTGCCAAAAATGGCCAATGAGAAATTATGCAAAATGGTGAATGTACCAGTCCATCGTGGATTAAGGTCAACCCAATTTTGTCATTTTTTCTTTTTCTTTTTAAATAGAAATATGAAACATTCAAATCACAAGGATATTTCACTGGGTTTCTTTGTGCTTACAAGGTATAAGTGAGGTCATTCCACGTTATGGATCCACGAAAATCAGTATAACAAGGCCTGCTATACTTGCGCATCTTGTATTTAGAAAAAACTGGAGATGCCCACCTGACTTTGTTGTGAGGCTCGAGCTGGTAAACCGATTTCTCCTATTTGGGACATAAAATCTAGTGAAATGAAATCCGGAACATGTTCCTATCAGCATGAAGATACTTGTGTCATCATTTGATATTGCAGGGATGTCGTACTCATGATGGCAATAAGGGACTTGGAGTTAAGGCATCCAAGTTCTCCGTCGGCTGCATCGACAACCGTAATCAACAATTCTAACGTACTATCTAATGTTTGCTTCTCAACTTGCCTGCGGACATCATAGTGGGTTTTGAACGGATGTCCATTCCTTATTGCTATTTGTACGTGTTAAATTTCTACGCTAATAGGACTGCTGTGTTGCAAGTAAATACTAGGTGGCTTCAATATTCACCCTTGACTTACATTTTGCCTTCCTAGTACTTAGTAATCAGTATTTAGTATCCCTACTTAAGAGTAATCAGTAAGAGGCTGTCGGACATGCCTCCCAGGCTTCTGTGAACTCTCCCCACACATCTAGCAACCTTGAGACTACGCTTTGGGTAGGTTCCCTGAGAGCAATCTCGGAAGGCACTGAAGGTTGGCCCTTCCATGTATTTAAGCCCACCCACTTAATAAAAAAGGCATCTCTTGCTTACTGTCAACATGCTTATAGTACTAATTTCATTCCTAAGGGTACTTCTATATTAATATATTTGCAATTATACTGTAAATATTCTGTCGAAGCTCTGCAGAGGCTCGTCAACGTGCTCAAATTGCAAGTCAATTAATTCTCAAATGATCATATTTCTCTATGTTGTAGTAGTCTAAATCTGTTGCATTTTAATTAGTGCAAATTAGCTATATCAGGTTGCTCAAACTTACGCGTGCCTTTGATTGTGTGGGTAGAGCCTTCATTGATGATCTTCTCAATCTGAATTGCTCACTCAACTGCAATGGCTCAAATGCCATCTGATTGAGAAACATATATATAGCGTTGAAGCCCAGATTTTTCCAGTTTTCAACACATGCATCAGGTTCACAGGATCATGTTGTTTTCAGTAAAGTTACATACATATATATATAGGGCCTTTACACATATCTATCTATCTACCTACGTGTGTGTGTGTGTGTGTGTGGAGGCCTAGTGATCACTTGCACATAAAGATTGTCATTTAGCTTGACCAAATCATGTGGGTACATAAACATCGATGACAGCATTGACGGCCACAAATTTCTTGGAAACAGATTCTTGAGGTTGTTTGTCCTGGATAGTCAGAATGCAGTGCTGTTGGGTTTCCGATCATCACAAGTTATTAGGTCTTCTCTGAGCTAGAATCATGGTCAGTGACGAAGCAATGACAATTAGCGGGTGTTAAGTTCAGGTGGAACTTTAATCTCTAGGTATGCAGGCTTCCCAACCAATTCGCCGATTCATGAAGCTGATTGTTGATGCAATACGATGTAAGTTTCACCAGTTTTAACTCTAATCATCATTCGTGTCAATTCTTCATTTCTTCAAATAAACAATGAAGAGAGAAGGTATGTTAAGAGTCAGAAAGGTGGTAATAACAAGTGAAGACAGCTCTCGTAAAGAACTCACCTCTTCGTTCAGTCATTGAGTGTTTTATAGTACATGGTGAGAAATTTGTTGAACGTGGCTTAAACATGTTTCTCAAACATTTTTCTGTTTTTTTCCTCAAAGTGTACTTCAACCAAGGAACATAGAAAGATACCACCATGAAATCTATAGCCATTAACGAGTAGATACCATTTTTCTGAATCACCATCTCTTTCAGGACAGAGCAGATCATCCCACCATAACCGTTGCTCATCTAAGTGGAGAGCACTTCCAGCAACTTGCATGTGCACACACATCCATGCGGATGGGACTGAAACAGGTTTTGCATTGTTAACGTAGTTACACATACCAAAAACCACCACTATGTACGAGTTTCATACATTGAAGCCCCAAAATGCATGATTGTGATACATTGAAGTGGAGGGATCATGCAAGTGGAGGGCATTTCCAACAGCCTTTTATCCTTTTTAAAACCCACAGAGATGACATTTCATCCATAATCTATAGTTTACATCCATGAACAAATCATGTATGTCTCTTAAGAGGCGAGAGTCGATGGATGTCTTGCTACTATCATAGCTCATCATCCACTCTCCTCTTGCATGCTATGTAGTCCATAGTCCGATTTTGTTGGTTTTGTCTCCTCTCACTCCTATGTAGTCCATATTGTTTGGTATTGGGTAATATGCGTACTTTATGTTCTTAGTTTTTCCTCAAACTCGTTGCATTGACGTCTAAAGCTCCATTTGAGAATCGTTGTACATCTCACCACTATATATGTGAATACCATGTCCTTCATCCTAGAAACTCACCTAGAAACCTTCATACCTAGGTAATATCTTCCTAGTATCAACATGGTTTAGAATGGTATTGACCGAATTAATAACTCAAGCATAGAAAAGTTCATCCACCTTGGGATATCTACCAATATATCCATATTTGATTGCTATTACAAATTTGAAACCCACATGTACATTTTTTGATCCTATAATTGATTTTGATAATTGATTCCATACATTCACCTAAAAACTCCTCCAACATTGTCTTGATTGGTATGCTTGATAGTGTGTACGAGAATAGTGACTACGGTAAAATAGAAGGTAGCTCGCCATTCCCACGGAACACTACCTACTATTTATAGTATCCACTATCCTCATGCCCACCATCTAGTATGTAACATTATGCAAGTGGTGGAAATAACTTACCTTGGAAAACAATTAGTGAGGGTCCCACTAAATGAGAACCACAATTCATCAAGAGCAACCAACCCCCTAAAGTCATAATCCTACCCATCAACACACTACATAAAAATCAACACTTTCACGATGAGCTACTTGGTTGAGAACTTTCATAGCATTTGTGAAACTCAGAATTTCCTTGTGGTTTGTGAACAGCGAGATGCACTACTATGAAAAAAACCTCCCAAATAACCTATGCTAGAATCGGAGCTATAATTGTAAAAATGAAATTCAGCTGGTCCATTGCACAAATCAACACACTTGGGCAGTACACAACTAAATAATCTTAGCTGAGAATATGGTCAAAAGGAGGTACTAGATTCCTACCACCAAAAATAAATTGCAATATTTACGATTTAGCATTATGGTTTATGGATTAAAATTTTTAGGGTTTGGGGTTTAAGGTCTTTGTAAAGCAACATAGGTTATCTTGAATTCGTTTGGGTAGATTTATTTTGGACCACATCTTTGCATTACTTATTTTAATTGAACAAAAAGTATTTATAGGTCAATGTCTCTATTTGTGTATTGTTTATTTTTAAAAAAAACTTCCAACACGGTATATGTTCTAATGCAAATAATCAGTTTTCAACAGTGGCTTGTCTAGCTACCCGTGGGGTCTATCTTAATGGGAAACTCATGACAATCCAACACCATCAATAATCACATTTGATGATCTTAAGTATTATCTTGCTAGAGAGTGGAGCTCTTTCCATATCTCAGGGAACAAACTACATTAAATATTGTAATTAGTGTCACTTACAAATTGGAATTACGTATTGGTATTAATATTTATTGTATACCTCATTTTTTGCCAACATGTATATAACATACTCTCGGGTCATGGGGGATGTAAACCCGGGTACGCAACTCCCATATTATATGGCCCTAATTATAATGCATTTTAGTCCAATCTCAAGTGATATATATTTTTGTAATGTAGATAACTCTTGTAGCGCTTCTAACAAGGAATTCAAATTGTAATTATGTATAGGAAATGATTATTCCTTGAGGCATATAATTACATTAAAAACCTAATTATATGATTTTCTAATATATGTACCATAGGCCAAACTACCCAACTTTTTGGGAATCAACTTTGTTAATTGATTGAAACGTTTCTGAATTTGCGACAAGTCTTAGCATTAGTATGAGTTCGTTGACCACGTAAGGGCAATCCTGCTATAATATTTTTAAATTATAAATAAAATTTGCCAATGAATTTTGATTTTAATTGGAGGCAACTACTCATGTGGATTTAAAAAAAATCATGCATAGGCATAGGTTAAGAAAATCGGTGTTTCAATTCATTATATACGCTATGGAGTTTTTTTTAATAATAAATATGAAATCCAAATTTTTTTGCATCTCATTTTATTTAATTTGGTCTTCACCCAACTTTTTGGTCTTTTTATTTTTGTAAAATTTGATATAATTTTTGAAAATTCCATTTTTTAAGCCATTTTATTGTTGATGCCCCCTGCATATAATATGGGAGTTCGGTATCCGGGGATGTAAAGAGTTCATATATTGAGAATGTAGTATTAGGTAGCCTCAAGTGTTTCTTTCAATTGGATCATCAAGTTGATATTAGCTTCTACCTTACAGAGGCTACTAGACTCCGCCACTCTAGGAAATTAGCCAGTTTGACGCCATTCCAGTGTAGTTTAACTTCCATAAGCATGTTGGCTTCCCAACTTTAATATCCATTTCATTTCAATCTTGAGTCAGGTGACCCTACACTAACCATCAAACTAAGAACAATTGTGTGTCGATATCACTACTAGAATTGTGGGACCTAGAACACACTTCCCATTTGGCTCAGGTGGTCATTAGGACATGACCCCATTCACATATGTCGAGTCCAAGATTCAATATCAATTGTGGATTGGACTCAACACATGTAAATGGCCCGGGTACGCAACTCCCATATTATACGCAGGGGGCATCGTACTTAAAACGGCTTAGAGGACGGCTTTTGTAAAAATTATATCAAATTATATCAAATTAAAATGATCAAAAAGTTGGGTGAAGACCAAATTAAATAAAATGAGATGAAAAAAAAGTTGGGTAAAGACCAAATTAAATAAAATGAGATGAAAAAAAAGTTGGGTGAAGACCAAATTAAATAAATGAGATGAAAAAAAAGTTGGGTTGCATATTTATTAAGCCTCCCATTAAAATTATAAGCCACGAATAGTTGCCTCCCATTAAAATTATAATTCATTCACAATGTTAAAATTTTATTAAAAAGTCCAAAAAGTTGGGTAGTTTGACCTATGGTACCTGTATTAAAAAAAATCATATAATTAGGTTTTTAATGCAATTATATGCTTCAAAATATATTCATTTCCTATATATAATTACATTTTTGGATTCCTCGTTAGAAGGGCTACAAGGGTTTCTTACATTAAAACAAATTGTATCACTCAATATTGGACTAAAACGCATTATAAGTGATTATAATCAGGTCCATATAATACGGGAGTTGCGTACCCGGGGTAAATGGGGTCATGTTACAATGACCGCCTGTATCAAATGGGAAGTGTGTTCTAAAACCACATTTTCTAATAGTGTACGCAACCGAAATCCTCAACATGGGGTGATACAAAAGATAGATGACACTAATTCTGCATCTGCATTGAATCAGGAATATCATGTCTTAATTTTGCAGCTATGTACACTGCAAATCAGTGTCCGGGGAGGTTTTTGAACATAATCGGTCGATATCCTACTGTTTTCAAGTCCAACTGGTTACATGTTGACATCTTCCGGTTCAAGTAACCGGTTGGATTTGGAAACAGTACGATATCCCCATTCATTGCTGCAAACGTAACCAGTTACATGTTGACAATGTCCCTGTTCATTGCGTCAAATGCCCTCTCCAAGGTAATAGCTATGCATGATCCTTGCCCAAGGCACCATCATGAGGGTGCATTGAACCTGAAAAGTAGAAGACATGATGAAGTCCCACTGTCGCCCCCCCCCCCCCCCCCCCCCAGTATGAGTCTTCAGAAATGGGAATGAAGAAAAGACATAAAACGTCCAGATCATCTCCGTCTTTACTATATATGAAAACCCAGTATGTATTCAGGTCACCAGATATATGCACTGACTATGCTAGAATTGCTTGGGACGAAGTTCTCAAAAACTCAAAAAGGGAGGCTATTTATGACCCCGGGTACGCAACTCCCATATTATACGCAGGGGCATCGTACTTAAAACGGCTTAGAGGACGGCTTTTGTAAAAATTATATCAAATTAAAATGATCAAAAAGTTGGGTGAAGACCAAATTAAATAAAATGAGATGAAAAAAAAGTTGGGTTGCATATTTATTAAGCCTCCCATTAAAATTATAATTCATTCGCAATGTTAAATTTTTATTAAAAAGTCCAAAAAGTTGGGTAGTTTGACCTATGGTACCTGTATTAAAAAAAATCATATAATTAGGTTTTTAATGCAATTATATGCTTCAAAATATATTCATTTCCTATATATAATTACATTTTTGGATTCCTTGTTAGAAGGGCTACAAGGGTTTTCTACATTAAAACAAATTGTATCACTCAATATTGGACTAAAACGCATTATAAGTGATTATAATCAGGACCATATAATACGGGAGTTGCGTACCCGGCTTTATGACGACGACTTTGTTAAGTTCGGCGCTATGTGGGGGCAATAACAACCTTCTTTATCAGAGGTCCGATTCTAAAATCTTATGGAACAACCGAGCGTCCCATGTTGGCTTAGTTAATCATGCTTCGGTTGTTCATTCTTGGGGTTTTGTGGTTCCATCGAATACACTCAAGAGGGTTTCCCGCTCTCTTTCCTCGAGATCCGATGGCCTTGTTTATTTTTTGAAAATGAGATGAATCTTGTCTTGTTTGTTTTATTAAATATATATACAGTGACATTTGCCTAGGGTCAGAAGAGATAACACATTGACATTTGCCCGGGGTCGGAAGAGATAACACACTGAATGCAAATATGGCCAAGGAAAATCTAAATTAGAAATTGCGACAATAGCTACTAGCCACTCAAAAATCAAGAATAGACTGAACTCGAGGAATATTGATTAGTAATGCAAAACCTGCAAACCAAGGGGTTATGTTCATAACCTTTACTTAACTGATGAGTTGTGTTCAGTTGTCCTAACTTTAGATTCCGTCTAAAGCACTGAGATTCCAACATCCAAAGTCTTTATTCTCGAATCTATTGTTGGGCACATGAACACAACTCATGGGTTTAGTAATGTTATGTTCAGAGAAGGCCGGTGCAAAAGCTACATTACCCACCTGAACACCCTAGAGATGCATGACATGACAATTACAGTGGAACTGGGAAATGGATCGACCTTGCAAGGAAACACAGTTGGATGTTACTTCTGGCCATGATCCTCTGCCGCTGTGGTTGAATTTGAGAATTTAGGTGTTGCACTCTCAACACTGATGAAATTGCACAAGACGTTGTGAAGAATTCCTTCAGACTATTACTGCGTTAATCTTTTGGCAATGGACATGTATATATATATATATATATCCCCTTGTTCAAAGCATCATGTTTCATCTTTCCTGTCTGTGTGCATCATGTCTTGGTGATCACCTCCATCACTCGATCCTGATTCCTCACAACTCAATGCCACAACTTTAAAATTAAGACAACTTCGTAAGACTACAACTAATTCCCCCACCACATTAGCCTTGTGGTACAATCACAAAGAGTAGATGATCTGGACCAAAACTTGCATTGGTGATTTCGTACCACCAGGATTACCCTCTAAAAAACTATAGCTCAGATCAAGGAGTAGGACAAGGTAGTTGCTCTGAGTACTCCTCAAACATCCACGTCTGCCAGTAATTTCAAAGAGGCGATACCTATCAGTGCAGGTCTTGCTGTTAAACTACTGCATGAATTTTATCTACAAAAAAATATGCTGCATGAATTCTGACAATTCATCATTCACAGTTCGAACCTAGCTAATGTACACTCTCAATTCGAGCTAGAAACTCCACAGACTGGACTCCCACCGCGAGGTGCTAATACCTTCTTCATGATCCTCGGAGGAAGATGAATACGAGTCAGCTGCAGGGACCATGGAGACGTCAGCTGGAGGTGGCAAACACATTCCGTCGTAAAGACTTGCCATCACATTTGGCATGTTAAAAATCATATCCTCGTCGACATAATCCACCTCCTGATGATGATGATGATGATGATATTGGCCTACTTTCGAACCTCCATCATCTAGTCCATCACCTTGTTTTGAAGTGAATGAATTCTCAGCCATATGATGATGACTTCGCTGCTGCAAGCTGATACTCCTCCCGTTAATGGTACTACATTGACCGACGATATTCTTCTGTTGTATCCTCTTAGTCTCTATTTCTGGTTCTTTGCTTGCAGTTGGACCTAAGGAGCTTCCCGAAACGCTCAAACTCTTGCCAATCCGGTGAGAAGTAGTTGCGGGCAAATCAGCAAGACCGACCACTAGTGGTTTAATGTCTTGCAGTTGATCCAACATTAATGTGACTGAATTGTTACCATATTGAGCTGGACAACTACTGGATACAGAAGAAATTACTGGCTTGCAGTCCGCCGAGGTTGAGCTGTTCCATCCGGAGGTGTATACCTGCAAAGTATCTGCATTCCGAGCTGCTGACAGATGATGACGATGATGATGATGATGATGCAAACCTGAATTAGCTCCGGTAGCTTCAGATGATGCGGAGTAGCTTCTTTGGAGGGGGTTTCCTCGTGGTGATGACGATGATGATGTGGACATCAATACCCTGTTCGCAGCTTCGGTGGCAGCAGCCTGGATGGATTTGTCTGAAAGATCTGCAGGGCGTGGCAATGAGTGAGCGTAATCGGGGAAATTCAGATTTGCATTCGAGCCACGGAGAGCGAGGGCTGCTGAATCGTACGCTCTCGCTGCCATTTCGGCTGTGGGAAATGAGCCCAGCCAGATGCGAGATTTCTTCTTAGGTCGTCGAATTTCGGTCACCCAGATGCCCCATGGCCGTCTTCGGACACCGGTGTACACTGGGTGGCGGATGTCCCCCACTGGCTCGACGCTACTCTGAGTACATTGCCCTGAAGAGTTTGATGTTGAGGAATGATCGGTACTCATGATTTTCTTTCTTCTCTTTTTTTCCCAAAAACTTATACTGTATCAATCTCTCGGATTCACTATCGATGATGTTGTAGTTCCATTGCGTCTCCTCCCTCGCTCCAAATAGTGTTCATGGTTATTCTTTGAAACAGGTGTACAAAACTGAGAGTAGGAGCTCCCTAGCGCTTAATCCCTGCGCTGTGATCTCGGTCCCTTTCTATTTATTTTTACATCATTATTTTAAAGCCTTGTGATGTCGGGAACTCCTGGATTCCAAGCATCGGGATTCGGGATATTCAATTCACAAGCTCCTATGCACCTATAAGCCTACACCTTCAAACGTAAAGCCTTCACAGATCCTCAGGTTCAGGCTTACAGTTGCACACTACTATTAAATCTCCTTTTACATAACTTTTGATGCTTGCATCAAAGTGCATTTGATTCCCGGCACTCCCACGGACCGCTTTTAGGATCTGAAGCTCAACAATGCTATTAAGCTCTCGAAACTATAGGTGGAAATGTTGATCGATCGCAGCTGATCCCTCGCTCCACATAAGCTTCATGGTTGTCTTTTGGGGCAGAAATAGAGACCGGAGAGTAGCTGGAGCTACGAAGCGCTCATTTCCGGCTCCTCCTCTGCTACTGCATGGCGACGAGTGAATGGGTGTACTACTGCTCAACCAAATTGGGAAAAAAATCTCTCCAGAGGTTGAGTACAGCGGCAGAAATCTGGAGCTGAGTACCCGTCGTGATGAGAGCTCAGCGAGGCTAATTGAAGAGGAAATAATGAAGATGCAAGGAAACGTCTGCATTGAAGTCTTTCCTACCATTGTCACGATGCAGGAAAAAAAAGATGATTACTACTAATCTTTAGAATTCGATGAGCTTCGTATTAGCCGCCTAGGTACTTGGGATGCATGCGTAGTCTAATTATGAAATCCCTGATCTTTGGATCGTCTAAAGGTCACCAGAAACTTGGAGACTGTCTCAGATCGTTCGATCGGTTCAGCAAGATTGCACGCGCAGTAATTTAGCAATCACCTCATTCCTGCATGAATTCCAATTCCAAGTACACGCACCATACAGTGACCTAATAAAAAGCCTGCATCTGGATTGTCTTGCATCCAGGACAACCGGATCTTTAGTCCTGTGCAGTGTGAATAAGGAACCTATCTATCTATCTGTAGAAACCTTGAATAGAACGGGTGAGCGAGGAATCATTTCAACTTGAAGACACGATGAGGAGCAAATTTTCCATTCGGATCGTTCTGTTCCAGCATGAAAATTAAGCAGATCTTGGCTTCGATTGTTAGCTTTTACAATACCTGTAAAGTTCCACAATGATGCAAGTGCAGACCAAACAAAAACATGTGCTTCTAAAGTATCCTACGTACACTGAGATTGACTGCAGGTCAACCTCTATTGTGGTTGGAAGAACAGATTGTACAATATTTTCTGCGATTCGAGGACAAATCGCTCAAATACGGAGCTTACGATTGACGAAGACTGTTCTGTCTGGTACTTGTCTCTCTCTCTCGATCATTTGTCCGTGGATAAGACCGGTGCCCTCATCTGCAGCAGGACGGACGACCCAAAATTATACGGAACTAAAAGACTGTCCGTCTTCTCCCTCATGAAATCAGAAGGAATAAATCATCTGTGATCTACCACCAACGCAGATGTTGGGCATCATCTACATTAGACCCTCTGCATGATTATTCTTAACTGCTGGCACTGTTGTACTTAACCCTCACTACTGGGAAGGGATTTTGGGTGGATGTCAATCAGCACCACACAAGCAACATATAAGTGCCTTATAATATTCTCAACACAGCTGTTGAAATGGACTGCTTTGGGTGCTACTGGAAGCACAAGAACCCCGAATTGTTTAGCTCTATATTTGATCTCATTGACAGACACAGAGATGACTGTTGCACTAGTTAACCCGCACTACTGGATTTTGGGTGGACATCAACACCCCCACGCAACATATAATATCAACACAGATGTTGGAATGGACTGCTTTGGGCGCTGCTGGAAGCACAAGAACCCCCAGTTTTTGGAGCTCTAAAAATTAATCTTATGGACAAAGGCACAGAGATAAATCTCGTGCACTTTTAGTCACCCACACACATCTCTCCACCTCCTGGAACATACAGTAAAAGGCGGAACTTCCCAATGTTCTCGAAGCACAGGTCATATAACACTGCACGGCTCCTAGTTCCTCATGAAATTAGAAGGAAAACATTCAGCGCTAGCTAGCTCTAATCGACCACCATCGATGCTGATATCTACATGATTATTGCCGGTACTGTTGCACTTAGCCCTCACTACTGAGATTATTGGTTAGGTGTCAAAACTCCACAAGCAATATTTTCCCTGAAATATCAACACATGATGTGTTAAAATGGACCGCTTTGCAGGACAGTGGAAACTAATTTTGGGAGACTAAATCTCATGGACATACTGCACACAGAAGATTCAGACCCAATGTTCCTCTTTTTCTGGAGCTGCCCAGACCCATCCCTCTCTCCATGGAACCTTCCGAAGTACTCGAACTTCGAGGTACAGCTACCTACCTACCCGCCCTCATCTCTATCTCTGGATTGATGTAGTTTAGCAACTATCATGAGTCCTTTCCTTCCCTTTCCTTTGCTTTGCTTTCCCTCAAATGAGGCGCAGTCTTCTTCTTGTTCTCGTGGCATATATAGGCATTGAAGGCAACCTGGTGTGGGCTCCACTGCCCGAATAGATGACTTAAATAGAAGCTTGAAGACACATGGACCATGTTGGCACAAACGACACGATCACACACGCGTGCAAGCACTGTTGCAAAAGCCGCAGAGTCAGCGTCTTCCTGGCTGTGGACGCAACCTCCTCTTCCCCCCTGCCATGCCTTGGCCTGCCCCTCCGCTCCTGATCAAGCTGATTCAGCTGACCCCTGAATCCTGATCAGTGCTAGTGATGAGTGAAGAAGTGCTCCGAAACGAGGCATCTGGCCGAGGACAGGAGCCCGAAAGCAGGTGCCCTTAAATCGCAGATAGCCCAACATGAGGAGCCTTCTCTTGTGTAAAAACTCTTAGGGACCAGTGCATTCTAGTCGGCGAAATGCACATTTCAGAGAACTGTGCATTTTGCAAGGTTGGAATGCACTACACCAATTATGATATTTAGTGTCACGTACACTATTTGCTAAGGGTCTAAACTAGATGCCTAGAGGTCTCACGCTGTCACGCCCGCTGCTTGCCAATGTGGTTTCATTCGTCAACATAAGTAACTCTTTAAAGTGAGAAAAATATCTACATTTTGACATTTACACTAGCACATGGAGGTACTTTACATGATATATTAATCTTGTGTTTAGTATGCAAGAGGAAGATTTTATTAGCGTAGTTATGGCAAGTGTCATGTGTTTATATTTCAGTATGCAAGAGGAAAATATTCTTAAGCATACTAATGGCAAGTGTCACTTGTGTACATAGGCATGCACCTCATAACACTATTGAACATACTCATGCCAAGTGTCATGAGGTGAGACTTATGGTGAAGTTATTAATCATCGGTGTAACTTAGCCTACGCCTCGAAATAAGGGTAGTGACACTATTGCGCATGTGACACTCAATACCATAACTGGTGTAGTCTTGTGTACAGGGCAATTATGCGCTGGAATGGGAGGGAAAATACACATGGAAATCATCGCCAGGTTTGTACGGGGAAAGGTGGTTAACTCCTCACTGGTGTTGGAATAAGTGAATTCTGGCAGCAGGCAGGGGAACATTCTCCTGCTTTGACCATAGCTAGCTAGCCATATATACTGCCCTGACACTAAGGCATACTTCCATGAGTTGGCTGTGTGGGGCACCCACCGTCCGGGCATGCAATGCCTCTTGGCCGCATGCCTCCTGGCACTAGTAGTGTGGGGGCGCTAAAGTTACCCAAAAGCTCAAGATCCAGGGAGCTGGACCATGAGAAGCTCGTGAGCCTTCAATAACCTCGGCCATCATTCCCCTGCTGCATGCCTGCCTTCCTGCCTGCAGGCTGCCATGTAACTTTGGAGGCTTGAGTGCCTGTCAAATGCGAAATCGTCCTCCCAAGAAAGTTTTTTTTAATTTTTTTTAATTTTTAAGTTTTTTTAACAAAGCTCTGGCAGGATCGTTTTTTGTAAGATTGTCACATTGAAGGCCATAGGACTTCATGCCCTTCACAATTTAATAATGAGAGGAAATAGTCTCATTCAAGTTGTGTTGTACTTTGAAGGATGTTAAATAACTGTCAAATGCGGAATTGTCCTTCAAAGGTCTTTTATTTTACAAAGTTATGGCAGTAGAATTTTTCACAAGTTTGGCGTCACAGTGAAGACCAACGCAAGTCATGCCCTTCCCAATTTTACAATGAGAGGAAATTGTCTCATTCAAGTTGTGTTGTACTTTGAAGGATGTTAAATATCTGTCAAATGCGGAATTGTCCTTCAAAGGTCTTCTCTTTTACAAAGTCATGGCAGTAGAATTTTTCACAAGTTTGGCGTCACAGTGAAGACCAACGCAAGTCATGCCCTTCCCAATTTTACAATGAGAGGAAATTGTCTCATAACACTATATTCGTTAAATTGAGACTTTTTGGGCATTTTGAGACATTCACAAAAATAAGAACAAGGATAAATGGAACACATATTGGAGAAAGTTGTAAGATGCGAACACTTTGAAGCAGGTGTTTAGACCAAGAACCCCATATATAACTCATATTTGTGATGGTTTAGGGTGGGCAACCCAAACCTTAGACCAAATTGAAGGGGAAACCTTAAAACATTCATATTATTGCACACAAAATATTAGAGCTTGTACGAATATGGTTTAGGTAGGGCAATCCAAACCATAGATCTTATTGAAGGGTTAATATGTTAACCAATATAATATGGCATACAAAATATTCCAAACTCATATTTGTGATGGTTTAGGTAGGGCAATCCAAACCTTAGACCATATGGAAGGGGAAATCATGTGACACTTATATTATTGCAAATAGAACATACAAAGTATGGCATGTAAAATGCATAGCATGCTAACACCTAAACATCCATTGGATAGTGCGACCCAAAATGTTCTTGCCTATGGCCCAAAACCCTACGCCTACTATGGCCTATCTAGCCTCGGAGAGTGCCTCTTTTTCTTTTGCCTCTTTTTCTTTTGCTGCGGCTTCTTTTGCTCGCATTGCTTCAACATTCCTGAAAATCTCCGCCCCGCGACTATAGCCATTCTTGGGGTGACAGCCAACAATAACACATTTTGGATTCCGTCGGCCGCCCGAATTATACGACGAAGAATTCGAATACGATGAAGTGGACTGTCTTGCATTTCCGGTCATGGAGTAGAAACGCTCCAACTCGACGGACACACTAGCCCGCATAGGTTTACGGGTGGGAGCAACCTGCAACGCGTGAATGCAAGAACACACGTGTTAGTTTAGGGAGGAAGACCCAAACGTGTCACACGTTCATTTTTTTTAAGTGCGGGATGATTGTAATGTGCGGTTAACCATGTTTTGGGGGGGGGGGGGTTCACCTTGTCACCGGGGGCGTTCCCGTCGGAGTTGGCGAGGAGGGGCAAGGCGTCCCGCAAAGGAATAGGAAGGGTTCCACTCTTCGTTGGCCGAGCGTCCATCCGCAGCCGCCGTTGAGGTGTAATATGGCCGCCGGGTCGAGAGGGGGACGTCCGGACGCATTTGCGATTTATGCCCTTGAGCGGCGACGGGGACGCAGATCGCCGGAAGATTTGCTTGGGTGGGGGGCTATCGACGACGCCGGCGTCAATAGGCTCCTTGGAGTAGTCAATGGTTGACGCTGCGTCGTAAACAGTCTCGTAGAAGAAGCTCCCCAAGTTTGACTCGCTCACGATGTCAATCGAGGGCTCCAAACGCTGGAGCCAAAATTAAAACAAAACAAAACCCAAGGGAGGAGGGTTTGATAGAGCGCGTGAAAATCAAGATACATATGAAGCATATATTACACAAAGTGGGCGGGCACACACACACACATACAAACACACATAGTGCCTCAAATGAGCTTGTTGAATTTCGTGTGTGAGAACAACTCTCTGTACAAATGGTCTCGTGGATCCAAGTATCTCTCGCCTATCGGATTGTTCCTAACAAAATTGTTTACAGGTAGCCCGCTACCCCAGAGCGCCTGGAGGTATTTACTAAGGTCTAACAAAAATCGGTCCCGGACCTTCTCGACCGTCCATGTAGGGCAAACTATGAGGTTGGCCGTCGGGTTCAACATGTTCTTTGCGGCGTTGTCGTCCACCATGAGCGTGTTCTCGCGGGTGGGGCGGACGTCGTAGGGGACGCCTATCAAGGACGGACGTTGGTCCCAAAAAATGGGCTTCAAGACCTTGAGATATTGGGGGGAAGCGGGGTTGTTTGGTTTTTTGACGACTTTGCCGTCTGGTGTGTACAATATTCTACAGGCTTCTTGTGCTAGGACCATGCAGGGGGGCTCGATGCCCTTGAAGATGAACTCCACGACGGCATTGGTGTTCTCGGCCTTCATGGAGCTCCACACGACCACCCACCATCGTTGTTGGGCGATCTGGAGGAAGGTCCGAAGCCACGGGCGGAGGTGAACTAGTTTGCTCTTTATGAACGTGGGCGGCCCGTCGTAATTAGCGTCCTCGGGCTTGCAAAAGGGCACCGTGGGGGTCCTAGGGCAATGAACGCATTGGACGAGGACCCCGTTCAGGTCTAACACCAGGAATCGTTTCTTCGGCAGCGGGGGCGGGGCGGGTAAAACCGGGGGTGCCGCCGCGCTGCCCTCTCCGCTCCTTGGAGAAGAGCGTCGGGGAGCCGCTACGCTATGCTCCGAGCCCTGCGGATACGAGCGAGAGAAAACGGGGGCGACTTATGTCATGCTATGTCCAAACGAAGCATTAAGGAAACGAGCGTTCTCGGTGCAAACACAAAAGCATTTGATTCATTTTGGAGGGGGTGCAACAAGGGATACAAGGGATACAAGAGCATACAAAATACATTCAAACACAATATACAAGTATATAGGAGTCAAAAATGGTGATTATATTAAATACAATGCTCTATGTACATCTTGATTGGGGGAGCCACGTTGAACGATGCGTTCAAACTAGCCTACTTCTACATCTAGAAAAAATTGAAGAGACGGGCCGCCGTGATGAAGACTTCGTCGCAAAGCCGGGGGTAGGTGGACGAACGAATGGTCGCTGGGGGTGACGAAGGGCGCGAGTGCCGGGGGGGGGCCTAAGTTCGTCCTAGCTAGGGGACACGACCAAGGCAAGAAGTCAAAGACCCAGGAAGTTTGGGTCGACCGACCCAAACTGAGTGGGGTCAGTGCATTACCTCGCCTTGGTCGTGCCTTGACGACGTTGATGCCGGCATCGCGTGCGCTACCCCACCTCTGTCACCGCCGCCTCCGACGACGACGTCAGCCGCAACCTGCTCCTGCAAAGGCTGACTGTCAAGCCTTTGTCCCAACCCAACCTTCGCATGCGCATCATGCATTGGTTCATCGACTGGGTTAGGAGTAGAGGTATCACCAGGCCCTTGCGGGCCTTCAACATCTAGCATAGGCTCGTCGACCGGGGTCTGATCAGGGACGGGGTTTGGGTCGGCCGACCCAAACCCTGCTGCTTGGCGAGGCTCGCTCTGCGACGCTGCAACGTCGGCACTGTTTGGGTCGGACGACCCAAACATGTGGGGGTCGTCCCGCTGGTGGTGTGGGGGCAAGAGGATGGGAGGCCGGAGCGGCGGGGGTGCCAACGAGCTGGACGCTCCGGGGACGCGCCAAAGGTTTGGGTCATCCACCTGCTGCACAGGCGCGTAAGGACGGGCGTGCGGCTGCAGCAAATCCGCGAAGCTGAAGGAATGCTCCAACGCCGGCCGCGGGCGGATATCCTGTGGAGGGAAGCCTGCGGGCAAGTGAGGGAATGAACTCGGGGGAGCCATCACCAATCCCTGCGCCAGCATGCCCTGGATCACTTGCGTGATGAGCTCCGCTTGGGACGGAGTTTGGGACATCGCCCTTTGCCGCTCCTGCTCCAACAGGAGAGCCCTCAACTCCGCGACTTCGTTGCGGACCGAGGGTTCCTCGGCGGCAGCCCTCTGCAGTCGCACACGCTGCTCCTCGTCTCGGAGCATTTTTGCATTCGCCTCCTCCACGGTGAGGACCTCCGGTTTCACCCTCACATTCCCGGCGAACGCTTTGGGGGAGGCAGGATCAGACCTCAGCTTCTTGGCGAGTTCCATGTCGTCCTCGTCCTCGGAGCTTATTGCGATCGTCTCCTCCACCGCATAGTCCCCGTACAGCTTCTTCCCCTTCATCCTTCTACGCTCCCTGAAGGTGGCCGTCGCGTCCCTCGAGTACATATCCTTGGCGTCGTCCACCGTCAACGCGGGCACCAGCCTGCTCTGCGGCGTGGCAGCCCGCATGGCCTTCTTCCGCTGAGGGGCCTCGGATTCTTGAGTGAATCCTGTTGCCCCTTCCTCCACCTCCCCCTCCACTTTCTCTGCTTCCTCCTCCGCCTCCTCCTCGTCTTCCTCCCCCTCCTCCCCAACCTCGCCACCTACTCCCATAGACGGATTGCCCGGATGCAACCCGATGAGCGGCTCTGGCAATTGAACGGGGGCCCGCATGGCGAATTCACCCGGGTTGATTCGCCTCGCAATATCCAAAGGATTCTCGCCCCCCTCGACGATCTCTTCGACGTAGGATCCGGGTATCCAGTCGAGGATGTCCATTCTCTTGGCCAGCGCCTTTTGGGTCCTGTAGAATTGAACATCGGCATCCTCCACATAGGAGTAGATGTTCAACCCAGACATCTGCACAATCAAAATCAATACTATTAGTAACACCAAATGAACAAATAATGGAAAATGACTTCCAAAACAAAATAAGAATAGTTAGTTTGGGTCGTTCGACCCAAACCGTTCGTATAGGGACTTCTGGGTTTTCTGCTTACCATGGCTGCAAAAATCGGTTTGGACCCCCCGAAAACGTTGAAGATGCAGTCCCCTCTCTTCGTGAGGGTCCTCATCATCCGCAGGTAGAACTCCATGCGCAGCTCATCCGCGGGGTAGTTGGCGTACTTCGCCTCGTCATACAAGCTCCTGCTGGTACCCAACCCTTCTTGGACTTGGAAGAGCTTTTCCATCCTGGCTATGGGATGGTTTGGCACCTTAAGCAGCTCAGCTTTGTACACGAAGTACAAGCACAGCACGTTGACGATCTTCGTCTTCTTGTCTTTTAGCGTGCTGTACACCCCCTCCGCCGGTGCAGCAACGTAGTGAGATTTCGAGACGGCATACTCCGGCTGCAATTTGCGCACGATCTCGTAAACCTGCTCTGCCCTTCTGTCCTCGACAATCCAGAGCCAGACGTCGACCTCCCTGAATTTGGGGCTGGCGTAGTCCACGAACTTCGACAAGAAAGGATCGTAAAAATGGGTGCTCATAGTCCCCTCGAATGAGGCTCCAGGGATGTTCCTGAAGTCTATCATTCCGAAGGGGAAGCGGTCCCCGGCTCTAGTCCTGATCGCCTTCCTTGACTCAGAACCCGGCCAACCCTAGATCCTGAGAGATTCGACAGTGACCATGTTGAATTGCGCATCGCCTTCGAAACTGACGATCTTCTTCTCCTTTATGAAGTTGGAGAAGGCCCGCACTGAGTGTTCGGGAAGCGCCCGGTTCCTCCCCCCCTTCACGAGCTTGGATCTGAGGAAGTCGTCTCCCGCCTCCCTCATGAGTGCCGCCATGGACGCACTGGTAAACTTATATTCGGCTTTGAAGGCCCTCCAGTGCGCCTCGTCGACCTCTCCGTCCACGATGAGCTTCTTCTCTGGCACAAGCTTGTGCAGCTCCTGGACGATGGTCGTCTTCTTCTTCCTGTTCTCCGTCCATTCCTTCATTGTGTAGCATGAAGGGACGAAGATCTTGGGTTTGGTGAAGACGATCTTAGGGTGGACCCAGCATCTCTTCGTCGTCGTCTCCACGTGTAGGATGTGGGACGCCGCTTTTCCCATCTCTGTCTCGGAGAGACCTTGAAGCGCTCTGAAGAACTCCCTCACCAGAGGCTTCATTTGCTTGAAGCGCCCAGTCTGGTTGAAGAGCATGCCGGTGTCGGGGTCGATGAGGTCACCCGTCTCGTGTTTTTCAAAAACACTCTTCCATCTTGCCCATACGGAATCGGACGTTGTGATCAAATAGATTTCTCCTCTCAGCTCGTTATACTTTTTCTGCTTGTGGCTAGCATTGTCGATCGAGGAGAATTTATTGATCATTTGATATTTGAAGTCCTGCACAGGAAGACATTAGCACATGTTAGACAACACATAATGGAAAAACAAATGCAACAGCAGTTTGGGTCGAACGACCCAAACTATGAACCTGGCGAAAACAACATAACAATTTCAGAGTTTGGGTCGACCGACCCAAATTATGAACCTGGGGAAAATATCAAAACAATTTCAGAGTTTGGGTCGACCGACCCAAATTATGAAACTGGCGAAGACAACAAAACAATTTCAGAGTTTGGGTCGACCGACCCAAACTATGAACCTGGCGATGACAACAAAACAATGTAGGAGTTTGGGTCGATCAACCCAAACATACTCACCTCCCATTTGGGGTTCTTGTCTTTAGCATTCTCCCTTTCCTTGGGAGGCCTTCCATAAAACTCCCACACCTCCCTCGAGGCCATGATGTTTCTGATCCACGATGCCTGATAGGCCCTCTTTTTGTTCCCCATGTTGAAGAACCTGGAGATGTCGCTGAGGACCGTCTCGTTGTCCGACCAAACCACCAAAGCCTTCCAAACTTTTAGCTTCTCCTTCTGGTTGTTCGGGTCGTCCCACTCGGTCATCAGCTGGATTTTTTTCGAGGCCTCGACATTGTGTTGCCCGTCAATCAGCCAGAAGTCTCCTTTAGAGATTGCCAGCCACATCTCAGGCGTCGGCATTCTTTTCAGCCCTTGTGGCATGACAACAATTGTCTGCCTGTCGTCCTTGAACTGCCCGCCCAAGATTTGAGCGACCATCCAGTCGACGTAGGCGTCCTCCTTGGCTCGGACGCACTTCTCTGGTGGCGCAAGGTGGCACTGCGCAATGTTGACCTCGAATTTGAAGTCCCTGCCCATGAAGAAGCAGTGCAGGCATTTTGTCTCGAAGTTGTTGTTTATTTTTTGTATTTCGCCTGCATCCACCTCTTGGCCAAGCTTCGGCATCCGGAGCTCCGGGGAAACAGGCTCGTCAGTCATCCCCGATGACTATCTTCCCCTCTTGGAAGGGGTCGTCTGACGGATTCCTGATGGCGTTGGCGTCTCGCTGTCAGCCGGCGTTGTTGTAGTGCTCGTCCGTCTCGAGTCTGCAGGGACCGCCCGCGGTTTCCTCACAGTTTGTGGTCTTGAGGACCCTGCGCCTTCTTCCGTCGTTGCCTTCCGCCTCACAGGCTGCTGCGTCTTGGGTTTGCTTTGCAGCGCCTTGTTGAGAACCGTGATAGCCTGTTTTAACTTCATGAACCTGCTCGCAACCTTCGTGTTCGTTACACTGCCATCTATGAATATGGCCTCCGGTTTTATGGTTTTAGGGTCGACGCAAGTCTCCTTGGCGTACAGGGGGTCGAAGGGCTCGGAGAACTGGTGCATGAACATGTGGACGTTCTGCACGGCGGAGTTCTCCAGTATGACATCTACGTAGTCCCCGAGAGACTGGACGGACGCAACCTCCCATCCCGTCAGCGTTGCCCAGGTGTGCTGCTCGTGGGTCCCCACCTTCACCACGAATAGCAGCTTGAACATGGATGCCTTCACCACCTGAACGGACCATGTCAGAACGACGCCATCTTTTGGGACGTAAGAATCGTCCTGTGGAGTTTCATACTCCTGCCAAAGGTGGTCTGGCGCGAGCATGAACCACCTTTCACCTGCGCTTGGCGCGGAGGAAGAGGGGAAGAAAAAGAGAGAAAGAAAAAAGAGGAGGGGAGAGAAGGAGAGAGCGGAAGGGGTCACCCTAAACCCTCGAATCCGGGCCATTAGATTGCGCCGGGCCCATCAACGGCTCAGAAGCCTCGCGGGCCAACACCTTGCCAGGTGTCGACACCTCCTTGGTTTAGGTGGTTGCCCGCGAGGCTTGTGGTGTTGACACCTGCCACCCTAGGGAGATTGCCTTCCTAGTTGTCCTTGCCCCTAGGTGCGGGACATAGGAGGGCCGGCGCCTCTCTTGGCCGCCCGGCCCCGGCCTTCTAACCCGCTATTCATTAGCGGCAATTCAATACCACTCAAAAACCTACGTGGACTAAGGTATTCCACAAAATTAACACCATCACCAACTCATATTTTAATGGTGTTCAATTGAATGATCACCCGTTGGAATTGATAACATCGTAGAATGTAGCCATTATCGTTTTGGTGTATGAATAATGTAATTTATGGAATCATATGAGAGTGTTACAAAGTCTAAGAGGAGTAAGTCATAATTATATTGCAATCCACAAAGGCAATTACACGGTGCAATAATATAAATATGGTAACCATTCACATGGTTAACAGTTTAGGATTATGTATTGTAATTTATATGATGGTTGTTGGTAGAGGACAATGCTCTAGTCTATAATGGATACCCTAACAAGTAGCATTAGAGTGATCATTAATATATGTACTTAGAAGTTCACATTTGAAGTACATGGGAGAAACAAATGATTACAAATGTATCTACTGCAACCCCATGGAGTTCACATATCATATGAAGTCATTTAAACATTCAGTTTGATGTTTGATGATGCCTGAACCCTAAACCCTAAACCCTAAACCTTAAACAACACAAACCATAACTGGATGGCACATAGGTCAAATGACATGGGCCTTGGTGCTTGTAGTTTCCAATACAAATGTATATTGTCATCACAACATCCTAATTCACAAACGTGAAAGATGGATGTGTGGTTTTTCACGAATGAACGCACTAAAGGAAATAAACGATATTGTGCTCACAAGTAGGTGATACAATATTAACCTATAACCTTGTCACCTGGTAAGAAGAGCATAAGAACTAGATTATAATGGATAGGATGTTGTTCATGTTAACATGTTATTTGGAATAGTGAAATATTATATATTAATTTAAGGTAGATTTCATGTTGTGAATGATATGAGGACATACCTTTTGAACTTTGCATGTTTTGCTCACACACATTGGTAGAGTTCAAGGGACTTCACGATAAGTTCAAACATCCTTGAAAGATTGAACGTGCCAAATGTCATTTGTGGTTTAGGGTTCCATTAATGACTTCCACATAGGTACTAGGTTATTGTCACACTTGGAGCCTTGAGGATGAAGCAATATTGGGTGCACACATTACAACACAACATATGTTCTTTTAATTAGCGGAAATTGAAAGTTGGCCAAATTATTCAAGTTTGTCATGGCATTAATTATTTGTTTTCAAAATATAAGTCCTCATGTGAGAGTCTAAATAATAGCATTAACTATTATATTTAGTGACTTTTAGTATATGAAGTTTTATAATACATGCACATCTTTTGTCAATATATTGTTTGAAATATACCATAATGTTTGACTACAAGTAGAGTAAAACCCCTTAATAGATATAATCTTACATATTGTCATAGGATTATTGGTATTCAGTGTATGCGTTCATATGTAGTGTATCAAAATCTTTATATCCTTTTTAGTTATATGATAGTTAGTGTTTGATACACTTAAAACGAACGCATACACTTCCTATTACTAACCCTATGAGAGTAAGTAACATTAAATGTAAACTCAAACACTAAATATCCACTATGGTGATATATGGAAGTTACATATTATAGGGATTTAGTATTAGTAAGGATGTGAGAAAAAAATACAACAATGATAAAAGGAGAAAGGAGATGGCAATAGGGAAGGTGGTGGTGTATTCATGTATAAAACTAATTATGAAAGAGTTGAAGAATAGTGTTGACCAAGTTAGGGTGGTAACAACTTTAAATATATGTTGAATTATTCATTTGGTGGTTGGGGCAACGAAGAGCCAAGCTAAATATACATTCTCTATTATTGACAAGAAGCGGGAAATTGAGTCAGAAGGTTTGAATTAACGTCCAAAGGAGACCAGGTGGGAAAGGCATCCAAAGAGGATGCCCAAAGCGGAGGCGGGTAGTATAAAGAGCCCAACCCCCCCAAACGCTGGTTCTTTCTTTCATGTCCCAATCCTGAGATTGCTGCAAGCTCTCTAAGTTGGAGCTGTAATACACGGTTTGTATACGCTTCCATTCATGAGCAGCTAATTACAACAAGCATCTATGAGTTCAGTTGTCCCAAATAGGTTATAAATAGATTAATAGAGCATCACCCGAATAAATAGGCGGATTTTGCGGAATTGTTTGGGTCGGTCGACCCAAACCCAGCCTTACAGTGTGGGTGCTCTCTGTATTGAGCCAGAACCCATCCTACCTCAAGGTTTGGGTCGATCGACCCAAACCCAGCCCTACAGTGTGGGTGCTCACTGTTGTGAGCCTGAACCCATCCTGCCTCATGGTTTGGGTCGATCAACCCAAACCCAGCCCTACAATGTGGGTGCTCACTATTGTGAGCCTGAACCCATCCTGCCTCATGGTTTGGGTCGATCGACCCAAACCCAGCCCTACAATGTGGGTGCTCACTATTGTGAGCCTGAACCCATCCTGCCTCATGGTTTGGGTCGGTCGACCCAAACCCAGCCTTACAGTGTGGGTGCTCTCTGTTGTGAGCCTGAACCCATCCTGCCTCAAGGTTTGGATCGATCGACCCAAACCCAGCCCTACAGTGTGGGTGCTCACTGTTGTGAGCCTGAACCCATCCTGCCTCATGGTTTGGGTCGATCGACCCAAACCTAGCCCTACAGTGTGGCTGCTCACTGTTGTGAGCCTGAACCCATCCTGCAAAAAGGTTTGGGTCGCTCGACCCAAACCCAGCCCCTAAGTGTGGATGCTGTCTGTAGTGACCCTAAACCCATCCTGCCAAAAGGTTTGGGTCGCTCGACCCAAACCCAGCCTTCTAAGTGTGGGTGCTCCCTGTCGTGACCCTAAACCCATCCTGCCAAAAGGTTTGGGTCGCTCGACCCAAACCCAGCCCCTAAGTGTGGATGTTGTCTGTAGTGAGCCTGAACCCATCCTGCCAGAAGGTTTGGGTCGCTCGACCCAAACCCAGCGCCTAAGTGTGGGTGCTCTCTGTATTGAGCCTGAACCCATCCTCCCAAAATGTTTGGGTCGCTTGACCCAAACCCAGCCTCTAAGTGTGGTTGGGATCTGGATGCCGGTGTGGCCACTGGCCTTTCGAAACCTTTACAAATCCAATGGCATAGCAGTCATATGAACTTGTATGAGCACTGAGTATTTGCAATTTTGTTTATATATGATGGTTTTTTTGTTCTTCGATTTGAACCTACAATTTTTGTGATTTTTTGACAATGTTCAATGTTCATGTGTGTAGGCAGAATGGATGGGTTTAGTGAAATAGGGGATTGGTCATCTGATGACATGGCCACTTGGCCATCTGCATCTGATGATGACCTAGACATTGTCGGGGAGGCTACTATGGCTGACAGTGCGGATGAAGATCATTTGGATTTACCTTCGTCTTCCGTACCGCAGTGTCCCATTGTTGAATGTACGGGACTTTCAAGGGCTTCGTGGGTGAATTTGGAGGTGATACTTCTTAACGATAGTGGAGTTGTTGTGGCGGAGGGGATTTGCCGTAACACCCATCCGCAAGATTGCATTGATGAAAACCCGCTTGGCACCGAGGACGTTGGGGTTGTCATATTGGAGTCGGTCGTTCATTCCGAGGTGGATCCCACTCATAGGTTCTCCCTCCGCAGGTGGCCATTGAGGAATGTTACAATTGATGGACTTAGCTTGCGTGAACATGAGCAACGACACATGCAAATCGAAAATGAGGTGCAATCAAACATGCGGCCGCGCAAAGGTCAAAGAAAGTACGATACATTGGCACGTCCTGCTCCGTCTGCAACTGATTGTAAACGTCAAAGGTTGCTCGGGGAGGAGTCCATTAGAGAAGTTGCCACAAATGATTGTTATGTGCATCGTTGTTGCCAATTGTTTCCAAGGGATAAATTGAAGGCCATCCGCGAAGAAATGTGGCTTAGAGATTTCCGTCTAAGATCCACAAGAAAACTTGATGTCCATAGGGCGATACATGTGAATGGGACTGGTCACAAGGTCATCACCATTGAAAGCATAGACGTGTGTTGTAAGGCATGGTACACCATTCACGGTGTGTCGAAAGCGGACTTTTATAGACAAGCTGCTTATGCCAAGGAAGGCCGCCGGTCCCGTCACCATGGTAACGTGGGTTTAAAGAAGCCTAGGGAAGCAACAAGGCAAGCAATGGCCACTCTAGCAACCATCATTGTCCCTCTTGCCGATGCAATGCCGCACAAAACACGCACACTCACAACCGGTGAAAAGGTTGTGGAGAAAGTTATTCCCACAGGCACAAAATGGAAAGACATATTGTTGGACGTTAATGCAGTTGGCGAGAAGATTGGGTTGGAGCCAATTTCATTGTCAAAATTGAGTGCAATCAAGAAACAAAACTTTAGCGAATACATTACAAAAAGACGAGGGGACAAATTTGTCAGGTGCTCTAATTGCGAGAAGTTGAAGCGCCTCCGGGATGCACACACGATGGGCACCGAGTCATATGCAGCGCATCAATTGAACTATTTTAAGCACGTAAACATGCAAGAGGCACACCGTAATGATTACTACACAAATAGAGCTTTGTCCATCTCCAGGCCCTTGGAGGTTCTTACGGTCATCCATGACAAAATGGACCATGCCAAAACAGCCTCCCCATGTTTTGCAAATCGAATCAAGGCCACGGATGGGTTTTTCAAGTTGCCTGTATCGGTTACAGGTGAACTTCGAAACAATGTCATAACATACCCTAAATGTTGTGGTTTTTTATTCCGTGATGTACTGGAGAACATAGATTCCTTCATAATGGTTTATTCATACATAGATGCTAATCACGTTGGGTTGGCATTGCAGGAATGATTGCACATGGACACGGTGATGTCAAATTTGCTCATTATGCTCTTGATTTGTATCCAGCGGATTCAAACCACACGATAGGATCATTTGCAAGGCTTTTATGTGATTTAGAGAAACCACCAGCCTATTCTTCAGGATTGTTATTTGAGAACACGGGTTCAACACCTTTATATGAAGCGGTGTTGGATGGAAAAGATGTATGCTTGCATTCGTTGCCCGAGCCACCCAATAAACCCGTGATTGCCAAGAAGTTGCCTCCAACTTTGCGTGTCCAATTGGACAATTGTGCCAAGGACAATAAAAGCAGATATGTATTTGCATATTGGTCGTTGTTGGTTGCGAAAGGCATTTTCAAGGAGGTTTTTGTGTCCTTCTTATTGGTAGGCCACACGCACGATGATATTGATGCATCTTTTGGGCGGTGGAGCATGAAGTTGCGGGAGGAGGATTTTTCTACAATCCCATTATTGATGAAGTCGTACATAGATTTGGAGAACGTTCCCGTCATCCCCCATATGATTGAGGAGGTGTCAGACTTCAAGGCATTTATAGAACCTTATATTCGAAGTGGAGCTCACCGATTGATCGGGCATACGAAGGCACAACAATTCCGCTTCTATATGCGTGACGATGGTGTCCCGGCCATGCAATACAAGTTGTTGTGCACGTCACAAGACTGGAGCCCGCCGGAGGGTCTTCTTGTGTGGCGCGTGGATGCGGATGGAAAGACCATGTTACCGGATGGGGAGCCTAGGCCTTGCAAGCCAATAGCCATGAAGAATTTGGAGGATATTTTGAAAGGTATATCACGCTTCATACAATATTGGGAGAGTTTGAAAATAGCGGATGTTGGCGGATCATGTTGGCATCGTTATGGGAGTTGGATACATTATTGGACACGTGTTCGTGCCGCCTTGGCAGACCTCCACCAAGATAGCCCTCATACTTTGAGGCATGGATTTTGGCCACAAACACGAGTCGATGTACAAGCTTTGGAGCCTAGTCTTTTAGGAAATGGAGAGGTTCGAGAGGAGTTTGATGTGGACGACCATTACGTGGGGCCTGCTAGTAGTCGTCCCCCACCATCTTTCCGCATTGCAGTGGATTGTCATGAAGGTTATATGCTCATTTTGCGTCCTGGAGACGAGACATATGCGAAGCCAGTGTAGGTGGCAAGAGCTTTGTCCAATCCCAATTTTGTAACTTCCAGCCCTCATTTTCGACAAATACAAGTGGAGTACTATCGACCGACAGCAAGGAATGAAGATGTGATTCGGCATTATACAGGCTGGGATACAAACCCTAACTTTCGGTGGAAGGTGGATTCTGAGCACGGTCCATCTTGGGTAGATACAGATTCCATATTCATAGCATGGAAACCACGGAAACACCATAGTGGATCAGTGTCCATCCCTCAAAAGTACATAACTTTTGCAAAAGACAACCTTGCTCGGATTGCACAAGAAGCAACCCACGTTGAATGAGAAGTTGGTAGGATTGTGTTAGCATGATTATAGTTTAATACGTAATTATAGCAATATAAATTACACATATGTGTGCTCTTCAAAATTGGGGCAGAGTTTGGGTAGAACTTACGAATACTATATTGTTTGGAGTTGGATGAATATCCATTTACTATATTTCAAAAAAAATTGAAGTTCATCTTATTATTATGTTTGGGACTATATTCTCGAATGAAGAAATATGCATTTATTACATGCACTTTGTATGTTGCAATGTCTATATTCTATTGAGCATGCTAATAATAGAAATCATTTTATATATATTTTTGGGTGAAACTTGTTTGGAGTGCTCTACCCAATGTGTTTTTGTTGATGAAGTTGGTGTCGAGTGCTCTACCATATGTGCTTATGTCCGCACATCATAGATTTGGGATATTAGAACATATAATATAATTGAGATTGTTGACAATATAGTTTCGGGCCTCTTCAAGTTCTTTGATCCATATATTAATTTGAAACTAGAGAAAGTCTCAATTTAACGAATATAGTGTTTCATTCAAGCCATGTTGTACTTTGAAGGCTTCAATGTCTGTCAAATGCAAAATTGTCCTTCAAAGGTCTTCTCTTTTACAAAGTTATGGCAATAGAATTTTTCACAAGTCTAGCGTCATAGTGAAGACCAAAGCAAGGCCCAATTTTACAATGAGAGGAAATTGTCACATTCTAGCCATGTTGTACTTTGAAGGCTTCAATGTCTATCAAATGCAAAGTTGTCCTTCAAAGGTCTTCTCTTTTACAAAGTTATGACAATAGAATTTTTCACAAGTCTAGCGTCACAGTGAAGGCCAACGCAAGTCATGCCCTTCCCAATTCTATAATGAAAGGAAAATATCTTATTAAAGCCGTGTTATTACTTTGAGGGCTTCAATGCCTATCAAATGCAAATTGTCCTTCAAAGGTCTCTTTTTATAACATATGTTATTTAGGTTTCCCACAAGAGTGTCATTGTAGTGAAGTCTAACAGAATTCGTGACCTTCACAACTTTACAATGAGAGGAATTGTCGCAAACAAGCAGAACCTCTCATCCATCTGTGTCTACAAAAATCAATATATGCTTTCTATAGGTTTATGATTTATTTATTTCAAATGTGCCCTATTCAACTTATCTGGAGTCTTTGAAACTAACGATGGCATCAAATTACAAAAAACATAACTTGAGACAATCCAACACTTGGTTTTAATCAACCTTAAGTTTTTTAAATAAATCATAATCTCATTTCAACATTCAAACTTACTTAATAACTAATTATTTGTCATTTCATCTAATTGTCATTAAGCTTCCCCTCAAGTAATTATCCCTAGTTCGAATGTGATTCACAAGTTTTTCTACATCCTAGTTTCTAGAATTGGATCAGATTCAATTGGGTCACAAATCTTAGTACAAGTGGGATGTCCACCACAATATGCTAGATAACTTGGTCAAGTCAACTAAGTCGAGTGGCAAAGATTGGTAATGTTGGTAATGTTTGTCATGTTTGAATAAAGTGTTGCTAGCAAATCTCTAATAGCATGTTGACAAGTAACTATAAAGTAATAAGATTTTTGGTGAAGGGTTTTAGGAAATGAAAAAATCTTATGTGAAATGCATTTGCTTTGGTGCCCTTCAATTTGAAATGCATTTGAAGCCTTCAACCTTGAACAAATTGTAGTTACGTAGATGATCCTAAAGCCTAAAATTGTCACTTAAAGCATTGAGAATATATATTATTATTAAATATAATAAAGGTTTTAAATGATTCTTCATAGCAACTCGGGGGGGGGGGGGGGCAGTGTGTTAAAAAGTTAAGGATATAGGTGCGAACAACCACTATTTTATAGGGGGGTATTACTTTCAATTCTCTTCTTTTTTTCACATGCTATCATTATGTAAATTTCTACTTTGGGTTAATAGAAAAATGGCTTGCATTACTTATAATTCCAAAGTACCTATTATTCCATACCCTATAGTACTTTAAAGATGTCCAATGCCATTTTTGATACCCTATATTACTCTTAAGTCGATTTATAATTTTTAGCTCCCATGTTTTTAAAATACCCTATCATTTGTTCGCACGTATATTGCTACTCCAACCAATGACTACCCCCCCCCCCCCCGAGCATAGCAATTGACATATTGGGATTCCAATGCACCAAAGTATATCTTATTTGACCATTGTATGCGTAAGTTACAGGCTCACAAAGGTTCATTGGTAGATGACCGAATATCAACACAAGAACTTAATGTTAAGCTGATGGGCATTTTCATAATAATATAAATTACCAATTGTGCAAGTTTTTTGGGTGTTGATTTTAGCTACATCTAGCTTAGGTATTGTATTTGCATATATAGATGTTGTTGTAGACCCCCATGTCATTACTTGATTCATGATTTAGAACCAACCTGATTCCATGTCAAAAGTAGATGTGCACATCCTAACCCTTTGCAAATCAAGCTTAGATCAAGGGCTATTGGTTAATATTTTTTAAAATCTTAAAATCTTTATCATAGATCTTACTACAAAATCAACTGCAAAAGGTGCTCCTACATAGTACATTACTACTTGGAAAGCCCCGATTAGGGTGCTCGTTTCCATGTTGGTATAACACAAAAGTGGGGGAGGGAGGCGGGAAGGAGCAGGATGTAGAAGAACTAGAAGAAGAACCCTAAGCAAAGGAGAAGATTGTCCTCTTGCAAAAACAAACTTGCTCTCTTGTATGTGTTCACACAACCACCTTCTATTTCTCAAGGATCTAAATGGTGGCTAACCTACTTAAGAGTTATTTGCCACGGGATACTACCCACATGTTGGTTCATGTTCACCTACAAGCGGCACTTCCTTCCTTCCCCACATGGTTAAATGACCTAACAACGAGCATGAGAATATTTTTTTCCCTTTACCTCTAGTCCACCCATTTAAATCCTCACATGTTGGACACATCTTTGCCAAAAAGCTAGTGCAAAAAACAAAGGCCAACTTTGGGAATCTCCTGCACTCAATTTCAAATCTCATTTCAAATCCAACTATACAAAAAGATGCTTCTTCAAATTAAAAAAAATTAATACTATTTATTTATTTAGATGTTTGGCTTTGCCTTTTAGAATATTTTGTGGGATATGGTCATAGTGCTCCATCTAGGTAGCTTGGACGGGCCCTTGAAAAAAACACTTATCTGCCTGCACCTTTGGCTGTGGAATGGATGACAGTAGGATGATGATCAAATGAGACACAAGTAGGTGTTTTCAAAAGAAAACTAAAATCCCTTCCATATAGGCTTGGATTATAAACATTGCGATCCAAATGGTGAATGTATTGAACTTGTACAGTAGAATATAACGCAAATTATTGGCCCATTTGGAATGAATCAAGAATGAATCACAAATAATTTCATGTTACAAAGGATACTAGTAAGTCACAGAACAATCTCCCCCATACAATAAACATACAAAGCCCAAAAATTCCATTACGTGGAGATACTCATAAATCAACACAAATCAAAGTGCAATATAATTGAATAGCAATTCATCATTGCCATCTCAAATTTGCTAACTTTGAATTTTGGTAACATACCCTTTGATGGTCAAAATTCCAAATTTGTGGTCACTTTTGATCTATTTTGCATTGAGGGGTTAAATTTCAAGGAAGTAATTTTCTAATAAAACCTCCTATAATGGAACTCCTATGGGATGAAGTCAGCTATAGGATGTATCCGATGCCTAACACCTTCAAAGCATGGGAGCAATGGAAACACGACATGCTGATGTAATGTGTCCCAAAATCAACTATGTGGATCGTATGATCTTGATCACTATCTATATCCAACGGAAGACATGCTGATGGTTGTGGTGAGGTCATTACCCCACCATTGCCCACGTTGTTCCTAATTGATATCAATTTGCTTTGCTAAAGAAATGCAAGTTGGAAGGTGGCAAAGGGTCGGGAATGGGGTAGGCAAGAGCGGCAGAGCTTGGGGACTGCACTAGATTTCTGTACTTGTAGCCTGTTGGCTACATGTTAGTGCATAGAAGGGGTATTGATTATGACTATGAATTACAGTATATACATAGGGATATGACATTCAATTTCTTGGCAACGTAGATATAATATACCCTATGGAACATTGGAATCCGTACATAAATTTACAACATGGGCACATACGTATGTAGGAGAATTTAAAACGTTAGGATGAATTATTGAAGTATTTTCGTCTACAAAATTTGGAAGCCTATATTTTACTAGTTTTTTTTCCTTGTATACATATGTTGTGATGTAACTTTTTAGATAAAGCTTGTGTAGTATATATTCTTCTTCTTGCCATATTAATTATAACTTTGTATATATATCCTTTTTTGTCCACCTAAAAATTGTGAATATTAGTATAAAATGAACGTTACATACCCACATTAGATATTATGAAAGGTGCACCCTCGGGAGCAAGACTTATATGGGGGGAGGCAACAACTTGGATTAGGTGCTTACATGGGAGATGAGGGTACGGGTGGGGGGATGGAACATGGAGAAGGTAAGGGGAGAAAGGGGAGGGCAAACCAACCCATACATTGGTTCCTTGTTGGATGACTGCAACCCTGCCTTCAAGATACCAGTGTACATCTTGGTTTGCATGACCCGGAGAGGAAGGATAAGTGGGCAAGAAGGGGGAGTAACTTAACCCCTTAAGGACAAAGGCCCAATAATACATGATATCACAATTTTGTTATAAAGTTTGGTTTGGTGACCTAATTGGAGTAAACATACAAAAAGTAGTTGTTGGGAGTGATGTTTAGACTACATCTATGCAATTGGAATCAAGATAACTATGAAGAATTATCAAAACATCAATTTTGCTTCCAAAATTGATATTAAATCTATATATCATCAAAATTAGAGAAAAAAAAATTTGATTGGTTAGAATCATGGGATCTATCACATGGTGCAAAAATGGCAAGAAATATCAAGTCAATAAAACTTATAACATTCCTTCTATGACAAATTTTATAACTGATGCTTAGCACTTTAAAATCCATAGAAAGTTGTTAGGAGTGGATTCTTTCAAAACCATTTGACCAAGGTGGCTACAAATGGAATATAAATTAAAAATAAATGTAAAGAAATTTTCAATACCTCTAAAATGGCTTCAAAAATAACATGAGAGAGAGAGAGACGTGTCTCATGATTGTTTAAACAACGCAATTATAGGTTTATTTAAGATGATTTAGGTTTTAGGCTGAAAATTCACTCATTTATACAAACAAAGGGTGTGAGAAAGCTCTCGACTTTGGTACATGCATTTGTGATTTTCACACACCACACTCTATCTACACAATCAATAGTCTGGCAATAAATATATTTTAATTGGAGCATGTGCGGTGTTCAATCATAGGCACAACCATCAGCAACAATCTTGCACAAAAATATCCCATTTTAGCCTCTTTACCAAAGCCAATAGCACTTTGGTATGGTCAATTGTCTCATACTAATTGATTATTTTTAATGTAACTTGAAATGGCATCACAGTTCTCACCCAAGAGTGATCATATTCTTTAATGAATCCTTTTAATGTGAGGATACTATAAGGTTGTAGTCTTTTGTTGATGTCTAGCCACTTCGTCCATACATGTTCCAAGCATCACAATAATCCCACACACCAACATAATCAAAAGACCATAGACTTACTCTAGGGTCTTACCATCTTTCTTCTTGGATTCCGACTATTATATCTCATTTTTATTTTAATAGTTAACTTGACAAGTATACCATTCATTTCCACTCATTTAGATTATTAATTTCTTAGAAGTAATTGCCCAGTCAAATTATTAACTTGAATAAAAAATATAGACACAATTAACAACTGATATTACAATTTCAACCATTAATCCTTAAGCAATTAGCTTCCTCAAGGTACAAGTACTAGTGATTCTCCTCAAGTTTTAACCCGAACATTGTTTTACCTCAATAAGCCAATGGTCTTTCCAGTTTTAACCTTTCATCTCCCAATCATACCAAGTGTTGCAATATTTCAACTGTGCTTAACCTTTTGGCTAAGACTATAGCATGTTCAACGTCAACATTCTACTCCCAAGGCTTCACGCATAGACTCAATTGGAATCTCTATATACTACAATGACAACTTTCTCTTCCTTCTACCAGTTTCTCCATGACCAACTTTTTCTTATTTATTAGGAGACCATTGCCTTTGCACAATTCCACTAATGATTTACACAGACTACAACCATCCATACTCATGAGTTCATGAATGGTAATCGAGATCAAATCTTCACTCGATCGTTCATGAACCCTACTTCATTCTTCTCACTTGACTCCACTCTTTAGTGGAATGACTTTCAATCTCAAGGTCATCTTAAATAGAACTCCTTAACATGCCTTAATTTTCACTCTCTATATTAATGAGAGACTTGTCATACTAGCACAATTACTTTGGCAATTCACAATTCAATCATCCAATCAATCAACAATGTTTCAGATAACTCCCCTCACAAATTCTTCTGTTGTGACTCTCACAAGATCTCTCACAGACCATAGATTGTACCAATATAGTTGAATGTTCTAGTCCAAGTAACGCTACTACGTACCTAACCCTACGGCAAACCCTTGGGCTTAATAATGTAAGGAAATGAGGTGGTTTTTGCATAGAACTCACCTCGACTACTACCGCCCTCGCCATTGGGCTCGCTATAGCCAACAATTGGCGCAATTGCAAAGCATCATCTCACGCCAGATTGCGCCAACTTGCTTTCGACTATAGTTTGCCAGTTACCCTTCACTCCCAAATGGATGAGCCACCAATTTCTCTCTTTGCTCTATCAACTTTGTTAAGGCCAACTGACATGGGGCTCCTTGATGTTGCTATGTGCTTACCATTTGCCATTATTGGGTTTTGCCACTGGGGTTGAGGTTTAGTGCTAGATGTGTTCTAGGGGCAGGTTTATAGGAGTGCCAATGGTAGTTGTTTCATCATAATGGTGGGAGGCTTAGAATTTTTAATTCCTAGCATTGATTGCATAGGTTCAATAGCCTTGAGAAAGCATGATGGTGGAGTAGAAAGGTGGAGCATGCTTAATGGGGAAATGTAGCCGCTATGGGCATTTGAGATCCTCAACCCTTGCCTTATCTTTTCAATGCTTGTGCAAATTGTTGGCAATTGTGTGCATAGGATCTTGTGTAAGCTATTGGCAAAGCTTCATTATGGGTCCCCTTGTTGTTCCTAAGGATTTTAGTTATAATTATAAATAAATAAATAAATCAAGAGAGAGACTGCTTTCAATGACCAAAACTAGTAGATGAGCAGTAAAAGGTAAGAGGATATGTGGATAAGGGGATCTAGGTGTGATTGAGGATGGTGTGGTTGCCTTTTGATCGAGGATGTTCGTACCCGGTTCATCTAGATCACCCATTTTATTTTATTTATCATAGACACTTGGGGATGGGTGCTCAAACCCTAATAGAATTGTGGAAAACCCTAAGGTTGATTATGTAGTGTTAGATCCTACCATTGCTCATGCAAAAATTGTTGCATGTAGGAAAAGGAAAAAGGAATATGAATTGGCTTGAAAATTTTCAGGTACTTGGGCTCAAGGATTTTACAACAGTGTCTATCACATCATGTGATAGTGACATGATGCCAGACCCAAAAATGTCATGTCAACAGGGGGTAAGTCAGACATTCTACCCAAAAGTAAAATTGACATCATCAACCCCTAATCAACAGTTTGGTCAATTGCTACTTTGCAATCAATATAGCAATTGATTGCAAAGAAACCCAAAAGAAACCCCAAAAAATCCAAAAAATTGGACTGCTAGATCTTGTTGTCTACAAAATCTAATGGTCCAAAAAATGTTTTAGATCTTTTTGGACTTTTTAGCAGCCGAGTAGTTGGTTGATTGTTGTAGGTTGAGTGGGAGTATTTTCATTAGATCGTATTGGATGTAAGGGTGTGAGGAGCTCCTGGTTCCAAAGATGGACAATTTTTGGAAGCATGTTGGTGGGAGGAAATGTGTTAGAGCCTTCCCTAGAGTAAAGGTACTATGAGATTCTACACTTTGAGGGGCAATGAGCATGCTCTCAAAGAGAATTTTATGTACATAGAGGTAGTTCTTAAAGCCTCTGTGGTGAAAAGGTAGGATAATTTTACACTTTAAAGGCAAATGAGCATATTTTTATCGAGGAGATTTATGTCCAAAGAGGAATGGTCATTGTGGTCCAACAACTCGCACATGCTACAACCTTGTCTATGTTGTGCAATCTTGGAAGAGGGTCTCTATTTTATTAACCTTAGTGCATATAATTTAGGGGGGCACAATTGATGATATCAAAGAGGTGTGTGTTGGTGCTCTTACGATTTATGGTGGGCTACTTGGAGGGAACATCGTTGCCATGATTGTTTACATAGGTGCCAATGTTGCATCCACATTCCAAGCATGCCAAACTAGGTTGATATTGTAACTTCGGAAAATTTGGGCACCTCACCATCACTGCACTCTATTGTGTGGCAGGTAAGACTAACCTTGCTATGCATGCTTGTGTAGTCTTCCTCATGTTGTTTCAAAGTTGGAGGATCAAATATTACAATCTCTATACAATAGATGCTTTGAGCTTCTTCCTTTAAGAGGCATGTTGAATTCCAAAAACTTGCAGAGTGTACAAAATGAGGGCTTAAAGGTCTTGAGAAAACAATAAGACTAGGTGGATCAACATTCTAGAACTCTTCAAAAGAGTCGGACTGGTAATGAGTACACAATCTTGATTGCTAAGATGCATGTTGATAAAGAAGCCACTAGTGTTGCAACCATTGGTGTTTCATGCCCTTTTTGACATTGACGCTATCCTTGGTTTGCCTTGTGTGCTCCCCTCATTGGAGTGTGTCAAATCTTTGATGGGATTTGCCTAGTTTCATGATGTCTATTAAGTGGATTGCATAAAGGCAGTGAAGATCTTCCAATCTGATTATTCCAAATGTATTGTAATAGGAGCCCTCATTTGTTGTGAACAATACCTCTTGCCAAATCACTCAAGATTTGGTTGATGACTTGACCATTAATTTTGATGACCATGTCAATATCTTCATTTTAGGATAATGGGGCATTCTCATTTCACTTACCAAACCAACCCTTATACATTTTCCAAACATAGATGACCCAAGATAGAATTAAGGAGGTCCAAGTTCGAGTGAAAGGTTTGTGTGTTATGGCCTCAATACATTAATTAGTTAGCTTGGGAGCAAGTTTCCCTCTCATGAGTTTATGAATGCACTTAGCATTGTGTGGCTACATTATTGGTTGGTTCTAAGTTGAGAATCCATACTACCCATTCACTTGGTTGCGTTGAAGGGCTCAAAATTGTAGCTCCAAGAAGGTTGCAGATGCACCTCTTCGATGGGTTGAATGTTCCATTGAAAGACAAACCCTTGACTTGCAGATGTACCTCTTCAAGCTAACAATAAGACTCAAGCCCAAAGGCTATGACCAAACCTCATGACGAGAACCTTGTCACGAAACTATGGACCCAACTATCGTCAAATGGGTTGTTGTGCAATAGACTGAATAAATACATGAAGCTTTGGCACCGACTTTCCCATTATGCAAGTGATTGCTAGTGTTGAAGACAAGAGGAACTTCTTTACATTATCATTCATCAAGTCTAAACTATAGAATAGACTTTCAGGGACTTGAACACTACCATTTGCAGGTATGCACAACCACATTATGGCGTCAATACATTCCCTCTCCAAGACACAATCACAGATGGGATAGAAGCAAATTCAAGTGGGTGCAAATGAATAGGGTGACATGATGGTTTTCAGTCATTGGAGGCACGTGAGTAAGATCAAGATGAGTCTAGCTTCAATTGTGTGCAAGTTGCGTTCTTTTTACCTGAATTTTTGTGTGATTTGTTCATTTTATCAGGCAAGAAATGGAGCCACAATTTCATCTTGATGTGAACGACTTTTAAGGTTGGTTGCAACTTCCATTATTTTTTTTAAGTAATGTTTACTAATTTGTGGGTGTAGGCACTCTAGCTTGCAATAGGCAAGACTCCATTTTGTGGTTGGGATTTGAAACCTTGCAAAGTAAAAAAATTCACAAAACATGGCAATAAGCTGGCAAAAATATGGCACAAAGTTGTTTGAAATTACATTCATCCTCTTCTTGTTCACAATTTCCATTCAACTAGTTTGCATGCACTACTAGCATATGAGTTCTACACAATCGTCCCACACCAATGAAGAAACAAAGCAAATTTGTCACTATGCTAGATTTGCAAATATTCTATTTACATAGGACAAGCTTCCAATCGCATAGGTCAATTGCTTACGATTCATATGCTTGTAGTGATGGGGGCATTAGCTAATAACATTCTACTTATTCCTGAAAGCACTCGCCCATAATAACCTATAGTAATTTTGCAATAGCCATTTATAAATCCCTCTAGCTTAGCAAGGAAGTTGTCACAACCCTCTCTAGCTCCCCTTAACTATATTGACCATTTTTATTTCTAACAAGGGTCACGATCGTTAACCCTTTGCATTCCACCATGCTAATAATTAGCTCCTTCTGCCCCGGACCTTATAGTTCATAGGAGGGGAACCAACCCTCCTACTTTGCTTTCAGGACTCACCCCTTAATTGATAACCAATTCTTAAATGTGGGCTTCCATCCATGGAAGTCCAATCTTATGTTGATCATCGCGTTGCTGGAGCAACACTACAACAACCCGAATCATACTAGGCAACTATGCCCTCACATTGGGCCAATGCCCATGGAGGCCGTGCCGTTCGGCCTCGGGTGGGTTCGGCCACACTACCTCATCCATATAAGCCTGTGGGACATTTGGCAGGACCCCTACCCCACTGTCAAGAAATCTTTTGTCTCTCTACCACGGGGGGTGCACTTCATTGTCAAGTTGAACACCACGTGCGATAAAACAAAATCTACTTTTTACATAAAGCATCACCAAAATGGTTCAAAAGTTTATGATTTTTTTTCATGAGTAGATATACATGGTATCTATTACATAGTAAAAATTTGTAACCAAATTTGATGATTTGTTTTTTTAATAAAACATACCGTTTCTAACTAGAATGACGCAACATTGAACTAAAATAATTACTACAAAAAATGAAGATGACTAAAAATTTCAAAAAAATATACAAAAGATATTACCAATGGTTATGTGTATGTAGAAAAAATATCATAATTTAAAAAATGATCTATGGCATGTAATATAGGGTAGCAAACTTTTATCGCACGTGGCTATGAAATGTAAGGGGCTGTGACCCCCCCGTGCTCTCTACCAAGAGTTGGGGCCAAGTAGACATTTTCCCTTAGCCGATGGGCCTAGAAGTCCCCAACAGCTTTAGACCATCATAACCTCCTTATTTAATATCTGATGCTAATAAGCAACCACTCCATCTTCATCTACACTTCACGTAGATGCCAATGGACCCCTCACTTGCCCCATTTGGGCAAGCATTGAGAAAGTTATGCTTGTTCAACCCTTGGCAGTCCCAGGAGCCACTCCCAGGCCACCGCTGTACCAGGGCGCTGTCCTGGGACAGCGCCCCACTCAAATTGCCATAACTCCTAGCTCACACCTCCGATTGAGGTGTTCTTGAGCATTCTAGAATCTACACGCCAAAAGCTACGCATAGCTGATGGCCTTACCCTCGTGCCTCATAGTCTCCATGGGTGGGAGGCATTCCCAGCACCCGGGGCCCTCACCCACACTAGGATCACTTGGGCCCTCTCACCAACGGCGCCACAAGTCCCGGGTGTCACTCTGGGGTCCCCTTTGTGCCCATGGTGTTTCGGGCATTCCTCATG
This sequence comes from Polytrichum commune, assembly GCA_950295325.1. Lineage (NCBI taxonomy): Eukaryota > Viridiplantae > Streptophyta > Polytrichopsida > Polytrichales > Polytrichaceae > Polytrichum > Polytrichum commune. The sequence continues at coordinate 28,428,671 of OX485803.1, forward strand.
GAGAGGTGCGCAACAAAAGCTACATATGTTGCATAAGGCCATTATCAAAAGCTACTTGTGTTTTATTTTTAATTGCTCCAAAAAAATATTGCTCAAGCCTCGGAGGGCAAGCCAATATTGAACTTAGAGGATGATCACATGTGTTGCCTTTTAAAACGATAAATCTTACATGCTCACTAAGGTATTGAGGCCTTAAAGTAACACCTTCCTTTCAACCTTTATTTGAACAGCTAAAAATAGCCATGTGACAAAATTAGTGGATAAAATAAGGGGCTGCAAAAAAAAGCCTATTGGAAAAGAACCGCATTCACATCTCATCCTCGCCACTCTATCCACTCCCTGGAGACACTCCTCGCTATACCATGCCATAATAACCATGCCGTGCTAGCCATGTTGTCATGCCATATCACTTCTTTATGAGATAGCTTGCCGGGGTGGAGCCACATTGCACCCCATCACTCTTCCCAATTTTCCATTCATTGCCACCTATGCAAACTCTTGGGCGAAATTACTCCACTAATTTTGTGATAAATTGCCAGTTTTGTTGCACAAATTACAACCTCCTTTTTAGTAACTTGCACTCGGGTTATTTCTTTCATTGCCCACTTGTGTAGTTAAATTGTGACCCATAATTTTTCATTACTTGAATACGCATTTCATTCACCCTAGTTCTTGAATCTTGATCAATTGTGTCGCAATCGGTTGAGGGTTTGATTTGTGAGAGGAAAGAGGGGGAGGAGTGGAGCACGGTGAGCTTTGATTGTGTGTATATTGCACTCTCTACTCTTGTGCAAGTTGTAGCCTACAACTACAATGGACATCTATCGCGTTGTTTTTTACTGAGATGATTCTAAACCCTCCTCCCTCTTGCCTCCTTTATCAATCATGCTTGCATTTTCTGATCTTCTATCAATGCTTTTCATTTTTTATTGCTTGTGGCACCAATCTAGATTGTGATCTTTTCTCCCTTGTTGATTCAATTCATTTACACTTGTAGGTAGCTAATGTCGGTGTTTCCTACTACCTTTCTTGCTTGATCCAAGTGTTGGGTGCAGCATGTGTGCACATGGGCGTAAAGTGGTTGGGGGATGGAGTAAGAGCATCCTCAGTCGGTCTAGGTAAAGCTCACTGCAAACCAAAACCTATCTTTTGACTGACCTAAAATTAGAAACTGAAATTACCATCATTAGAAGCACACCTAAATAAACGTGAGATATTTCTCAAGAAAAAAGAATTGTAAAAATTTGACGTAGGTGAAATCCCTCATTGAAAACACCACATTTTCAAAATTTAGAGGGAGTGCACCAAATCTTGCTTAAAAATGGAAAGATCCTCCCACACTCCCTCCAAATTTTTGACATTTAGAGGGAGTGTGGGAGGATCTGTCCATTTTAAGCAAGATTTGGTGCACTCCCTCTAAATTTTGAGCAATTTTAAGCAAGATAGGTCTTGCTTTGCAGTGAGCTTTACCTAGACCGACTGAGGATGCTCTAAGTTGCTAGGGTGAAGCAGTACATTGTTTTGGAAACATATGCTTTGTCTTCCAAGAATGTCAGCTACTCGAGTCCATTGGAATTGCCCTCCGCAAGCAAGCATGCTAGGTTTCACTCCGAGGCATCTTCATCAAGTAGTAAGGTAAGTGACAATCCTTGTATCATTCCGCCCCATGCCAATGCCGTTGTGAAGCCAAGCTTGCCAACTCCTCACTTGCATTATATGTGGTTGAGATCATCAATGTTTCCTCTAATGCTCCAATAGCTATCCCCAATATGGCCCAAAATTAAATAAATGAGGTATCCCAAAAGTGTCAGGATGCATGGGTCATCACCCATCCGTGGGCTTAAATGCTTTGAGGTGGTGATGGAATTATGGATAGAGTTGAATGCATAGTCTATAGTCAGGTTAGAGGTCGTGAGGTGATCATGGGACCCAAAATTAACACATTAAAGAAACATGATGGCAAGAGGCAAACAAAACTGGATTTGCCACATATTGATGTGAAAAATGATGAGTCCTATGTGAACAAAAAATGCAGAAACCTGAGGGCTGCAACAATTTGTAATTCTCAAGCCAGGGCCACCCCACTATGTTGCAACAAGTAAGAGTATTTCATATTCCTCGTTTGCTTGCATGTTGCCATTGTGCATTATTGCCTTTTTTGCATTGTTGTTCTCATCATAATTATTGTTGTTTCTATTGCTAGAATTTCGTCAATGTGTGGTTTGCAATGACTAACTTGGTGGGTGCATGGCAAGTGCAAAAAGAATTTAAGGGTGATAGAACTCGGAAGATCAACCAAGTTGCAACCGTGTCTTACCTCTTGAAAATTAGGCGTCTAATGCTCGAGTATGAGAGCATGAAGAGACTTAATTTTTTTTTGAGGATGCCACATCTAAGCATCAAGCACTAGTGGGATAACATTGGTTGGATGACCGCTGACTACTTGCATGCGCAAGTGATGAGATGAGTAAAGGAGGTTACAGTTGCAACCAAGTACATTGCGTCACATGTGATGAGATGAGTAAAGGAGGTTACATTTGCAACCAAGTACATTGCGTCACCTGTGATGAAGGCACAACAATTGACAATCAATCATGGATTTCAATCCATGCCTACTATGTCTAGGATTTCTATAGGCAGTAGATGTTTGTATCCCTCGAGTGGTTAATTGAAGGCACTTTCGCTAGTCATTTGGCAATGACACTTGTGGAGGCACTTGCCACCCATGCTAGTCTTGACATTGATGAACTTCGGAATAAATTCACGTCCTTTGGGCCAAACGGAACTTTAATATTCCAAGTGAGCCTAAACCTAGTCCTCATTTGCATTTGTAGTTTTGGTTCTTGTTACTATGTCAATTCCATTTTGCCTATGTATTAATAGGTTGCATAGGTGAGGGGTATTTTGATATCTATGTGCAATCATAATGTACATAGAAATCAAATTGCCCCTTGTATTTTTCATTCCATATTGCACATAAATATTTGATGTATGTGTGGGTTGGGTGCATGGGTCTCGAGGGGATGCGACAAAGCTCCTGCAGGATATATACCATCACTCCTCACATGAAAGGGGTCCATTGTGTAAGCCACATGACCAACCTCATTGTGAAGGAGTTGTCTCATTTTCCAGTAATTCAAAAAATTGAAAACTTGCTCCATGTGCTACACAAATACTTCGCTCAAAGCCCTAAATAGCATATCGAGTTCACAAAGCTAGCAGAGGTTATGGAGATCAAGGGTCTCAAGATTCTTAGATATGTGAAAACACGATTGCTAAGCATGGTTTCACCTTTGAAACATGTGATGAGCGAATACTTGACCTTAATCCAAAAAATGCAAGAAGATAGTAAGGATATCACCACCCCGCATGCATCACACAAGGTGGCAAAGGCTAATTCTTCATTGCTAGTAGATGTGTTTGTTCCCATTGCCTTATCATGATTTTAACCTTTGCCTGAGATGGTGCACTACTTGGTGAAGTTTTCCCAACAACATGATATTCTCATTTGTGACTACCTTGCCGAAATCAAGGTGTGTCGAGGTCAATTGTATACATTGTATTTGACCTCCAACCTTCATTTAGCAAAATGGCCAATCTCTGAGGGGGTCGGCATGGCACCCTCTCCATGGTGTGGGAGACATCAGTGTTGGATTTGAATGAGCCCGATGAGCAACTTGCATTCAACTATGAGCAACACATTTACCCTGCTACTATAGTGGACACAATTGGCAAACTCAACAATATGACTATTATGTTTTTAAAATAATATTAAAAAAAAATGTAGCCACTCCAAGCTTCAAAAACATTAATATAATTTGGAAAATAAACTCCTGGCGAATGGACATTGTAGCCAACTCCTCAACATAAACATCCAGCTTATAGACTTCCTCTCAATACATGAAGAAAGCCAAAAGAGGGCTACTTCCTTTTGGCGACACCTATTTTAAATCCTTAAGCCATTAGCGAGTGCAATGGTGCCATCAAGTAAGTCATTGTTAAAAGTGATTAATCATATGAGGTCTTATACACAAAATAGCGTCATTTTGGCCATTTGTGGTAGTGGTGTAAGCAATGAACTAGGAGAATCGGTAGCTAGTTTCAAATGATCCAGTCGAATTTAAGAGATAACCGATTGGAGTTCAAGACTTCACAAAAATTTCCAATCATTTTAGAGGAATTTAGAGTTTAAAATACCTCAATTTTATAAAGAAAAATAATTTTGTCTAATATGTATACTAATAGTTTGCTAATCTATTGAATTTTGTTTGAAAAAAAATCCAAGCTATTCAACGTGTATGGAATAACAAAAGTTTCCTAAAGTGTCACTCTAAGGTCTCAGAGCAAGTTCACGGGTTCTCAATACAATGCCATGCAATGGAACAATGCCGGGGTTAGCCCATGAGCTAGACCCATAATGCCATACACTACACTAGATTCTTTATCGTCACACAGCCGTGTTGACACTACATACCTCCTTAATACTTGCATTTTGGCTGCCACATGCATGATATTAGCCCGGGCGGTGCACCTTGCATAATACGTATGAGTATACGCGAGTGCACAAAAGGGGTATTAATTTGAGCTTTCCGTACTATATATATATGAAGGATCTCTATAAAATACACAACATTTGTACTTGTATGGTAGGGTCACTAGACTTTATGACATAGTATTTAATATTGGATGAAATTGGGATGAATATTTTTCTCATGTCCTTGACTCATCCATGTATATATGGAGAGAGGCAGTATTAGGGATTTGGAAGGGGTGGTTGAGCTAAGAACGAGGCCACTTCTTGCTTAGGGTTGCAAGAGGAACGGCCATTGTTTCTTTGTGGTTGACGTGGGTGGTTGATGCCTTCATAAAGTCATGGGCAACATTGAAATTGCGAAGGTGCCAATTCTCGGATGGGTTGTCTCTCAATAATTTTAGTATCATTAGTAAACCTCCAATGTTTGCAACAATCTAGATTAAGCATTTAAAGATCGCGATTGTTGCAAGTTCTAGGATTAAGCATGGAGATTGGTTTATGTTGGTATGAAAAAGGAACTAACAATAAGTGGACTCACAATCTTATGGATCACTTGATGCTAGATTTAAAAACAATGAATGCATTAGCTCCTATATGACATATATTGTAAACTTAGATGCGTATGAGTTACATCGGGAGGATGAAAAGTCTTCAACAACTTTATTGATGAATGCTAAGGTTTTAAATTATACATATGATAGGGGTTCATTTGTATTCAAAAGTATTTGTATACTTATATTAATGACCATATACATATGTGAGTTTCATATGTATAAATAATGTCACTTGTACTTTTAACATTGACATTGTACGTGTATTGCTTGATTTTACAAACAAATAACTTGATATAGGGGGTTTTTAGAGTATGTTGCAAATACACATGGTCCTTGGTTTCAATAAAAGGTGCACCCCCGGGGGATATTAGGGAGGTTAAAGTGTATTTCTATGTAAAGCCTTTGTGTATTGTAAGATATTAGTTTTGATCATGGGACCCACAATTTATGAAGCTCATATAGAGTGAACGTGTGGGACATACAATGAGACTACTCCCCTCTGGAACATTGTTACCCGGTTTAGCACCCTTTCCTATCCTATTAACGTTCAATGCACAACTTGTGATCATGCTCTCAATACAAACAAACAGCGAGAAACCGCCTGCTAGTTACAAATGAATTGCTGGAGTTTGAGAAATAAGTGGTTGAAGTCCAAGACTTTAGGAAAACTACTGATCATTTTAGAGGAACGTATAGAGAAGACACACCTCAAACTAGTAAAGAAGAGCCGAAAGATGTCAGCATGTAAACAATGTTGGATTTGGAAACACTAAGATCTCCAACAATCTATGATCGAGGAGAAACCGGCAACTGGTTAGAAATGAACCGGTTGAGTTTGAGGGAAAAAAACCGGTTGAAGTTCAAGACTATAGGAAATTTATCAATCATTTTAGAGGAATTTATAAAATCTACCCCAATTTGAATAAAGGAAAACTTAAGGATGTCTTCTTCTTTAACTTCTTGAGACAGAAGACCAACAGGCCAACGCCAAAGCACGGGAGGCAATCGACCACCTAGCAAGTAATTATGTCAAGTAGAGAGGAGATTCCGCAACCAAGAATCGAACTGCCAACGTCTTCCTTGAGATTTGGGTATCTCTCCACCATCATCCAGTAGTTTAGGGTCATCTCGGACCAAAAACCGAAGGATGTCAACATGTAAACGTGTTGGATTTTGCAAACACTGGGATCTCGACCGATTCTGCTCCAAAATCTCCCTGGGCACTGCTCATGACCTAATTATGTAGCCCAGGTGGCCACTGGACTGTTTGTACTCTAGGCCGAGTACAGAAATATGTGTTCAATAAGAGGCCCTCAGGTGATGAGGTGTCCGGTAATAGGCAATAAGTACCTTTGTGTGTGTGTGTACAATAATTCCCGGGAGCCTGGACGGACCGATATTTGGTTCTCCAGGCTTTCTCTGGTGACCATGATGACGGCCCCGCCTTCGAATCTAATCTGATGCCGCTGTAAACGCCGGTGTCGTCTGCCACCTCCCCTGCATGTTGCCACTAGAGTGTGTGTTTCTCCACCCGACCGGCTAAAGGCACCCATCAATCCACTGGCTTGCTGTCTTTATGTCAAGCTCCGCACTTCACAATGGCCCGGGAGAACCGACCTTTAAGGGCGGTTTACACTATGGACCATGACGTTGTCCCAGGGCGATGTAAGAGCGCGGATTGGCTGTTGAACTTGTCCCGGGACCACTTCGGTTTACACTAGGGGGAAAATGGCAGAGGGACCGTGAAGGACGAGGTCCCCAAAACCTAATAAATGCACTGACATGGTCCAACGGGTTTTGCGGTGAGAGAGACAAAAGAGATGGTCAAGTACGAAAAGGTAGGGGGGGGGGGCATGGCAGAGGAAAACCGTTTCAATACACCTTCAATGAATTTCTTTTGGGGGTTGTGCGTGATATGGCGGCTGCCCTTCCCTTCATTATAGGAAATGTTGAAAATCAAAAAACTAGTATAACGGTATAATTGAAAAAAAACCAATATAATGTCTAAATCCCAAAAAGTAGAAAAATGTTAAATTAACTAAAATCAGTAAATCGGACAATACAACGGTAAAATATTAAATTAAAGTAAAATAGGAGAATGATTAAAAAATAGTAAATCAAAATAACAACAAATAACATGAAGACAGTACAAATACAAACTAAATTGAAAATTAAAACAAAAAAACATGAAATGTACTAAAATTTGTATGTAAAGTTATTGTATTCAGTAGGCTTTCATTTGTCTTGAGAACATATTGTGACATTCTGTAGTAGTCTGAGGATTTTGTGGGCAATAATGGAGGGATATAATGTAGATGAAGAATCACCGTTAGAGTTATAGAGTGAATGGTCAGAAAGTTCGCAATGGATAGAATATATGAAAATTCTATTTTAAAGGAGTAAACAATCGTCCATTTCCGAAATGTTGCATACTTCTAATCTACTCTCCTCACCTTCTACTGTATTTCAACATCTACCAATGTTGGAGGGACTTTAAGGTTTATCACCTCATTGCCATTCAAAGCGAGATGAACAAAACAATTGCCAAAACCGCAAACAAACAAGGTAATTTTTTTTAAGCTATTGTTCAAAAAAAAAAAAAAAAAACTAAGTTAAATGAGGTTGAATGTGGGTCGCCATAGAAGGTCTTAGCCTTAGCCTTAGCCATATAGTCACTATGGCCCCCCTCATCCCAAAACAAGGTCACTCGCTACCACGGTAGCTTCAGGTTTCATCTTCCAGCTATATGCGGGCTCGCGGGCGAGAGGTTTCGAACCCACAACCTATCCTATCCAAAATTTTACCGGCCCGACCGGTTCATCACTAATTCTTTATATGTATTTTGCTCAATATGGTTTATGGAATGTATATTATGTGGTTACACTTTAAATATTGTATGCAAAGAAAATTTATATACAAAGGTATTTTATATGTAAAAACATCTTTTTACAGAGCTATTGTTTCATTATTTCATGTGTATTTTTATAGTTTGTTGTTTTCATCTGCAGGTGTAAACACTTTGAATACATTGCAAATTCGCTTAGTAGATGCCATCAAACATTTTAATCATTCTTGGTTGTCTTGTAAAAAAAATTCAAAAACATTATGAAAGAATACATGTATAACAAGAGGGCAATTGAAATTTATAGATCAAATAGAGTGCAAAAATATAAATGATTTCAAGAAATAAATGAATAACTCGAAAGTAGAACAAATACATATTACAAATTCCAACAAGTGCAACGGAATTATTTCACAAAATGTTATTCAATATACACTTATATCATGTCAAATAACATTAATTACTACACCAACAACAGATGGATCACAATACAAAAAAAACTCAAAAGTTTATTGAAACAGATTATCAGCAATTTCAGAGTTTTTCTTGCGTTCTTCCAACAATCTATTAATTTTTTTAAGAATAGGGACAAAAAATTTGTAGCTCTCTTAGATAAATTTTAGTTATTGTTCTACTATATCACTGTCATTATTTATATATGAATCTGGTATACCAAATCTATTTCATATTTTGTACTGCCACAAATTTTTTGCTAGTAAATTGTGCATAACTGTAGCTTTTCATATAATATCATTTTATAAAGATTTAATTTGATTTTTTTATTGAATCAACCTAATATTAATGGTAAATAGAATATACATAATAAATAATATATCGGTTGGGTAAGTTAGAAGTTAGAAATTAGCTTAGTAAGTAAATCCTAATAGAACAAGTAGCAACGGATTATTATAAGATTATATCAGAATTAACTTAGTTAAAGGCAATAATCGAGTGGTTGGTAAGGCTAAGGGTTTAATATATTCCCAAATTCAAAATAACTACGCGACAATACAATTATAAGAGTGGAGTGAAACGACATTTACTAGTAAGGATATCTCTTTGACTTAGCCGATTCGCCTCGAAGAGAGAAGATCCAATTTGACAAGTATCTTTTGACATTACTAAGTCAAAATATGATGAAGTTTTTTAGATGAGAAGAATCAATGGTGGCTCAAATAATTCATTGCGAAGGTAGACGTAACGAGGCGCAATACCACGGAAGTGTTCAACTCCATCGCGTTACACAACCCTATTTAAGGGGTGTCGAAGCTCCTTCAACATCATCATTTTGGAAATTTTGGAAATTTTTCTCGGTTTCGAGCCTTTTGAGATCCAAACCCCTTCAAGCATAATTATTTTCTTCTCCAACCCAAATGTTTCCAAGTTCAATCAACCCTTAATCGAAAGACCCGTTATTAGTATTTAGTATTTAGAGTGTTTGTGCCCCTCGAGAGGAAGTAGGTTGTTCTTATCATTCAAATAAAATATTTTCTCATAATTAATTTAATCTTTGTGTCTTTATATTGAAGTTACATTATAATTTTATTTTCTTATTAATGAAGTATTATTTATTCATATAGAATATCATATTAGTTAGTGACTTTGAAACAAAAAAAAACAACGTAGTTCAGAAGCTTATCACGTATGACCTTCAAATCTGATTCCAACTTATCTTATATGCATAAATAGATGTTAAAGTATTATTCCAATAAAATTAGTTTTATTAAAATCTAAAATTTTATCTAGAAATTATGAGCGTTTCCGTGGGACAGCTTCTATTGTGGTACTGCTAACTTTGTAGCTTCCCCCGGCTGGCTGGAGAGTCCATTTTCTATCATTTTTATATTTCTAGATAAGTCTCAAAGTTATGTCTTTATTCATATTAGTTTTGTTTGATTCTAAAATTTTGACTAAAAATTATAAACATTTTCGTGAGGCAGCTCACATAACCTTATTCCTTCTCAAATAGCTATAAATTCTAAAATATTTTATTAGCATTTGGTTACCTTTGTGTTGAATTTTAGTAGTTGAACTATATTAGAAGGGTCTAGATTGCCAATTTTAAAGAAACTAAGCTTAGGTTTGGCTAATTAGATGCTTAGGAGGCTAACTACAACCTTTTCATTCAAAAAACTTTCAAACCTTAGAAAATATTATTTGTGAACTAAGGGTAAACACGAATCAATCATTTGGATTGGAAACCAAGGGGTGCCTACTTACCTCACATATTTGCCTTGTCATTTTTTTTCAATAAAAATATTTTTTTTTCTTCATCATTTATCACGTCTGAAATTGGAGCGTTATCCTTAGCCAAAATCTTTCTTCTCACTTCAGGAAGCTTCATTTTTTTGCTCCCACAGTTCACTTCCTTCTCATAATTTTCCCTCAGTAACTCTTCTAGCTAGTTAGTTTTCTTTTTCTACAATCCAATTTTCTTCAATCCATTCATTGTTTGCAATACATAAATTATACAACACTATACACGTAGCTACAATATATGTCATACTCCTCAATAATACCTCCGATCGCTTCATTATCAACTTCCATCTACCCTTCTGTATACCAAATGCATTTTCTACACACATTCTAGTTGAAGACTGGATGAAATTCCAATTTGTTTCTTTCCCATATAATACAGTGTTCCCTTCCCTTAAATGGATAGTACATCCACGGCCTCACCGGATACGCAACGTCTCCGACAAGTTTGTATGGTTGGAATTCTTCCTCTATACATACTCGTATAATTTTTTGTCACCTGGAATACATCCAATCGTGTAGACTTCTTGCCCAACCGAATTCATAATTCCAAATTATATAATCAAGTGCAACAATCATTTGTAAAATTGCTGAGTGTAATGATTTCCTATAGTATTAGTTTTTTCCACCGACTACTGGAGCTAAAACAGGAATATGCGAACCATTTATTGCCCCTATGACGTACGGTATACCATGCAATTGTTTAAATCTTGTAGCTAAAATCCTAAACTGTGATTCATCCAGAGTTTGTACAAAAACAAGCTGCAAATGTTCCTAACAACCCTACAAAATTCCCTCATCATTTTTGATAATGTGCTCTTACGAACTTCATACAATCTCCTATGTTTTACAGTTCATCGCCGCTACTTAATTTGTCCAATGACATTGCTACTCTCTCTTCCATCGGTATAGTAAATAAAACAAGTTTCTTCTTTCCTCAAATACGGGCCCAATTTCTCACACAAAAATCTAAATGTATTATATTTCATTCGAGTTCGCTTTCTAAACTTTCTCTCCGTCCACGATCCCAATAACAATCGTTCCACAAATCCAGACATCCATTATTGACTTCATATGTTTTTCTCTCTATGCCCTATACTCTCATAAACCAAGCTCAAAATTGCAACCTTCTTCCACTCTCCTTGTAAAAGCAATGTTTGAATGTCCACAACATGCTTCACAAGCATGTACAATAACATGTATAATCCTAAAAGCAACACAAGGCTCCTCCCCCTCTCATCCATTGCAACCATGCTTACTGAAATCCAAAGTGAAAACAAGCACAAACAAGAAATGAGGTCAAGACAAGATTATTTAAGCCAATGAATTATTTGTCGTTTCCCCATGAATGAAATTGTCATAAACACTCCCAAAATTTATCAATGTTGATAGAAATCCTCAACTTTTGGATGAATGTGTCCATACTTGAATGAAAACACGTAACATCGTATATATGTGGCTTCATCACTCCCACGATTGTCGCCACATTGGTTTTCTTGAAAATGAGAAGATGAACAACACACTGCCAAGGGGGTAATATTGAAAACATGCCCCCTAAAAGTTGGTTATTAATTCATCCCAATTTAAGCTTTCTAGAGTATTATGAACATGGCATCTAGGGGTTCATTTTGCTAGAAATAAAATTGTCCAGGTATTACAACAATGATGAGCGTTTTCACCTCCTTCTCCTCCAGTTCACCCTCCTCCCGAGTAGGTGTTATGTAAACATTGACATGTGCAAGGTGTTGGCGTTATTTTTATTTTATTTGGAGGGGGGTGGGAGGTGGGGGGGGGGGGCTAAGCTTACTAGCTTTTCACTAGAAAACATTGAGCAACAAATGACGGGTGATGAGTCTTATTTAATGCTTCAAAGTAAAAAATTGTAAAAATCTTAGAATCAAATTATGTTCATTTTGAAAAAATACTACATGTATTTCAAGAAAATTTATCAAACATACATCACATAATTATACGCAATACTCCATTATTAATCCTAAATCCCTTTATCTCAAGTGCTTCATATCTCAACAAGGGAGTGACCCCAACATATTTAGTACAGGCTTTTGAAATTTCATCACTAATTCAATTACCTTGATTTGATGCGGTGCACATTATAATGGACTAACAAAGTATTCTTCAAACCATAGAAGTTAGTGTAGTATGCAAGGTGTTAGATCTTACAATGTAACACGTGCTTAAAACTTACAATACATCATTTCATGTGGACTTGCACACATGTTCTCTTTGAGAGTGGTGGCGGAACGATGTGCAAGGAATCTCATGATTTTTTATTTTTTTATTTTTTTATTTTTTTATTTTTTTGAGACAGAAGGCCAACAGGCCAACGCCAAAGCACAGGAGGCAGTTGACCACCTGGCAAGTTTCCGTCAAGTAGAGAAGAGATTTCACAGCCGGGATTCGAACCGCCAACCTCTTCCTTGAGATTTGGGTATCTCTCCACCATCATCCGGTAGTTTAAGGTCATCTCGGACCAGAATCTCATGATCTTCACAAAGCAAAAACTTTGTAAGGCACATAATTTGCTTGCTTCGACAATGGCAACAAAATACAAAAGCTCCACCATTTAACAACAACAACTGATTTAGTGCATCATTGAATAGGTGTTTGATTTAGAAGGAGGAAAGGTGACCTCATAAGGCCCACATACCTTATGAAGATTCTCTCGTCGTCAAAAAAGTTAGCAACTATACAATCTATTAGTAGTTTTTTTTTTAAAAAACTTCATTGTAAAATAAATTGTTTCAAGATTACATCATATTCTTTACCTGTGTTTACGCCCTCTCAATCTGGCAAGTTTTTGCATCACTGATTCACTGTGGGGAGTGATTCTACCATGCATCCAATATTGCCTGTAGGGCTAGATCCTCTATTTTATTGATAGGTTATTTATTACAAGATTCAACATTCTTAAGTTGTAAGTTTTTGATACAAAAATAGCCTGAAGAGGTATAGTAGCTCTGTGTCACTCAAGGCGCTTTGAATGGGGCATGTGTAGGTATGCCTTTATTTTTATTTTATTTTAAAATATGCATTTTAAAATACTCGGAACAAATTGAGGTTTTTCTATTAATTTTTTTTTTACTACTACAGTCAGTCCAGGTCAATAAGACAAAAGTATTGTAGTTCTCTAGTAGCTTGGGCACCTATCTGCTCAATAATTGATTATAGTGGGAAGGTAAGTTAGGCAACCCAAAAAACAATTTTCTAAAATTGGGCAGCTTCAAAAAGTAACTTAAATTAAGTTAGACATTCATCCAAGTCATTTCCATAATTCATGGATGGTTTTCTAGAGTTCATCTATGTTGGCAACGATTAACCAAAACACTTCCCTTAACCAACATGATACCTTTGTCACCCGGGAGATCGTTGGTGTTATAGATCATGATCTTGCAATGTTACATGTACCTTCGTCACCTGGGAGAGTAAAGGAACCATCCATGTAGTAATTGTGTTGTGGGGGGTATTGCAGAAGGAGTATGGTGGTAATGGAGGGTGCAAGTCCAAGTGGGATGATGGTGGGGGGAAGTGAAGGTGGGGTGAGGGTCTATATCCATGATTTGGAGGGCTTTATGGGTAATGTGGTAGAGGTGGTTGGTAGTAGGGGATGTGTGTAAGAGGGATTAAGGTAGAAATACTATAAACCGCGAACTACCCTCTACCCGTGTAGTAGACTTTCGTTAGAATAGTGAACTACCTTTTCTGAAACTAATAATTGCGAGGCTGGCAGCTTAAAATGCATGTACTATCAGTTTAGCCAAATTTAGCCATGTTTGACTATCATCAATCATAGTTTAATGTACTCATGAGTTAACCGCTTTAGGTATTAACTGTGTGGAAATGAGCATTACCGTGTTTGGTTTAAGGAGAATCCCCAGGGAGTGCACTGTTCAAGTACTGTATTTATACACGTGGGTGCACAAAAGGGGTATTATTTAAAACAAGCATGTACAAAATGTACGTACAAGAGACATATTGCTATTAAGCAAGAAGTAGATATACACGAGGCTATAGAAAAATATATGTAAAGTACGCATTTACGCGTTTACGCGTTCAAGTTAGACCTGGACCAAGAATCATGTGTTTTTTCATCCACTAAGTAACGACTTTATAACTAAAAATCCATGATTTGATATTATACATATAATAGGGCCATATTTTTGCATTTCCAAACATTTGTACACATGTTATACACAATTTCTGTATTTGTTTTTGGACCCTTGTGTATGTATGGAAATGTATTTTGAAGCAATGAGATTTGTAAGTATATTGCTTGATTTTAGCAAAAATAAAATGTATACAGGGGTATTTAATAAGGGGCATGCACGCACGTGATGCTTGGTTTTAATGAATAGTGCACACCCTGGGGGAGAATCTAGTGAACAAGTAGGGGGGTTTGACAAACTTTCCACCTTGAAAAATTGTAGAATTTCTTTTACAAGGAATAAAATAATATGAAACAACTTGCATTCTTCATGAATCCTTCACTTCTATCTTGGAAAATTATCTCATAATTTAAGATCATATCTTCAATGCGAATCACCTTATTTTCACGGTTTATGGTATCTCTACCTTATAAGGGAGGAGGCTTGTGAGAGAGATGTGATGTGGGGGGAAATGGGAATCAAGGGAATAATGGACACATACAATGGTGGTAGGGAGAGGGCTGGGGCGAACCAACCCATACACTGGTTCCTTGGAGGCAAGGGGGTTTAGGCATCCAACAAGGAACGAGTGTATGGTTTGGTTTGCCCAAATCTAGGGAGAGGCTCTTTGTGTTTGTAACAAGTGGCAGTGATCTGGAAATTTTTGGGCATAACCGGTTGAGATCGTAGTGTTTGCTAGTCCAACCGGTTACATGTTGACATCCTCCGGTTCTCCTTTATTAAATTGAGGTATATTCTACAAATTCCTCTAAAATGATCGGTAATTTTCCTACAGTCTTGAACTTCAACCAATTATTGGTCCAAGACGACCCTAAACTACCGGATGATGATGGAGAGATACCCAAATCTCAAGGAAGAGGTTGGCGGTTTGATTCCCGGCTGTGAAATCTCCTCTCTACTTGACGGAAAACTTGTCAAATGGTCAACTGCCTCCTGTGCTTTGACGCTGGCCTATCAACCTTCTGTCACATCAAAAATTTAAAAAAAATTTAAAATTCAACTAGATATTTCTCAAACTCAACCGGTTCATCTATAACTAACTGCCGGTTCTCCCCGATCATTGATAGGTGGGTAGGAATTGGGGTGGGTGGCAATTCATGAGGGGGAATAGTAGCCACGAGGTGGACTTGGGGAAGTGCCAAGTATTGAAGTGTAGTGGAAAGTCTAGTCCTCATGATTGAGTATAACTATGTTGTGTGTATTGGGACTTTGATGGGATGCCATGAGGTCATGTGACGGCAGGTGCAGTCATTTTGGAACTCAGTAGTGGGCCCAGTGCTCAAGACCAGCTTGGAAGTTTTTCAATAGGACTATGTCGCAAGAAACAACTACCGTCTAACTTAGTGTCACAAATGAACTGGGAGAACCGACCACGCGTTCCAGATGTACCAGTTGAGTTTGAGAAATAAGTGGTTGGAATTCAAGACTTCAGGAACACTACCGACCACTTTTAAAAGGAATCTATGAAGTATACCTCAATTGTAATAAAGAAAAATTTGAAAAATGTTAACATGTAACCGGCTAGACTTGGGAACAATAGGATTTTGAGTGATTGTGTCCAACAATCTCTTTGGGCATTGCTAACATCCATTGTCATTGCACACTTTGTCGGTATTCGGTCACTCACATCTCGCAGTGACATCGTAACCTTCTAGAGTCGAACCACATGTTCTTGATCAAGAGCCCATTGGGAATTCATAGGGTACCAAAATTTCGATGAGGTTGGGATTGATTTAGGTAATTTCTTTTCGTGGGTGGTTCAAATTAGGTTCCACGTTTCATGGCTTGGGTTTTCGTGCATAGCAAGAAATGATTGCCAATTGTCATGTTGATTAGAGCATGAGTTAGTGCGAATGTCAAAATTTTCATAACTAATCAGAAGCGACTATTTCCAAAAAGTAGGGGTGTGTAGGTCATAATCTAGACCCCATGAAGGTATTAATTTTCACTTCTATGGAAGTTTTTAGCATATGCTTACAATCCAAAGAAACTCCAAAAGAGTGTTTAATACTTAAAACGCTTCTAGGCTCAACTCCAAAATTCCAAGTAGTTGTGGGTGCTATAGGGAGGAAGACGGATTGCATGCAATTTCTAGGGTTGAAGAAGAAAGCTCACAATCCGGTCACAATGGAAGTTTTTTTTTTGGGTGTTGATCAACAACAATGCACACCTTTCTTGCGAACTTGTACACCAACGGATCTTGGTTTCTAAGTCTCCTACTTCGGTTATGGTATCACCATGGAATCGATAGTGACACATGCCCCTGGTTTTGAGTGTTAAAGTGAGGAGGAATTCGTCTCAAAATATGCAGTTATGGCAAACTCTAGACATTGGTAATGTATTTTGGCCAATTTGTAGCTTCAATTTAAGAATAGTTTTTCAATTTAAGGAATGAAATTATTGAAAATTTTGCAATCCTCCTGACTTCTCTCTTCCTACATGGAAAAAAATTGCATTGCCTTATACTTCTCCATATATGGCGTAGAATCTCTTAAGTAATCAATTATGGGCGGCTCTACCTTATCTTACATGGTCATTGTGCATCATGGCCAACATTGCTCAGCTGATGAGATATGTTCAACTACCATGACTTCAAATTTAGTGTGAAGGAGTGAAATTATGGCATATGTAGTCTTTATTATTGAATCTACTCTTGGGCCCATGAACACACCTCATCAATTGAGTAATGTTGTGGCAAATCACGTCAAACATCTACCTGAAAAAACAATTTCAAAAAATCATGCACCGGCTGGGATTAGACATTGTGGAGTTTTGTGACATACTCATAATGCCAATCACTTTTACATAGCACATGCCACCCTCAATAATACACAACACGTTTGATTTAGTGTGGTGCACATTATTCATTATTGACCCATGCATATGACCTGGCATTTACTAAATGGCAACCAAAGAACACGAGCATGGGATGCATGAGAAGTCATGGATGTTGTTATGATCAACATGGCACATCAATCTTGTGGTGTATTGGTTTCATTTGAGAATCATCATTATAATGTCTCAAATATTCTCCCTAAGTACATGATGTACGGGACTTGTTCAATTCATACCCTTTTTGTGCACCCATATGGGTAGGTACTCCAATATCGAATCATAGAGATCACCCTTGGGGGCCGGGATAATTAAAGTTTTCATCATTCTCCTAGTCCCCCCCCCCAATAATAGTTTGTTATGCAATTCACATGTATTGACAATACATAAGACTCTCTCAAATGCAATACAAATTTGGACAGTTCTTTTGTCCAAAATTACTTATATCACGAGTAAGACAATCTTGCCATTTATAGGGCTAGTGTCCCATTCCAAGAGATACATAAATTCAAGAGAAGAGTAAATGCCAAGTATGATAGCAACGAGACACCCATGTACTCAAGTTGTATATGGGCCCTATAGCCCTTTCTGCAGGCCATTTGTTCATGGACAAGAACTGAGCTCAAGGAATGCTTTCTAAATGAATAGACCAACACAAGGGAGATGCCAGAAGTGTTATCCAACTGGTTGTATAAAAACATGTGTGCTTGAATCCAACATACTTAGATGTAACATACACTTCAATCTAGTAGTTGAGGCCACCCAAATTCCCATACACATATATAACCAAATGAGAACAATCTTACTTTACCCAAAGCATCTCCCATCCTAAAGGAACACCTAAATCAAACAGTTTTGCATAGTTCCTCTTTTGTCTGTAGCCTTATTCTCCCAAATCATCTTCACTAAGAACTCGCATATATACACCACAAAAGCAAAATTATGAAAGGTTTTCCCCAACATTGACACTCTCAAACATGTCACACATTTAAAGCAGCGTGACATGGTAACACCTGCATCCCGAATCAGAAGCAAAACAAAGGGTGTGGGTTCAAGTGACCAATTAACACTGTCTTTTGGATCTTCAAGTAAACCTTGGACATTAATTGTAGACCTTGATAGAATATGAAGTTGTTTTACCCTAAAAACCCCAACAAAGTAAAGACAAATGTGCAATATTGTATACCTGAAGAGGCTTGAGACTCATTTACTCTGTCAGATACTCTAAATGAGTCATTCAAACCTCTTGAAGTTGCCAGTGGCCTCCCTCTGTGTCCAATCAATGATGCTGATGAAGTGGACTTCAATGTTGCCCAATAACTTCAATTTTGGTAAGCTTGATGCCATATACATTAATCTCCCGCTTAAGTCCGCACCCGTTCAAGTACGCATCCCGGTTAAGTGCGCAAATTTTTTGGACAAAAATTAGGGTTCATACTTTATTGTTTGAACATGTCATGCAAAGTCATTTGCTGCAAAAGCATGAGTTTTTTTATGCTTGACATTCAATGTCAGGGGCGGTTTACACTATGGACCATGAAGTCGTCCCACGTAAGAGGCCTATTTTGCGTGGGACGACTTCATGGGACGACTTCCATGGTCCGAGTTACTAAAATATTAGTTTTCATGGTTCATGGGCCCTTCACTAGGTGTAAACCGAATGTGGACCAAGAGGAATGACCACACACCAAAAAGTGAAGGTGCTGATTTTTTTAATACATGCCCAAAAAGGGCAATTTTGAAAAAAAATTAAGTTTGATCATTCCTTGTCTTCTCTTGGGCTTCACTTGTCTTCACTTGTCTTCACTTCTTGTTAAATGTGTCGAAGATGTGGCTTACAAATCTTCTCATAACATTTTTTTCTAAATAAAATAAAATGAGCAATTTAATTTGTACATGCTCAATGTAATTTACATGTGACATGTACCTTGTGTTGTCACTACACTAAATAGGATATTTAGTGTTTGATTATATTTAATGTTGTTACCACCCTACCTTGCTCAACACTAATTTTCAATTCTTTGATAATTAAGGTTAGAAGATTTCCCATTGCACTTCTTTTGACTACCCTGATCTACAATCACTAAACCACTACAGATTTTTCTTTTTTGTTTTGCAACTGCATTTTGTAAGAATATTGGGGTGTGTAATATACCGTTGGAAAGGTATTTTCAAGACCTTTCCAACGGTATATTACAAGCCCCAAAAATCCAAACATTACATTTGGTAGACCAAAAAAACAAATATGCACTTGAATTCTTGAGTTCTAGATGTCCCGCGTTGTTTGGTGAAACACGTGTGAGCCGGTTTAAGGGGTAGGGCAAGGTAGTGCTGGTATGTCTCATGGGCTATGGTATAATTAAGGTGCTTAAAAGGTAGATTCATTAAAAATTTATTGAAATGGTATTTCTTTGACATGGGCCCTTGCCTTTTCCTACCAGACCACCTCTCTTGCCTCTCTCAACGCAAAACCCGTTGGACCATGTCAGTGCATTTATTAGGCCTTAAAAATTATATTTTGGGGACCTCGACCTCCATGGTCCCTCTGCCATTTTTTCCTTAGTGTAAACCGAAGTTGTCCCGGGAGAACTTCAACAGCCAATCAGCTGCCTTGCAGAGCCCTAGTCCAACTTCATGGTCCATAGTGTAAACCGCCCCTCAGTTTGTTAACATTTCGATGAAATGTCTCAAACGATCATCGCAGGTCATCATACATCTATCCAAATTTTGTTTGAACATTGGAGCAAAAGCAATTGCTCGTCGATGTCGAGGACAATGTTGTATAGAGCTTCAAAGCCTTTGAAGTCGGTAGCACTTTCAGATTCATCAAATGTCTCGATAGCTGGATTTCACCATCGATAGGTGGTTCTTCTTCAACTCGCATTGTTTCCATAACTTCATCAACGTCCTCCAACATAACAACACAATATTCTTTGTTGTTTGCGTCATCAATATTTGAAAAACCGCTCATTTCTTTTGATTTCACATTGTTGGGCTTCAGTCAAGCAGGTTGCCTCAGGTTTCATATGTTTCTCATTGAGATTCATCGAACCAGAGGGTCTAGAAAGCAATATGAGTAAAGTATGCACCTACCAACTAAGTGCACACCAATAGCTCCAATTCAAGTGCGTACTTAAGCAGGAGATTACTGTAGGTGGTTATCTAGATTGGTCCTAAGCTATGTCTAGGAAGAACCAACAGTTAGTTACAAATGATCCGGTTGAGTTTGAAAATTAACCGATTGAAGTCGGAGACTTTAGGAGAAATACCGATCATTTTAGAGGAATCTATAAAATATATCTCAAATGAATAAAGCAAAACCGAAAGATGTCAACATGTAAACGACTGGATTTAAAATCACCAGGATCTTGACCAACTATGCCCAAAAACTTCCCAGGCAATGGTCCTGACTCCTAAGGTTCCTTTGTGATGGGCAGTATACAAAGATTTTGCCAAAGATAGTGCATCGAACTTTATACCAAAATGACTTCAACAACTTTGAGTGTGTGTCTCCAACCACAACAAATGTAACAACAATGGATATCACTGAGTTATTCACAATTTGTGCAGTAGACCCTTCTTTAATTGCTTTGTGATTCGTAGTTGTCAAAATTAGTGTTTTTCTAGGTTTATCTTGGGCGTGATTGTCATAACTGACAGGGCGCAAGCACGGTCAAGTACACAACTTCATTACCTTGCATAAGTTTAAGTGAAAGTGATTTAAAATTATATATTAAATTTGAATTTTGTGAAGGAAAAAATGCTAAACATTTGAAAAGCACATTGGTTTACAAAGTCAAGTAATTTATGTTGCCAAATACATATTTTAGAAGACGGTGCAAGTGGTGTGCAAGTAGATATGTTGACCACGTAATTATCTAAAATTTGTTTAAAACATGATAAAATTACATTAAATTGTTGTTTTTCTACAAATTTTTGTAATGCTACCCTTGAACTTATCATGAATTCATGAATATGAAAAAATTCCAACTTCAAATTATTTAAGGTCATGAATCTATGTTCAAAACCATAATTAGCCACTGGGGGGGCACTAGTGGTATTTTAGAAACAACGTGCGCTAAAATGTAGAATATTTAATATTCATTCAAGGTAAAAATTTGAAGAGTTCTATATAAAATAAAAGGCACAAATTAATGTTGGAAACCTCTTATAAAAAAAACCATGCAATAAAACATGTGTAATTTTATTATATTTATTGAAAATAGCCTTGAATAAAAGAATCCTAACTTAAATAGTATGTAGGCTCAAATGGGATAGATGAAAATTACTTTTATCTAGTCTAATTATGTAGATGAATTGTGGTTTTAGGGTTTTGGGTGAGCTAAGGGGGTCGGCTATCTTGACAATGGTCTTCTCTTTCATGGAGCCTAAGCTTAGCTTTTGTTGTAGCCGTTGGCATGCTTGGTGTGCCATTCTTAGAGTCATTGCATGTCTTCTATGGTTTGGTTATGCTTTGTACCTTTGAGCTTTGTAGTTGCTCCTCAGAACACTAGTTGGCTTTTGGTTATCTCTATGTGCCTTTTTGCTTGATAAAAAACTATCGGCTTGTCGAGGGCGAGGGCTATCAAAAATTTGTAAGAAAAATAAGGTATCTAATATTGAACGCATTCAATTGATAAGGTATCTAGATTTCTAATTACCAATAGGGTATTAAAATTTGACACTCAATAGATTTTTTTCTACTTTAAGGACTCCTAATATTATAATTCCCAAAGACAATACCCCTCTTGAAAATAAATGGTTATCACAGGTGGCTCTTAAAATTTACTATGAGTGTGCCCCCCCCCTGGGATTAGCCATTACCTTTTGAGCAGTACTTTTAGTGATAAATTTTGAAGATCTCATCTTGATATTTATATTTGAGTATCTAACATAACAATAAAGAGCATTGTGAAGAGAAATCTGATTTAAACACCACTTTTCTATTATTCTTAGTCATTTGACCCAAAAAATGTATGGTTCTAGTATACTGGAGCACTTAAATGTATGGTTTTGTATACTAGACCGTGCTTCCTCCCGACACTCTTTCTTCTGCACCAAACCTTTAGATGAATTGTGGAGACAACATGCACAACACCTTGAAATTATTGAAAGAATTTTGAATGACAGGTTTTGAGTAATCCCCACATTGTCCCCAAAATCCTTTTTCACTCCCCACAATATAACATAAACACAACGACTTGGTTGTCATCCCAAGATCGTAAAAGCCAAAAAATAACTTCCAAATTAAGGTCAGCCAACTCCTTTCTCAGCTTTCGAGCAGCCCGTACATATTTGTCTTCCACTTCTTTTCATGTAGTTACCCAATTCATCTCATGGTGTGCAAAAATGTTTGCATTAATTTTTTTATTGATATGGTACACAGGTCAGCCTCCCCAGAATCAAGAGGTGAAGCATTTGGAAGGTTCACAACCCCCTCACAGCTTTGTCATTTGGGTGCAATATGTTAGGAATTGTGTCAAAGACTCGGGGGGGGGGGGAGTGATTGACTGAAAAGTAGAAACCACATGAGAACAACTATAGAGTGCTTTTTATTCATTGGCAAGAAAAATTATAGAAACTTTGGATCTACCATAGCCTACTTAAATTACAAAACATGTGATTATAGATAGTTTAGCATAATTATAGGAAAACCCCCACTTTAGGTTTGAGGTAGAACGATATTACAAAAATAGAATATATTCACATATAATACATATAAAATGGATGAAAATTGAACAACTGGGCTATGATGTGTACACTCTTCTTTCACCAATATATAGCAACGTGGATATATGCCATGTCATATTGGAGTCTTAAATTTGCCTTCGTACGGAACGAGTAAAGCAAAATTTTACAAGTAATTTCGCATCATTTGAAATAATTTAGGTTTTCTTTTATGATTACCTATAAGGTACTA
The DNA here is from genome assembly GCA_950295325.1 of Polytrichum commune. NCBI lineage: Eukaryota > Viridiplantae > Streptophyta > Polytrichopsida > Polytrichales > Polytrichaceae > Polytrichum > Polytrichum commune. The sequence goes on from OX485803.1 coordinate 28,451,793, forward strand.
TATATTTGGTGAAATTGCTTTTTTCTACTTAAAGGGTTTCTTAAAATCCAAATGAGGAAGTAAATAGCCCCCCAAAAAAATACCCTTTGTACGCACGTGGTTACATAACCCAAGAGGGAGTGACTCCCCCGAGGTCAAAGACTTCAACCTGCCTCAGTTTGGCACATCCTTAATCATCACCATCTTTGGCTCGAATAACATACAAATATACTCCCACTGGTGTTGACACCCTTCATATGTGTTCTAATTCAGCAACATTCCTCAATGTCCTGAAAATCAAATGTCCACTGACAAATATAGCTTTGGCTTTCAAAGGGGGAAATGCGCACACATGGCGGTAGGTGAAATTGCTTCATGCATTGTGCTTGTTCAAGGCGCACTCTTAAATCCGTGCAATGCTCATATGGCTGACAAACCACCCTACCTAACACCTTCACATCAATACTCTCATCATCCCATGCATAAAGTTTAACCTTGTACACAATCATGTTGCTAGTGAAATAGAAAGCACCCAAACTAATATACCATAGTATTCATGAAAACATCACATTTAAATGTGATGTTTTTCTTTTTCTTTTTCTTTCAAGGCTAATTCAATTCTTAGTTTTGTGGAATACACTTGAACTTTGAGGGAAACTGCAGTTGGCAAAAACTTATGTAGTTGGCAAAAGTGTCTTCCAAAGACCAAGGCGGCCTTCCTTGCATTCATGAATATGATATATATGACATTTTTACATGCCGTGTGATGTTTTCACAACAACCATGTTACAATACCATGAAGTACAACAAAACACACCCCACAACAACTTGTGAGACCACAACAACCGAATCTCCAATCCCTAGAAAAGGTCCATTTCATAGACCTTGCAAAGTGTGAATGTTAGGGTTACACAACCAATCCATTAAAGTCGGATGTGCAATCTCCATTGTCCATGTCATTGTATCGAATGGTGGACATTTGCCAACGTGTATATGTAGGCAATGCTTGGATTTGCAATTTGCAATGACATGCTATCATGCCCATTTTTTTTTTAATGCCATACTACTTACTTCTTATATCACAAATTTCCCACATCCTATACCCACACTCTTAGGTACTTCAAGTCCCTAAAATATCATTATGGGGGACCTTAATGTTAAGGAAATAATTTTCAAATGTTTTGGACCCAGATTTCTATGAGTACCTATCTTTGCACTCGCCTATATTTCTAACACTAACGATGCCCCCCCCCCCCTCTTGAGGATCCGACAAGCCTCTTTACAAACGAGCAATGTTTATAATAACAATGGTCAAGTTGTCCGAAGTACCACCTTCCACAACTCTCTCTAGGGTAACTAAGATCGAATTTCTTTTCCCAATTAAAAACAATGTAACTATGGATTCTTTTCAAGGATTAGCAATCCAAGGAGGTTACCTCATGGCTAAACAAACTAATTTTTTTTGCATATTGCATTAACTCTCTTGTTCACTTGATCACTACTCTCTCTATGGCCTCTGCCATCACCCAACCGATTGGTGTCACTCCAATGATGTTGTGGGTTCTTCTTTAGCATCAATGTCTCAAACAAAATGCACATCCTTTCATGGTCAGTGATGGGTCTCCAACTCTGAAGCAATTGTAGAAGGGTAGCAGACTAAATCCGTTTTTTCTTGTGATTAAATATGTTCTCGGACACATGTGATATATGTGGAGATGGTGACAAACGACCTCTCATTCTAGTTATGAGTAGAATTATTGTTCATGTATTTGCTCCTATAAACACCATATTCGAAATTTTGGGAAAATTCCATGATTTTGGGAAAATACAGTTTAGGTTGAGTCGACCTAAAATGTACCTACTGGGTACATTTTAGGTCGACTCCACCTAAAATGTCATCAAATTGGGAGACTGGAAATCTCCCAAAATTTCGAATATGGTGTTTATAGGAGCACCATGCCCTGCTCCTAGAGTGGTCTTTCTTCCAAATGTTGTCACTCTTTGCCACTAAAACAATGTGCTTCCCTTAGATTTTGGAACATATATTACATAACACCTTTAGTACCTCATTGTTGTTCATGATAAGCTTGGCCCAAGGAAAAGTGGGCAACCACATAAGCTGGAACTACCGTGACTTATCATAAGATTTATTCTTGCACATAGACTTTGCGGCAAGTGTTGTTAGATCCATCAATCCAACTAGGGGCCACCCAATTATGTTGAATATTGAAACTAAAATGGATATCATATTTTGAACATGAAGTCCAATAATTGTAAACACACACACACACACACACACACACACACACACACATATATATATATATATATATTTGGTATCCATTTTGGGAGCCTCACTTGGCCACATACCGCTCAAACCAAGTGGTATGGTTAAGATCAGCAAGTGAATTAGACATGTCTACCTTATGTGAGGGAAGCTCCTACAATAAACTACGATGTTTCATTTTATCCACAATAGAGCATGCACATGTAACTATGTGCGTATATGATGGAAATTTTGCTTGTCCTTCAATTAATGAGAGGATGTTCCAACAAGTTGGGGTGAAAGAACATGTGCGTTGGTACCTTAGAGGCATGGCTGCAGTCATCCAACAAGACACCAATGTATGGGTTAGTTCACCCTCCCCGTTCCAACAACACAACCACTTTTTCAAAATATTTACACTCGACATAACAAAACAATTTTATCATCGATTGCATCGCCATAAAGGAAACTCATACACCCCCATCGAAGTCTGTACGTCAACACAAAGCTCTTGAGTGATATGGCGGCTGCTTTCTTCCATGATTTTATGTCACAACCCTCATCATGTACTGCATGTCCTCACCACATCACTCAAGGAAAAATACACATAAGTTAAATTTAGCCCCCTTGACGGCTAAATTTCTATGCAAGCAAGGCCAGTAGCCAGTCAGTGCACTCTTTATGCCAGGCAAACACAGTCTATCTAACATGCAGCTTGTCCTCCAGCACACCGACTCAAATCTCGGTTTCATATGTCCCCAAGACTTAACCCTGAAAAAAAGGTCAAAAGTAAAAAAAAGAAAAAGAAAGGCAAGCCATGATCAAAACCCCAAAGAAGCTCAATTCTCAGTATGAACTGTCTCCTCATATGTTTCACGATTTATTTCAACATGATGGATCAATATGCAACTTAAAATACTACATTGAAAAGGAACACCTCGATTATGCCATGTCTTATGCTACTAACACATACTTATATGTAGAAAAATGTCTAATTGATCTAGATATTCATCCTGAATGGTCCAAACTCTCTTGAAACCTCCATAAAATATCTGATGCCCAGATAGCCTAAACACTACAATTTAGATATGAAGGATATTACTCCCTCCGTCCCAAAATGATTGTCCGGTTTATTTGCCCAGCTAAAAACTTGACGCTCAAAGTCAAATATTTTCACACCAGACTTTCTATAGCAAGAAGTCTTTCGACACCGCAACTTCCGGGGACGTTTCGGAGTAGTTGTTGTTCTCTAGTTCAAGAGTCATGCTTACAACTACTCGGTCAATGATTAGTTGACCTTAATCTCGCCAAAGTTAGAAACATAGACAATCATTTTGAAACGGAGGGAGTATATGGATAAATTTTGTAAACAACATAATATTCAACTCCAACCTTTCTCCTTGTCCAACCTTTGATAACTGCCTCCACCTCCTCTTGTGTTTTACCAACAAACATTTCAACAACTTAAGAACCAACCATCACAATAAGGTAGTTCATGCCAACATTAACACAATACTAGCTCACCCAACAACTACACAATTTACACTCATTCATATGCATGAAACTCGAGAAGCACCAAACATCTGTCCTTTTAGATTAGTTCTAATCCTAAGTCAAGATTTTTGTCCCGGGCTCACTTATCGATGAATAAACACTACACCACCCTCTCTTCCTTCTCCACTACAGAAATGAAACGAGATAGATTAACAGGCCATCTTCATGTCGGTTAAACTGACATGCTATTTTTTTTTTTTATTCTGTTCTTCTGAGGAAAGCTTCTATGTACACTATGCAATGATGTGTCCTCTCTTCAACAATAAAGCGTTCACATGCAACTATGGTACGAATGGTATGATGGAAATTTCACTTGTCATTCAATTAATGGGAGGAGGTTCCAACAGCACAACTACTTTTCCAAAAAAACATTTGCACTTGGTGTAATAAAAACAAAGGTATGCCGATTGCATTGTCAAAACAGAAACTCACACCCCCCCCCTGGAAGTCCGTATGCCAACCCAAAGCTCTTGAGTGATATGGCGGCTGCTTTCTCCCATAAATTCATGTTGCAACTCTCATCATGTACTCTCCTCACCACATCACTCAAGGCGAAATACACACAAGTAGAAATTTAGCCCTCCTGCGGGCTAAATTTCCTAGACCCTAAACCCTAAACTCAGTGTATTCTCTACACCATTAGCGATAAGTTTTCATCACTATTTGAGAACGTAGTTCCATGGAGTTTCAAGTCTTTCTTTCAATTAGACCAGCAAGTTAACGTTCGCCTCTATCTCATGGAGGATATTGCAATTCGTCACTCTAGAGTATTGACTAGTTTGAAATCATCATGATGTACTCTAAGTCTTATTATTCTTTTGGGCTTCCTAGGATTTACAACCAATTTCAATTCATTTCACACCATGGTAAAAATAATCTATTGGTATGCTATTTTAATAATTTTTTGCTTTTGAGATTTGAAGTGTACATTAAGGCTCATCATCCCACGGGGGGATCACACCCCCTTACATTTCATAACCACGTGCAATAAAAGTTTGCTACCCTATATTACATGCCATAGATAATTTTTAAAATTATGATATTTTTTCTACATACACATAACCATTGATAATATCTTTTGTATATTTTTTTGAAATTTTTAGTCATCTTCATTTTTTGTAGTAATTTGTTTAGTTCAATGTTGCGTCATTCTAGTTAGAAACGGTATGTTTTATTAAAAAAAAAAATCATCAAATTTGGTTACCAATTTTTACTATGTAATAGATACTATGTATATCTACTCATGAAAAAAAAATCATAAACTTTTGAACCATTTTGGTGATGCTTTATGTAAAAAGTAGATTTTGTTTTATCGCACGTGGTGTTCAACTTGACAATGAAGTGCACCCCCCGTGCATCATCCAACTCTTGAATACATATGATTTCATCCATGTTGTTTGGTTTGCAAACCACCACATATGATATGTTGGCAAACCACGTTACAAAGCATCATGGGCGTAGAGATTTGTAAATTATCATAGGTTTCAACTTGTTAGTGCATGTCATATTTATAGCAAGGGCAAGATTGAGATGGTCCTTTTAAATTTTGCGTCCATGAACTTTTCCTTGCAGTAGTGTCTTGTTTTGTTGGGCAAGTTAAATCAAACCAATCTCATCCATGTTGTAAACATCTTCCGGGTGCCATAACCAATGCGGAGGAGGACAATGCTTACCAAATCGTGTGTAGATGTGGTCATCAACACCCAAATTATCAAAATAATAACCGAAATGAAAAGCATCCGACACCTCTAGAGCCAAGAAATTGATGAGTGGCATGGGCAAATCTAGGAGTACAAGTTGGTGAGAACTGAAATTTCCAATCTAAGGAGCTGTGAGATTCAGGTGTGAGGACAAATTTGAATCAAAGAGAGAAATCAACAACTTTGAAATTCCAGTATGCAAACCCAACAATCCTTAAACCCTTCAACCTCCATCCAAACCCAAAGACTCAAAAGTGCAACATTTTTTTTGAAACCAAGGTGTAAGATAATTAACTTTGAGTTAAGTTAAAGTTGAGTAAACTCATTACTGAATTCACCATGTACTCTATGATCCCAAGACATATCCATATTGTGGATCCCACTGCCTATGCACATTAATTACCTCTATTATATAACAAACCGGGCCTAAAAACGTCGTATTACAAGCGACATAATTGTCATATCAAAATAAATCAACCCTCAAAATTTTGGCCAATGGGAAATGCGTCGTATAATCGAGGTGCCATATTATTGAGTGTCGTATTATTGGGGTTATACCGTATCTATCATGCAGCGTGCCCTGCAGCAGCCCCACTCAAACCTCAGTTTCATTTGTCCCCAAGACATAGCCAACTCAGAAACAAACAAACAAACAAACCAGAATGAAAAACCTAAAAAAAAATGTAGAATTCTCAGTATTAATCGTCTCCTCGTACGGTCCATGATTGTTTTCCTCCAATCAATGAAATTTGCAATCCTGATGAATGACAAACAACAGCCCAAACAAGCTTTCCTGACCTTTTGAATGAGGGATAGGATTTTTTTTTTCAATGAGAAGCAAAAATGGAGTGTGGTAGTGTCACAAGGATGATGAGTATCACTTTCTCCAAGTTAGAAGTAGTGTATTTCTAGGGGTTTTATAGCTTGACCTTTAAGTGTTCCGCTTTGTGAAACCGAGGTGAAACCCTTAGTACTAGGTTAAGGGTTGAAATCTATCCATAAATTTTTATTCATGGAGCGGAGGTTGTGCGATTGATTCTTTATGACAAAAGGGGCCTTTATTTGGGCATAACATTTATTAAGTAGCGTGCGTTCATGAATATGGCCCCAAGAATATAACCATGGGATGCTACAGCTAGTGGGTTGAAGACTACTTAATAATGTTATGAGTTGCTTTGGCACAAAGCAATTACGGTGAACTCAGGGTGGCTGAGGTTCACCCTCGGGGGGGGGGGGCAGTGTGTTAAAAAGTTAAGGATATAGGTGCGAACAACCACTATTTTATAGGGGGGTATTACTTTCAATTTTTTTTTCACATGCTATCATTATGTAAAATTCTACTTTGGGTTAATAGGAAAATGGCTTGCATTACTTATAATTCCAAATTACCTATTATTCCATACCCTATAGTACTTTAAAGATGTCTAGTGCCATTTTTGATACCCTATATTACTCTTAAGTCCATTTATAATTTTTAGCCCCCATGTTTTTAAAATACCCTATCATTTGTTCGCACGTATATTGCTACTCCAACCAATGACTACCCCCCCCCCCCCGAGGGTTCACCACGGGTGTTGAAGAAATGTGCAATATACATTGGCATCAATCAACTATATGAAAGTTGAACCAAATCGAAGAGCACCCTAGAAACCTCTTGATTTCCGCCTGCAACATCTTTGTGATGAATATTCATGCATCCCTTAAATATTTTCTCCAAATTATGGCATTTCCTTATTTTGTGGACTATCTGGATCGAGAGAGATGTCATAATCTTCAACAACACTACGTGGCCTGATCAGGACAAAATGCACCGAACTATCTTGCAAGGGCTCCTCCATGGCTCCTCATCTTTGCAAAGATTGTTTAGGCTGAGGTGTTGAAATTTGTGGAGGAGGCCTTCACTATGAGAAATCTCATCCACAACCTCAGGATAGCTTACAATTTGCTCTACCGTTGGTCAAGCTCTCAATTTTTTTGAGAAATCAAGTTGCCTAATGGGCCCCTAGTGTGCGTTATGCGTAGGTGTTTTGTTACGATTCTTAAACTTTTGGGATTTATGCTTAACCTTCTCTTTGTTTTGTTTTATTTTTGGTTTTTGGAGTTAATCCTCTCACTTTCCTTTCAAATTCTTAGATAACTTTTTGAGTTTCTTCATTGGACTCTCCAACACGGGTAGATCACTTAGTGCATTTTAAAACAACGTGCGGCATAATATAGAGAGGATTAAAATCATTTGAAATAAAAATTATAAAGGAATTCCAAATAATGAAGGGGCCATTAAATGTAGACAATCCCATTATAAGTAAGTTAGATGAACATAAAACATGGGCCATTATTTTTTTGTAAAATTAATATAGGGGCTGAAGATAAGGATCCTAGAAGGTATGTTTAGTATGGTATGTAAATGGGTTTAGGACTCACGGGGATGGATGATAATTGGGATTTCCGTCTGTCCAAAATTACTTAAAAGGAATATAGAGTACAAGAAATTGCAGTGACTTGGACAATATAAGTAATGGAAGGGTGCAAACAAATGGGCCATTTTTGAAATTTAAGTAATTATAGGGAGGCTTTAATTCAGCCCTTGAAGGTAAATAGCCCCAAAACAAAAAAAACACCAGCCGCACGTGGTGCACAAAAATGCCTTAGAGTGATCTACCCGTGCTCTCCAATGTTGAAATGTTGGAAAAGGCACAATCAAACAATTTAGGAGAATCTATGATGAGGTTAATATATAAATTTGTAATGAGAATACCAACCCAACAATATGAATGATTCTAACGATGATGAACCAAAACAAAAGGGTGGGAGTTGGCCAAGGAGAAGGGCGAATAAAGAGTATTTGGTTGAGATGTACGATAGTTCGCTTTTCAAGGACTATTTCTTGTAGAACCCCATCTTTGATAATGTTGGTTTTAGATTGTGTATTGCAAGAGGGCACCTATTTTCTTGTGTATATTGGAGGCTGTCACCAACACTGAGCAGTGTTTTATTCGAAAATGGAACGTTGCAGGCAAGTTGGGATCAGGTTGTCTTCAAAAGGCGATAACTGCAATGCGCACACAAGCATACAAAACATCTTCAAAATTCCAGGAAGAACACAATACGATGGCTAAGAGCACTGCCAAGGAGACGATGTTGAGATGGTGCAAGGGGTTAGACGATGTTTTATGGCGTATTGTTTGTAGGATCCTTCATAAGATGATATTGCGAAACAAATGGAGATCAACCAAGAAAAAGGATGGTCAAGTATGTTTGGTTCCATAGATTGCATGCACTAAAATGGAAATTGTGTTTAGGTGATTTCAATGGGCACTTCAAATTTAAATAAAGATGAGAAAAATAGTAGTAGTGGGCAATGTTGGATTATGAGCAAATGAGAACTAGTATGAAGAATATTACCTCCTCATCAATGGCATTTATCCCAAGTGGAGTTGCTTCATGCAATTACTTCAAGACCTTGAGGACCAGAAAGAAAGCAAATTCTATAGATCACATGGAATCTACACGCAAAAATCTAGGTGATGTTTCGGAATTTTGCAAGTTGTGGAATATGACAAACATTGATGATGTTATGTAAGCATACATTATAATGCATAGTATGATTCTACAAGATACAAGCGGCAAAGACTTGGAATTTTTCACACCACAAGTTGCATTTTCATCGTTTGTGGGGCTACATAGAGGTTTCACCTTCGCAAATTTGACTTCAGAAACCACCCTAATTGAGGACATCGATACTTACTACAACCTGCATGACGATCTTGTGCAACACCTATAGGAATGTAAAGGGTCAAGTTTTTATTGACCATATGCATTTGTGTGCATGTTTTGGTTCCCCTGCTTCATGTACTCCACTATTAAAATATTATGTGATTTTATTTTTGTGTGGTCAAGTGCTTGTGTAGATATAGATTGCTTGTTGAAGCAATATTTTATGCAACGTTAGAGGAAGTGTTCATGCCTGTAGAAGCAATGGTAATGTTTGCTTATGTTTGTCAATATTGCCAACCTTTATTGTTTTATGTTGCTACTAGCAATTTTGCTCTTCCATTTCTCCTATTTTTCCCTAGTTTGTGTAAAAACCTGATGCATGTATAGGTTGGGACTAAATTGGCGGTAGTAGTGAACAGACTACCTATGAGTCAGACCCCTCCTTGTCTTCAACCTTGAGATCTTTGTCATTGGACATATCAACGTTGGCCCCCTCGTTCAAGCATAGGTGTAGGTGTGGCAAAGGAGCTCCCTTTCTTGAGAAAGGGAACTTGAGGCGGCAACAATCAATGCAGTTGCGGATCCGAGGACAATCGGTGTGTACATGCACACACTAACAGTCGGAGTAGTAACCTTGTTGCAACCCTTTACTAGCCCCCTTATCAATATTGCTCATTTTCATTTCTAGCAAGGGTCACGAGCGCTAACCCTTCGCATTCCGACATGCTAATGTTAGCTCCTCCTACCCCGGACCTTATAGTTCATAGGAGGGGAACCGACCCTCCTACTTTGCTTTCGAGATTCACCCCTTAATCGGTAACCAATTCTTAGATGTGGACTTCCATCCATGAAAGTCCAACCTTATGTTGATCATCGCGTTGCCGGAGCAACACTACAACAACCCAAACCATACTAGGCAACTATGGCCTCACATTGGGCCAATGCCCATGGAGGCCATGCCATTCGGCCTCGGGTGGGTGATGCCACACCACCTCACCCATATAAGCCTCTAGGACTCTAGGAAGGGCCCCTACCCCACCGTCAAGAAACCTTTTGTCTCTCTACCAAGAGTTTGGGCCAAGTAGACATTTTCCCTTAGCCGTTGGACCTAGAAGCCCCTAGCAGCTTCAAACCATCATCACTTCCTTATGTGATCTCTGATGCTAACAAGCGACCCCTTCATCTACGCTTCACGTAGATACCAATGGACTCCTCACTTGCCCCATTTGGGCAAGTATTGAGGAAGTTATGCCTGTTCAAACCTTGGCAGTCCCGGGAGCCACTCCCAGGCCACCGCTGTACCAGGGCGCTGTCCCAGGACAGCGCCCCACTCAAATTGTCATATCTCCTAGCACACACCTCCAATTGAGGTGTTCTTGAGCATTTTAGAATTAACACGCCATATGCTATGCATAGTTGATGACCTTACCCTTATGCCTCCTAGTCTCCGTGGGTGGAAGGCGTTTCCAACACCCGGGGCCCTCACCCACACTTGGATCACTTGGGCCCTCTCACCAACATCGCCACAAGTCATGGTGTCACTGCGGGGTCCCCCTTGTGCCCATGGTGTTTCGGGCACTCCTTATGGAGTGGTGCGCGACAACATAGAAGCATCGTTGCATTACGCTACAAGTGATAAAGGAGTCTTCCAATGTACAAAGGCTGAAGGCATTTTGGTGGGCAATCTTCTAAGCCTTTTTAAGCATTGCTTGTGTAGACTTGGTAATAGCCCTCACATTCGCCCTCAAGGTTGTTTCCCTTACCTTTATGTCCATGTCATTTGACTTGGCCGACTTCCCTTTTGATGGCTTATCAGGGCAAATGTTTGCTTGGACACCTTGAGCCTGTTGCTACCCAACCAAAAAAATAGGCCATCTTCCTGTCAATAGGCAAATCAGATGCATTCACGTGTCACGCATTGCGCTTCGACCCCAAGGGCCTAAAGATAGTTGCAAATTGCGGGTGATCTCGAAGGAGGAGCCAACATTGTTTATGTGCAAAGGGTTTCCCAACCTTGTGCTCAAAGAGCTGCAAGGCATCAACAATGATGTTGTCCTCTACTTGCCCCACTTTCATCCAAGACCTTGATGTGCTCATAGCAACCACAAACTTGGCAATGCTCACCTTCAAATCGCCCCACTTGAGATTATTGGATGGTTGCTTCGTGCATGATGCATGATTGTTTCTTGCATAATGTGCAACCACAACTACCCATAACGCAACCTTTTTCTACCCAATCCATCGTCGCATGTCGGTTGAGACACATAAAACTCTTGCAACATTCTTCCTCATGCACGAAATTCTTCCCCTTCCACTTTGGCCCACACACGGTGATGTTCACATCTAGCAACCTTGACATACTTAAATTCGGAGAATTTGATTTGTAGCGGGGGAAAGCTAAGCACGCCAATTGAGACCAATTTGGAATAAAACTCACTTTTGATTATGCCCGCCCGCTTGCCTCTTATGGTGTTGGCTGGCCTTCCTGGGGATCCACTTTTGACAATCCCGGGCACTAAGGGCCAAGTTCCATGTGCCGGTCCCGGTCCGTTTTTTAAATGGGTGAGAAACGAGTGACATCATCCAAAAAATGGGTGATGTCACCCATTTTATGGAGGGGTACTTCTATGTGGGGTGCCGGTTTTTCCCGATTTCCTACTTTCTAACTAAATTTGGTGAGTGATAAGACATGACACTTTATGAAGGTCACCGGCAATGAAGGTCATCTACATTCTAAAAACATCTTAAAGTACACGTTCCCTAGGAATACTCCTCAAAAGAAGGGACTAGAAGAACAAAGTGGCCTTTAGTATCAAAGGGTGTACCATGGGTGACCGGCCGATCCGGTCACCATAGCTTTCTAACCGGCACATGTCCTTCTTGTGACCGTTAGGACCGCCGGTCCTTTGGCACCCGTTCTTGCACAACACAAAATGTGGGACACCCATCCATGGGGGGTACCGGTCCTTGGGTGAGAAGGATGGGCACATGGCACCACCTTCTTTTCACCGGCCCACCCATTTATTTTGAAAAAAACGGACCCAGACCAGCACATGGAACTTGGCCCTAAGTGGGGACGCTCTTAGTCATGAGTCTTCTCTCATCAACTAGTTTGGATCATTTCAATGTGTTTTGTGCATCAAACAAACAAGTTCCGCGTTGTTGGCAAGTCAACTCTAACTACTATATACTTAATCTTACCTTCAATACCTATAAAGGTTTTGTGTCTGGGAAGATTTTGGGGCATAATCGGTCACAATTCTAGTGTTTCCAAGTCCATCGGTTACATGTTGTGATCCTTTGGGTTTTCTTTACTAATTGAGGTATATTCTATAGATTCCTCTTAAATGATCCATACTTTTTCCAAACTCAACCAGTTCATCTGTAACTACATTAATATAGGATATTTAGTGTTTGATTATATTTTAATGTTGTTACCACCCTACCCTGTTCAACACTAATTTTCAATTTTTTGACATTTGTGTTAGAAGATGTGTTGGAAGTCTCCTTTTATCCTTGTTTTTTTTTATCATATCCTAACACTAAATTCAAACATGTAACTTCCATATAATACTATAGTTGATATTAAGTGTTTGAGTTTACATTTAATGTTACTTACTTTCATAGGGTTATTGATATTTAGCGTATGCGTTCGTATTTAGTGTATCAAACACTAAATATCTTATTTAGGGCCGCCTTACACCTAGAGGCGGGGCCAATTCCCCTTGAGGCCGATTGCATGAAATTTCAACCCCTTTTGGGTTGGAGGCCGGCCTCAACTACACATTACAATAAGATTATAACAAGGGGCCAATTTTCCCATATGTTAAGGCCTTAGGGCCAAGAAGCAAGGCTGATTCAAAAAATCTAGCATAATCCAACGTATCTAGCATAATCTAGCATAGAGCCGTTCATATTTCCACATAATCCAACAGATCTAGCATAATCTAGCATAGAGCCATTTATATTTCCACATAATCCAATGGATCTAGTTCGCTGAAAAAATCATATTTTATTGGAAAAAGGTTTTTTGTATTGGAATCTGACGTTGGCCCCGACGCCAAGAATTGGCGGTCCATTTTGGGTGCACCCAATTCAACGAGCTCGGGCCACGTCAGACCATGCATTTTTTTATTTAAAAAAACATACCACCAAATCAGCGCGGCCTCTAGGTGTAAAGGGGTTGGGGCTGAGTTTAGCCTTTTGACCAATCACAAGTGAAGATTTCAAGCCTCTTACACAACGAATTGGCTCGGCCTCTAAGTGTAAAGTGGCCCTTAGTGTAGTGGTCAGTTCACCCCGTTCATTGAATTGCGGTGTCTGGTTCAGGCCTCAAAATTGTCAGTCTTTGTCAATGCACAGGCATTCTGTCCAACGCGACACATGTCATATCCTCCATTTTGAGTTTGTCAGGATGTTTCAATGAAGATTCTGAATACAAATGTCATGTACAAAATTCCAATGGACACCTATAGATGCATTTTTAGACAGAAGATGGCACTCGATATTCAACAGGTAAATATGTCCTATAACAATGTCCACAGATTTTGGGCAAAATCAGTCAAGGTCCAAGTGTTTCCAAATCCAACGGTTACATGTTGATATCTTTCTGCATTTCTTTATTGATTTAAGGTACATTCTATACATTCTTCTAAAATGATCAGCAATTTGGCCAAAGTTTTCATCTTGAACCAGAGACTCCTCAAACTCAACCAGCCCATCTGTAACTAGCAGTTGGATGTAGCCATTCATAGTTTTAAAAGCTTGAGGTGAACCTATATTCTGTGATAGTGGAGTAATTTCCCTTGTCACCTTTCCTCAAATAATTGACCAAAACCAATGTCTGGTTGAGACAAGATCAACTGTCCCTGAAGCACGATCAAAAATTGCAGATATTTCAGATTAAAAACCTACAATAAAGGATGGCACCATGGGCATGACCATGTGTTCCGACCCCATGTACTGAGGTTCTCGGCGGAAAACATAGGGTGCTGTCAGGCATCTTATGGGTGGTTGCTATAAGCCCCAGAATGAAGTGACAATATTCAAGAACAGTGAACAGTCACCCTTGTAGGAGAAAGGTAAATGAAAATGCTGCTACAGTGAAAAGAGATGTGTAGCGAGTACGAGAGCACTGCATAGTGAAGCTGATTCCATGTTAGAAGGGGGTTAGAAGATGGCCAACTGCCTGAAACTGGTACTGACTGGTACATAATAGATAATCCTATCATCACAAGATCTGCATGTGCATAATCTTGTCAACAGTGTCAAGTGAAGGTCATTTCCAGGAATGATGCACATGGGTGAACATGTGTCGTGCACATGGATAAATGGTGTGGGTTTACTTTATGCATCTGAAATATGAAGACAATGAAGAGACAGATGTATGGACATCAAAATTTGATTCATGCAGCATGATGGCATGTGATATCACTGCAATTTATGCAATTTCACATGTGATTCATGAAGAAATTGCATGTGAAATTGCAGCGATTTATGTTGGCATGTGAAACCATGTGAAACCATGTGAAACAGCAGTAGTCCTCTCCCTTCTCAAAGAAGCATCCTCAAGGTGGAACAACTTTCATGACACAGATCTCAGTAGTTCTATACAAGACCCTGCAAATAAAAGGATCTCTTGATGTTCACCTTTTAATCCTTTATTTATCATGCTTCCCCACTTTGAAGCTCTGGGCAAGATCTCCGAGTGTGGCCAAGTTGCTGACAGCACCCACACTTGTAAATACCTCTTGTCAGTCCCTTTGCCCTAGGCTTGTAACTTCTTTTTTGTGGCTTCACGTCTTCTTCAATGTGGAGGTCTTTGTTAGGGCAGGTGGTTCTCCGGTGGCCTGGTTGCTTACAAAGACCACACCGAACTAGATGAAGGTTTTTGACAGAGACCTTTTTCACATACCCAAGCTCAGGGCAGAAATGGCGTCGATGACCTTCTTTCCCACAGTGCTTGCAGAAGAATTTGACTCCTGCAAGACTTGTGTTGGTTAATTGCCTCCAAAGCTAGAAGCACAGTTCACCAATGCAGTTGATAATTGATGGCAACATTATATGCAGATTGATCGGAAAATTTAAATTTACCCTTCATCTGGAGTCCTCTCATTCGGCGATTCTCAGGATTTTGAAAGAATAGTTTTTGCTTCTCCGAGACCTTCTTCTTGGACAATTCAGTATTCTTAGCTTTCTGCATTGCATTGACACATATAATCACTGCACCCTGCTACTTTCCAAGGCTAAATCATCAACTTCACAATTGAGTTTTGTTTAAACAATTTCTTCCATCAAATGGCTAAACTAGAACTACACATTCAAGGCAGAAGCTAAACAATCCCACAGGCTAAGGCCAACACTGTACAGAGAAAGTCTGCGGAAAACTTCTGTGTGAGAATGATTGCTACTGAGATATTCAATGATAAACAAGATGGCTAACCTTGATGGCAGCCACCATTTGAGCATGAATTGCAGGGTCCTGATGTTGCTTCTTGACCCGGTTACTGATAGCCCCAGTCCGTTTCTCCAGCTCCTACAAAAGTCTACCCTGGCTATATGTAAAGCCTCTCTTTCATAATGCAGTGCATGATGTATTTGGAAAACAAAATCTCAATAAAAGGTACACAGTATTACACATGCAGGCATTTAAACATGACAAAGTAGCAGTGTATTTGTGCTCTGTACCTTCAATGTGCGGCTGATTTTTAATCGAACGTCTTCTGACCGGGGTCCATAAACCCTCCCTGAGGGTTTTCTAACTTCTGGATCCACCTTATCTAGTGCTTCATCATCTTCAACCTTCAGCACTGACCTGACAAATGTAGGGAAATCAAAAAGGATTGTGCTTCCCTCTCCAAGGACATCATGTTTACATAACATAAAATGTTCATGCTAAAATATTAAACACATGTAAGACGAACCTAGTTTGAGCTGTTTCCCAAGCTGATTCCCAAACTGAGTCCTCCAATACCATTCCCTTACCAATACAGTGGGTACAAATACTTGGACCCTGCCAGAACCAAACGCACATTATTATCTCACTTGTGCTAGAAATATTCCGCATGGAAATTATAAGAGGAAGACAATTTCACATTCAAGAGAAACAACATGCACTCCTTTAGATATCAGACAAAAGCTGTCAGCAACCTAAAGATGACGACCCAAGTGTGTGATTCAGGGAATCCGTGAAAGCATACAACTGCAAACCTGAATGCATCAATTCTTATAGTATTCCATGATTTGCAAGTGACTAGAACAAAATGCCTCTCAACCAGCACAAGGTTCTAAACTTTTTTTATTACCTTAGGGCTCTCAGGAATATAGCCCCGCCCTCGGCATACTGGACATGGGACCTCCCTTTTGTACGCTCCATATGATGAGCGAGAATTGTCACTGCTCTGGACTTGCTTTCTGCATGCCCAGATGAACGTCCACCACAAACTATTAAAAAGGTAACACTTCCAAGGCTTAAGAAACCCAGTATATTCCAGTGTTTGGCTGAAGCTGTGAACGTTGTAAGCAAATTTTACAGCCATGACTCTCAAAAGTCCATGAACAATTATTGTTATTGAATGCTGTCTAGCGTATAACCCACCCTAAAAGAATTCCATCAAGCGTAACCAACATCCCATGCTATTTGTCTTGATTACTAGAAGGTGGATATCCCACAATTTCCAGTCCCACAATACTTAGTCAGCTTTAGTCCTTAAAGGCCTGAAGAGTGAAGCACTTTCACAGCATTTACTAAAATGTGTCACAGATGTGTTATGAAATAACATTTCCAAGGGTTCTTAAAAACTATCGCAAAAGAGAAGTTGTGAGCCACAATCAAAGGATCACATTCCATGCGGTTAGCAATACAAAAATAGTTTTGATCCTCCTTCGATGAATTCGGTTGAAATTAGAGATACTATAGATTGGTGGAACGCCACAAGTGAAATATGATTTTGAAGTGACAACCTACGAAATTGCCTCTTGAGCTGTGAGCAGTTCATGAGGTATACAGGATATGATCAAACTTTGGGGACGATGAAAATTTGAAATGCGCGTTTGGAAAAGAAGAAGAAAAAATGTTACTCCAATCATTTGAAATTGAGAGTCCTATTTTGGGACAATGTTCAGGCCCTTAAGGGTTTAAGCATTTACTGCATGACGACCAACAGCATCTTCCTGATAGACCTCACGCAACACATGCAAATGCAGTAGTAGGGATGTAAGGAGCACCTTGTTTTCATGTCAATGCCCAACCCAAAGAAATCCTCGAAAGGGTCATAATCCACCTGCCCAAACCACCTCTCAAGCGTTCATCCTCCCCTCTTCATACACTAAGGCAGGTGGAATCAGCCTAATCAATACACTCAGGCTTGATTGCAACGGCATGACATTATCGACTCAACATTATTAAGCCTGGTAAGCTCGTTCCCTTCTAATCAGAATCAAGGAACAAATCTCCAAGAATTGGGGTCCTCATTTCTAGGAATGAATGCTGAGGCCTAGTCAAGTCACAGGTGGCACTATGACCTTATCTTAAAACGTAAAGCCTTTCCACACTCTCAGCTTAAGACTTAAAATTGCAGAACCTTCTCTTACATGACTTTATAATGCCGTGAATTCCCGGTCCCACCGAGCTTCATATGAAGGTTAATAATGCTGCGGATGACAGAATCTCATACAGATATTGCAAGCAAAGAGAAACAAAAGCAGGTGAAAACAGAAGCACGTACATACAGACATTGCACGCAGAAAAAAAATACAAAGATGTGAAACTCACCGTAAAATCCGGAGGCTTCTGGGGGTACTCACATCTAATCCCAACGAGCATCTTCACCATTCCTCCATGGGGAAATTGAACACACCGGTGGTGTCTGTACACTCTCCTCTTTCTTGTGGCAGTCGTGGGGTTTACAAGCAAGATGGTCGCCTGGACCCCTAACCCTACCTTGACACTCATTGAAATTCCCAATCTAATGCACTTAGTCTCTACCTACTCGGAGTAGAAACTTGCCACCCTAAACCCCTGGCACAAAATCAAGGTGTAACTCCTGTTGAGACAAATGCAGTTGTCGACATTGACATGGAAGAAGATGGTCGAACTGCAAAGAATTAGGGTTCCACTAAGTCAAATGACATTTTTCGGAGCCAGAGCAGCTTCAAATTGCGCATCAAAGGAAACTACAACCACCCATTGCCGTGTCTTGCAAAGATGCGGGCAGCTGAGTCGACAGCAGATTAAACAAATTAGAGAAAAATTAGAGCCCGCACATTTGATTACATGCAAAGTGCATAGAATCATTACCTCCGGGAAACAACAAGACAAGAGGTGACAAAAGGATTCCGGGCTTTGGAAATTTTACATCAAGTGAGCTCAGCTCGCTCGCTCCACCACCATATCCAAAACAAGAGGAGGCAGCTGTCTCTCACCTCACCAGTGCCGTCCATGTCAGCTTCGTATTAGCCACGTCATGTGTCCACGTCAGTGTGTCCTGTCAAGTGTACATCGGCTTAAAGTTATTAATTAACAATGTTATGCCCCCTAACTTCTGAGCAGTTTTCATGTAGGCAATCTACAGGACAATGCAAAAGGTCGTGATATTAGAAACGGGCTGGGCAGTGAGTCTAATTAAACGTAAAAAAAGATGTTGCTCGATTTTATGAGTATATTACATCAGGTCATGTTTCTCCTGGAGTTCTAAAGACGTGGCGGATGAAACAATGATGTGATGGATGCAATTCTCACAGCAATCAACCAATTCTGGTAATGGACATCGGTTGCACCACTACCAGATTTAATTGGAATCCACATGGCTTGGCCTAGGTGGATATTAAGTTCCCCCCCCCCCAAAAAAAAAAAACTTCTAGGGATTCTCTCTGACGGTGTCAGGGTTGCCCGCAAAGTGACGTCAACCCAAAAAGCAACAAAAAAAAAATTTCTATCCACACCATTTTCATGTCCACAGAGGTCCGTGTTGAAGACAGATCTACACCATGACTGCTGCAATAAAGAACATACACTTATTGTTAATCATATATTGTCATTCACATCTAGTCCTACAGATCCAATCATACAGATATGGTCCCACAGGTCTGGTTCTACATATCTTGTCGTACACACATTGTCCTACAGATGTGGTCATACACATATTGTCCTACAAAATATGTCATACATATCTTGTTCCACATATCTTATTCTACATATGTGGATGTGCCATTATTTACGTACAGATCTAGAATTTACCCCTTGTTCGATCCCGTCGCACACAGTTCTTTGCATTGTGTGTGCTATGCTACTCAACATTCACTGTGTTCGTCGTTTGTTTTGTGGTTTTTTATTTTCAGTTCTTTGCACTTCATTTTTGAGTTCTTTGCGGCGGTTTTGGAAGAATGTGAAGGTTTAGGGGTATGTAGAGTAATTGGGTGCTTAAACTACTGCGTTTTGCATCACTGCTTTCATTTTCATTGCAAGGAAATAGGGTTTAGAGGTCTCTTCTCTCATCACGTTTGTCTCCATGGAAATAGACTCCACAACTCATGTCCATCAAATGGTGAATGCCCATTGTCCCCGCACTATGTTTCATCCTCAATCCAATCTAGAGTCAAATGACGACCTCGCTCAATTTGCTCCTGCAACATTTTGCGCAAAGTAGGCTGATCTAATACTTGTGTTGAGAGAAAGAGTTCAAAATCCCCCACCATGCACATTTGGCATGGACGACTTAATATGGACCAACTACGTGATGAATGGCCAGGGGATACCCAAAACCTCTATGCTAGCCGTCATATTGTGAGATAGACTTGAGGATTTCATTAAGGGTGAGCAACAACATCCTCATTTCCCCTACAAATTCACCAAGGACATTGTACGTGTTAACTTGCCGTACTCCTTGCGAACACCTCGTGCAAACAGTCCGGCACTTGTACTGAGGTTTAACCTACTACCTACTCTAAAATTAACGCCACATTCACTATTCTTCATGTTTTGTTTGTCATAATATCCTAACCAAGCAAGTTCCATTAATATTCATTTTCTTTACAATCAAGGATTGGAAGTACATTGTACTTACGGATCATGAGGGTGCCTCAAATGGATGTCCTTCAATTTATGTTTGTTCTTTTTCATGAAGATACTCATAAATGCATATCTCTTCCATGTGTCCTGTTGTTGCGCCTACATTGGTATGTATATACTTCATATACCATTACATGCAATTGGATCTACATAAACCAATACCACCCATCATTTTCATATACCATGCAACAAATAAAATGTTCATTTATCTCATTCTTCCATGGCCATTTCAGATACACGCGCAACTTTGGCCCTGAATATAAGACCGATATAATGCCATATGATATGCAAGCTCTATTGAAATCCATCCAAAAAAAATAAACAGAAGATATTGCAAAAGAAAAAACGAGGGACAAAGATTGTACCGGAATACAAGTCTTTCCCAGTGACCAAATCAACCCGTCCGAAGGCATCGTGCATTGGTAAGACGTTATCATGCAACTCCATGAAGCGAGGGTGCCAACGTTGTTTTGTGGCAAAGAAACCCTACTTGGACCACTCATTGTGTTTGGTGATTTACAAAAATACACAACACTTGAATGCCGCTAGAGAACATTGTCATGGCGCCATAATCAGTGGATTTAGATATGCACTCGGTGTTGGATTATCATAGGAAATGAAACTCAAAATTGCTCAAATGCATTCCTATGGGTTATCACCTGCCCAAATTATGCAACAACACACCAAAGAAATTTGAGAGTTGGTCGTGTCCAACGGATTTGTCATGCTCGACACATTGTTGTTGCCGTCGGACATTAGGAATGTTTGTCATAAAAGGGCAAAAGAACTGTTGGAGGAACATCCATCCGATCCCATCAACATCCGTATGTGGACAATTGAGAATCCAAACAACGTGGTCTACTACCAAGAGCACTCCCTAATGGACCTTCATTCCCAAATACAAGATTACTCACCTTTCACCCTAGGCATTCAAACTTAATGGCAACTAAAGATATGTAAATTCATCATATTTTCAGGCTTATTCACCCCTATTCTAACCATCATACTGCAAGTTTTCAATAATACCCACTCTACACAGTTATGGTTTTCAACAATTGGAGAAATGACATACACATAGCTTTCTTTGTCATTTCACGGGCACGTGAACAAGACCTCCACCATGTTTTTTTGGCTCTATATCACAGGGTTCAAAGCATCAATTCGGACTGGAATCCATCTGCCATTATTGTTGACAATGCTCAGGCTGAAATTAATATGTTAAGATAAGCTAATTTAATTTTTGTTCTTCATTGAGACATTTATATCGATATTTATGTCCTTCAGAGTGATATAACAATCATTCAATGTCATACAACCAATCTCCGTGTGAGATAACAATTCTTTAGTGTGAGATATGAATTCTTCAATTACTATCCTCCATTCTATTTTCTCTTCTATTGTGTGATACATGCGTAACTTGGTGTGGCCCAATACCAGAATTATTTTGTGTTTATGGTATGTCAGGAAGGCATGGGCAGAGAATGTCGAAAAAAAATTACCAACGCTGGAGAGTGCACTATTGGTTTTTAAATGCTTGATGATATCATATACAAAAAAATATGCGATGTTAACGATGATCCTCTCAATTGGGCCCTTGCCCAACTTGACAAGATATCCAACACTCGTCCAAAGGCAACTGCATTCATAAGATACATGAACGAGGTTTGGCGAGCCAAGACACCAATGTGGTGTGTTGGAACCCGACGGATACCACACGCAGGACAAAATACAAATGCAACCATTGAATCCTACCACTCCAACTTAAAGAGAGTTATAAACTCCGCCAAGGAGAGGTTTGTGGGTAAGTGTATAGACTGTTTTATTTATCATCTAACAAGCGACGTCTTGACTCACCATTGGTGCAGTGTCCAATGCATAGCATTTAGGTTCATATGCAATAAGAAACAAAGAAGGTATTGTTGCCTCAACAATTATAAGAGCCAACGTCATATCTAACACGAAAATCTTTATTTATATGGACAAAAATGTTGTATATGTTGGGTTGTAAATCATCACCCGAATGTGTGGACCATCCAATCTCCAGATTTGGAATGGGCACAATGAGACTATCCCGTCGCCAAAGAAGACATGATTTGCAAACATACCGTTAAATTTTTCAAGGTGCTACACCTTGGAATTGATGATGGTGTCATAGTTTGTGAAGTGGGTACAAAATACGGTGTCCAACACGCTACTCCAATGGCACAGTGCTACACATGGTTATCGCAACCAACCACTGAGCTCCATACTCCATCCAACGTGACCAACCCCGCCGCAGCTGAACTTGTGGTGCATGACAATGTTATTCATGTTGATGTTGATGAAGAACATACTCCTTTAACTCCTTGAGACCCTATATTCATTGACTCAGAGTACCCTCTCGATTATCCTCTCATTTTATATTGTGTGATTTTTTAAACCCCATAACCTTTTCCCAAGAAAGTTCTTCACATGCAGCTCCAGCCGCAACCGTACACGACATATACACTTCACTTGCACTGAAGGCCAAACAACATAATGTTCTTCAAGATCACTTGATTGTTGGCCTTAGACAATTATGGGGCAAGCAAACCCAACCAATATCATAAGGTGTCACGAAAATCCCATTGATCCCTATAACAACTTCATTTCCAAAAAGAACAGGTGACAACTCTCTAAAACACAGCCGAAGTTTTTTGGAGTTGTCGCTCCTGAGGAAAAGGCTATCCAATGTCAGATGAGACCCCTCTTCCATTCTTAGTTATGCGTTATGTTGTGCCAATAGATATTCTTCACATGTTTTATATTGTCCTACATGTCCATATGGCTATACTTGAAATACTGCAATAATTTTTTGCGTAGTCATAGTGTCATTCACTTGTTCTACAATTATATTTGTTGTCGTATAGACTCAAGCCATTTTGCATAAGACTTGTTATTTCTTGATTTTGCAAAATTTATATATATATATATAATGAATTGATTTTGATATTGCGAATCTTTTAAAGTTCCTTGGATAGCTGATTTGATTTGTTGATTGAAAATAATCCAACCAACTATTGTACAAATATAAACATCAAGTATTTGTTTTTCCTTTTCTTTTCTTTAAGTTGATAATTTTCATAAGTTTAGAAAAAATACCTAATGGATCATATTGAATTTCAAAAGGTTTCTCGCTATTAGGGGAATTAGTCATTCGTGAATTGGTTCAACAAATGGGCAACTCTAGAAATTTCAATATAACATGATTTTTAGGATAATGTTGGCCACCGTAGGGAATTTAAATGTGAAGTTTAGGACATTGTGAAGTGTATGAACTCATTTATATTTGCAAAACACATGAAGGACACTATGACATCAAGGATGTTTGCAGGACATCAAGTATAGCAACGAGGACATCTAGGCGACATAGTTGGATTGTTGGGCGTGGAGTTGCGCAACGGATGGAGGCGTAGAAAAAGCATGGCCTAAAAGTGTAGAACCCTCCTACCTTGTAGAGCATGTTTTTAAAACCATCATATCTTGTGTACCATGTTTTTTTTATACCCTCCTACCTATATGTGTGTGTACAAAAGAAGGAGGGTTAGGTTTTGACGTTTGCCAACTACAAGTACACTAGATCAACCATCATTTCTTGTAGAATATATTTTCTCAACCATCATACCTTGTAGAACATATTTTTTCAACCCACCTAACTTGCAGAATATGTTTTCTAAACCATCCTATCACACATAGCTTGAGATGCTTGAAAGTTTGAGCTTTCCCCCAATAATTGGTTGCTACATGTGCCTATAATGGTGAATCTTAGGTTCCAACCTTTTGAATTAGACTTTCAACTTAAACCTAAGTTTGAATTTATAATCACCAAACTTCAGAATATTGGGGAGCAACCTTGGGAGACAAAGCTCCACCACCTTAGACACATGACATCATGTTATATTGAGTTTTCGCACTTATGTGTGGTTTTTCTATCCACGTACATAGTATCTTATTCATAACGTCCACTTTTTGTCCATGACATACTAGTTACATCTCATGACGGCTTGAGTGGGTGAAAGTTTTGTTGTGATAAGAATATTATGTCTCAAGACTACTGGGTAGTTTACAAGTAGACAACATACAAGATAATGCAAAAGGTCGTGACATTGAAAATGACAAAGGTGGTGAGGTTAACATTAGCAACAAGTGTGAAGTGGAAAATGAGATGTGATAGAAGGAAGACATCCATGTACTCAAGCCATTCATGAGGTCATAATTTGGTTTGTTAGATCCAAAAGTTATTGATGAAACGTTCTATGTCTGGAAAAGAAAAAGAACAAAACAAAACAAAACATACAAAAAAACACAATTTTCTTGTAATCCAATTATAATTAACGCAATGGCTTTACATCTTAAGGACTCAAAGAAATCGAGTAGAATGAACATAGAAACCTAGTGCTTTTTCAGTTCTTTTAAATTTGTCCATTATTTGAGAGAATTAACTCATTTAAGGCTACAATGCATTATGGCCGGTGCAATGCCCACTGTACGTGGTCTATATACAGGAGAATGTCCTTGAGGATCGTGCATTATGGATTTTAAGGACACGTGCCGTATCCTCCGACCCTCGCGCAAGTGCCCTTAAATTCCATAATACACTCCCCTCAAGCCATTCCCCTCTACATATGCCGCGGAAGAGATGAAACCGGCGTCAACTTTCATCCATGGCAGGATTTCTTTCCATGGAAAAAAAGGAAATTACATTTGGGAATCGGAGTTTCCCGCTGGATACTTTAAGCTTATTAGTTGCTACTGTAGTGATTTGAAATTAGATCATCGGGATTCGGCTCCCAAGCAGTTTACTATTGTGCAAGCAATTTAACTTAAGATTACGATGTGGGATTACGATTCATCGGCACTGAGACGCACTGCTTCGAAGCACCGTAGATGAGCATTTCGGAGGAAACAAAGTGAAGAGGAGAAAACAACAGCTTCTGTAAATTTTCCCATCTGTTCACGCATCAAAGCAAACCGAAAGTGCAAGAAAGTTTAGTCAGCCTACTTAAGTTTCACTACTACTAACATCATCAAGAGTCTTCGGCGGCAAATTACATCATGACTATCTATATCCCTACATTTGCCCCGCATTCATTTTGAACCCTAAAAAGGCTCACAAACGCCATCATCACGTCTGCGATAGGTCATTCATCCTCATTCAATGTCCACGGGACTCAAGTGCAGAGGCTTTGTAGCCACGTAAACCACGGGGTTTATTAGTACTCTTGGAAATCTCATCTGCAAGGGAGCAACCTTAAGAGTCAGACTCAGTAGGCAGTGTTATGACTTTCTGGGTTTGGGTGATGGATGTGATGGTGGTGTAGGGAAAATTGGGCTAGTCCGAGGAATTGGAGGCGTCTCCTTTTGTGGAGCATCTGTAGTCTGGACTTGGAATTGGAAGCGGAATATTGAACTGAAATATTGAATGTAGTGAAGGGAATGAAAGGCCTATTGTAGTGGTTGGGTGATGGGTGTGACGGTGGTGTAGGAGAAGTTTGCTAATCTGGGAAATTGGAGGTGACTCTTCTTGTGGAGCACCTGGAGTTTGGACTTGGAATTGAACCATTGAACTGGAAGTCCGAATGTGGTGAAGGGAATGACCTATTTTGGTGGTTGGCTGTGTGAGAATTTCTGAGTTTGGATGATGGATGCGATGGTGGTGTAGAAACTTTTTCGGGGAAATTGGAGGTGTCTCTTCTTGTGGAGCAACTCGAATCTGGGCTTGGAACTGGAAGTGTGAATGTGGTGAAGGGAGTGAATGACCTATTGTAGTGATGGGGTGATGGATGTGATGGTGGCGTAGGAAAGTTTTGCTAATCCGGGGAATTGGAGGTGTCTCTCCCTGTGGAACAGCTGCAGTCTGGGCTTAGAATTTAAAACCGGGAATACTGAACCTGGAAGTGTGAATGTGGTGAAGGGAAATTATTGTAGTGGTCTGTACTCTGAGGCTTTTGGGGTGAAGGTGATGGATGTGATGATGGTGAAGGACAGGCTGAGAACCATGGCGACGAGCGATGATATTGGTAGTGATGGAGAAACGGTAAGTTCTTCGCTCACATGAGGAGGAATTCAGTTGACATGAAGGGCCTGGCTTCTACCTCGTCATCTCTGACAGGAAACGTCACGTTCCGCAGCAGCGATGAATGCACAAAAGCCACAAAAGTGGACGACACTCTGCTGCCTGTGGCAGTGAACTCCTTCCTGCCCCCACCCTCCACACAACAACATCAACAGCAACAACAACATAACCCTGCCACTTGGTTTCTCGGTGGTCACCGAACTAGGGGCAGGAGCGAGAGAGCTTCAACTGCAATGTCATGTAGTAGCTCCTCACATGTCAGTGATGGAAATGGGGATGATAAGGGTGAGGAGCAGCCCCAACAACAAAAGGTGCAAGAGCTGCTCCCGGAGATGGGTTCTCCATTGGATGGGGGGATGACACATCCGGCTAATAGGAGGGACAGGTCAGAAGAGAGGGAGCGGATGAAGGAGGCTAAAGCAGCAAGGGCGCAGGCATATGAAGAGCGATGGAACCAGAAGTGTGCACAAGAGACAAGTGAGGACATGGCATTTTCGGGGTGGAAGCAACCCATTGGAAATGCAGAGTATGGTGGCTGGATGTACCCGGTGGCGAAGGCGAGTCATCAAGAATCCGTGGACAAGAATGCGGAATTGGGGTGGAAGAGAAGCTTGCATCCTGCTGGGGTGAGCGAGGAGAGAGATTACAGAGGATGGGATTGTCCAGCTTCGTCTCCTTCGTCATCCGAGAAGGAGGATCTGGGCGGCTGGTTGTTTGCACGTGCACAGGTCGACCACATCCTGGATGATTATCAAGCAGAAGTGGAAATTCTCGGCAAGAAGGTAAGTACAATCTCTTTCCCTCCCCAGCACTGCAGACATTGTTTCTTTGAAATGGACCTGGTTGCTTTCCATTCGGTGGTTATGTTGATTGCAAACACGTGATGATCCTTACTGAGGTCTTAGTCACTTCCCAACACTACAGAAATTAACTCTTCACATCAACCTGATTGCTTTCTATTTGGTGGTAATGTGGATTGGAAATAAATGATGATCCTTACTCAGGTCTTAGTACATATGCTATACAATATTCCTCTCCAGCACTACAGAAATTTTATCTTCGAAATTGACCTGGTTTCTTTCCCATTCGGTCGTATGTTGATTGGAAACATGTGATGATCCTTACTCAGGTCTTAATACACATGCTACATAACGATATGCTATACAAACCATACAACAAGTGTATCTCAATCCCTCCTGTTGACTCGATGTGTTAGTACTCACACAAAATGATGTGCAACATGTGGAAACCTTGATTTTGACACAAGGAAACCAAGAGAGACAAGAGAATCTTGAAGTAGGCAAAACGAAAGAACACCCTATTTTTACTACAGCAAGTGCACTTCAGGCATCTGCATAGCAAATTGTTCTCTCAAATAAAGTGAAGTGTGGCCTTTGGTTTTGCTACTTCTCTCCTGGTTTGGTTTGTTTGTGTTGAAATTGAGGTCTTAGTACACATGCTATACAACAAGTTGCTCGAGGCTTCCCATTACTTTGGGAGACGAAGCAGAAACTCAAGACAAGGATCCATTGTTAGGAACTGATGCTGAGGTCAGTGGGGATGTCTCGGAAGGTGGCTTCTTCCATGCAGATAGATTGTTGTGGATTGCCCCCTGTCCAAATGGATTGCCACCATTAGGCTATTGCCGCATGTGTGATTTGTTCTCTATTTCAATATAGTTTTTAATTGATTTCTTTTGATTGCTTTGGATGAGTATGTAACTGTAAACGCTTTGGATGAATCACACTCTTGATTCTCATTTTTTGGTTCACTGTTTACCTTTATCTGTAAGTGTCGTTTGAGCATTGATACTTCGAAGGATAGTCTTGTTGCAAGTCTTGCGTTTACGTTCCTTACCAGAGGCTTATGATTCTTCTCGAATCAATGAAATTGGAAATGGGGTGGAAAAGGTGATGGTGACGGTGGCAACAAAAGGAGGGACAGTGGAGTGGTGGTTGGATGGGCACAAAGACGAGGCAGTGTGGGGGCTTGACATCGAGTGGCGACCCACTTTCCAGAAGGGCGACTACCACTTCGCATCGCTCCTGCAACTGTCCCTTGAGGATTGTTGTCTACTCATCCAGCTCCAGTTCATTGATGTGTTGCCTGAGTCTCTTAAGAACCTCCTTGCAAATTCGCAGATAATGATGGGAGGAGTGGGGATCAAGGTACGGTTTGAGTCTCTTGTCTATCTTCCTGTCGAGAATTTTCTTTGTAATTTGAACCATTGGGAGGATGTGAATCTTCCAGGAACATCATATGAACTAGGTAATGGATGCGGGGAGCCCTGCCACAGGCTGTAGTAGGCGCCAACCCACCGAGCCGTGGTAGGGTAGATACGGAAGTACTACAGCTGATGGCAAGGTGACACGTGTCCATAAATGGTCCGGCCATGGCAGGGTCGTCCATTACGTGTGGTACTATGCCTCCTCGTATCTAATCAGGAAGACATCAGCAACATGGGTTAGCCTAACCACTATGATTAGGGTAATTTGACTCCAGGCCTTCACATGTTCTAGTCCTAATTTCCTATTCTAAGGGGAGAAGCTATCGCATTTTCATGGAGAACTGAGAATGCTTGCAGCTGTGCGAGATGCCAGTTGGGCCTTTAATGATATTTGTTTCAATCAAAGCCAGTAGATGTATAAAACCCTTTAAGAATCAGGAACCTTGTGAGACTTGCAATCTTATCATCGGTTGTGTGTATGGTGTAGGCGGATACAAATAAGCTAAGGAAGGACTTCAATCTAAATTGTGCTGGGGAAGTTGAGCTGACAACGCTGGCTGTATCCACATTGAAGAACCCTGCTCTGAAGAAAACCGGCCTTGCGAGTCTCACTGAGATAGTTCTTGGTGTTCCGTACAAGAAAAACAAGCGTACAACCATGAGTAATTGGGAAAACCGTGAGCTCACATATGCACAAATCCAGTATGCTGCTGCAGATGCTTGGTTGTCATATTCCATTCTGGTGGCACTTCTGAATCACAAAGAGAAACCTGCAGTCTCCCACCTCACAGGTTCGGATGAAACTTCCCTAACACCAGTATTCTGATCATCTGTCATCTGCCTCCTGTCAATCAAGTCTCACCTCATTATTGAACTCATCAACTGGCAAGGGTGACTATTACCACATACTTCTCATGGAAGAGTGCATGAGGATGGGCATCAAAAGGCAGCAGCTTAGACATGATCAAGAGATTTAAGGGTTTTCAGATTTTCCATCCCCAAGTCCTTACAAAGCCAATTTTAGTAGGGTCTTGAGAATGAAAAGTTAGTGATGCAGGCTCCTCTAGGTGTGTTGCAAGTGATTTAAATTTGAACATTGACCTCCACCTAAGGTCACTTCTTGCTGCCAAATCACCAAGGCTGGCTTTCACAGATTCAGGGAACTTACCTTCTCCAAAAGTGGATGTTATTGTAGACCTGTAGAGCATGGCAGGGGAAGACTCTCATCACTTATGGGAGAGTGGTTGGGAATGTAGATCAGAAGGATTAGGTTGGTGGCACCACGTTGAGAAGCTGGAGTGGGTTTTCCTACAAGATTATCTCTTAAAATTGGTCCAGTCGAGCGCATTGAAGGCATGATAACCGTGTTAGTTGTAAGGGATGGCCATCATCATTACAACCTCATGGAAGGCAGACAGCAATGTAAGGGGTTGTTTAACCTAACTCGGAATGGGAGAGAGATGCTTGTTTGTCAAACGTTTCTTCTTTAAAGAAAGTTGGTGGAGGGAGGAGAGACTTGTGCAAACTTCATTTTTTGTGAATTGGGATTATGTCTCTCAATACAGTTGTTTGATGGAGACTTCTTGACCAATCACATTTACAAAAACATGGTATATCTCACAGCCTTTGACTACTGTGACACATCTCTTACAGATCTACCTATTTCCTTCCTATCACTCTGTTGGAAGGACGATTGCTCAAAATGTCCAGCATGAATTTTTCATGTCTACTATGTTGACTCCTCTAGACAACCCTGTGTCTGTAGGTCAGACGATGCACAGAGCATGAACAACCATGCTCGTTAGGCAGTCCTACACATGAACGAGTGAATCGATTTTCCAGACAGAATTGACATGAGATGGCAGGCAAAGTACCTTAAAACCATGTCAAACAAATTCTGCTCCAGTATAAACAAAACCTAAACTGCAACAAGTAGGAATGTGATCATGACCTCATTACTGTTGCACTCAAAGTATCACACCATTACCCATCTCCTATTTCTTCTAATGGGTTAGGTATATCTAACATGTTTTGATTATTGATGCTGGACCAAAGTTGATGGACAGGTGCTTTGTAGTTGGCAGGCTGTCAAAACTGTCATTGTGGTTCCCAAACCCCATTTGTCCTGACATACAAGGACCAGATACCTATGCAAGTTTGAAGAAACTTGGTCACAAACATCTACTGTATAGCACTCACATACTGATTTTCATTATGACCTATGTCTTATTGTTCAGCAGCTTCCAAGGTGACATATCTCTTCATGGGCACGTTTCCCTGAGTCGTAGACATGAACTTACTCGTTGCCCTTGTCTCAAATCTTGACTTGATCTGCACAAAGCCTCTGCCTGGGTGTCACAACCCTCTGCCTGGGTGTCACAATCCTCCTCTGCCATCTGCAATAAGATCTCAGTGGGCTCTACAGGACTACTGATGCTTTCTACTCCTGAAGGTTGCCTTGAAATAGGTTTACCAATCATGTTGGACCGAATTTTGGATGCTTTCATCTTTTTCCGAGACTTTGGTTTGGAAGAGCAATCTTCCCTCCTGTGTTTGCCTGTAACAGAAGTCTGGGTGCCTTCCTCTCCCCATCCACCTGCTCCAGCATCAAAGGCTCTACCTTCACCAAATAGTATTCCACAATCAATGTCACCGCCCAAATCTGAAGATTCTGGATATTCTTTCATTCTATTACAAGTGGCTGTCAAAGAAGACTCCTGATCACATCTTATGGGAGTATTCTCATGCATCTCCAATGAAAAGGTGGTTGTCTCTCTGCTTTCAACCTCAATCACATCATGTTGAGAATTCTCTGCTGCAACAGGCCATCTGCGATATGGCTTTGAACCTGACTGAACATTGTCAAGAACCGAGCTTGCCGATTTTTTTGCTTCCTCTCTCTTCCCATAAGGGGCATATACATGCTCCCAACAAAAATCAACCTCATTATTTCTTTCAGCCAGGTGTCCACATAACCAACTTGGAGTCTCTTTCACATCTGATAGAGCCGCAGAATAAGTTCTGCTCCAGAACTCCGAATTCTTTGGATGAAGGAACGGAGAGAGAGTACTAAACCACGGGGGCCTGCCTGTATCTGGGCTTGCCTGCCTAGAAGGCAAGGGAATTGGTAGTACCAGATGCGTTGGAGCACTTTCTTCTGCCATTAGTAACCCTCCATGGTTAGAGGAGCGCAGTTGATCAAATAGAGCCTCAGAATTCTTACCACTCCTCTGCACACACATGCATCTATAAATACTTTGGCGCCTGAATTGGAAGCAACCTGACAACCAGGACTGTGGAAAATGGAAAGCCCACCAAAAGCCAGCAGGGTACCATTGAGAGAAAGAAAACCTTCTCAAGCATTCATATGTGCATATAGAAGAGGAAGCATGTGATACAGTGCTAAAATTTTTTTGAATAAAGAGCAGATTGTCAATCATGTGATGGAATCAGTGTTACAATGAGGTTCTTTGTACAAGTTTCTTCAACACACGTTCAAAGAACTAGAGACTGTCAAGTATGACGCAGGAACAATTTTCAATGTAGCAGTGAACAACAGACAATGGTACTGGAGCTTTGAGCTCACAGTTGTTGTGTCGAGACAAAACTAGGCTGTTTCATTCCCAGGCCATCAAGAGAATACAGGCCTCCTCAATTGAACATACCTCACAATGACTTGATAACTCGTTTCCAGTGCTTGACTGTGATTGAGCCTGTTGCAAGTCAGATTTCTTGTATCCCCTCTCGCATTGCCAATACTCCATACCTTGTATAGATAGCCCAATCAATCCAGCCACCTGTTTGAAAAAGAAATTGATGTCAATGGGGATTTGACTGATGGAAAAGACTCCTTCCTTCAACTTATGGTGATTGATATAAACTGGGTGTTTATAGAGATCGATATTAACATTTTTGACCTTGTATAAGCCCAGATCTACTTTCAACAGTCCTCCGGCATAGTGTATATATCCTTGTAAGTGTTGATGTTCAAACAACACTTCCAGATAGAGGATAAAACCAAAAGATGTTCCCATTGCATGTTTGTATTAGCAAGATGATGAAACAAGACTACCTGTATCACATGAGTAGGAACCTGAAACGAAGGGCCACTGATACACTATAATCTTCATTTGAACTAGGGAAGACATGAGCAGATTTGTCCAGAGATGTGCACGAGCATATGCATTTATTAATGTACAATCTTACATATATTATTAAAATTAAACATGGACATTACAAAACATTTCACTCCAGCTGAAAATTGTGATAAGCCATCTAAGACTTACCTGTACTTGGTTCTGATAGTACTCAACTTGGACCCTAGAAGTTCTTGCTGATGGCTTCCTTGAAAGCCTTCAAGACAGGGTTAAAGCTCCCCTCTAATCACAGAATTCTCTCCTGAAGTTTAGCCAAAGAAACTGCAAATAAGACCACAAGGAACTCTATCTATTCCACAAAGCATTGTGTTGAAGTTGACCAACATAGTTCAGGCACCCTTAATGGGTATGACTGCCAAGTCCTTGTCAGCATCTTCTCTAAGACTCGCAAACACTTGGAAATGAAACACCTTATTGTCAAATGAATCCAGCATAAACTGCATAAAACTGCTTCCTTGTTCACATGACATTCAATATGCCCTTGACCTTTTCTTCTCGACAGAACCCCTATTTTCATTCGACAGGAAATCAGCTCGAGCAAAGGGGCACCACCTGAGCTGGAAAAGAGTTCCATCAGTGAGAAGCAGTCGCCACAATGTCCACTTTTCCTTGTAGCATTGACTTCAATAACCCTGAGTAATTATCTGCTAATGACTTCGAGAGGAATGAGTTTGAGATTGTGACCAAATGCAGTACCTGATACAACAGTCCAAACACTTTACACAGTCAATACACTCTCTGCAGACTGAACAGGCAAATGTCTGTTTGTTTCAATTCAAGACATTACAAATAGAAAGAAATTCCCTCCCTTCAACACGGCTATTCTGATGTTACGCTGAGAAACCTGGGAGGTCTTTTCCAAGAATTTACACAACCAAACACTTAAAATTATGGAAATGGAAGTCTATCAACCTATCCTAGCTGGTAATACAAACAAATGAAAACATCTGTAACCCACTCATTACCAGAAAGATAACTGGAACACTTAGAAATATGAGTGACATAGTGAGAAGAAGGGAGTGACATCACTCCATGTCATCGACTGATCTCACTTCCTCAACTCCACAAGAGGTTAGTAAAATCCTTCATCCTGCAGCTAATTAGTTTGTACAGCATTATGAAATAAAGGTACGAATGTGGACGCTTTCATAAATTTACCTGCCTTCCTCATGTAGGCTGCAAGTGAACACCGGTCCTTGCATGTGTTCCTGATAAGTAGTGGATCCAGGGGCAAATTTTCAATTGGTTGCTCATCCAGTGTTATGCACCACCACAAGTTGATGATGGCACCTTGTTGATTGCCACTTGATTGTCGCCTGGCCTTCTCAGCAGAAGTCTTTATTGAATGACTCGATTCACGCACATTTCTTCGAGCTCCTTCACAGGTCTCTTTGTTTGTACACCAGTGCCATATTCATGTGTACATTACATCATCACCCTCCCTCCCCTCTGCAAACGCAGAAGCTAATTCCTCGTACATCTCTCACAGGCACTCTCACCATGTCTGTTTTTATTGAGTCTGTAATCTGTACTCCAGTAGCATATGTATCAACCTCGTCACCCCTGCAAAGAATCAGTTGGGAAGTTGTTGGCTACAGGTACAACTTTAAAAGGACATCATCACCTTTGCACTCCACTTAGGTTTCTTTGTTACGTTCAAAGTCAGCAGTTTTTTACAGATTGGTTAATAGTTGGGGATGTGGACTAGAGTCAGATGTTGATACTGTGTTGGAAGATTGACTTCCTGTCAGGGTCTGATGCGTGCATCCCCATATGACCAAAGATTTCCTCCTTAAACAAAGTAACGCATACACATGTGTCTCATGAATAAGGACTACACTTTTCTAACTCTCTTCTATACTCCACTTCTGAAATCAGTCCAATGGCGACCACTTTTATGGAATCTGATCAATAAGCACCAGTGCAAGACGAGTGCGCAGTAGCAGAAAAGATCGCTGAATCTCTGCCCAAAAAATAATTAAATAAATAAAACACCTCAAGTGCTCTCCAAAGTAGGCTTCCCCAAGTTCCTAAGATTTTCTCTCTCTAATCTTTTAGCCATACCTTCAAGGGGGTACGAACTGCCTTCCGAACGCCTCATTGAACGTGGAAGCAGCTCCCAGCTCAAACGAAAAATCCTCGCCTCTGCTCAATTTCCACACATTCACCATCAAAACAAGACTCCCGCCTCACTCATGGTGCCAATTTGTTTCACTCCGGAAGAAAGGGAATCTAATTTCTCGTGCACCAGCCGACCCGGAAACTAAAGTCGGTGATGGACTTCGTACTGAACCGAATCGATGATAGGTCCCGAAGCCAAAATGGTGATCATCACCACGAGTTCTTCATCATCGACATCTAGTACGCACGAGACTCAACTTGCTGCTGCCAAGTTACCAAAATCAAATCAAAGAGGTGAAGTCGTTGAAATGCCCGTGACCCTCTCGAACCCCAATTACTTTAAAGCATGCTCATTACGCGTGGCCAGTGCGCCGATAAAGTCAAGAGCAGGTTATGTTAAGAGCTTATATAAGTATGCCAGTCGACCCAAAAGTTAACCCAGGGGAGAGGAGACGTGGAACGATAGCTTCGACTGCCACAATGCAAAGGTCAAAGGTGACACGTGCGCTCGGTCGTAACGAACGAACCATGTGCACGCTTTAACACCCAATTTAAACTACATGCATCGGAAATTAACTTAATCTTCCCGAGAAGTTTAAGTCCTCAAGTTTTCGCCCCCCACTTCACGAAATATCTATCATAAGTACTTGTCACCAACCTTATCGTGCTGCTGCTTGCTTCGGGGCCATTTGGAGGCTTGCAAATTCGGGTCAGAGTGATGGTGTGGCAGGCTACTCTACCTTTATTGACTTCCGGAGCACCCGCAAAGTAGAATAAGCTTCCTCAATATCGGATCCTCTATCTCTCTACCTCTCTATCTCTCTACCTCTCTCAGCACCGATGCAGCCACCGAGCCTGCACATATATCGAAGCACAGCGTCTCTTATGCGACTTACACATACAAGTGCCAAGGTCCAAAACATACATACAATCAAACAAGCAAAAAAGACGACACTTACTCACAAGTCCAATTTGAGCCGATGATGATGTTCCTCCTTCACGTTTAGAGCAAGACCAAGGCGACCTCCCATACAGAAAGACAGACACACAGACAGACGTCTCTTAGAGAATTATCCATATCTGCAAGCAATAAGCAATAAACGCAAGCTACCCCGTATGCGAATTCCCTCACATCGCCCTCCCTCTGGCGTACCTTTTCCCAGCTGCTCCTTGGCGCATTGCTCGAAGCTCTATTCGGCACTAATAAGGGTTCGCCTTTTGAAGTTAGCTGCGACTCATCGACACACATGATGATGCTGATGATGGTTAATACCACCATTGCGCTCTACTTCACTCATAGTTCCACGCCTCGGCCCCTCTTGGGCTCTTCGTCGTCTGCTTCTTCGTACTCGTACTCCTGTGACTACACCAGGCTGTGTGGTTCTTCACCAATTGTGCGGTTTGGTTCCCGTTCGGTTTTGCGCCGTTGTTGTTGCTGCTGCTGTTGCTGCTGTTGCTTCTGTTGTTTGTTGGGTTGGCGTTGCTGCTGCGGCTGCGGCTGTTGCTGCGTACAGGGCGATGTAACTAAGTAAGATGTGTGGGGTGTGTGAGAGCAGGTGAGGAAGGGAGCATCGTTTGGGATCCGCACGCCAACAATCTGCGGCCGCGAGACACGCAGAGACCGACAACGAAGAGGAGAGATCGGGTGCAGGAAGAGGACAATGCCCAGCCTTTCTCGTCCGCCCTCCACAGGGACAGCATCCATCCGTCCGCCGGATGGATGGATGGATGGATGGATGGATGAGGCCACTCCTCCCATTGGTTAATTGGTTGCAGCTTGCTCTCCAGGCGAGTCTAATGCAATGAATTGAAATTGATTTTTAAAGTCCGGGAAGCCATGCGATTGGAAAGTACATCCGGATGGTTTCAAACCAGCTAATCCTCTAGAGCAGCGGAGTGCACTAGCCTCTATGAGATAAGAGGCTAATGTCAACTTAATGATCCAAATGAAAGAAAGACTTGAGACTCCCTAGAACTACATTCTCAAATAATGATGAAAACTCGTCTCTAATGGGGTTATACATGGGACATTCCAACACGAAATGTGCCTCAAATTCAATCGCAGCATAGGAGCAAAAGTGGCATAGCCTAATATCTCTAGAGATAGAGATAGTCGACCATCGACCAATTTCAATGGCAAGTCAATGGTTTGAGGTGTGGTAGGCAGCATTGATCTTGCGTTGTGGTGGGTGTCAATGGTTGCTTCAAGTACAATTCACATTCATATCGAAAAAGCCCTTGGGGTGGAGGTAATCTAGTTCCTTCCATGAGAGATGGAAAGAGTTCCACTCCTTAGCAAGAGAAGCCTTCTTGATATCATCATATGATGTTTTTGATGTGGTTGGGTTGTCATGAGTGTGTAGGTGAGATAGACTCCACGATGTCTTCCACACGGTTGTCCATTTGTGTCAGGTGTTAAATCTTTGTTTGGCCAGGTGTCGGGAAAGTGAGGTTGCTTTATTAACTACCCAAGAAGGGGATAGGTGGGCAAGCCATTGTTGAGAGCCCATTGTGAGCTTGAGAGCCATATAATTCTATGGGAAGTTCTTCAAATTCGGCCATGAAAATATGGTAGGTAGTCGAAGAACACACTTTGACGTGGGATATCATATGCATCTTCATGCCCTTCTCGAAAACCTTCGAATGAGAGCTTTTCAAGTCCAGTCCAATCCATTTAGTCTTCCCCACATTTGGCACCTAGATACTTAAATAAGGTAGATGTGTGCTATTTGTAATAGGTAAGGTAGATGAGTCTTGAATGGTTCCGACTAGCCCGCTTCTCATAGGATATGAAACAAACAAATAGTACGTGTGATGGTTAGCAAATCCAAATAAAAGCCATAGCCACTTTCCGCATAATTTTCGAAGCTCGTATGAATGTCTCATTCATTATCAAAGTGAAGATGATCATGCTCATCGAATTGTCATCTAGGTCCCCGTAATTGTGTTGACTATTGAGCCTATAATGATTATCATATTTTGAGCAGACATTCCAATCTCTTTTAAACACATGTCTTTTTGGAATCTGTTCTTGAAGCCACACCTATCACATACCACTCAAACATAGGTGTCCAATTAACCAAATTAGGCATGTCTATTTTAATGGGAGAGAGAGAGAGAGAGAGAGAGAGAGAGGGTATGATCATATACAAGCAAACCTCTCATCCATCCAACACCAAAGCTTGGACCCCTAGGGTTTGTTGACAATTTATCTGAAATGACCTCCCGGGGGTTGGTCTCTTCATATCACATACAAACTAACGTGAGTGTAGAAAGGGGTATTTATTGAGGCATCAGCGTACATAGCATACATGACGGAAAGGTATTGTTCTTCTCTAGTGGATAAATTAGAAAGGGTTATTAGACATGTTAGGGTAAAGGGTAGATGTACTAAAAGGGGCCCTAAGGTATAGAGAAGAAAATGACAACATATGTGTTTGTTTCAAAGAGTTTATTTTTTCATGCAATTTTGTCATATGGTTATAGTGCCCATTGACTAGCCTATCCATTCTTGTTAGAGTTTGCATTTAGGTTCTAGGTTTTTACAAATTGGAGGTTCTTGGGGCGCTCATTGATTCCCTTTAATTTTGCTCTTTGGATTATGGCTAAATTACTGTGCTTTTGTCTTTGTCTGTTTGATGCAATCATTGAGTTACATCCTATATATGAAAAAATGTTCAATAATTTTCTCATTGGAAAGTGAAAGTGGACTGTATATGTCATAAAAGCTTATTTATTTCATCGATTATACTATGTATATGTAGTGGAGGCATTTATCACATTAAATATAAAAGAAAAATATAAATACATGAGTTCACATTCTAGCCTACATTAGTACGTATAAATTCATTTTTTCTATATAAATTACTCGTATAATAGGGGTTTTAATTTCATAGTGCCACATGCACATCATTTTAGTTTCTAATTAAGAGTCCACCCCCCGGAAATGACCTTGAGTAGATTAATTGGTGGTCTTTAAAGCTAATTCTTGTGTCAAATTTCCTTCATAAAATAATCTTTGAGCCCACATACTATTTTAGGGTTTTATGTTGGATGAATGAGAGGTACACTTGTATACGATAATGCCCTCTCCCCCCATGTAATGCATGAGGAGGAGTCATAGAGGGTACCCTCATTGTTAGAACCAAAAACCACATATGCGCATTACCCTAAAATTAATCCCCTTAATTTATAAGATTTCCCCCCTCTTAAACACGACTTACGTACAAACATGTAGCTAAGAAACCCCCTTGAATACATACACATGAGAAATAAATAAATCACATAAACCCCCGAACGTTTGTATACACCAAAAAGATCATGTGAAAAATATGGCTAAAATACTCTTAGCAAGCCACATTTATTTTAACATTGTTGAAATCATTCAACACTCATTCAACCATTGGATGTAACTCATACAAATATGTTTTTACAATATAAGTCATTGTAGCCAATGCAATGATGGTTTCTAACTCTACTATCAAATCTTCTGTCAAATCGTAGGTCCACATGGACACAATCTAATTGACTTTCCAATGAGATAGTCATTAAATACTTTTTCATCCATAGGATGTAACTCATTATATTATGTCCCCATAACACACATCATTGAAGCTATGGTAATAAATAACAACGGACGAAATAGGTGAATTGGATGAAACTAGCACATTTATGATCACATCTTCTTCTCTAAACCTTAGGCCCCCTTGTACATCAACCTTTACTTCAAAATTCTTAATAGCCTTTTTAAATGTGCACACTAGAGAAAAGCAATACCTCTTCCATATGTATAATAGGTAATCTAATGCCTCAAATAGTACCCCTTCCTACAATCATGTTACTTTTGTATATGGTATGAGGAGTCCACCATGGACACAAACACAAACCCCACCCCCCACCCCCCCCAAACTAAGTGTAAATAGTCCTTGAGGTGGAGCATGCTAAAATCAAACACCCCACCCAAAACCAACACCTTAGAATCCTGCACTACAAGTACACATTGATTTTGAGAATGTCCACCATGTTAACATTACGCTTCCGTGTTGGTTTTAGATCACCTACAACAAACACTAAACCCACCTACATTTGCATACAAAATTCAAATAAAATACACTTTGGTGTGTTGGAATCCTTTTTTTTTTTTGAGACAGAAGGCCGATAGGCCAACGCCAAAGCACAGGAGGCAGTTGACTACCTGGCAAGTTTTCCGTCAAGTAAAGAGGAGATTTCACAACCGGGAATCGAACCGCCAACCTCTTCCTTGAGATTTGGGTATCTCTCCACCATCATCCGGTAGTTTAAGGTCATCTCGGACCAAAATTGGAATCCCTTGTCAATCACTCAAACTAATCATTTGATGTCTTCAATCTATTCAAAGTGTTTGTGCTCACCACTTAAAATGACAAACTTAGCACCACATTATTCCCATGAATGGATAGTTAATTGAGGCCCTTTCTTTGCAAATTTGGTACAAAGGTAGCTACTACAAGGTGTTGTTCAATATTATATTATTCATTCTTATTTTATTGTTTTAGTTTCATTGCAAAAACAAAAAAAAAACAACCTCACAAATGCGGCGGTCGTGGTCAGGCCAACTTGGAGCTTATAATGTATAGTTTTTTCTATTTATAAATTATCATATCCTCTTGGGGCCAATGACAAGGCATAGATTTGAAGCACTTTGCTGACTGTTCTGGACTTACATCCATCTCCATTGGGACAGCATTCATTTTACAGATGGATGATTAATGAAGTCCCCTCCTTTGCACTTTGGGCATAGAGGTATATACTCTATGGTGACTAACAAGGTGAATTTACATTAGGGTTCAGGTCCAAGAAATTTGGGGTCTCAAACACCAAATAGCCCTTAATCCATTTTTACATGTGAGAGCTCCATATGTTCTCACTCGAAAACATGATTCACTGTAGAGCCATGTCATGTCTTCACCCAGGCCCCCACATGGCATGGAGATTCTTTTAAAAAAAGTTCAAGAACATATAGGTGCACATAACATTACTTACATAAGGCAACTTGTGCCTTTTTATTGAACGGAGAGGTTCCACGAATACTGACGGAGAGATTCCATGTCAGATTGTAGTAATCGACGTGTGGTTAGTAAGCAACTTCGTTGTGAGGTATGGGGGCATGTAAGGCATGGTTAACTCAACACGAAGTATTCGTGTTGGCCCCACGATTGGTAGTCAAGGTCTAATACACAACCTGGAATACACAAAGCTCTTTTGATTGCAGTGAATAGCACTCATGCTGAGTATACCCCATTTGTGGGGGGGAACCTAGATAAAAGGGGCATAATGCCCTGGGGATTTGTGACCCCACGGAGCATTGACACGCAATTTAGTGATGTTATGCAAGTCTCATTCGATTTCGTTCAATTTGAAGGAGAACGTTGCTCTAAAGTTTATTGAAACTTGTAAGAATTTCGTAAGACTTGGAGAAAGAAGCAAATTTTCATGCATGGGGTGCTAGCCATTGCAAGGATCAACCATCTTCGGTAGTGTTTCCAAATTGGTATTCATAGCTCATTATGAGAGACACTCATCATGTGGTCAATGAACTTTGACCACCTCTAGAATAGGCATATGAACTCCAAATTAAAATTTGAAATTCTCACATATTGGTATTGTGTATATATACAGAACCTCCTCATCCAACCAACCATTTAAATTGAGAAAATTTTAATAATTTTTTTGCAACTTAGGGATTTCACCATTGCGATTGTTGGATCTTCTCTAATTTTTTTGAAATGAAGAGATTTTTCTTCCCATTCCTTTTTGAAAGAATGATATGAGAGTCCCAAGTTTACTGGAATGCACCCATGAGCAATGAAGGGTTTATGGACCTTCTTTTGAACTCAAGTTTGGACCCAAGCTTGACGATTGGATTCTCAAACTAGGAGGAAATGTTTCTTACGAGTGAGGACCACCGAGGTTTGATGGGAACGTGATGCCACATCTGCACCACTTCAAAGTTTGCATTCCTTGGACCTCGACACACTTGGTATAAACAACATACCATTTTTTTTCTAAATCTTTGGCCTTGGACCCTAGTGTAGTACTAAACCCCACCTAGTAGAAGTTAACATATCTTTGTTATAACTTTTTCATATAACAAAGGAGGCACGTGGCCACCTTGTTAGTGTGTTTCCTGTCAAGCGGAGAGAGAAGTCCATTGCCAAGAGCAAGAAATGTTTCTTACGAGTGAGGACTGCCAAGGTTTGATGGGAACGTGATGCCACATCTGTACCACTTCAAAGTTTGCATTCCTTGGACCTCAACACACATGATATAACAACATGCCATTTTTTTTACAAAAAAATCTTTGGTCTTGGACCCTAGGATAGTACTAAACCCCACATGATAGAAATTAACATATCTTTGTTATATCTTTTCATATAACGAAGGAGGCGCGTGGCCACCTTGCTAGTGTGTTTCCCGTCGAGTGGAGCGAGAAGTCCATTGCCAAGAGCCGAACCGT
This sequence comes from Polytrichum commune, assembly GCA_950295325.1. Taxonomy (NCBI): domain Eukaryota; kingdom Viridiplantae; phylum Streptophyta; class Polytrichopsida; order Polytrichales; family Polytrichaceae; genus Polytrichum; species Polytrichum commune. Next base: position 28,494,168 of record OX485803.1, read on the forward strand.
CAACCAGGGCATAAATTTGAAGGGTTGCTTGTATTTCATAGGGAAGGGTAACTCAAAATTTTCCCTTTCAAAATGAAGGGTTACCTCAAAAATTGCCCTTCATGTATGTATTGAAGTTTTTGTTGAAAGTGCACATTATCATGTTTACTTTTTTCTTTGAAGGGTTACTTTTTTTTTGCCGTTCATTTTGAAGGGTTTATAGAAAATTAACCCTTCCTTTTTGAAGGGTTGCAAAATATTTTGAAGGGAAAGTGAAGGGCTGGACCCCAAAATAAGGGTAATAGCCCTTCAAATTTACTCCTTGCCGCCAACCATTGCATGGGGGTTTTGGGCATGTCTCCACTATCATCCATGCGGGAGGGGAGTGTGGTAGGGTTATCTTTGACCACCAAAAGGCATCGCATCTTAGCTTAAGGCCAATGGCTGGGCCGGTGCAGTTGTGAAGCACATTGTGCATGGCCAACTTATTAAAGGGCCCCACCAAAAGGCTTTTCGCTTCCTCTGCTGACGAGCCATCTCCCTTGAAGTTAACTTAATGGGGGCCCCCACCCATGTGACCAAATATGTAAAGTGGAAATTTGACCCTTTGGGAGCGAACTTGATTCAATCGTGCTACTCTAGCCATCCCATCCCCAGAAGATTAGGCAGAAAGGCGCAAAGAGAAAAAGAAAAAGGGATCCATGTCACAACAAAAGTGAAGTATTCCCCGGTCACATGGGCCTAAGACTACTTGTGACGATAAAGGAGAAGATTGTCTTGAAGTTTGCTATTTTACTTTCCTTTCTTTTCTTTTTTTAAAATTTAAAAATCCCTTGTTGTCGTTGTCGTTGTCATTGTTGTTGTTGTTGTTGTTGTTGTATCCATACAACCGCCTTCCAGATAGGTTTCTAGTATAATGTGCCATCATATTAGGGTGGCCCATTTTAATTGATTTTTTTGGGGTGAAATAAGGTTTTTGGATAATTTAAATAGTTTCTGTCCATGTGAGTCGCTCCATGGGCTTCTACCATCATTGTTTGACCACCACTCCTTGCAATTGGTCACCACTAGTCTCAAAGTGAACAAAATCTTTAAAACCCTAAGAGGATTTTGGGCATAACTGGTTGAGATCCTAGAATTTCCAATGTCGACTGGCTACCTATCGACACCTTTCGGTTTTCTCTATTAAGTGGAGGGCTTATTATGTAGATTCCCCTCAATTTTATTGGTAATTTTCCTAAAGTCTTGAATTGAAACCGGTTATTTCTCAAACTCAACCAATCTACCTGTAACTAGCCATTGGTTCTTCCCGTTCATTGCTTGAGACGACTTGCCATGTCTTGACGGGAACAATGTGTTTTAAACTTTTTGGGGTGTTAAGTGTGCTCTTACGGGCTCCAACCCGCATTAAATTGTAAAATGCAATCTCTTGCACACTACATTGATTTCTCTACTTTGCGTAATAATGTGGTGGTACTCTACTATAGTGTGTACATCATGAAATCAAGATAGCTAATTCAATGCAAAAGCTTTTGAAATTATGAAGCCCATATTGATAGAAGAAAGAGTGTACTTGGCATCCAACTTCAATTCTCAAGCATCTAACAATTGCTCTGACTAACCTACTTGGGGGTCGTTTCCCTACTAGCGCTATGGACAACAAAGCACATATGGATTGAAATTCACATGCAAGTGGTGTTGAATCCTCTTCATGGTTCGTATAGGCAAAATGAAGCAACAACCAATATGACCCCCCCTCCCCAACGGGCGGGGCGGGAGGCCTTTACATAGATGAAAGCCACATAGTATGTTCATCCATAGCAAACTTGTACATATTGAAATAGCAAGGGGCCCAATGTATAACCAACATACATAAGTTCTATGAGCATCACCAATTATTAGAAAAACATACACACATATATATATATATATATATATGTGTGTGTGTGTGTGTGTGTGTGTGTAACTTATGAAAATTATCTTGTTTATTATCTTATTCAATAGTTTTATGACATGTGGTGTTGGCACTTTATAAAAATGAACTAAGTAGTGTCAAAGTTGCGTGCCATCGTACTATGGTAAGGTGGAGGCTGCTAAAACCAACACCCCACCCAAAAGCAACACCTATAAACGTCTCCCAATTGCCAACACTCTACTATCTTGAACCGTTCCCCATGGAATAGGAGTGCCCGGGCCCACGGAGTGACAGGTTTAGGTGTCATTAGTGGCGGCATATAGGGTAGGTAACTGCTCCACTCTATCTCGGGCCGATTATGGGCACAAAGGGGATCGGTACTTGGTATGCAAGGGGGTCAGTACCCGGGATGCAACGTGATGATTTTGCAACCGAACCAAGTGGGTTCATGGATGTGGCCATGTGGCTTTGTGCACCGTTACTAGTTGGGCTTTGATCTAGCTTGGATCTAGTACCCAACTATGTTGTGTCGGTTCTAGGCAATGAAGGTGGGGGTCCCCATCATATGCAAGGTCGTCATACACGGGGCCTAGAGACCGGCTTAAGGAAGCTAGTGGTTTTGACTTTGAATATTCATTACATATTTAATTGAGGCTAGTTTTTGTTTTTTACAAATATATTGATCCCAAAGGCTAATATATATATAATCAACCACATTGCTATATGTATGTGCAATAGCTTAGAGTGTTGGTTTAAGCACCCTCTACCTTAGTGAAATGTCATTGGTGAGACAAGTAAAGAGTGTTTGAAGCTATTTGTTGATTGATTGAAGGCGGCAGAAGAAGAACTTCAATCTATGGCCAAGGCTGGAGTGAATAGAATGTTTGTTCATAGAACATCCGTGGTCATGTCCTAAAGGACAATGACATTAGATGTAAATCTACTTCAACCTTTGCAAGGGAGTAGACACTACGTCAATATCCAAATAACCAATAATAATAACCAGTAGTTTGTTACTCAAATCTTTAGGTGTTTGTCAGAGAAGGATACCATTTAGAGCATGTTTTTGTGGTGCATGGACATTGGGTCATTAGTACATCTTATTACCTCTTTGTAGCCATCTAAGGACATGTTTAAGGAAGATAATAAAGAGGTATGGGCTCAAGGTATCTCCTTGTATTGTTACTCTTAGTATTGGAATTGGTTGAGTCAATAAATGGGGAGAACCGATTGCTAGTGACATATAAACCAATTGGAGTTCAAGACTTCATGAAAATTACCAATCATCTTAGAGGAATCTATAGAATATACCTCTAAATTAATAAAGAAAAACCAAAAGATCACAACATGTAACATGTTGGACTTAGAAATGCTAGGATTTTGACCAATTACACCCAAAAATCCCCCCAAACATTGGATTGAGTTTCCCAAAGTATTCTCCAATGAATGTGGTGGTAGATTGTGAATAGATGTTTCCCACTAAGGCTGCAATGTCTTGTGGGTATTCAAGGTATTCCATGATAGTAAGTAGTCTACGATGGTCAATAAAACCAAAGGCATTTTTGAAGTCGATATAAAGTGTGTATATATCTTGGCATGTGAATATGACGTCTTCTAGTGTGGAGATTAGTATTTGTAGTTGGCGTGATGTGCACCTTTGAACTCCGAATCCTTCTTGGCTATCATGTAGAATTTGATGTCTTACTCTGTATGTAGAGAGAATGCTACATTAAATATGATATTTAGCGTCACAAATTATAATTGTAAACTAATTGTAAACTAATTGTAAACTAATTGTAAATTATAATTGTAAACTAATTGCTCAATACTAATTGTAAACTGCGGTATAGTGTCACCAACACTAAATGTTAACCCAACATTATTTGTCATTCCTTGTAAATTTTTGGAGGGATTATAGATTTATAGTGCTGCAATTACTATCACTTACCAAGTGATTTTTCATCCAACTTTCAATCATCCATGACAATATTACATCACAAGTTGTTGACAAGAGAAAGTAGGGTATTGGCCAATGGATGAACTCATCCATCATCCATGATAGTATTTGTTCACTTATTCATAAGAAGTGTCATCTGAATAGTTACCATAGCAACATTAAATACCATTTGACACTAAATATCATATTTGGTGTAGTAAATGTCTTGGTACATACTTTGTATACTACGTTAGTGAGGGCTATTTGCCTATAATTGATGAGGTAGTAAACATTTCATATTTGTATAAAAGTATGATGTGACTTGTTTCCAATATCCAAGGATTTTTTTGTTTATAATAGTAAGTGAAGAATAGTAAGAGGAGTTTATGGAATCGTGGTGGCATGTTTTTTAAATATGGAGTTGGGAATTTTATCTAATACGGGCATTTTTCCATCGTCCAGTTTTTTGAGGCATATGTCATATGTTTCTTGTTCAAAATATGTGTGAGAGTGGGATTAGTGGTCCTCCTCTTTTTTTGCTATGGTATAGTCATCCAAGCTATGCCAAGACTCCACATGTGCAAAATTTTGGGTGGTTTGGTTGGTAGTGGCATGTTGGGATATGAATTTCTCATGCAATGTCTTCTGCATTTGTGAGAATGTTGTCTATGAGTAGTCTAGTTGGGGAGGGGGGGGGGGGGTAATCATTGTTTTTTAAGACAATTTGTTTGTTAATTTTCTTTGGACTTTTGTTGTATAGTTGTTGGTATTTTGATATAGCTTTTATTATTTTCTTAAGTGAATATTTTGTGGTAATTTTGTGGGTTGCATTCTTGACTTCTTTAGTTTTTTTTGGCTAATGCTTCAATCCATGGGGTGTGTGGCAGTGAGGGGTTTGGGGATGGTGGTAAAGGAATGTAAGTGTGATTGTAGATTTCTTGGATAATGGAGTGATTTCTCCAATTTTGGTTGTTTTCGATTATACAAATTGTTTCCTTAATGAGGTGTTAGGTTGTAAGGTGTATTTTGTTTTCCAAGTTTTTCCAAGTTTTGTGGGGAAGATAGCCCCCTTGTTTGGCAATTTCATTTGGGAGTATTGGGGGTTGGTGGTGCGCTGCATGTAGTTGTAGGTGCCAATATTAATGTGGCTATATTGCCACACCTAATGATTGTACGAATCCGGTTGCCCACTACTGGGATGGAGTGTCAACACTTGTCGAATCCTCATTAATATTTACATGACATCAACTTTCTCGTAGGTTTCATTCAATGATTTTGTGGCATGTGGTGTTGGCACTTCAATAAATGAAATTAATCACGGTTCAAGTTGCGGACCATTATGCTACGTCAGTAATATGTCAGTGGCTAGGCAAAGTGGTTTGAAGCCATTTGGTGATTAGCTGAAGGCGGCAAATGGCCGTAGAGTGGTCGAGTAGTATGATAGTACAAATCCGGTTGGCCACTCTTGAGAATGGAGTCTCAACACTTTACATGCCAAACCGTGGTTAAGTTTTGTGCAACGTCAACTCTCTAATAGGTCTCTATCAAATACTTGTGTGACATGTGGCGTGGACACTTCAACAACTGAATTAACTAGTGTGGAACTTACGGGGCCATCGTACTGACTAACTACGGGTAGTAATATGTCGGATGTGGCCACACAAAGTGTTTTGAAGGGACCGTTTGGTAATCAATTGAAGGCGGCGATATGTATAAACTGACATTAAAGTATATTTGGACAAACCACTTGTCCCAAAAACAATAAGGGATGTGCACTTGTCGGGACAAAAACATCAAACGACAACAACAAAAACAACAACACAAGAACCACAACTTCAAAATTTTGTATTCCATGTTTGTCAACCACCGGTTTTCTTTTGGGTAGTTTTTCAATCTAGCATACACCATATCGACGGTTGAAATCGTCCAAAATCCTTACATAAATCCAAACATATTTCAATCCTAGTTTATAGAGTGGCTAGGTAGTAGTACGATTGTACAAACCGGGTTGCCCACTCTTACAATTGGAGTCTCCAACACTTTACTACACGCCGAATCGTGGTTAATTCCCGCGCGTCATAAACTTCCTCATAGGTCTCATCCAATACCTGCGTGACACGTGGCACTCACACTTCAACATATGGATTAAATTAGTGTGGAGGTTGCGGACCATCGTACGGACTAGGAGCCACTTCACACATGAGACTGAGAACCCGTGACCAGTACACTTCAAGCACTCTCATTGGTGGAAAAGGCGGAGCCGGTCCAAGTTTGCTCCACACTACGCTTGAGGGACCAACGGAGTATGTGAATGCAAGTCAGATGTAGAGTCTACATGGATTCCTACATGGCATCAAACGGACCATGTTTCATGATCACTTGCACTATTTTCAAAAACCACCTCTTGGAGGCAGGCCTAACACAAAACCAGGAGATCATGGCACTCCGAACACTCACAACAATTATTTTACTCAATTTTCTCATGTGTGAGGATCCGCATGAGTAGAAATCCATCGAGACAACATTTGGTTGAGGGCCTGGTCACATATGACTTCACGCTACAATACTTCGAGGGCCCGTGACCACACTACATGCTTTTGGAGGTGCTTTGAGACGACGGCCTTGGCACACTTTCTTCTGGGGCTCTCACAAGTCCACGGTCATGGCTCTTGGCTCGTGTGTGTGTGTGAAGTGGCCCCTAATTAACTACAGTAGTAACACTGTCGTAGGTGGCCAGGCCAAAGTGTTTGGTGATTGGGTGCAGGCAGTCATATAATCCAGGAGTGGCGAAGTAGCATTGTACGTAGCCTATAGGGATAGGGAAGGCCTGAATCCTGACAATGGTACAAATCGGGGCTACCCACTCTTGAAATCCATCGAAACAACATTTCGTTGAGGGCCCGGTCACATATGATTTCACGTTATAGTCTTTCAAGGGCCCGTGACCACACTACATGCTTTTGGAGGTGCTTTGAGACGACGGCCTTGGCACACTTTCTTCTGGGGCTCTCACAAGTCCACGGTCACGGCTCTTGGCTCTCGTGTGTGTGTGAAGTGGCCCCTAAGTAACTACGGCAGTAACACTGTCCTAGGTGACCAGGCCAAAGTGTTTGGTGATTGGGTGCAGGCGGCCATGTAATCTAGGAGTGGCAAAGTAGCATTGTACGTAGCCTATAGGGATACGGAAGGCCTGAATCCTGATGATGGTACAAATCAGGGCTGCCCACTCTTGAAATCCATCGAAACAACATTTCGTTGAGGGCCCGGTCACATATGACTTCACGCTATAATACTTCAAGGGCCCGTGACCACACTACATGCTTTTGGAGGTGCTTTGAGACGACGGCCTTGGCACACTTTCTTCTGGGGCTGTCACGAGTCCACGGTCACGGCTCTTGGCTCGTGTGTGTGTGTGAAGTGGGCCCTAAGTAACTACGGTAGTAACACTGTCCTAGGTGACCAGGCCAAAGTGTTTGGTGATTGGGTGCAGGCGGCCATATAATCTAGGAGTGGCGAAGTAGCATTGTACGTAGCCTATAGGGAAGGCCCGAATCCTGATGATGGTACAAATCGGGGCTGCCCACTCTCGGACCGGGGGTTGGCAATAAAGGGCACGCGAATAAGTTAAGTTAGGGGCCTGAGCCCGAGCCCGCGGCCTTTGTCCAGGCCACGGGAAATGATAACCCCCATGCACTTGATAAGTATAATAATAAGAAGGCGGGTGTTGTGGCATGTGTTGAGGCAATTGCAAAGCTACCGCTCACAATCATGTTGCACAGGGACCGGGCGGTCACCGGCCAATGGGAACTGGGCTGCACCTCCCCTCCACTACTCACACGACATGCAGAGTGGGCCCTTGGGACACATGCGAGATTTTCAAAAAAAAAACCCCAACACTATTTAATTGTTGTGTTCCCAGTGCACGGCAGCGCCGCTGTGGCTGCACAGGAGTCGCAGTGGGGTTTAAGGAAGGTAGCTTGGATGTGCCTCAGATGGCCACTTTCTCTCGCCCTCTCTTTCCTTCTCTTTGCTTCTCTCTCTCTCTGCCAACCCACTTTCCGATAGGACATGCAGTATACAACATGCAGCAGACAGTGTGGCAGATAGATAGATGATTAGCAAATCCAAGGCGCGCCTGTAACCACTTTGCCTCAATAGTTTTTCAAAGGTCATGTGAGCCGGTGAGAATCGGGGAGATTGTTGGGCATATTCGGTTGAGATCCTAGTGTTTGCTAGTCCAACCGGTCGCTTGTTCACATCCTCCGGGTTTCCTTTACCCAATTGGGGTGTATTCTATAAATTCCTCGAGAATGATCGGTAATTTTCGTGGAGTCTTGAACTTCGACCGGTTATTTCTCAAACTCAACCGGTTCGTTTGTAACTAACTACCGGTTCTCCCCGATCATTGATGTGAACATCTCGGTCATTACCAAACTGAAGATTCTTGTGCTCGTTAACTCGTGACAGAGGTCCTTCCTACTGTTGTTGACTATCGAGTCTAGAATGGTGAGCATGTTTTGAGCACGTAGTTCAATTTTTATGTAAAAAAAAAACTATATGTTGGTGTCTGTTTTTGGATCCACACTGAACCACGTACCACTCAAATACCGGTGTTCAGATTATTGTTGTGTTCGATTTAGGCACCTTCTATCTTAGGTGCAAATAGCTTTGATTCGAGATAGGTTAGTAGAGGTACTATCCATAACCCTTGTTGTGCTCAAGGTCTATTGGGCCCCTGTTGCATCAATATCTAGTAGTAACCATCCGGTGTTTGGAGGTGCATCTTGGGAGGAACCGAGGCCTGCCACATGACACAACCTCAACGTCCAGGATGCTTGGGTAGATTGTACCTCACCTCCTCTCCCAAACTAGTCAGTCCCAATGCTTTGGAGATTTCTTCGATGTCAAGGATATGGATGCTAGGTGAAGGGAAGTGCGAGGGCCCATCCTGTGACGCGGTTTTTACCACCTTGGATCCTGTGTAGTGGGCAGTCAAACCTCTCCCAAAGTCCACATGTTGATTTGGTATGGGTTCCTTGAGCACTTAGGGGTTATAAGGATGGGAGCAACCATCCAATGTTTGGAGGTGCATCTTGTCTTTGGTGTGTTAGAGCATGTCCATGCACTAGAGTGGGCAACTCTTCTTGCCACCATTAATTCTGGAGGTTTTTATAGAGTAAGATGGCATGCTTGTGCCTATGTGTACGTCTAAAGTGCTCATTGTCCACCGATTGTGTTACAAACATGCCAAGTCAATGCCATGCCCACCTACCTCACAACCGGCTTGTGGTTCCCAATAAGTTCCCAAGCTCAATATACTTGATCCCAAGAGGAAAACAACCAAACTTGGGACCGAACCCTGGAGAGGTCAAGAATAGGAGGAAAAACTCTTTGAACATGTGTCTTTGTAAAGATTTGAACACATGAGAGGCACACCATGCAAATAGCATTCTCGAGTAGTTGGGATAGTGTTCAATCAAAGCATACTCACTCCAAATGAATACTAGAACATATTACGGGGATTTCTTTTTGGCATGTTTATTAACCCCCAAATGCCAGTTCCCGTTAGAGGCCCGAAAATTTCTTGAAGGGAAGGGCCCTCTATAACACACAAACTTTAGATATTTGTGTCTCCACATCTACATGTGTAGGCCTTGTTGGTAGCTTCTACCTCACCAAGTTCTAGCCATCCAAGTATTTATAGTCGGGGTATTATAGTAAATGAGTGAATGTGAGAATATTGAACCCTAATTCTATTGAATGTCATAACTCACAAATCCATTCCAAACATGAAAGACACCATTGAGAAACCAATAATGTTTTTGAGCACCCATAAATTATAAATGACCAAACGCCCACATTAATTTTTTTTGAAGGACTTGCTGTGGAAATTGGACATTGTTGGATCAAATCCCAATTTTTTGAAAGATACACTGGTGGACCTCAAACACCAAACTCCAATGGAAGATGTGGCATTAAGAGTATTTTAAAAAATGTGTATTTTTTTAAAGTAGAGGGAGATATAGCCCCCAATAGTTAACACCATAAACACCCTAAACAAATTGGTTGGGTGAGCATTTAAACAAGAAATCACAATTGATGAAAGTTTGAGAAAAATCTCGGGGTTTTATATCTTGTTGAAAAAAAGATCACCACTTAATTCCAAATTCTATAGCACCCAACATACTAAAACATAAAAAAGATAGATCAAATTTGATTCACAAAACCCACTAGAAAATAAAAGTAAAAATAGGGCTTTGGCACATATGGGCTCCATGGGCATTCAAAGGTTGAGTTGAAACTCATTCAAGACTTCATGAATGTGACCCCCTACTACTAGTTGTCACTAGCCCCTTGGCCGGTGTCAACTTGCAATCAAGAGGAAGATATGTGGATGGGGCCCATGTCATGGTGGCTTCTCATTGGATATGCCAATACAAGAGCATGGCGGCTTGTCCACAAAGAATGTGACAAATCTACCTTATTTAGGAGGGACTTTAACATAATTAATGCCAATGGAGACGCCTTACTTGGACCATCACCACAAGTGGAAGGACAACATGCTTTAATTACTTATGTTATATTAGCATGTGGTTCTCAATCGACTATGTTGAGCCCATTTCAATATTCACGTCGTGAAATCTCGGATACCCAATTGAACAATCAACCCATGTCTAAGAATGCTATGCAATAATAGTTGCCTATGAAACTCTTGAATTTTCCTTGTGTTTTATCTTCCATACGACCTTTAAGGGACAACTCCAGTAGCTTCAACTTTGACGGACTTGTGGTCAATTTTAATTTGGTGTTGGGCGGTCAATGAACTTTTTTAGGTGGCTAGAGTTTCCTGGTGGCTACGTAAACTTGAGGTAAGCTCATCCCATGCATGGGCCTTGTCCTAATTTGGGTCATTAGTTTGAGGGAGCTAACGAATAACTAGAAACGAAATAGCAACAATTAATGAGACTTGTAGATTGCAATGACGGGTTTGGAAGCACGGGGTAGGGCTAGGAGAATCGGGGTATGGACATATTAGGTCATGTGTGCATTCTTTGGACAATCATGATCAATAAAAGGAAATCAAAGGATACATTGGACGATTGAGACGGTCAACATAGTATTTCTTGTGAATATTGTTGTGTTTAATAAGGAGCCCATAGTAAGTTTGACCTTTGATTGGCATGCATTGATGTCCCACCCATGTCCCTCAAGGTTTATTCACTTAAAATATGTTCAAAATGTACCGATAGGTACGAAACTGTAGGTAACGTTTTTCAAAACTCAGGCATTTTTCATCAGTTTTAGAGGCATCCCATGGGATGGGACAATTTCAAGTGAAATTTCCAAGTAGGATTTGGTTTTGATCCGTCAAATCAACCAATCAACAATTTCGAGTAAAAAAAAAGAGGCAAATTTCATGATATTTTGTACATATTCTATTGATTTTTACAAGGCTACATCTACTAATTGAAATTCACAACAAAATAAAGATACATTTGTGAATAGTTGGGCAACCTCATTTTAGTGCACCTTATGTATATGTGCATTGATAAAACAGAAAAAAAAATCTGTTCTCAATGCATTTAATGTTATATTAAGTTAACCTAATATAAGTGAACAAGTAAAAGGTTGTTTTTGTCCATTTCTACCTTAGTTACTATGTCATTGCTTTGCATGGTTGCCTTTCATGTCACAAAGTTAGTTAGTGAAAGTGGTTACAACGTAGATTGGATCCCAAAATTTGCTCACTCCTTAATGAGGGCATGGGTGGCCCTTCAATTCATTGGGTTCTAATATGTGACATAGTAAAAGATAACCATATCGATCCATATTGAAGTAAAGGCTTTTGTGTTACATATTATGCTTGCCCTAGAAAGTTGGTTACCAAGTCATCTCACTCTCCCTCTTCTTCGCCTCCGTTTTCTCTCTACCATGCCCTCTCAAGCCTTGTTTAAATTAAACCACTGCTTCTAAACCACTCCCATCTTCATTCTCCTTACTTCAATACACATGTGCAATAAACCTACCATCAAAATAGACAAATAAACAAAAGTGGCTTAGGATTAGCAAGACAAAATTGAGAGGAACATGAGACATTTGTGAATTTGCGTTTGTTTGTAGGTCTCGTGTTTTGATGTGAGTTGTATCGTTGAGATTGTGTGCGCCTTAGTGACACAATATGAGCTCAATTGTAAGCTTGATGTTTTGCGAGAGATGTGTATTGTAGCTTAATGAGGTTTCAAATTCATAGGTGAAACACTTGGTTTACATGTTGAAAGAGATGGATTGAGCTTTGGCAGGACACAAAAACTTTGTAGTAGTCAGGGTTTGGTTGTTCGCTTAGCAACACAAACTATTCTATTACAAAACAACTATTTCCCCTACATGCATCCATCTCACTCCCAAGATGACTTACTTCATAACACTCATACTTGCAAGTGATCTTACATGTAACCGTCCATGAGCATAATCAATCCGAAAGAGTCCACGAAAGTGTTTTGAGGGTTGCTTGAGGGGTGCATCACAACGAACACCGAGTGCATTGCAAGAAGTGCTTCACTAAATTTTCCGGTTAGGCCACTTCTCCGTTTCTCTCAACGCAATTATGCATTTTTTAAAAATTGCGTAGCATTGTGCATTTTCTACCACCTCTTCAGTTTCTAGTACATTTCCATTTTGGGGGGGGGGGGTTTCAACAAGCTACTTTGCAACTTCGCAACTTTGCAGCACAAGCCCAGGTACCTCAATAATGACCAATAACCATCACTTCTTTTACGTTCAATGCTTGGTACAGCTATTTTGAGATTTCTGTGATGCAGTTTAATAACATGGGCAAAAGTTTCATGTACGAAGCTTGTTGCATGATAGACTTATGGCATTCTATCAACAATATTGAACAGAATTGACATCAAGCAGAATGTCGGGTGTTGAGTGATTTCTTAACACAGCTTTGGAACTCAAAATACTCAATTTTTCTGTCAAAGGAAGAAAATGATCAATTTCTTTGAATGTCTTATGAAATGAATGAAATGGAATCAATTTTTAAAGTCCAAGAAGCCCAAAAAATTAATGCGACTGAACGTACACCATGATCATGGTTTCATACCAGCTAGTTTCCTAGAGTGACAAAGTGGGATAGCCTTCGTGAGATAGAGGCTAAATTGAACAACTTATGGTCTTATGAACAAACACGGGACCTTGCACAATGTAAATTTACCATTAAAATTATCATCTCATGATGCAGTTGAAAACATTAAAACTGAGATGGGGAGTTATAACTATGAGGCTCTTCATAGGCACACACCGGGAATGAAGAGGGCATGGCCGGCCGCAGCTGCTCCGAGGGATGTCTATCTCAACGGCTTCCATCCAGACCCACTAACAAACGGCTATGGTGAATTGTTCTTGGAACGATTGATGCACCCATGTCCCAATGGCTTGCCGTTGGTGGGAGCTGGTGTCATGCCTGATAGATATTTCAACAAATATGACAATATTCCCACCAACCGCTTCGCCGCCAATGGGCTTTCCCCTGCTAATTACATGGGGTTGTTGGAGGCTGAGCGATTTGCTCCCATGTATGCTGGAAACGGAATGTACGTCCGAGATGCCATGAGAGAGCCTATAATTAGGGAGCTGAGTCCCTCCCCACCCAGGCTTTCCCAACAACAACGGCACATGGCTACTAGTAATGTCAACATTCAACGCGAACCACCTCCAGAAGCACCTCCGAGCCCCCTCGACCCATTGGAAGATCGAGAGCCCGCTCTTCCAGGGATGATCTTTGGGTGCACGAGTGAGACTTATGTTGAATGTATGCAGCTCAAGTTGTTTGCGTTGCCAGCTACAAACAAAAGTCAGGTAGGAATAAGATAAACTATTAATGGCATGTTTTCTTTTTTCTTTTTTCTTTTCTTCTCTATGGAACCTTTTTTTGGTGAATTAGGTCTTTCGAGAATGTAGAAAGAAGTGAGTGCACCTCCGACGTCGTTTCAAGATCAGCTTGTGACATGGAGCAGATGAAGTAATGAGTTGTTTGAGTTTGTGATGCACCAGGTCATGCATGTGCATCCAGGAACTAAATTATTCCTCTACAACTATACCGAGCGAGAATTGTCAGGGATATTTGAAGCAACATCCTATGGTGACATGGACATTATACCGGATGCTTTCCGCCATTGGGGGTCATTCCCAGCTCAAGTATTCTCACCACCCGCGCTCAAGCCTCATCTTGATTTTTGGCACGTCTTTGGTGTTTTTGACATGGTGTTTTGGTAAGTACAATGTGATGTGTCTTTGCATCCACATGGAATCAGAAGATGATTTGCATAGTCACAAGAGCTTGAGACAGTGAAGATTGAAGCAAATGCATATTGCAGGTGAGGATTCGCTGTGTTGAGAAATGCCCAAACTTGCTGCTGAAGGCATTCAAGGAAGCCATTAGCGAGAACTTTGAAAAGAAAGGAAACAAATTTAAGTATGATCTGAATGAAACTCAGGTGTGCATCTCATGTATTCTATACGATGCAACTTATACTGAAACGCAGGTTTTTGCAAAAATTGAACTCACATTAGTATAATATTCTACATGGCATGTACGTTGACAACCTTGCACTTTGATCCTCAACATCAAGGCTTGAGCTAAAACCTAAACATTCTCACACAAGCGAATAATATTATATTGAAAAATGCTTTTATTAATTGGAAAATGATACTTGAAACATGTCCAAGTCCACCCAATAGATAATTTCTCATGTCATAGAAGTAGTATAGAGATCTATCGCCAAAATTGGCACTTCGTTGGATTTCACTACTGCAAAAGGTGATACATTTTGTCACAAGGATTGTTTGGAAGATGTAGTGAAACATGTCGCCAACATGGTATTTAAATTTTGAGCCCAATGTGCATGCTTTGGGCAATCATGGATTTATTAAGGTGTCTAATACTTCTAGAATAATCAAAGCCATCTAATCTTCTTTGTTAGTTGCATGTATCTTTTCTTTTTTTTCTTGGCTTCATACATGCCTTTCCTTGTGCCTTGGAAACACACACAACCTTGGAAGTTGGAACTCATTATAGTTTCTATGAGCATGATGTGAGAGAAATATTCATGGAAATGTCAACTTGATAATGACTCTTGAACGAATTGTCAAATTACAGGTCCGTAAATTGGTTGCACTATTCGAACAGGAGGCAAAATATTGGGAACACCATAGGGAAATTGAGCAACACAAATTTCAACAAACACAACGACTACAACCAGGGCTACGATCAGCCTATCCAAATGCAAACAAGGTGTGTTGTATATGAGAAGATTCTATGGGCTTGCCATGTCCTCCTCTAGTTCATACAAAATATCAATGTCCACCAAATGCCAATCATCACTACAAGCATCTATGTCCTCCAGAATTGACCAGTGTCATTGAAATAATATCATGGGTCAATAGAAAATCTATAAATCTAACATAGTGAAGGATTTGCATATTTCTTTCAATGACGTAGGTTGATTGTCTAGGACTCATATGTTGGTAGTACATCTACAAGGCATTAAGTTTTGGATTTATCTTCAAAAGATCATATGTGCACTTCTAATATTAATGAACATAATTTTAGGACAATGTTGACTTGGAAGTGGCAGTCATGCAACACATTTGGGTGACTTCTATGCAAAATACTCATCCCTAGCACCCTCTTGGCATCAAAATGTGATGTGCACTCTTTCGACTTCTAATCGGTTCAATCCACAAGTACCATTGACAGGATCAGGCGTTACAACTCCTTCGTCGCACTCTGTATGACCCGGTTGCACTCCTTCAAGCCAAGCGTGCTCGAATGTTTTGAGGCTTTAACGCCAAAGGTGTCGGATGGCTGACATGTCCAAGGTCTGAGGTCTGGCAGGTGGAAGTCAGTATACTACGTCTCTAGGAGTGACCGAGAGCAACAACTTGTCGATTGTGTAGGCATGATGGAATCAGAAGCTCAAAATACTTTTTAAAAAGAGAGGAAATTCAGCATCGTAAAGCAGAAATAGATAAGGTGCACTATCTATTTTACCTGGTAAAATCTCCCTTATAGTCCAAGATATAATCTTATACTGTGCATAGCTCACAGAAGGTAGCCATCCTAGGATGATGTGAAGAACAATGAATGAGACACACACAAATGACATTCTTTTCATGCTAACCCTTTTTGTTTCTCAATTAATCTTCTCTCTTAGAGGAGTGGCACAATTGTCAATCCTGAAATAGTCCCTTTCGTTATGATGAGAATTGCACAGAAAGAAGGATAGGCTGCTTGTTGGATAAGAAGGAGCAACCATGACATTGAAATTACGTGATGTTATTTGCAACCAATGAAGAGAAGGAAAATTTATATCAGGACCTCAAAGTTGGAGTATTTTCAACTTATGCCATAGACTTATGCCATAGGATGATTAGGCACATCCAAATCACTAATGAAATATCATAATAAAGTGGGATTTTCTTTCCTATGAAGGATCTTAGTTGACCTACTTTAATTTTAGAGTAGAAAGTGCAGGATGCAAAATCTTAATTTCAGCGTGCCTCTCAAGGGGATGGAAGAGGTGGAGTGGGTTGTACTAGGTTTCAAAAGAGAACAAGCTTCTTAAGCTGAACAATGTTATGTGGTCAAGACGAAGATGGACTTTTCTTTCTGCAATTCAAGATATTCCAAAGTAAGGAGAGTTGCACCAATAGGTTTTCATTATTTAGTTGGGCTCTTTAGTGGCCTATCTGTAAGCAGACCCAATATTCCTGAAACCTGCTTGCAATCATTATTGTAGAGGTCTCCCGTGACTGGTTGACGGCAATACAGAAGTAATCAATTTTGGACATGGCGATCCTTTCCACCTGTAAAGGTTTGAGAAAGACCCTTGTGTAAGACTAACTTAGACATGCATAATACATGGCAACCATTGCTGTATGCAAAACTGTTACCACCCCTTCATGGCCTAAATGTCCCAAAGTGGGGCTCTCTTTTTACAAAGGATTGCATCTTGCTAAAATCAAGCACTCTTCAGCAATCTGTTTCCTACATAATGGTATTGAAATTATCTCACTTTCAAAACCTTCATGATAAAATTTCACAAATGGGTATCCTCTATGTGACCTTGTAAAGTGCACACATCCAAAAGACATTTTGACAATTTGATCACTTCCAAGATCATATTGTGTTTGCAAGTTTTCACCAAATTGACACCTCAAATTCAGCCACTTCTATCAAGTTTCTCATCAAAACAACAACAGTTTTGCATTCAAAATGGATCTTGAGAGTTTCCAGTTCTACACTAAAGGTCCAGTAACACTTTTTGTATTCTGAACTAGATAGACGCCCCACTTCTGTTTTACGATAGTCCTCAGGATTTCAGAGAGCACATTGTACCCATCAAGGCTTTAAATGACATTTGACAACATAGTAACCCTTGACAATACACTGACAGATTCAAGCCTCAGATATTACTTCAGGAGTGAGGACCAACTCAAAAAACAAAAGACCGAAACACCAAGAGCACATCATAACATCAAAGGACACCATACAAGGCAATTGCAGCAGTACAATAATATCAACACAGACCCTACGCCAGACTTATCAATCATTTCAGCAGTGAATGAAATCACACTGAGATCACAGCATATCAGCAATGAGTCGCCTCTGCAATGTGTTACAATACTCCATACCCGTGGGGAAAAATTACTGGGCAGACAAGCTGCACATAAACGTGTAAACAGCTCTAAAGTTAGTCCCACACAAGGACATCCATTCCCATAAATAAAAACCATTACATGAGAAGGTCTTGCAATTATCACCAGTTCAAATTTTCCCCTTCTGAGATTACTTCTAATAAGTTCAAAGGTACACCACGTACTTGGAATTGATCAATCAAAGGACAAATGCTTGATATAACACTATTCCAGGAGACGAAGGCTGCCACTGGTGGTAGAAATATGTGTAAAGACACATACAAAAAAAGCCTCCAGACTGAAAAGTTGGACATGTTATATGATGAATCGAAACAAAGGCAGCAGAGAGCTACTTTCATGATATTCAGTATCAAAAAAGAATGCTCATATACTCTTCTACAGACTCTGCATCTAAGACCTCCTAACTAAGAGGCTGTAAACAAAAATAAACTACAGAAACACTATACCTAACCTGGTACATGTGGCCTCCAAACCTCAATTTACATAACTTGGAAGCACAGCCTAACCTATGCCCTTGCAAGCTGATTGCGGATTCCATTCAACTCACCCTAAGCAACAAGAGTAGCTATGTTTATGATTAATCCTCTGCGTTCACGAACAATAGAGGTCTAGTCAATCTTGACAGACGAGAAGAGGTAGTGGACAAAATAGAAGGACGTCAGGAACCCGATTGTGCCGGTCGCAAGCAAGATGGCAATCACCATCAGTAAGGAGTACCCCACATACAACACTGCCGATACCGGGCCGCTCAAGCTGTGCAGGTCGAATACTAGATAGTTGATCGAATACAGGAACACATAAAGAGACACCGAACCAGAGGCGAAGAAGGCCTTCCACCACCACCGATGGTCCTCCACGCATAGATGCATGTAGGTCAACACCACAGCCACCTCTGCACACACGATCACCAGAAGCACCAACACCACGAACAAAAACCCAAACACGTAGTACACGCGCCCCATCCAGATGCTCGACATGATGAAGAACAGCTCGATGAACAGCGTTCCGAACGGGAGTGTGCCGGCACCCAACACCAACAGCCATGACGGGTACTTTTGGGGAGGAATTTCTCGTGGGATCTGGTTCGTCCTCACCGGGAACGAGATCGGTTCGGCCCGAGCACCCAGGTACCCACCCAAGAACGTCAAAGGGACGGAGATGGTGAACCACAGAAGAATCAGGATGAAGTAAAGAGAAATGGGAATGGCTCCCGTGCTGTCGTTCCTCCACAAGATGAAATTCAGCACGGTCAGGATTGTGAACACAATCCCTGGGAAAAAGCACGCTGTTTTCCAAGCGATGGCTTTCCAGCTGGCGGTGTTGCCCTTCAGGGTGCACCACATTCGGGAGGCAACGTACCCGGCAATGATTCCCAGAAACAGGTACAGCAACACCATGCCAGTCAGCAGCATTCCGCGAGAGGCAGGGGACATGAATCCCAAAGCGGCGAACAGGATGGTAACCACGGCCATTCCTAATATTTGAACACCATCGCCCACCACGATGCAAAGAAGTTGCGAATTTTGAGGCGCACGGAACACATCGCCCACCACCAACTTCCATCCGGACAGCTCTTCTGCCATTTGCGCTTGAGCTTCCTTGTCCAGCTCCTCGTACTTGGTCAAGTCACGTCGTACTGTCCTCAAGAAAATCACAAACACGATACCAGCTAAGAATGAGATAACCATGAGAGAGTTTAGAATTGAGAACCAGTGCACTCGCGCACCCTCCATCTTCAGATACGCATCCCACCTACTGGGCCACCGGATGTCGCTCTTCTCGAAGGTGACATCGTAGGAAAACACAATCTGTTCACCGGTCTTCACAGGCTGGTGAAGCCCCTCAGGGTTGCAATCGGATTGTGGAAGACTGCCATATATCTCGACAGCAGCTGCGGCCTTGGCATCCCGCGGAACGCTGCATGGAGTTACCTCAAATCCCACCACCATGTATGTCCCAGTCAAGTTCTGATAATTGACAGTGGGAATAGCATCAAGACCATCGCCTGTTCCCATCACAGCTCCCCGAGACGTATCCACGTCATATGCATGAACAAGGACTTTAAACCTCAGGTGATTGTAGATGTAGTGCGTGGTGTCCCCATCTAACTTGAACCCGATTGGTGACCCAGTCCAGCGCATAGGAGCATTCGATTCCTTCGACTTGGTATACCGCGTCACTGGCAGACTGTCCAGCATCAGGTTCACCTGGTAATAATCGTCGATCCTCTGCTGAAAATGCTTCACATCATTGTCAGTGAGAGCCGGGGCGATGCACAGCTTTACATCACTCTCCTCCTTCATCATCGTAAACCGATACGGCGAATTCTCAATTTGATCCCCCATGAGCAGCTCTCCAATATTTTCCGCCACTTTCTTAATTCCATCTTCCGGCTTGCAGAAAGGCAAACTATAATACGAGTAAGGCAGCTCAGTCTCAATCGAAGTAATCGAGTTCACCTTCACATCGAGCTTATCCCCTTCGCGATAGGGATGTAAGTAGCTCCCTGGCAGGTAAAAACCACTCACAGGAGCACACAGCAAAAACGCACACAAAAAAACCACCATCACCACAGGCTTGGCCACCATGGCAGCCATGGCTCCCACGGACAAACCCTCGTACCAAACCCTCGCAAGCCTCAAACCCTAGTTCTCTGTTCTCACATCATTTCTATACACTATGCATCCCCGCATGACTTCGTTCATACGGCTCACCTCCCTGAACTCCACAACTCCGCTACACCGCCCCCTCCAGTCGAAAAATCGGAGGCCTATCAATGCAAGCTCGGAACCCTAGTTCCTCCTGTTTCCACAAGAAATGACTGTAGAGTATTTAGGAAGCGTGAGTCTCGGCTTGAGTTTTTTTTTCTGGTTTGTTGGCTGCTTATGTGAATGTTCCGAGAAGAGTAGAGCTCCGGAGACACATCCAAAGGCGGGGTCACGCCTGCTGCAAGGCGAGAGCGAGCCAAGGGACGTGCGATGAAGAACCAGGGAGTGTCGAAAGTCGAAAGTCGAAAGTCGAAAGTCGGAGTTCGGTCCGTCGTGCATCATGCTGCGCGCACTCACACAGAGCAGAGGAGGTCCCAGGTCCCAGGTCCTGTTCCAGGTCCTCAGTTGGGAATACCATATAGAATATGTTTGGGTGTGTGTGTGTTAATAAGGGGCACTTTAGATGGAGGGTTCACGGTCAAAGAACATGGGGAGCAAATTGAAGCAATTTGAGGTAAATTCAACTTATGTTCAAGGAGACATTTGGGCAAAGTTGGTCAAAATCTTAGTGTTTCCAACTTTAACCAGTTACAAATTATAATTTTTCGGTTTTTTGTATTGATTTGAGGTATATTCTATAAATTCTTCTAAAAGATCAGTTGTTGTTTTTGAAGTCTTGAAGTTCAACCAGTTCGTTTTTAACTAGAAGTCGGTTCTCCACGTTCATTGAATTAAACCCTTCAACCGGACCGTTCCTTGGACCCTACTATCTTCCAAAATGGTTTTCCAAACATGAGTTCTTCTTTGAGCTTCATTATTCTGATTTGAGTCATTAGTATTTCTAACCAAAATGATTCCATGTAGGAGACACCTCACTTTGCCTCTTCTTGGTCTTGGACCCTCATCCAAAGGCCTTCGGCCCAATTTACACCCCTCGGCCAATAGGATTGCTCCATTTTATTGGATCCTCATCTAATTAAAGCGCCCCTAGGTGTGGGTTCACATTAAAGTCCAAGTCCAAGAAACTTGGGTCCAAAACCTAACCCTAGCAAGTGACGTGGTCGCCTCAGAGACAACATTTCGGGAAAGGACTATAAGCCTCCTCCTCGACAAAGAAAAGAAATATTAACAATAATAATAATATCGGCATGAATTTGAGCCCATTGGTCTTATCATGTTCAAGAGTCCTCTTGGTATAGAGCAGGGCTTACCAGCTATCTTGTGGTAGGTGGGCTCTCTTTAGGTCAAATGCAACCCTTTGATGGGCCTTGCTTTCAGACTCAAGGTTGAACCCAAGCTTTAAGATTGGTTTCTCCAACTAGGAGAAGGACATGTTTTCTTTGATACAAGAGCCAATGATATTTGGCAAGAAATTGATACCACACTAACATCACCTCATTTTTTCACACCTTGGACCCAAACCCTAGTATAAACTTATTAAACTCATTAAACTCATGGACCGAAAGTTAAGCTCTTAACTCATAAGATCACTCAATTTTGGAGCCTCTTTAGTCTTGGACCCTAGTGTAAACCTATCCTAAGGGTGACTATATGCATAAGCTTGCAGACTCTAGCCAACACAATGGGAGTTTGATGCCAAGACTTTACGAATTACTCTAATGCCCATGATCAAACAGTCCGATCCCTCTCTCCCTCTGTCTCTCTCTCTAACAAAACTAAACCGGTAGTTTGGTAATGTAAACCTTGCAAATCATCTGCATGAGAATATTATATATTTTGTCTTTTGAAATTACAACTATGTAGACGCATGTTCACTTTTGACTAGGTGTATGTGGGGCTGGGGCGAACCAACCCGTACATAGGTTCCTTGGAGGCAAAGGTTTAGGCATCCAACAAGGAACGAGTGCATGGGTTGGTTCGCCCAAATCGTGTATGTGGTTTGTGTTCATGTGAACCTCAAAGAATTGCAGGGTTGAAAGTGAGATCTGTGAATAGCTCCCATGATCATAAGAAAAAAAAAAAAAAAAAAAAAGAAGGCCCGTATCACTCCCATGATCATATATGTAAACCATGACTCCCTGTGACTGATTGTTTCTCAAGTACAAGGAGGGAATCCTTCATGTGATTGTCAAAATACTTCAGGGAAGTTTATAATAATAAGTTAAACAGTAATCTCTTTAAACATTTTCATTGTTGTTGTTGTTGTTGTTGTTATTGTTATTGTCGTCCCATTGAAGTAAGTTACCTATTGTTGATACAATAGGGGCACTTTATATTAGGGCCCGTTTCCAAACCCTAGGCATCAACCAATGAGAGTGCTTAGATTGCCCAAATGGGCCCTAATATGGGCCCAAGGGCTTTATATTGAGAGTTGGCCCACTTCTCCTAAAGCTTACATGGCGGGTGACATGGCGGCATTTTGGAGGGAAAGAAATGGGCCGATGCCAAAAAATTGGGTCGAGGGTTTATGGAGACCCACTTCGCACCTTCGGCCCACTTCACCCAACTTCCGTCATATAGTCATTTATGACTTTATGACTTTATGACTTTAGTTCAAGCAAGGGCATAATTCATTTAAGCCCAAGTGGGCCGTGGATTGGGCCTTACAATATAAAGTCCCTAGGCCTATTTGGAAGGCCCACTTTAAAGTAGAATTTCCAAATTGGGCCCTACAAGTGGGCCTATGGACTTTATATTGCAAGGCCCACTCTAGGGCCCACTTTGTAAAGTAGGGCTAAAGTTAAGGCCCACTTCAAGTCCAAGTGGGCTCAACTCCAAATGGGCCCTAATATAAAGTGCCCCTAACACTACTTACTTACTGGGCTTGACAACAATTTGCTATAGGTTGTTAGACTTGCATATGATAGGACAACAAATGCATTTGATCTTAGCGATTGTTTACACCATGGACCATGAAGTCGTCCTAGGCCCATGTAGAATTTGTGATTGATTGTTGAACTCGTCCCTAGATTACTTCGGTTTACACCAATGGAAAAATGTCAGAGTGACCATGGAGTTTGAGGTCCCCAAAGGACATGTTTTAAGGCCTACATTGTCCACACACATGGTTCAACGGGTTGTGCGGTGAGAGAGGCAAAAGAGGTGGTCTGGTAGTAAAAGATAGGGGCCCATGATAGAGAAATGTTGTTATAATAAAAATCTAATGAATTGTTTTTGGGGGCTATAGATACAATGGCGGGTTGGGTTTTTTTTATACATACTAAAGTTATATTTTGAAACCACAGTAGAAAAAGGCCCTTGTTTGCAACATTCTCTCAATTCTTTTGTATCCTTGTTTTGGTATGGTGTGGGTAGTAGTGTGTCAAGGTTTTTTTCAAAACATGAAGGGACACACTACTGATGAGGACTTACATAGAGAGTCGCAACGAGAGTGTTCACGGAGTTCTCAATGAATGCAAGAAATACCAACTCTAATTTCCAAAATCAACAAAACATTGATTTCTTAAATGTCGCATGATCCTAATATGCTTCCCTCTCATTCTAGTGCATTTCGTCTTCCTCCAATTACAATCATTATCATTTGTTTTGTAAGGAGGACAATTAGAGAGTCCTCTTGTAGTTGGAATCTTGCAACAAATAAACAACTTGCTAAAAAAACGACCAATAAAAGAGGAGCATAGAAGATGAAGAAAACCAAGAGAGATATAATTGAGGTTGGTGAATTTGAAGAAAAAGAAGAAAAAGAAGAAAAAGAAGACATGACAATAATGAAATGAAGAGATTTTGAAGTGCATCACTTAGTTGCTATTCAAGGGAAGATAGACCACCAAAAAAAAAAAAAAAACAACAACAACAACAAAGGTAAAGCTTTTAAAACATCAATACAGAAAACCAAGGTTGCATGTGGGCTGTAGAATGAGGTTGTAGAAGGCCTTGGCTTTAACCAAAAATCCTTATGTTTCTTTTCACTCCAAAACTGGGTCGGTTGCTACCGCGGGGGCTTCACAATTTATTTGTTATATTTAATTGTTTTGCATGTGGGAGGGTTTCAACCCGCCATTCTTTGATTCCAATTTTTTGCCCTCCCTCTACTCACTAACTCATTTCATATTTTGTGACCCTACCTACTTACATTGTTTTCATGTACAATAGGCACTTAATTTTTTTAATGTTGATTTTTTTTTACACTATAATTTTTTTTAATTCATTCTTATTTGCTGAAACTTCATTTTGTTTTTTTGGGTAGGTATTAACTATTGGATCAATTTACAAATTCGATTAGTGACTGCAATCAAAGATTTCAACCGTTTTTTGTTATCTTACAAAAAAGAATACAAATTTGTTCTCAAGGAATACATGATTGACAAAAAAAAAAAACTACTAAAGTGTCAAGAACTAATAGGAAACAAGGATGTAGGTGGTTTCAAGAAATGAATGTATAATGTGGCAGCAATGCAAGTGTGCACAACTAAATCTCTGCAAGTACTACAGAATCATGGAAAGAAAATGTCATTCTATTTACGCCTACTTCATATCAAATGATTACTACTATACCGCATACAATTGGGAAAAACAAAAAAACAAAAAAAATCAAGAGAATATTTAAATTATACTAAAGATATTATTGGTAATTATGGGGTTCTTCTTGCATAATCCTTAGAATCCATAAATTTCTTGCAAAACATGGATAAAAACTTTGCTACTCTCCTAGATAAATTATATTCATTTTACCATTGTAATGGTCCCATTGTTACTACATGTTTCTAAGATGTAGGATTTATTTCGTAGTTTAACTACTATAAACTTTTGGCCAATAATTCATGCACCACCATAACTTCATGGTAAATGTCATTTGCCTTCTCATTTTTTCTCTAGTAAAAATAAATATGTTACTACATCAATTGTTTCATCTACAATTGGAGCATCTCTTTTAGCTAGAGTAACTCCAAAGCGGGTATCATCTTTTGTCAAATAGAGGCCCAACCTCTCACACTAAAATTTGAATACAACGTGTTTCATCCAAGCTCACTTCCTAAACTTTTTCTCCGTCCACAGACCCAACTATAAACTTTTGGCCAATAATTCATGCACCACCATAACTTCATGGTAAATGTCATTTGCCTTCTCATTTTTTCTCTAGTAAAAATAAATATGTTACTACATCAATTGTTTCATCTACAATTGGAGCATCTCTTTTAGCTAGAGTAACTCCAAAGTGGGTATCATCTTTTGTCAAATAGAGGCCCAACCTCTCACACTAAAATTTGAATACAACGTGTTTCATCCAAGCTCACTTCCTAAACTTTTTCTCCGTCCACAGACCCAACAACAAGCGGTCTAATAATATGTACATCCATTCCTAACTCCATATGCTCCTCTCTCTATGCCCCATACTCTCATAAACCAAGCTCAAATTTGCAAATTTCTCCCAATACTCCTTGCAAAAACAATGTTTGAATGTCCACAACATGCTTCACAAGCATGTACAAAAACTTGTATAATCTTAAGAGCAAAACAAGTCTCTTATTCTCCTTCATTGCAACCATGCTTGCGGAAATTCAAGGTGAAATCAAGCGAAAACAAGAACCGAAGAAAAATGAAGCCAAGAGAAGACAAGAGAATGGTCAAACTTGATTTTTATTTTTTTTCAAAACTGCCCTTTTTGGGCATATATTAAAAAAATCAGCACATTCTCTTTTTGGTGCATGGTCATTCCTCTTGGTCCACATTCAATTGATCCACATTCAATTGATTTTTAAAGTAATCATACCATGGAAGTTGGACCATCAAGTCGGACCATGGAAAAAGGCCTTAGTTTGCAATGTGATCAGTTTTTGAGCATTCAGTAGTATGCATGGGCATGAGATCTACTCGCCATATAATTTTATATTGCAACTTTCTCAAGCCGTGATTCAGGTCCCTACACAAAAGTTGTCCTAATCTTAACACTCCAATATTCAATTCAACTTCACTACACACTAACTTAATACAACCTAATGGGCTTGACAACATAATGGTCCTATTTATCAAGATGTGCAGTTTGTCAGACCTGCATCTGGTTTCAAAATAAAATGTTAGCTTTTTTAGTTTGCAATGTAATAAATTTCTGAGCACTCCCAGAATTCACGGGCGCGGGAACTACACACCATTTCTCGTACATAACGCACTCCCTTCAGGGCTATCCCCTGTACTGAAACTCTCGAGTCACAAATTCGGGTCCTCGTACACAAATTGTCCTAACACTCCAGTACTCATTTTAGCTTCAACACACTAGAACTTGACAACAATAATGGGCTTTGACAACAATATGCATTAGATCTTAGTTTGCACTGTGATGAAAATCTGGGCACTGTATTTCGTATTGGAAACTTTCTTTAGCCACGATTTCGGGAACCCATTAACAAATTGTCCTAACACTCCAGAATTTAATTTTAACTTCCAATAAACACTAATACTACTTAATGGGCTTGACAACAGTATGCTACTACCTACGAAGAGCTACAGCTTGTCAATCCTGCATCTGGTATGACAACAAATGCATGAGACTTTAGATTGCAGCGGGTCATAGTTTGCACTACGATAAATTTCTGAGCACCATTTTTCATATTGGAAACTTTCGGAAGCCACAATTGTGGGTCCCCATACACATTCTCCTAACACTCCAGTTTTCAATTTGATTTTAATATACACTAATACTGCTTAATGGGCTTGACAACAAATATGCTACTATCTATCAGGAATTACAGATCGTCAGAGCTGCATCTGGTATGACAGCAAATGCGATAGACAAAGGAGCAACTTGGACAGGCGCCGCCTTGTCAACTTGAATAGGCACCAAACTGGGGCCATCTCCAGAGGGTGATGGACCCAAGGGATACCCATTGAGAAGCACCACTTGGCTGTGTAGATTATCCCCGGGAGCTGTCAGATGGTACTCCAGACGCTTGGCTGGCACCGAAGCCAATAATGCTGCCCAAATGGAGGCGTACACTTTTTGCACATAGTGGATGGTGGGTGAGGTTAAGGTGAAGGAGACGTCCACATTGTATGTAGTGGTGTTGCTTAAATTGATCAACAATACTGTCACTCCTCCCTAAATACAGAGAATCTTTGATGTTAATAAAGAGCACAAGTGCAACACTTGCAATCTTAGTTCAGCAAAAGATGGAATCATAGTTTAAAACCCCACCTTCTACTGTGAGATTATCCATGTGAATTTCTTGCCAGATAATTCCGTACTGCGTATTAACAACCATGCAGGGGAATATGATTGAAAATATATACATTACTGACCTGCGTATTGTTCCTCATGCAATGTGCATATGCGCGTAAATATGTCGCATTCTTGGAACTAATCGCCAAAACCTTGGTACCCATGAGTCGGTTCCACAAAAGAGCACTGCATTCACATAAGCCGCTCATTGCACTTAGATTACATACTACACTAGGTACCAATGCTCCAATGCAATGACTCAAACATAAAACTCAAACTTTAGCAAGATCCCGTAAATGATAACAGTTTCTTTCGCACACAGTGCGCTCATTTCCAAAATAAGTGCAGGTGATATGTATAACCCCCCAATTGCGAGCTCACTTTCAAGGGCATCCCCAGAGAGGAACTCGAGGGTCATGCCCGGGTCATGTCCAGATCATGTGGCATCATTCAAGAGGAAGCAATGGTCGTCTTGAAATTAGTGTGGGTCAGGAAATTTGGGAGTTTGGTGTATTTTATTGAGTAATAAAAATCCATGTAGAGGAACTTCACGCTGCATCCAAAAGGCAATTACGCTAACCAATACAGCCAGGAAATTTTTTGGAGGTCAGTGATCACTGTGTGCTTATTGGCACATGGCCTGCCACATATTAGTACGGAAGTAAACATGTAAAGGATCAGAGAGCAAGAAAACACCTTGGTTAGATAAATTCAAGTCATGGGAAGACTGCAGGATAAGTTCTGGAGAATGACCTGTAGTAGTCCGGATTCGGTTCATATGTGGTGGTGTTCAGGAGACCATAGTTCCCACCAATGAAGCTTTGACGACAATAAACCTTGTTGTTGAATGAAGCAGCCATGCCCAATTGATCCAAGTACCTGCGTGAAATGGCCATTCCAACACGTAGATTTATAACACATTTAAATCAATTGGAGTCCAACCCACATTGAGACATTTGAGTGGTGCTCATTTATGGGACTAAATTGGAAATTTTCCTACATTCCAAATTACAGCAACAAAAGATAAGTATACACATGTCATTTTTCTTATGCAAGTAGCCATTACTACTAACTGATCTTGGACGTTTCGAACGTACCAGAAACTGAAGACAAAGGCGTCAGTTACAAGATGGTGACCACTATTATAAGCACCACCTGACTCCCCTACCCATGCGCCTGTAGTAGGTGCCACATTTTGCAACAAATTGTTTACAGACGCAAAATTGTTTGCTTCATTATCCAAAACCTTGGGGTCCAATATCTTCTGTACAAGGTCTGTGCTAACCCCTGCAAAATTCACATCATCGTTATTGTTATTGTTATTGTTTATGTTATAAGCAGAGACTCACGGCATAGACTGTCCTGCCTGGATGCACTTTAAATCAGAGGTAAATAAAGGGGGGAGGTGATTTTAAACCTGGTCCAAGGTTATAGATATGGCGTGTGACGAAATCAATGACTCCGGGCCCCGTGGCTTTTAGAAATGTACTGTACCACCCGTAATCAAAAAATCCATCAGGTGCAATCACCAAGGGCTTTTGGGTAGCGCTTGCGTAGAGCGTATCTGTTATGTTCCTCAGCACTTTCGCATCCGCGGCATATTGCAATGCTGAGACACTGGTGCCAACCCCGCTCCCACTTAGTTCATTTCCTTGTCACCACCATAACATGTAAACGTGTGAGGTGAATGTGTGCTTATTATTACCCTCCATAGACGTAAGGTAACTTTTGGGCCAAAAAATGCCAGATGTCCTTATGGCAATGGTTGGAACTTCTTAAAAGATGGTGTGGAAAATGAATTTAGGCAGTGACATGCCCAATCAGACCTGAACATACAATATGCAGATAGATATCCAGAAAAAATAAACCAGCATAGGCCCTTTCAAGCAAATATATGAGCTTTCTCTGTGGCTTACCAAGTTGCCAAGCTTGCACCTGGATCCCCTGGTCCACTGTGTACTTAATAAAGTCCCGGGCATTGGAGGGATCCCAAGCACCCCAGGCACCTGATGACAATTTCGGGCGGTTGTAGAGCGCATTCAGTCCAAACGCAACCACAGTCCTGCAAATTGAGTTCCATGTCACCTTACATGATAGAAAATTCAGAACATTACATGCTCAAGTCGCCTATTTAGGTTCTAATGCAAATGGAAAAATTCTTAGGTAATCCAGATAACCTAAAAAAATCCCATTGGGGAGGCCCCTGCTCGATTGAATCTTGGTAGATGGACAAAGGCGTTGTATCCAAGATATGCAACAATGATGTATTGATGACTAATGAGAGCTTGCCACTTGACTTCTTATGCACAATGGCATTCATGCATTTACTCAAAGGACCTTGATTCTTGAAAGAAAAAAGTCTTGAAGCTAGAATGGCCTAAAGAGAGCGTCCTTATACATGCTTGACAATGCTATGACTTCATAAGTAATCACTTTGTTTTTGCATGCTTACTCTCCAGACAATGCTCTGCAGCCTTCAGTGGCCTTTGACATGCGGAAATTTGGTGATGCAAGTGATTTAATTGAACTGAGGTGGCATTAAAACAGGGTATAGTTCATACAGTAGGTAATTGAGGAGGAATATACCCTGTTTCACGGAAGAGGGTGGTAAGCTCCGTCCACCGTTGCATACTTAAGCATCCTCCTTGGAAGTTGAACATGACCGAGGTATTGTACACAAAAGGACGGCATGGGACTTGTGGTGTGCCAACATCGTATACCACGTTGTCTTGCAAACTTCCTCCTAGCCGTATGCGAAGTGGTGACAAGTCTGTAGCAAAATACAGTGTCAGTCAGTCAGTCAGTCAGTCAGCCAATCAATCCACTGTCAGGCAAATAAGAAGATCCGTCCTACCGTTTCACAGGTTTTGACTGTACACTGGAATTATTGAGGACATACTACTGGTAGTGGTCACATCCAGATGTTTGCAATTATAGACAGTGTTCAGACCAACAGCTCTAAATGACATCATCACCTGTTCATGTACCATTATCTAAAGGCAATAATATCTTCGAAGGAGAGTCTATTGTGAAACACACACACACACACACACACACATATTTATTCATATTTCACTCGAATTTGGTCAAAAATCCAAGTTCTGAGAGTATACAGAACCTCAACCGCAATTAGACACAGACCCACCTTTGAGAGCCTTCCTGAACACCGGACTTGAAAGGTTCTGCGCAACCCACCCACACCTCCGCAGATTTCAGCACAAAATTTGACCCATTATCGGTGGAATTCACGGCATGGGATTAAGAACCGAAAACTCAGTCACAAATTCATTACACAGATATTGAAGGCGGCGCTCTCCTTAAGCATGTATGTAGTTTTTCCTTTTAACTCAATGGGACTTTTCGTCGGGGGTTGGTTCCCTATGATTTTTCATTGGTTGCTTTGCATACAACATCAATAATTGCTTTCCTCTTGCAGTGCATGCTCGGAGGTAGTGTTTGAATTTGAATGAAGAGAGACTTATTTCGGTTCACTGAGGGCCAAACTCATTTTAGCACTCATTTGAGTTTGACCCTCAATGGACCGATATAGAATGTTCTTCGCACAAACCTTCACACGACCTCCAAGCATGCACCGAGAAATTACCGATTATGGAAAGTGTTGCATGCAAAACAACGAACTCCCCGATCAAAAGTCATGTTGAGTTAAAGGATAACTCTAGTGAGCTCTGAACATTGAAGGCGGGGGCGCTCGCCTTAAGCATATATTTATGCAGAAAATAAAATGGGAAGGCGATTGAATATAGCGGTGGACTTCGAAGAGAATGAATGTGATTCATACCAAGTGGAGCAAGGAGGCATTTCCCCATGCGCAAGTCCCGTAGTCGCACTTCTCCGGTGGCCACCAATCCAAAGTCGCGCACACGAAATGGTCGTCGATAGTGGCAATAGTCGCACTGCTGTTTATCTCTACCGATACTAAATTAGTGTATTTCTTCGGCGAGGAGGCACCCCTACCTTGAACTTGCCACCGGCATCGCCCATTCTTCAGGTCGCAGAGCTGGGTCAAGAGCACCACCACCACCACAAGTTGCAACAACGTCGGCACAGTGTTCAGCACCATCGTGACCTGTGGTTGTAAAACCCAAAAAATCCCCAAAAGTCCCTACTTCCTTACTTACTTCCGAGGAGTCGGAGTCACCTCGAAAGAAACCGTCATTCCATCGGTCGAAGCTCCCGAACCTCAAGCTCTTCTGACATTTACTTGCGCACCACCCCGATTAGTAGCTCGTGCTGGTATTTGTGAGCTGCGTTTACACAACCCCCACCTCCCCAAAAGAAATCCAACAGAGCCCACTTCCTCCCTCACTTCCGAGGACTCAGAGTCACCTTGAAAACCCGACCATTCGATTGATAGCAGCTCCCGAATCTCGAGGTCTTCCGACATTCACTTATGCACCTCCCAAATTCGTAGCTCCTGCTGCTAATTGTGAGCTGCGGTTTACAAAACCCAAAATTTCCCCACAAATTCCAGTGGAACGCACTTCCTTGCTCGCTCACTTCCCAGGACTCGGGGTCACCTCAAAAGAAGCCCAGACCTCGAGCTATTTCGCTACTTACTTATGCATCACCACCCAAATTAGTATGTCCGAGTACTGCTAATGAAGCACGTCACATAATCCACCCAGACCGACTCGCCCAAGGGGTGGATTAGATTGGAGGCGAAGAAGCTGAGATTGCGTAATTATGATGATGACAATGATGATGATGGTGCATGACAGTGGTGATGATGGTTCCTACCCCAAACTGCTCCTCCAAGTTTCATGGCTTGCTTCACCGATGAGTGACCTTGGAGTCACCTACTCTTCTTTCTTCTTCTTCGCCAACAAGTGGGTGCGGACAACAAACACCACCAACAAGTAAGTAGTACGACTCGGCCTCCCAAAACCTTTTGTAAGTTACTTACTACGGTGATGACTGAGATCGTTTATTATTCCCACTTACTAAGCTTTACCCACCTGTCGACATGCACGAGACGGTACGAAACATCCCCACCACCCAAAGCAATCATCAAACCTGGAGCTGAGCTGCAGCCCCACCTCCACTGGCACCATCAATCACCCCAAATCCATCACCATCATCACCCTCGTCATCCTTATTATCATCATCATCACTCTCACTCCCCCATTACTCCTCTTCCCACAGCTGCTTGAATTGCAACCCCAGTGATGATGGTGTCCACCTCCACACACACTCAAAAAGCGTTATCTCGTAACTGAGCCTTCGAGTGGGAGTCGGAACTCCAGGATCCACTCACTCAATTGAGAAAAATTATCTACAGCGCACATAGATGTCCGCATTGCTCAATCCGCATCTGAAGAAAACTGATGATAGCCAAACCCTAAAATCTCTCAGTGAATGTGAATTCCACTGCAGCGTTTCCCTATTTCCAGGCATATGAGGTGAAAATCAGAGCATGATTCTTCTCGCATCAAAAACTCCGCTCCGCCGACCAAATTACTGAAAATCTATGGGTTTCGTTGAGTTTGAGGTTTATGTCCCCACTCTTGTAAGAAAAGTAGAGCGCCATAGGTTACCCACATCGAAAATCCAACCCAAACTCTGTCACCTGGGGGCTGATTCCTTTCAATAACTACAGCACAGGTGTCCACATCGTTCAATCCACATCTCTTGGAATGTGGATCTCAATGCAACGCCTCCTTTTTCCAGGCGTGTGAGGTGAAAAAGCGGAGCGTTCATTCCTTCCCGCATCAAAAACTCCGGTCCGGTGACAAATTCCACCGGTGACAAATTCCATGGGTTTCAGCTTGCGGTATAAGCATGTCCACTTTAGAAAGGCAGAGCACGTCGGAGCTTACATTGTTGTCACCTTACTCATGCTACATCGAAAAGCTGTCCCCGAAACTCTGCCATGAGTCTGGGGAGGGGGTTGATTCCTTCGACTTTCATGAGATTAAATTCACCAATTGTGATTTGACGCATCGCTGTAAGCTTAAGTTGAGTTGCTAAAACCATAGGAGACAGATCAGAAGCTTAGATGTACCGAAGTGAGTGAGGCGGTCGCATTCTGCGAGTGAAGGCCGGGCATCATGTGATGGGGTCAGAGATCACGGGCTCCTGCGAAGATGCGGATGCAATCAGACGATGAATACAGAAGCAGAGCTTCGGGGGCCACTTGTCGTATAAGTATACGCCCAATGCATTTTAAGGCGCCCAATGTTAAGGGTAAAACCTTGCTCCATGTGTATGGGTATTCTTGGGTTCATTTCTAATGTTCTCCAACTTCTACCGATTAGATTCACACAACAAAGACATGTGTTGCATTTAACCCTAAACTTCCCAAGCAACTCTTTTTTGGTTGGTGGATGATTTCTTCCCCACATCTGATTTTGGGGAATTGTTTGTATATATGTCGTTAGAAATATGGGACGATTTAGGGGCTTACCCCACTACAGGCCCTTAAATTTCGGTGGTGGCAGTGATTGGTTGGGTGCAACTACCGCTGCCCTAACGTGTACCACACAGACGGGAGATATTAACAACGTGGCTTTGAAAAGTGGAGTGCTTCCTCACGATGAATTGTCGTTGGTTTTTCCCTAGAAGTTCCGGAATTTAGGTTCAGTTTTGTCTTCACGTGAAAAACCTGCTCACCATTTCATCGCATGCTTCTAGGTTTTGGTTTAGGGTTTAGCTGAGGTGCTTCTCTTCACTTTCGACACAGTCTTGAAAAAGATAAATAGATAAGCACTTTATTACTTTTACAATATTTTGTGTGGTGCTAAACTGCCGGTAGTGTGGTACATGACCATTGACAAAGTGATGAGATGTAAGCATTTGCTTTGAAAAGTTGCCGGAACTATAGTCCACATCACGGAACCCCAATTGCCGTAATGTGGTAAGCCCCTAATGCAAGGTGGCGAGCTTATTGTGGTTTGCACATTTTGGCATGAGAATTTGTGGATGTGCTCAACTATTAACTTGTACCCATCTAGTGGATCATACAAGCATTTCACTCATTTTTCAAGTGAATTTGATTGGTCAAAGGTATTTTTTGGGGGATAAAACATGACATTTTCTTGTGCATCGCTTCCTTTAATTGTTATAATCTAAAAATCCCAAGGTTTAATCACAATTGTTTTTTTTTTTCCCTTCGTTGTAGCTCATCTCTTGTGTTTCAAGATCCTACAAACAAATCCCATTTAAATCTCAAAACTTGTCCATGAAAATTCCACAACCAACATTGAGTGAATTGCACTCAAAACAACCATTTCATGGGCTTGGAAAGTGAAGGGTTAAGTAGCAAATCTAGGATGAAGCATTGGCAAAAGTCAAATTGAAAACCGGACATTCCCTTAATTAGTGTTGGTTATGGGAAGTGTTTATTTGGTGAATGCTTATATATATATATATATATATATATATATATATATATATATATATATATATATATATATATATATATATATATATATGTTTTCTAGTCTTTTCACTATTGAGTGTGGAGTTATTAATGATATTTGAAGACATAATGTGATCTCTTTTGAGCATGCATTTTTGTGTTATTTGTTTGTTTTGTTTTTTATCCTCACCTAACCACACACCAATCAAATGTGCATCTCCAATTAAGAAAAGTAATTGCATAACACCCACGCATCTTGAGGTAAGTGGGTCTAATTAGCACTATCCTCTTAAACGGACACTTGTATTTGAGTTGTGTATGGTGATGGACTAGATAATCAATGAGAGGAGACTAGATGATGAGGAGCTGAAACAACAAGTCACCCACCTACTTGAGTTGGTTATCGTTCATAATTGATCAACTCATGGATAGAATTTGAGAATTATGGATAATATTGGGCCTCCTTTTGATGCAAAGTTGTGACGAGCTTTCATAACCCTTGTGCTTGGATGAGCAATCAAATATGTGCATATCTAAGAATGGATACCAAAAAAAAAAAAGTGTTTTAAAGAGATTGGACTATGTACTTCAAGTTTAATAACCATTCCATGCAAGTTCTAGGCTCAATAGTGAATATAATTGGAAGGACCTATATGATCAATCAATTGATGAGAAAGAAAATATCCACTTTGATAATGATTAAGATACACATATGAGCGCAAAAGATTATGAAGAAAAAGGCTACTGGCAAAATTGGATTTGCTAGTCATCTTGCACAAATTTAAGGGGCAAGAGGGAATTATCGCATTTGAGCATACCTCTCATTTATCCAATAAATAAATTATAAAATAGAATCTATCAATATGTTACTCTTATAAATTGATTTGACAATCATGGAATTAGATTCGAAGACCCTTAATTAATTTGGGCAGAGTCATCTGAGATGAATCAATCACAAACCTATTGGGGGTTCAAGTTTTTATGTTGGATGGAATATAGGTATGCTTATATGCGACAATGTTATCTTGCCCTTACTATTGTGGCACTGCTAATGCCACACGCAATTTAGCCATTAGATCAAATCGAGAATTGCCTTATGAAAACTAATGGTATGAAAACTAGACATAAAGTTGTGCAATTTGGGGTAGGGACATGTTAGGTGTTATAGGGGGGAACTCTTTCATCGTTCAATGTTGTGTAAGTGGACAACATCACTAGCACATTCTACATGGGTCATTTGCTAAAGAAAACCAAATGTAATGCCAATATTGACTATGTGATCTCTCTAAAGGGATTGCAGGTAAGATAAAATATTGTCGAAACAAATTTTCAATATAGAACACCCACAACACAAGTTGGTCAGCACCTCACAACCACATGTTGCCTCCTAATTTCCCTAATTCACCCACAAAAATCAAGCGTGTTAGGTTCAATGGGCAACTCTCCTAACTATGGAGGATGGTGAGTGTAATTTGATCTTTGCGAAGGTGACTAACCCAAACATCATCAAGGTGGCGGCTATATCAACACATGTTACTCATCCACCAAATTAGGGTGACTACATTGCCAATTAGGAGCCAAAAACAAATGTCCGATTAAGGAAGCTAGCCAAATTAGCCTCTACCTCGTGGCATTGGATCTCGAAACGAGTCACCCAATGCTACAACTATTCACTTGGAATGTAAGTTTCACCAAGTAGTGTCATTTATGTCCTATAATATCCAAACAACCTATTTGACCTTTATTGTCCAAAAATTGAAATGTATAGTGAAAAGTGTTGCAGCATTGTGTAATTTCAAATAATAAAATGACACTAAATACTATAAACATTGCAATAAAATAGCAAGGTCTATAATTATAATATTATAAAATGTTGTGAATTTTTTGTGGATTAGTCATTTATATTAATGTACCATGGTGCTTAATCTACTTCAACACAGTAAATAAAGAGCTTCTTGAGAGATAGTGCCACACGTCATGCAACGGTTGGTTGGAACATGTTAATTTTTTCTAACGTGGTATGAAAATTAAATCACATTCAGCAAGCAAATTGCCTAAATTGATAAAGTACCAAGGTTTGCTTTTTTCTTTGCGCCCACTTGTTGTTTTAGGATATGAAACACCTAGTCAAAGTGAGATGATTTGCAGATCCAAATCATGCTTGCAACCATTTGTCTCATAAGTTTTGAAGCTCACATGAGTGTTCAATACCGGAGCGAGAATTCTTGTACTCATGAAGTGGTCACACAGGTTCCCTCGATCATGTTGACTACTGAACCTAAAACAATAAGCATGTTTCAAACAAAACAATTTGATCTCTTTTAAACACATGTCTTTTTGGTGTTTGTTCTTAGATCCACGTCTAATCACGTGCCTCTCGAATATAGGTGTCATGATCATCGCTATGTTTGGAATTAGGCATGCCTACCTTACCTTACGGCAACAAAAGTGATTGCCTTGAGGCTTAAGCTCCCTCCCCCATCCTTACTTAGGGCCGGTTCACACTATGGCCAAACTTCGAGAGGAGAAGCGTTTGGACCAATGAAAATGCAGAAATGTCCAAAGTCCGTCCTCTCGGCCTTCACACTAGAGGCCGAAGTCCAAAGGACGTCGCCTCCCAAAGAGCCTAGGTGGCAGCACTTTTAGGAAGTTATGGCGCCAAGAGTTCGGCCTCTCGAGCAAAGTTTGGGTCGAGCAAAATGCTCGACCCAAACCTTCGTCGAGAGGCCGAACTTTTTTTTCATTAAAATATTCAAAATATGACAGTTGATTATTTTAATACATTTTTTCAGCCCAAAGGCTTCTCCTCTCGACATAGTTTGGTCCAGAAAAGTGACGCTTCTCCTCTCGACTTGGGCATAGTGTGAACCGGCCCTTACTTACTTAGTGCTAATTAAGTGAAGCCAAGTGATTAAGGCCGTCAATCATAACGGGAGGCTCGTCAATCATAGTGATATCATCCTTAGTGTGTCATAACGCGAGTACTTTTTATGCTTCACACGGCTGACACAATGTTTTGGAGTGTCAAAGACTCAAGAGAAAAATCAAGTGTGGATGATAAGTACACGACTACTTACATCTTTTCAACCACTTGGAAAACCACGTGTGAACTTTGAAGAATGTGCATGTGGACTTTAGTTAGAGTGCGGGATGTCCCAACAATCACCGTCGAATGATTGTTTCCAAAAATTGGCTTTCAAAGTGTTTTTCTAAGAGTCATGCAACGTGTTCCGACATCCCATCCACATTTAAATCGACATATATCATACATCTTCAATTGACCGGTCATTGATTTTATTAATAAGAGAGAGAGACAACTTTGGGGGGTCCACTCTTCATACCACGTACAAATTAACACGGGTGTTACGAGGGGCCTGGATATTATTTTAGGCATCAGTGCACATATAATATACAGAAGGAGGAGGTTTTGTTGTTATCCCATGTGTATAAATAAGAAGGTTGCTTAGAATATCAAGTATAATTGGATGTGCAGAAGGATATCATGTAGTTTAGAGAGAGAATTTGATAATAAAATATGTGATAAAGTCAAATTGTTATGAGTTAAATCTCGTGGTTGAAAAAACATTTGATAAATTTGTCGATGAAAAGTGAAAGTGGATTTTGTACATGATAAAGACCTATATATTCCATGATTTATATTTTGTG
Organism: Polytrichum commune; assembly: GCA_950295325.1. Classification (NCBI taxonomy): domain Eukaryota; kingdom Viridiplantae; phylum Streptophyta; class Polytrichopsida; order Polytrichales; family Polytrichaceae; genus Polytrichum; species Polytrichum commune. Next base: position 28,532,607 of record OX485803.1, read on the forward strand.
TATAGTGTAGTGGAGATATTCAACACATTATTTTGATATCCTTGATATATGTGTATGAGTCTATTATATAGCATATCATTAGTATGTAAGTCTTTGTTTTTCTCTATATTTTTCTTGTCATGAGTTTTGAAATCCTAATTCATAGTCACCCACACACGTCATATAACGTTCCAATGAAAAAGTGGAACCCCCCCCCCAGGGAGGAAACATTTTAATGTATTCGGTCCCTCAAATAACACAAGTGGGAAGTGATTTAGAAAGTTGCGGATCTCTTAATAATTGGTGGGTAATTGAGATAGAAATCTTTGGACTTTGTGGGTAGGATGAACATGAGGCATTGCCCCTTATAAACTTAGAAGACTCAATTATTGAGATAATCTAATTCTAGTGACCATATGAGCTTATTCTAAAGCATTATTATTAACACATTATTTAGGATGTGAATTGCACAAATAGTTGTCTATTCACCTCCCCCCCCCTTTAAGTATAGAGGGTAACTTAATTAGTCACTCTTTGAGCAAGGATGATGAAATGCCTTTTATTAGAAAAAGTGATGAATCCGATGTTGCCACCTTTGTGAATTATGGTGTTGATTCATCTTTGAGTCGGACTAAGTTCATGTGTAAGGCCGAAGCATTTTGCCCATAACAAGCGCACATGTTTTAAGTAAATATAGGCATATTTTTAAAATCCCGACTTTTTGGTTGCTTCAATTTCATCATAGGATCTTACGATACATTTTTGATATACCTAAGTTCAATGGAAAATGTGTGAATCCTCAGCTATTACTTGAATTTTATGTTGTTAGAATATGATGAAAATATCAAATATCTACTTGTTGATGTTAATTGTATATAAATAGATGATGAATATTGAAAATACAATCAAAATAACTACTATAGTATTATCATTAACAACTTTGCACATTCTATCGAAGGATGTTACCATACAATCCTATTGTAGGATCCTATGAAAGAATTCGACATGTTATAATTATGGACTCTGACTTAATCCAATTTTACTTAAATATGCGTTGCATACAAGTCAACCTACACCCATCTCCCGCACGGGCTAGCCTATGGGCTCCCACATGGTTGGTTGAAAATGTCTAGTTCGTTGGCTTAACTCCCACTGTGATTGGGTGGCCCATAGAAAATCATAGCGGTAGGGTGCACCGGAAACAAAGTGCATAGGAAGGTCACCCATTCAAGCATAATATCAGCCTTAGGCAACCTAACCTTGGAGTTCCCATGGGCTCCAAGTGTTGGCCTTGGGTTTAAGCCACTCATGCTTTACATCATTTAGCAATGATTTAGATTGTAAAGTACGTTGTACATTCATCCATAATTTGGAAATTGACCGTGTTTTGTTTTGTTTTTACCTATGGAGTTTCATATCAAGATACATTTTTCTTGTTATAGAACTTTGGTTTCAAACATGGGAATCGATTGACTGTAGTCTACAATATGGAGGGTCTCATGTTATCAACCGATCATTCCTTGCACATAGAGTCTAAAGGCATGTTTACACCAACGACCAGTGAACATGACCACTACTTTCTAAATTCTCTCATTGGTCAAGAATGAGTGGCAGTCCCATTTCGTTCTACACATGCTCATTAAAATAAGAATGACAATTTCATAACATGCTAATCACACACATATGTTAAACAACGGTAATTACCATTGACCACACTATTTTCAAAGTCCAACTAATTGTGGTCACCATTGCTTCCACATGCTAAAGTTAGCCCCAACTAAAGACCATAAATAGTGTACCTTTGGTACCCATGGCACTCTTTAATCCCGTTGATTTGGCCACTTTATTAATGTACTGCTCACAATAACATTGTGGTCACTCAAACCTAAGCTAATAGTGTAAACAAACATTGGACCGGTGTATAGGTGAATGCATAGTATTAACTCTTAACTTCATGGAGGATATTGTGGTTTCATTAGATCATTGTAAAACTAAGCTTTCTAGAGCTCAACTTTTACTAAACCCATAAAAGAGAAGTTGTTGCTAATGATTTTAAGATCACGTCAATAAGGTAGCAATGTTTAGTAATTTTCATGATCTATTTATATTCGATTTACATTCATTTCAAGATATTGTGATCAATATATGCAATGTATTCATTGTTCAAACTTTCAGGGTTAAATTGAGAATAGGTATACACTTTGAGGTAAGAAAAAGAGTTAATAAAAAATTGACAATTTTCAATCAAAAAATATGTATTCTCTAGATTTCAAAGATTATAAAAAAAAATAACTTCAATAAATTGATTGCAAAACAACTATCTCTTCATATTGGAGTGGGATTAGGGCAATTGACAAAAGAATCTCATGAGGAACATAATGATACTTATTGTTACCTTCCAAGCACCTTCATTTTAGATGAATTTTGCCTTCAAAAGTCATTCATAAGCCCAAAACAAGCCTCTGATGAAGTTGAGGGTTGATTATCAACATCAGTAACAATATCAAAAAATCTACTCATGGGTTTCAAAATTATAATACCAATCAAACATTGATATTTGGTGAGTATCTCAAGGTGAAAGGGTACTTGTATACCTGAGTTCTTCTTTGGGCCAATATCATTCTAACCCATTTGATACTTGGACAATTTTCACCTAGGTATGAGGGCTATTGTATGGTATATAGACCTAAATGATATAAAAGAAAATGTGAAAACCTCGTTATGGATGCCCAAATGGGATAAAAAAAAGGCGAGTGCAGTCCAACATTGATGGACAACGTTTCACAAATGGGGCTCTTAATTTTTATTGATAAAAGTATGTTAAAAACTTAGGTAAAGTTCTAGCCATTTAACTTCTCAAGATGTAGCTATTGAAATTGTTCATCATCCCTAGAAGTTTGATCATAACATACAATAATCTCCCACTTAAGTACGCACCCATTTAAGTACCCATCTCAGTTAAGTGCGCAAATTTTTTTGACAAAAATCAGGGTTCATATTTTATTGTTTGAACATGTAATGCAGAGTCATTTGATGTGAATGCATGAATTTTTTACACTCGACATTCATTGTCAATATGTCAATTTCACTGAAACATCTCAAATGACCGTCACGGTTCATCATACATCTGTCTAGCTTCCGTTTGAACATCAAAGCAAAGCAATTGGTCGTCGGTGTCAAACATAGTAGAGCTTCAAAGCCTTAGAAGTCGGTAGCATCTTTATATTCAGCAAATGTCTCGACATGTTGGATTTCGTCATCGATAGGTGGTTCTTCAATTCGCATCATTTCCATAACTTTTCCGGATGGCACCTTCACTAACTTCATACTCCTGCCCCAACGCCTGCTTGCTTGGCACATTCGGTTTGCTCAACTTTGCAACGATTTCACATCGTTGGGCTTCGGTTAAGCGGGTTGCCTCAAGTTTCATCCGTTTCCTATTGCGATTCATTAAATCAAAAGGTCTAGAAAGCAATATGAGTAAAGTACACACCTACCCACTAAGTGCGCACCAACAACTCCCATTCAAAGTGTGTACTTAAGCACGAGATTACTGTATATGAATGATTGTCCTTTATATTTCATGAAGTGCTCATATCTTCAAAGTCATTTGGACAATCCGATCACTTCAAGATCATATTATGCTTGCAACTTTCCACTTACCACTTAGTATTTGCAAATTTAGCCAATCATGCAAAGTTCCTCATCAAAGATTATAAATAAATAAATAAATAAATAAACACATATGGGATTACAACGAGTGTTCAAAGATTTTAATTTCTAGGTTCATCAAAGGAAGATCGTATGTTTGTTTTTGTTTTAAACCGTATAAATGTGACCTTTTGATAATATCTTACAATTTTTTTCTTGTGAACATTCTGGAGAAAATCTTAGAGATGTTAATTAATAAAATATATTGAAAAATGCCAACATTACCCATTAAATATTTAAGCCTTAAAAGATGTGGGGTCTCAATATATGGCCATAGATGCAATTTATACGGGCTTCGCCAAGTTCGTAAAATCTTAGTTCATATATATATATATATGTGTGTGTGTGTGTGTGTGTGTTTCTAAACCTTATTATAACATAGTCTTATGTCAATGACAAAACAAAAAATATACTCATAATAGACAATGATGATAAAAACACAACGTATGTATCACATTCAAAGTTGCGCAGACTGCATATTTGAACTTAAATATTCAATAACATCAAAGTGTTTAATTTGAATATAAACATTCACTTTGGAAATAGATTGATTTTAGATAAGATTTCTTTTGATATGATTAATTAAAAATGAAAGTATGTAGCTCAAATAGATTAATTGTTTCATGAAGAGGCCCACTATGGGTCTCTTAGACGCTCAAGGGTTAATCCTTTAACTCATAAGGCTATTTCTATTTGGTCAATGTGGGTCAATCATTTCTTGCACCCTCAATTTTACCATACATATGTGATTTTTTAACCTACATGATTTTCTATAGCATTCTAAGCATTTATCTAACATACTCTAATCTATCCTAAGTTCTTATAATGTAGAAGTAAACGTTCAGAACATTAAATACAATGTGAAATAATAAATCAAATAAGAAATGCTATGGAATAAATCTTACAAACATCACATACCATGCAACACACAATGACACATACACACAAATTATATACATATATATATATATCATGGTAAAGTTGGATTATGTATAGTATCTAAATGTGAAATTTGACGAGGAAAAACATGCTATGTTGTGTATACTGATTATCCCAATCAGTTTGTGTTACTGTTCATAATTGTGCAATATGCTAACGTTCTTGCTCATGAGTTCAATTTCAACTAACTAAACCTCAATAGGTTGTTCGGACATTATTGAACATATATGACTATGTTTGGTAAAACATATAAATCTCATCAAATAATTATAGCATTGTGTAGCTTCAAATAATGTAGGTTGATAGCCGGTCTAGCACAACTGTGTCGGATAAGTGCCAAAAGTTAGTCAAACACTTCAAAATCATAACTTTTAAAACTCTGACAACTTTCCTACGATTTTTACACACTTCTATCTACTTTGGAAATATTCAATCTATAGATGTAAAGTATCAACATTATGCATCATAAAAGCAATAGTATATAACTCCTCCCCATGAGATGTCCTCAATCCATGTGGGATATGTAAACTTGAGAGATGAAGCCCCGGTACTCCTCTTGTATGCATTTGTCCATATCTTTTGCACTTTGTTTTGTTGAAGGTGATACTATGTTTGATTCTCTAAGTTTTCTTAGTATAAGACAACTCAGGAAAAAATGTTCGTCTTAGCACAATAAAAGCTATGAAAATGTGTTCATAGCACATTTCCTCTTTCAAACCCCCACACTTCTTGAAAATGATTGCTGAAAGTTGTTCATATCTTTTGCACAAAATTTCCAAAACACAAAGTTATTCTTGGACGTAGTACTTTGTTTCATGTACCAACTATCTCTTGTTGGACATGATTCCAAAACAATGCATCTTCTATGTGGGAATTGAGGTTTGAAAATTTATCAAGGGCATAGACCTAGCCCTTAGTCCACAGTCTTGCAATTTCAAGTTAACCAATATTCTTTGTGATGACTAATGACGACTTGGAATGTAGTGCGAAATCCTCCTTTATGTAGTAATCTACAGTATAATTTTAACACTATATTAACTTTTTGTAGAGTGAGAATTCACCATATTCCACAATAACGTAAGGTAAATCAAAGTAATTTTGGAAAATTGTGTCTATCATTTTCAAGATAATATGACATTTATTTTTAGAACGATTTTTGTGCCGGAATGTCTATCAACCTATAGTGGTAACGCACACTAAGGGCCACTTATATTAACACTATATTAACTTTTTGTAGAGTGAGAATTCACCATATTCCACAATAACGTAAGGTAAATCAAAGTAATTTTGGAAAATTGTGTCTATCATTTTCAAGATAATATGATATTTATTTTTAGAACAATTTTTGTGCCGGAATGTCTATCAACCTATAGTGGTAACGCACACTAAGGGCCACTTCACACATGTGCCAAGAGCCATGACTAGGAAATTGTGAGAGCACAGATGAAAGTGTCCAAAGTCCGTCCCAACATACCTCCAAAATCACGTAGTGTGGCCACGGACCCTCAAGTGTAGTGTGAAGTCATATATGACCGGGCCCTCAACCAAATGCTATTTCATTGAATATTTATTCATGCGGGTCCTCACACATGATAAAATAGAATAAATCAACGGTTGTGAGTGTTCAGAGTGCCATGGTCTCCCAATTTTGAGTTAGGCCTACTTCCAAGAGGTGGTTTTTGAAAATAGTCCAAGTGGCCATGAAACATGATCCATTTGATGCCATGGAGGAATCCATGTAGACTTTACATCCGTCTTGCATTCACATACTCCGTTGGTCCCTCAAGCCTAGTGTGAAGTGAACTTGGACCGGCTCCACCTTCTCCACCAATGAGAGTGCTTGAAGTGTAATGGTCACGGGCTCCGAGTCCCCTAACATTACCAAATCCAATGGTATTTATTCCATTTTGGGGATTGAGGCCCGGCAGAGCGACGTCACAACTTGAAAACGAGTCAGCGAACCTACAGGGCTCATAGCCTGCACGCGACCTAGTGAACCCAACCTGGCATGGGCTGGAGCGCAAGTGCCACATCATCCAGCCGCCCGACTCCATATCCACATGCTCACCCCCAAGGTTACATGCATCTTCGCATCATATGCCCATGCCTTGCATCATGGCATCGTACTGGCATGAGGACCATGGCCTTGACCTACCATCCATCGATGGTGGTAACCTAATCACCCTCAGGAAGTATATTCTCCATACTTCTTTTCAAACCTCCATTCAGCCACCCCTCATGATTGTGTGTAACCTTCTGATTCACTAGACATTCCAGATTTATGTTGGAATGGAGTGTGTTGTATGAAGTGACGCGATTGCAACAATGATGCAGTGAAGTTATATAGGCAACATCACCTCATTGAGCACTTCTTTTTAAACCTCCGTTGGTTCTATGCTTTTGATTGATTATAACCTACTCATGTATTGCTTAGCCCACTTCTAGGCTAGAGTCCATTGTCTCATGTCAAGTGATGCGACTGCAACAACGATGTTCTCACGATATGCGGGCAAGATTCTCTCATAACGATTGCCGTGCTATGAATATATTGCCTTGTTGAGTTTTGCAATCATGGCAGTCATGTTACACATCACATAATTGCACTTCCTAACTTTTGGTTGGCGCATTAGGTTATTATGCTCCTCATTTTTTCCAGGTATATTACCTCATTGCTAGCACAACCAACCGGAGGTCCTTCCAACTATCTGTGATATGTGCACGGTACTTTGAGCACAACACAACCGCGCAACGGAAATTTTGAACATATCCACCATGATTTTCCGGTTCTGTGACCATTGTGCCCAAAATGGATTTGGGAAGTGTTTGCGGGCTGCATGTGGATGTTGTCATTGAAGCTACATGGTTTTAATGGGATCCTTTGTAATTGACGATGTTGTTCACTCCTCTGTTGAATTGCATAGCGAACCACACGTTCTTCCAGATGGAAAACATGGCACGAAACCAACACATCGCCCGTTGCAGGGCATGGAACCCTCATATGAGTCTACATATCAAGAGGTACACAACGCAAAGTTTGAACAACTCCACACTTTTGTTTAAAGACTTGAAGCATGAACTTTCATGCATAGTGATCTAACGTGGGCAAGCCAAATCCGGGTGAAAGGGAGGAGGACCAATCCCATGACTCATGCTTTAGTTTCGGTTGCGTACATACCCTTGGCGTGAGTCCAAGATTTTGTGAAAGGTGAGGAGACTTGCACTTATGGTCCTTGTAAATTTGTTTGCCAAGGCATTCCATCGAATAAATAGGGGAAACTCACGTTCCCTTGGTGGAACAACTACTTTGCTGTTATCAGGTGTGTTTGTAACATGCAATTTCACTTTCATTGTGCATGTTGCAATGTTACAATATTTAAACATGTTTGTTCCTTATTATACATTATTATTTCTTCCACAAGTTGTTGTTCACCCCATCTCCAACTAACAGATATCATTGCGAGTATGGACCAAATGACAATACCTCACACATACTAGTGGTTACAAAGGACATGTACCAGAAGAAACAAAAGCTCAATGCGAAGGGCAAATACGTTCCAAATGGAAAGGGTCACACGAGTCTACGGACATCCGTAAGGATGCGAGGATTGGGGCAGCGAAGGGGGTGCCGGTGTGGTTTTGTTGTAAAGTTATTATACCTAGAGCCCGAAATGGCAGAAATAACATACCACCAGATGAAGCATGTGAATCCAAAAGGGTTCTTTGACCATGGTGCTACAAAGACTGGCCATATGAGCAGATTCTTAAGCCATATGTTGCCGCAAGTTCAGGAATTCATCATGAGTCATTTGCATTTGGGTTTGTCTATCCCACAAACAATGGCAAAACACAAGAGACACTTCCTGAAAGTTTGTGAGAGAGGGGAGGAACTCACCCATGACCTCTTCATAATGAGCAAGACATCCGTAATGTTGTTGGCCGCCTAGCAATAGAGACCTACAAACGCGACAATAATGACGCGAAATTTGTGCGCATGTGGGTGCAAGAACATCAATTTCTCGTGTTCCACTACAAAGAGTTGGGCGTACATGTTCACGGAGCTATTACACATGATAATATTCCATTCACAATAGGCATCCAAACATCATGGCAACAAGATATGATGCTCAAGCACGGGCGTAAAAAGATTGTGTTTAGTGATGCCACATTTGCAACTAATGAGAACAAAGTTTGTTGCTATCATAGTCCCTAAACCAACATTTTACAAACCATCTACACTAAGTACTTTGCCGGAATCTATGTAACAAAAGTGTTGTTTGTAGCTTCTATGATTTCTCCCAAATTGTAATGTATTTTTTTCCTTATTGTTGTAGTTTTCCACTGTACACCTTGATGGTTTTTTATGACTGGCTAAATGGAGTTCCAATGACATACATTATTACTTTTAGTTCCAAACAACTTGAACATCTCGAGATCAGTTGCGAGTACATTCCAATTTCAACTCTATATACACACGCCTCCTGACGCGTTGCTCCATCCAACCAACATAATCTTTGTTCACATAGTATGTGAACTCGTCGTCTTCGGGCAGGGATGCTTTTGCCTCATAATCCATATTCTGCAAGCAACAATGCAAGTCAATGGCTAGGAACAACGCACTTTAAGGGGTGAGCATGAATGAGGGGGGGGGGTGGATGTTTGAAGCACGGGGAGTATGGATCAATATGCGAGGTTCATGGTTGTTGTAGCTCTCCATGGGAGGGAACACACCAACGGCCATGGCCAACAATGTCACAAATTGCGTCCAAAAAAACACCCTAAATCCTAATTACTCTATATATAATAGTGCAATGCCTCCAAGGGAAACAAGCGACAAAAACACACACAATGCCTAAGCATACATTAGAACGCCACAAACACTGCCACATACAAACATGAAAGAGGAAAAAAAATGGAGCAAAAAGATAGGAAGACGTGACATGTTACAAAACTAACCGCTCCTTGGATGGCATACGCCCGTTGTAACCACTGTCTGTAGACGTTGCGCTCGTGCGGCGCTCAACATTGTGCAACAAAATGGCAGCCCTCACTGCTTCTGGTGGCAAATGAAGAAATAAACTTGCACTATAATGAAGACCTCACTCCATCTTGTGCCCCAATCACAATTTAGGAAAAGCAATCATGTCATATGTAACATGATTGGCATGATTAAAAAATTGGACATCCAAATACATTCAGTGCATGCCAATCGTCATCACAAGATCTTGCACGTCACTCTTCACCGCATCATTGTTGCATTACCATCACTTCATAGAAAACACTCCAATGCGCCACAAACCTGGACTATGTAGCAAATAAATAGATTATAATTAATCAAAAACGATGGTTGATTGGAGGTTTGAAAAGAAATATGAAAAACAATGTCACTCATTATAACCACCGTGTTTGAAAAGCAACACTCCAAACTGCGATCTTGGCCGTAAACCCTTCACTCTATCAATGTTGCAATAACATCACTTCATGCAACACACTCCATTGCAGCAAAATTTTGGAGTGTTCAGGTTACAATTAATCATGAGGGGTGGCTGAATGGAGGTTTTATAAGACGTGTGGAGAGCGTACTCCCCGAGGGCGATTAGGTTACCACCATCGATGGATGGTGGGTCAAGGCCATGGTCCTCATGCCAGTACGATGCCATGATGCAAGGCATGGGCATATGATGTGAAGATGCATGTAACCTTAGGGGTGGGCATGCATATATGGAGTTGGGCGGCTCGATGATGTGGCACCGTCGTAGCGACGTGGCAAACATCATGGCCAACAGAGGATCTAGGCTGGCGCTCCAACCCGGGACGGGACGGGTTCGCTAGGCTGCAGGCATGTTGTGAGCCCTGTACGTTCGCTGACTCATTTTCAAACTCTGACGTTGCTTTGCCGGACCTCGATCCCCAAAATGGAGTAAATACAATTGGGCTTGGTAATGTTAGGGCTCCGAGTCTTGTGTGTGAAGTGGCCCTTATTGGCAGGGGTGATTTTTCACAAGGTCCCTAACATGTCCAGGGACATGTTCATAAAAAAAAAACATTTCCAGTGGACGGATTCTTAGAAAATGAACCGGTTTTTGGACGTGTTTTTGATAATTTTTTTTCCAAAAAATAAATGGTACAAATATCAATTACATTATGACATGTGAATATAAGCATAATGCAATCAAACCACTAATACCCAATCAAAATATCAATCTTGAAGTGCTTGATTCACCTGCATACATTAATTCATCAACCACAAGATTTAGAATGGGATGTATTGGAAAGATGAGAATCGACAACAAAAGACAGATAACTGACGAACATTGAAGGCATAATTTGTCAAGATCCTATTGTTTCCAAGTGCAACCAATCACATGTCAACATCTTTCGGTTTTTTGTTTTTTGTTTTCTAATTTTTTACCAACATTGTAAGAGACTTATTTATACCTCTTGCGGGACAGGTATTTTCATTTCAAACCGGTTTTGGGACGGGTTGTTTTTTCTTTAACCTTTCCATGGACGGGTTGGTTTAGAAGTTACCGGTTTTGGGACGGATTGTTTTTTCTTTAGCCTTTCCATGGACGGGTTGGTTTAGAAATTGCTGGTTTTGGGACGGGTTGCAATTTTTTTTGCCTTTCAATTCAAGGTTTTTGGACGTGGACGGGCAAAAACTTTGTGAAAAATCAGCCCTGCTTATTGGGATAATCAGTGTAGTTGAAATGCTAGACCTATAAAACCTGCAAATGCAATAAATAACCTTGAATTACAAAATTTTCCAAATCTGTAAAGCGGAATAGAAAGTAGACTTCAAGATATTCCATTCATTAAGCTTAATTGGGCTCAGATACAGTTGAAATCCTCTTCGACAAAACCAAGATTTAAGTTTGACCAAATAAAAGGCGGAGGGGCCTCCCTGGCAGGCAATCAAGGGTTACTTATAACTTGTTAATAACTGCCTCATATGAGCTGGGCAAAGGACATGCCCAAGACCCCCTTTTCAAGTCTTCTAATGATCCCCTTTCCGTCTTCGTCTTCGTCTCCTTCGATAACTTGAGCAACAGAAGATAGTTGGAGACTGTGGCTCCTGCCAAGTCATCAGATGTGAACAAATTTGCTGCAGCAATGCACCTTTGGTATGTAGTTCTCGCAAATGTTTGTGAAGAAAATTATCCTCTTGATCAGGTGCTGTCTGAATGGTCGTGTGTTGGATCTACGGGTCGTCTATTGAATTACTTGAAGTATTCGGACTTGTGTAATTGCAAGGCTGCAGGTCCAACCATTCATTCTGTTGTTGTTGTTGTTGTTGTTGTTGTTGTTGTTGTTGTTGTTGTTGTGTGCTTGGAGAATTCACACGAATCTTCATCGTCTGGCTGCTAACCTGTGCCTCTTGGCTCATGTGTGGCTGCTGCAAAAATCATTACACATTGAAGTGGCCATTGTTGCGAACAGAACTTCTCAAGGACTTAGGTTTCGGTCATTAAACCCTAAACCCTAGCTGCATTGTGTCGTGAGGAGATGTAACCGAGTTAGCAAGAGCAAAGCAATGGTCGCACGGCGGGTGGTGGTGTTTGCATTCGGGACGCGTGGGGATGTCCTGCCTCTGGCAGTCGTAGCGGCCGCTTTAGCCGAAGCTCACAACGAGCTTACTGTGACCTTCATTAGCCATGAAGCACATCGCAACTTGGCCACTCACCTCCTGCGGTCTAGGGTTTCGTTTCGTGCCGTGTCAACCCCGCCGGTGGTGCCTGGGCGTCGAATTGATGACATGGCAATTGATGAGAAGGGTGAGGGCAGCGCTGTTGAAGAGGTGAAGGCTGCATTGGAGCACAGGCTTCGAGAAGAATGCATAGCAGCCATGGATGAAGTGATGGGAGTTTCGCCCCATGGTGTAGTTTTAATCAATCTGTTTGCACTGGAGGCATGGCATCTGGCGGAGCTCTACCGGTTGCCGTGTGCAGTCATGGCGCCCTATGTCGTTCCTTACAGCGCACCATCCTCGTTTGAGCGGCGGTTTCGAGCGACACATCCACTGTTGTACAGGTGATGTATTGAGTGCTCAATGCTTTACTGCCAGTCTTCTACATCAGATCACATACTTTAATAGTGGCATTTTTAGACACAATCTTGTGGGATGTCAGTTCTGGCCACTGTAACTCTGAGAATTGATGAATAAATATGTTTTCAATCGATCGAGAATGAGGGATGCGAGGGCTTCTCACTTTGATTCATTCATAGTAATATTCAGTCCAATTCTATCTCGGTCAGGCCTCTTCGACAGAACAATAGCTTCTTAGGCTACAGTTCCCTGCTTGTGCTAAATCCTAATCCCTCGTCAATGAGGGTAAGGAAATTCCAAATGTAGTTGAAGCCCATCGCAGGTTTCAACTAGATTTGGGATTCATTTATCCTGATTGACGAGAGATTTAATACACACTTAGCTGATACAGTCCTTTCCTTCACGTGCTTCCTCCATTATGGTCAGAGTTTCTATTGAAGCTGCAAAGGATGAAGTGATACTAGGCATGATAGCAATTGACATGCCTTGTATGACAAATATATTCTCAATTGATCGAGCATGAGGGATGCGATGACTTCTCACCTTGATTTGTTCATTGTAACTTCCAGTCCTATGCAACCTCGGTCAGGCCTTTTTGAAATAGAGCAATAGCCTTTTAAGCTAGAGTAGTTCCCTGCTTATGATAGGAAGATTGAAGGTTAAACCAGGTTTTGAAATCACTTATCCTGATTGACGAGGGATTTAGTACATACTTAGCTAATATGTTCCTTTGCTTCACCTGCTTCCTCTGTTGTGGCCATAGGTATTTTTGTAGCTACAAATGATGAATTTTCCTCAAGTGTAACCAGGAAAGGTAGCAATCGATATGCCAAACTTGTCAATTTTTTGGGGTTTAACTACATCGCATTGCTTCTGACATTGATGAGCGCTCTTTTATTTTTATTCTCTTATGTGTAGGAAACTCAAGGAGGCTGCCCCAGGGGAAGTGGGATGGGGAGAGTTGATGCACTGGATGTGGCCCTTGTTC